>OX637291.1:10295679-11569362 GCA_951799445.1 Pseudisothecium myosuroides | reverse complement strand
AAATCTTCATCTTTTATCCAAGGAGATTTTCTTAAGATAGCCTCATAATGCAAGTACGTTATCTTGTGAAGGAAAATTCATGTAATAAATTTGCAAAAAGTCATATTAATGCTAATAGATTAAGGAATTGAAATATTATCATTACATATAGGTCAATGTTTTTTTTTCATGTGCAAAATAAAGGTCCCAAGGCAAAATTATTAAAGCCAAATATAGTATAATATCTTCTTGCTTAACAAACAAAAATAATGCTAATTGTAAGTTATTATTTTGAGTCACATATCTATTATTTTTCTATTGTTACAAAATCAAGTACCTTTTTAGAGCAACTTTTGAAAAGGTAAACATTTAGGTGAGTCTTGAAGCCTTTCACACAAAAAGTCAAAAACAATGCCAAAAACAAGTTTTAGTATAGTACAAAAAACTACACCTCACAAGCACTTTAAATTACATGAAGCATATACTAGATTAAGACACACTTCCTAGCCTATTATCTTTATTTAGTCAACAAATTGCCTAACAAACAAAAAAATATATATGCAAGATAAAGAAATATATATATGACATTAAGTGAAAAAGGATATTCTTTTCAACCTCTTGTTTAAATGCATTATCATTCCTGTCATCACCCCTAAATCGACATTGAAATTTTTCAAATGAAAGGTAGTTTTGAAACATCAAATACCAATTTTTTTCAATTCAAATAAAACTAAGATTTTAAGCAATATGAAACCTACAAACTTAGCACCTTTCAACAAACTATAGAAAATAAGTGTAATATAAGGCATTTCAATATTAAGAATATTTCAAACTACAAAAATTAACAAAAATTAAATTGTAATAATCTTGATAAATAACCAAGCTATGAATACATTGATCTTCTACTAATCTTCTACTAAAAAAAACAAGTAAAAATTCAAGCATAAATATTGATTAAAAAAAACAATGAACAAACCTAAAACTAAATACTAATAAGGGGACAAAGGCATAAATCAAAAAACTTGAAACCCTAGTAAAAACTGAAACTTGAAATTTGAAATTTATTGATTACCACAAGATAACCATTACTCCCTCTGTCCCACTAAAAACCTCCAAAATTCTTCCCGTTAAGAAATTAACTATATTTTCAATCAAAGTGTCAAAAATACATTCATTCAAGAATAAATAACCCATCCCTTAGATCTATGCAAAATCTCAAGCTTAGACGCTATCATTTAGGCACCCAAAATTCATATCAAAAGTGTGATATTTGAACATATTTTATAATTGTTGCCAGCTCTGTCATTTTAGATGATTTAAAGGGTGGTGGCTGCAATGGGAATGTAATGACATGTTCTTCAACCTAAATATCCAAAAATAAAAAAACTATCCCACTTTATGATCAAATTTTAATAGCACCAAAGTAGTCACTAAATAGGCTGTCAACACTACTATTTGACAAAGAAATTAGTATAAGGTGTCTCATATTGCCAAGGCCAAGCTTGCAAGGCCATGGGAGTGCTTTTTGATTGTCTCACTTGCCCCCACAAGGTTGTTCAATGTAACAAACACTCACTAAACAATCAAAAACACAAAAAGGAGCTTTTTAGTGGGACAAAAATTCTGCCTAATTTGGAGGTTTTTAGTGGGACAGAGGGAGTATAATCCAAAGCAATGCACTCACCTCGATAAATAACCTTGACAACCATATTATATAAATTACAACAACAATTATGTAGAATATAATTGTAACAATAAAAGTAGTAAAATAACAATTACAATTGAAAAATCATTTTTAAATAGGAAAAATAGAGTTCCTTCCAAAAATTAATATATACGGAGTACAATCTTGTCTTCTTTGCCTACCCTCATACATACATGTTTCATTGTTCACATTGTATTCAAGTATGCAAGCTAAAACCATAAACTATGGTGCCTACCAATCCAACATTGATAGTGCTTATAGAATAGACCACTTGTAGAAAATTTAGTTGTCTTTTAGCTAATTCTCCAAGAAAATAAAAAACTTCTAAAGATGTAAGATTCTATGTTGAAATAAACTTTCACTAACAAAAAGGCAAAATTAAACTTACATGATGTTAATCATTAGCAAGAGATTTTGCCCTTCAACAGAAAAGTTCTTTGGAAAAAGCTGCTATAGCACAAAGAAAATCAGAGATGATCAACACACTAGACTTGGCATCATGACATTGTACCCACATAACACTATGATGATCAATTGTCATTTAGCAGAATAAGATTGCTTATTATTGATTTTCATCATTTTGATTGCTTTCATCATTGAGAATATAGCACCTTTCACCTCCTTGTAATCTTTGCTTAAGCTCATCAACTTCTTGTTGTATCAAGAAAAGACGTTCTTTCAAAACTAGATTCTCATCTTCAAGGTGAGCAATGTGAATATCTTGCCTCATCACTCTTTGCTCCCTAAGTTCTTTTGACATCCGCTTCGGTAATGGAGTCATCTCAAACCGACTCACATCTTGGTCAAGCCGCATCTCAAGTTTCTGCACATAATCAGCACAAGGCGACTCTTGCTGCTCCACACATTTTTCAACACAAGGACCAATATTGTTGCTTCTACTTGATTGGTCACCATCTTCAACATGACAAAGATGGATGAGCCCTGTCATAGAGCCATAACCGTAATCATTTTGGTCTACAACATTATTGCAAGCACCCAATTTGTATCTTGAACAAGCAGGGGAAGACAAAAGAGAAGTAGGCGAGGGGCACACAAGTGGTGTAGCCAATGCTAAACCTCCAGACCTTCGTATACGCATCAAAAATGAGCTATCATTAAATGGTGCCCTAGGAACACTCCTAGGAGTACCTCTCTTTTTAGAATAAAACTTCCGTGTGTGAGAACGATTTTGCTTTTTCAAATCCTTTAATCTTGGTGGATTATACCCACCTCCCTCACTATGCTCTCTTCCTTTCATGTACTTATTGTACCTGTCAATTGCACCATGGCCCCTCCACTTGTGATGATGATACTTCACAGGAGCGTTCCACCAAGAAATCATAGGGTATTCAACATTTTGTTGTCCTACAACAACACTTTTCACCATCACCATAGCCGCAATACCAAACAAATTTGGACAATTTGTGCAACAATCTCCAACCCTAACTTTCACACAAAACCAAAAACCCTAAAAGAAAATTTCAAGTGCATAAATGATATATATAAGTGATAGAATTAATGACACTCATTGAAACTTTTGTACATCTCCAACCGTAACTGACAAGCGTTTTAACAAAAGAAAACGAATAATAAAATTTTAGGTGCTTAATCACAACTTTTAAGAGTATTGCTTGAATGTGGATCAGAGATATGTGCATCCATTGACACACTCTATCTAGTAAGAAAGTGAGAGTGAAAAGAAAAAGCACGAATGCAATATGATAAATGCGGTGAAGACAAAAGTTCATGCATAAGAAAGGACACCATACTCAGAGGGACACCATCTTCTGAAGTTTGGCAAACGACATTGGAGAGTATATATCTACCCTTAGATGGTGGGATTTTATATAGATAATAGATAATCTTCGATTGATTCTATTTTGGTAATGGATGAGACTATAAAAGATTGATTTAAATATGGATCATCTACTATTTTTGTTGTGTTATAGATAAGTTAACCTTGAAATGTTTAATTGGCTCCAAAGTCGCTAATGGATGACTTTGAGTGAATGTGTAGAACAAAGAATGCACTTATTCATCCAAAAATCTAATAATTTTTTACTTAACCACCTTGGTGATAGACTGATAGGGGTTGTCCTTTTAGGTTAACAAAAACTTAAGTTCTGTTCAAGCCTTAATAGTTTATTTTTATTACATAAGACTATATGTTATCCATCTATGCAGAAAAACTCTAATAATACTCTATGTTGAGGTCAATTTTGAAATATATAAATTAAGAATGTTGAATGTTTTGAAAAATTACAAATTATTCTAATGAGTAAAACTTATGAGAATTATTTGAATGGGTGAAAAATTTGAAATTCCAAAAAAATATTGCCTAGATACTATAATACAATAAATTTGTAATTCTTTAATTTGAAACCTAAAAGCATGTGCCATGGATACACTAAAACCTTTCATTTGTAGTATTTTTTATTTTTTTGATAATATTCTATAATTTTTTGTAGTCTTATAGAATCTTCTAGCCATAGTCTTCTAAAACCTTCTTGAATCTACTAAAACCTTTTCCAAATCTTTTATTTTATAGTTTCCAAAAACTTCTTATTCTTCAAAAACCTATAAAATGAATAATAATGGATATTTCTCTAGAAACTTTGTAGGTCTTAGGAAGGACTTTTAGAGTTTTTCTTGAGGAGTTTTGGCAAGGCTTCCCGGTGTTAATATGCATAAGACTCAAGACAAGAGGTTCATCAATCATGCCAATAAAAGTTTTAGAGTAATCTAAAGTATTGCCTTATTCTTGTAAAGTGCATACACTTATCTATTGAATTCCAATTTTCTTCCAAGCAAATTTTAGGTACTTTTTTACTTCTTATTCATTACATTGATTTTTCCTTTCTCCATGTGTGATAGCAATTTATCAAAACTCACAATATTTTAAATTACTACAAGTTGAAATATTGTTGCATTGTACTAATTCCACCAAAATGAATTTTGTTATACTACCAATTTTGTACTCCCTCTGTCCCACTAAAAACCTCCAAAATTCTTCCCGTTAAGAAATTAACTATATTTTCAATCAAAGTGTCAAAAATACATTCATTCAAGAATAAATAACCCATCCCTTAGATCTATGCAAAATCTCAAGCTTAGACGCTATCATTTAGGCACCCAAAATTCATATCAAAAGTGTGATATTTGAACATATTTTATAATTGTTGCCAGCTCTGTCATTTTAGATGATTTAAAGGGTGGTGGCTGCAATGGGAATGTAATGACATGTTCTTCAACCTAAATATCCAAAAATAAAAAAACTATCCCACTTTATGATCAAATTTTAATAGCACCAAAGTAGTCACTAAATAGGCTGTCAACACTACTATTTGACAAAGAAATTAGTATAAGGTGTCTCATATTGCCAAGGCCAAGCTTGCAAGGCCATGGGAGTGCTTTTTGATTGTCTCACTTGCCCCCACAAGGTTGTTCAATGTAACAAACACTCACTAAACAATCAAAAACACAAAAAGGAGCTTTTTAGTGGGACAAAAATTCTGCCTAATTTGGAGGTTTTTAGTGGGACAGAGGGAGTATGTGAATTTGCACCCTCACTAATAGGAGAAACTAATGTACAATTAGGTACTGAAAGCTTACAAATTGCATTTTTGATCCATTCAAAGATTTGTACATAATATAGAATAAAATAGGTTTTTTTCTTCTTGCATAATTTTTACTCAATTCTTACCCAATCCTAATGAAGCATAACAAATTTCAATTTCATTTTTGGTGAATTTTTTAAGTCAATTTTTATACTTTTACATAATATTTTATTGAAAATGATTGGTAGTGAATTTTTTCAATTCGATTGCATGAATATGTAGGGAACATCCATATGCACATCTTTCATATTACAAAACACCCCCTTAAGTAACAAAAATATGATCAATGAAGAGCTCAATGAAAAATGTTGTATGACCAAACTTTGAAGAAATGGATATCTCTATATTTTAACTAGATTTTGGCATTTGACCCTCACACTAACTAATTTTGTAAATTTCAACATGATGGTACAATTACTTTGCCAAAATCTAGTTAAAATATAAAGATATCTATTTCACAAAATTTTGGGCATATGCCACCTCATATTGAATTTTTAATAGATTATATTTTTGTTACTTAAGGGAGTGTTTTTTAATATGAAAGATGTGCGTATGGATGTTCCCTACGTATTCATGCAGTTGAATTGAGAAAATTCACCACCAATTGTTCACAATAAAATATTATGTAAAACCATAAAAATTAACTTTAAAAATGGAATTTTGCTTTTTTGAAATTGAAATTTCATATGCTTTATTACGATTGCATGAGGATTGATTGATAATTATGCTTACCCAAATATACCAATTATGTTTCACATTGTAAGAAAAATTGTGAATGGTTCAAATTAGCCGGTTGTAAGATTACAGGACCCGACTGTACAGTGCTCTTCCCAAAAGGTTGTCATCCCTCCCTTTTTTCACTTACTTTGAAGGAAAATCATGGTAAAGGATAACAATCTTTCACGGGCACCGTTCTTTAGTTCATTTTTTTATGCAAGTTAATTCAATTCGTGAGAATTTTAATGGTGTGGGACACCCTCATACTACTTTAGATGAATGTTGGATGAATGTGATCTTATTAGTGCAAACATTTGGTTTAATTTTATATTAAAATTGAACGAATGTAGAGAAGTGTTGAATCAAAGTTGGATGACAATCACTAACATTTGAGATATTATGAAAATAGTTTAGATCACATTTCATTGATTTTATCTAAAATATTGTGAACTTCCAATTTAGTGCATTTCTAAAATCCGCACAATTCCCAAATTAGTGCCCATTATTACTATAGGACACACTAATTCAATTAAACTAGTGTAACGAGGTTTCAAAACTAGTGTCAAACTTTTGTCAACTCAACTTATTTTGGAGAAAAACAATAATATAATTCAATCAACCTGCACTAAATTTAAAATAGAGTGATGTTGGAAAATTATTGTCACAAGCACTACTGTAATGGGATAAATCAGAGGGCAGTTCTCTTGTCCCTAATAATAGGCGTAGAGCCAGGGAAGAAAAGCAAGTGAAGTTGGGTAAACCGTTTATCAATAAACATTTGTGGCACAAACCACTCTACGCATGGGTAATTCCAATAACTTTAACCCTGGAGCGTCTGGATTCATCTCCAAAATTGACGATTTGAGAAAAACCATTATAAACTACAATTTGGAAGAATATTTTGGAATTGATATACAAACAAAAGCTGTAGATTTTGATTTTTAAATTCTATCCGTACGGTTAGATCTACTAATGCTATGACCAATCTTTTTCTATAAATTTTGAAAAGAAAATTTCAGAATTCCTTCTAAATTCAATTACAAGTAAAATATTATCATTTTTTGAGTAAAACTTGTTGGAATGGATTTGAAATAAGGTTCTCTTCATATGGTGATTTTTTGAAATTTTTGTGACCTTTACATCTTTGACCTCATTTTTGCACATCTAGTTTTGAACTGAAGTCAATGCAAATTGACCACTTGACATACTTCCACATTTGTAATTTTAGAAATGTATATGTTCTAGTAACACCCAATCCAACCGATGGATAGGACAACAACTTGATAAAGTATCACCAAAAATTAGGATAACTTTCATCCAAGCAGGAATGAGACAGAAACAAGGATCTGAATCTGTTCATCGTCCAGAAAATGGACGTCGGAGCGCTCCAGGGTTAAAATACATCTCAACAAAGGCATTTGCAACCTTAATTTGTAGAAAGGAGAATAGTCCATCACAACTCCAACCTACACGTGCATATGCTATTACGTTAACTGCGGTACAAGACTTCAAGAAAGAAAATCCGGTAAAAGATCACAAAGAATTTGTTCAGCAAGGCGTGCACAGCGATTTATGCTCTACAGAAACAAGCATCTGGACGTCAGCCAATTGCCTCCATTGGCGAAAAATCGATGAAATGAATGCCAATGAGATAGGTTGGCAATGCTACTGTACCGTTGGCATCTCGTCCACATCGAAGCAGTCATGTGTTCAGAAAGTGGAGCCTCCATTCTGTAAGCTTAGAAATTTCAGCAGTTGCAAGCATGGGCCAATGCTGCAGAAGGGACTACAATCTAGCCCTCAGGATTTGGTTTCCAGAATCCACAAGCATGGTTCAGTCTGTTTGAAATATCCAATAGCAGAATGTTGTAGCAATCCGAACTACTGTAACTTGCCGCACTTAAAATATATACACGTCAAATTTTCAGGAGGTGGCACATGATATCCACAACCCAAAAGCTACTGAGACCCCACTCAGGAATCATTGAAAAAATGCATTTTATAAAACAAACTTGAGCTTCTCATGGTATGGCACTCCCGCTAACTGGAGCATGGAAAGACGGTAAATCGTGCTAAAAGATTCTGCTCCTCTACAGGTCAAGTACAATGCCTATCTTCATCAGAATTTCTGCAATCTTGTCTCCTCAGATTGAGAAGGTTGCGTGCGTTGCCCAGAAGGTCGAAAGCTTCTAAAACGTACAGCTTCAGGGATGCTACCCTCGAAACGGAAGCCTGATACGGGAACTGGGTTCATACATGGTCCAAGGGGGCTTGACAGCGGCAGGTGGTTTGGGCTTCGTTGCACCGCTAGGAGGGTCAGGAGAGAGCCCCAAGGATATAAGGCGACATAGCCTAGCCATCACCTTGTCAACTTGCTTCTCCAACATGAGCATCTCCTTACAAGCCTTAGGCATAAAGTCTGATCCATTTGCCCTAATATTCTTATTTTGCCTCGACCTTGTTCCATTTGAACTTGATCTGCTGGAGAGGGACGTCTCATTCGGAGCAGGAAAGCTCAAGTCACTCAACGCGGAGCTGATTCTTTGTTCCCTCTCCTTGACGTATTTCACAAGACTGCTGTGCAATGCAGTGTCTTGGATCTCTACTAAGGCACTGTACAAACCTCGTGCCCAATCGTGTGCAATTTCCATCGAATTTTTTACAGGACTATCTTCGAAACCCTGGCTTCTCTTCTGTAATATGTTAATAGGCTTACGTGGTTTGCAGTTGCGTTGTGAGTTAATCTCTTGGTAGGGAGCTGCAACCACATATCTGTCCCGAATAGATTTGCCAAACACATCATTCAACACGTTTCCAGATGTCAGTGATGCCCTCAGCAACTGCAGTACCTGCAGTAATAACAACATTGTCAATAAATCAGGAATCATATTGTGAAAATCGTGTTCGATACGACGAATGTTACTCCAAACGAGACTACACACAACTCGACTCAATTAACCATTCACAGTCACAGAACGAATTATGTAGTTCTTCTAACCAAGCTACTGTGGAAACAATGTGCCTTCCACGAATTCCACTTTAGACTGAGGAAGCTGCGGGGACGGGGTCCATCACGAGCATATTGTCTAACGGTGCAAAAGTGTCCTCATCAGGGTCTCAATGACAAAAATCTTAAATCAATGGCTCTAGAACTCACCATCCACGTCCTGCAGCGAAGCATAAATTTCAGACTCTCGTCCATAACACTCTGCCTAGAAAACTCCTCAGTACTCGCTGGCTTAAAATCTGAACGACGAGATCGATTTCACGGCTTTCAACGTACGTGTTTATGTTTGAGCTTGAAAAACACATAGGAGCTGCTGCAAGTACTAGGCAGAATGCATCGATCAGTAATTGTATCACCGCTGGTAGATTGATTCGACTTCTCCGCAAGTCGATGCGTGCATAAATTCAACAAGATGAACGGTGGAAGGGTAGTTGAAATACTTGTTACCTCATCAGTGTTAACCTGCAGGTCAAAACTGTAAAGAGAGCTCATGTTCTCCACATTCAGCTTCTGCAACAAAATCAGGGACTGGGAGCTGGGAAAGATCTCCAGGCTATCGGTCACAAAGTACTTGCTACTACTCTTCACATAATCATGATGTTCGTCGATACTAACCATGTCGTTCCCATCCATCATCGTGCAGAGCAAAGTCATCTTCTTCTGGTGACGCGGGCACTTTGCCCCGTAACTGTTCCAAGCAGATATTTTCATTCAGTCTAGCTGCAGCTAGAGGATTCGGAATTGCCAAAAAGAATTGCACTCAACCCTCTCTAAATGCACTGCCTCAGGGGGATAAATGGGTACACAACTCGTGTCACATGTGTTCACAAATTGACAATTGGAACAGACAATAAGACAGATTCTCAGGACGTACTGGGAATGTGCAATTGCAGAGTGTGCAATTAGGGAGGGTTGAGTATCTATCAGAGAGCATGTAACGAACATAGTCAAGTGGTTCGCAACTTAAGATCGTCAATTTCTTCAGCCTATTGAAAGGTGTGAGCGCTCAAGTGGGAATGATGAATTCGAGCTTACCTTGGAGACACAAAGGAGCAGTGAGAACTTGCACCACAGGTGTAATAGTCTTGGGAGTTGCTAATTGGGTCTCTCGAAAGTCCAATTTCACTCTCGGTGGCTAAACATCTCAATCCATACCCTGGCTTCCGATCTGTGAGAACCTTCTTATGTGTCTCCTCAGCTTCAAGTCTCTGGACGCTCTTGAAAACATTGGAGATGGCGCCCACAGTCTTGGGGGTTACTAATGCATCTGCACAGGTTACCCACGGCATTTAACCCCTGAATGACCAAGGATTCAAGATTTATTCACAAGGGGCGAAGATTTATTCCACAAGATTAGAGGAGAACATGGCATGTATTGGTCAAAACCTAAATAAAATTGGACAAAAGAAAGTCCTCATCTGACCTACTCAAAACTGCAATATAAATAGGAGGTCTAACAGGGACATTCCTGGTCTCGTCCGCCAGTTTTGCACACACTAGCTAAAGCGTTGCAAGTTTAACCTAAATTTTGTTACTATCAATTCAACACAATCACCACAAATATAATAATATAATCTCAAAAATGCAGCGGTACTTCGCCTGCGTACTGACAATTGTCCAATTGAACCCTGAGCTTCCTTACCACTCTCAGTATCACCGAGAAAGAGGAGTATGTCGATCTAACCTGGACGACCTAATATTGATCGTTGCGATGCGTGCCCTGACAGGTCTTTCACTTCTGAATAATTTCAGCAGCAGACATAATGCACCATTCCTGTGAATGCAGAGAGACCCAAAATGCGGGACTCGGTGCTCACTGTCAAACAGAAGTTTGATGGCACAGCCGATGGGCAGGGTAAGGAACCCGACGAGAACATCCACGAACTCTTTCTCTGCTTCCACGAACAGAATTTTCTGGCTGCTCTGGCTGTACATGAGCGTGATGAAAATCTCCTTGTCCGCAATTTGGATCATATCTGTCCTCAACTGTGGCATTTTCAAATTCATGAAAACCTTCTCCTTTCAATCACCACCCAACTAATTCAATTCCGGCTCACTCAATGGCAAATTCCTCATAATTGCTCACGATAAGCTCCCTTTCATGGAAAACAACCAAGAAAAACGCAGGAAATGTCAATGCCACGATTTTCGAAGGTCGCTTACATCCTAAATCTTTGGCAATTCGACTGCACTTTCCAATTTTCTTCTATTTTCAAATTCAAAATTTCAAAAAACATATTTTCAAGAAATTGCATGTCACTATCACCTCTACAACGGATTGCAGATCAGCAAACCTACAAATCCACAAGAGAAAAAACGGAATCTCTGTCTCAAGCAAACAAAGAGACCACTTCATCGTAAGCGCCGTGGCTCTTTGGCTGGGAAGTGGGAACGGAACGAAGCGGGGAACATCGATGGGAACCTTGTGCGAAGGTCAACTGGATAATCATGGGAACAGTATAGGGAACAAATATGGATTGGGCTTCACATGATTTAACTTTCTTTTTCTTTTTCTTTTTTTCTTTTTTTCACATTTTTGCTACTACCTTACACAAGTACATTATTTTCCTCCAAATTTTTTCCTTTGAAGGTTAAAGTACTAACATAAGTAAAATGGAAGTTATTTCGAAGTATTTTGTTCATCATTAAGAATAAGGATTATAGAGCGTCTAAGCATTATTCTATTTTGTTTTGAATAAGTTAAAAATGATACTTCAAACTAAAAATAAATAAATAAATAAATAAATAATTAAAAATCTATTAACCTACAATAAGTTTGGTGAAATTTTTTGTAAAGTGAAAAGAGAAAAACAATTGAAAAACAATTATTGAGTACAATTAGTGAAAAAGAGTATGAAACGAGGTATAAAAGAGGTATAGAAGAATAGAAACTGGAGTTGTGTAGGTGTTGAATTTTTACTATACTAGTGGGAATGATTAGTATTGGGAAGAAATTTAAAATTTGATATACCTTTCTTCTATCAATAATCATACAATTTTGTATATCTATGTTCTATCAATAATGGTGGAAATGCACCTTCTCCTTGGGTATTACCTTTGTTGACCTAGGTATCACTCTTATGTTATATTTATATGACATTAAAAGTTTTATGAGGCAATATAATGGGCAAAATAATACTATTGGAAATAGGGTACAAATAGGATAGTATCCCTAAGGATTTCAATAGAAAGTAGAATATACGCTATTGATATCCAAATTGAGATTGCTACCTAGAACTCTACACATTGTACGTGAAGGTTAGGATCAATACTTTTGGATCAAATATATATATATATTTTAAAGAATAAGATTTGACAATGTTGAAAATAGAAAGATTCTTTAAGATCCTTTATTTCCAAGCAAGATTTTTTTTAATCATTATCAATAATTTTAACATCTATTTTTAGAATTATCTTCCATCCAACCTGCCCAACAACTATCCGAAATAATAAAACTAAGTTGCCTTAACAATTATCCTCAAAAAGTTACCTCATGACTCACCGCTTGTCCACATGGAGACGCATGCGACTCTCTAAGATAGACCCTAAACCAATGCACCAACCCACTACCACACACATGGTTCCAGGTTGATGAAAATTATGACATCCTTATACACTAACAATAATTATTTACCTATACATATATAGTGTAAAATGTCAAGAAATTAGTGAAGGACACCCTAATTTCACAATTCAGTGTAAGTTACAGTACTCACTAATATCCACACAAACTCTGGAACTCATCTAAGGACCAATTATCGGAACGGCAAAGGAGGAAAAGCGTGAACACGGTCTGGGCACGCACGGGAACGTGGGAACGCGAGACAGTTGATGCTTGTAGTTCTTCCAGTTGCGCCACGAGCATCGTCGTCCCCACCTGCGAGCGCGGAGCTTGTCCATCGCCATAGCCAACGACATCAACGACACCTTCGCGACCGCCATCGCCACAACACTCCTACCCCCCGTTGATGGAACACTCGCATTCGAATTCCGTATCTCGTAATTCACGTTTCTAGGTTCATCGTCCTCTGTGGCGATGGCGGTTCCGCCTTGCGGACTTCCGGGTGTTATTTAGGTTTACGCTTCGGAAGGGACGACCTTGTTTCGTGAGATTTTTTTTAGGGCGACGGCCCTTTGAGCAGCCATGGGGAAGAATCAGGCGTACAAGGCGATGCAGCGGGCCAAGATGGGGACCAGTACCGCTGCCGGCGGACCTGGCGAGGAGATTGATGATGGCATGGTGTGTATTCTTCCACCCCCGTGATTCTTGAATTTGGGGTTAGAAAATTTTTAGTAGGGTTGTTGCGAACCAAAGATGCGTGTGCGTGGTCACATTGTTGTGGTTGTAGAATGAGGAGCGCATTACGATGTGGTGGAATGTAACCTAACAACTGTTATTCTAAAGAATTCGCAATTGAACGCGAGAATTTAGAACAAATTGTGAAATAGAACCTGACCTCGGAGAATTTAAGCATAATAACACCCTCGAGGAATTTTTCTTTTTGTCGTGGAGAATGTTATTTTTGGATGTGTTAGAAGATCTGCTCGAATTTTGCAAAAGGGGGCTGTTATTAGGAGGGAGGAGGAGCCTAAGCTGTTGTTCTTATGTCCTGATGGGTGATATTATGCTTTAGTTGTTCGTGGCTCATGTTTTAGTTGCCTCATATTATGCTTTTGGAGCAGGCCGTTTTTATTATTTTTGGTTTGGATTTGCATTTAAACTCTGGATAAATGGAGGAATTGTTAACTTGAGCGTGACCTCTGTCATTTTTTACACCCTCGTGGAGTTATGTTTCTTTTCTTTGAGGATGGTATTAACATGACGAAGGTCTACTTGAATAGTTTGAGAGGACATTTGTTTGAGGGAGGAGGAGCCTGAGCTGATATTCTTATGTCCTGAAGGGTGTTATTATGCTTGAATTCTCCGAGGTTCATGTTTCCGTGGCTTTGTACCAATTTTATGCTTTTTAAAAGCAGGTAGTTATTTTTGGTTAGGGTTGGCAAAGGCGTGAAATTTCAGTTCGTCAATGCTGAGAGGTTCACTTTTAGATTTGGGAACTATTTCTCTATACTTGTTGTGGCTCCTGAAATTTCTGTAGCACACGCACTTGGTGGAAGATATTTGCTGCGTCTCTGAGAGATACAGGGCTACAAAGATGGGCAGTCTAGAAAAGTTAATATTTTTTCCTGGAGAGCTACTGACAAGGGGCGACGCAGATGGACGGATCTTTCCATTCACCAGAGTGGCATGCTGCACGTCTGGCATCTCTTCAGACTTCACACACGGTTACTTGGGAAGAGTGGAAGCAGAAACAGAAGGTATCGTTGCTGCCGTTCTTCACCTCTCTTAGTTTCTTCATATCCGGGATTGCAGTAGAATTATCAAGCACGTATTTGTTGAGTTTGGATTCCAGATAACTTGCACACGTGCTAGTGTCATGGTAGTGAAATGAAATGTGGGCCTTTTGATATTGTAGGAGGAAGCTAAGAGACAAGGAGAGCTTGAAGACGACGAGGCTAAGCGAATGAGAGAATATCGAGCGCAATTGGATGCCGAGCGAGCCAAGAAGCTAGCAAGAGGATCAAACCATGTTACTTTGCGTGAAAAAGTGTTAAAAAAGAGTAAGATTTAAAGTAAAGTTTATAAAATTTGCTGAAGCTCTCTAGCGAATTCGAATCTTGGTTATGTGTCAGCTTCACGATTTCGTCTGTTCTCCTGTGCTTATTGCCTATTCAGCCTAATGCATGATGGTGACTTAAGATTCATTCATGTGTCTTGCAAAGAGGTGGTTGTATGGGTTGACATTTGGATAATTGGACCTGCTACACGTCCAGAAAATATTGAATATTCTGAATAGCAACTAAGAACGATCGTAGTTTCTTGATTCTAATTGTCCCTGTTTTTGATGGTTTTCTAGTATAGACGTCCACCGCTTGCATTGAATAGCTAATTAAACATGGAGAAATTTTCAAAACCTTTCTAGCGGCTTGTATCCATCCACGTGTTTGAAGTGGTTTCGGTGTTCTGTTCGAAGCTGTACAGTTTAATGACCAGATGAAAAATCTGCCATGTTGCAGACAAGAAGGATAAGGACAAAGGTAAGGATAAAGACAGGGACAAGCTCAAAAGCGTGAAGAAAAGAAAGGTAAATTGGAGAAATCTCTTCACGTACATGATCTTTCTGAACATAATTCATTATTACCTAGATCACAGGTTTAGAAAATAGTCTTTGTTCACATGTTTCGCCTGTCTGTTGTGGCAGAGATCTTCTTCCAAGAAGCGTCGAGGTAGAAGCGACTCAGAGTCGGAAGCAGAAAGCTCTGGCAGTGAGAGTGATAGGAAGAAAGACCGAGATCGCCGGAAAAGCAGAAAAGATAGGAAGGAAAGGAAGGAGAGGCATAGATCGCGAAGACGACGATCGGAGAGTACTTCCGACAGTAGAAGCAATAGTGATGGTGAGGGTGACGGGCCTCTACCTCTTTCCTCCTTTTTTGACAAAGATGGTAAAGAGGTATAAGAGCTAGTTTCCTAAGCATTTACTAAGCTTGTCTTAGAAATATTTCATTTTAACAGATTTTCAGTTGCCCGCATCTCTCATCACAGCAATGCTGATTTGAAGTCTGGGTCCTGAGTTGTCCAGATGTATGAAAGATTTGATAGGAGTCCTGGGGTTCCAATTGTTCCAATGGTTTTGTTTGTAATCTTAAGTGGTTCATTCATGGTTATGAAGAGTTGAAAATTCAGTGCCTTGTTGATCATAGGCATGCTCACATACTTGAATTCCAAATGAATTCATGTGAATTCAGTCCGTTCCCTTTTGTTATCATATGTAACAGCTGAAGCCCTTGTTGGACAAGTGGTATTGTAATCTTTGAAGTTTCTGTTGTAAAGCTGCTCATTAGGAACTTACACTTCTAAGTTTACAGTGGTGGGTTAGGGCTTCTTCCTAAATATGTCTGTATCAGGTGCTGTTTGAGTGATTCAGAAGGAACTGCAGAGGAGCAGATGTTGGGGTTATCAAGGAAGATCCAATATGCTCACACTTGTCAGCAATGGCATTTGAATTCTTTTGCTGCAGTCTAGTTGGTTGCAATGGCTGCTAAAAGTTTGTAGTGAGTCGGACCAGATCTCAACAATGAATCCAACCAACAAGATCATGCAGGTTTAGGTACCTTAGTTTTGATAAGGAACAGAAGTTAGCAAGAAATTGGCATTGTCTTATATTGTTCAGAGAACTAGTCAAGAAAAGATTTATGCATGTGTTGATCTGTAAGATAGCACTTGTGCAGAGATGCAGGATTACTAAGCAGTTAAAACAAGAATATACAATTTCGGAAAGGACCTGACAACTGCACAGATTTTTAATCTGCACCCTATTTATCATTTCTGTAAACTCTTATCTATTGCTATTCCAGAAATATAATGCTATTTCAAGCTTTACATTTTACAAGACTCCTGCGAGCGTGCATTTCCAAAGTGGAATATCTTGTCATGAATGTACGCTCACTGCACAGGGTAAATATTCTAACTTCAAAACAGCACTTCATCGGATAATAACTTCCGAAGCAACGAATCCTGGCTCAGCAAATGAAATAAGCTCTGCCGAATTCGCATTTGTGCGTGTGCTGAGCACGACAGGCATCTACGGTAGTGACTGTTGGGGAATGGACTAATACTTGGCAAGAACAGCCATTTAAGACTAGTCAACCAGTGTCAACAGCGAGACTATTCCCAGTAACTTGGTTGTAAGCTTAGTCTGCATCAAAAGCGTCAAGCTAGCTCATGACTCAAAATAAGAGAAGTTAAGGGTAGAATTAATCAGTTGGAAGTGGATGGTATTGTAACTTCTGATAGTGACAATGACAAGTACTTCAACATGAGCAAATGGACTATGTCATATAGATTGAGAGCAGATAACCAACATCTCAGCAAGACGCTTGTTGATGCAGACTATGGGAACATATCCATTCCAATTGTCAAAGTTACTAAGAACTAAATGCTACAGGCTGCTGGTTACCTCAGTAGGTGTCCGGGAATACATCAAGATCTTCCCAGTCACTTCGCATTTTTCGTCTTCTCCAACCGTGACCCAAACTTCATAAACGCCTTCTACCTCACTATCCTGAAACTCCACCAGTACAAAGTGCCGTTGCGTCAAAAGTGTGAGATCTGGTTCCATGATTCCTCGCACGCGTGGAACAACCGCTGCGTTGAGGTAAATGGTTTTGTCTTCACCGACAACAAGCATGGTTCGCTTCAGGACATGATCGCCCCGCAGTTTCTGATGCATGTGTCCAAACACTACAAGTGGCACTTTGATGCCCTCTTGCTTCACCGCAGCTATTGCTTCCTCAAAATCTGGCACCCAATTCACAAGATCACGACATCATCCAGCTGTTCTTATAGGACCGTGATATGAAAGTGCAGCCATTAATTCTCATGTTCAGACTGAATCTTTTCTTATCCGTAAGTGCCAAAAGATACGTAGGAGTTGAAATAAAAACATTTACAAAGTTTTAAGAAAGGTGACGAAGAAACATTGAATCTCTGGCTTTTTTAACAATAAAATATGACTTTAGAAGTTACTATTGTAGACTATAAGCTTCCTTTTACTAGCTTTGGGACTAAAGGGTGAACGGAGGCGATTCCAAGAAAAATTGTGGCATACTCCTTATGTACGGACATAGCTCAATAAATAATCATAACTCTGGCCAAAGATCATTGTGAATGGAGAGACTGTTGGGTATAGTTCGACTAACCATGCCTCACGGGCATGGGGAGCGAGGGCATAGGTATGTAAATTTGAGCAGCAGACTTGTAGACTCAACTTCAGGAACACACGATGTCATTCAGTTATCAACTTATCATCTAATATTCAGCAAAACGATAAAGCAAGTAGCTCACCAGGATCACCGAAATCTCCTCCGCTCTCATACCAATCACGTCCACATATATCTTCAGCCTTTGACCCTAGCCCTGCAACGACAATACCAAATGCAGGTTGTTATGACATTCTGAATGCCTCCAGGTCATTCTTGCAGGAGTCAATCAACCTAGCACATTCGACATGAAACATATAAGCTTTTCGAAAATCGTACCACGAGGACCATTGTGGGCCAAGAAAACGAGTGAATTCTCTCGCGGTGCCTCCTTCGCGTTTGTGGCTATTCGTTCTGCACTCTCATGGAAGTCATGCACACCGTACCTACACGATGAAGTCACCGACAATCGGAAACAATTCCAAGTATCAGATGAAATCGTGCACAAGAAAAATTGGAAGTATATAGCGGGAGTCATTTGAATTCGTGAGAGTCAGCCACTAGACAACTGAGATTCAAACCGCAGTAAGATAGCCCCGTAATGTGCCAAAGGCATATAGATACAGTCTGAGTAAAATAACCTGGGCGTAAGGAGTTTTTCAAAGACCTTGTATGCACTATGCACTCGCGCACCGCCCATGGAAAAGGGTCGGCCTCCTACAACGCTTAGACGCAAATCTGAAAAATCTAGCCGGCCATAGCCCACGTGAAGGTCCCCAAGCCTGCATCAACAGAACCAACAACTGTAAGAGTAGAGGAATTTAAGGAAATAGACATCCTAAGGTCGAACATCAACCCCTTAATTTATTTGTAGGCGTGTACTGTAGTGTCGATAGCCCCCAGCTAAGTCATAACCATTCATTTCACATAACCTTCAATTTGAAACAACCAACAAATATAGAGACGTCAGAATCGAAACTCACAGATTAAGTTGTTCCTGGACTCCATCCCTTTCGTCTGTACCCTGCATGCAAGACAAATGAGACAAGCAAGGGGGACCAAGAGAAAAATGACAACGAGACTGAAATCAATTCAAGAACGTGCCCAGATAAGGCTAAAAAATCAATTGAGAACTGAAGAGTCACTCAGGAGTAACTCACGGGCATGTATGGCGCAAATGGTGAAACTGTCTGCCAGCAGTCATGATTTCCAAGAATGACTGCTTTGGGGAGATCGAGTTTGCAAACATCTCGCACTAAGTCCACATTCTCGTCTCCAAAATCACCTGTATTCATATTGTCCATCCGAAACCTTTTCATAATTGCATCGTAATTTCAGACGAAGAAATAACAAAATAGCATACAAAAGCGTCGCCTGTACAACATACTACTACCATAGATAAAACAGTTGATTAACATATCCCCTAGTAGGAAAAGTTACAATGCACAAGCCTCCGTGGCTAAGATTCCCTATATAACTCTTCATGAAGTTGAATCTGGGCTTGCAGTTAATGGACCCACTGACTGCTAAAATTCATAGTCAATGATGACAATGAGAAATTTGAACGAGATAACAAAAGGGTTCTCAGTTCAAGAGATGAATGCATACCTGTGAATAACACGACATCCGGCTGTACAACAATACAAGCAAATCAGAGGTCAGCTCTTTGCATACCGCCAAATTGATTCAAGAGGAAACGAAACAAAGCCGAGAATTCACTCCCTTCAAACTTCGCAAAAGAGTGAATACCTTCAAACTATGAAGAGCCTTCGAATCCTTGACCAGATCCCAGTCATCGTGCTGAACAGAAACGCACGATAGAAATTAAAAACAACAACCATTACTCCGAAAATTGTGCGCAAGAGATGCCACGATCTGATCTCACGGGCTATAATCTGCGATGGCTCCACACAAAGAGTTTACCTCCTAATCATCAGACGACGAAAAGCCACCAATAGACTCAAATCGACATACCACGAATGAACCCTACGAAATCGAACCGAACGAGAGAATTTCCTTACTAGATGTTCCAATTTAGATTGGCGTTAACATTATCAATTGCTTACAACCACATCACAAATTCATGAGCTCTCAATTACCGACCTACAATATACTTCATTCAATTCCATAATTAGAGCCAGATTCCAATCGTCGCTCTTCATCCATCAAACAATTCTCAATAATTATTTAACCATAACCAATCTATGCCCTAATTTCCTGAACATCATCAAAACCTCTTTCCCTCAAATCTAACACCACCGCTAAATCGTACTGCGACGGTACCTCGTTTGCGATTATTTTGATCAAGATCAAGAAAAGAAATCAATTCTGTGGAGGAGTTCACTCGTAGTAATAGCACATGCCAATCCATCAGGAAATTTAGCTGACAATTTATAACAAGGCTGTTCACGAGATTGCACTCCAAGCTTCCACTCGCCGAAATTCTTTGACAAGAAAATTCAAAGGTAAAATTGAAGCGAGAATCGTGACAAAAAAATGTTACGGAAGAAGCAAAGAGGAGAAGAAGAAGTAGCATTAACTTACCACGTCGCCTACAATTGCAATCCGCACTGCCATTGCCGCCATAGCCGCGGCTCCTCCGTGGTTTGAAACACCAGATTACCGACAGAGCCACAGCTGGTTGGGAAGTGTTGAGAATAGGAAACGAAATGAAACCACAAAGTATTACTCCGTATAAGGTAACAGGCTTTGAAATCGCACAGACTCTAAAATTGCCCACCCTATTCAAATGTACATTGCTTGTACATGTAACTATTTTATAACCTTCAGCAATGTACAAACAATGTACATTTTAGGGGGTGGGCGATTTTAGAGCCCTATTCCACTTCAACTTCAAAATTTCATAACTAATTTCACAAAGCTCCAAAAAATATGAAACGACTTGGGTTAAATGCCAGTTCCTCTTGTCTTTCAAGGAAAATTTACTGAAAAATATTTCAAGATGTTTCACCTCCCCAAAATTCAATTTCAGCTCTTAGGTGGGCAATTTCTGAACTTGTTACCTTATAACCAAAGTATGCTAGAAGAAAAGAGTTATTCTGTATAATATATTCAGAATAAAGTAAATATATACCAAGGAGAGAGAATCTAGAAATAGTTCTCCTCCTCTACTATTGGTCCAAGGAATCCTCTAACTAAAGTAAACTTTAGTGACCTACAAGTGGAGAGTGTATCAAAATAAGATGTTTCTTAACAGGAAGATGAACACATTGCAACATCGTCCAAGAGTTGCTCTTTGACAATATTTGACCCTTTGAGGACAAAGGACTCATGGTTTTAAAATGATTTATTTTATCAATCATTTTGTGGATATTAAGTATAATTAAAAATTTGTAGGGAAGATTTTTACATCATTGAATGGAATGAAAAGAGCATTGCATGTTTGGTTTCAATTGAACATTTTTGGGGAAAAAAATTTCTATATGAAATTTTCAAAAGTGCCAAATTTACAAGAAGTCAAATATTTTTTGTCTTCAATTATTGTTCAATCCTTTTAACAAAAGTATTTGCACATGTTTGCTTAATTCTTAGTCTGGTATAAATATATTTGACTATACTTTAATTTCAAATTTCAAATTAGTCATAAAAAAAAGGTTGATTCTAAACATTTAAGGATTACTTCAAATGAATGAGAGAATATTCGGATGAGACATTGATTTGAAGCAATGAATCCAACATCAAGAATATGACTTTGGAGCATTTAAGAATTAAGGTATGCCACCCTATTTGTGCCACTAATTCTTTTCCTTTGAGGTGGTGATTTTTATTTCTTTATACAAACATATGCAAGGGGGAGAGAAATTGATATTGACAATTTTTTTTCCTAAAGAAATATAAATTTTTGAATTGTACTAAACCTAAAGTCCGAATTACTATGTCATTTTTATATTTTTTTTCCTTTCTTATGCATGATTTGCCTTGGCGAATTATAGTTTTTGTCTTTCAATTTGCTTCTAATGAACTCTATTTTGATCATATAAGTTCAAATATAGATTTTTTGTATTCATTCTATATGTTTATTTATACATTTCAATGATAGCAATCTCAAATTGTATTTCCACCCCAATCCAAAGATTACACTAATATATTTGTTGATTTATTTTTTGCATTAGATTAATGATGCCTTATTAACAACTAATGGTTTTTTATTTCATTTTTTGAAGTAGCTCAGAAAGTGATCTTTGTGAGAGTCACGATAGAGCTCTTTATATCCAATGACATCAATGAAATACATAAAATGTGGATCATCACTCATTTATTCATCCAAATGCATGTATTCATCCAAAATGGAGAACTATTCTTTAAACAAATTGTAAGAGTTTAGCGGGTTTTCATCCATTGGAAAAGAAAAAACATACCCCTCAAAAAAATTATATTGCTTTTAAGCGATGAAATTGCTCAAAGAATATCCTATTTAGACCCCCTTATACAACAATTGATTTGTTTTTATATTTTTTTATATGGTGAGTCAAATACTGCCATAATTGTCTATATTTGAGAGATGGTTTTTGTCTAGTGCTAACTTTGTTACAATACAATATGTCTCAAAACAATGGTCACCTTCTAACATAGGCCTAAAATCCTCTCATTTATTTAGATGAATTTTGGATGAATTTTGGATGAATTTTAGATGATAAGCATAAACCATCAAATGAAATTTTGGTTTTATTTAGATGAAGGTAGACAAAACCAAAAGAAAATTGGATGAAACTAGATGAATGCAAATGAATTTTGGATGATAGTTGGATGACAATCACATACTTTGATAGATTATAAAAATAGAATAAATCACATTATGTTGAATTTATCTTATATACTTGAAACTCCCATATTAGTGTCACACCCCTCACAAACTCACATAATCTTGAAATTAGTGTTATTAGTATTTGGTGCAACAATTAAAATAATTCTGTATACAAATTAATTGACCTTTCAATAAATATACATATATTTTTAGAAAATTTGGTCAATTTTTTTTATAATATTGACTTCCCTCAAAATTCATACAATATTTGCAAAATGTTCATAGTTCTTCAACAAGAAGAAGAAAAACTCTAGTCTGAAGAAGTGTAACTCTAGGTAAGTATAGCCAAAACCAACAAACTAAACAAAACTGAAACTATGAACCTAAATCCTACATTTATGTCCATCCGATGTACAATAAGAATACATAATAGAGTAGTCACACCTTCTTCACTCCATGTGCATTCTATGAAGAATCGAGATGTGGTAGCTCCCCATTAGCTTATCAACAATTCTCTATGGCGGAATATATTTTTTTACCGAAAGCTTCTCCACGTCCATTATTCTCCTTTAGAGGTGAATAATGGGCATGAAGAAGCTCTTGCAAGAAAAAATATATTTTGCTAAGCTAGCATTGCACACTTTCACCTCCTTTGCACACCAAGGATTTCGCTACCCTTGCTTTTCACCTCCTCACTCCTTCTTGTTGATTCCTTCTATTATGTTGTTGTTGCTTTTGCATGACTTCCAATGTGTGTGAGTTCAACACGCGCCTCGTAACTCGCATTGTCCATTCTCTATTCCCATTCTCCACTTATGAGAAAAGGGTGTTACACCTTCTTCTTGAATTTAGGCTCTCCATTGGCACCTCTTTTTTCTCATTTTTCAGAGAATTTTCGTGTAGTGAAGAAGGTGTGACTACCATAACATTCACTAGCCTTCAGAGAGGCTGCCTTTTCCTCTCTGGAATTCTTGTTCATGAAATTCATCCTTATGTCATTAATGTAAGCTCAATACTAAGACAATGGTAGACATTTATGGTTTGCTTCATTTTCTTTTGCTAATTCTAGGATCAAACATACAAATCAACAAATAATTGTAAAAAAATATGGTTTGCCCAAACCCCAAAGAGTCCATTGAATAATATTCCAACACAATTTACCCATTTATCATTAGTAAATTATTTTTGGTTTCAATTGTGAAGATAAGCTCTTTATATATACATAGGTTGGTAGAAGGTAGAACAACCCATGTGGGATATGTAAATTAGAATTTGTAGTTTCTCAACCACTCATAGTTAAGTCAAAAGTAAGAATTGTGTTTAAAGTAGAATTTCAGACCTCATTTAGGCATAGTAAAATAAATTTTTTCAAAAAACTTTGAGCTAAGAATTTTTTTAAAATCATGCTAACTTTCATCTCCAAAAATCCATTTGAGATTTCAATTCTTCCATCAAAAGTTATGGACAAAATTGAGAGAGGATGTTTGAAAATATCAAAGAAAATGTCCCTTTCAACCCCTCTCCGAAATTTGTCCATAACTTTTGATTGGAGGCTTGAAACCTCAAACGGATTTTTGGAGATGAAATTTAGCATGATTTACCAACTTTTCTTAGTTTAAGGTTTTTTGAAAAAAATTATTTTACTATGACTAAATGAGGTCTAAAATTCAACTTCAAATATAATTTCTACTCTAATTTTACATAACTAAGTGAGTGATTGAGCTCCTACTCCAATTCTAATTTACATATCTCACATGATTGTTTATTTCACCTCCTACCACCCAATATGTATATATAGAGTTGTCTTCTTCATTATAGAATACAAAAAGTAAATGGTTTGTGAAGC
Organism: Pseudisothecium myosuroides; assembly: GCA_951799445.1. NCBI lineage: Eukaryota > Viridiplantae > Streptophyta > Bryopsida > Hypnales > Lembophyllaceae > Pseudisothecium > Pseudisothecium myosuroides. The sequence continues at coordinate 11,544,966 of OX637291.1, read as the reverse complement.
AAAGCAAAGAAGTGGCTCGATACCATATTCTCCATGAATTTTTTGCTTACTAATTTAAAGTTAATCTTTAAATCCCCGATGCTTCTTTTTTTAATTAGGAATCAATGTTAAGCACTGCAGTCCTCACGTCCGACGGAACTGACAAGTCTTTTTTTTTTTTTTGCTATGGTACCAGGTAGCTGTGACCTATTTAGTCCATCTTCAGTTCTTTGATAAATTGTTTGTAGTTATTGATTGCATGATGAATATACCACATCATTTCATCCGCCGGATGAAATGATGTGGTATATTTGACATCATTCCATCCAGCAGAGGCAGTACTAAAACCTGCTACTGAATGTTATGACCCCTAATGTTGTCTTTGGGCGCACTAGGGATAGTCACACCTTCTCCGAAAACAAGATTTCGTTGAAGAAGGAGCAGCTGCGTAGAGAAACTCAGAGCCAGTCAGGATCCAAAAAATCTGAAGAAGGTGTGACACCCCTTTTGTGTCGTCTCGAAGATTTCGCAGAAGAAAGGATTCACGTGAGCTAAATATATACAAGCTAGATTGCAAAACTGCAGGTGTCGCGAGGAGCGCAGGCTAAAACAAGGAGCCGGAGAAGAAAACTTTCACTCGCAGAGGCCTCGCCACGCCCAAAATCCACCTCCGCAGGACAATATTGAGTGGCGCGAGGCTTTGGCAGGATAAGTATCTTTTGCGTGAAATAGGCGACGCAAACCTAATGGGGAGCTGCCACGTCCCAATTCACATAAGAAGTTTCGGGCAAAGTTTTTTTTTTAGGCCTCATGAGGCCAGACTCCAATGTCATGGCACACACACAGTGGTGTATATCTGGAGGGAACATCCTCCATTTCTTGCATGGTGCACACTCAGAATGAAAAAAAAAGCGCTGGTTTGGGGTTGTGAAGAAGGTGTGACTACCCCTACTGTTGAAGTCCGCTCCTTCGAGAAGTTCACAGGACAGTTCAACGAATCTTTTGTGTTTCGAGAATTCGTCCACCTTTGACTTCACAAGGAAGTTTCGTCCAATCGCGTAATCCAATTGGAGTCTCAGAGCGGTGATGATTTGATGGACCCCACCAGTCAATGTCATCAAATTCAAAACGATGACAATCAGCCACGTGGCAAGCTTTCAATGGAACAACATTCGAACCATGCACTCCATAGTCCATACAGGAGTAGAAAGACCCAAAGTACAATGCCCTTTTCACACCGCGCCCAGGAGGTTCTCCTTCCTGCATTGCTGCTTTCGGAGCTGTGGTCGTGTGCATCTTGCGGAATCAAAAACATCCGGATTCCTTGTGAAATTCGTGGATCAGAGATTGTTGACAACTAGAGGAATCTGATCGAACCGTGCATCCCTGGTCGTTGGAAGTGAAACCCTAAATTGGGGGGATGTCCGGCATGGATGCGAAGAGATCGAGCGCGAGGGAATGATTCATACAAGAATTGGGTGTGGGGTGTTCACGAAGGAGGAGATTGATTGATTGATTGATAGAAGAGTTGAGGTTGAAAAACGGGCAGGTGGGTGGCGATGGAGAGTCCTGTAATGCAAACAGAAACAAGGAGGCTGGGGAAGACGGAAGCCAATTGGTGTGCTGCTATCACGTCCGGAACCGGCATCACGATCACCTCCATCCTCTTTGACCGCCGTGTGCCCGTGGCCGACGTGAAGCAATCTCTCTTGGAGCTTCTGGCTCTGCATCCCCGTCTCAGGTCTGTAATTGTCAGCGAGGACCGAGACTTCGTCTTTCGTACGCCGGAGGAAGTGTTCGTGAGAGTTACTGAGACTGATGTAAGTGGTGAAGCATTTGAAGAAGCGGAGCCATGGCACTTGGTCACGGAGAAAGAGCTCAATACTCCCTTTTCGAAGGACTACCCTATTCCTGTTTTTGTACCGAAGCTGTACCTCCTTCCTTCCACCTCGCACTCCCTGCTCGTTCTTCGCGTTCACGCCGCTGCTGCGGACATGGCGAGCACTTCCACCCTGGTGAAGCAGATTGTGAGCTCACTTAAGAAAGGAAGGGTTTGGGGCAATGGAGAAGGTCAGGAGGTGCTTCTGCCCTCGATAGAAGACGGAATTCCTCCGGGGCAGGCGAATAAGCCATTCTGGGCTCACGGTATGGACTCCCTTGGCTATGGCTTGACATCTCGTCGACATGCCTACTTGCCCTTTGAGGATACCGAAAGCGAACGAACGTCGAAGCTGATTCGGGCCGCACTGACTGCGGAGGCTACCAGTTTGCTCCTCAAGGTATTGTTTTCTTTTTCTGTCTTGTTCAGCTGTTGCCAACGTAGAAATTGGGTATTCCGCGATGCTGATCACTGCTTATTGAAATGCACGTGATATCATTGATTAGTTGTGGCGTGGCACCATTTGAGAACAGTGTCAACTAAGAGTTTACTTAGAACAAAGTCAAGCAATCGAAATTAAAGTTGTGACATTCTCTCACATGTGAAGAGAATGGCTCATGGGCTTGAGGAGCTCTCACTTATTCAAATTGAGTTCATCATTGCAAAACAATTGTCTGGAATTCTTTTTCATGCCAATTTAGAGGGTGCTCAACAAGGGTTCTCTAGAATGTTACTTTTCATGCCGATTCAGAGGGTTCCAACAAGGGTTCTCTAGAATGTTGCGTATGAAGACTCTGCAGTGTCACTTTGTCTCAAGCTGTGTCATAATTTTGCACAGGAATGTGAGAACCGAGGGGTATCAATTCACGGCGTGATCAATGCTGCAGCGCTGAAGGCAATTACAGCATACAAGCAGGTGGGAGCTCGAGGGGAGCATTATGGAACAACTGTACTGGTCCAATGCCGAAGTCGCCTGGAGCCTCCCCTCCCGGAATCTACCATTGGTAAACACGCCCAGTACTATTTAGTCCGACTGCTTGGAGTCCAAAACAACAACCGTGACATAGTTTGAATGTGCGACATGTGAGCTACAGTCAATGATACCGTGGCAAGGGTGCAGGATATTCTATATTGACATTTTGAGAAGGTCATCATTTTGAGTGTTCTAATCAATATCCATAGCCGAGTTTAACGTGAGTCTTGGTTCTATCTGATCCCATATTAACTTCCTTTACGGTGAACTGCCAGGTTTCTACCACTCAGCTCTAATGCGGACTGTACACACCACAGAGCCTGAGCCCTTCTGGGAACTTGCAACACGGTGCTCAGAAGATTTGAACGAGGCAGTAAAGAACCGGAAGCATTTCACAGACATGGGGGACTTGAATGGACTCATGGTGCAGGCGATGCGGTTTCCCAACCTGACTCCTAGTTGCAGCTTGCGCACTTCAGTTCTGTCCACAATGACTGACCCCGTGGTGGAAGACCTCGGTGATGAGGACGCCGCTGCAGTGGGTGTCAAGGACTACCTGTCGTGCTCCTCGACACATGGAGTGGGGCCTTGCCTTGCCATCTTCCCCTTCTTGCGCCACTCCTCTCTTCAGTTCTCCTTCGTCTATCCGTCTCCGTTGTTTACGGGCTCTCTCATGCACAGCCTTGTGGCTTCTATTCTTTCTTACCTTTCTCAAGAGGAGCCTGCAGACTGACTTTGGGGATGCTAGTTTAGAGCATGATGACCCATTTATTCACAAGACATGTATTATTAAGTAGCTTTTGGAGCTGTGGTCGCTCATGCGTTGGGGTGCTATGAGTTGATCCAGCTTGTAGATAGTCTCATACGGTGTGCTTTGAATGTACATGTCAAGGTTAGAGCATCTCGAGCACTGCATGGTATGAACCTCCATTGGGATTCCAAGCAGTTTTTTTTCCCGAATTTTGGACATGGTCCGAAATAGGGGTGAAATTGCCAAATTATGATCACAAATACAAATGGTTACCGAATTATCTACCATTAACTGACTGTACCTAGATAATAATGCCAGCCCGGCTGTAAGAAGACCAGAAAAAACACTGGTGCCAAGTGTGGTCATTAGGCTGCTCTCTCCTTTCACTTATGATGGAATGTATCTTGTGGAAGTAAAGTCCTTGTTGAAAGATTTGAGGAAATCCATTTCAGTGTGCATTTTTGGACACACACAAGGTGAGTATGGATTGTACTATTCAAGGTTAGGATAAGTAATGAGTGCTGGTATTGACTGCGGTGTCCACCAACTACGGTATCTACACACACACGAACTGTCCGCACAAACACGAATCAGATACTTCCTGCCACTGAATAGCCTACATGTGGTACGTCACCCCCGAACCCCGGCACCAGAATGAGCATTTACAAGGTGCAGGTGCTACAACCTTGAACTCAAAATTTCCACGGAAGTATTAGAGTTGAATCAACAATTTCAAGTACAATTGCTTTTCAAAAACTCTGTAACCCTGCCATATTTGCATGGGGCTCAAATCATAGACCTAAATGTATGTTACATTCTCTAAACATGTCCAAAATTTGCCCTAAACTTCGCCGTTATCTACCTGCAGGCCTCCAAGGAATGCGTTTTCGTCATCCAGGTATTCGTGCAGCATGCTGGGTCTGCTGCTCTCTGTAGAATCCACGCTCTTGTCCTCAAACCATAACTTGCTACTGCTGCCATAGGTGATTGTCAGTTCCTCCTGCGGTGCAATGGCCCGAGCTGCTCGATACTTAATGACGAGCTGATCGTGGTCAATAGTGTAATTAAGATTAGGTTGCTGGCTGTGGTTGAAGAGCGATCCCACCCCTAGCGCCATCAGCATATCGCCGTTTCTGCCAACGTAAAGGTAATGCTCTAGAACACTGTACCTGCAATGTACACCAATTTCATCCCTTCAAAATAACCGCATTCTCTGAAAAGATTCACTGACGAGAGGAAGGCAGTGACGAACACTAGGTTACCTCAAATAATGCTCATACTCGACCTGCGGTATCCGAATGCAGTGAGCTACCTCCACCAGCACGCCTCTGCTGATGTTTTGCTTTGCCCTAACTCCTGTAGACCGCAAGACAACCAGCAATTTACAGCCTGGCCAATGCCGCGGTTCTAAGAGACATGCTAAAGTAGACATACCTCACTGCGACACCCTAAAGTTTTGCAGGAAGAATACATATTGAATATGGGAACGTAAAACTCCATAACACAAGAGCTCGAGTTCGTTTTAGGGCATCTGCCAATAGAACATTGAACTCTTATATCTCTTGCACAGAGTGTCCATAGAATGCATTCCTTGGCGCATTGGAATCCACTTTGATTTACTAACAAGAGTGTACGAAAACTTGACCATTCTCATAGTAGTGAGCGCTATCTAGGGTGTAGTTATGATAGCATCCATAAAACTCGAGCAAGTTTTCTGTCTACAGGCAGGAATTTCTCTACAAAACAGTTGGACAAAATCTAAACGCACCGCGAGCCACATCCTCTTTGGTGTAAGGTGTGGAAAAGACTTCATAAAGATCGGGGACTGCAGAGGCGCTGCTTGGCGCAGGCCGACTGTCTTCATTAGAATCCATCAACTGCAATTGTATCTTGGAAGACGAAGGCGCCGGAGCTCCAGTCCAGGCAACAGACCAAGTTGCGATTGAAGGAGTTTGTGAAGACGAATCGTGATAGGCGATTCAAACTAATGGATCGTTTGGCGTCGTTTGAGTGCCACAAGGGAAGGTTACTACACTAATATTGAAATTTACACTAATACTGAAATGTAGTGCTGATAACAATAATTACGAATCCTAATACTAAATGGTCACAGCGTTGTAACCTTTCCTGGGAGGGCACATGGGGTTTCACTGTTGATCTAACTTACAGTGCCAAAGAAATCCCGCTGTTGTTAATGTTATCAACACTATGGGAGGGGGCTGTAAAAGCGACCCTTTACCAGCTGATTTGCATTTTGGGGGAAGCTAAACTCCTCAAAAAAAATTTCAGTAAATTTTTGTGGTAAGAAAAATGGAATTGGCATCTAACCCAAGTTGTTTCATATTTTTTGGACATTCATGGAATTAGTTATGAATTTTTGAAGTTGAAAACACAGTGGTTTCTAAAAGCGACCCCCTCCTGAAATGTACACTTCTGATACATGTTAGAGGCAAAATCTACCAGATGATTTTTAGAGACAGATCGCTTTTACAGCCCCCTCCCATAAATGGCAACATGAACATTAATTGTCAACTAAATTTTCACAACACAAAACTAATATAGAAAAAAGATGGTTCACTTTGCACAAAATTAGTATCCAACATAAATACTAATTGTCAACTAAACAATGAGAACTAAAGTGAGTTACATGGTAGGATAAATAACACTAAATTTCATTATTAGTATACCAATACACCAAATTGCATCGGAATATGTCATTTATTAATATTGGAATCATCATATTGGCTCATATGAATAACCTATAAGTTTTAAAGTGCTAAAAATAGGTGTATGAAAAAATGACCATAGGTTCTCGTGAATAGGGATAGTATATTTTAGGCAATAATTTATAAGGTTGGTCTATGAAAGGAGTCACAATTAAACGTTGTTTTCCTTACTTGTGTATGACTATTACAACTCTTACAACTAGGATACATTTATACCAAGCTGGAAAATATATTCTCCCTCCGTCCAATAATATTAGTCCTTAATTCTTTGTAGTGATGAAAGTATTAAGGATTTGGCAATAATTTTTTGGTTCGCTATAGAATCATTTTTTTGGTCAAATGATTCTATAGTAAATGTGCAATGTGTGACTTCTCTAAAAGTAAAAAACAAGTGGATGTTGCTATTAATTACACTTAGAAAAAGATAATAAAATAGGGGGTTGCAATAGATACAAAGTGCTATACAAAAATAAAGATAAACTTCAACGGGGGGTTTGGACCAGTGTTCCTCCTATTGGTGTCATTGCATAAGACAATTTTGGGAGGGATGAAGCTAGAGAGGTCAAAATTTGTTAGAATTGGCATAAATTCACCAAAAAATTAAAGCCTTAATAACCTTTATAGAGAAAAAAGACTTCTTGTGCAACTACCTTGTCTTTTCAATGTGTTTAGATTTATACAAAAATGGCTTTGAACTCAATAGATTCAATGAAAAGTTCAATGTCTTTATGTCTTTGACCTAATCAACTTCAAATTGCTATAAAAAATATTCAATTTTGAAAAAAGAAATTATTTGAAAAATAGATCATTAATTAGACTTTTGTTTGCTTTATTTCATTTGTCAACTTCAAAAATAAAAAAATCATTTTCAACCCTAAAATTAAATCTAAAATAAAGGAGACAAGTAATTCAAGACAAATGAAAAAAACTACAGGGACTAGTATTATGGGCAGAAGGAGTTGATAGTATATGATATGGTGGGTAGGTTATTCTTTACCCGTAAAGGTCTAGGAAGCCTAATTCTACAAAACTTTGTATTAATGCTATGCCAAATCCAATGATACATGGCACTTCCAATTTGAATCATTATTGCACCTACTACATGTCTCACAAGCTACAAAATGATACTATTTAGTTAGTACTTTACATGTGTTATTTCAAAATTATGACTTGAAGAGAATTTATAATGTCATTTGGTGCATCATTGAATCATCTTTCAAAAGACTTAATACCAAAAACCATAAGGGCTTTAGAACTTTGAAGCCATTGTAATTTCAAAGACATTCCAATGTGATGATTTGAGGTCATATAGGTCATACTTCAAAAGACCCATATACGACAAAAACACGGTGGTAAGAGATTTTAGGAAAAAAATTGCACTTTGAAAATTTCCATCTTTATATCATTCATTGGAAATAATATTTTTCAACCAATAAAAGACATTCTATATGTTTTTTTCTTGTAATTTTTCTTGAAATTGCTCAAAATATTATGCTATGAAAAATAATGGAAATATGAATAATTTATATATTATATGGCTTTCATTTTATTTTTATTCCATTTATGAAAATTGAAAATTGTCCAAAGTTTTTTCAAGAATTTGTAAACTTGAGGATTAAGGCTCTAACGGTCATATTATATTATCTTTCATAGTTTCTCTATTAATTATTACATTCTTTCTTTCATAATTATCTTTTTATTGATTCTAATGAATACAATTGTAGATCTTTAATGAGAAAAAGATCCAAGCTTCAAACATTATGTGAATTGTACAAATACTAATATTAAAAATATATATATATTCATCATCAAATCTTTGTCTTTTATACCAAATAATAGATGGAAAAAGTTCAACCAATCAACTTAGAATATCCAATGGTAAGCCAAATATTGTTTTGGAGATGAAATTTCAAAGCTAAATGCATTTAAATTGATATAGTAAAGGTTCTTAATGAACTCCTTTCAAGAAAATTCTTGAAGTTCTATTTCTAATCATGATGCTTAATAAATTAAGTTAAACTAGCTAAAAACTTTTTTAAGACATGTGTTTATAGAATCATGCAAAATTCTTCACCTTATTTAGATTATTGGCCATGTTCAACCACATATTAACCTCTAAGTTCATTTTTTAATACATGTCCTTCTATAATTGTTTGAATTTTTTTTGACTAATTGCTCAAAATGCCTCATCCATTCTTTGTAGTTGAAGTTGAATCTTTGATTCTTTAAAAATTAATAGGCTTGTCCTAGAACTTAAAGATTTAAAAAATCCTAAGTTGATGCTTGAGATGATGATAAAAATTGAAAATACATGAAAGTATTCAACCATAAATCCTAAATTTATTTCTAAAAAATAATTAAAATAAAAATGAAAATAAATATTAAATTTTTTGTATTAGTTAGGAAATTCAATTTTTTTTGGTTATATTGATCAATAGTTTCTATAAAAAAAATTGATTTTGCCCCCTTAATCTTCATAAAGTAGTTTTGTAATAACAATAGTTGTTATTACTACTAGGGGTGAACAAGGAAAATAAAAACTTCACATTTTTTGTAGGATTTAACCACTATTAAAACCACTTAGGGACATTTCAGGTATAAATTGCCACCAAAGTTGCCATTTTCTAATCTATTGAGTGATACTAAAGAAAAAAAACAGCCCTTAGATGGGCTGTCAAACATTGACAAATGAAGATATTAATAGTAGAATAGGAAGCCTACCAAATGTGTGTATATATATAAGCAGATATAAATTGTTTATTCTAAATCCCCAAATACATTGTTCTGCTAACTCGCATGCTAACTTTTTGAAATAATCTTGCTTCAAATCTCCAATCTCATCGCTTTGCCAACTCTTATGCTAACTAAGTGGAAATAAACTTGCTATTATAACGTTAAACATTTCTTATAGCTTTTTATAAGAATCCACATTAAATAATTCAAAAGGACAAGTACTATTATAACTCTCTAATCACATCGCTCTGCACTTTTGCATGTCAATTGAGCAGAATCAAGGGAGTAGTATCCTTTTCCTCTTCAAAAGTACAAATTAAAATTAAACTCAGACCCCCTTTTCCTCTCACGAAGCGGTCCTCTAGTTGCTTGAGATTTTTACTAATGAATGAACAATTCTTTTTTAACTTCAACCTTACAAAATTGTATCAGACTACTAAATTTTTTTTATAGAAAAGACAAATTATAATCATATAAATTATCAAGAAATACAACATTTGAAGTTAGAAGGAAAAAAACTTTTGGGGGGTCTAAATTTATATTACAAACCTTCTTGTGATTGGGTGCTTAAATATTACAAAGAATTCTAAGTATATTTTAGTATTAATATGAATATACCCTAATGGGACATTCATACCAATAGTGAAGAAAAGGTGGGTATAAATTTTGATTGTAAAATAATACCCACCTATCATTTCAATATGATTGCCCTTCATGTTAGTTGCCACATTGGATTGGAAAGAAGATTTATCCCCTTGATGCAAACACTTGCATGAAATTTGAAATCTTAATTTTAGGAGGTCCTATATTTTCCCCCTTTGTGTGGAGATCAATTTGCTACAAATGTACCCTTGGAGTAAAAAGAAATTTAAATTTGTTTTCACTGCCCAGACCGGTCCCTCTCTAAGCAAACTACGGTAAGCTTAGTGACGAGCACGGTCCGTCGCTTTCCTAGACGAGCAGCAAATCTACACCTCGGTTAGAAAATCTCAGAATCTTCTTTTTTCTAACATTACCAAATTCCCCAAGGACATGCCCGAGCAACGCACCACCCCTCATCGCTCTCGTCTCCCGCGCAACAACACCTCGACGCGACCACTTCCAAATTATTTTTTCCCCGCGAACTGCAGACCGTCACTGATGCTGCCTGCGGACCTTGTTGGCTTGCAAGGATTTTTATTCCCGTCGCTCTGCGCATTATTCTCCCGCGGTCGTCCAACTAACCCACGGTCATCGTCCGCAGGGTGACGGAAAGTGGCGCACTCCGCGACTCATCTCCTGCTCCCCTCCTCTCCTCCCTGCATGTTGCATTTATCCCTTCACGAGGGATTGGTTTGTCGTAAGACTCCTCCGAATGTGTCCATTCCTGTCTCCGGCGATGGCCTCCCCAAGTTTGCGGCAGCAGTTCCGAGTGGAGTCTCGGGCGCCCGGCAAAGTCATTCTCAGAGGGGAGCACGCCGTCATCCATGGCACCTCCGCTGTTGCAGCCGCGCTCGGCCTCTACACCACGGCGTCCATCCGGCTCGGTGAGTAGTATTTCCCTTGTATTTCCCTGATTTCTCTTGTAAGGGTTGGATTGTCGGCCTCTACAGCACATTGTTAGATTGGACGTGCAATTGCTAGAGGTATTGCTCGGGGTGGGTGGTGATGAGCAATGGCGGGCTGATACATTTGTGGGTTACCTGATGTATTTGTCTGATGACATTGATCAGGTCGCATTTTAAATGGCAACCGAGTGAGTGAGTGAAGAGCCAATGTTCATCTTCTTGCTACTGCGTGGTAGAGACGTCAATCAAGGAGTAGGTAGGACACGGTATTGCCCATTCGTTTTCTCATTCAGCTCTTATTACTTTGAGTAAGCACTATGCTATTTGATTAACGTGCAATGTCTTCTTGATACAGGGATAAATGATTGCTGTTTGCTTGACTTGCCACAGCTCGGAGTGTACACGATATGGCCTCTAAAGATGATAGAGGAAATTATTGCTCAACCTCAGGTTTTGGAGCCAAAGCCCGCACATGTTACTTCATATTCAGAGTTAGAATGGCCGCAACTAGCTGCATTTGTTGAGCAGCAGCTCGATGATAATGCCCAAAAAGGAGCTGACGCGGCCATTACAGCTTTTTTGTTCCTGTACACGTCAATCCTTGGGTAAGCAGCTATGCAAGCGACTATTGCAAATTATCTGGAATGATCGTGAAAGTGGTTTCGGGTTTAGTCAACCCTTCGATGGATAATTCTACTCATTATAAACAAGATAGTTTGTGACTTGTTAGATTTTTTATATATCTGATGTTCTTGTCTTAATTGGGAGTGACTAACAGAGCTTGATCCTCAGTTTGCAGCCAGTAACCGTGAGAGTGACGTCTGAGCTGCCAGTGGGTGCTGGCCTGGGCTCCTCTGCTGCCTATTGTGTTGCTTTGTCAGCTGCGCTTTTGGCATACTGTCGAGAGATTGCGTTGCCTCAAATGAGGGATGAGGCAGAAAATGTCGCAGATACGAATGTGTGGCTTGATGTAGACGAAAAGAAGGTAGACTTGGTCAACAAATGGGCGTTCGAAGGGGAGCAGATCATTCACGGGCGTTCTTCTGGCATCGACAATACCGTCAGTAGCTTTGGTAAGATCTCTACTGTCTGCCCTATACCCCTGCATCTGCTCTCTGGAATTTTTATTTTTCGTAAGTTAGAGACCTGATCCCGTCTTCTGTACCGACCACTGTACCGACCACTGACGTATAGCGAGTGCAACTCGTCTATTCATACTCTTGGTTGGACTTATTAGCAAGTGGTGTAAGCATGACCTGGCTAAATGTCTCTGGCCGTTGATCTTTGAATGGAAATGGATTTAGCTACTTTCACTTGTAGTGGTTTTCAACTTACCGCTTTGACTTCGCATGAAGAATTCATACATAGTGGTAAACATTTGATGTCAACAGATTTTGTTCTTGTACCCAAAGATCTCTCCTCAGTTCTATAGTGATTCAAAATTCAGACTCCTACATTTGTTGTAATGCTTAAATTGACGCCAATTGTATTCTCTACCTTAGTTTTCTTTCTTCTTGGTTTTTTTAACTGACAATGCTGCAAATTCAGGTTATGTGGTGAAGTTCAAGGAAGGTCAGATTGAGCACTTGCACACACAAATGCCACTACGGATACTCCTGACCAATACACGAGTCAGTAGGAACACCAAAGCCTTGGTGACAAGAGTGGGAGAGCGCGCCCTGCGTCATCCAGCAGCCATGGGTGCAATTTTCAAAGCCGTCGATGAGATTGCGGAAGAAGTTGTGACCATCCTGCAAACGCCACCTGAGAGAAGACTAGCCAGGAGCAAAAGTGATGAGGAGCTTGCGTCATCCGAAGAGTGTGGGCCTATCCTGTCACCAAAACAGATCTGGAAGTCAGGCTCGAGGAGCTAATGGAGATGAATCAGGGACTCCTGCAAGGCATTGGTGTGAGTCATCTATCTATTGAGTCGATCTGTCATATTACGGCAGCTTACAAACTGCAGTCGACACTCACAGGAGCCGGTGGCGGTGGCTGCGTCTTGACCCTTTTACCACACAGTATCCTCACACAAGCAAATTGCCACTTTCAGTGTTGTGTTTTTTGTCCATTTTTTCTTGAGATATTTTCACATTAAGTATTAATGCTTTCAGCCTGCTTCGATCCTTGACAAGCTCTGCAGGATTGCCCGCGATATCGGTAGAACTGGTGAAAGTAGACTTGGAAGGCAAAGGCTTTTCCTGCTTTGAAGCTGTAATTGGTGGCAACGAAGTCCAAGTACGTTGGGAAACAATTAACGGGATATATAAGCAATTGAAGTAAAAACGATCATTCCCAGTTTAAGCTGTTTGGACAGATCGCAAGGAGCGAGCTGAAGCCCTCTATCGCCAACTCATACGTCATAGTTGCCTTGGAAGAACTCTCAAGCGTCGGCATGTTTTTTTCTGTGGCGAGGCCATTTCAAGAGGTTTCTGTAGATTCCAGCAAGCTGTTCCCGAATATTCCACCATCTCATCGACGTCCTCAAGAAGCAGCTCAGGTTCAGGAATACGATGGGTGCACTCTACTCCTGCCACCCATTCATAGTTTCTATAAACATTCTCAGTCACCGCAGAAATATTGATTCATGTGATTGCAGTATTCTCAGTCGCACCATTGGATAGATTCTCTCTAATCCATATTTTAAGTGCAATTTTTTTTCATACCTCAACATTTAAGGTTTGCTCATGGAATTGGACAAAGACGCACGCTATAATAGTCTCCTTCCTTCCTTATATTGTCTTTGTCCCCCTATTTATCAACTACTACTGCCTCGTTCGCAAGACCTTTACGATCCAGGAATTATGACATCCTTATTAATTAAGACAAAGGTTTAACAACCTTGTTGAATGGACTTATATGTACTTCAAATAGTCGAAATAGAAGTATGGCAGTAATGGGCATATGCTCAAACCCGGCACTTGAATGGGCATTTACAAGGTACAGGTGCTACAACCTTAACTCAAATTTCTACGTAAGTAATAGAGTTGAATCAACAAATTTAAGTACAATTGCTTAAACAACACTTGTAACCCTACCATATTTGCCTGGGGCTTAATTCATAGACCTAAATGTATGTTACATTCTCTAAACATGTCCAAAATTTGCCCTAAACTTCGCCGTTGACTACCTGCAGGCCTCCAAGGAATGCGCTTTCGTCATCCCGGTAGTCATGCAGCATGCTGGGTCTGCTGCTCTCTGCAGAATCCATGCTCTTGTCCACAAACCAGAGCTTGCTACTGCTGCCATAGGTGATTGTCAGTTCCTCCTGCGGTGCAATGGCCCAAGCTGCTCGATACTTAATGACTAGTTGGTCGTGGTCAATAGTGTAACTGAGATTAGGTTGCTGGCTGTGGTTGAAGAGCAATCCTACCCCTAGGGCCATCAGCATATCGCCGTTTCTACCAACGTAAAGGTAATGCTCTAGGACACTGTACCTGCAATGTACACCAATTCCATCCCTTCAAAATAACCGCATTCTCTGAAAAGATTCACTGACGAGAGAAGGCAGTGACGAACATTAGGTTACCTCAAATAATGCTCATACTCGACCTGCGGGATCCGAATGCAGTGAGCTACCTCCACCAACACGCCCCTGCTGATGTTTTGTTTTGCCCTAACTCCTGTAGACCGCAAGACAACCAGCAATTTACAGCCTGGCCAAATGCCTCGGTCCTAAGAGACATGCTAAAGTAGACACACCTAACTGCGACACCCTAAAATTTTGCAGGAAGAATACATATTGAATATGGGAACATACAACTCCATAACACAAGAACTCCAGTTCGTTTTAGGGCAAATGCCAATAGAACATTGAACTCTTATATCTCTTGCACAGAGTGTCCATATAATGCATTCCTTGGCGCATTGGAATCCACTTTGATTTACTAACAAGAGTGTACGAAAACTTGACCATTCTCATAGTAGTGAGCGCTATCTAGGGTGTGGTTACGATAGCATCCATAAACTCGAGCAAGTAATCTGTCTACGGGCAGGAATTTCTTTACAAAACAGTTGGACAAAATCTAAACGCACCGCGAGCCACGTCCTCTTTGGTGTAAGGTGTGGAAAAGACTTCATAAAGATCGGGGACTGCAGAGGCGCTGCTTGACGCAGACTCAAGAGGCCGACTGTCTTCATTGGAATCCATCAACTGCAATTGTATGAAGACGAAGACGCCAGAGCTCCAGTCCGGGCAACTGACCAAGTTGCGATTGAAGGAGTTCGTGAAGACAAGTGTGAAAGGCGATTCGAACTAACTTAATAGTTCGTTTGGCGTCAGTGAGATTTTGAGTGCCACAAGGGAAGATTACTACACTAATATTGAAATTTACACTAATACATACTGAAATGTAGTGCTGATTTGCAACAATAATTACGAACTCTAATACTAAATGGTCATAGCGTTGGTAGCGTTGGTAATGTTATCAGCTAAATGACAACATGAACACTAATTGTCAACTAAATTTTCACCCCACAAAACTAAATTAGAACAGAGATAATTCACTTTGCACTAAATTAATATCCAACATGAATACTAATTGTCAACTAAACAATGAGAATTAGAGTGAGTTACATGATAGGATAAATGACACTAAATTTCATTATTAGTTTATTAGTACACCAAATTGCATCGGAATATGCTATTTAGCATTATTGTAATCTTCATATTGGCTAATTTATTGTTCGATCTTGTTTGAAGTCAAGAGAGTATTGTAAATTGTGTTCTGATGTAGTTTTTGGACATTGTATGAATAAATTGTGAGTTTTAAAGTGCTAAAAACAGGTGTATGAAAAAATGACCATAGGTTCTCATGAATAGGTGTAGTATATTTTAGGCAATAATTTATAAGGTTGGTCTTTGAAAGGAATCACAATTAAATGTTGTTTTCTTTGCATGTATATGACTATTACAATTATTGCAACTAGGATACATTCACACCAAGGTTGGAAATATATAATTTGGAAGTTTACAATTTTAACTCAAATGAAGTGTTTGCAAGTAGGGGGTAAACCTTAACTCTAATTTTATTCTCCCTCCGTCCAATAATATTAGTCCTTAATTTTTTGTGGTCATGAAGTATTAAGGATATGGCAATAATTTTTTAGTTCACTATAGAATCATTTTTTTGGTCAAATGATTCTACAGTGAATGTACAATGTGTGACTTCTCTAAAAGTGAAAACAAGTAGATGTTGCTACTAATTACACTTTGAAAAAAATCATAAAATAGGAGGTTGCAATAGATACAAAGTGCTATACAAAAATAAAGATAGACTTTAGCGTTTTTTTGGACTAGTGTTCTTCCTATTGGCGTCATTGCATAGGACAATTTTTGGATAGATGAAGCTAGAGAGGGTCAAAATTTGTTAGAGATGGCAAAATTTCACCAGAAAAATAAAGCCTTGATAACCTTTATAGAAAAAGAAGACTTCTTGTGCAACTACCTTGTCTTTTCAATGTGTTTAGACTTATACAATGGCTTTGGACTCAATAGATTCAATGAAAAGTTCAATGTCTTTATGTTTTTGATCCAATCAACTTCAAATTGCTATAAAAAAATTCAATTTTGAAAAAAGAAATTATTTGAAAAATAGATCATTAATTAGACTATTGTTTGCTTCATTTCATTTGTCAACTTCAAAACCAAAAAAAATCATTTTCAACCCTAAAATTAGATCTAAAATAAAGGGGACAAGTAATTCAAGACAAATGAAAAAAACAAAAGGGTTTAGTATTATGGGACGGAAGGAGTATAGTATATGATATAATGGGTAGGTTATTCTTTACCCATAAAGGTCTAGGAAGTCTAATTCTAGATTAAAAAATGATATTTTTTTGTATTTGAAATATTAGGTGTAGGAATTGAAGTATGCGAGAGTGACAAAAGTTTGTATTAATGCTATGCCAAATCCAATGATACATGGCACTTCCAATTTGAATCATCATTGCACCTACTACATGTCTCACAAGCTACAAAATGGTACTATTAAGTTAGTACTTTATATGTGTTATTTCAAAATTACTACTTGAAGAGAATTTATAATGTCAGTTGGTGCATCGTTGAATCATCTTTCAAAAGACTTAATACCCAAAACCATAAGGGCTCTAGAACTTTGAAGCCATCGTTATTTTAAAGACATTCCAATGTGATGATTTGAGGTCATATAGGTCATACTTCAAAAGACCCATATATGACAAAAACAGGGCGGTAAGAGATTTTAGGAAAAAAATTGTACTTTGAAAATTCCCATCTTTATACCACTCATTGGAAATAATATTTTTTAACCAATGAAAGACATTTTGTATGTTGTTTTTTTGTAATTTTTCTTGAAATTGCTCAAAATATTATGCTATGGAAAATAATGGAAATATTAATAATTTATATATTATATGGCGTACATTATATTTAAAAAAAATTGAAAATTGTTCAAAGGTTTGGCAAGAATTTGTAAGCTTGAAGATTAAGGTTTTAATGGTCATATTATATCATCTCTCACAACATTAGAAGAAATTTGAGGGCTCCAAGAGCCTGCGAGTTATCAAGCCCTGGGAAACCTGGGAACGCCCTGGGAGTAGTAATTTGATGTGGCCAAGACTGTGCCACGTCAGAAAATAATTAAAAAAAATTAATTTTTAAAATAATATTTTTATTTTTATTTTTTTATTTTAAATTTTATTTATATTCTGTCTGTTTCTAGCTGCGGGAACAACCTAAAACGGCCCTCTGCAGCCCTCAAATCTCTTCCAATGTTCTTATATTAATTATTACATTCTTTCATGATTATCTTTTTATTGATTCTAATGAATACAATTGTAGATTTTTAATGAAAAAAAGATCCAAGCTTCAAACATTATGTGAATTGTAAAAATACTAATATTAAAAAATATATATTTTCATCATCAAATCTTTGTCTTTTATACCAAATAATAGATGAAAAAAGTTCAACCAATCAACTTAGAGTATCAAATGCTAAACCAAATATTGTTTTGGGGATGAAACACCAAAGCCAAATGCATTTAAATTGATATAAAAAAGGTTCTTAATTAACACCTTTCAAGAAAGTTCTTGAGATTCTATTTCTAATCATGATATATGCTTAATAAATAAAGTTAAGCTAAAACCTTTTTTAAGACACGTGTTTCTAGAATCATGCTAAATTCTTTACCTTATTTAGATTATTGGCCATGTTCAACTACATAACCTCTAAGTTCATTTTTTAATACATGTCCTTCTATAATTGTTAAATTTTTTTTTGACTAATTGCTCAAAATGCCTCATCCATTCTTTGAAGTTGAAGTTGAATCTTTCAATCTTTAAAAATGAATGGACTTGAAGATTTAAAAAATCCTAAGTTGATGCTTGAGATGATGAAAAAATTGAGAGTACATGAAAGTATTCAATCATAAATCCTAATTTTTTTTTAAATTAAAAAAAAATGCAAATTAGTATTAAAATTTTTGTATTAGTTAGGAAATTCAAATTTTTTTGGTTCTAATGATCAATAATTTCTATAATTTTTTTATATTTTGCCCCTTTAATCTTAATAAAGTAGTTTTGTAATAACAATAGTTTTAATTACTACTAGGGGTGAATAAAAAAAATAAAAACTTCACATTTTTTGTAGGATTTAACCACTATTAAACACACTTAGGGACATTTTAGGTATAAATTGCCACAAAAGTTGCCATTTTTTAGTCTTTTGAGTGATATTAGAGAAAAAAAAAGCCCTTAGGTGGGCCGTCAAACATTGACAAATGAAGGTATTAATAATAGAATAGGAAGCCTACCAAATGTGTACATATACAAGCAGATATAAATTGTTTATTCTAAATCCCCAATCTCATTGCTCTACCAACTCCTATGCCAACTTCTTGAAATAAACCTGCTTCAAATCTCCAATCTCATCCCTTAGCCAACTACCATGTCAACTTCTTGAAATAAACTTGCTTCAAATCTCCAATCTCATTGCTCTACCAACTCTTATGCCGACTAAGCGGAAATAAACTTGCTTGTATAATGTTAAACATTTCTTACAACTTTTCACAAGAATCCGCATTAAATAATTCAAAATGACAAGTACTATTATAATTCTCCAATCACATTGCTTTGTACTTTTGCATGCCAATTGAGTAGAAACAAGGGAGTGGTATCCTTGTCCTCTTCAAAAGTACAAATTAAAATTAAACTCAGACCCCCTTTTCCTCTCGGGAAGCGGTCCTCCAGTTGCTTGGGATTTTTACTAATAAATGAACAATTCTTTTTTAACTTCAACCTTACAAAATTGTATCAGATTATTGAATTTTTTAATAGAAAAGACAAATTATAACCATATAAATTATCAAGAAATACAACATTTGAAGTTAGAAGAAAAAATCCTTTTAGAGGGTCTAAATTTATGGTACAAATCTTCTTGTGATTGGGTGCTTAGGATATGATTACAAAGAATTCTAAGTATATTTTAGTATTAATATGAATATATCCTAATGGGACATTCATACCAATAGTGAACAAAAGGTGGGTATAAAATTTGATTGTGGAATAATATCCACCTATCATTTCAATATGATTGCCCTTCATGTCATTTGCCACATTGGATTGGAAAGAAGATTTAGCCCCTTGATGCAAACACAAGTTGTATGAAATTTGAAATCTTAATTTAGGAGGTTAAGATTAAGTCATAGGGGAGGCAACCCATTCCCGATCACTTAAGCATTTCCACGTATTTGGAGGGTGCGATTCTTCACTGGATCAATTTTTCAGTGTATAGAAATAGACAGAGGAAGCTTTCCATAATTTTTCAGATTTTTTTATTGCAAAATGGAATTACCATGAATTTTTGGGTGATAGACTAGATTCTTTCCATTCTGGTGAGATGGTTTCCCCAATTCTAACCAAGCACTGGAAACAAAATGGACAATGCTTCACTCGGGTGATGTTTAATTGTTGATCAATCATTGACCGTCAGAATTGGTCATTTATTCCTCTAGAAATACACGAAAACACACCACCCTATGCTACCACAATAGGTGTGTGATCAGGAATGGGTTGCCTCCCTTATATTTTTTCCCTTTGTGTGGGTATAAATTTGTTACAAATGTACACTTGGAATAAAAAGAAATTTAAATTTGTTTTCACTGCTCAGACCGGTGTTGGGTAGAGAGGAGCGCGCTTAGGGAACACACAGGGTGTCTGGCTGCAAGTTGATGAGTGTAGATGGAGAATCTCAAACTCAAATCTTCACTCGGTCTTCAAAGTCTTCAAACTCGAATCTTCACTCGGTCTTCAAGTCTTCAAACTCGAATCTTCACTCGGTCTTCAACCATCCTATCCTGTGGTGGCTCTATAGGGCCAAAGGTAAGGGTGTGTAATAAGAAACAAGGCCTCGGACGGGTAAAACGGGACGGCCAAACCACGAGCTAACCGTCCGAAAGATGGCTCCTAAACTTCAAACCCACGGTGACCAGGAAGCGCCTTTCACCAGTAGGAACAACATAGAAGATCGACCATGTGGGTGATCAATCCCACTTCGTCGCCACAAACATAAAACGGGGCTATTACTGGATATCCACGTAGCCCGCAACAATGTTTACAGTGCAAATAAAAAAAATGAGAACAACAAGCCTCCAAAATCGGCTAGGAATAACAAGCCACAAGCTACAAGCCACAACACACGAATCTTCAATCTTCTTGTCTTCAAATCTTGGTTTCTTCAAATCTCTTCAAAACTCCTCCAACCCCAATTCTTTCTTCTTGACCAAACTTTGGTGTGATGCCACGGCTACTCTACAAACTTAAATGAGATGTGTAATAGCTTTTTGGAAAGCTTACACAAATCTCTACTTCTCCTTTAAAACTCAACTCAAAATAACACTCTTTCCATATTTTATGACCACTCAAAGTTTCGGCCTCAAAGTTTGAGGGCAGCAAACCCTCCTTCACTTTCACACTCATAAATCACTCACACATGCTTCAAATACAATGAATGATAGCTTTATGGAAAGCTAACAAAAATCTCCACATCTTCTCCAAATTTCAACTCAAACTAATACTCTGTCCATCTGTTATGGTCACTCGAAATTTCGGTCTTAAGAATTGAAGGCAGCAGACCCTCTTTCACTTCCACACTCATAAATCACTCATACATGCTTCAAATACAACGAATGATAGATTTATAGAAATATCATAAACTTTCTTACATCCTCTCCAAATTTCATTGCAAACTAAAGACCTTTCCGTCTTTTATGGTTGGTCGAAATCTTTGTCCCTTCAATTAAGAGGCAACAGACCTTCTTCCACTCAAACTAACACAAATCTCAACTTACAACTTCAATTCAAGCAAAAGAGGACTTTTTAGAAAGACAACAATACGATATCAAAACCCACCAATTTTCATTTCAAAACTCGTTAAACTCCATACACAATAGGCCTCAAAACATTTGAGTCTTGCCAACTACAACAAGAGAGAAGATGAATAGTGTTCACCTTTTCCCCCACCTTATCAACAACTCCATACCTTCTAAGCAAGTGACAATCAGCCCTTAACTTGCTTTTAAGGCTAACTTTCAACCATTGACCCTCCTATTTGGCCCCACAACTATATCTTTATCTTTAACTTAGAAGGAAAATCACTTCAAAGTTCACCTAGAAGGCAAACATTTCCATCCTTTCCTTCTACAACTATAACCATACAAAACCCTTTCTATAAAATACTCCAAACATGGATATAAGCACTGACATCAAACCAATGTATATTAGAGGTAAAAAATTAGAATTTCAAGACAAACTTCACTCCATCTGCAAGAACTTGAGAATGCGCTTGATAGTCGCAGCGACATATTCAGCACAATCCGCCTTTGTTAAGGGATTGACCGGCCCCTCTAACCATCGTAGGTGGCCACGACTCCCCTTAATCGGCCTGACCATATAAAAGTATTGGTTGTTGTTTAGACCTTCAAAACTCCCTTCAAATGTCACTTCACGGCTACCGGGTTCAACCCGTCCAACTTGTAATAAGATTACCAACGCCCGAGCATCCTCCTGAAGGTTCCCGTGCCACCGCTGCTCAATACAAGGCTGCTTTGGCGGTCGAAAAGGCCCAGCTTCATCTCGTGGATGCACAAATGGCGATGGCAATTCATGTGGCAGAAGTGGCTCATCCGGCAGTTGCGACAATGAAAGTTCAAATTCAACCTTCGGTTGAGGCTCTTCATCTTGAGACTTAGAAAAAACCCTCCAGTTCGACATTTCAAATCTAAAGTAGGAAACAAAATCACTACTGGAATTCAATGAAGCTCTAAGGCAAAATCGTCCTCTTATATAAATGTCATACACCTTTTGGAACAGCGTCACCTTGAAGCTACTCAATAAAACATATTATAATATGTTTTTTACATTGTGTACAAATCTACAACAGGACACCGGTCCCTCTCTTCCCCCTCCGTAAACCACTCCCAGATAATCGTGCGTTTGTTTTGCAGGTGGGTTCTCTTCCGCAACTAGGGCTCCGCACCCGTAATGCCCGATTACGCAAGTTTGCCCGTGTAATCGGGCATTACGGATTTTTCATCCAAAAGTATTGTATCATGCAAAAATATTCAGTTGCCCGCTCATGGTTTACATCGGGAAATGCCTCTCGTCGTCAAGCATTTTGGGAAAAAAAGTGCCTCCTTGTCGGGCTCCGCCCTCCTAGTCAGCTCTTTTTTTCCCAAAATGCCCTCCTCCTCGAGCATTGCCCTATACAAAGCAAACTACGGTAAGCTTAGTGACGAGCACTGTAGGCTGGGTCCGTCACTTTCCTAGACGAGCAACAATCTACAGCACAGTAAAAAAATCTCAGAATCTTCTTTTTTCTAACATTACCAAACTCCCCAAGGACATGTCAGAACAACGCACCACCACTCCTGTCGCAATCGTCGCTCTCGTCTCCCGCGCAACAACACCTCTCTCGCAGCAGCAAAACAGGGGACGCGACCACTTCCAAAATTATTTTCCCCGCGAACTGAAGAGCGTCACTGATGCTGCCTGCGGACCTTGTTGGCTTGCAAGGATTTTATTCCCGTCGCTCTGCGCATTCTTCAGCGCTTCTGGCCTTCAAATCCAACGGCGGGCTAATTTGACGGTGTACGTCGAGTGCGGGAAAACCATCGCCGAGGTAATGTAATGTATGCTCTGCGCCTTTTGTGTTTGTGTTTGTGTGCCTGGTGCGAAGTGTGGACCGGCCGGTGCTTGTAATGCTTTCTCTTATATTTCCTGAATTGAATGGAGAAATTTGAGTTTGCTGCGATTATAATTTTTTTAGCCGTGGTTGTTGAGAGTTGACTCCGATTGTAAGGCTTGCTTGGTGTGAAGACTAGTGATTTTCTTAGGTTTTTTTCTCGCCGTGAATGTACCTCTATCCAATTCGAGGTTCAGTGATAACTGTCATCCTGTTGCCGTGAAAGTTGACTCCGATTGTAAGGCTTGCTTGGTGTGAAGACTAGTGATTTTCTTAGGTTTTTTCCTCGCCGTGAATGTACCTCTAAGTCGAGGTACAGTGATAACTGTCATCCTGTTGCCGTGCGACTGGGGTTTTGAGGTTGTGAAGGAACCTCCTCGTGTTTTTCAGACGGTTTGAGTCACTTTAGGAGGTTATTGTCAGCTTATTATGAAATTTTCCATGTTTGATTGAGTTTCTGTGAGGTTTTAATAAGCTGTGAGTTTCCAAGGAGAGTGCTCAGCTGCGCTTATTTGGCTGTTTGAATACACAGTCCTATTCCTCTCTAAGAAAATCATGTCTACATTGCTCTTCTGAATGAATAAATATAGGCCAGAGGCTTTGTGAGTCTTCTTATGGTCTATTGGAGCCGTAAATTAAGGTTTTGTTTATTAGCGGTATCTCTGTGGCGTGGATCTTTTGTTTAACATCCATCTTATGTGCAATTGTTGCTTCGAGTGGTTTGATTTTCTTCAAGAACTCCTTGTACTTGACCTCTGGATCGAGAACATATGATCGTGATAGCTGTTTCCAGATTGGATTCTGGACTGTAAGCTATCTCCTGTTTAGCTGGTGTTTGTCAATGTTTGGAATATTTTTTTTTATGTTTTCTTGTGATATCGTTGTCGACCAGTAATGGACGAGGTAATCTTGCAGTGGACAACAAATTTTATTGCAGTGTTGTGTGTGGTGCATCTTAACCTTATTCTGTAAACTTGTTTTAAATCCTCTTATCTTTTCGTCTTTATGTCCCAGTTTTTTTGGCGATAATTTGCATTTGAAGATGCTTTGCTTCCTCTGCTTGCGGAGCCTACTTACTTCTTCGGTACCTCCGTTCTTATCATCTGTATTTGATTTTGGCAGCTAGTCGTCAAGTGCTGATGTTCGTATTTTGCGAATGTGATCGTCTCCCAAGATTCAAACACTAGACGCATGAAGGAAGAAGTGTAGGGTGCGTTCAGATAAGAAGCGTGAGTGTTCACGATGCCTGCCCCGGTAAACCCCGGGAGGATTGAAAGGCTCGAGATAGAGAATTTCAAGTCATACAAGGGTCATCAAGTTGTCGGGCCGTTCAAGAACTTTACGGCCATCATCGGACCTAATGGAGCCGGGAAGTCCAATCTCATGGATGCTATCAGTTTTGTCCTCGGTGTGCGATCTATGCAGCTACGAGGTGCGCAGCTGAAAGATTTGTTGTACGCTTACGACGACAAAGACAGGGAACAGAGGGGGAGAAAAGCGTTTGTGAAGCTTGTCTTTATCACTGGGAATGGGGAGGAGATGGAGTTTACTAGGACGATTTCGAGCAGTGGGTCCAGTGAGTACCGCATCAACAACAGAACCGTTACATGGGACGTCTACAACAACACGATGAAGAGTCTTGGAATCCTTGTGAAGGCCCGAAACTTTCTCGTTTTTCAGGTATTGTATTCACTGTCTATTTTTATTTCCTTTATCGAGTGAGCAGTTCTCGACGACGGACCAAATCATCAGAGATAGGTTGCTTTCGTAGTGGGTTCGACTTGTGAATCGAGAGAATCATCTTTCCTTAGCTTCGGCGATTGGTGTACTGTAACCTGAGTGGCCAATATGTTGTGGTGAATGGTTGTACAGGGAGATGTGGAATCAATTGCATCCAAGAATCCTAAGGAGCTGACGGGACTCTTCGAGCAGATTTCGGGCTCAGAAGAGTTAAAGAAGGATTATGAAGAATTGGAGGTCCAAAAGGCACGGGCGGAGGAGGCAACGGTCTTTATGTGGCAGAAGAAAAAGACGGTCGCTGCCGAGAGGAAGCAGAAGAAAGAACAGAAAGAGGAGGCCGAAAAGCATCTTCGACTTCAGGGAGAGTTGGTAAGTGTTTTCCTTTCGTGATTTGAAGATATAGCTTGAAAGAGTTAATCTGCCTTCAATTTCAGAGTTCCTGTGTTTCATGCGCTGTGATGACCTGGGTACCTTTGGAAGCTGAATATTTGACGGTTTACCCACATCTCTATGGGCATGAATTCCTGCCTGACTCACTTGATTCTGCCGCAGAAAGCGTTGAAGATGGAGCACGCTCTCTGGAAACTATATAACATTGAAAAAGAGGTGGCGAGCACTTTAGCGCAGCTTGAGGTGGACAGAACAACTTTGCAGGAGCTTAACCTCGAGCAAGAACAACTCGATTCAGAAATCAAAGCCAAAAAGAAGAATCAAGCAGTGTTTTCGAAAGAGTCTCTTTTGCTGGAGAAGAAAATAGTCAAAAAGAAAGGGGAATTGGACAAGAAGGTCGGGTATATTTGGTCCGAGTCACACCCGCTGTCTGTTGAGAAAAGTCTCATTACATTCTGTGTGTGTACGACATTATTGTTTCGTTACTTTTCAATCTCTTTTTTTTTAAGAATGCTTGCCGTTGGCTTTAATCGCACTTTATTTCTCTCCTTGTAGAGCCCGGAGTTGCTGAAAACGAAAGAAGAAATCACCCGAATTTCTCAGAAAATCAAGAACTGTGAAAAGGACCTCGAAAAGAAAAAGGAAGACAAGAGAAAGCAGGGAAGCCAGATTGAGAATCTGCAGCGAAGTCTGCAGGATGTTACGCATTCCATGAATGACCTTATTGCGCAACAAGGCCGAGAGGGTGAAGGACGCCTGCATCTTGCGGAGAATCAGATGATGGAGTACCACCGAATGTGAGAACATTGAGGTTACGAGTTGCGTCTGCTTTGTAAGCTTGATGGACAGGTCATCGTTTCTGTTTGCTTCTGGGACCCCTTCAGTTTGTTAACAGTAAAAGTCCTAGTTCTAAGTTACAGTCCCGTGTCATTCGATTTCCTTGCACTCGCAGTAAGGAGGAAGCGGGCACAAGAACTGCTAAGCTGAGGCAAGAGAAGGAGGTCCAAGATCGGCACCTGCAAGCAGATGTAGAGGCTCTGAAGAATCTTGAGGAAAATCTTCGACAACTCACCGATAGGGATCAACAGCTTGCAGCTCAGGTAAGGTTATACGGAAGAGTAGCCAGTTGCTTGTGTAGCACGTCAGATATTGCCGTAATACTAATTTCTACGCTAGAAGATGGGAGTCTAGGTGGGTGCATTTCAAGAGTGGACCACATATATGGACAGTTAAGCAGAGGATGTTTCTTGCTGCCTATTTTGCTCGACCCCTTGCTCGACCTTTACTTCGAACTTGTTTGTCTGTGAGGATGAAGATGTGTGTTTTTCGTAGTGAATTGCATTGTAAATGTGGACGGTGTGTCACAGTGGCGTCTGTTTGTGTATCTTTAATACAAAAAATGTGGCCCATGTGTCCGGTCATTTGGATATCAGGATTTCCAGTGGACCAGGTTAATCATTCATTAATCATGCGTTAATCTGCTCAATGACGTCACCATGTTTTGTTATTGACTCCAGGAGGAACAAACACAATCTCGCTTGATCAGGTGTACGGAGGCACATGCAAAACACGTTGAGGATCTTGGATTGGCTCAGAAAGAACTCTCGGATATGCAAGACAGACATCGGAAGTCCAAGTACCAACCTAAACCAATATTTGCGGAGAGTTTTTGATAAGACCTTCCAAAGAATTGTAATAATTTTGAGAAGCCCACCAGAACACCAGTCCGTAAATTTCTTGAGAATGTGAATCGTCCGTCCGTACAGCGTTTATGTCAACTACTGCGTGATGCACTAATTGATTTTGTATCGCTTTTTTTTCTAGAATAAATTTTATTTTTATTTTTTTGATGACTTATGAAAAATGATGACATTTCCTTTGACCAAAATTCATCAAAATAATAAATATAATAAGTATTCGAATACAAAAAATGTAACATAAAACAATTAGGGAGTCTTGTAGTACCTGTAATTGAAAAAATCGGTGTAGTTCGATAGGCATGGGCACCGAGGTAGGTGCTCTTTGACAAATTTAATCCTTTTTTGAATTTGTCTCCCCGTCTCGTGATTGTTGTTGACTTACCTCTTAAAAAGCAAGAGCCGTTTTTTTATTTTTTGTTTTTATTTTGCTGATAGGACCCGCTCCGAGAGCTTGAGAGCCAAACTGGATGAGATTGAGAACCAGCTACGAGAACTGAAGGCTGACAAGAGGGAGAATGAAAGGGACAAAAGGAATGCAGAGGCCGTCGCAAGTTTGAAGCGTTTGTTTCCTGGTGTGCATGGGCGTATGACAGATCTTTGCAGACCTACACAGAAGAAATTCAATCTGGCTGTGACTGTGGCCATGGGTAGGTACATGGATGCAGTTGTGGTGGAGGACGACAGTACTGGAAAGGAGTGCATCAAGGTAGGTCTCAGTGGTACTGACTGTCTTCTTGCAGTAACTATTGCGTGACACCTTACTGTAGCAGTTTTCAGGGTGTGTGGTCGCGGCCTACCGCCGTGTTGGACTTTTGAACTTGGGCGTAGTCTCAAGGTTAAATTGTCTTTTGTTGGATTAGATTGGAATGCTAGATTGAAATTGTATCAGTTGCGCTCTTTTCGTGTGCATTTGGAATTCGTGATGTGACGTGAAGGCAACTTGCTAATACTCTCCTTTCTGGTGCGGCCAGTACTTGAAGGAGCATCGGTTGCAGCCTCAAACCTTCATTCCTCTGCAGTCAATTAGAGTGAAGCCCATTCAAGAAAGGTTGCGAGCGCTTGGTGGCACAGCAAAGCTGATTTACGATGTTATACAATATCCTTTCAATTGTGATTCAAACCTTTGATCTACTCTTTCCTAGCTCTCTAATTGTGTTGTCTTGAGTCGTTCTGTGCCTCTTTCTCTCAGCCTTTTGTCTCCGTGTCGGTATTCTCTCCTGGCAATAGCGGAAATACGCAATTTTACCCGGTCGTATTTCTGGATTGACTAAGCTGCCAGGGTCTCTTTCGGAAAGTATTTTGTTTTGATATCTCTTTACAATGCGTTCTTTTGTGGAGCTATGACCAATAGCCAATCAGTGAATCGTCTTACGGAAGCATTCTGTACTGTCATGGGTCTGATGATGTAATGATAATTTTACGTTCATCGGTCTACATTGTTCTTTTCTTGACTGTCCTTACATTCGATCCAGCTCTAGAGAGAGCTCTTCTTTATTCGGTTGGCAACACTTTGGTGTGCGATCGGTTGGACGAAGCCAAGAGGCTTTCTTGGGGCCATGAGCGCCACAAAGGTTACCTCCCTATATTCTCGCTTACATTTCCATTTGTAACTCAGTAATACATGGTCATATATGCTTGTTTTCTGTATAATGAAGTGTAGGATTGCATGACTGAAACCACGTATTTATTGAATACCGTGTACTTTTTTTTGTGCTATCAATCGTTGGGCATCTCCTTGTACAACTATATTTCACCCGGGAGAGTTTTATATCTTTGTCATGATGCAAGTTTTATCTTGTGATATCTTGATTTGCATCCGCAGTGGTTACGTATGATGGGACTCTTCTAGCGAAGTCGGGCACAATGACTGGAGGTGTTAGTGGGGGCATGGAATCAAGGTCCCAAAAATGGGATAACCAAGCAGTTGAAGGTGCGGTTAGTTGTGATTCTCTGTAAAGGAGAGATTCGTGTTTAAGTTGGCAGTTTGAATTGACTTGGAGCTTTAACTGATGTTGCCTACTTAATTAGGACCACTGTGCAGTGGCCACTGCTGCACGGTTGCAAGTTTTCGTAGCTTTATTTCAGTTTTTTATTATATTTATGCTTTATATGAACTTTTAACTTATTTGGAGGGGTCTCGATGTGTGTTTTTTCTAACTGGTGGTCATTTGGTCCTGGGTATATCTCGATTTGGAACGGCTGACTTTCCTGTGGGCTGATGTTATTGGTGTACCATTACAGCGCTGAAGATGAGTAAGGAACGCTTTGAAAATGAGATGGCAGAGCTTGGATCATCTCGGGATATGTCAGGCAGGGAATCTGAGGCAGCCGGAAGGATTAGTGGCCTAGAAAAAAAGAGACAGTATGTCACCGCGGATAAGGTATATATATTTACTGCTTGAGAGAGATTATCAAGCATTGTTCGAAAGTAGTCTAAATTTCAGAGATACTACATGAAGAGTTAAAATTCTTCAGCTTGAATGCGGTTGTGAATCTGAGGAAATCTGTCCAGTTTACGGTGACCACCCGGCAATCCCTAACTCCTTGCTTTCACACGATTGTGCCAGAAATCCATCGATGACAAGCTTGCTAGGCTTGCGCAAGAGCGGGCCACTAATACGATTCAGATAGAGAAGCACAGACCCGAAATCATTCAGGTTATATTCTGTCTTTTCATGGCCTTCCATCTTATGCCTGCTTGCATAGATTCATGTGCAGTAGTGCTGCAGTGTTGTGGCCTCTGTAGTTAAAAGTCGTGCACAAGTTTGTTACAGTAGGTCGTATGTGTGCAACTTTCGAGTTGAATGAAACGAGAAATGTGACATCCAGTGATTTGTACAGCTTCTATCTGCTGGCACTGAAATGTTCTTCCTCTCACTTTTACTGTATCAAAGAGGGGCTCCCAGTGATGCGTTTCATTAATATTTTTTGGATGTTTGTTCTCTGCAGCTCCAGAATGCTATAAGCACCAAGAGCAGAGAGGTTGCGGAGCTTGAAAGTCACATTAACAACATAATTGACCGCATCTACAGAGATTTTAGTGCTTCTGTGGGTGTTGCAAACATACGGGAGTACGAAGAAAATCAACTTCGTGCTGCCCAAGAGTACGCTGAGCGAAAGATGAGCCTAAGTAGTCAGATGTCGAAACTCAGAAATCAGTGAGTTCAACGCTTCCCTTTGTTCTCCTGTGCTGGAATTTTATTTAATGCGTGAAGATTGGGTGGTTTGTGTTCAGTGCATCGTGTATGTTTAAATATTGATTATTGGCATTGTAATTCTCAGGCTGGAATACGAACAGAGGAAAGATCATGATGGACCCATTCGGAAGATGTCAGATACGCTCTCTGCTTTGAGGGACGAGCTTGTGAAAGTAGAGAGCAGAGAAACACAAGTCAAAGCGGAAATGGAGGAGCTAAGTGGGCAGGTTGAGAAATTTAGGGAAGATATGGTCGAGCTGAAGAGTAAAATTGATGGTGTTGAAGAGGAGATACAGGAACTGAAGAAGCGAGGAAGCAGTGACACTACCAGACTTGGAAATGTTAAGCGGCAGATGACAGTCAAGGTAGAAACTCAAGTTCATTCACCTTGACAAAGTGTGTACCAAGTGTGTGATGCCAGAGTCACTTCTAGCTTCACAGGATCTGGAATGTATGTAGTCGTTTTTTGTTCATCTTTTATCTGGGTCTTTGATGACATTCCTATCTCGGAAATGATGCTTTGTAGTCTTCTGCTGTGCATGTTGTAGATTTGAATAATCCTCTGTTTTACATTGATATTATAATCAGTTCGTGTTCGCTTTGTTGGCTTGACCGCAGCTTCTTGTTCTGCTTATGTAGTAGAGATTCTTGTCGCGTGTGGTGTTCTAAAATGTTCCAAGTGCTCCAGGAAACCCAACTCGAGCAACTGAATGCGACGAAACAAGAAATTATTGACACTTGCGAGCTGGATCAGATCAAGCTGCCTACAACGGATTCCTCCATGGATATTGACTCTGCCGGCTCCTCTCAGCAAACACAAACGAATGTATCTTTTGATTTTTCAAAACTCGAGAGGGTTCACCGACAGGTAGAATTCACCTTGACCTTTGATCTGAGCTGCTATATTTTATGTACGTCCGCTTTGTGGAAATTTCTTTACACGTTGCCTAATATGAGTCGAGTTCCCAGGACCTGAGACAACCAGAGAAGGAGAGGATGGAATCGGAGTTCAGGGCCAAGATGGATGCAATATCTTCTGAGATAGAGAGGACTGCTCCAAACCTGAAGGCGCTAGATCAGTATGAAAGTTTGCGGGAAAAGGAGAGGGAATTCAACGAAGAGTTTGATACTGCACGGAGGGCTGGGAAGGAGGTTGCGGACAAATATAACGCGGTGAAGCAACAGAGGTGAGGATGGGACGCAATGTGGAGAAAATATGCAGAATGAGTCGCCGATATACGAGAAGTGCTGTCTATTAGTACGGCTTGGCCTTAGGAGTTTGAATATCATGAATGGGAGCGTTTGCATAGCGTTGTAGTGCTCATACCATTTTTCAATATTACTTCAATCACTAAACTTCGATGATCCTCTTTCTCGTTATAAATAGTGCTTTAGTTTGACACGAAGTCGTGAACCTGATGTTTTGGGTAGGTTGGAAGTGTGATCTCATTCTAAAATTTAGTGTGTGAACATGTGAGGTGATTGACTCCTGTGTCTTTTTCATGCAGATATATTAAGTTCATGGATGCATTCAACCACATCTCGGTGAACATCAATGCGATATACAAACAGCTAACGCAGAGCACCACCCACCCATTAGGGGGCACTGCGTACTTGAGTTTAGAGAGTGAGGATGAACCGTATCTAAACGGTATCAAATACACAGCCATGCCTCCCACAAAGCGATTTCGGGATATGGAACAACTGTCTGGTGGAGAGAAAACTGTAGCCGCTCTTGCTCTTCTATTCGCCATTCACAGGTATTACCAAATGCCGGTTCACCTTTTTGTTATGTGACTGTTAGATAACAAAAGTTTTTTGGGCAGCATTGAACTGAGTTTTTGAGAAGTGGGCTATCATTTTGGCGATTTGCTTCTCACTTTGGTGGAGCAGAATTGGTTGCTGAACCTTGAAGGTTGGCATTTTGCGCAGCTTTCGGCCATCTCCATTTTTTGTTCTTGACGAGGTGGATGCTGCTTTGGACAACCTGAATGTAGCCAAAGTAGCAGCTTACATCCGCGCCAAATCACGTTCAGAGGTCAAAGACGGTGATGGTGGAAAGGGTATAGGATTTCAAAGTGTCGTGATTTCACTGAAAGACACATTCTATGACAAGGCCGATGCTTTGATAGGGGTGTATCGAGACCAAAGGTAAGTATTGTCATGTGGCAGTCATTTTTTCTTGAAGTTCACTCTCACGACTGATTCACTGGAAAATTTGCTTAATTTCTCATTCATTTTTGTGTGCTTGCTAACCTTGGCTGTTGTGTCTGTTGTGCAGTTGTTCAAGGACGTTGACCTTTGACCTAGGGAAGTATGGTGGTCTGTGAAAAGGGAATTTCTTATCGGAGGCTAATTCCCTTCCCATGCCTTGTAATATGTTACTGCCCTACACATCTGCCTTAGTGTACATGATAGAAAGTGTTCTGATTTGGTGCTTTCCTCTTTGTAGCTATTGAATACATTTACAATGTTGAGTTGTGTGGTTGCGTACTACCACGTACTATATGCAAGTACTGCAAAATAAGACCTAAACCAGTGAGACTAATGCGATGTTACTGATTGCTTCACTGTAAAGTGCTTGCATATTTTGATGAAAATTGCCCTGTTTCAATTGTTAGCTGCATCAAGCTAAACAATCCACCTCTTCTAATTTGGAAACATTTCATTCTCTATGCCAGAATATCTATTTTCTGTATTATGCTGGTACTGAGTGATTTGAGTCATTCTAAATCATTCTAAATCATTTCGTTAGGCCCTGCCCTTTGGAATTTGGAAAGGGCTCTATTGCCTCACAGTCAGCAGCCTGAGTTTTCACACTAGCAGAATACTTTCTTCTTGCAAGGTAAGTACATCCCAAGGGATCATTAATTGGAAACTATTACATCTAGATTCCTGTGTACAATGAAGATATTAATTTTGATAATGTAGCAAGTTTGAACATAAGAACCTTGTTTGGATGTACAGTACACCTATCATTAGCACCTTTGAAAATTCATCTTATTTATCTAGTGGTCAAATGACACTTGATAAATTGCATTTGAATCCTTTGCACTTGCTTACACCACCAAGGAGTCTACTTCAATGGTTGGTTCTCTAATTAGGAAAAAACTACAAGTTTCACCCAACCTTTGGATGTTGATTTGTGTGATAGTTATGCACACCTTGGTGTGTATCCAATTTGATCATGTCCAAGGAATGTGACAACATCGTGGCTTGAGGTTGGCAAAAAATGGTATTCATTTTGATGTTTTGTTCATGCAATTGCCTTGTTGTACACTTGTGCAGTCCTGTGCATTTGTAACAACTCCGGAGTACTACAGTATCTCATTGTGCATGTATGCACCCTCTAATAAAGTGAATGCGCCTTGGCATTCCACTAATTCACCTGAGTGTTCTCACTTCGATCGGCTGCATGTGTGGAAACACATGATTGTCACATTGTTGGATTGAACTCGTCAGTATATGCAACTCAGTGGTCTCGAATTCGTTGCATTGTATTTGTCCCGTCTGAGCTGCTACCGGCTCCTGAGAATCCAGGAGAAAGAGCATCTTCAATTCAAGCGGGCTTTTTGGCTGATCGACCGAGCAAGGGAGTTTAATTCCTTGAGTTGGGCCTTCTCCACTTCTCACGTACCATAGTGGTCCGACCTCGCGCTTTTGAATTGTTTGGATCAGAACCTCCAAGCTCTGCCGTGAATTAAGCAATTGCATTCACTTGTTCGCGTTTTTTTTCATGAATTCATCCCGCGTTCGCCGCTGTGCCGGTGCAGGTTTCTTGAGGGTCTGTGTTCTAGCAGCAAATCAAAGAGAGACCCGTGTATCGTCCAGTATAACTTAATAATAATGAAGTGAAGTTTAGTGAGCCGCTAACATAACTGAGTTATGGTGGAAACACCCAAAACCGTCAATATTAGCAATTCAGCATAGTTGAAGGCATCTTTTTTTTTCCTAAATATAATATTTTTGTAGTATTACTGAATGAGGAGGTGTTATCAGGACATGGCAGAAAATTTAAAATGGCACTTCAATGCAACGGCACAGTATATATTTATGATAGACTATTTAGGATCTAGACAATGATAGAGTCTGACCAAAGTAACAATTACCACTAATACCTGGCTCACCGGTATGGAATAGTATCAAAATTAGCGGTTACTTGTACAGTACATGAATTTGTCAATTGTGGAATCAAAATCAAAATCATACTCCGTATCAACTTGCACACAACAAACAGGAGTTGAGTTCTTTATGCGACAGTAACGTTGCTGAAGTGTTGGTCCCTTGCAGCTTGGCTATCCCTGTGTCCTGCTGCAAGGTGGGTACCTGGAAAACCGTCACTTTTTGGTACTGTGCCTACACAAAATAGTGAAATTAGGTTGCCCCAGACTATAGTTGACCATGTCTGAAAGTGTTAGATATGAGAAATTAATGTGGGGCAACCTAATTTCACTATTTTTTGTAGTTCTTTTTATTGTGGGTCAAATTTTCATATTTTCTTGTTGGAAAGGGAAAGGAGGTTCCAACGCATCAAATAACGCAACATTTGGATACCATATGCAAAAGTTATGAAGAGTCAAAGTTGTTTTATGGTAGATGTTTTAAAATGATTTCTTTAAGATATGTATATATTGATTATGGAGATGTACACAAAGTGATGAGGGTGAGTTTTGAAGCGTATTTACTTTAATCCCCAAATGTCCAAGGCCTTTTTTGAACTTCTAGGAAGTTGCTCTAAATTGAACAAAAAGCCAACATTTTGATAAGTTGTATCAATTTTTTTTGAATTGTAACCGTACAAAATTAAACTAGGCATGTTAGAGGTCACATACAAAAAAAACCCAGTAATATTACTTATGAATTGAAAGATTATAATGTTTGAACATGAGGGTGTTAAAATTGCAAAAGTGACTTGAAGTCTTTCAATCCTCTTTTCACATGCCAAATCTAAAAAGTTGGTGACCAAAAAATATGAGGTTAAAGGACCTGCATAACCCCAATTAATTTATGGCTTCCCAAAATCTAATCAACAATTTTTTCTTAATGATTTTCTAAGGTGATTTTTTCACCAAGATCTATTGTATTTGACGCTCATTTTGAAGAGCCCTCAACACTATGGAAAGTGAAGATTGCAAAGGACACCCTTGCACAAAATCTTGAATAGAAAAATCATAATTCATCATTTTCAAAATCAAATTTTTGACGCTAAAACTAGATTTCAAAAAGAATTTTTCAAAAATTAAAATTACTAAAATTAAAATTTTGGTTAGGTTTCATTTAACTTCAAAGTATTGTTGACACCGAAATTTGGTGCCTTGGGCATTTAGGGATTAATATTTGCATTTCTAGGGGTTTATATCATAGGGTCACTTTCAAATATTAAAATTTGAGGATTAAAATAGGAAAGAAACAAACTATTGGCGGTCCCCATTCACACAATGTTTAAATTACTAGGGGCATGTCATGATGAGTCTCCTCATACACATTCTATTGCAACGTATGGATGAAATGTTGAAACTCAAACAAGAAGTTCAAATGCCAGAATATCTATGTCATTTTTATGTCCTTTGTATAGTGTCTCTTATAAGTTATAAGCATTCATACGCCTCAAATTTTTTGTCATAACTAATTGAGGTATTCAATTTTTCCACAAATTTTGGACACGTTGAAGTACAACCTAATAACACTCTTGTATAGGATGATTTTTCAAATAAATTTAAATAACTTTTTATTTTTAAAGAATTTAATCAAATTTATTAGTAGAAAAGAAATTTTAATATGAGTAATTTTTTTCTAGAGATTCTTTAGTAAGTAGAATGAGAATTCTTTTAGGAATTTTCTAGTAAGAATTTTACAAATTTTGAAATTCTATTGAGTGAAATATTACTAACTAAAATATGACTCCAAATTATAGTTACGCTTCTTAAATTTCATGCCACAGATTCGTCAATATTCAAGTTGTCTACGGTTTCAGCAAATTGCAGCAGTAACGGTTCAAGGAATGCTCTCTAAAGTTCCACGAATGCGATGGTGTGCGTTTTGCTCAGTTGGGTTTTGGCTGGTCATTGCTGTTATGTTGTTCCCTATTACTGAAGTGTCTGATTTAGTCTAACATGCAGCTTGTGAGAAACCTATGAAGCTCATATTTCAATTGGGCTGATAGTGGAAAGTAATGAGATCACTTTGAGAATCGAAATAGAATCGTTGGCGTTCTCTGCGAACCTCCAATGATATGGACGTGCGATCCATCTTTGGATTAATTTACCATGAAGTATCCGCTCCATGCAAGCAAAGGTTGGTTCAATGGGCTCAGTGGCGTTATCTTTGAACCAGAATCTCGATTACAGAATTGTTGGATGCATTTTGTTCTCCACTTGCATTTGTGATAATCTCAGGTCGAGTATTTAGCAGGTTGTGGAAGTGGAGGTAAGTATCACTGAGTTATACCTGAAACCTCATATTCAATAATATGGCAGATTCTGGTGGTTTTGGCAGAGTTTCATGCACCTGCATGAAACCTGAAATCCAATTAAGTAATAGATCTTAAAGAATTTAGCCCCCTTTGAGTCACAACTTTGGCAATTGGATTCTACAGTTTTATCGAATATTAGCATTTGAATGTTTAACCCCTAAACGACGAGGAGGGCTTTCTGTGGCCGATGGATGACAGAGAATCAAAATGTATATAGGATAGAAGTGCAACTATTCATCCTCGAAATTTGTTGTGAAAACGGGAGATCTTTTGACTTCCAATGAGTGCTTTTACAATTTTTTAAGCCAATGATTCACACGGTAATGCAAAAGGATGATTCCGAAGGTCACCCCTTC
This sequence comes from Pseudisothecium myosuroides, assembly GCA_951799445.1. Classification (NCBI taxonomy): domain Eukaryota; kingdom Viridiplantae; phylum Streptophyta; class Bryopsida; order Hypnales; family Lembophyllaceae; genus Pseudisothecium; species Pseudisothecium myosuroides. The sequence goes on along the minus strand of OX637291.1, from coordinate 11,508,305 downwards.
ATCCTTCAAGGGTTAAGTGGCAATTGCGTTGGAAAGAGACTTGCTAAGAATGCTTGGCCCAATGCAGAGACCGAACAAAATTCAGAAATCAAAACAAACTTGCCTACTCTGGTAATGGAAATGCTACCTTCTGTCGCATTCTTTTCTGATCCGGATCACTACGCAAGTGGAAAGTTACACCAATTCAGTTATTTCGAAACGTCGAAACCTTGAGACCTTATATTTACTTCCACTGCGCATGCATGTAAACCATTGTTACAAAGAAAAGCGATTTTTCAAACTGTACTCATCGTGATCTGTGAGCAATTAGCAAATACTTTCACACTCAAATGCTAACCTGCTTGACTTAGTCTTCGGCAGCTCATGCAGTACCAGTTCAATGAGAACAACGTTAGTGTAAATGAATAGAGAAGAAAGTCTGCTAATGCAAACTAGTACCTACATTATTCTCAACGCTTCTGCTGTATGAAGATTGCTTAAATATGGTTCTTACAAAACTTGTCTGGAGCGTAGTTGCAAAGAAAGTTCGTTTCTAAACGTCTCTCATTACATCTCTAAACGTGTTTCAAACCGTTTTGTTGCAACGGTGTCTTTCTTATTTTATCTACTTGAAAACATAATGAATTGGGAATTAAACATGTTTGAATGTTTGGAGACAGGTTTCAGAAATCATTTTGGAACACTCCTTGCAACTATGGTCAGGACATAAGAGCCGACTAAAATGTTCGTAGCTTGTTGAGAGAGTCCGTCAGGGCCCAGAGAAAGTGGGTCGTATGTGCAAGGAGCATGCTATTTATCAAACGATCCCAGGATATATAATAATATCTTTATTTATGAAAAAAAATTCCAAGGTAACTTGCACAGTTCGTTGCTCTTGAGAGAGTCTAACTTTATGACTGAAGGCAATGCGAAAATGGCATTCACGCACTTCCAAAGAGAATCTTTCCTGTCTGATCGATACTATTCCAAAGATGTGCGCTTGAATGCATTGACAAAAATTAGGAGATTTCTAGGTCACAAAGGTTGCCTTGAGAAGGTTGGAGGAAAAGAGAATAAGTAAGCCCCATCGTAATGAAAGGACGAATCCATGACCCTAAACTCACTGCATACATCGGGTACATGTAAGCCATAAAATTAGGCCTCCAGCGGTGTCCACATTGGATACACTACGTGGCCTGCTTCCAGATATCTAGCGATCTTCATGAAGTGAGGAGAAGAGTGCTAACGGAGCAGGACTACAGTGTGACTTGTACCGGCACAAACAGAGAGTACTCACCTCCGTTGTACGCTGCTGCTTGCGGCTCCTTGGCATCCCCCATCTCTCAACACTGCCGGTTAGTCCCTTGATCCCTCCATTAGTTGCCCAGCTCCTCAGAGTCTGAAAGTGAAAAGTAGGCCTCAAGTGGGAACCTCTTCAATAACTAAACTAGCAGGATAGCACCTAATTCTTTAAGCTCTTCAATCCTCTCTCTTTAAAGCCTTGCAATTAGGAAGATGGATTAAAAGGGGGGAAACGAAAGACCTGGAAACGTGAACTGTCTGCAGACCACCCTACTGCATATGGGCAAAATCTTGCCGTGGCTCTGAATGGAAAAACCTTCCAGATCCAGCTACAGAACCCCCATCAGGAGAAGCAAGGTTCACAGCCAAAAAGTTTGATCAGGAGATATGAAACTAAATATCAGCATTAGTCATCCTCTTCATGGACACAACCTAAATTATTTGGTGATAGAGGAAGTAATGCTCTCTGAACAACGTAAGAACAGATCGTTCACTTGACATCTACTTTTATTGATTTCATTAGGTTATTGAAGTAAAAATGGACCCATCGATCTTTTGTATGGAAGGTTGTGTTAAGAGGTTAGACCTAACATTGGTGTCGCCATGCGCAAGCTGGCCGCTGGCGCCTCGGCCCCAGCTACAAACGTAGCCTGTTACAGCCATTGCCGCTGTATGTCTCCAACAGCACATATGCTCAGACTAGATGCCTGCTGATCAAGAAGCTTCCCTAAGAAGATGACAAATCCACTGCTTCCTGTCCTGCATTTATTCGTTTGTTTGCTGGCCTGGTTTAGCTCTATTGAAGGATGCTTACACGCCTTGGAAGTTTCCGGGTGATCATGGTTTATCATCCTAGCTGAATGAACTTCCACTCAGATCCAGCATCTACCCAAGTCGCTTCGGAAACGTAGCCTATACCCACGCGGTAGGCAACTTGGCCGTGGCGCTCAATCAACATAACATTGAGAAAATCAAGCGTACCCGGCTCCCTCCAGACTTCGTCCCGCAGACTTCGCGATATTACAACAAATTCATACTTTGGAGCAGGATGACTCACCATCCATTCAGCATCAAGCTCGATTCCCCCGTTAAATTCACCAACAATGAAATACTGACGGACACGATTTCCTTGGTTGCTCTTAAAGCCAGGTAGTCTGGCATACGGGTCGACAACAACCGGTAGGAAAGCGCAACTGGAATAAAACATGAGCAAATGTGTCCCTGAACGGTTGTAAGATTCCTGGCCCAGGACGCCTGATTGGCGGACATCCACAGGCGCACCTAAAGGCTTCCACTTTTCACGAAGCGGTCGTGGAGGAAGATGAGAGGACCTCTCCCCTGATTTGATCGGAAAAGCTGCACCATGCTCATCAAACGTATACCATTCTATCTCCGGATGTACGCGGCCCCCCGGGGACCAAATCTTGACCTGGCCTAGTACCCATCCTGTCCATGACCAGGAAGGAAATGGAACGTCGACTCCAGACCTTTCACAATACTTCGTGTCCCTCCTTCGAATTTTCGAACTAGGAAGTGGAGTCCAGAGTAAAGACATCTCGAACCAAGCTGATGGTAGTCCAAAATGGAAAGTAAGAGGATACGGGTCCGGCTTATAGAAGCTTTTGACTGACCGCAGCAACCCTGCAAAGGCGTCCAGGATGTCGCCTTGAAAAGACAACTCACGGCGGCAGTACTCGGAGACACATGTCGAGTACTCACTGAACATTGAGATGGTCGATGAAGTTTCAACTTGCTTCATGAAAGGGGCTGATGGATCGTTTCTGACGCCGAAGCGGTAAAGTGGTATCTCCTCGTAGAAAACGTGCTTGTTATCGGTCTCCAGCACTGTATCTTCACACCACGAACTCTTACCACACCAGAAGAGCAGCTGCTCGTCAGTAAAGAGGAGCATCCGATGCGAGAATAATCTTTCTTGATAAGTCCATCCGCGGCTGTTCCACCTTGAGCCATCTATGAGTGTCGAGGGGCGTGAACGGGCTATTACAAGCTCTTTGAGTGCTTCCTTCGTCCCAAAGCTCATTTTCTCATCGAAGGCGTCAACATCGCGCGTTCCAGGCAGCAGACCTGGGAGCCCTGCGTTTGCATCGTTCCCAAATGCAGCAACTAGTGTCAATTCTGCGCGACTGTAGATGAGGTCCATCTCCCCTATAACTGCCTTTTTCTCAACATGGTCATCCTGCACAATACATAATGCGTCCACCCAAAGATATCTTCTTCCTAGTTGCTTGACAGCCTCTATAGCGTCTTGGATAGTTTGAGGAATAAAGTATCTACAAGAAGCAAGAGCTCCATCTTCATATAAGTCGCTCTTATTTGACAGAATGAGCTTCAGTATAGGCACCTGTCCCCAGACATAAGACAGCGCAAGGTAACTGCACTCTGCTTCAGCATCAACAATGCAATTCCGCCTCACATCTATAAGCCGAAAAGACGAGACATAATTGGCTTGAGGATTCTGTGGAACAGTGTCTCGTTTGCACGAGTCACCATGGAATTGGCTGCAGTATGAAAACCACTTCCTAACAAGGTCAAAATCAATCTTCATAAGCTGGTTCTTGGGCCGTCGGCTAAACAGCTTAGCTTCATCGAAAAGCCCTCGAAGATTCACCTCATCGTCAACAGGTTGTATCTCCACAGTTGAGGGACATCCTGGGGGCGCCCTATCGCAAGTGATTGTAATCCGACAATTGCAGTATTGGTACGTATTAGCGGCGAAATTCTCGCTGTACCTTGGAGCATCATAGCCCGCCGTAACGACGCACACTGCACGATTTCTCAGGTTGCAAGATATTGGGTATCCATCGACTGACGTTGGTGGTGGCTTTAGCTTCCACACTGCAGCAAAGGCGCAGACTACCAAACGACAGAACTGGCAACTTCTTTGCCGAATTAGAATTGCGGATAGAGACCCCAGCTCAAAAGTGATGCAGTGAGACCGGGGCAGCTCAACTCGTGCTAAGGACTCGAAATCAAGGTTTTGGCATCGTCGGCAGAGACTGTTTTCCATATCTTCGAGAGATATAGCTGGAACTGTTTAAGTAGGCAGTATGCTACTCTAAGAATAATAGAAGGGTTACAATGCTCCAAAGGGATAGCAAGCGCGCGTACCTGGTTTAGTCCAGCTTTGACAAGTCGCTAGCTACGAGTTGTCGTGTGGCGAATCGTAGGAAGCACAAATATTACGACTGTATGCTAGGAAGAGCTCGGCTGACGCGAAGAAGAGAAGGAAGCAAAGGGGGAGGAGACGGAAGGGTACTGTCTGGGTAAGCGCTTCACGGAACATGGCACGTTGGCCTACAGTCCGGAGTGCACGACAAGAAAGTCGTCACGAGTGGAGTGGAGGCCCAAATTGACGGTGGAGAGACAGAGGCAAGCGCGCGAAGTTACCAGCATAGAGGTCGGCGGCAACCGAAGTCCGTTGTTGGTGCCAGCAAGGGCTTTGATAGGCTGGAGGCGGCACAATAATGATGGATGGCGCTGTGGCAGAATGAAGACAAGCAGTGGAAAAAGAAGTATGTAGACGCCTGGCCGTTGCTCCCAAGTCGTTCCCGGGAATGATGGGCATCCAGATGCTGCCGTGGTCTCGCAGAGATTGCTGATGGTGCTGACTCTGGGCCGGCTGTGCTGCCGCAGATAAGCTGACTATTGATTATAGAGGGCGACGAGGACTAAGCTTTACAACAGATGGAAGCGAGATGGGAAGGCAGCATAAGAAGACCGGAATGTCAAAAAAGAGATCCCAAGGATCCAAGATCCCAAGATCCCAAGCCCTCGATAGCAGTGGAGTCGTGGACTCCCGTCTCGAGGGTGATCAGCGAGGGGACTCGGAGGCTAGCGTTATTTCTGCTCAAGTATTTGCCCTAAATCCACGGTATGTCATCCATGTTGGTGTGGAGAACCATTTGCGGGGCATCAGGCTCTACCGTTTGCTACCGCGACGTCTGATCACAAGTAAACCAACACAAGCATCCAGGGTGAAGAAAAAATTAGGGTTTGGGGTATACGTCGCGGGTCATGGTTGGAACTTTCACCCCACGCACATACCACAAAAACATGGTGGGTGCCGGCGAGGGGTGGCGTAAACCGCCTGGCGGCCAGCGCCGGTAAAACCTCGCCCGCAATTCGTACTCGTGGTGGGGACTGCGGTTTAAGATTTCACTTTTGGCACACAACGTGGTTTCCTCGCAGGGGCCTCTTCGTCTGGATTTAGGGTTTCATTCCTGTAGGTTTTGTTCATGGCCATTTGAACATGACAGCCTTATTGTTAACTTATTTCACTTGCTAGCACTTCAGTTTGGTAATGTTAAGCATGCCTGACTCAGTTCATTTTGATACCACATGATGGTTGGAAATCAGGTTCATTTTCAAGAAAAAATTCTGCGTGATTACGCTTCGCAATTGAGATTTGTACTGTACAGCAGGTGATATTGGTCGGGAAAGACTGTGCATTCTTAAGGTTCGCAATCATGATTGGGTTCTTGCTGTTGATTTTGCATTGCAAACGCTTAGAGGGTTTAGTGAATTTGTCCTGAATTCGTGGAGGTTGATGGTTGTTTTCTGGTGAATGATTCCACGGTTAGGTGCTTGTTTCCTTTCTGAGGAAGACTGTCATTTAGGTTTAGAATTTGGATGATATTGACAGTGTTTTTCATTTTCCCCTGAGGAATTTGGGAGTTTTCTCCCTGTAGTTTTCAAAAATGAGCTCCCGAATTTCACCTCCGGCGTGGCGTGGCGTGGGTTCTGGTGCAGGTGCGTGGAGGAGGACCGCTAGCCTGCAGGAGTTTCGGAGCGACCAATCCCTGCCTCATGTCCACGCGGTTGGCGGATGGCGGGTCGCAATTCTGGCATGTGCGCGGGCTGTTTGTCTCTGAAAAAACTCTGATAAATGAAGAGCGTATGAACTCCATATAAATGAAGAGCGTATGAACTCCGTATGAACTCCATGTGAGATCGATATAATTTGCTGACAGTACTAACGTCTTTGTGATCCAGAAAGACAGCTCCCTTTCTCAGAAGACATGCTGACGATAGTAGAAAGGCGGATGCTGACTGCAGAGCATCGCCATGCTCGACTGAATCATGCTCTCCCTGAGGTAGAGTACCTCTTGTTGACACTCAAAAGAGTCCATTACCATTGCCACAGGTGAACTTTGTGAAATTATGGGCGACAATGCCGGTACGTTCTCCAGTGATGTTGATAGATTTGCAGAAAGAGCTCTATTTATTTATTTCCCGGGTTGTGTACCACTTATTGATAGACCTGAACAAAGACTCATTCAACAGAAAGACTCTGGGTTGCAACTACTCACGAGATAATAGCTGTAAGATGTACCAGCTTTAGGTCATAGTGCACATCGGTTGGTCAAAGTTGTTTTTGCTCTGTAGCGGGTGGTGCATATATCTGATGGTGAATCACGATAATTTATTCATATGAATGCTTGAAAATGACAAAGTACTTAAATAGTGGATCCATGTTTTTATGATACTTTATAACTGGTTTAGACCTATGTCGTTCAATTTAGACGCAAACAGTTATGCATTGATTGAAAAAAGAAGCTGCTCAATTAGCTATCTCTTTGTAATCAGAAGAGTCTGTGAACTGACCAAAGTTTGAGTGGTATGATTCAGACTTAGGCACCTCCTGATGAGGTTGTACGTTGAGTAAAGAGTTGAGTAAGGTGGAGGATTTCATGATCAGTATAGCTATCCTAAAATAGTGTAAGTTAAACTTTTTTCCTAAGCTTTAATTTATGAGTTAGCCAACACCGATGTGTGATTTCTGGAGTTTCAAGAGCAATTGCTACTGGCATATGTTTTGGTGGAACATGATGATGTATAAATGTTGCAGGGCTCTCTAATTGCAGGTTCTGCTTTACTATCGCATGAAGTGACGATTCGATCACCACTACATCGGCTACAAGAAGAGTGGATTCTTGTACGTTGAGATCAGAAGACGGGACAGCTACTCTGTGCTCTTTTCCAAGCTGATCTTGGGTTGGATGGGTGGGGGGAGGTCTTGTAGGTCGCTCTGTTCCTCGGAACTCTATAATCAGAAACGTTCGATTTTTTCTTTTCCATCTCGATGGCAGTGGCCTGCCCAGAATTATGGTTCAAACAACTGCCCCCACTCAAAGTCTTTCCCAAATCTCCTTAAGGTAGGATGATGATATAACCATCGGTACTGGCAAGGATATCCCAAAAAAACGTTCCATCGCTTCAAATATACTTTACTTCTAGAGTAGCCTTCTAATTTTGCACGTCTGCCTTGACGTTGACAAGCCCTCGCTTAGTTGCAATGGCAAGGTGGTGCCTTGTCTGTTAAGCCGGGTGCCATTATCTCATCTGCGTCACGAAGAGGAAGATGAGCGTATCATAATGTCAATGCAAGAGAGTTTTGATAACGCTCATTGCGGACCTTGTGCAAACTTTCAACAGGGTCGGTATCACTGGCCGGGAAGTATCCTTACAGTAAACGGACCATTTCCTTCATTCTTGAAGCTGGCTCGGTTTTTTTCAATTTTACTCGGAAGTCAGCCTGAGAAGTGGATTTTTTTCCGGTTGCAATCCTACATTTTGAACTTTCATTAGGCAATTTTCCGGATTTCAATATTTCCATTTGGAAAATAGAACCAGTTTTTTGTTTTCGTGGGGGAGTTTTATTTCTACTCCCCAATTTTTTGTTTGATGTATCCTCGGCAGGAATTGAATTTGGCTAAGCCCCTACCAAACTAGGGCCAAGGATGTAGCCTTCTAAAAATACAAGGATCCCAAAGAGGGTCCAAGTATTTTCCAGAGGTTGGTTAGCATTGCAGATTTTCAATTTCATATTTTTACAGATTGACAGTGAGTAAAAGCCATTCACTGCTGATGCCTCTTATCAAAGGATAATTGGTGAGTTGGTGTGAATGTGTGATAGACTTATAACTTTATAAGAATATAAATATACTATGTACACATTAAAAAAAATTCCTAGAAAATATATGACTAGTCGGCTACCCGTCGAGAAAAAGGTATTTACATCGGTAATTTTCCTATATATCCCTAGGACGGACGGCCAAATTGCCGAGGTTTAATTTTCCTACCCGGTCCATTTCCGAAAATATTATTTTTTCATTCGGTAACCCATCCTAAACATTTCTATGCCATTTGGAAATCTTCAAAAAAATTCGGCTAGGTCGTAACTAGATGCCAGTACTTTCCGTTCATTGGTTGGTATAAAGTAGATTTTTCATTGGTTTGGGAGTGAGAGAAATCTTAGAGAAATCTCTGCTACTACCAACTGGTATTGGGGCCAGTATTAACTTAGTGAATGTGGATTCACCTAACATAATCTCAATGTAGGAGACTTTCGCCTTTGTGGCCGGTATTAAGTAGATTTTTCATTGGTTTGGGAGTGAGAGAAATCTTAGAGAAATCTCTGCTACTACCAACTGGTATCGGGGCCAATATTAACTTAGTGAATGCGGATTCACCTAACATAATCTCAATGTAGGAGACTTTCGCCTTTGTGGCATGTTTTGATTGGTTAGGCAATCAAAGAAGTCAAACGGCTCAACTCTCCTACATTGACATTATGTCTAGTAATTGCAAAGTAGGTGAAGTCATCAAAAGTAATCACAGGTTAGTACCAACCTTGTCACCCATGGCTCGGTAGGTCCTAACCTGTGATTATTTTTGATAATTTGGCATGCATTGCAATTACCTAGTGCGTCATTGGCAGGCATGGCACACAGCCAAAGTTCCAAGCGAGACCTAGGGCTAAATACTTTCCGATCACAGGGGCGCAAACAATGTGGGTTAGTTAACTCAGGAGCTGCAGTTACACTAAACTTCACTTCATTTTTATACTGGACGATACACGGGTCTCTCTCTCTTTGATTTGCTGCAAGAACACAGAGTGTCGAGAAACCTGCACCGACACAGCGGCGAACGCGGGATGAATTAATGAAAATAACGCGAACAATTGAATGCAATTGGTTAATTCACGGCAGAGCTTGAAGGTTCTGATCCAAACAATTCAAAAGCGCGAGGTCGGACCACTCTTGGTACGTGAGAATTGGAATTCAACTCCCTTGCTCGGTCGATCGGTCAAAAATCCCGCTTGCATTGAATTGCAGATGCTCTTCTCCTGGATTCTCAGGAGCCGGTAGCAGCTCAGACGGGACAAATATACTGTAACGAATTCGAGACCACTGAGTTGCACACACTGACGAGTTCAATCCAACAATGTGACAATCATGTGTTTCCCCACAGCCGATTGAAGTGAGAACACTCAGGTGAAATTAGTGGAATGCCAAGGCATTCACTGAGATGGTGCATATATGCACAACGAAATACTGCAGTACTCCGAAGTAGTGACAAATGCGCAGGACTGGACTGTACAGAGGTATGCGCGAAAGGGGAAGCAGAGCATTGGTTGTCACCCTGCGTGTAGCTAGCTTGTCTCGACAAGCTCGAAATGTTGATTCGAAACTCTACCGAGTACTACTGTTCCTCTGAAGTCTAACAAGCCAGAGTCGTGACTACTCAGGTAACAGATAATCCATGTTGTTACCAGTGTTTGGTATCTTCCCTCCCTCATGTAAAACTTTTATACGTCATCCTGCACAGCAAAACCCGCAAGGAGAAGGCCAAGAAAGAAAAACGTCAATGCAATCTGCTTGAGGACGTAATCCCGTCCCCTATTCACCGAACCTGTTACTAAATGTCTGTGGCCAATGATCATTCAATGGGAATGGGAATGTCTGCAACTGCTTCAATAGTGTATGAAAATATGTATGGTAGTGATAAAAGTTTGATCTCAAGAGACTTTGGCTCTTCTACCCAAAGTGCTCTCTCCACAGCTTTATAATGATCACCCAAGAATCAATCTCCTACATAAGTTGAAATCCTTAAAGTGACGAAGATAGTAACCTCTACCTACAATTTAGAATTAACACTCTCAAAGCAAAGTCTCTTTGGTGCATCTGAAACCTCAAAGCCATTGAGCATTGCAAATGCACTCTCCACATAGGATATAGCAGGTTCAATGATACAGTAGTTGTTGCTGATAATGCTAATAACGAAAAGAAAGCACCAATTTGTGGCCAAAACATCCAGTGACACTGTTCATCGCCGCAAACTTTAGGGATTTGAAACATACTGTGATCATGATCCGATCTCTTACCGTAATTTCGATGTGCATCGAACTACAGTCTCAAACAAATGCAAAGCGTTATTTACTTGAACCAGACCGAACCGAAAGCCTAAATCTTTCTCCATTGTAAGCTCGGTTATGCGAAACCTAGTTTCCTGTTTCATGTGAACCAAAATCAGGAGGAAATCTTCCGTTTGATTCTGTTCTTTAATAGCGTTTTTGCTTGCCTTAACCCCTCATCGCCTAAGGGGACGAAATCCGTCCCCTGGGAATTGAAAAATGGGCTATCCACACCGCAGATGGCGCAAATTCAGTAGTTTGAATTCGGATTTCGGTAGGCAGGCAAATCCTCTGCCGCATGATCAATACACCCGACCTCCGATCGTGCAAGACTGTCAGATTTGAAGTCCGGATTGGCCACACCCTGCGCCGATGCGAAGACAATTTGTCCTAGGCGGTGCAGACTGACCGGGAGATGCCGGTTGGAGACTGCTAGCGCAAGGAAATTTGTTATTCCCGTCATTGGTTTTGTGCAGACTTTGAAACAATGACATTGCGAGGGTGGTCCTTGAGTGTTGTCGATCTGCTATTCTGTCTCTGATCCGCCTCTGTAATAGGGAGCTTCAATTTTGTTTTTTCGGCTCCTCTTCTAATCTCAGTTGTCGATGCACGATTCTTGTTCACGCTTGTATTCTGAACTTGGAGCCAGGCGTGTAGAGCGTGGCAACCTGCTTGCACCCGTTGCTTGAGAGCCCCACTTTCGGTCACCCGGTCACCACCTGCACCTACTCCGTCGTTCAATCTGAAATTGTGCGCAGATGGTTGACATTCTTGGGCCATAAATTTCACGGTATTCTCATGTTCTTCATTCCAACAAACCCAAAAAATCTTTTCAAAAAAAATTGCGTCACTCTAGTAAAATTTCGCTCTACAGCAGAGGATTCCAGCAAAAAACGGACTTGAAGCTCCACTGCGGTCCACGATCAAACATTATAATCGCAAAATCCATCGAACCAAATCCTGATCGGAGGCAAATCCTGAACTCCCTTATACATGAACTAACAAATTCAACGGTGAAATTCCCTGCAACTACGAATTGTATCTGTTTTAGTAATTTATCATGGCCGGATGCTGGAAGCTTCTCCAGCATGTCTTCAGAGTTCAGGCGATGAGGGGTTAAACTGAAATTTTCCGGCTCTAGTTAAATACTGCGTATATCATATCCGTAAGCTGTAAGTACTCAAACAAAGAGTGAAAAACGTTAAGACTGACTGAAAGTTCAAATTATACAAATCGGAGAACCGAATTGAAGATTTTCCTGTAACTCAAAATGTCAACCTATTTTCACTCAATCACTCAATTGCCATTAATTACGGTTTGCCCTGGAAACGTATCCATTAATCCACAAAACACGAACGATCGCACTTAGCATCAATCTCTAAAGTCCGAGTGCATGCTATAACCCTCCCGTATGTACGCAAGACCGGGGCAATTAGCCATTCTTTTTTGAGCTAAGTATTGCCAGATTTCAACAAACATTCTGGTGTGGCTATTAGTCTAGAAGAATTCTACGAGAATATGAAATTATTTAGCCTCATGTTACAGCAATATTTGAAAATTTGTTGAAAATAGACATATGTTGTATTGTACTCCGTACAACATTTTTAAGAATTGCTGTAAATCACAAGAAATTGTATTACTGATAACATTCTTAACGTAGTCAGAAGCCTCCCATTCGATAACATTCTTTAACCTTAAAAAAAAGTTCAGGTCTTCAAGAAATAACTCAAGTATCAATGATGCAGAATGTGCTTTCAAACGGATGAGTTGACCACACTTCCTTTACATTCAATAACTAACATTCTTCCTTTCAGCCTATTTTCTTCGAAGCTCCCATAGTGCTGCCCATCCTGTGGGATACTGAATTCTGGCCAAGCATTCCAAAAGCAAGCATTGAGAACGATCCTGAGATAGTAGTTTAATGGTACTTTTCTCGTGGGAAAGCTGCCTGTGCACGCAAGCAGGTCCCACGTAAATTAAATGCTACCTAAAATTACTGGAATCAGAGCTCATCGTGAGTGTTGCGCATGTGCACATCTTTTCTTAAACCCTAAACCTAGAGTGCAAATTGCAAGACCTTCCCCGGTCGTCTCTTCCACCTTCAGAATTCATCGTGCCTCGCCCCCGCTCCAACCACCACCTTACAAATCTTATACTCCGGAAACACAGGCGACGCCACGCACGCATGCCTCTCCGCACAATGCTCGTCTTCTTCACAGAAACACCACTGCTCCAACGCACACAACTTCCCATACTCCGGCCCTCTCTTCTTCAAAATCATCTCAAAAAGCTCCGGCTCAAACACCCTGTCCGGGTCATGCTTCTCCTGCAACTCCCTCATCTTCTCAAAGCTCTCCTCCGGGAAATTCTCCCTCACATGGCACTTCGGATGTCTAAATATCCTCTCAGGGTTCTGCCCATACGACGGCCGTCCTTTGTACTTGCACAGAGTCAACTGCTCAATCGTCTCCCACAAGGGGGCGTGTTTCCCTGGCCTCGTCGGAGTCTTTGCGGACGCCATGGGGAGCCATTGCACAAAAACCACGTCTTCACTACCCGTGCTGGTGGAGAGAGGGGATGAGGTTCCTGAGCCAAAGCGGAGCACGAAGGGACCAGATAAGCAGGACTTTCCATGTCCAGGGATGCGGGATGAAACTTCGGAAAGCTCCGAGAGGATGATGCGTTTGACGTCGTGGACCCAAGAGGACAAGAGGGAGCGTTTAATGACAAACTCACAGGAGGGGACCACGACGCCCGTGTGGTGACGGTCCCAATGGCAGTTGGGGTAGCATTCGGGAGAGAGGGGGACGCGGTTGGTGGGGAGAGTGGCGTGGGTGGTGGGGTGGTTGTTGCTGTCGTGGAAAACGGGGAGGTGCATTCCCAATTGTGCTACGTTGCATGCCGCTGCACGGGAGACAATGGGTGGGGGGGTTGGCAAACAGAATCAACAATTGAGCATCGAAGATTGAAGGATTTTCTTACCAACAAATGGAGATTGAAGAGATGAAATCAACCCTAGAAGATTACAGAGAAGTTACAATCTCAGAGAATGCGACCGGGGGTTAATGATTCCACAGTGAATCACACGACAGAGTATTAATTTGTTCCGTGCGGGATTCTCAACAAACTCCTTGAGAATTTGAAGAAGCATTCCCAAGCAAGAGGGTTTGCACTCACCTGCATTCAAACCATCCGCGGCCTCCGAGTCATCGGCCACATCATTCCCCCAAGCCGCATGCAACTCACTCATCGCCCCCGCAACGTCACTTCCAATTCCCGACAGCAACACATTTGCCCCATTCATATCAAGCGCCGGCACCCCCTCCTCTCCGTCTCCCTCTCTCACAGTCTTATACAAATTGATTCTATAAATCCCAAGATCCGGTTGCCAGCTCGCCGCCACAAACTTCGTCTCCTTCCTCATAACCCTCTCCAACTCCACCACCATCCCCTCATCATCCAAATCGTCTCTCACTTCCACTTCCGTCCTCGACCACGGCTCCAGCTGCAACGTCACCTCCGTCACCACTCCCATCAACCCCAGTCCCCCAAGTAAGCCCTCTCCTTCCTTTGTTCCCACATCACTCACCAACACTTCCCCCTTGGCGTTCACCCACTTGAGCTTCGTCACGATTTCAGCGAGAGAGGAGCTTGCGCCATGCGCGGAGGCGGAGATTACGCCCCCAACGGTGAGATTCGCATACCCAGAGGGCGCGCCTACTGGTACCGACATGTTGTTTGCTTCTGCTGTTTCTAAAAGACTTAGCAGCGTCATGCCGGCTTCGACTGTGAGCTGGTGAGCTTCCTTGTTGACGTCCACCACGCGGTTCATTCTGTGGAGGAGCAAGCTGATTGCTGTAACGGATCCATGATGAACCTCTGTGGGTTCCTTCTTCCCGTAGGATTCGAATTCGAGCCTGGTGCTGGCGCGTTTCCCAGGGCAGACGAACCCTGAAGCGGAGTGCATCCCAGGGCGCGTGGCGCGAATCTTCACTGGGGTGCCCTTGGTTGTGTACTCCTTGATGAGGGAGCTGATTTCGGCGGTGCTTGTTACGGTGACGTGAAGATCTGAAGTGCATTTGAAGAAAGTGGAAGCCCCGTAGAGCGTCGTGCTGGTGTCGCTGTGCGTCATGCCCTCACTCGCAATTGGGTCCTCGACTTGGGCTACCACCGGCACTGACAAGAGGTGCAGCAGTACTGCGAGTGCAAATACCATCAACGCAGCTTTTCGAGACATTTTGCTCCAAATTGTGTCTGTGATTACACTCAGGCAGCTGTGAATCTAGATGCACTCTTGTTCTGCAGCTGTGACTCAAACTTCTCTCGGTGTGCAGCTGTGAATCTAACTTACACAAGTTGCACAGAAGCTCTCTGCTGGAGTGCAAATCTGGGATGCATATTTATGTCAGTCTGGTGGCGATGGACAATTGGCAGGGGCATCTAATGGCACCTGCTTTGTCTAAGCTTAAGCATACTGATTGATTCACTTCAGCCGATGAGGTTGGACTGTTGTCCAAAAAGATGTGAAACACCGTAGATTCTTTTCAGATTTCTTTTGGCACGTGAAACGAGAGGGATTCTTTTGGTTCGAGAGGTGCCCGTTTTTCCATAGGGATTTATCTTTGGATGATGATTGTGCGACAAATGCTGATTATTGCGTTTCGAACGTGCCTCATGGATACCGTAAATTAATACTTCAGCTGCAGCTGACGTATTAACAAGATGCAGCTGACGGATTAACAAGCAGCAGCTGGCGTCAACCTCTTAACTTTAGACGGAAGTGACGACGGCGATGGCTGGTTCAGACTCTTCCTCACAAACTGCCATAAATGCCTTTGAAACTGTAGAGCGAACCCGGTCGTTTTTCATTCAGGAGATCCGAAACTGTGTCGCTTCTCACTGAATGTACGGTAGTAGCAAGTTGGCCCCACGTTTTGTCCTTGTGACCTTTTCCACTCACCCCACGTTTGTCGCTATTTCAGGGTCCGCAGTCGTGCTTGCCTTTTTGGAGTTCACACTTGATTCAGTTACCTGACTTGAAAACTTAAAATATGAAGGCATATGGTGTTAATCGCAAAGTTGTCTTGTTTGTGAACTTGTGTTAGAGGAAGGTTTAACTAAGAATAGAACAGAACAAACACAGCATCAAACTCAATCAGACCTCAGTTTGGGTCCTCCAGGGAGTTTGGTCGTGTGTTTTTCCAGAACTCTGGCTCCTGGTCCCGCATTTGCTCACTTTACAATTAACTCTATTGACTCTCAGGCGCACTCCAAGTTACATTGCAGAGGGCAATAAGATCGTAATTCTAACTTACTCTTTCATTCGTTCAATAAACGTTCAGCTTTGCTCGTCTACTCGACACTAGAGTACACTGACTCTCAAAGCAGATTTTGTAATACTTTTGAAGATCCGCACCGCGCATGCACGTGAATAAAGGATAGACTGAAAGCCAAAAATCTATCATTCCATTCACTCGCCTATAATCTCAAGACGAACCTGCACCCCCCAAAAATGAAAGTTATCGTCACAGGGATCTTAACGGCCCCAATAGTCCCAAGGCTACTTTTTTTTCGAAAACCACTCAAAATTGCCTCTCAATACAAACAAACAAAATTTAAAACATTTGTTTATGTTGCATATACAACCCTGAGATCTTGTACTAGACTAGTATGAAAAATGTCTAGAAGAAATTTTAGAAACTTTGACCTTATCAATCACAAGTAATAAGTGTTTGAAGTGAAAAAAACTAATTTTCTTTGCTCCTAGCCTAACTAGATTATGAGGCTTTCATTCTTTTTAACTTAAAATTTTTGTACTAATAGATTTGTTAATTAATTTTTTTTTCAAGTTGAAGAATTGAACTGAGAGTTTGGAATTTTAAAAAAACAAACTCTCATGTGATTTTCATTCTTTAAAAAATTGTTAAGGCAAAATAGGTAGGTATGAAATAGAAGGAATAACTAAATTGTTGATTGTTCTAAGATGGAATTGAAATACACTATTTCCAAAAGTGAGATTGTTCTAAAAAGCAAACACAGACCATATGCAACTTTTCTTCTTGAAAAATTGTAAAAATTGAGTTCATAAATGGACCCAATATATTATTTTCTCAAGAATTTGCTAAGATTGCCCACAAAACAAGAAGATTTGTGACTTTCACATCACTTATTTAGATGGAATGAATCAAATCTTCCACATAGAAAAAATATATAATCTAAAAGAAACAAATTTAAATAAAATTAATTTAAAGTTTTATTTCAAGGCAATGTTTTATAAGGGTAAATATGCTCAATTGCTGCAGAGCTCGAAGGTTCTGAAACATCAAATGCGCGAGGCCTGACCACTCTTGGTGAGAATATGAACGCAAGGAATTAAACTCCCTTCCTCGGTCAAAAAGCCTTGAAGTGAAGATGCTCTCCTGGATGGATTCTCAGGAGCCGGTAGAAGCTCAGACGGTACAAAAACACATAACGAATTCGAGACCACTGAGTTTCATACAGGAGTTCAATTCAATAATGTGACAATCATGTGTTTCCATAGCCGAAGTGAGAACAGGTGAAATATTGGCATTAGACGGTACATGTACAACGAAATACTCCGTTATTACGGAGTAGGTACAATGCACAGTACTGTACTGTACAGGGATATAGTATGCGCGAAGGAGAAGCAGGGCATTGGTTGTACCCTGCGTGCAGCTAGCTTGTCTCGACAAGCTCCAAATGTTTAGTCAAAACTCTACCGAAGAGTATTGTTCATCTGAAGTCTAACCAGCTAGCGTTG
The DNA here is from genome assembly GCA_951799445.1 of Pseudisothecium myosuroides. Classification (NCBI taxonomy): domain Eukaryota; kingdom Viridiplantae; phylum Streptophyta; class Bryopsida; order Hypnales; family Lembophyllaceae; genus Pseudisothecium; species Pseudisothecium myosuroides. Next base: position 11,491,026 of record OX637291.1, on the reverse strand, counting down.
TGCCTATTCAGGGAACAGATAATCCATATTGTTGTCACTGTTGGGTATCTTCTCTCCCTCATGTAAAACTTTTATACGTAAAGGGTTCTCCTTTATTTGTGTATAAAAAAATAAAAATAAAAAACTTTTATACGTCACCCTGCGCGCAGCTAGCTTGTCTCAACAAGCTCGACATTCTTTAGTCAAAACGCGACCGAGTAGTATTGTTCACCTGAAGTCTAAAGTCTAAAGTCTAAAGTCTAAAGTCTAAAGTCTAAAGTCTAAAAAACTGGCGTACTGCCTATTCAGGAAGCGGATAATCCATATTGTTGTCACTGTTGGGTATCTTCTCTCCCTCATGTAAAACTTTATAAGTTACGTCACCCTGCACGCAGCTAGCTTGTCTCAACAAGCTCGACATTCTTAGTCACAACCCGACCGAATAGTATTGTTCATCTGAAGTCTAAAAAACTGGCGTACTGCATTCAGGGAGCGGATAATCCATACTGTTGTCAGTGTTGGGTATCTTCTCTCCCTCATGTAAAACTTTTATAAGTTCCGTCACCCTGCGCGCAGCTAGCTTGTCTCAACAAGCTCGACATTGTTTAGTCAAAACCCGACCAAATAGTGTTGTTCAATTGAAGTCTAAAAAACTGGCGTACGGCCTATTCAGGAAGCGGATAATCCATGTTGTTGTCAGTGTTGGGTATCTTCTCTCCCTCATGATGTAAAACTTTTATAAGTTCCGTCACCCTGCACGCAGCTAGCTTGTCTCAACAAGCTCGACATTCTTAGTCAAAACCCGACCGAATAGTATTGTTCATCTGAAGTCTAAAAAACTGGCGTACTGCATTCAGGGAGCGGATAATCCATATTGTTGTCAGTATTGGGTATCTTCTCTCCCTCATGTAAAACTTTTATAAGTTCCGTCACCCTGCGCGCAGCTAGCTTGTCTCAACAAGCTCGAAATTGTTCAGTCAAAACCCGACTGAATAGTAATGTTCATGAATCTGAAGTCCAACAAGCTGGCGTAGTGCCTACTCAGGGAGCGGATAATCCATATTGTTGTTAGTGTTGGGTATCTTCTCTCCCTCATGATGTAAAACTTTTATACGTCATCCTGCACAGCAAAACCCGCAAGGAGAAGGCGCACCAGCCTGCAAGGCCAAGAAAGAGAAACGTCAATGCAAAACGCTTAAGGACGTAATCCCGTCCCCTATTCACCGAACCTGTTACTAATTAAATGTCTATGGCCACTGATCATTCAATGGGATTGGGAATGTCTGCAACCGCTTCAAATACTGTATGAAAATACGTAGTGATAAAAGTTTGATCTCAAGAGAATGTGATTCTTCTACCCAAAAGTGCTCTCTCCACAGCTCTATAACGATCACCCAAGAATCACTCTCCTACACAAGTTGAAATCCTTAAAGGTACGCAGATAGTGTCCTCTTCCTTCAATTCAGAATTAACACTCTCAAAGCAATTGAAAGTCTCTTCGGTGCACCTGAAACCTCGATCGAAGCCATTGTCTGCATTACAAATGCACTCTCCACATAGGATATAGCAACTTCAATGATATATTTGTTACTGCTAATGATAATAACGAATAAAATTCAGCAATTTGTGGCCAAAACATCCAGTGACGCAGTTCATCGCCGCAAACTTTAGGGATTTGAAACATACTGTGATCGATGCCGCGCAGGTTGTCGTGCCACGAGCTGGTTCCTCTGCCATATCCTCCAGATGGACCAAAAGGTCCCCCAGGTCCTCCTGGACCAAAACCGCCACTTCCGCCATACGATCTAGGGCGCCTGTGATCTGATCTCTTACCGTAATTTCGATGTGCATCAATCTGCAGTCTCAAATAAACGCAAAGCGTTATTTACTTGAACCGAACCAAACCAAAAACCTAAATCTATCTCCATTGTATGCTCGGTCTCGCAAAACCTAGTTTCCTATTTCATGTCAACCAGAATCAGGAGAAAATCTTCCGTTTCATTCTGTTTTTTTAAACCGTTTTTGCTTGCCTTGGACTGAAATTTTCCAGCTAGCTCTATTATAATATATTCTATCCGTAAGCTGTAAGTACTCATACAAAGATTAGAAAAACGTTAAGATTGAAAGTTCAAATTATTACCGAGCTACAAATCGGAGAACGGAATTGAAGAATTTCCTGTAGCTCGAAATGTCAACCTATTTTCACCCAATCACTCAATTGCCATTTATTAGGGTTTGCCCTGGAAATGTATCCGACAATGCACAAAGCGCGATCGATCGCACTTAGCATGAATCTCTAAAGTCCGAGAGCACTTACCGAAAGAATGGTTCGGAAAAATGAAAGAATCATGTTGACGAGAGCGAGAAACGTGTTTGGAATGATGCTCAACCTCCATCAATGCTGATCTTCGTGCGCGCACTTCCCTTGCAACGCCAGAAATGCACAAAAATTAAAACCCTGAGCATTGCCAGATTTCAACAAACATTCTGGTGTAGCTAACTCATTAGTCTAGAAGAATTCTATGAGAAAATGAAATTATTTAGCCTGATTTCATAGCAATATATTTGGAAATTTGTTGTAAATAGACATATGTTGCATTACACAAGATTTGTGAAAATTGTTGTAAATCACAAGAAACTGTATTAGTAGTAACATTCTTAACCCTGGAAAGCCTGAATCGCCATTATGTGAAGATTGCATGACAATCCATTCAGCTGTAAAGCTGTTGGAAGCACTTTTCATCCCCGTTTTCCTTGTTGACCTTTTGCATTGAGTTATGAAGAGTATCCAATTGAGTTCGTAGTCTTGTCAATGTTCAGTTTGTCTTCACATAAGGTAGAACTGCCTATCACCACCCTGATTTGTAATCTGAATATGTTGGGGCCAACTCCAAGAGGGGCATATATTTTTCAGAGGTGTGCGCATGTTTTACAAATCAAATCCAAGTGGAATTTTAATTTTCCCATTAAAATTGTAATTTCTACGAATTTTTGAAGTATTCAGCCTTGAAATTACAAAACCGCCCATAGACTAGAGTCATAAACATCTCATCAATCACCCATAACCACCTAGTCAAGTACTAAACATTCACCACTAATAGAGTGACACGTTACCCCTTATTATCATAAAATTTTTGATTTTGTCGTAAGATTCTCTGATTTTATCATAAAAGGAACAGATTTAGATGTTTTTTGGATGGAGTTGGACTCAAAGTGGGATGGAATTGGGCCCAAAGTGGGGCTGACGGAATTGGGATGGTCTACTGATGTAATTGGAAAACTGACAGTAATGGGCAGTTCTACCTTAAATGAGAAGTTAAAAAAAGAACGGATCACAAAATATGCTATTTTAGTGTATTTTGGGAAGTTGTTGACTTGTTGCTCATTGTTCTAAATTTGAAATTTCTCCACATAAATGATGTTTTTTTGAGTTTAATCCCAACTAACAAAATGAAGGTTTGGTTTCTACTCCAATTTGAATTTTGGAAAAATTCCTAGGATTGAATATTTGATTGTAATTTGAATTTTGGATGTATTTTCAATGTCTATTGAATTCTAATTATAGAATGGCATAAAAATTGAGTTTACACTACAATGTTTATCATTGTAATGTACACACATGTTGAAATTTTCAGATTTTTTGAAATAATTTTCTACTTGATGTGAATTTTCTTCACTTTATCTTCAAAAATTCTCAAAAAAATCAATTTTCCACAAAAAAATCTATTTTTTTGTGAAGTAAAGAAGACATGAAATTTCATCTCTGAAAATTAAATATAAAAATTTTCATACATGTCTAGTTGCAAAATGGCAACAAACTAATTGATGGGCAATGAGGCTTGAAATCAGTGCTAATGGGTCCGTCATTTAGGGATTATTAACCTAGGAGGAGCCTCCCATTCTATAACATTCTCTAACCTTCAAAAAAGTTCATGTATTCAAGAAGAAATTCATGTAAGGTAACTACACCTAAAATTGCAAAGTTAAACTCTGTGGCACGACCAATATGCTTTAGAAAATGAACAACAATTTTTGTATATGAGGTAACTACACCTAAAATGGACCACTCCTCAAAATCAACCCCTATTTTTGAAGGGAAAATGATTTGGGAGGATACCCAAAATGGTGCACTTTAAAGCATTAGATGTTTTTTTGGGGGTCGGGAGGGCCGTTTTAGGCCCGTTCCCGACGCTGGTCCCCCCCCGCAGTTTCAGGGAACGGCTGTTCCCGATAAAAAAATTTCAAAAAAAAAAAAAAAAAAAATGTTTTTTTAGTCTTGAAATGAAAAAAATATATATATATTTTTTCCGACCTGGCAGTTGCTTGGCCACGTCAGCGAGCTACCGCGGCCCAAAATTCGGCAGTTCCCACAGCTGGGAACACGCAGCCCTCCAGGAGGCTGAAATCTCATCTAATGGACAAGTGTAAGATGGAGTTAAGGCCCATTTAGAGTAGTGTATAAGCTCTATTAATAGAATTGTGGAGGTGGCAACCTCACAAGTGGTCCATTTTGGGTACACTTTCCGTTAGTTTAACTTCTTCATAGACATATGCTATATTACACAAGATTTTTATAAATTTGTTGTAAATTACAAGAAATTCTATTATTCACTCATATCATTCTTAACCTAGTGAGGGGCCTCCCATTCGATAACATTCTTTAACCTTAAAAAAAGTTGAGGTATTCAAGAAATAACTCAAGCATGATGTAGAATGTGCTTTTAAATAGATGAAATGACCTCATTTTGGTCCTTGACATACAACAACTGTGATTCTTTCTTTTAGCCTATTTTCTTTGATCCATGTTTCATTGGTTTTGAATGTTAATTAAGTACAACCTCCCAAATAGCAAAAATACTACTCCCTCCATCCTGAAATAAATCCGGGGTTTCCTAGAAATGGCTAGATTAGTGTGAGAGTTGCTCCTATTTACATGGGTTTTCATAATTATTGTAGCTTCTAGTCAACCTTGCTAGACATGAAAGAATGGAAATCAACATTGAAGTGTCGCGTTTTCAAAAGTGGCGGTAAAATTGAAATTTTTTCCCTCTTTTTGGAGGAGCTCCGATGCTATGAAATTGTTTCAATCTCCCACCATTGCTGCTGCTGTGAACTCCGATGGCATCTTCAAAATGAATTCCGTTGATGCCTTGTCATTTAGCTATGTGAAACTTTTGTCAAACAACCTTGATCAGGAGCACAAAAATTGCAGCCTTTGCAGCTTCCGAAAACATAAATCATACTCCTTGATAAACGGTTGGTCATGTCTGGTTTTGGACTATGTCGTTATGCAGATCTGGACCATGAGACAAACCCACATGGCCCACTCTTGAACCATATCTTCAATAACTTGTTGATCAATCTGTTCATCTTGCATATGTAAGGTGGGTACCCGAAAACCGCCACTTTTTAGTGCTGAGCCTAGTTATTGTTATTAGACTGGTCAAATTTTCATATGTTCTTGTTGGCAAGTGGTGAAAGAAGGTTGCAACGCACCAACGTTTGTATACTGTATGCAAAAGTTATTAGAAACGATGAATTTTATTTGGGACAAGCATGTATGGAAACCCCGGACATCGATGAGATCGAGCCCAGGGCCCCGGGACCAAGAACCAAGGACCCGGAACGTGCTGGTTCGCGCGTCCTCCACTCCACGCTCACAGGCAAGCGCAGATCGGCAGATTCCGCTTGAAGAAGAAGGCCGCACGAAGGGAGAGCCCCAAGTGAGCATTTATTATTGTCACACTCCTCCATTGTAATGTAGTAACTGTTGCTCCATTGCGACTGAAGCACATGGGATCCAAGCCACCCAACCCTGCAATGCAAGTCAAAGACTAGGGTATTTTTGGAGATTCTAGAAATCTACGACACAGATGGAGACGGATGGGTGAGGAGTGAGCTCGAACTTAACTTTATGATGCAATTTTACTGATGGATTTTGCCAGGATATGATGATTGGCTGCTCCCGGTCGATAGTTGTGATGAATATATCCAATTATAACCATTCCATGGCCAACTGCGAAGACTTGAGCTTTGGCTTACTGTCAGTACAGACATGCAGCCCATCCTGTGGAGTACTGAATTCGGGCCAAGCACTCCAGCACCACGGATTCCCAGCATATTGAAAATGGTCCTCATCGTGACAAACACTTCATAGAAGAGTAGTATAATACGTAGTACTTTTCTCGTGAATTGAATGCTAATGGAATCAGAGCTCATCGTGAGAGTTGCGCATGTGCGCATCTTTTCTTAAACCCTAAATCTAGAACACAAAACCTTCCCCGGTCGTCTCTTCCACCTTCAGAGTTCATCATGCCTCGCCCCCGCTCCAACCACCACCTTACAAATCTTATACTCCGGAAACACAGGCGACGCCACGCACGCATGCCTCTCCGCACAATGCTCGTCTTCTTCACAGAAACACCACTGCTCCAACGCACACAACTTCCCATACTCCGGCCCTCTCTTCTTCAAAATCATCTGAAAAAGCTCCGGCTCAAACACCCTGTCCGCGTCATGCTTCTCCTGCAACTCCCTCATCTTCTCAAAGCTGTCCTCCGGAAAGTTCTCCCTCACATGGCACTTCGGATGTCTAAATATCCTCTCAGGGTTCTGCCCATACAACGGCCGTCCTTTGTACTTGCACAGAGTCAACTGCTCAATCGTCTCCCACAAGGGGGCGTGTTTCCCTGGCTTCTTCGGAGTCTTCGCGGACGCCATGGGGAACCATTCTACAAAAGCCACGTCTTCACTACCCGTGCTGGTGGAGAGAGGGGATGAGGTTCCTGAGCCGAAGCGGAGCATGAAGGGACCAGGCAAGCAGGACTTTCCATGCCCAGGGATGCGGGATGAAACTTCGGAAAGCTCCGAGAGGATGATGCGTTTGACGTCGTGGACCCAAGAGGAGAAGAGGGAGCGTTTGATGGCAAACTCAACAGTGGGCACCACGACGCCGGCGTAGTGAGTTTCCCAGAAACAGTTGGGGGAGCACTCGGGAGAGAGGGGGACGCGGTTAGTGGGGAGAGTGGCGTGGGTGATGGGGTGGTTATTGCTGTCGTGGAAAACGGGGAGGTGCAATCCCGATTGTGCTACGCTGCATGCCGCTGCACGGGAGACAAGGGGGGGTCAGGGTTAGCAAATGGAAACTTCAGACATGAAACGGAAAATTTCAAACAGGACGATGAGAATTGTCACGAGTTATTTGCGATCCTCGTTGCAATTTTCGTACGTTAAAGTTCAGGTTTTCCTCTTGCTCTCAGAGGGAATTTGGAACAACTTGACCAACGAAGAGTGTTAGATGCAAAAAGGGAAAATTCAAACAAGACAATGATGACAGTCACACAAGGAGGTTGTTTGCAATCCCCGTTGCAATTTTCCATGTGCTGAAATTCGCATTTTCCTCGTGCGATCACAAGGAATTTGGAACAACCTGACCAACGAACAGTGGTACATGGTCTCACACGGGATTTGGAACAAGTTCTCTCAGGTGAAAGGGAACCACAGGGGATTTTCTAGGGCTTTACTAGTGGTTTCAAGCAACAGCTTGGTAAGGTGAGAGGTAAGGGATTCTCCTCATGACTTGCTGAAGCTATGTGGACCAATTGCCCGCCTTCTACAGACTGTTGAGAAGCAGTTTGTGAAACGTCAAACACAAATGGACGGAAATTGGTTGCAAAGTTTCTGAAGTGATGTTAGTCTTGAGTTAGAATGAAAGGATGCTGTGTTCAATTGTTGATCCAAGAGTGAATCATTAATTGAGCATCGAAGATTGAAGAAAATTCGTACTATCAACTGGAGATTGAAGAGACGATATCAACCCTAGAAGATTACACAGAAGTTACGATCTCAGAGAACACGGCCGTCGACCGGGAGTAATGATCCCACGGTGAATCACACGACAGAGTATTCTCAACAAGCTCCTTGTGAATTTGAAGAAGCATTCCCAAACAAGAGGGTTTGCACTCACCTGCATTCAAACCATCCGCGGCCTCCGAGTCATCGGCCACATCATTCCCCCAAGCCGCATGCAACTCACTCATCGCCTTAGCAATGTGACCTCCAATTCCCAACGTCAACACATTTGTCCCATTCATATCAAGCGCCGGCACCCCCTCTTCTCCCTCCCCATCCCTCACAGTCTTATACAAAATGCTTCTATAAATCCCAAGATCCGGTTTCCAGATCACCATCACAAACTTCGTCTCCTTCCTCATAACCCTCTCCAACTCCACCACCATCCCCTTATCATCCAAATCGTCTCTCACTTCCACTTCCGTCCTCGACCACGGCTCCAGCTGCAAAGTCACCTCCGTCACCACTCCCATCAACCCCAGTCCCCCAAGTAAGCCCTCTCCTTCCTCTGTTCCAACATCACTCACCAACACTTCCCCTTTGGCGTTCACCCACTTGAGCTTCGTCACGATTTCAGCAAGAGAGGAGCCTGCACCATGTGCGGAGGCGGAGATTACGCCCCCAACGGTGAGATTCGCGTACGCAGAGGGCGCGCCTACTGGTACCGACATGTTGTTTGCTTCTGCCGCTTCTAAAAGACTTAGCAGCGTCATGCCGGCTTCGACTGTGAGCTGGTGAGCTTCCTTGTTGACGTCCACCACGCGGTTCATTCTGTGGAGGAGCAAGCTGATTGCTGTAACGGATCCATGATGATCCTCTGTGGGTTCCTTCTTCCCGTAGGATTCGAATTCGAGCCTGGTGCTGGCGCGTTTCCCTGGGCAGACGAACCCTGACGCGGAGTGCATCGCAGGGCGCGTGGCGCGGATCTTGACTGGGGTGCCCTTGGTTGTGTACTCCTTGATGAGGGAGCTGATTTCGGCGGTGCTTGTTACGGTGATGTGCAGATCTGAAGTGCATTTGAAGAAGGTGGAAGCCCCGTAGAGCGTCGTGCTGGTGTCGCGGTGCGTCATGCCCTCACTCGCAATTGGGTCCTCGGCTTGGGCTACCACCGGGACTGACAAGAGGTGCAGCAGTACTGCGATTGCAAATACCATTAACTTAGCTTTTGGAGACATTTTGCTCCAAATTGTGTCTGTGATTACACTCAGGCAGCTGTGAATCTAGATGCACTCTTGTTCTGCAGCTGTGACTCAAACTTCTCTCGGTGTGCAGCTGTGAATCCGCTCACTGGTTATGCAGCTTTGAATCTAACTTACACAAGTTATACAGAAGCTCTCTGCTGGAGTGCATATCTGGGATGCAAATTTATGTCACTCTGGTGACGATGGAAAATTACGAGACGTAAGAATGAAGGGCAACAGGGGCACGACGCGAGCTGATTAATCCATATGCAAGCAGACCCTTAGACATGGCATGTAACAAATAAGAGAAAAAACCCGAACAAATGAGGCTCTATACGCCATAACAGCTTTTCCTGAAGTGGTTTGCATCGGAAACTAATCAGTTGCAAATGACTCCTAGTCTAACAACACACGAAATCTATCTGGATCCTGATTAGTGCTATTAAATCAGCTAACTTAAAATATACTGCTGTAATAACATCAACTAATCAAGCGATGCCAATATCTGGTTTGCTAAGCCTGCTAAAGAATGCACAACCTCTGCCAGCATGACGTGACTCGAAGTCATGAACCAAGCCCCCGACTTTCAAGGAGAGAACCAGAAAGTTGCACACAATTGCAACCACAACTGCCCTTTGACTGCATAAGGGCGCGAACGTCAATTTCAATCATACTGAAGCAGTTTCATCTGCCACCAGAAGTTTCACACGATTGATGCCAAGAAGAAGATTATAAACTGCTAGACGGACACTGAATGGCCACGGTGACCAGTCCGTCGTTTAAGGGTTAACCCAGCTGATTGACTTCATCAGAAGAGGTTGGACCAAAAAGACGTGGTTCGAGGTGGATTCTTTTCAGATTTTTTTTGGCACGAGAGGGATTCCTTTGGCACGAGAGGTGTTTTTCTATTGGGATTTATCTTCGGATGACGATTGTGCGACAAATGCTGATAATTTGCATTTCGAACGTACCTCATGGATACCGTAAATTTATACTCCAGCTGCAGCTGACGTATTAACAAGCTGCAGATGGCGTCAACCTGTTGACTTTAGACGGCAGTGACGACGATGATGGCCGGTTCAGACTCTTCCTCACAAACGAATGTCTTTGAAACAGTTAGAGTGTAGCTCTGGAGTTATGTTTTGCATTTTTGGAGTTCACACTTGATTCAGCGACCTGGCTTGAAAACTTAAAATATGAAAGGTATATTTGCACTTGGTGTTAGGGGTGATGTTTGAATTGTGAATCTGGTCCATAAGGAGGTTTAAATTTGTTCCTAAGACAACACTCTTTAACACCAAGTGCAAACATACCAGTCATTAAAAAAAATATGAGCCCTTGGGAGTGCTATGAGTTCCTGGACAGCAAGGAACATTGGCTGGATAAACAATTTTTTTTTTTTTTTTGGCCAGCGAACGGGGAGCCTGTTCAGGATAGTGAACTGGCGGAACAGTGCAATAAAATAATTTAAAAAATATTAAAATAATATTAATATTAAAATAAATACAAAATTTCAGAATTCTCAAATCTGATGTGGCCGAAATTTTCCTCGTCAACCTAAATCTTTATTTTATTATTATTTTAATTACTATTTTAATTATTTTTTAATATTTTTTTAATATTTTTCTATTATATTTTTTTAATTTTTAAATATTTTTTTAATATTTTTTATTGTGGCCACTATTCATCATTGATGATGAATAGTGGCCATTGTCCCCCAAAGGGACTGTGAGTTCCATTGCGGGGAACTCACAGCCCCTTTGCAAAGGGAAAGAGCCCTCCCGAGGGCTCAAATTTTTTCTAATGTTCTGAAAGCAAGCATATGGTGTTAGTAATGACTCTCAGGCGCTCTCTAAATTACATTGCAAAGGGCAATAAGATTGAAATTCTACTCGTTGATTCGTGCAATAAACAATCAGCTTTGCTCGTCTATTTGACACTAGTCTACACAGACTCTCAAAGCAGATTTTGTAATACTTGCATTTAAAGATTCAGACCATGCATGCACGTGAATAAAGGATAGATTGAATGCTAAGAATTTATCATTTCATTCAGTCGCGTATAAGGTTTGTACCCCAAAAGCCGCCACTTTTGCTACTGTGTATAGTTACTATTATTAGACTAATCAATTTTTTATATTTTCTTATTGGTAAGTAAAAGGAGGTTCCAACGCACCAAAGAACACAACATTTGGATATTATATGCAAAAGTTATTAAGGAACAAAGTTTGGTTCTAAAATAGTTTCCTCTATATAGGTACATAATTGATTTTGGAGATCTACATATGGTGATGATGGCAATTTAAGGTTAGTGGCACACACTAGAAGAAAACTGCGTTTTACTTGTCAAATCTGTGTTTTACTTGACAAGAACTGCGTTGTACTCAACAAAAATTGTGGAATTGGTTTTGTTGAATTCTCCTTTTGTAATGCAAAATTTTGCGTCCCAACATTTCAACACAAAATTTGACAAGTAAAATTCAGAATTTTGTGTTAGAATGCAAAATTTTGCATAACCAAGGGAGAACTCAACAAAATCGATTCCACACTTTTTGTTGAGTACAATGCAGTTCTTGACAAGTACAACGTAGTTTTCTTCTAGTGACATTTGGGAATGCCCACCTTAATCTCAAGATGAACTTGCACCCCCAAAAAATGAAAGTTATCATCACAAGGACCTTAACAGCCCTAGTAGTCCGAAGGCTATTTGCTTGTCAAAAACCATTCAAAATTGCCACTTTCAATGCAAATAAACAAAGTTTTAAACATTTTAAGCATTGTTTATTTTGCATATACAACCTTGGAATCTTATACTAGACTAGTATGAAAATGTCTAGAAAAAAATAATTTTAGAAACTTTGACTGTATCAATCACAAGGTATAAGTGTTTAAAGTGACAAAAATAAGTTTTCTTTGCTCCTAGACTATCTAGATTATGAGGCTTTAATTCCTCTTAACTTAAAATTTTTATACTACAAATTTGTCAATTTAAATTTTTTTCATGATGAAAAATTGAATTGAAGTTTGGAAAAACACATACACACATGATTTTCATTTTTTCAAAACTCTTTAAGTCAAAGTAGATACATGATTGAAGGAATAACAAAGTTGTTGAAAGTTCTAAGATGGAATTGAAATACGCTAATTCCAACAGTGAGATTGTTTTAGAAAGCAAAATAAACCATGTGCAACTTTTCTTCAAAAAGTTGTGAAAATTGAATTTGTAAATAGACCCAATACATTATTTTTCTAAGAATTTGCTAAGATTGCCCACAAATCAAGAAGCTTCATAACCTTCACATTACTTATCTAGATGGAATGAATCAAATTTTTTTTTATTGAAAAAATTATATAATATAAAAAATTAAAAAACTAAAAAATTTTATTTTAAGTTTTTATTTTTATTTTTGATGCATGCCCTCACATGTTTTGAGCTTATTGAGCCATATTAACCTTTTCTCCTACACAATGATAGAAATAAAAATTGTATTTCTAGAAAGCTTATTAGTGGAAAAAAATCCAAAAACTCTTGCCAAAAATTGAGATTATAGGTGCCTATACAAATCTGCAAAAGACCCCTAAGGGGACTCTAGCAATTAAAAAATAATTTCTTAGTTTTAGATTTTAGAAAGGACCACAATAATTTAACTAGAGAATGTAGTTTGGATGAATTCTATATTTGAAATAGAGACACAACTACAAAATAAGGAGCAAATTCATATTAGGAAGTCTATGCACGTTGTTGGTAGAGAGAGTTTGCTTTGAAAAATTACGAGGATTCTAACTGCGATTGGAAATAGTTTGCTATGGAGTTCAGTCAAATCTTCTAATCTTTAATCTACGGTCTTCATTCTTCAGTCTCCTCCATGTTGGCTTATTCTGTAGTGGCTCTATAAAGGTCAAAGTAATGATAGATGATAAGAACCCACGGCCTTGGACGGATAAAACTGGACGACCAAACCACGAGCTGATCGTCCAAAAAATTGGCTCCTAAACCTCAAATACACGGTGACCAGCAAGCGAACCTCAGCAATGAGAAAGACATAAACGATTGAGTATGTAGGTGATCAATCCCACTTTATCGCCACAAACACAAAGCGGGACTAATACTAAATCACTACATATTCCACAGTAAAGTTTACAATGAAAAAATGAAAAACAACGAGCCTCTCAAACTGACTAGGAACAAAATAAAAACAACGAGCCTCCAAAATCAGCTAAGAATAACAAGCCACAAGTCACAATACACGAATCTTCATGTCTTTATGTCTTTATGTGTATATATCTATATATTTTCAACTCTTCAAATTTTGAAGTCTTCAAGAAATGTAGAATGGAACTTGAAATCAAATTCTAGTCTAGCTATGTTTTTTGATCTACTACCAAAAATGGCTACAACTTTCAAATGCTTAAAATAATAGCAATTTGAAAAGCTATTGAGATAATCTAACACCCCTCAAAATTTCAAATTGAACTAAGATACTATGTAAAAGTTATAGATAAACAAAGTCTCGGCCTTTTTTTTTGAAAGGGAGCAAACTTCTTCTATCTCAAAATCATATATTTTCTTCAATGTTTGTTCAAATTTCAAGTATGATAGCTTCTTAGAAAGCTAAACTCACAAACTAACTTTTCTTCAAATCTCAAGTTGATCTAAAATACTATCCAAAAGTAATAGACAAACAAAATTTAGGCTTCTCTTTCGAAAGGCAGCAGACCCTTCCTCCCTTAGTACTCTATAATTCCTTCCATATTTCTTCAAATCTCAAATATAATAACTTCTTAGAAAAATAACATCACAAATTATTTTCTCTCAAAATTTCACTCGAAGATGCTTACTTGAATAAGAGTTATGAGCCTCGAAAATCTCAGTTGTTTTAGTTAGTTAGCCACAACTTCGTTACCTTTGAACTCTCATAACTTTCTCAATACAAATTCAAATCAAGTTTGCAAACTCATTTTGAAAATGCAATCTTGCAAAAAACAACTCTTCCAAATTTCATTGCAATATCATTGGTACAAAAAAAGATATCAGTAATTAAAATTCAGGTTCAAATCCTTCTTTCTTCCCACACACCTCATAACAAAAAAAATCACTTCCCTCTCCACACAAACATCCCGCAAAATAAGATAGAAGATGTTGATCTATCTTCTAGACTCCTAAAGTAGGAGGAATCAACTCATGATACATCACATAGGCCTCTTTACTCCCCATTGATCCTAAAAAAAACCCAAAGGTAAGTTCCTATTCATTTTTTAAAACCAATGAACCCCAAAGGTCTAAACTAGTATGCATATCATTTTTATTCTTTTATTTTTCAACTTCTAATATAGAAACAACAACAATAAAAATTAAATTAGCTAAAGAACTCAAATTTAAACTAAACGAAGGTAAAAACTAAAGTCGAAGAAGAGCGCTACTCCATCTGCAAAAACTTAAAGATGCACCTAATAGTGTTTGCCACGTAATCTGCACGTTTAGTCTTTATTAAAGGATTCACTAGCCCTTTCAACCAACATTGATGGTCAGTGCTTTCTCTGTCTGGCCTCATCATACAAAAATACTGGTCTTTGTTCAGGTCCTCATAAATTGCTTTAAATGTCACATCTTGAGTGTCCCACTCAACACATCCTACATAAAGTAAAATCACCAAAGCACGAACGTCTCTATCAAAATTTTCATGCCAACGTTGTTCCATACGAGGATTTTTTAGCAAACGAGAAGGTTTAGCTTCATCTTGTGGATGGTATGGCAATGATGAACAAATCGTCGGCTAAAATGGTTGAATTGGCAACTGTGACAAGAAAAGCTGTAATTCTACCTCCATATCCGCCTCTAGATCTTGCGACTGCATAAAAACTCTCCAGTTTGACATTGCAAAGTTGAACTTTAAAATTAAATATAGGTTATATAAAATTGAGAAGAACACTTTAGACTATTGAAATTTATCAAAAAAAATTGTCCTTTTAATAACTCTATCGGTAACAAGCGTCATTTTGAAGCTACTCGACGCGTCATCTTGAAGCTTTCTTCTTCAGATCCTTAGAACCTCTTCAAAATACAAAATAAATATGTAATTTAAATAATATATAAATATATAACACGACAACGTGTGGCAAATACACATGTAAATAATTGCTATGATCTAAATTTTCTTAAGATGATAAAATCACTTTTTAAAATACATAATGAATTCACTAGAAACTAATTCAAAATGTCTATACTATTGATTCATGCAATGAAAGTTTATTTTTATATACAAATATATTATTTCTTTTAATTTCATCACATTGGTCTTGAAGAAAGGCCATTTCAAAAATTCAATAAATGCATGGGATTGATGAATGAAAAGCTATTTGGAGAAAACATTGGCTTAAAGCACTCTGTTCATCATTTAGAATATGGATGTTGGGCCATTGGGGCAATTAGGGATTAAAACTCTTAAATTTGGAGAAACTTTTTAAGGAAGAAAAAATCACCCATATTGCATTTGCCAAGGAAATTGGAGTCATGATAAGCTTACTCTTTTTGGTACTTCATTCCTTAAAATTCCTATACTCTCCAAACTCTTCATATTGTTTTTGCCATCCTCGTAATCATAGAATTAAACTTTGAACTGAGGCTTGATATCTTCTCAATTTTTGAAATTAAGAGACATTTTTATTATTGTTAGAAGTGCATCTCTTAGAATAACTATCCAACGATATAATATATAATGTATTTGAAAAGTAATTGCTCCTACAATCTACATTTAAAGTTTGTGGGTATCTAGCCGTAGGCAACTAACATGGCAAATCGTTTGGCCACCTCATTAAGTCAATCCATGTGAATGTCATGGGAATCCACAATCCCTTTTTTTTGGCACCATGCGGCTAGATTGCATCATTTTGAAATAAATGCCTACTTATTGCTACATTTAAGTAATCTTTTTCCGCCAAATTTTTTTCATTTCTATTAAAAATGTGGATGAAGTCAAAAAATTGGGATGAAAAAGCACTTGAATATGATTGAAAGTTTTTTCTAGTCCAAAAAGATGGATGAATGTAGAAATACAATGCTTCACCAAATTTTAAGTGATTGGCATTCTAGCACTTTCTCAAGAAAATAAAATAAAAATACCAGAACCCACAACCATTTCACTTCAAAGCCTCACATTGTCTCTAAAGTAGAACCATCCATTATCAACTAGCACCCCATTGGCAAGCTATAGGTGCTAAAAAATTCAACAAAGATTATGCAATTCAGGGTGCCTTAGGGAATTATACTTTTAGAATTCATAGAAATTAGAGGTCTTATTCATAAATTATAATTTGGGGGGGGGATTCATGATTTTCAATTGCTATTACAGCAAAAATATTTTTCTAGAAAAATATTACTCCAACTATGCTAAATTGTTGAAATGGACAGGTTTTCATGACTCCAACTTCAGATGTTTTTCAACAATTGTGCACATTCAGTAGTCATAGCATTCAATCTGAAAATAATTCTACAAAAAATAGTGAAATTAGGTTGCCTTAACAATTAGGTTGCCTTACCTCAAGAAAGTTACATTACAAGCCATCAAAGTCAACAAATATTTCTAAGATATATCCATATGTACACATGGAGGTTAACCCCTAAAGGAAAAAGCTACATTTTTGGGCAACAAAGCAATTTTGGGTAGCTCACTACAAATAGATTTTTTTATTTTATTTTATTTAAAATTTTACACAACATGTATCCAAAGAGTAGCTTTAAGGTCCAACAATTTTCATAACTTTTGACTACATAGATAAAAAGCTATTGCATGATATGTGATTTTCTTTGAACTTTGGGCAGCTCTGAAAATTTCTTTAAAAATGACTTTTAAAAAAAATAAAAATTTGAAATTGGTTCTTTAGATTTATGTATACGTGGGAAGCTTTGAATCATTCAATTTCGATCAATGAGTCAAAAATTATGAGGAGTTTAAGTTTGCGGGTAGGCATGGAGTCTTTGAAAACCATAACTACCCGCAAATTTAAACTCCTCATAACTTTTGACTCATTGATTGAAATTTAATGATTCAAAGCTTCCCATATATATAAATCTAAAGAATCAATTTCAAATTTTTATTTTTTTTAAAAGTCATTTTTAAAGAAATTTTCAGAGCTGCCCGGACTGCCCAAAGTTCAAAGAAAATCACATATTACGCAATAACTCTTTATATATGTAGTCAAAAGTTATGAAAATTGTTGGGCCTTAAAGCTACTACTTGGGCACATGTTATGTAAAATTTTCAAAGAAAAAAAAGAAAAACTCCATTCATAGTGAGCTGCCCAAAATCGCTATGTTGCCAAAAAACGCAGCTTGGTCCTTTAGGGGTTAATGAGTCCCAAATACAACAATATTTAATTCAAAAGTGATGCATTATTGTACAGGTTTGATAAATATTTATGTAGTGTCAAATGACAAGAAATTAGTATGAGACAACCTAATTTCAATAGTTTGTGTACTTTTTAACAACTACACATTATTATTTTTTTTATTTTTTATTTTTTGAACAAATGGACACTATTGTTTTTTAGAATTGAAGACCCACCATCTTTTTGCTGAACTAGCTAGTAATCGGAACTGAGTAACCAAAATTGAAGACCCCAATTAGCAAAGCACACAGTTAATTTTTTTATCAAATTATCACTGCAACACTTTAATAACCTGACATGATCAATTGAATGAAGACGATTTCAAAAAATCAAACAAATCAGTAAATCTAATTTTAACTGAATGTTCCCCCACTTCCCTCGCCTTGGAATTAGTGTCCTTCCCATCATCATAGGAGGGAGGCCAACCACAAAATGCTGTCAATCATCATGTCAGTCAAGTTAATACACCATTCAGTTTCCAACCCACCACTTACACACTTTGACACAAATGGACGCGTGAATTTTAGCTATTGATGGTGTAGAATATACCACACCATTCTCTTGGATAAAAGGCAGCTGGTGTGGAATATATTACACCATTCTTTTAGATAGAAGGCAGCCCCCAACTCTGCTACTGATTGTTTTGTTGTGCCTATGGCAAAATTAAAAGTAATTTTCTAATTCAATAAAAAATTTAAAATTCAAAAACTTTACATTGTTGGTCCAAACACCACAAAACAAAGCCCATGCACCCCTCCTCGCCAAGAGCTTTTTGACGGTACCAAGCACGTGACTGAGGGATGCAAGGGAGATCTCAACATAACAAACAAAACAAAACAAAGAAACAACCTATCTTAATAAACAACCTATCTTAATGGTATGGATATGGATGGATACCACTAAGAGGCCTCAAAAATTACTTCCCGGGTACGTAGAATCACCGAAACAAGACCGCTGCCACAACAAGAAAACCTCACTGAAACCACAATCGCAGGCCACCGATCGCCCTTCGCCAGCACTCACAGGGCTTAGCTATCAGTTCCCCCGTCAGGGGAGCATCACCGTTTTTCGACGGCCCATAAAAAGTTCAAGTATTCAAGAAATAACTCAAGCATGATGCAGATTGTGCTTTCAAATGGACGAGGTGACCTCACTTCGGTCCTTGACATACAGTAACTATGATTCTGTCTTTCAGCCTGTTTTCTTCGAAGCTTCCATAGTGTTCAAGGGACCCCGGATTCATTGGTTTTGAATGTTAAGTACAGACTCCAAAAAAGCAAAAGTACTAAATGAAAATCGCCAAATTGGTAGAACCTGCGCAGCTTGGACAAGATCTTTGTATCAGTCCACCGTCATCGAAAAACCCGAAATGAAAAAAGAACGAGTGGGGTCAACAGAAGAATACAAAAGAATACAGTCGTATTGTACACTGTGTACAGTACAGCCACCTCTGGCAGAAGTAGGCTTATCCGGACATCGATGAGATCCAGTCCAGGGCCTAGGGACCGAGGACCGAACGTGCTGGCTCGCGCGACCACTCCACGCTCGCAGGCAAGCGCAGATTGGCAGATTCCGCTTCGAGAAGAAGGCCAAAGGAACAGGCGCACGAAGGAGCGCCCCATGTGAGCATTTATTATCGTCACACTCCTCCATTATAATATAGTAACTGTAGCTCCATTGCGAATGGTGCAATTTTTTAATCAGCATGCTCCGAGATTCAGGTTTGGCCACCCAACCCTGCGATGCAAGTCAAAGACGAGGGTATTTTTGGAAATTCTACAGTAGAGATCTATGACACAGATGGAGACGGATGGGTGAGAGGAGTGAGCTCGAACTTAACTTTATGATGCAAATTTACTGATGGATTTTGCCAGGATGTGATGATCATTGGCTGCTCCTGCTCCTGGTCGACAGTGATGTGATGAATGTATCTAATTATAACCAGTCCATGGCCAACTGCGAAGACTTAAGCTTTAATTTTGCTTACTGTCAGCACAGCCATGCAGCCCATCCTCTGGAATACTGAATTCGGGCAAAGCATTCCAACAGCACGGATTCCCAGCATTGAAAACGGTTCTCATCGTGACAGACACTTCATAGAAGAGTACTTTTATCGTGGATTAAATGCTACCTAAAATTACTGGAATCAGAGCTCATCGTGAGTGTTGCGCATGTGCGCATCTTTTCTTAAACCCTAAACCTAGAAAGCAAAACCTTCCCCGGTCGTCTCTTCCACCTTCAGAGTTCATCGTGCCTCGCCCTCGCTCCAACTACCACCTTACAAATCTTATACTCCGGAAACACAGGCGACGCCACGCATGCATGCCTCTCCGCACAATGCTCATCTTCTTCACAGAAACACCACTGCTCCAACGCACACAACTTCCCATACTCCGGCCCTCTCTTTTTCAAAATCATCTGAAAAAGCTCCGGCTCAAACACCCTGTCCGCGTCATGCTTCTCCTGCAACTCCCTCATCTTCTCAAAGCTCTCCTCCGGGAAATTCTCCCTCACATGGCACTTCGGATGTCTAAATATCCTCTCAGGGTTCTGCCCATACAACGGCCGTCCTTTGTACTTGCACAGAGTCAACTGCTCAATCGTCTCCCACAAGGGGGCGTGTTTCCCTGGCTTCGTCGGAGTCTTTGCGGACGCCATGGGGAGCCATTGCACAAAAGCCACGTCTTCACTACCCGTTCTGGTGGAGAGAGGGGATGAGGTTCCGGAGCCGAAGCGGAGCATGAAGGGACCAGGTAAGCAGGACTTTCCGTGTCCAGGGATGCGGGATGAAACTTCGGAAAGCTCCGAGAGGATGATGCGTTTGACGTCGTGGACCCAAGAGGACAAGAGGGAGCGTTTGATGGCAAACTCAACGGGGGTGATCACGACGCCGGCATAGTGAGGGTCCCAATGACAGTTGGGGGAGCACTCGGGAGAGAGGGGGACGCGGTTGGTAAGGAGAGTTGCGTGGGTGGTGGGGTGGTTGTTGCTGTCGTGGAAAACGGGGAGGTGCAATCCCGATTGTGCTACGCTGCATGCCGCTGCACGGGAGACAAGGGGGTCAGGGTTAGCAAACAGAAACTTCAAATGTGAAACGGAAAATATTAAACAGGACGATGAGGATTGTCACGAGGAGTAACTTGCCATCCTCGTTGCAATCTTCGTATGTTAAAGTTCAGGTTCTCCTCTTGGTCTCACATGAATTTGGATCAACTTGATCAACGAAGAGTGCTAGATGCGAAAAGGAATAACTTAAGCAAGGTATGATGACAGTCACACAAGGAGGTTGTTTGTAATTCCCGTCGCAATTTTCTGTTTGCTGAAATTCGCATTTTCCTCTTGCTCTCACAAGGAACTCGCATTACACAGAAGTTACAATCTCAGAGAATGCGACCGGGGGTAATGATCCCACGGTGAATCACACGATGAATCATACGACAGAGTATTTGTTCCACGCGGGATTCTCAACAAACTCCTTCTGAATGTGAAGAAGCATTCCCAAACAAGAGGGTTTGCACTCACCTGCATTCAAACCATCCGCGGCCTCCGAGTCATCTGCCACATCATTCCCCCAAGCCGCATGCAACTCACTCATCGCCCCAGCAACTTCACCTCCAATTCCCGACAACAACACATTTGTCCCATTCACGTCAAGCGCCGGCACCCCCTCCCCTCCCTCTCCATCTCTCACAGTCTTGTACAAAATGCATCTATAAATCCCAAGATCCGGTTGCCAGACCCCCATCACAAACTTCGTCTCCTCCCTCATAACCCTCTCCAACTCCACCACCATCCCCTCATCATCCAAATCGTCTCTCACTTCCACTTCCGTCCTCGACCACGGCTCCAGCTGCAAAGTCACCTCCGTCACCACTCCCATCAACCCCAGTCCCCCAAGTAAGCCCTCTCCTTCCTCTGTTCCAACATCACTCACCAAGACTTCCCCTTTGGCGTTCACCCACTTGAGCTTCGTCACAATTTCAGCAAGAGAGGAGCCTGCGCCATGTGCGGAGGCGGAGATTACGCCCCCAATGGTGAGATTCGCATACATAGAAGGCGCGCCTACTGGTACCGACATGTTGTTTGCTTCTGCTGTTTCTAAAAGACTTAGCAGCGTCATGCCGGCTTCGACTGTGAGCTGGTGAGCTTCCTTGTTGACGTCCACCACGCGGTTCATTCTGTGAAGGAGCAAGTTGATTGCTGTAACAGATCCATGATGGTCCTCTGTGGGTTCCTTCTTCCCGTAGGATTCGAATTCGAACCTGGTGCTGGCGCGTTTCCCAGGGCAGACGAACCCTGACGGGGAGTGCATCCCAGGGCGTGTGGCGCGGATCTTCACTGCGGTACCCTTGGATGTGTACTGCTTGATGACGGAGCTGATTTCGGCGGTGCTTGTTACGGTGATGTGCTGATCTGAAGTGCATTTGAAGAAGGTGGAAGCTCCGTAGAGCGTGGTGCTGGTGTCGCGGTGCGTCATGCCCTCACTCGCAATTGGATCCTCGGCTTGGGCTACCACCGGGACTGACAAGACTGAGTGCAGTAGCACTACGACTGCGAATACCATCAACGCAGCTTTTCGAGACATTTTGCTCCAAATTGTGGCTGTGATTACACTCACTCCCTGTGAATCTAGATACTCTCAGTGTGCAAATGTGAATCTGCACTTTGGTTATGCAGCTGGGAATCTACCTTACACAAGTTGCACAGAAGCTCCCTGCTGGAGTGCAAATCTGGGATGCAAATTTATGTCACTCTGGTGACGATGGACAATTGGCAGGGGCACAGAAAGCGGTGGCAGCTGTTTGTTTTTGTTTTTGTTTTTCAGACCCAGAGACCCCAAGAGAACCCTTGCCGCTTCAGTTAAAAGTACAGTACCCGTCTTGTGCTGAGCTAGCCGCAGCTGGTTTGTCTAAGCATGCTGATTGACTTCATCAGAAGAGGTTGGACTGTTGTCCAAAAAGACGCGATTCGAGGTGGATGCTTGTCAGATTTTTTTTTGGCTCGAGAGGGATTTTTTTGGTACGCGGTTTTTTTATTTGGACGAGTGGTGTTATTCTATTGGGAATTTTCTTTGGATGAAGATTGTGCGACAAATGCTGATAATTTGCGTTTCGAATGTGCCGCATGGATATCATAATTTAATACGGAGTACTGACAGGCTGCAGCTGACGGCTGACGCCAACCTGTCTGAGAGTCCTTACTAACACCATATGCCTGCCTTCATATTTTAGGTTTTCAAGCCAGGTAACTGAATCAAGTGTGAACTCCAAAAATGCAAGCAGCTCAAGATGTTACAAAACTCCAGAGCTAAGTTACACTCTATTTCAAAGACATCAGTTTCTGAGGAAGTGTCTGAACCAGCCATCATCGCCGTCACTGCCGCACTCTAATTAAGCACATTGCAGAGGGTAATGAGATCGAAATTCTACTCTTTCATTCGTGCAATAAACATACAGCTTTGCTCGTCTACTTGACACTAGTCTACATCGCCTCTCAAGACAGATTTTTTTCTCGGTAATACTTGCATTTGAAGATCCACACCATGCATGCACGTGATTAACCCTCAAAGGACGAAGGGGTGACCTTCCAAATCCTCCCTTTCCATTCCCGTGTGAATCATTGGCTTCCAAAATTGCAAAAGCACTCATTGGAAGTCAAGCTACTGTAGAAGGTCTCCCCTTTTCACAACAAATTTTGAGGATGAATAGTTGTACTTTTGTCCTATATAGTTTGATTCTCTGTCATCCATCGAACACAAAACGTCCTTGTCGACATTTAAGGGTTAAAGGATAGACTGAGTGCTAAAAATTTATCATTCCATTCACTCGCGTATAATCTCAAGACGAACCTTCACCTACTTGGGTGGTGGGGCCAATATGGATCAAGCTAGTAAAATATCTCCCCAAATGAAAGGTGTTGTCATAGGGATCATAACCCTTAAAGTTTGAAGGCTATTTCTCCTTCAAAAACCACTCAAAATTGCCACTTTCAATACAAATAGCAAAAATTCAAAAAATTGTTTACTTTGCATATCCATCCCTATGATCTTGCACTATACTAGAGTTAAAATGTTTAGGAGAAATTTTAAAAACTTTGACCTTGTTGACTACAAGATATAAGCATTTCAAGTCTAAAAACCAAGTTTTTGAGGCTCATAATCTTGTTTTTGAGCCTGTTTTGAGCCTAACTAGATTATGAAGCTTTAAATCCTCTTAACTTAATCAAAATTTGTACTACAAATTGTCAATTTAAAGTTTTTTATGTTGAAGAATTGAGTTGAAAGTTTGTGAAAAAAAACTTAACTCCCCTTGTGATTTTCATTGTTTAAGAAAATTGTTAAGTCTAAGTAGATATGAGATAGAAGGAATAACTAAATTGTTGATAGCTCTAAGATGGAAATGGAATATACTAATTCCAATGGTGAAATTGTCCTAGAAAGTCAATCTAAACCATGTGCAACTCTTTTTCTTGATAAATTGTTAAAATCGAGTTTATAAGTGGACCCAATACATTATTTTTTCAAGAATTTGCTAAGATTGCTCACAAAACAAGAAGTTTCATAACTTTCACATCAATTATCTAAATATAATGAATCAAATCTTTTCACATAGAAAAAATATACATTTAAAAAAAAATTAAAAAATTTTAAAAAAAAATATTTCAAGTTTTTATTTTTATTTTTATTGCCCACCTTCACTTGTTTTGAGGGTATTGTGGCATAACCTATGCTCCTAGTCACTAATTGAAATAAAAATTATAACCCTAGTAGAAAGCTTATCAATGAAAAAATTCAAAAACTCTTTTCAAAAATTGAGATTATAGGTACCTACCCAAATCTACAAAAGTCCCCTAAGGAGATTTTTGAGACTCTAGGGGTTAAAAAATCATTATTTTTAGAATTTAGAGAGGATCACAATAATTTTACCAAAGAATGCAATGTCAATGACTTCAACATTAGAGATAGAATACAACTACAAAATAAAGTGTAAAGTTATGTTGGAAAGTTTATGCACATGTGGAAAGTACAGATGCAAAAAAGTGCTATCTATAATTTCTAAGTGATCAAACTCAAGATAATAAAATCACTTTTAAAAATGCATAATAAACAATGGAAACTAATCCAAAATGTCTACACTATTGATTCATGCAATGAAAGCTAATATCTATGTGCAAATATATTCTTTTTGTTAATTTCATCAAATTAGTCTTCATTTTAAATAATTAGGACATATTTATTATTGTTAGAAGCGCATTTTTTAGAATAACTTTCCAATGGTATAGCGCATGATGTATTTGAAGGATAATTGCTCCCACAATCTACATTAAAAGTTTGTGGGTATCCAGACGTGGCAAATATTTTGGCCACCTCATTAAGTCAGTCCATGTGAACGTCATGGGAATCCACAAGCCCCTTTTTTTGCACCATGGGGCCAGATTGCACCATTTCAAAATAAATGTCTATTGTTTGCCAAATAAAAGTAATTTTTTCCACCAGAAATTTTTCATTTCTATTATAAAAATTTCTATATAAAAGATGAAGTTGACAAATTCGGATGAAAAATTGTATGAATATGATTGAAAAAAGTGTTTTTTGGTCCAAAAGATGGATGAATGTAGAAAATAATGGTTCACGAAATTTTAAATGCTTGACATTCTGGCACTTTCTCAGAGAGTAAAAAGAAGGACTAGAACCCATTGCCATTTTACTTCGAGGGCTCACATACTTTCTATGGTAGAACCATCCATTACCAACCAATACCCTATAGGCAATCTATAGTTACTTGAAAATTCAACAAAAATTATGACTGATTTTTAACCATCAATTCTTGGTTTCTGACCATCTTTTGATCATTAGTGTCATGGCATATATCCTTGGTTCTGAGAGCCAAAGTAGTCTTCAAATGAGCAATTATGGAAGATTCTATATATTGGGTATGGGTCTAGACCAACTTTTGACTTCCAAGACTCATACTGTAGTAATTTCAATCCAAGACATAATAAGATTACCAAAAAATATACTATCCCCGTAATTTCTATCTTTCAATGTTAAGGTAGGCGGCTCAAAAAGCAATCCTCTTCTTCAAACAATCATGTACGGAGCTTTGAAATGGGAAGTAAGTGGTTATGAAATGGACTGCCAGTAATGTAAGAGCATAATTAAGACTTGTCATATATTGCTTCATACTTCGCCAATGGGTGGAATAAGAGCCAAGAAGGGTCCATTTCAAATCCAAGGTGTGTCCACTTAACCCCTAAAGGCCCATTGTCCCTTTGGGGGGCAAATGAGATTTCAGGTAGGTACCTACGGGCTGAAATTTTGTTGTGATTTTTTGAAACTTTTTTTGAAGATAAAAAAACTGATAAACTATGTGGGAATATAATTTTTTTCACAATCGATGCCCAGGAACAACAATTATGACCAAATAAGCTCAAAACAGGGGACGGCGGGCAGCCCGGGCAGCAAAACAAAATGGCAAAAAATTGATTTTTTTTTTATATATATATTTTTTCTCATACATTATATTTTTGTCTATCTAGAAAGCTTTGATTCATTTCATTTGCATTTGTTATGAGAAAGCTATGGACATTCTTGTTTTTCGGGCAGTTAGAGCATCTTCTTGAAAAAAATAACTTGTAGGATTCATTTCTGAATGCTATTTTTGCAATTTTTCAAAAAAAAATATTCTCATGGTTTAGTTTATTTGCTAGAACAATCTCACCATTGGAATTAGTGTATTTTAATTCCATCTAAAATATATTAATATTTTAGATTTTCCTTCTATCTTGTACCTACTTCTACTTAACAATTTTTTTAGGAATGATAATTAAGTTTTTTTGAATTTTTTTCCCCTATACTCTCAACTCAATTCTCCACTATAAAGATTTAAAGCTCAAAACGTTGTAGTGCAAAAATTTTAAGTTAAAATTTTTTAAAGTCAAAAAATCAAGTCTCGCAATGTGCTGAAAAACTTGTTTTTTTCACTTTAAACGCAGATATCTTGCAATCTGTGCAGTCAAAAATTTTGAAATTTTTTCCACACATTCTCATACTACAATAGTTAGGTGTAAGATCCTATGGTTAGATGGGCAAAAAAAACATTTTTCAATTTTTTTTTTACTCTTTTCTATAGAAATGGTAGTTTTGAGTGTTTTTTGGCAAAACAAAAGGCCTTGGGCCTTTAGGGGTTAATTTTTCCAAATGAGAATTGATTGCTCAATTGCCTTCTTACAAATGTAAAAAGAATGTAAGGTCCGTTTAAGTTTAGTAAAGGTTGCATTTAGAAACCTTGTGTATTACTTTTTGAATGCGGCAATGCTTGTTTTTGGTCAAGCCATATCTTTTTTCAAATTGCGCCTGTCGGTGGGTTTTGCAAGGCCTATGAGTCAAGAATAGGTGCCTACCACAAAATTCTTTGGAAATTCATAGGTAATTCATATATGCTCCAAAAAATATGAAACCACTTGTGTTAAATTTTGCATCAATTTTTCTTTAAGTGAAAAATAAGGGAAAATATTTTCAGGCATTTGAAACCTATCAAAAAGGTCTTACAGGGTCATTTTTTCTTTTTTTCTTTAACCCTTAAATGACAAATGGGAGACCCTCGAAATCCTCTTTTTCCATTACTGTGTGAATCACTGGCTTCCAAAATTGCAAAAGCACTCATTGGAAGTCAAACTACTGTAGAAGATCTCCCCTTTTCACAACAAATTTTGAGGATGAATAGTTGCACTTCTGTCCTATAAAGTTTGATTCTTTGTCATCCACCGGACACAAAACGTCCTTGTCGACATTTAAGGGTGAAACACATGGACAATTTCCATTGATAAAAGGTTGCTTTTTGAGCCACCTACCTTACAATCTTACATGGCAGAAAGTTTACATTCGTGCTAGTTTCCTCTATCAATGGAAATTGTCCATGTGTTCAAGAAAAAAAATAAATAAATTTACATTCGTGCTCCAACAGTGGTCGACTATGGGTGGTTCCAATGAACGGGAAGTACCGGCATCTAGTTACGACCTAGCCGAAATTTTTTGAAGATTTCCGAATGGCATAGAAATGTTTAGGATGGGTTACCGAATGAAAAAATAATATTTTCGGAAATGGACCGGGCAGGAAAATTAAACCTCGGCAATTTGGCCGTCTGTCCTAGGGATATATAGGAAAATTACCGATGTGAATACCTTTTTCTCGGCGGGCAGCCGACTAGTCATATACTTTCTAGGAAATTTTTTTAATGTGTACATAGTATACTTATATTCTTATAAAGTTATAAGTCATTAAAGGCTATCACACATTCACACCAACTCACCAATTATTCTTTGTTAAGAAGCATCAGCAGTGAATGACTGTCAAGTGTCAACCTGTAAATGTGAATTGTGAGATTGAAAATCTGCACTGTGCAGAAGTTTTTACCGTTGGGGTAGCTGGCTGCTAGCATGATAATGAATCTTGGACCGTCGATCATGGCCGTCAAGCTGCCTGCATCTCAGCCGTCGATCATGGCCGTCAAGCTTCCTGCATCTCAGCCGTCGATCCGTCGTGACCGTGACTCTGTGAGGCGTGACCGTGAGTCCGTGTCTCCGTGACACTGTGAGTTTGCGACAACAGCAACACGACAGTGACGACACAACGTTAGGGTTTTGGGTTTTGGGGGAGCGATTGAAGTTTGAATTTTGAAACATTGAGCTCCCTGGTTTCTCTCATGCAATAATCTGTTCAATGCATTGTCGCTCTTTGATTCATGTGAACTCTCATTACATGTGATTGGTTTAGGGTATTATCCCCTGGTTGTGAGTTTAGGGTCTCTGCGAGCGTGGTAGGAACTTGGAAATAATTTTGCGAATGTGGTGAACTACTGATCGTTGAAGGAAGACGCGCGATTGGGAGTTTGTGTGCATGTTGGCGTGCAATTGTCCTGAAATTTCAAATCTTGCGGACTTTGGAATTGCGGTCTGGGTTATCATTCTTGGTCGACGTTCAATTTTGGCAGACTGCAAGTTGGTGGGGCGATTGCCAAACTGCGAGTTGCGGGGCGATTGCAAAACTTCGAGGTGGGTGACGATTGCGAGACTGCGAGGTGGGTGACGATTGCGAGACTGCGAGGTGGGGTGGCGATTGCGAGACTGCGAGGTGGGGTGGCGATTGCGAGACTACGAGGTGGGGTGGCGATTGCGAGACTGCGAGGTGAGGTGGGTGCCGATTTGAACTTTCAGCGATTGGTGCTATGTATGCGATCTGTGTTATGCAATCATGTTTTTAATTCTGAAAGTCTGATTTTATGATCTCGTAGAACTCTGATGAACGAGATGATAAAAGCTAACTTGTCTCGTTCTCGTCTCGTTCATGAGAGCTCGCTTCTATTGTTAACCCATCAGTTGATTTGCGGATTTGAATAGCTAGAATTGTATCACTTTCTAATCTTGGAAGAATTCCTCTTTTGCTTGCAGGTTTTAAAAGTCGAATTTGCTTCACCAATGTCGAAAATATCTAGTTTTGCAGTGTAGGGTTTTGGGTCAGTGGGATTGCTTGCTGCTGTTTTTGGTATGCCGTGGGATTTGCTTGCTTACTGAGATTTGTTGCAGTTGCTTGCTGAGATTTGCATGCTGGGATTTGGTGAGGATTTAAGCTTAATTTGCAAGGGGGATTTCAGTTTTACCAAGAGATAATCCAAATGGGGGTAGCTTAGCCGGGTGTACAGATTCTGAAACTGCTAGTTTCAGAAATTTTACTCGACATTTTTTTTGGCTGTCTTGTTTGATTTCATTGGTTGTTCCATATGTTTTTGGTTGGTTGATGTTTACTAACGAATTCTTGTTATCACTTTGTGCTTGTATGATAAGACTGGTGGGAGTGGGAGACACCTTCTGCAGTTCTGCTCTCTGACACTTTGAGCTGAAAAATATACGGCAGAGACTTTGGTGAGTTTAGGGTGGTTTTTAGAGCTATGGTGAATGTGAGCATGATTGTCGATTGAGATTTGCACTTCCCTGATGGCTGCTGATGTCTTGGATGTTGATTGAAGCAGGTTCCATGGCGAAGAGGCAGAAATCCCTCCGTGAACATTACTTTGCAAAGTCTCGTGAGATGGATTCAGCTGATTTGCCATCTTCTACTTGTGAAAGCTCCAAATTAGCTGACAGTCCTCAATCTGGCACAGATCACCCCCCCCCTTTCCAAGCAGAACTTGCACAAGGCCTTTGGAAAGAACAATGGACTACCCAATTTGAATGGCTGCAACTTTCTGCTGAAGTAGGCAAAGTTTTCTGCAAAATTTGTATGGAGAAGGGGGGGCGTTCTGTCTATGCAAAAGAAGGGTCAAAAAATTTCAAAGTTTCAGCCTTCTTGGACCATGCCCGATCCAATGAGCATAGGCGACTTAGTTGGGCTTCCAACAGTGGTGAAAAGACTATGGAAAGGGCTATCCTCCACAGCCAACGTGCATGTGATGAAGCTTTGATGACTCTTTTCCGGGCAGCATACTTTATAGGGAAGCAGTCCCTCCCCTTTGCTAAATTTCCTGCTTTGTGTACTTTGCTGAAATCAGTGAAGGCCCCCATCACAACTAGCATGTATCATGATGAAAAGGCTTGTGCAGACCTGATTTGGTGTATTTTAGTAGTGCTGCAAAAGAAAATTCTCTGTAGAATTCGTAACTCCCCTTTTTATGGCATTATGATTGACGAGTCAACCGATATTAGTGTTACGGGACATCTTGTGGTTTTTGCAAGTATTATTGAAGAAGGATTGCCCATCACCCTCTTTTTAGGCTTGCTGCAGATACCAGGTGGCAAGAAGGATGCTACTGTCATTTTTGATACTCTGATTTCACATCTGCGGACTTGGGAGCTGGACCTCTGTAAGTTAGTTGCATTTGGCAGCGATGGGGCGAGTACTATGGTCGGCAGCCAGAATGGTGTGGCAACGAAAATCAAGTTTCAGGTTAACCCGTT
This sequence comes from Pseudisothecium myosuroides, assembly GCA_951799445.1. Taxonomy (NCBI): domain Eukaryota; kingdom Viridiplantae; phylum Streptophyta; class Bryopsida; order Hypnales; family Lembophyllaceae; genus Pseudisothecium; species Pseudisothecium myosuroides. The sequence goes on along the minus strand of OX637291.1, from coordinate 11,460,679 downwards.
CCTCCTCTCCTGTCACTGTGTCGCTCACCGCACGAATCTAGCAGCCCTAGATGCTGCCAAAGCACCTGATTGCAAGTCTTTGTCTGCTGAAATTGATTCCTTGCTGAATTCAGTTTCTTCCTTCTTTAGCAAATCAAGCAAACGCAAGCATGCATTGACAGCTTTGCAGGAAGAACTTCTTGATGCCAAGAAAACAATGAAAAGGTACCACAAAATTCGTTGGCTTAGTAGATGGCAGGCTATTACTGCGTTGTGTGATTCATTGGAGTCGGTTCTCAGTTATTTCCAAACTATGGATGATCAAGATTCAGCCCAGGCAAAGGAGGTATTGCACAAATTGGGTCAATTTAAGTTCATTTATGTTCTTTTTTTTCTGGCTGACATTTTGCATTCGTTGGCTATGTTGTCCAAGGTTTTCCAAAACAAGTTTGTTGACGTCAGTAGCATTGGTAGCATAATTCGGTCTGAAATTGCTCAAATTCGCATGCTTTTCATTGTGGAATCCTGTGACTTGAATGCTGCCACATTCAATGAGGATAGTGGTTTTCATTTGCTTCCGGAATATGGGCCTCATGGGGGTTATTTGAAGAGGTTGCAGTCTGAAATTCGAGGGAAGATGTTTCATGGGTTTGAAATGCAGAGGTGCAGGCTAGGGACAGACCTAGGAGAGGCACTAGATTTTCAGAGGGCTTTTGCTGAGGCTGTTTGTACAGGTTTGGATGCAAGATTTCAAGATAACGATTTGATTTCTTGTTTCAAAGTTTTGAATCCCACTAATATGCCATCAAGGCAAGTGGGCTTGCAGAATTACTTTGTTGCAGAATTAGAGTCTTTGTTGGCCCATTTCGGTGTGGATCGATCCCATGCAGGTTTCACTCTCCCTGCCCTCGTTGATGTCACAGCGTGCAAGCGTGAGTTTTTGTCTTTTAAGCTGCAGTGCACCAGTGAATGGAAGGATAAAAATTTTAGGGACTTGTGGGGAATGATCACGTGGAATCATTCCTTGCAAGTCCGCTACCCTAACCTTCTTGTTCTTGCTAACTTGGCTTCAGTGCAATGTGTTTCCACAGCCACGTGTGAACGTGCTTTCAGTGTCCAAAATCTAATCAAAACTCGTGTGAGGAACAGGTTGGGCAGCAAACATTTGGAGGCAATGCTGCGGATAGCTTTAGAAGGCCCGGATGATGAGATAGATGATGTTCTTTGTGATGCTGTCCTTCTTTGGAAAAACGATAGCAAGTATCGTTTCTTATATTCTAACCCCTCTTTGTATTTGAGTGGTTCAGGTGGACTTAGTGTGAGTACTGGGTCTTTTTCGTCCGGGGCACTTCAAACTGATGCTAGTGGTACTGAAATGTCTTGACTTGTTAACGTACTAACCAGCCTCCGGAAAATACTTAGACCCTCTTGTGGATCCTTGTATTTTCCGAAGACTACATCCTTGGCCCTAGTTTGGTAGGGGCTTAGCCAGGTTCAATACCTGCCAAGGATACATCAAAAAAAAAAATGGGGAATAGAAATAAAACTCCCCCGCAAAAACAAAAAACCGGCTCTATTTTTCACATTCAGGAAAATGGCCAAATGGAAATATAGAAATTCGGCAAATTGCCTAATGAAATTTCAAAATGTAGGATTGCAACCGGAAAAAAATCCACTTCTCAGGCTGACTTCCGAGTAAAATTGAAAAAAACCGAGCCAGGTTCGACAATGAAGGAAATGGTCCGTTTACTGTAAGGATACTTCCCGGACAGTGGGTGGTTCTGCCTCATTGACGTGGCCACAAGAGTGAACTCTGAACCTGTGACTGCCAAGTGGTTGTCCTACGCAGCGTGTAGGCAAAGTCTCTATCTGCGTGCCTTGGTTTTGCGCTGCAACTGAAATTTTCTTCAGTGTCTTCAATTCACACTGCCTCTTCAGCTCTTCAGCTCTTCAGCAAGCGCAAGCTCCGAGGATTTCTACTTCAGCTTCCGACTTTGCCAGGTTGCTTGCTGCTATTCAATAGTGTAGATCTCTTGGACTGTTGATTTGATTCCTTTTCTGTGTGTTGATAGGGAGTATGTTCGGAATGAGGCGGTCTGTGCAGTCGATGCTTCCAATTCACACTGCGGTCCTCCGGCGCCGTATGTCACCTGGGTTTCTTAATTGAATGTTGATTGATGCTGAATTGTGGGTTTTAGGGTTTAGGGTTTAGGGTCTGGTTCTTGAAGCGGGATGTGTAGCAATTTGGGAATTGGACACTAATTCTTTCCACTTATGCTCGTGGGTTTTTGTTCTTGGCGGGAAAGATTGATTACAGCGATGGGAACGGAGAGAGGCTCACGGGCGGTGGCGGATGCGATTAAGGATATTGAGGTGGAGAAGATCCGGGGTCCTGGAGATTCTGGAAATGTGAAGTTGGGCTCCTTTTGGGAGGATCAGGTATTTTTTATCCTTGTGCCTGTGCTTCCTCTGATTGGAACAAATTTTCTCAATTACGAATACTGTATGACAGGATGTTGGAAATAGCAACATGGAAATTAGGGTTTAGTGCCACCGCCCCGGCATTTGGAAGCGAGGGGATTCTACCGTGTTTATGTTACTTGTAGGACATGAATGTGAAAACACAAGTTAGAAGAACAAGGGATATTTTTAGGATAACTCTAATGTATAATGATTTCTTTTGCAATCATTCAGAGTGGGAGGTTGTAGATCTCTAGTGAAGAGATAACAGACAGACGCTGATTTCCATTCAAGATGAGTGTCTGTTTCTAACAGGGTTTAGGGTGTTGTACTTTAGCATGTAGGAGGGATTGACTTGGTTGTATAAAAATTGTAAGATACTATTTCTGTCACTGTAAGCATCCTATCAAGCTTTCTTATGTAATTTTGGGAGATGTATTGAGATATCTTTGGGTACAAGTTGCAAATCAATTGCGATCAAATTTTCATCAATGTTCTTCCAGCCGGTGGTGATCCATTTGCTTCGACGATTCGGCTGCCAGCTCTGTCGAGGTCAGTCGGTGGAAATGGCCAAAATGCTGCCTCAGTTGGAGGCCAGTAATGTCCGCGTCATTGGCATCGGTAATGACGACGTCTCCTCACTCTGACTAGCTTGATTTCCTTCCAAAACCAACGTTACTTTCTAGTTTTGTTGAAGTGGGTACATGGCGTTTTTTTTCACCGTCTTTGTGATTGTACGCAGGACTTGAGAAGTTTGGGCTGGAGGAGTTCGAGGAGAAGAAGTTCTGGAAGAGTGAGCTGTACATTGACAATGGGAAGAAGATTCACGATGCCTTGGCACTGACCAAGGTGGGGTGGGTGGGCACATTCAAGATGCTTTTCGCTGACAAGTCGGTGAAGGAAGCCCGTGAGAAAACTAAGGACACACCTGGTAACTATCAGGGTGATGGCAGGTACGTCTTCCAAATTGGCGCCTCACATATTTTGAGCTGTCTTGAGTAGGTCAATGCGGAGACTTTCTTTTTGTCCAATTATATTTACTTTGTGACCAACGCATTCACTGTTATTCATTGATTTGGGGATAGAAAATGTGTCCTAGTCTGAATAATGTTTTCCGCAATATGATCAATCAAATTGGTCGCTTTAAAGCCGTGAAATCTTGGTTAAGAAATGGATTCAGGATAGTCGAGTTCTAGCTTCCTACGTGCTCTCTCAAGAAGTGAATTAGAAGGTGTCTTTTGCAATCAGTGTTGGAGTAGCTGCTGAGGATTCAATGAAGTTGACTGGAAAGTTTTGGTGTAATTGATGTATGTTGGTCCTTTTTTTCGAAGTTTTAAGATGCAAGTGTTGTGTTTTTTTGGTTGAACCAGGCAATTGGGAGCCACATTTGTTATGGCCAAGGGAGGAGAGATGTTGTTGGACCACCGCCAAAAGGATTTTGGTGATCAGCCAACAAACGCTGAGATTCTGGAAGCATTGGGATTGGATTCAAGCCAGGCAAAGTAGCTGCAAGCTTTGAGTCCCTTTGTGTGAATATTGTGCACAGTTAGAGAGCTTGTTTCATTAGCTGGAGCGTCTCCTCATTGTCGAGGAAATACGTGAACGAATAAAAGAGGACTAGGATGAGACGCCTCGGGCTCTAGGTGACATTCTGATTTCGTCTTTTTACTCTGCAATTAATGGGCGTTCGCCTCCCATCTTTCCGCCTTTCGTCTCCTCTGTTTGACCCCCATCCGCCCCCCTTCCATCGTGCGTCCACTCCACAAATGGTAGGTGGTCGACCCTAAACCACCGTCCGCAACATGAGAGAACCCGTGTACATTACCTGACCCAAGCTCGCTGCTGCAATAGGCGGAAGGGAGATTTCAGGGAAGATACCCTCCAACTGATGCAATGGAAAACACATCACTGAAAAAACTCCGTACAAGAGCTGGAATGTTGTCATGATCGAAAATACTGAGATCCATGCTCCCTGGTAAAAACTGAAGAATGTTATAATTATGTGACTTTGAATGCAAAGAAACCAAGAATTCACCTCTAGAAGCAGATGGTATATGAAGATGCAGATATGAACCAAGTTACTGTGCACAACAGCTCATTGCTCCACCAACCAATGAATGTTTTTGACTGGATGTTTTACACTACTGCAGCATATGTGACGCCTTCACCAAGCAAAGTGATCATGTTACTGTCGGTACAGACTTGCACCCCTATCCTATAAATCCGGCCATCCACTTCCACCACCTGGACTAGAGCTCATTTGGTCTCGTGGTTTTTTATATAGCTTTGGGATGGAAGGGGATAAACTCTAAAAGCCTGTAATTTGGGGCTATTGATATTACATTTTGCAACCATCCCAACACAAGTAGAAATATAGTCCTAGTAGACTCAACTTTAACCCTTAAAGGATGGACTGGTGACCATGGAAATCATTCCTTCTCATCCCTTGTGAATCATTGGCATAAAAAAATTCAAAAGCACTCATTGGAAGTCAAACTATTATATAAGACCTCTCCTTTTCACACAAAAATCATCCCTTCTCGCACCTTGTGAATCATTGGCATAAAAAAATTCAAAAGTCAAAGGTCTTGTATAGTAGTTTAATCATCTGGTGGTAGAGGTAATCATCTCATTGTCAATCCTAACTTGCACCCCATCCTATAAAATCCAGCCAATCCGTTCCACCACACGTACAGATAACCCAGACTCAAGACAAGAGCTCATCTACTCTTCAGTTATGATTTTTTTCATTGGATGGGGATGAAAATGGGGATAAATGTAAAAACCTTATACCCTACATTACTTGGGTCCTTAATTTTGTAATCCATATTTCTTTGACCAACTTAGCTAATTTGGGGTCCGAATATGAATTCAATCATGAATTGGAGGTAAATAATGAGTTTCGAGCGTGTTTCCTCGCGTTGAAATAAACAACCAGACCAGATAAGCTTTAGTCGTGGGCCTCGTGGCCCACGCGGATCCAATAGGAAACAGTTCCTCTCCCTCACGTCATCCACATTACAACAGTATTGTTCACGTGGGGCGGCTGACAACACTAATGGTACTCTACCAGTGTCCCAGGCTTCCGGTCGACATTTCACTATGCGAGTCCCAGAGCCCAACTCTCCAACTTTTCTACTCTTGCTCCTCTGCATCTGCTTTGCATCTTTTAGTTGGCGATTCTCGAGTTATTGCGTCTCCGAAGTTAAGTTACGTCTTACAAGCTTATGCACGCAGGGAGGATAAGCCAAGTCATCGCTCTCATGCGTGTGACGTTGGTCCTGCCTTTGAAGTGCTTCTCTGCTGCGTCGTTTGGTCGCTGGAGTGTGTCTTACAAGCGAGAGAGACGACCCCAGTTGCTCTTGAATCCTCACGGCAGTAAGGTATGTGCACTGATCTGCTTGCAAGTCTTGAGAGTGTTTCCCTGTGTTGGACTGCTTTAGATTTGGTAGCACTTGAACAAGCATTTCAACCTGTCTTCGAGTGTCGTTTTGGGATGCCTTATGAGCGAATTTTGGATTTTGGAAGCGCAGCTATTTGCGTTCCTTGTTTAGGATGTCGTTTTGGAATACCGTGTGAGTGAATTTCGGATTTTTGGAAGCACAGTTATTTGTGTTCCTTGTGTAGGGTGTCGTTTTGGGATACTGTAGGCGTGAATTTTGGATTGTGGAAGCGTGGTTATATGTGTTCCTTGTTGTGTTAGGCTCTTCTGGTTGGGTCTTGTGTTGCAATTAGGTTTAGTAGCCTTACAATAGACTCTGCTTGCAATTGTATTGGACAACAGCTCCAGGGGCGATACTTTTTTGGAATTCATGTTTTTTTAGTGGTGTTGTACTACAGAATCGTGTCTACAAAGTGTTGGTGCTCTTTCAGTTTGCGGTGATTTGCAAATTGATGCAAGAATTTGGCTCAACAAATGAATGATTGCAATGGTGCAGGGACGAACAAACTTGGGAATGGTTGCAAAGACTTGGAGATCTCATTAGACTCCTCGGTGAAGAGTCTACATATTGATAGCTCTCTGTACATTTGGCTATGAATTCTTGAGAAGACGGGTGGTGAAAGCGGGCTCCTTATTTCAATTATTTTGGGTATTTCAAAAAGCTATAGTTTGCCATATGCAACAACAATATACCATTGTGAATGTGGATGAAACATGAACAAAAATGGTCTTTTCATCTAAAAGCATGCATTTATTCAAAGGAGTGATATTGTTTGAGACTTTGTTGCAATTCAACAATTTTATCTGCTAAGAAATGGGTGTCTATGGCAAAATTCTCCCTTGAATTTCTTTGTATCTTTTTTCATCAAATTATTGGTAAAAAGAGAAGGCGTTTCTGAAAGTTATTCAATTACAAGCAAGGAGCTACTTGCTAAGTGATCTTTGACGTGGCTTGAGATTGGAATTTTTATAATGTTCAAGGTAAGATATGTTCTAACAATATGTCAAGTAATATACTTGTAATTTTTTTAAAATTATAGTAATGTCCATTAGAAATTTGAAATGTTGCAATGTGCAATTTTATTGATCGCATATTCTTGAGATTGTAGATAGTGAGAGGTCTATATAGTGCTTAAAGTAGATACAAGCAACTACAACATTTATTTGAATGTCTCACTTGAAAATCTTGTTTAATTTTGTTGATATTGATTGATCAGGTGGCTTCCTATAAATTTGAATCCTGTTGTGTTCTATCCAAATATTGCCTTTAGAGAGTCATTAATTTCAACTTTTATTTGTGAAGAAATTAAAGTCATATCATTTTGTTTACAATAATTCTTTAGAATGTCACTTTTTGGTGCATATGTTTTTGTGAGAAAGGAAAATAGTGATGAAGCTAGAATGACAAGATTTTAAAAGCATCCCCAACTTGAAATGTTTGTTTTTGGTTCATTGAAGAATCCAGTATGTACCTTTGTGTAAGAATATTCTAAGTGTCTAGGAGATCCTTTGAGTGTAAGAATAAACTTTTAGAATCCAATTTATTTTAGAACCTCCTACCTTTTGGTGAGAAGGAATGATTTAGGTTCGGCCTTTCAATTGGGAGACGTTGTCTTCACGCATTAATTGTCACCATGTTCACTTTGTACATTAGACCAACAATGCACATACAACATAGGAAATTGAAGTCTAAACTTATTTAGCTCTGTTCACATGTTTAAAAAATTTTCATCTTCAAATATGAGTTGTGAAGCATTTATCATTTTGGGATAAAAATTTATTAATGATTAATTTGAAAAGAGCATTATCACTTGTATTTGAAAGTTATATAGCTTCTCTAAATTCAGAGGATTTTTAACTTACACCCTTCCATGAATGTAAACTCTGGATTGAAATACTGATAGTTTAACTGTTGAAGGGAATTTGATCAACTATTATGAAATGATGTCATTAACATGAGTTATGGTTAGAAACTTGACAATTACTATGTTATTTATGTTTCAATTTTTGAAAAATAGAATTTGAAAATGAGTAATGGTTTCCTTTAGAAGAATATTAATGCTAGTAAAGCAATCTTAATATTTCCTCTATTTTTGAATAGTATCAGGGTTTTTTTTGTAAAATAGGAAGGAAACTATGGTATTATTGAGAAAAAAAGGAAGTAATACTTTGTACAAATTTATATTAAGTAATGGTGAAAAATGGATGTTTGTTGATTGGAATTGTGAGTGACCTTGTTTATTAGAGTTGGATAAGGTTATTTTGGATGAGTGAAAGTAAACATGGTTTTAAAGATTTGAGAATTTAGGAAGTAGGATTGAAGATCAAGGGCATCAAACAATAGTTATGTGATGATATAGACTTACCTCTTTGTCATAGTTTGAAATTCAAATTCGATCATCAAATATTGTGTTATAAAATTTCAATCATTTCCTAATGGAATATTCAAATTGTATTTTCAGCATGGTGTTTCTTGTGTATTTGAAATAGAGGGTGTATGAATTGAAGTATGCAATACTGACAAAAGTTCATTTTGGTATTGATTTGAGCCTACTGTACTCCCAATTTGAGTCATTATTGCAACTTCTAACATTTTTGAGAATTTAAAAAATCATCATGTATTTGAATTGTATGGTGTTGTATTTGAACATAATAATATTTACATGTTGAAATGACATTCAAATGAAATGGATTGTTGTCGAATGGCCAATCCACTTGTGTATGTCTTATCATAACATAGTACATAATTTGAATTCTATAAGAGAAATACAATGTCTTTATATGATTCTCTCAATAGTTCTTCAAGGGATAATATATATGATGAAATTTTTCTTGCAATTCTTACAAATTATAATTTGCAAATTATGTCTTGTCTTTTGAAAATTTGGATAGCAATGTAGTACCTTGTAACTTTTATATTCTTGTATGATGCTAGATTTGTATAGGAAACGCTTGATACAACTCTCTTTATGAGAGAATTTTTAATATCTTAGTTGAATTAAACTTCTCTTGAAACCTTGTTTTTTTAAGCGTTTGGATGTTGTTTTCTAACTCCTTTCTTGTTTTGAAGCTATTATAGATTTTTGATATTTTGCTCCATTCATTGAATGAAATGGCGTGCTTTCTTATGTGGATGGCAAGCTTCTTCACAATAGCAATCTTTTGGAAATTCATGGATCTTGCATGGTCCACTCGGTAAGCATAAATGTTACTTAGTAATTGTTTGAGGAAAAATGCTTGTTAGATTAATGTAATGTTCAAGTGACAAAATTGCTAACATAGTTTTTTATTTGATTTCTTTTGAACTACAAAGAGCATTGTTTTAAGCATTTAATATGCATATGATCAAACTAAACATATGTACGCTAATAGATAGACCATTCTGTTACTAAATTGTGTGCAATGATATTTAATTTGTCACTACAAGAAAAAGAGGGCCTAATCAACAGAAGATCAAGGCATTTATGTTGATTACAAAAAAAAAAATTGGCTCAGTTGATTCCGCAGTCCTCTAAACATCAATCAAGATAATTATGTTGATTTGACCAAAAAGAAAAGTTGCTCAGTTGATTCAACAGTCCTCTAAGCATCATTTTCATATTCACTCATAATGTAATAGTAGGGCAAGGTTGGCGGAAGTAAGCCAAAATAATTATTCCATTTAGTTCAATGCATGTGCCAATTATATTTTGAATGGAGCTTACATTAATGGTAGAAGGAAGAGAAGACAAGGTCTTTATACAAGTGGAGTGGTAGGAGGTAGGACAACCCATATGGGATATGCCGTAAAGTGAGGATTAGTAATTTAATCAAGTCAAAAGTTGGAATTGTGGTTAAAAAGCAGAATTTCAACCCTCATTTAGGCAGCGTAGAATAACTTTTTTCAAAAATATTTGAACTAAGTTAATGTGTAAAATCAAACTAACTTTCGTCTCCAAAAATCCGTTTGAGATTTTGATCTTTTAATCAAAAGTTATGGTCAAATTTTAGAGAGGGGTTGGAAGGGACTCATAGTTAACAACATAAATTAGAATTGTGGTTAAAAAGCAGAATTTTAGCCCTCATTTAGGCAGCGTAGAATAACTTTTTTCAAAAAATTTTGAACTAAGTGAATGTGTAAAATCAAACTAACTTGCATCTTCAAAAATCCATTTGACATTTTGATCTTCCAATCAAAAGTTATGGTCAAATTTTAGAGAGGGGTTGGAAGGGACATTTTTTTGACAATTTCCAATCGCTCCCTAAAATTTGACTATAACTTTTGATTAAAAGATCAAAATGTCAAACGGATTTTTGGAGATGTAAGTTAGTTTGATTTTACACATTCACTTAGTTCAAATATTTTTGAAAAAAGTTATTCTACGCTGCCTAAATGAGGGCTAAAATTCTGCTTTTTAACCACAATTCTAATTTATGTTGTTAACTATGAGTCCCTTCCAACCCCTCTCTAAAATTTGACCATAACTTTTGATTAAAAGATCAAAATCTCAAACGGATTTTTGGAGATGAAAGTTAGTTTGATTTTACACATTAGAGTTATTCGTAAAGTCCTCCCTAGTTTGGGCAGAACTTTTTCTGAAATTGAGAAGGCAACTATAGTTGAAGTGTCAAAATTTTTTGCAAGATACTTATGACACACAACCTCAAAAGTGGGGACCAAACTTTTTTAGGCACCATTTTGATGGAAAAATAAGTTTCATACCCACTTTTATTCTGACTTTTTTAACTCAACCGGCTTTTTCACAAAACTCACGGGTTTAAACCCCAGTTTAGGGTACTTTACGAATAACTCTAATAACTTAGTTCAAATATTTTTGAAAAAAGTTATTCTACGCTGCCTAAATGAGGGTTGAAATTCTGCTTTTTAACCACAATTCCAACTTTTGACTTGATTAAACTACTAATCCTCACTTTACGGCATATCCCATATGGGTTGTCCTACCTCCTACCACTCCACTTGTATAAAGACCTTGTTTTCTCGTCCTTCTACCATCAAGGTAAGCCCCATTCAAAGTGTAATTGCTACATGCATTGAACTAATTGTAATATAGTGGTGAATTTTGGCATTCAAAGTTGAATTGCTATATATATGAAATTACTTTGAATATAGTGTTGAGTTTTTTAAAGTTAATTTTAAAGTGCAGAAATCATTATGGAAACTTTAATTAAATATTTGGTACCAATTTGCTAGTTGTTGATGTGGCAGTCCTGCCTAAGTGGCAGCATTTGTTGATGTGGCAGCTTATATGGCAAATTATCGAATAATAATATTTTTAAAAATTTGCCAAAATGAAGATATAAAATCAACATATGTCTGTTGATTTTTGTCCGAATCAAGATGTCCTAACCAACTGTCCTAACTAACATATATAAGTTGATTATCATGTTGAATCGGACACTGTTTTTTCTTGTAGTGTGTACAACATATTGGATTAATTTATTAAACATCATAGGGTAATGGCGCTTTCTCTACCTTGTGAAGATATCTCATTGATAATTTATTAAATATTTTGCAGGAGAGATGAGGATTTCTTGCAAGTGCAAAGTGAGCATTGTAAGAGACTATGTAATGTTATACCAAGTCTTGAAAAATGCTTGAAGGATATGGAAGAATCTTCAAAGATGAAAATCTTGAACAAAAATCAATGTGTACATCTTTTTAGCAAACTCATACAAGTTATGAAGGGGATTGACAAAATGTTGTCAAGTACTACTGAAGATCTTAAGTTCCAATTAATCTTTGAAGAATTGTGTTGTCTATGACAGAAAGTGGAGATTGTAGGAAAAAACTGCATGGAACAAGATCAATGGTGTCATTTGGCTGTATTTCAACTCCAAAACAAAGAAACTTTTCGTGAGTTGCTTTTAGACTTGAAGTGTTGTTATAATACAGCATGTGACATGTATTTTTTTTGCCATCCGAATCAAGCAAGCAATATCCTACCTATTCATTTTGATGCAACTACCTATGAACAAGTCCTTGAAGATGGACAAATTCTAAAGAGGAGGCTTGAACTTGTACTTCAAGGAGAAGTGTCAGAGGATAACAAAATAGCGCAACATCTATTGTTGAGACTCAGAAATTTGGATCGAGTTGATGGTGGAGACTTGGATGCTTTAGAGGTTCCTTTTGATTTCAATGAACCAAAACTGATCCAAAAAATAGGTACTGGAAGTTATGGACATGTGTTCAAATCAAATTGGTTAGGCCTTGAATGTGCCACAAAAGTGTTGGAAGGTGACCGTCAATTTCTCCTAAACTCTTGGAAAGAAGCTGGCATTTTAGCAGGCTTGAGCCATCCCAACCTCGTTCAATTTTTTGGTTGTGGGACTAATAAAAATCTTGATGTCATTGTTGAGGAAGACGAAATTGGTGAGATGCATTTGGTGATGGAGCTGATGGATTCAAGCTTGTCTTCCATATTGAAGGGAAAAAAAAGACCTTTGCCCTACCATCTTGCAATTGACATCATGCATCAAATTGCCAAGGGTGTATATTATCTTCATGACATGCAAGTTGCTCATCTTGACTTGAAACCTGATAATATATTGTCAAGTGCAATTCCTATGGAAGAATATGGTGCTTGTCGCATATTCAAGATTACCGATTATGGGACTTCTTAGTTGGAGGTCTGCAACAATCCAAAGAATCCGGTGCCATCAAAGTATACAATTGGAACACTAGGGTACATGGCCCCTGAAATGATTGAGGGAAGTAGAACTCCATTGCATCCATTTCGAGCTGATGTGTGGTCATTTGCCATGATATGTTCAGAAATTCTATCAAGAAAGGTTCCATACATTGATTTGGAACCAAAAGAATTTTATAATCAATTTTCATGTACAAATGATACTAGCAATAAAAGTTTGAGACCAGACCTACCCAACAATTGCGAAGAACTCACAAACTTAATCCGAGAATGTTGGGCTCAAGACCCTCTTCAACGGCCAACATTTTCCGAAATTTGTGAAAGGCTTACAAGTTTAAAGAAATCTTTTTTGAAGGGAACATATCCATTCAAGATGGTTCCACAATTTGGTTCATCTCGCACCTTAAGAGATTCCAAGTCCATCATGAACCCTATCCCAAAGGTATGAAATTGCCTAACTACGAAACTCATATAGTCATGTTTGCTTCCTATAATTCTCTTTGGAGTTTGACATTCATTATTTTAAGTGTAGTTTTCTATTATACTACAAAATTATTTTGTAAATATGACTTTTGTATTTGTACAGGTGGATGAGCAAATTGCACCTTTGAAGGAAGTAGTTGTTGATTTGGAACATCAATTGTCTAAAGCCAAAGGGCTTTTGAAAATGAATTATGTGGGAATCGTTGGCATGGGTGGAATTGGCAAAACAACATTAGCAAAAGCAATCTTTGATGATGCATTAGTGAACTCCTCATACCATGCATCATGTTTTATTGCACAATCCAAAAACTATCAAAGCTCGTATGAGATATTGTGTAAAATATTACCAAAACTTGGGAATGATCGAAAACCCAAGAATTTGGAAGATGCTCAAAAGATGATGAAGGAACTTTTGGTTGAAAAGAAGATTCTTTTAATATTGGATGATATTAAGGATGAATCTCAAGTGCATGATGTAGTACCTCAAGACATCATAAAGGCTAGCAAAGGATCCTCAATAATTCTCACAACACGTGACTGGAGTACAATAAAATCATTTGTGGGCATTGAGGGAAGGTTGGATGTTGAATTGTTGGATGTTGAATTGTTGGATGAAAAGGCGGCATCAATACTTTTCACTACTCATCTTTCTTGGAGTGTAGCTTCATTATCACCAAACTTTGTAAACTTATGCAAACATGTTGTGAAAGCTTGCAATGGCTTGCCTTTGAGCTTGAAAGTGATGGGTGCATTTCTCCGTCATAAAGAGAAGTTGCGAAGTTGGGAACGAGCATTACAACGGATGGCAAGAGGAAGGAATTTGGATGGTGATGAAGAAATTTGGAACACCTTGCAAATAAGCTTTGACGGATTGAACGATGGTGTTGAAAAGGGAATGTTTTTGGACGTGGCTTGTTTTTTTTGTAAAGATGTATATCCATCTGGCGTACCAAAAGAGACCATCTTGTTCATGTGGTCTAAAGATGGCATCCTTCCGGTGCATGAATTGGAAAGATTGATTGACATGTCGTTGTTGAAGGTCAATAATTATGGTGGCATTCTAGAAATGCATGACCAACTACGTGATATGGGACGGAAGATTGCTAAAGGTACAAGAATTTGGAAAGAATCTATGATACCGGAAAGCGGATTTCCAAGCAAGGTAAAATTTTACAAGTGCAATTGATGTAATAAGTGTTATTCAATTTTATTTTTTTGTACATTTGAATGCAATTAGTGAGCATTGAACTACATGTCAAAAGAATCAATGGGCATTTGAAATCTCTATATGAAGAATGATGTAACACATTGGCTAATTTAAGTTTCATTGAATGTAGGATGCTAAGGTTCTTGAAGGCATTTCTTGGCAAAGGACTATGAATCATCATATGCCATTAGTTAAAGACTATCAAAGTGTTCATTTTAAAAATCTTCGTGTATTGATTTTGGTGAGCACTTTGAACAAATCTAAAGCTCATTTTGACAACATGGAAGTACTACTTCAATTTGCTTCACAATGTCTTAGATTGGAGGCAATTTTAATTGGAAACTCAAATGAGGATGGATTCCCACGAAATTGTTCAGTAAATACTAGAGTATCTTTGAACAAAACGATATCAAATCTTTGTGGTACATGTACATCATTGAAGATTCTTGATCTAATAGGACTTCCATTCCTTGACCAATGGCCTCCTTGTGCATCAAGCAATACCTTAAAAAGATTGAACCTGAGTTCTTCCTCCAACTTGGAGGCATTACCAAAGGAAGTGGAGAAGTTGGTAGTTTTGACCACTTTAACATTAAAACGGTGTTCAAAATTGGAGGCATTACCAAAGGAAGTGGGGAACTTGTCTTCCTTGACCACTCTCAATTTGGGATATTGTACAAATTTGACAACTTTGCCAAAGGAAGTGGGGAATTTGTCTTCCTTAACCATTCTCAATTTGGGATATTGTACAAACTTGAAAACTTTGCCAAAGGAAATAGGGAACTTGTCTTCCTTGACCTTTCTAAATTTAAGAAGGTGTCCAAATTTGGCAACATTACCCAAGGAAGTTGGGAACTTATCTCCCTTGAAAACCCTCTATTTGAGAAATTGTTCAAGCTTGGCAGCATTGCCAAATGAAGTAGGGAATATGTCTTCCTTGACCACTCTCAATTTGAGAGAGTGTTCAAACTTGGCAGCATTGCCAGAGGAAGTGGGGAACTTGTCTTCCTTAACCACTCTCAATTTGAGAGGGTGTTCAAGCTTGAAGACATTGCCAAAGGAAGTGGGGAACTTGTTTTATTTGACTAGTCTAGATTTGTTTCGATGTTCAAGCTTGGCAGCATTGCCAAAAGAAGTAGGGAACTTATCTTTCTTGACCACTCTCAATTTGGGATATTGGTCAAGCTTAACGGCATTGCCAAAGGAGATAGGAAACATGTCTTCCTTGACAACTATCAGTTTCTTTCAATGTTCAAGCTTAATAGCATTGCCAAAGGAGGTAGGGAACTTGTTTTTCTTGACCACTCTAGATTTGAGACGGTGTTCGAACTTGGAGGCATTGCCAAATGAAGTTGAAAATTTGTCTTGTTTAACCAATCTCGATTTTGAAGACTGTTTAAGCTTGGCGGCATTGCCAAATGAAGTAGGGAAATTGTCTTTCTTGACCACTCTCAATTTGAGAGGGTGCTCAAACTTAGAAACATTGCCAAAAGAAGTAGGGAACTTGTCTTCCTTGACCACTCTCAGTTTAAGAGGTTGTTCAAGCTTGGCAGCATTGGCAAAGGAAGTAGGGAACTTGTCTTCCTTGACTACTCTAGATTTGAGAGAGTGTTCAAATTTGGCAGCATTGCCAAAAGAAGTAGGGAATTTGTCTTTCTTGACCACTCTCAATTTGGGATATTGTTCAACTTTGGAAGCATTGCAAAAGGAAGTGGGAAACTTGACTTGTTTGACTACTTTAGATTTGGGACATTGTTCAAGATTGACGTCATTGACAAAGGAAGTAGGGAACTTGTCTTCTTTGACCACTCTCAATTTGAGAGGTTGTTCAAACTTGGAGACATTGCCAAAAGAAGTGGGGAACTTGTCTTCCTTGACCACTCTCAGTTTAAGAGGTTGTTCAAGCTTGGCAGCATTGGCAAAGGAAATAGGGAACTTGTCTTCTTTGACCACTCTCAATTTGAGAGGTTGTTCAAACTTGGAGAAATTGCCAAAAGAAGTGGGGAACTTGTCTTCTTTGACCATTCTCAATTTGGGATATTGTACAAGTTTGGCAGCATTGCCAAAGGAAATGGGGAACTTGACTTCTTTGATCACATTAGAGTTCAAAGGGTGTTCAAACTTGGAGATATTGCCAAAGGAAGTGGGGAGCTTGTCTTCTTTGACTACTCTCAAATTGAAATATTGTACAAACTTGGTAGTTTTGCCAAAGGAAGTGGGTAACTTGACTTGCTTGACCACTTTAGATTTGAAGTATTGTATGAGCTTGGTGGCATTGCCAAAGGAAGTGGGTAACTTGACTTGTTTAACTACTTTAGATTTGAGAGGGTGTTCAAGCTTGGTGGCATTGCCAAATGAGGTGAAGAAGTTATCTTTCTTGACCAATTTAGAGTTGTGAGGGACATTCACTAGTAGAGAAATTTATATCTAAATTAACAAAGAACTTGACAGAGTTCTATTGCTTTGAACGGATTGATTTAGATAGTAATTGATAGAACTACATTGATACATGCTACATCAGCACCAGTTCTTTACTAAGCATGCCATGTCAGTTACAAAATTCCACATGGAATTTGACGTGGCAATATAAAATGTCTTTCATGGAAAATTTTGTAGTGTACTCCCTCTGTCCCACTAAAAACCTCCAAAACTCTTCCCGTTAAGAAATTAACTATATTTTCAATCAAAGTGCCAAAAATACATTCATTCAAGAATAAATAACCCATCCCTTAGATCTATGCAAAATCTCAAGCTTAGACACTATCATTTAGGCACCCAAAATTCATGTCAAAAGTGTGATATTTGAACATATTTTATAATTGCTGCCAGCTCTGTCATTTTAGATGATTTAAAGGGTGGTGGCTGCAATGGGATTGTAATGACATGTTCTCCAACCTAAATATCCAAAAATAAAAAAACTATCCCACTTTATGATCAAATTTTAATAGCACCAAAGTAGTCACTAAATAGGTTGTCAACACTACTATTTGACAAAGAAATTAGTACAAGGTGTCTCATATCGCCAAGGCCAAGCTTGCAAGGCCACGGGAATGCTTTTTGATTGTCTCACTTGCCCCCACAAGGTTGTTCAATGTAACAAACACTCACTAAACAATCAAAAACACAAAAAGGAGCTTTTTAGTGGAACAAAAATTCTACTTGATTTGGAGGTTTTTAGTGGGAGAGAGGGAGTATATTATTGAAAGAAATTTAATTGTATAGTAATGAAAATTTTCAAATATTGAATAAACAAAATAAATTGAAATCTATTTTTATATGAAATGTAAAATGTAAATTTTTTGACAATATTAAATGTACCATAATAGTGGCATTTTTATGATCACTTGTATACATTTGTATATTCAAAGAATTCCAAAGTCTATAATGTGTTTCAAATCTACAAAGAACATTAATTCTACCTAGAAGTTAAGTGTACGAAAATCTCTAATTTTATAAAAATTCTAATTCTATGTAAATTTTCAAATCTATGGATCCCTAAATTCCTAGTTCAAATCATTGCTACATGACAAAAAAAAGTCAAATGATCTAAAATCACAATGCCACAACCTACAAATACAATTGTTTTCAAGTTTAGAAAAATTGTATTCAAATTATGCAGTTTTTACTTGATGCATAGTAGAATGAAGCAATCTTATACAAGATTCACTACTAGAAAACCTATCTGAATGATTACAAAATCAATATCCCCATGTCCATATCAATGGAGGAGACTTTCATTTTCAATAATCAACAGAGTATTGTTGGTTGCAGCTATAATTACACATGGAAATTATAATTTCTATTTTTAATTGAATAGAATTAGCAATTACCTTTGAATTTTGTATTTTTTTCAATGATTCTTGTATGTACCATACTACCATTTATATGATTTCAGTGCATGTTTGATGGATTATGGTATAGCTTGCCAAACATGTGGGGAATGATAGTATACCATGTAAAGTGATAGAGAAAAAGTGCAAATTTTTTGTCAATCCAAAATAAATTCAAAAACAAGTTCTTGTGTCATTTTTTCATTCAATAAAATACATTTAAAATAAATTTTCAAAGGGATTCACTAGTCCTTTTTTATAAGAACTTCAAAAAATTATTCAAACAAATACTCCATAAGTATTTAGAAAAAACTACAATTGTTTTAAAATTCTACTAACCCTTGGTGGTATGTCATTGGTCTATTTTGGACATTTGCTTCTTTTTCCAAAACTTGATTAGCCAACATTCAATAATCAAGTTTAAGGTCCATTGGAGTACCTTAATTAACCTTGATTATTTAACACTTTGTACTCGAAATTTGAGCCACTGACAAGCTTCTAACATTGCGACATAAGGTGAGGCTATAGGGGAAAACTAATCTTTAAGTGAAATAAAACGTTATGTGCGGGGGTTAGTAGAATTAAATTAATGTGGGGAACCAAGTTAAATTTAATCTCTAAAAATCCATTTGAGGTTTACAACCTCCAATAAAAAGTTATGGACAAAATTTAGAGAGGGGTTGGAAGGGAAAAACCTTGTAATAGTAAATTTGTGATTGCATTTTTGATGTATCCGTATCTTGAAAACACGTTCACTATGCTATGTACCAAAAAGATGCAACCAATGTTATTCAATTCAATTGACATTCCCCCGTTTTGGCAAAAATCCAAAGCCATTGATCTCTTGAAAAAAAAAATCTCCCCCCCTTCTTGATCACCATTGATTTCCAAATTAAAAAGTGAAAAATCACCGTTGATCGCCATTGCGAGAGGCAATCTTGGCCGTCGCTTTTGGATACGGATACGTAATATAGAGTACATATACGAATATGGATGTGAATATAGGTATGTAATACAAAGTACAGATATGGATATGGATACGGCAATATATTTCATATTGATTGCATGTGAAGTTGCACTCTAAAATTACAAATGGGGGGAGTGGGTAATTTTTCACAAACAAACAATAAATGTTTTAATTGTTAATACTAAACAGAATGCTTGTTTATAACCTATGTACCCAGAAGATGCACACATATAGAAGTAAAAATATCATGGAAGTTGACCAAAGAAATTTCAATTTTGAAAAACTTAAAATTTGTTTTCCTATTTTGAGTTCAAATGGGAGTTGACCGTTAGGTACTTAAATCTTTGAAGTTGATGACTATAAAAAGGAAAAAAAATCTAAAAATATTTATGGACAAATAGAAAGTCAAAGAATTATATTCTTGGTGCATTTTACAAAATGAACTTCCATATAGATTGGTTATAACTTTCAACAAGAGAGGAATATTTTTACCTATTTTAGATGATAGTTGTTCTTGTGATGAGAGTATTACTCTTAGAATTTCTCCTAAATCCCAAATCATGAATGCAATCTATAGACATAGTTTACAAATTTTCTATAATGTCTAAATTTCTTTTTGCTCTGCAAACTTAGATGACACATGTATTGCAATAATGTGAAAAAGTTCATAAAAATTGGTATTTTGACATTTTTACTTGCAAAAAAAATAAAAAATAAAAAACAATAATACAATATAAAATTTAGCTAATTGTTGTTTGCACTCATATGGAGGACACAAAAAAATATATTTTTAGATTTCCTTTGGTAGAAATGTGATTTCCTACTATGCAAATAGACCATGAAAATTTCAATTCCAGATCATTAAATTTGGGGACTCCTAACATAGTAAAAAAACCCTTAACCTTACATTGTGACAAATTAAAAAAATGATTTTTAAATATAATTTTTTTTTTTTTAAATTTCTAAAAAATAAGGAATCTGATTACTATCAAGTTAGACATCTCCAATAAAAATTTCATGTTCATTGGACTTTTGCTTCTAAAGTTATATCGGAGGACAAGAGAGTCACTTGCATTGTGATTAGTAAATAGGATCACTCTTTCTTGCAATGACCCGTTATGACTTATGACGGACCTGAAGTAACATCATGACTTGAAAACTCCAAGTCACATTAGGATAGACAAACAAGCTTCAAATTCATTAGAGCAGATACTCAATAGTACTTTTCACCTCTTAAATTACAAATGTGACATAAATTCAAAATTAGTATACTCTATTAAGCTGCTATATAAAAATTAAAAAAATTAAAATACTTTTTAAATGTTCATATATATGCACCTTCATAGCTTTGTTATGAATTCAAACTACTAACATCGGATGATTACTCCCAAAGTTTTAAATGAAAACTGCATTGGTAATCACAATGTGAAGGAAAATACCAAAATAGTAAATGTGTTTTCAGCTGGCTAGCTTGCAATTGCCCTTATCTAGCGCATGATCTGTGAATCTATCACCTCGACCCAACCTCCCACTACTACAGAGCTCAGCTCTCTAACGTCAAAATCGTAAAATTGGTGAATACTACTTTGACACCATTCAAAACGTGCCCTGCTTTCTAGACCATAATTCCACACAATCCTAGGTAACTTTAGATCTTTTACGTACATTTATAACACATTTTTTTGGAGCCAGAAGCGTGCCGATTTAACGAAATTGACCGTAACTTACACTGAATGCTAAACTTTCCTGCACTGCGCGCCACACGACCTTTGGCATACAGTATATTACTGCAGAAGCTGAAACATCTGAAATCGCCCATATGTATACACGCGACGTGGAATCGAATCTGTTTGTCGAGTTGCTTCAGCAAAAACAGGATCCGGACCACCTGAACTGGGATTGAGCACTGGAATCGGAATTGGAATACCGTCGTTGTCACGAAATTCACTAACAGTCATGGATAGAGGCACGTCCACTTCTAGAAAGAGGTTATCCATGAAATTCGGGAGCAAAATCAAGTCTTCTCCATAAAAATCCACCACGCGAACGGCCTGCATCGAAACCTCGTTAAGAAGATCCTCCACATGACTCGGATGCACTCTATCCTCAGGCCTTAATATGGGCACTCGTAAGACACGTCCTTCTGGGTATTCGAGGGGGTTAAAAAGATCGTCATCGTCAGACTCATAATGTGTGTGCATTCGTGGATGAGGGTTTTCATGGAACACTCGAACACCTGGTGGATCTTCCGCATTGTTGACTTCCGCAATCTCCAAGAAATCATTAAGCAACACATCTTCGAATTCCAATCGCTCTCTGGTCAAATAATCTTCATCTTCATGCAAGGCCTCTGAGGGCTCCCGATCGGCAGCAATGCTTTGGGCCGTCTCGAAAGCCTCCCGACGTCGACTCTGGCCACGTCGCTGCTCTTGCTCAAGTCGTTCAAAGGAAGCTTCCAGAGAGCGTCTGGTCTCCGAGGGAAGTTGGTTGAAATCGGGAGTCTCGAGGGGCACTTGCAAATGGTCCAGATCGTTGGGCGGAACTTGAAGCAGAAGGAGCAATTGGGGAGCGTGTTGGATAACTTCTGCGGTGCTGAAGCTCCGAATAATTTTCTTCAGATGAGCTCCCAATGGACTTCTACAACACTCATGGAGTCCCCAAAATTTGTTCAAAGCTTACCACAGATCTAATCACTACATTCATGACAATCACTACGTAGTAGAATCAAGAAACGAGATAGATGGATCATTAATTAATTGATGGATAGTGCCCAATCATTTGCGGGTCATTTTACAGAGGCTTGAAGGTAAAGGGGCATGCACTCTAGGTCTCTAACACAGCTACTACATTGAGATTATTGACATCTAAAGAGTTTAGGTCTTGCACGTAGCTAAGTTAGTACCATAGCAAAGGACTCTCTAGATTTTTAATTAAGCATATTTGAGGTAGGTAAAGGGCCTAGCCTGAAACGAAATTTTTGTTAAATTGATGGAGTTTCACGACTTTAGCACTATTTAGGGTGCGCGGCGTTAAAAAGAGATCTACAGCGGTCCTAGTTTTTAGAGCTTTATGCAGGGCAGAGGAATTTCACGATTTGCAACAAAGCTCTATTTTTAGTCGTGCCAATTAACGAAATTGACGACCTGAAGAATTATAATGGTAGTATACGTTGAAGCGATTGCATTACCTGCAAATCTCACAATCCAGGTTTTGATTTCTGTGGAATCGCTTGCGAAACCATTTCTTCAGGCATGACTGGTGGCCATAGCTGATGTCACCCTTGCATGCGCATTCCAGGAGAAGTATTGGATCTGCTCCAGATGCCTCCTCAGGAGCAAGACAAATTCTGTGACGAAAGGAGTACAACAAGTAAATAAGACCCCAGATACGACAATCTTGATGTAATACATGTAGCATAACAAAAACATGATTGAGCCAATTCAGTTTTCATAAAGTACATATGCCATACTGTAGCTGGAACATAAACAGAGTGTCTGCAGAGCAGCCGTGAGCACATTACCCTAATTACTAAGCGATACAATTGTGATATCTAGGCATATTAGCTAATGAAATTAAAGGGTTTGCAAGAATGAATGGACACAATTTCTCACACCCTGCGTGAGGTATTGACGAGAAGTCCTCTACTTGACTACTTCCCAGAAACTGTGACTAGCTAGCAAGGGAGTGAAAAATAAAGATTTGTCTTTCGCAGTTTAGACATATGCAGGTGATCATTCGGCAAAGCTCATTAGTATCGTCAATCTCATTAAATTGGCGTGATTCCTGCGCCAAATATTGAGGAGTGACATAAAATCTGCACTGACAAAACTACAAAAGCCAGGACTAACATAAATTGACGTTTCTCGCGTCTCTCAAGGTGCCAAAATAGAGGAATCCCTTAAATTAAACTAAATTGACAGCAGGGACCAAAACCGACAGGAATCAGCAACTTGAGATTTAGGTTAAACGAGAAAGAGATTATTCATGTGTGCCATCAATGCATGCAGCTAGCTCGGATTGGGCACTGCAGGCCAGCGATCTGTGATGTGCCCTACCCTCTGCGCCTCTGCCGAGCTTGTCAAAACTAGATCATGTGCGACTACAAATGAGAGGACATCACACTATTCGATCGGCACTTACAAGTTACTTTTACTCATACCTGCGCGTTATCAGAGTGAATTAGAACTAAACGAATCACGTACATGATCAACCTACCCGAAGCGTCAATTGCGTATTCTACTACTTTTGGCGCGCTCAGGAAGTGCGGCCTGCAGCGTACCTAATTCAACACCTATCCTGGTTTTTAGAACTTCGTGTAGATTTTGTCTCTGAAATCGCGCCAATTTAACGAAATTGAAGATCCGATCGTCGACCTGTCAACACGTTAGTACAATGAATTACCTGCATTGGCGGTTTGGAAGAGTTGACTCCGACGAGGCTAGATTCGTTATCTCCTCGATACTTTGCTCTGGACCTCGCATGCTTTGCTCCATATCTTCTTCATCCCCAATCGACGACGACGATGACGACGGCTCCATCAATACAGCTGAACTCTTCTTGTTCCGAAGTTTCACGTACTCGCCGACCAAGGATTTATCAAACTAGCCTGCCAACGCGAGCAACATCAATTACGTGCAAAAGAATGGGGTTTACTGGTAGCCAGTAACCTTCCTGTCTCGCCAAAAGATCAGAAACAATTAATTCACAGGTAGGTAGACTGATCGAAAGGGTATTCATCACCGTCAATTCTCGCCCGAATAAGGTGGCGAACCCGACTCAGCTCCGTCCAAGCGTTCACAGCAAAGCATGCAAGAAAAAACGTCGAATCAAGCAAGCTTTTCAACTTCACAGCAGCGTACTCGATCTAGCCGGATTTGAAAAATTAAAGCTGATGAATTGAAAACCAAGCATGCACGCTTGCAAGTTGCCAAATCAATGCATCGAACTTCATTACAAAATTAAGGAAGTACCTGAGTGAGATGATCGGTAAACGCACCCCAGCGAATTGAAGCAACTTCAGGTTTTGATCGTCTGATGGAATGAGTTCCCGTTCAATCGCAGCGCACGTGCGGTGTGCGTGCAACGGTTCAGAGGTTCGTGCGACAATTAAACAAACAACTTTACAGTATATCCAAAGAAGCGTAGCTAAGACGGAAGCTTGAAGGACATGGCAATTTAGCTTCAAGGATAAATCCTCTTGAAAACTTTTCAACATTTTCTTTGAAAGATCTTGAAACTAATAGGTATTGTATTTATACATTTCATTAATGATCCTACTAACGAGATGAAGTTTCAATGGCTGGTTGGTCAAGGATTGGGAAAATGCTACCACCGCTAAATAAAACCTTTATCTTATATAGAGATGTCTGAGACGAGTATAGAAAATTTTGCTTTTCTCTACACATAGTGACTTAAGTAAGCATTTGAATCCTTTAGAATGATATAAATTGAGAAAGTAATAAGCCAAAAATCTTCTTGAATTTTTTTTCAATTATTCAAAATACACAAACAAAAAAAGGATTGATTATTTTGTTACTAATATCATATAAAAAGGTGAAATAAAAGGACAATAAACTTAGAGTTTTAGAAAATATGTGAAAGTACATTATTTCAATGTTTTAGTGTTCTACTAATTATCCATAGTTTTCTTCATTAAATTGTTTTATTCCAAAAGTTCTTTTTCCCTATACAATAGTTCAAACACAAAAAAATTGTACAAGTGTTCTTTGCAATTGCCCTTGAGTAGAATTTAGGAATTCTTTCACAATTTCCATTACCATTCTATGATAATGACGTACATTCAATAATTTGTGGGCTAGTCAAACTTGCACATGGGATTTGTCAAACTTTTATGAGACATTTGTTGAAGGATAAACCCTTTCAATCTCCAAAAGGACCCATATCCAAATCCCTATTTTTTTAGACACATCATCAAACTAAATACAAACTAATAATTTTTTTAAATTAGGGTGATTGCAAAGAACACTTGTACGATTTTTTGTCACACATTGCTTGCTAATTAATGTTTTGGCCATAACTTTTGCGTTTTGACTTCAAACATTTTACAAAATTGATACAAAATTTGTAGACAAGGTACTTATGACTATTATAAACCTTGTCTAATTTTTTATAATTTTTAAAAATGTTAATAATAGCCTCTAATTTTATGTAACATTTGCAAATGTGGGGGATTTTAGTACTATTTAGTACCCAAAAAAACAAATGTGGAGATAGAGATGGTCTTGCAGTATATTTTTAGCTACAATTCAAAGGATTTTTAAAAATAATTAATTATATATTGTGTAGAAGTCTACAAAGTGAGCATCTTCCTACTTACATTCTGAAACGTGTAAAAAATTATTTTGGTGATTTTTTTGGACGGTGAATCACCATCTCCATAGAATTGCTACAAATCAACAATTTTTATTTTTTTATTTAAGTTTATTTTTATTTTTTATTGATTAAAACATTGAAATATCTATTTTCTTGAGATTTGGAACTTTTCTAGTTCTCCTACTTAGAGAATTTTTTAATGAATTTCCTTTGGTGGTTATCTTCATCTTAAAGGTGCATAAATTGGCCATATTTTTTTAATTTAAAAAAAAATTGATTTGCTAATTTTAAAGTACTTTAGAAAAAATCATGAGTACTATTGCAAAACGCATCAAATAATATAGGAGTTTTGTGCAACATTCATTAACCATACTAGTCTTCTGTAAATGTAGGGCAAAATTAATGCTCTTCTACCACATATATAACTATTTCTAAAACATGAGGCTTAGCAAATGTTGAAAATATAATTTTTCTTCAAGATTCTTTTTTCCTATACAAAGATTTTATTGGAAAAATAGTTTCCAAAAATTTTGGCATCTATTTTTAGACTTATTTTTGACCATATCCTATAGATATGTCATCAATTTGGTTTCTCAAACTATGTTTGAAATTACTTAGATACTCAAAAATCACTATAGAATCAAGATATAGTCCATTTGCAAAGAGTTTTTTACAACATTTTAAAAAAAGAACAATAGAGGCTTGCATGCCTTTACTACATTGATGGATTTATAGAAGGATTAATAAAGATAGGTTGAAATTGTTTGACTATAGTTAAATATCACCACTAAAAAAAACATTGGTTTTCTATAAACACCACTACCCTACTAATGAATTGATCTTGATCATAAAGCTATCAAGAATGCTATTGAGACAGGTGATTGCAAGAAACACTTGTACTATTTGTTGCGTTTTGTCACACCTTAGTTTTTTATTTTTGTTTTGGCTATAACTTTTGTGTTTTAGGTCTAAATGACTCAAAATTTATAGAGAAACTACTTATAACCATTATATACTTTACCTGATTTTTGAGGATTTTTCAAAAATAATTTACTATTTTTAAACAACCCCGATAATTTCTCACAATGGCTGATTTAGGGGGTTTTAGCACTATTTAAGCGCAAAAAAACAAATTTTGAGCTGGAATTTGGAAAAATTGGTCTCTTAGAAGACTTATAACTACTATCCAAAGGAATTTTAAAAATACTTATTTTTATGTGGTGTAGAGGTCCACAAAGAGGGCTTCTTTCTACATTTTTTTTCAAAGATACAAAACAATATTTCGGTGATTTTTTTGGTCAAATCTTATCACCAAAAAGTCTTCTCAAATATTAAATTTTTATACATTTTTTAAAAATAAAACCCTATTTTTTACAAATTAAAATGTTAGAAGTGGTATTTTCTTCACTACACTTTTGGACATAGAATTCACATAGAATTCCGGTGAAGAAAATACCACTTTTAACATTTTAATTTGTAAAAAATAGGATTTTTTTTTTTTAAAATATGTAAAAACTGAATATTTGAGAAGACTTTTTGGTGATGAGATTTGACTAAGAAACTCACCATAATATTGTTTTATATCTTTGAAAAAAAATGTAGAAAGAAGCTCTCTTTGTGGACTTCTACACCACATAAAAATAAGTATTTTTAAAATTCCTTTGGACAGTAGCTATTAGTCTACTAAGAGACCATCCTCTCAAAATTTCAGCTCAAAATTCGTTTTTTTGGGTTCCAATTAGTGCTAAAACCCCCTAAATCACCCATTGTGAGAAATTTTTGGGTCTGTTTAAAAATAGTAAATTATTTTTGAAAAATTCTCAAAAATTAGGTAAGGTATATAATAGTTATGAGTAGCTTCCCTATAAATTTCGAGTCATTTGGACCTAAAATACAAAAGTTATGGCCAAAACAAAAATAAAAAACTAAGGTGTGACATATTGCATTAAGTGTTTCTTGCAATCATCCAGAGTTCAATACACGAATAGATAAATAAACACTTAGGACAGACTTGTATGTGGAGTCGGAATCAAAATGCAAATTTTCAAGTTTTTTGGATTTGGAATTGCATTGGGTGACTTCCATGATGTTTACACTTCTATGTGAATAGGGAGAAACTACATAATTTAGGAGTAGCTTTGTCTCATTGTCAAACTAAAAGCAATACAAGAGTTCAAGTTTAATGTTAAAATCAGTTTTTCAGAAGTTAGAAATTTGCTCCTTTATTCCCCCACTTCTCAAGCACTTCTCCCTATAATTATGCCAACAACTATTACTATTAAATCCCTTGCAAATATTACACACTTCTATGCAATTTGGAAATTGTTGTAGTGATATGTAAGATTGCTCAACTCCCCTGTAATTTGGACCATTTTCTTTGGATCTGAGGTAGTAATTGACAAAACTACATTGTTATAGTCACATCAAGGGGGTTGCTCTTATGTGAGCATAGGAGTGTGAGCCCATGAGCCTAAAATACTACACACCTATGTTATAGGTGTATATACTATAGAAATCGTCTATGATTATAGGGTATATAGGTACCTATATTGTAGGCTCAATACTAGCAAACTCGCATTCTTGGGCTCACCATCTCAAACTTAGTGGCTTCATACCTGCGTACCATAATCGTACTGATTCAGTGGCTTTATACCTGCATACCACAATTGTACATATTACGTGTATTTGGACACACTGAATTAATGCGAAAACAATGAATATGAATAACGTATGATTCTTGTACTATTATTAGTACAATTTAGGTGCATTTTTGATACCACATTTGTATAATTAAAGTACATAAATCATATGCTTTTAAAAAAAAATTTAACAATACTGATTCAATGCGTCTAAATACATGTAATATGTACGATTATGGTACGCACGTCTGAAGCCACTGAATCAGTACGATATCTGTTAGAAAATCGTCCTTCCTTAAGTTTGAGATGACATACTAGCACCGTTGGTCACATCAACTTGACTTCTTTACTAGGCATGCCATGTTCATTACAAAATTTTACATGGACTTTGACTTGCAATGCAAAATGTCTCCTCTGAAAGATTTTATAATGTGGGTTGTTGCAAGAATCACTGGTCCTATTTTCCTGTCATAATGAGAATGACTCTCTTGTCATCCTCTATAACTTTTGAAGCATAAGCCGGATGAATTTGAAATTTTCATTGGATATGTCTAACTTGATGGTAATCATATCCTCTATTTATAAAAAAAAAAAATTTAAAAATTATATTTAAAAGTCAATTTTGTTTATTTATCACACTTTGACGTTTAGGGTTTTTTTACTATGTTAGGTGTCTCCAAATTTAATGATCTGGAGTTTAAAATTTTATAGTCTGTTCCCATAGTAGGCAAGCATGTTTCTACCCAAAAATATCTAAAAATATATTATTTTATATAAATTTGTGCAAACAAAGTTCTCTTGTGCGTGCACATCTAAACATTGAAAGTGGTTTCAAGACCATTATTTTTGTGAAATTTCATCACCATCAATTCCTTACAATTTAATAAATTTTAGTTTTTTTAAAGATTATTTTTCCTATTTTGGTGACATGTTGATTATAGTATTTTACTAATTATCAAACTTTATTTTATTTTTGTAATATTTTTTCCTAAAGGTCAAAGTATAGCAAGTACTATGATGAACACTACAAAAACAGCACGGTATCTTTTGCAATGACCCATGTATATTGAAAAGAATTTGATTGTATACCAAGAGTAAAGAAAATTTTTAAATATACAATTAATAAAAAAAATTGAAATCTACATTTGTACAAAATTTTGACAATATAAAATGTACCACAACAATGGCATCTTCATGTCCATATGTCCATATTTGTATATTCAAAGAGTTCCAAAGTCTATGATGTGTTTCAACTTTCACTACAAGAGAAAGGGGTGTTTTAAGTAGTGTCCTAGACATCACGTCTTTTAAGTAACGTCTTTTAAGTAAGTTTTTAAGTAAAATTTTACTAAAAAGATTGTCTTTTTAGTAAAATTTTACTTCAAAACTTACTTAAAAGACGTGATGTTTAGGACACTACTTAAAACACCCTTTTCTCTTGTAGTGTTTCAAATTTGCAAAGAATTCTAACTCTATCAAAAAGTTAAATGAATGAAAATCTCCAATTTTATAAAACTTCAAATTCTATGTAATTTTCAAATCTATGGATATCTAAATTCCTAGTTGAAGTCTTTGCTATAGACAAAAAAAAATCAAATAATCCAAAATCATGTTGCCTCAACTTGCAAATACAATTGCTTTTAAGTTTAGAAAAATTGTACTAAATTTTGCAATGATTACCACAAGAAACAATTTTTTAATCCTTTGCAAGCATTCTACTAAAAATCCCCTCCTCCGATGACATAATTCGACTATTTTATCAAAACATAGCAAATGTGGCCACCACTGGGAAATGTAAGACAATGGATTTTATTAAGGTAGAAAATTTGTGCATTTTTCAATGTTATTTGCGGATGTCCTCCACCACCAAATCAACTCAATTTATGAAATTCAATATTCTAGAATGTAGATTTATGCCTTTAAAATCTAACTTTATTATAGATTCTAGTGCACATATTCAATGCAATTTGTAGATTTTGCAGTCTCAAATCTCACTAATATATCTCATTGATTTGTACATTTCAAATTTTTTGATCTTGACCCTTTCTAGATTTCAAGAGTTGAAATATTAGTAATATATAGATTTCTATGAATAAAATTCAATGTCTTGAAGATTGACAACTTAGAAATCTTATATGTCCAACTTCCTGGTACCTTTGAAAATCGATATGGGACAATTGCATCTTGTAAAATCTACCAAATATTAGGTGGAAATAACATTGAAATGTAAGATGTGTCAATGTGTTGCAAAATCTACCAATTTGGATTGCACACGGGGGATTTGGAGATAATTTATGAAAAACCCTGCAAAGAATACCTACAACTTCCTTTTGTTTCAGAATTCTTTGAAGACCCCTTCTACAATGACATTAGAACCGGCATTAGAACACCAAGAAACATAGGAATTGGTAGAAACTAGCAGGAAAAAACGACAAAATCTCCAAACTAGGTAGAAGAAATTCCAAATAAAGACGTTGTGTAGTAGATGCATAATTAGTAGAATGAAGTAGCCAAACGGCACGGGATTTGTAAGACTGCATTAAAAATATTTCAAGAAATTAATAGAGAGAATGTTTAGAGAGAAAAAACTAATGTAGATTGCACTTAGAAGTACCATTAGAAGAAGTTTCAGGCTTCAAAGAGGCCGTTAACAGATGATTTTTGGCACCCTGCGGTGTAATTACAGAATAATTAAAAAATTATTATTATTTTTTAATATTTTAAAAATATATATATTTAAAAAAAATAAAAAATAAAAAAGTCTGACGTGGCACTAGTAGTGCCACATTAGCACCCGAAATCAAATAATTTTTAATTTGAATTTTTTCTGCAATTGCACCCAGGGGTGTCAATACTCGCAGCCCGTTCAGGGGCTGAAATTTCTTGTAATGTAGTTTGGATTAAAGAATTAAATGTAGTATACGTGGAATAAACACCTTTCCGTACAAATTGTATGTTATTTGCATAAAAATTCCATGTGAAATCAAGAGAGGCTCTTCTCTAACATGTCTTTGTGGTGGGATTGTGAAACTTCCATTTAATTTTTTTCCAAAAAGCAATACACGACAAGCACTTCAATACGGTAGTGTTTGTTACAAATTTACTTCAAGACTAAAAAGTCTCATTGTTAATTCTATATAATTAATTAGACCACCCTTTGTGCATGAATTTGAAGAACTTTGATTTCTAGAGGAATCTAAAATTTAGAATATCCACCAAGTGCAAGCTATAGCCAAGTTTCACAAAACTATTACTATTAATATGTTGCACTTGGTGTTCCAAATAGGCCATGATTAAGAATCTTAGGAATGTATTCAGTGATTCTTTTGGATTAGATTAAATTTTCTAACAACACATCAAACACAAGACAATGTGAATATAGGTTAACTATTGTATTTTACAAAAGAAAATAACCATTTTGTGGATTTTTTTTTCTAGAATATTCTATAGCCCATTTGACATACAATGTTAAAAGTTGGCAAGACTTTGATGTTATTGTGATTTTTTAATAAATTTTTATCACAATTATATAATCCCCAAGAATCCAAATTGAACCTTATGCAAAGTTTGACACCTTTAGCTTTATGATGTTATGTATTTGTAAGATACTACACAAACTAGAAAAAATTACTTACTTCAAATGTGTTGTTTCTAGAATTGAAGCCAAATTGTTCAGAGACGCCCTAAATTTATGCAACCACATTATATTATGCCCTAATTCACATGACATGGTTTGAACTCATGACATAATTTATAAAGATTACAATAACAAACATCAAGTTATTTTACAATGTCAAAGGATCTAATTCATAATGTCTACATTATTGGAAGTTTTTAGAATAAAAGAATTGAGGTATAGGAAATCAAAAGTTTCCTCACCATTTTTCTCTAAGAAATAGAAACTGATGAAATCTTTAGATTACATGACAACAATGGGTTGTTAATGACACAAAACAAAGTATGTGTTGTCTAAATATTGAACCTGTATATACTAATAGAATTTCACATATTGATGTTCATTTTTCTCTAATACAAACATGTTGTGATAAACGTTGTAGATGCATATTGAAGTGTATATATATATTTTATATAAAACTCTAGTTCCCAATCCAAATACTATAAAAAAAACCCACATTTTAGGTAACAAGCTCCAATTTTTTTAAACAGATTTTAGGTGATGTCAATGTTGATAACCCAATGTTTTTATGTCAACATTGATGTTATATTGGATGTTCTTGTTGACATAAAAACAATGGGTTATCAGCATTGACATACCTAAAATCCGTTTAAAAAAATTGGGGTTCGTTTCCTAAAACGCGAGTTTCTTATAGTGAAAAGCACAAAGTAATGCATTGTAAGTAATGCATCACAATGAATTGCTAAATTGTATATTAACGTGCAAACCCATGAAACCCATGATAATTGTTCACAAACCGCAGGTTCTAAACTTTGTGATGGACTCCTATCAAATTTGGTAAAAAAATGATTTTTCAACCTAAAAAAAAGCGATTACTACAATCTTTTGCAGTTGGTTTTGATATAAAACAGTTGATGGCTAGCAATTACAAAGTGAATGATAGAAGTCAAAGGTACAACTTCTATTATGCACTTGCTCAATTACAAAGCAATTAAAAGCAAAGTTTTTCATTTGAAATTACTATTAGTATAAAAGCCCTGTGTTTTTTATGACACAATTTTAAGTAACATCCACTTGTTTTTAGGTTAATAATAATGTCACATAACATCAAGATATCAACATAAAAAAATCACCGGTTTCTTACAATAAATGTTGAATATGCTCAAAATATGTTGGTACATCATCCAACTAGAACTACCTCTTAAAACAACCTATTTCACAATATTTTTTAACAATATTTTGAATAATGTTTTTTTTATTTGAAAATTTTCAAAATTGAATTCAAAAAACAACTTTAATTATATGTGTAACAAACTAAAG
Source organism: Pseudisothecium myosuroides (assembly GCA_951799445.1). Taxonomy (NCBI): domain Eukaryota; kingdom Viridiplantae; phylum Streptophyta; class Bryopsida; order Hypnales; family Lembophyllaceae; genus Pseudisothecium; species Pseudisothecium myosuroides. The sequence continues at coordinate 11,427,732 of OX637291.1, read as the reverse complement.
TTCTTCATATTAACTTTCATTCCATTATTTTTGGAATTGAATGGTTCAAATGTTTCTAAGTAGGCATCAATCTGTACAATTTAATAAAATTAATCAATCATTTTTAGAATGTATTTTTGGTTGTCTACTTTGACATTGAAATACTAAAAAAGCTTTTAATTTTTGCAATATTTATTAAAATGAAGTGAAAAAAGCTTTACATATAGATTTGGATGATTAGCATCCATCCTAAAGATTTTATGTAAAATTTTCAAATTATAAAGTCAATAGAGACTGCTCGAGTTCTTAACTCCTAAAGGACTGGCATGCATTTTTTGTCCGTATAGAAATTTTGGGCAGGTTTGTGTAACTAGAGATTTCTATATTTTAAGCTGAAATTTTAGTAGAAGGTGGGCGCGAGGAATATCTTTTATATGCACTAAATTTCAGGACATTTGGAAATGAGAGTCAAAAGTTATAGCCAAATATGTTATTTTTTTTATACCTGGGCAATCTGGGCAACAAGAAAAATTTGGCAAGAATTTGATTTTTTTTTTTAATATTTTTTTTCTTGTAGATTAGATTTTTGTCTATTTGGAAAGCTTTGATTCATTTCATTTGGATTTGTTATGAGAAAGTTATGGACATTCTTGTTTTCCGGGCAGTTAGAGCATCATCTTGAAAAAAATAACTTGTAGGATTCATTTCTAAATGTATTTTTGCAATTTTTCAAAAAAAAATTCTCATGGTTTAGTTTATTTGCTAGAACAATCTCACCATTGGGATTAGTGTATTTTAATTCCATCTAAAATATATCAATGGTGCTAGTATGTGAGCCCAAGAATGCGAGCTTGTAAGCATTGAGCCTACAATATAGGTACCTATAATATAGATACCATACACGATAAAAGGTGTATGTATCATAAACACTTATAATATGGATATATGTAACATATATATCCTATAATCATAGACGGTTTCTCTAGTATATACACCTATAACATAGGTGTGTAGTATTCTAGGCTCATGGGCTCACACTCCTATGCTCACATAATAGCAACCCTCTAAAATATATTAATGTTTTAGATTTTCCTTCTATCTCGAACCTACTTTTACTTAATAAATTTTTTAGGAATGATAATTAAGTTTTTTTGAATATTTTTTTTTCCCTATACTCTCAACTTAATTCTCCACTATAAAAATTTAAAGCACAAAACTCTGTAGTGCAAAAATTTTAAGTTAAAAATGTTTAAAGTCAAAAAATCTAGTCCCGCAATGTACTGAAATACTTGTTTTTTCCACTTTAAATGCAGATATCTTGCAATTTGAGCGGTCAAAAATTCTGAAATTTTTTTCACACATTTTCATACTAGTTAGGTGTAAGATCGTATGGTTAGATGTGCAAAAAAAACATTTTTCATTTTTTTTTACTCCTTGCTCTGGAAATGGCAGTTTTGATGGTTTTTTGGCTGAAAAAAGGCCTTGGGCCTTTAGGGGTTAAAGAGCTCAAAATTGGTTATTTGATTATCAATTATAATCAAGCATATTATACTTTTAATTGGGACAAATTAGAAAATCATAGGGTGCTATAAAATCAATCATAATTATTTGAATAACATCCGCTTTTTAAATACCCTTTGAACTTATATGGTTACAATGTCTTACAAAAGGTGTCCCCCTCGGGTGCTTGGATCAACATTCCTACTTTCTCATTTGTCTGAATCAATGTTTCTACATCAATTGAATACTAATTCAGGATTCTTTTTCCACTAATGATTGCCAAAATGAATTGCCCATGGAACTTGTGTTCCACACTACTTTAGATTTGAAACAATGTTCAAGTTTGAACTCACTGTGAAATGAAGTAGGGGACTTTTCTTCCTTGTCTAACTACTCTCCACTGGGATGTGTGATTGAGTTTATTGACATTGCAAAAAGAAATTAGCATGGGAATTTGTTTTGTTTGACCACTTTATATTTAAAAAACTATTCAAGCTTGGTAGCATTGCCATGTGAATTGGAAACTTGTCTTCTTTAACCAGTTGAGAGTTGAGAGGGTTTTGAAGCTACGATTAAAATAGATAGATTGTTTGTTTTGTAATCTACATCAGGATCTCCTAGACCATTGAACTAATAGGGGCTTGCTTCATGTTAACATAAAGTTCTTGGAAAGGGGTTGTACATAAGCAAGTTTTGTTGCGCTTCTATTGGTGGGGTGAGAGATATTTAATTTCAAATTTTTTATTGCATCAAAAATTTAAAAATTTGATGGAAATTAGAAAATTGGTTGTAGAGAGCCATTGGGCTAGCAAGACCATAGGTTGACAAGCTATAATACACTTTGGCTCCGTTGACATTGTATCAAAAAAAAAAATTTCTATTTTATTTCTATTCTTACATTTACATTTATATTTACATTTACATTTATATTTATAATTATACTTTTGGGTGAATGCAAGAAACACCCGTACTATTTGTTGCGGTCCGTCACACCTTAGTTTTTTATTTTTGTTTTGGCTATAACTTTTGTGTTTTAGGTCCAAATGACTCAAAATTTATAGGGAAGCTACTTACAAATATTATATACTAAACTTGATTTTTGAAGATGTAAAAAAAATAATTTTCTATTTTTAAACAACCCCGAAAATTTCTCACAATGGCTGATTTAGGGGGTTTTAGCACTATTTAAGTGCAAAAAAAACGAATTTTGAGCTGAAATTTGGAGAGGATGGTCTCTTAGTAGACTAATAGCTACTGTCTAAAGGAAATTTTAAAAATACTTATTTTTATGTGGTGTAGAGGTCCACAAAGAGAGCTTCTTTCTACATTTTTTTTCTAAGATATAAAACAATATTTTGGTGATTTTTTTGGTCAAATCTCATCACCAAAAAGTCTTCTCAAATATCCAATTTATATATATATATATATATATATATATATATATATATATATATATTTTAAATCCTATTTTTTACAAATTAAAATGTTAGAAGTGGTATTTTCTTCACCGAACTTCTGGACATAGAATTCTGGTGAAGAAAATACCACTTCTAACATTTTAATTTGTAAAAAATAGAATTTTTTTTAAAAAAATATATAAAAATTGAGTATTTGAGAAGACTTTTAGTTGATGAGATTTGACCAAAAAAATCACCAAAATATAGTTTTATATCTTTGAAAAAAAATGTAAAAAGAAGCTCTCTTTGTGGACCTCTACACCACATAAAAATAAATGTTTTTAAAATTCCTTTGGATAGTAGCTATTAGTCTACTAATAGACCATCGTCTCCAAATTTCAGCTCAAAATTCGTTTTTTTGGATTCCAATTATTGCTAAAACCCCCTAAATCAGCCATTGTGAGAAATTTTTGGGGTTGTTTAAAAATAGAAAATTATTTTTTAAAAATCCTCAAAAATTAGGTATAATATAAAATAGTTAATAGTAGCTTCCATGTAAATTTCGAGTCATTTGGAGCTAAAATACAAAAGTTATGGCCAAAACAAAAATAAAATACTAAAGTGTGACATATCGCATTAAGTGTTTTCTTGCAATCACCCTTTTATTCTTAATAATTGTTAGTAAACTATTTTTGCATGCCAATTTTTTTTAAATGTAATGCAAAAATTTATATCATACACGATATTAAACAATAGTACCACAAATAATTTAAAGATTAAAAAAGGATATGAAAAGAGATTTATGAAGGGATTCATTAGAGTGGATACTCAATAGTACTCTTGACCTCTTAAACCGCAAATGTGATATAATTTCAACATCAATATACCCTATAATTAGGCTACTACATAAAATTTAAAATTTAAATACGTTTAAATTGGCCTTATATCCACCTTTATATCTTTGATATGAATTCAAACTACTAACATTGGATGAGTACTCCCAAAGTTTTAATTGAAAATTGCTTTGGTAATGGCAAAATGTGAAGGAAAATACCAAAATAGTGGATGTGTTTTCAGCTAGCTAGCTTGCAATTGTCCTTATCTAGCACATAATCTATGAATTTGTCACCTCGACCCAACCTTCCACTACTACAAAGCTCTAACGTCAATTTCGTTAAATTGGTGATTTTTCAATAGTACTTCAACACCATTCAGAATGTGCCCTGCTTTCTGGACCATAATTCCACACCTGTCCTAGGTTTTAGAACTTTTATGTACAATTGGATTTTAGACCTTATGACCTTTCCAGCCTAAGTATGCAACTCATATATTATATGCAAGGGTCATCGGCATTAAAATGGCTTAAAGGACGGCTTTTGTAAAAAATATATCAAATTGAAAAGACCCAAAAGTTAGGTGAAGACCAAATTAAAAAAAACTATAATGTAGAAAATGTTGGGTTGCATATATATTAGAAGAAAACTTACAATATATATATATATATATATATATATATATATATATATATATATATATATATATATATATATAAATTGAAACACCTCTGCATAGGTTTAAAAATTCCATACAAGAAGTTCCCTCCAATTAAAATTAAGTTTATTAAAAAGCCCAAAAATTTTGGGTACATGGCGGTAGCTTGTCCCATAATACATGTATTAAAAAAATTCATATAATTAGATTTTTAACGATATTATTGTCCTCAAAGAATGTTTGTTTCAAGTATATAATTACATTTTCAAATTCTTTGTTAAAAGGGCTACAAGAATTTCCTGCATTTAAACAAATTATATTCCTTCAAATTGGAATAAAATGCATTATATGTGATTATAATCAAGGCCCTATAATATAGGAGTTGCGTACCCAAACTTTCCAGTCAGTTTTTACTAGAAAGTTTATCAACATTAGGAAGCTCTAGCATGCTCAAAAATGAACCAATTTTGGAACCGCAAATTGCTTTGGAATTGCAATGAAGTGCACTTCAAGTCATCAACTTCATAACAAGTGAAAAATGAATAAATTCAAATTGTTGTATGATTTGAATTTCTTTTATACACTACCTACCATTTTATAGAGAACCTTTGGAAGATAGTCAAAGTTTTTTTGCAATGGGGTGAAGAACAAGTAAAAAATCATACAAGCAATTCAAGTGATATGAGATCAAGTATCTCTTAAGCAATTGTGAAGGTTCATTTCTTATATGTGCCATTGAATACAAGTTGTAACTTTCACAAATGTTGGCAACACTAGATAGTACATAGTGTATAGAAAACATCAAACTCTTTGTACGATTTTCAATTACATATGTGTGTTTATAATGATGATAAAGTAGACTTTAGTGTGAATCCAGCACAATTCGAAATTTGAAATTCTGTTCAATTTTGAGCACACACGGGCCTCCCAAAGTTGACATAATCTCAACAAGATGCAAAAATTCGTAAGGTTCCTGTACCCGACTGTACACATATGACATAGTTATTGGAGCTAGAGCCCAATTTCAAACTTTTGCATATATTATTGCAAAAGCTGAAACATCTGAAATCGCCCATATGTATACACGCGACGTGGAATCAAATCTGTTTGCCGAGCTACTTCAGCAAAAACAGGATCGGGACCACCTGAACTGGGATTGAGCACTGGATTCGCAATTGGAATATCGACGTTGTCATGATATTCACTTAGAGCAGGCGTGATGCCTAGCCGCCCGTCCCCTTCTAGAAAGAGATTACCCATGAAACTCGGGAGCAAAATCAGGTCTTCTCCATACAAATCCACAAACCGAACGGCCTGCATCGAAAGCTCATCAAGAAGAAACTCCAAACGACTCGGATGCACTATATCTTCAGGCCCTACTATTTGCACTCGTAAAACACGTCGTTCTGGGTACTCCAAGGGGTCAATAAAATCATCCTCAGACGGATAATATGTGTGAATACTTGGATCAGGGTGTTCACTGAACACTTCACTAATTGGTGGATCTTCCGTATTATTGACTTCCGTATTCACAAGCGTCGAGAAATCATTAACCAACACATCTGCCAATCGGGCTTCCAATTGCTTCCTGGTAAAATTATCTTCACCAGATTCTTCATACAAGACCTCTGAGGGCTCCCGATCGGCAGCAATGCTTTGGGCCGTCTCGAAAGCCTCCCGACGTCGACTCTGGCCATGTCGCTGCTCTTGCGCAAGCCGTTCAAAGTAAGCTTCCAGAGAGCGTCTGGTCTGCGACGGAAGTTGGTTGAAATCGGGAGTATCGAGGGGCACCTGCAAATGGTCCAGATCGTTGGGCGGAACTTGAAACAGAAGGAGCAATCGGGGAGAGTGTTGGATAACTTCTGCGGTGGTGAAGCTCCGAATAATTTTCTTCAGACGGGATCCCAACGGTCTCCTACAACACTCATCCAGTCACCAAAATTGCTCAAAGCCGCCTACCACAAATCTAATCACTAAATTCATGACAAACACTACCTAGCTAGTAGAGACTATAAACGAGATAGGTGTCATTAATTAATTGATGGATAGTGCCCAATCATTTGGGTGGACTTCATTTTACAGAAGCTTGAAGGTAAAGGGGGCATGCACTCAAACACAGCTACTACATTGAGATTATTGACATCTAAAAAGTTTATGCCTTGAACATAGCTAAGTTAGGAACATAGCAAAGGACTCTACATTTTAAGCATATTTGAGGTAGGTGAAAAAACCTAGCCTGAAACGAGAATTTTGTTAAAGCGGCGTTAAACAGAAATCTACAGCGGTCCTAGTTTTTAGAGCTTTGTGCAGGGTAGGGGAATTTCACGATTTGCAACAAAGCTCTATTTTTAATCGTGCCAATTGACAAAATTGATGACCTGAAGAATTATGATGCTAGTGTACGTTGAAGCGACTTCATTACCTGCAAACCTCACAATTCAGGTTTCCATTTCTCTGGAATTGCTTACGAAACCATTTCTTCAGGCATGACTGGTGGCCGTAGCTGATGTCACCCTTGCATGAGCACTCCAGGAGAAGTATTGGATCTGCACCAGATGCCTCCTCAGGAGCATAACAAATTCTGTGGCAAAAGGAGTACATCAAGTAAGTAAGACCCCAGATACAACAATCTTGATGTATGTAGCATAACAAAAACATGAGCAAATTCAGTTTTAATTCAAAACGTACATATGATACTGTAGCTAGAATAAGACAGTCAGACAGTCAGAAGTTGTCAATGGTCACAGCATGCAATGGAACAAGTGATGAGATAAGTGCTGCTCAGGAGCCTTCTTTGAAATGTACACCTCTGGTACATCAACACCATACTTAGAACACACACAGAGTGTCTCCAGAGCAGCCGTCAGTACACTACCCTAATTGATAAGCAATACAATTGTGATATCTACGCGTATTAGCTGATGAAATTCAAGGGCTTGCTTTAATGAATGGACACAATTTCTCACATCCTGCGTGAGCTATTGACGAGATCACGAGAAGTCCTCTACTTGACTACTTCCCATAAACTGTGATTAACTAGCAAGGGAGTGAAAAGTAAAGGTTTCTCTTTCGCAGTTTAGACGTATGCAGGTGATCATTCGGCAAAGCTCATAAGTATCGTCAATCTCATTAAATTGACTTGATTCCTGCGCCAAAAATTGGGGACATAAATCTACTCTGACAAAGCTGTAAGAACTAGGCTAGGACTGATGTACAGTACATTAACGTTTCTCGCGTCTTGCTAGGTGCCCCTCGAATTTAACTAAATCGACAACAAACACCAAAAGAGACAGGAATCAACAACTTGAGATCAGATTTAAAGAGAATGAAATTATTTGTGGGTCGCATGCAGGTCGGATTGGGCACTGCTGGCCAGATGTGCCTTAGGCTTTGCCGAACTTGTCAAACTGCTCGTTTTGATAAGTGTAACACTATTCGATCGGTACGACAAGTTACTTTCACTCATAACTGCTCGTTGTCAGAGTAAATTAGAAAAAAAACGAATCTCGTACATGTACATAAACCTCCCCGAAACGTCAATTTCGTCATATTGGCGTATTCCACTACTTTGGCACGCTCAGAAAGTGCGGCCTGAATTCAAGACGTATATATCCTGGTTTCTAGAACTTCGTGTAGATTTGGGTCACCTATTTTGACCCTGAAATCGCGCTAATCTATCGAAATTGACGATCCGATCGTCGACCTGTCAACACGTTACAGTGAATTACCTGCATTGCCGATTTGGAAGAGTTTGCTTTGACGACGAGGCTAGATTCTGTTTCTCCTCGATGCTTTGCTCCAGACCTCGCATGGTTTGCTCCTTATCTTCTTCGTCCCCAATCGACGACGATGACGACGGCTCCATCAGTACAGCTGGTCTCTCAATTCTCGCTGGAATAAGCTGGTGGCAAATCCGACCTAGCTCCGCGCGTCTAAGCGTTCACAAAAAAGCATGTCGAATCAAGCAAGCTTTTTCAACTTCACAGCAACGTACTCAGTACTCTTGGCCGGATTTGAAAAGCTGAAGAATTGAAAAGCAAGCACGCGCGCATGCAGTTGCCAAGCTAGTCAATGCATCAAACTAAATTACAAAAGGAAGTACCTGAGTGAGATGATCGATAGTACTGGTCGAAATCAGGGTTTTAATTTGTTCCGTACTCCAGCGAACTGAACCACTTCAAGTTTTGATCGTCTGACCCACGTCAGATGGTTCATATGAGTAACTGCCGAATTTATACTCATTTTTTAATCTTATAAAATTTTGGCAAACATTTGGAATTCGTACAGTATATAGTGCACTCTTCTTGCGACGGAGAATGGAATTAGTTTCTGTTTAATCGACAATGAAAAGTTCCTTGACATGTAACTTAAGACGGAAGCTTTGAAAAATATGGCAATTTAGGGTTGGAGGCTATTTCAACTTTTTCTTTGAAAGATCTAAAAATAGGTATTGTCTTTATCTACTCCGCTTTTTGGTCAAGAATTGGAAAAACGCTATTATCACTAAATAAAACCTTTATCTTATACATAGAATTTTGCTACTCTTTACACACAATGATTGGAAACTACATAAATAAGCATTTAAATCCTTTCAACTATGTAAATTAAAAAAATAGGATAGAAAATCTTCTTAAAAACTTTTCAATTATTCAAAATGCACAAACAAAAAAGGATTGATTGTTTTATTACTAACATCACAGAAAAGTGTGAAGCATAAGGACAATAAATAAAAAATTTCATTAAAAAATTTTCTTAAGACATCACCTTTTAATGTTTTTTGTGGAACTTTACTACTTGAAGTCAATTGCAAGAAATATTATTTTGTATTATTTCTTGTTGCAAGACAATATGATTTTTGACCCCAACTTCTACTTTTTACCTCCAAAGATCTTAAATTCATAACTAAGGTATATAAAACTATTATTAAGAGAATTTTATAATATTTATCAAGTATAATTCATTGTTTTTAAAGTATCCCCAATTTTTTGTCACCCTAATTGTTTTGGTTTTAGTGTTATTTTTTACCCCAAAAAATAAATTTGAAGTTAAATACTGGAATTTGAGGTCACCTACAAGTATAATTTAAAGTGACATAATAGTCTCCTAAAAATAATATTTTTCCATCTTGCATATGGGTGATTGCAAGAAACACTTAGTACTATTTTTGTCACACGTAGCCGACTGATTTGTTTTTTGAGCATAACTTCTTCGTTTTGGATCCAAATGACTCAAGATTTGTAATGGAAGTACTCATAACCATTATACACTTTGTCTAATTTTTTGGTAATTTAAAAAAATATTTTACTATTTAAAAACAGCCCCCAATTTTATATCACACTTGCCAGTTTGGGGTTTTTTAGTACTATTTAGTACCCAAAAAAACGAATTTGGAGCTGAAATTTGGAGGAAATGGTCTTCTAGTAGATTTATAGCTTTTAAGGGAAGGAATTCTAAAAATAATTATTTTTGTATTGTGTGGAAGTCCACAAAGTGAGCTTCTTTCTACTTGCATTTTAGAACATGTAAAATATTATTTTGGTGAATTTTTTGGTTAACGACCATCTCCATAAAGTTTTTACAAATGGCCAATTTTTATTTTATTTATTTAAATTTTTTCCTATTTTTAACTAATTAAAGCATCAAGTGTCTATTTTCTTGAAATTTAGCACTTCTCTAGTTCTCCCACTTAAAGAATTTTTTTATGCTTTTCCTTTGGTGGTTATCTTCATCTTAAAGGTATATACATTGGCCATATTTTTTACATTTTTAAAAAATTATTTTTCTAATTTTAAAGTACTCTAGAAAAAACCACAAGTTTTTCTGAAAACGCAACAAATAGTACAGGTGTTTCTTGCAATCACCCATATGTGTTCAAAGTGTGCTATCTTTATATCAAGACAAATATCGTAGAAATCATCTTCATCAAGATGTCATTAGTTGATTCGAAGGCCCTTTAAGTTGAAAAAAATGGATATTTTTTATTTTATTTTTTGAATTTATTTTTAAAATACAAATATGAAAAATCTTTTATTTTAAAACTTTCTATTTTTCTATTTTTTGCATAATTTTTAGAGATTATTCTTTTGCATAAATTTTTCAGGTTATTTGGGAATATATTATTTTCAATATTCTACTAGTTTATCCATAGTTTTCTTGATTTAAATTTTTTTATCCAAAAGCTTTTTTTTCCAATACAATGTAATCCAAATGCAAAAATAATAATAAATTTTTTTACAATTGCCCTTGAGTGGAATTCAGGATTTCTTTCATAATTTCTATTTGCTATTCTATGACGTACATCCAATAATTTGTAGAACAATGAAAATAACATTGAACATTGAAAATAACTCTTATGAAACATTGGTTGAACGGTGTATCCCTTCAATCTCCAAGAGGACCAAAACCAACCTCCTATTCTTTAGATGGATCATAGACAATGACCTAATAATTTATTTTTTAAATTAAATTAATTTATCATACTAGTCTTTCATAAATGGTTAAATTGGCATTCTTCTACATAATATATAATCATTTTCAAAATATGAGGTTTAGCAAATGTTGAAAATAGAATTATTCTTCAAGATTTTTTTCTATATACAAAGATTTTTTTGGAAAAATAATTTTCAAAATTTTTAGCATCTATATTTAAACTTATTTTTTACCATACCCATAGGTATAGTAATCAAATCTTATTTGAAATTGCTAAGTCTTGCTATTGCATATTCAAAAATCACCATAGACTTTAAGATATTGTCCATTTGCAAAGGATTTTTCCTAACATTTTTTTAAAGAACAATAGAGGCTTGTATAACCTCACTACATTGACAAATTTATATAGGGCTATCAAGAATGCTATTGAAATCTCAATAGATAGATGAACACTTAGGGCGGCTTCTATGTGGAGTTGGAATCAAAAAATAAATTTCAAGTTTTCCAGATTTGGAATTGCATTGGTCAACTTCCATGATATTTACACTTGTATGTGAGTACGGAGAAAATTCATTTTAGAAGTAGCTTTGTCTTGCAAGTAGGAAGAAACTACACTTTAGGTGTAGCTTTGTCTTGTGGTCAAATTAAGTCTAACTTAATTCAAAACTTAAGTCTAACTTTTTCAAAAGTTGAAAATCTCTCCCACTTTCCAAGTAATTCTCCTTGTAAGGTAGGGCACTCTAAAAGCTACCTTGCTCTAAAAGCATCCTCTAACACAGAAGAACACTTTGCATTCATTAGTGCACCATCAATGAACAAATATTGTACATTTTAGAACATGGAGACACTTCTAGTGACCACTCCACTTCCAATTCAAAAATTTGTAACTAATTCCACAAAGGTCCAAAAATTACAAAACGACTTGCGTTAGATGTCAATATCATTTTTCTTTCACAGAAAAATTTGTTGAAAAATATTTCAAGAAGCCAAACTCTTTATAATTGCAAATCAGCCCTCAAAGGGCCAGTTTATGAGCAACCTACCTTAACCTTGAAGTGCTCCGAGGTCCATATTCTAGACAATGAATGGAGGGCTTCAAGGCATTGTTTAGTCCAACTAAATTCTCATTCATCCAATGTAATACTTGAATCTAGAAAAGATAACCTTCTTTAATGACCAAATTCATGAAATTTGGTAAATGATATTTTTGTACATAGATATAAGCAAAAATGTGCAAAAATTCAAAAAAAGATTAGGCATTTAGAGGTTAAGCATGCCGACAAAATATTATAAGTTATCCCTTGCAAGTATTACACACTTCCATGTGGAGTTCCAGAAAACTTTTTGTCTCTTCTTCAAAGTTTGGGCGATTCTGGCATGCAAAAGTCCCCCCTTAGGATTTTCCTCTACTTTCATCCACGTTCATCCACTGTTTATGTGAAAAGTTTGAATAGGAAGGGGCACCTCTGTTTCTTGCTTAAAGTAAACCAACCTATTACCACCCAGATTTGCAATTTGAAAATCTTGGGACCAAAAGTAGGATGGGCACATATTTTTCAAAGGTGCGCGCTTATTTCACAAATCAAACCCAAATAAAATTATAATTTTTTGATTAAAATTGTAATTTCTACAAATTTCTAAAGTGGGTTGCCTTGAAATTACAAAACCGTTCAAATTAACCGTGGAGCCTCTAACGTCCTCTAAACACACCATAAGGTAGGTATCCCAAAACCGCCACTAATTGCTACTATGCCTAAATACTACTATTAGACTGTTCAAATTCTTATATATTCTTATTGGCAAAGGAAAGGAGGTTCCAACGCACCAAAGAATGCGACATTTGGATATTGTGTGCAAAAGTTATGAAGGAACAAAGTTTGATTCTAAAAGTGTTTCTTTCACTGAGGTACATAACTGATTCTGGAGGTGTACACACACTGAAGATGGCGCTTTAAGGTCAGTGGCGCATTTGGGATGCCTACCTTAACCACCATTCTATGTGTCTAAAAGCATTGAAGTATCCACCAAATCAAGGACCGACACCTCACCAAGGTTTTGATTTTGTCATAAAACTACATGGATTTGGAAGAGTTTGATGGTGGGGCCAAAAGTGAAATGGCGGGAATAGGTGGGTTTACCTTATACCGTAAGTTGCTTCGACGACAACGGAGGATCAATCTTCATGCCTATGCAATTGCTTATACAGTATCTCCGCACAGATCGTCAGGAGCGCACTATATCAATGTTCAATAGCATTTTTGAAAGCTCCGAGGATTGACAATTTTCTCAATTACCGGTACGCGTGCTCAATCTGGGAATTGTTATAGTGAAATGTATGATTGATTGACTTCCTTGTTAGTTCGACATTTCACTTGCTCTCGGACGTCGTATGGACAGCAAAAATTTCACCCTAAATTTGGAAGTGCACTGGTTGTCCGTTGTCTGTTTTTGCGTTTCTGTTGCTTCCTGTTGCTTCCGTGCAGTAACTTAATCCTACGCAGACATTTAGATTGAAATCTTGGCATTACATTGTCTTAATTTGATATTTTTGCTCTAGTAATCGGTGACTGTAGAATAGCTTAGGTATGTTTGTCCCAAGTTGCACGAGTATGCACGTCTTCAAGAAGGATTAATTAGTTCTTAATGTACTTGGCATTTTGGATGTTCAGTGAAAATTAGGGCACAATGCAGGTTCTAATTGAAATTCCTCTGTGAGCAGTTGCAAATTTTTCCTTAAACATTATCAGGAGCGCATCATAGGCTCTTCAAACCGCGAGATGTGACAATTTTCTCAATTTCCGGTACGTCACTGCTGGAAATCCTGTAATGACGCCGAATGGACTGTGATATTTCACTCTAATTTTGAGCGCATTTTGAGCACATTGGTATTATTTTTTGAAATCTCAAGCGAATTAATTTTTTGTAGCTTCATTGTGCAGGAATCCTGCAAGGTTTCATAATTAGGTTGAAATTTCGGCATTACATTCTCCTACTTTGAGATTTTTACTCAAGAAATCAATGACTGTTGAATAGCATAGCGATGTTCGTCTCAAGCTGCTCGTCTTTAAGTGAGAATTACCGTTGAACTCAGCATTTTTGGATTTTCTACTAAAATTAGGGCGCAACTTAATTTAAATTGTGGACGCTCGTAGGTAGGGTGCAGTGACTCAAACGTTCTTCTTTGTTTGCGGTTCCATTTGTAGTATTGGAATTCCGATTCTTGAATGATGTTGTCTCAAGTGGGGAACGTCACTAAGGAGGAGGCATGGCTTCAAAGAGAAAAGTCATGATGTTTTGAATGGAAGCTGATTATGTGCTAAAGATATAGGATGCGCACCTATTCGAAGGTAGCCTGGAAATATGAGTTCAATCAAGTCAGGGATATCAATTAGCACCAGCATTGAAATGGTTCCTGACAAAGGGTGGAAGAATGTGTTCATCAAGGGGCTGAAGGTAGCGTCATCATGGGGAAGGCCAGTGCAGGAAGATCACGACCCGTCTACCTTGCCCGGCCAACTCAATATTTTTTCTCTAGATGAAGGGAAAAGCAAAACTAGAGCCAGTTCCCAAAAGAATGATACGCAGGTGTTGGAGGCAGGCTCAAGTAAGGTATCGACGAAAAAGGATAATGCCCGGCAAGCAGCTAAAGCTCTTGCGTCAGGACCAACTGGTATAATTTCATTATGCTATGCTTGAGATGTGCGTTTAACGTGTTAATCGCGAATAGGTTGCATTGAAGAGATGAGGAGGAGGTTTAATCTAAAGTAGAATTTAAAGTCTCACTCATATGAAGGAATTCAAATGAGTTCTTGCTGTTTTTCTACTGATAGTTTCGACTGTGCGCTCTAATTAGATTCTTAATCATCTAGTCTTTTGTCAATACCTAAACAAGATTTGGAAAGGGACTTGAATTTGTTGCGCTGCCATTTTTCAGATTTTGCTTTTCTTCACTTTTCCTGTAATTCTCCATTGATTTCAATTTCTTGGCATATATATATAGGTTATTGTGGTCAGAGGTTTAAGGTCCGCACTTAGAACAACCCTGTTATACACAATCAACAAGAAGTCATCCAATCATTTGTAGGAGGTTCAAAGTCAATCCAAGGAAGTGCAACTGATGGAATTTCTTCCAAAAAGAATAGTCCTCTATCTAAAGGCATTATTAAAATAACGCAGAGCAAGGCTCCTCGTGTAACAAGCACTTTTCTGCAAATAAGGAGTAGTAGCGAGTTCATCTCTCCCGCGAAACAACGGATTTCAGGTCAGAACGCTATTCAAACACGTCTTGCCTACTCACTAGCTTTACCATGTAGTATTATAGAAAATATACGAAAATGACTTCTCAGTTTAAATTGGAGTTGGTTCTGCAGGAGACTTGCCTCAAGGGATTGGATCTAGTGTGTTTAGAGTGGATGAAAAAACAAGTAATTCAATCCGTGGCCATAGTGGTCCAATGGAGTTTGACAAGCAGGCTCCTGGTATTGGCAGGGTCACAAAAGGAGATGACCAGTCTGCCAAGGTGAACGGAGTTGCACCATCTACATGCTGGGACGTAGACCCAGGTAACATGCTGATATGCTATCAAATGAGACAGAATCAATAGTGACGCTTGTGTTAAGTGAAAACTGCAAACTTTTTTATTCGTGAAATGGACCCTAGGTTGAGGGTGAACATTATGGTTTACTGTCTACCTATTTACTAATTCAAATTCTCAATAGAACTCGGTAAGCATGTTGTGTTTAGGTAAATGTCGTCTTTTGTATTTATTTATTATATCAACTTCTCATGTTTTTTAATGGTTAGATGATTGTCTATCTACTACATGCAATTATAGCATGTTTTCCTTAGAACTTGTTCAACTTGTTCATAATTTATCCAAATACTCTTTGTAAGCTTGATGTCCACATGGTAGTGAAATTAGTCGCTGACTTGGCATTTAATAAAACTGCTAACAATGAGGACATTTGCAATCGATACAAGACCATTTTCCAAAATAAGATAGGCACCTCAAATTGCAAAAGTTTTTTGCATAGGATTGTTTTTAGACGTTAATTCAGAAATCATGGTTACTTTGTTCTTATTCTCTGTTGTCCAGTGATTCTGATATTTTTGCACGATGTGGTATTCTGAAGTTCAGGTCTTCCGTACACAGATACTTGGGATAACCTGGTTGAAGGGTGGGATTCTCATCCTTTCACTGAAGGCAAATGGGTACCACTTCCTCGTAGAAAATTTACTAAGGTGGCAGACTCGTTTGATTCGTTAGGAAAAATGGGGATCGCTGGAAGCAGGTTATTCCCGTCTATTGGTTCACCGCTTAGTGGACGAGCTCAAAGTGAAAACACGAATGATGATGGATGGGAAACTGTGTCAAGAGCAAATAAGGACTCTCCTGGAAAAAAGAATTTGAACTGTCTTGAAACAGGAAAGATGCATCTGAACAGAGCAATTTTGCAGGATAGTAGTGGTACTAAAATGAGTAGAAGCAGAGGAGTTGAAGACTTCGAACTTATGGGTAAAAGACTTGGTGGGTGCAATAAGATTGCAAGGCCCCAAGAGGAATTTGGGGACCGTAGTAAAGAACTTCAAATTTCTTCTCTCATTCCTACAGAATCTCACAAAGACTATGATAGCGCCGGAAAAATGAAGATACTACAGAGAAAAGGATCGCCAAATTTATCTCCATGCAGGCAACGATAATTTCTCAGTTCGAGTGATTCAGTATACAGCATTAAGAACCGTGAGAGATCTTCTTTGAGAGACACTGACGGTGTGTCCAGAGTTGGGACTTCGAGGACTGAGTTCAAAGGCGGAGAACAGGAACATGTCCTACCTGGATCCGTTAATAGATCAAGCAAAAGGAGTGTCTGAAAAACAAGATTGTTCTTTTTCAGGTATTTTGTTGCAAGGATTCTTAAATCTACATAATAAGGATCCTTCTTATTCATGGTTTACTTTAATATATAGTCTGCTTGCCGACTCTGCCCAAATTTTGTGCTTTTTTGTCTTCTTTGTTGCATACCATAAGCAATTCCAAGCCAGAGAGTAACTCGGTTACTGATTTTGGAATTGATTAAAATCTTTTTATTGTATAGATTGTAAATATCAAATAATGCTTTAGAGTCTATTCTATAGAGTTAAATGGTTCTCTTCTTATCTCTGTCGGATCAGCCTTATATGAATCCATCTATAACGGAGAATTGATCAAATTGACGAAACAGATGCCGTAGACCACGAGTCAGTGAGCAGTGGATCTGACGGCCAGATCTATGAGGACAATGGTGACGATTCCATTTCTCATATCTCTTTGAATTGTGGGTATGGATGGCAACTGCATCCAGGACGTGCACTAACAATTCTCCGTGAGCAGAGTGGAGATTAAGTTCGTTTTAGCTTTTCATAGAAAGCCTCATTATATTCTTGTCATGTCTGTTTTTTAGGATGGAGAATGCAATCTCGATGGGGTCCCAGTTCGTTGGAGTGGGTTTAGGCAATGCGTTAGAGTACGAAGTTGAACGTGTAAACCTGGTAGAGAAACATCATGAGCAGATCGAGGCAGCAATGGCAATTGAGAAGCAATTGAAGGCCGAAGTGGAATTGTTGATGACAAGTTGACAACGTACCAGGACAAGTGGTTGTGCTCAGAAATAGCTTAGCATTCTATCTTTCCACTGCTTAGCAATGGAATCCAAATCCCCATTGGAAAGAGACGTATCCAAGTGAGCGTTAGCAAGACAATTGTTTTTTTCTTGCATGAAATCCTTTGGTACCTTTATGTTCCTATTTTTCGTTCCTAAATTTAATTCCGTGAGATAGATGTCATCTTCTCTGGACGGGGCTCAAGCAGAAAGGGAAAGGTATCTTTTTCTGGGTTCTAATTTTGGGGGTCCTAGTCCTTTATTGGGAACATTGCAGTCAAATTCAAAGTCTTTTTTCTTCCTCATATAAAGGGTCTCCTTTCTTTGTATCAAATAAATAAATAAATTTTAAACCCTAATTGGTTCATGAAAAGTCCTTTGAATTTTTTTATTTTTATTTTTTGAAAAATAGAAGTCCTTTGAATTCTTTTAACAAGTGAATGGACTAATGGAAGGACTAGTTTTGGAAAGTTCTTTGGATTCTCTTAGTAGGTTCCTACTAACCAATAAGGTTTAATTTTTAGTTGGACTTCATTCATAGGAAATGAGATCTAGTCCAAACCCCTTGCAATGTCATTCCATAATGTTATGTTTAATTATATGCAAAGTATTGTTCAATGAGACTACATGCTTGAAGTCATTGCAACCATGCACCCTTCTTCTTGGTAGGCACTAAGATATTGCTTGACAATGTAATATGTTTGATTGGTTGTAGATTCACACAATCACAATATCTACAAGGACACGTGCAACAAATCAACACAATTTCCTACCTTGCTCTAAAGTGTTCCCCACCTTCCCAAGGTTAAAGTGGATACTTCCAAAATCACACCCTACCCAAACCAACATCATCACTGTGTGTACATCTCCAAAATCAATATGTATGGAGATTGAAGAAATGATTTTAGAACATCTACCAAAAAACACATTTATCCTTCATTTGCATATAGTATCCAAACGTTGGATTCTTTGGTGCACTGGAACCTCCTTTCACTTGCCAACAAGGACATATGAAAATTTGACCAATCTAATAATAGCACAGTAGCAAAAAGTGGTGGTTTGGGGGGTACCCACCTTAAGTAGTATGCTGAATGGTTGTCTCTCTATGTATCACCTACATGTCTAAGACTCCAAGCAAAGTTGCAAGGAGAGCCATCCTATTGCTGCAATAGAGGCACATATAGGCTCAATTGGCACAAATAAGAAGGCATACCTAAAACTGATGACCTCCTGGTCACTTCCAAATATTATCATTTTTTGAGAAATTCTGTTAATATTCCACTTACATTCACTCTACATCCTGAGGTGAAACTTGCTTCAGCGGTTGTTCTTCCGAAAACTATTGATCGTGAGTATTGACACTTCTATACGGCGCTAAGGGTTTCCCCAGTTCTCCGCGTCTCACCCTGTTGCCAATTTGAAGTAGAGAATAAATTCAACTTCGACAAACCATACAATATACAACACGATACTCATGTTCAAAGCAGAGAGAAAAGTCCTCTCATGAAGAGAAATGCAAATCCCATATATTTTTGGACTTGAGTCCTGCACCTACCTAAACTCTAAACCCTAAACCCGAAAATATTGAAACTGGTTAGCTGCCACCCATGAACTAGTCTTCGACTGTTTGAGTGAGGCTTGAACGCTCTACGAATCCGCTTTTAAATTCTTCCTGCTCTATCTGGAGAAAGCTCATGATATCCTAAACAATCCCTCTAAGCTAGAACAAATTAGTAAAAATAATGCTTCTAGAAATGCATTATAAAAATTCCTGTGGCCAACACTAAACAACCTCATCTTGTGCACACTGAACTAGGTCATTTTGGCATTGGAGTCCTAAAGCATGATGCTTGATTGATGTTTTCTTCAAAATCAATCAGGGATCACGGGTAATGCGAGTACCTCCAACCTCGATCTGCATTGCTTTCCGAATACAAATCTGGCGGAGAAGCGTCCTCATTGAAGTATAAATCGTCGAAACCGGGGCTCAGTTGAAGCAAACTTAACTGAGCCATAAATGTAAATATAAACACATATAGTCGGCTGAGATTGCCCAGACCTCGACGCATACAACGTTAGTATCCAAGAATCGCCGGCACTCATGCTCAAAAACGGCAAACAGCATCAAGCACGATCCTCATTCTCCTCCTGTTCCTCCTCTTCCCAATCGGGCTTAATATCCTCGTCATCAGCCAGAAGTACCGCATCTTGCGTCATTGACTGCGCAAACTCCGAATCCATAACCACACCATTCAAGACATGAATCACAAGTCGCCCTCTCCTCAGATCCGTCTCCGCGCACGTAATGTTGTTCACCAGGAGCCCCTTCCCGCGCACGCGCGTCAACGAGATCAAGAACCCCGATAAAGCCTCATACACCACCTCCTTCCCAAACGGAACGTGCTTCGACAGAATCGACTTCGGCACCGCACTGAAGCTCAACAAGTGCGACATGACCGCATACGTAGCCGAATTCGCGTCCGAAACGTCCACACTCTCCCCACCCTCGACCCCCTCCCCTTTCCGAAACATGGAGGACGCATTGCGAAATGCAGCGTGCGAGGGGACGAAAACCGTGAACGGCTCCTCCGTGGACCCTAACATCGCAACCATCGCATTGCCAAACACACCAACACTCCGATACTTGGATTTCAAATTAGACTGGGAAGAAGGGAAGAATAATCCGGAGGGAGACGGAGCGCGAATGTAGAACAGGATGGTAAGGGCGAAGTAGGAAATCGCAACCAGGGCGCGTAAGGTGAAGACGAAATGCGACGTGGACGGCCGTAATGTCAAAGAGGCCATCTGCAACACAGTGTAGCTAATGCTTGTAAAAACAACAACAACAGGAGTAGCTAATGCCTGTAAAAACAACGAGAGTTGATTTTGAGAGAAAAAAGCTTGAGTTTATGGTAATAAGAAGCGAAAAGAGAGAGGAGAGCTGCGCATTACCTCTAGTACGACGAGCTTCGACGTGAGGGTGAGCTTGAAGATCTTCAAGTAGCTGTCACGTTGTGCTGAAGAGGACGAGCGGGGGAAGGAGACGAAGTGCGGGCGTAGGGGGCGCTTGTTTGAACTTCGAGGTTGCTTTACCGTTGATTCGAATCACCCACATCTGCTCACTCTCTAATATCACATCTCAATGCACTACTCAAAATGACAACAAAACCACTTCTAAGCAAGTTCTGAGTATACAAAAACCTATTGTATAAAACCCTGTAGAAAGTAAGGGAACCCTTGTGACTACATTGCTTAGATCTTTACATGTTCTACAGTATAAATATTTAGAGTTACATGTTTTCATATGTCTAGAGCTTTCTATTAATGCATAAAAACTGATCCTTGAACTAGCTCATGATGTAGCATTGGTCGTCTTTTTCCTTTGTATTTTCCTGTTTGTGCTAAAACTTTGTAGAGGTTACCTTACTTTCTAAAAGGCATTGTCGTGTACATTAAAACAAAAAGAACTTAGTCCAATAACTAAATGAGTCCACCAAGTCTAGAAGTTGCATTAAGTTAGAAAATCACCATCCAAGGGGATTGGTGCCGCAATTTTTTGGAAAATCCTATAGAAGGAGTAAGAAAGTAGCAAGCACGTGTTGAGGAAGAGGAGTAAGTGGGAGCGCTTCAACGAAATCATGAGTAGTGAAGCACATTCTATCTATAGTAGAGAATCAGAATAAAACTTAGAACTCCATCATTGAGTTTCAGATGTGTATTTGATGGCAAACCATAGACATGAACAATAAATGGGCCACCAACTCAAATTGAAGGAACAATTTGCATAAAGTGAAAATGTTGCCATTGTAGACACCATCAACATAAGATTAAATCTTTCCACTTGCAATCACAATCAATCAAGGATCTTTAAGAAAATTATAATGCTAAAATACAAGAGTAACTATGACACTTTTGTTATTCAATCCCATATGCCCATCTTTATTTTGAATTTATGGCCCACAACAAAATTATGTCTACACTAAAATTGTGAATGTATAATATACAAAAAAATTAATTTTTTTCTTTATTCAATTCTCAAATAGATGAAAAATATTTTGTTGTATCTAAGAATCTTCAATATATTTCTTTTTACAAAATGTAATCCTAAACTCTAGTAGATTATTGTAACAAAAGCAACATATCACACATTAGAACACAATTCAACTCCATTCATATATCAATTATAAAATTAATTAATTATATTATTCAAATTTATAATTATGATTATTGATTATTTAAATATATATTTAATTCTATAATAATCATATAAAAATACGATTAATGACTAAAAATACAATTTTTTAATTAAAATACCAAATTTTTTTTATATCAAAATATGTTACACATTGAGGAAGCCAAATGAACACAAGTCTATAATATATAACATGTGGTTTACATAACTAAATTAGACTAATTAAATCATATTGTAATTTATTAGGTTCAAATCTTGGTTGGCAAGGCCAATAATTAAATGAAGATTGTCAATTGGTTGGATGACTTGGCCATGTATTTAGTTGAACATTATAAGTATTCACTTGAGGATATTCATTAGACAAATGACGAGGCCCAAAATGTGGTTGAATATATTCATTATAGAATGGAGGTTGTACAGGGTATCCTTGTTCATTATATGATTGATGCGGTGGAGGATATCCTTGAACATGTTCATTGTATAATTGATGAGGTGGAGGATATCTTTGAACATGTTCATCATATAATTGATGCGGTGGATGAGGATATCTTTGAACATGTTCATTGTACAATTGAGGTGGTGGAGTACCGGTATACCTTTGATTGCATTCATCATATACTTGGTGTGGTGGAGTATACCTTTGACCATGATCAACATGTTCATTGTATAATGGGTGTGGTGGAGTATCCATTTGAATATTTTCATTACATGGTTGAAGTGGTGGAGTATTCCTTCGAGCATGTTCATTCAAAGATTCAGGTGGTGGAGTATAATTTTGAGCATATTCCTTCAAGGATTCAAGCAGTGGAGTGTAACTTTGAGAATGCTCATTTAATGATTGAGGTAGTGAGGTTGTATTAGTTTGAGCATGTTCATTCAATTGTTGAAGTGGAGGATTAAAAGAGTGACTAAATTTATAATTTGGTTGTGACGAAGGTTGTTGAATGGAATGTTGGTAGGTTTTTTTAGTTTGCTTGTTTGACCTTTCCAATGCTTTAGTTGGAGGAAAGTGCACATCATAAGGTGTAGAACTTGCAACTTTGCTATAACTGTTATTTTGGGTGGTTTCTATTTGTTGTTGTCTTTGCAAGATAACCTTATTTTTTGGAGATGATGATGGTTTGTATACTTGCTTGGAGGATCCTTGGTTTGCTTCAACTCTTGATAGTGTGCATATTGGAAAAGTATTACTATTCTTCCTTTTTTTGACTCTTGATTTTGCACCTTCTAAAACTTTATCATCACCTTGTGTTGCTTGATTGTTGTTTGGAGGTGAATCTTTTTTACATGGAATTGAAAATAAACTAAACTTTGGTTGGCAAAATTGGTATCCTTGATTTTGGTGTTGATCATCAATATTTGAAGTTATTGTACTTAAGTCAAATTGAAATGAGGGCAATGTGGCCAGCTCAGCCCACACATTTCCAGTTTGATTACCTATCATTTTTACAATCTAGTATTCCTTTGAAGAATATACTAATAATTAGTAATTAAAAATACATAATTTGCATTTTTCATTCCAAAAATCATTATCTTTAAAACATAAAATTGCACACTGCATGAAAATACAATATATGATTATTTTTTTCAACTATTATGAACTAAATATATTTAACAAGATTGTTGATCATCTTTTATATTGATTAAAGTATATGCCTAATTATATAAATCTATTTATATTATTACTAAAAATAAAAGTAAAATTAATTAATGACATACTTAAAGTAAAAAGTTAGATAAAATTAAGCCAATTTTTTTTAATTAGAGATTTGAATGAACAATTTAAATTTTAACTTTACTTGTAAACTATTAGATAATATTTTATAAATAAATTTTAATTTTAATTATTATTAGAACTAGTATGCCATTGCCACAATATAATATAATAAAAATAAATTAAAGTAATTTTATACTGAATTCATAACAACTTCAAAATTCAATATCTTTTCTACCATGAATCAAAATGCCACAAAACAAAGTCTGTGCACCCCTCTTCAACGAGGGCTTTATGAAGGTATCAAGAACATGACCAATGGATGCATGGTTTGGGAGATCTCACTATGATAAACAAAACAAAACAACCTCATTTAAAGTATAGATTTTTTCAGCTTATTCATCAATAATTGTGCTAAAGTTTCTATAGTTATAAGGTTAAGTGCTCGTAGAGGTCAAAATCCTTAAACCATGTAAACACAAATATAGAGCCCATTTTATTCAAATTGTTTAAGAATGAAAGTAGGTATAAATTATTTTCTAATAAATTATAAAACATAGGCTTATTTATAAAATAAAATACATTGTATTGTACAGTCTCCTTAAATAAGAGCAAAGAGGAAGTTGTATATACATTTTTTTCAGCACTCTAAAAGTTCATAGTTTATTTTGATGGAGTCCAAAAATTACATTTTAAGGGAATCTAGACTCTCCTTTAGACTACCAACAAGATCCAATAAGATCTTTTTAGAGTTCAATAGGATGTACCTAAGCTGTATACTTAAGCACTTTTTGAATTACTATTTTTTCCTACATTTAGGGCTAACCACCAAACTCATCACAAAAAGTGGTTGTCAATTTTCACAATATTCAAGCTAGATGAGGGACTACATTTTGATAATTTTCAAAATTTGGAGAATTCTTTTTGTTGCACTCTCCTTGCACCTCCCTTATTCTCTCCTAGTTTTTCTCCCCCAATTAAAGAGTGCCAAAATTCTTTTTTTGGTATACACTCTTGACATGCTACATGTCGTAACTACAATCCACTCTTCTACTTCAAATTTCCAAGCCTTGATGCCCACAAATAATAAGAACCATATTCAAAACCTTATTTGGACGCTTTCAGGTTTTGCTACCTTACCCGTAAGGATAAAGAGAAATGCATCAATAGTTTCAAAAAGACAAGAATCCATCCATCCATTACTTTAAGTTAGGTTGTTTGTTTTGTTTGTTTGAAATCTCCTGGACCATGTGTCCCTTGGTCGCAATCTTGGTACCATTGGAAAACGTGCAACGAGGAGGAGTGCACAGGCTTTGTTTATGGCATTTGGACGTACGATGTGAAACTTATCAAATTTTGAAGTTTTTTTGCATTAGAAAATTGGAAGATTACTTTTAGTTTTATTTTGACTGTGGCAACGGCACAGGGCACACTAGTTCTAAGCTTAATGGTAAATACTTTGGCCATGGCCGCTCTTCCCTCTCATAATCTCGCCATGGCGGCGGCCATGGCCATTCCTCGTCGCTCTCGTCGCTCGCCATGGCCCACGCTCGTCTGCAGCCTTTCTCGCCGCGCTCGCCCGTGCTGCAGCAGCTGCAGCGTCGCCATGCTGTGTTCTCCAACCCGCACACATTAATCATCTCCAGCCTCGCTTTGATAGCGTTTCTGTTCATCATTTTGCGACCGGGACCCGTGAGTACTCTTTCTGCGCTCTCGACCTCGTCTCCTGCTGACCGGCGCCCGTTTCCGGTTTATTCCAAGATTTTAAATCCCCGCCGGGAGCGTTTCAATGGAACAGAGCTCGTGTATCAGGTCAGCGATTTTTTTGTCTTTTCATTTTCCGAATTTTTTGCTTCAGAGGTGAGGTGAGCCAGGGTCATATTTTTGTCATTTTAGGGTTTAGTAGCTGGATTCCATTTCTGGCGATTTGCAAAAAAAATTCGATGTGTTTTGTTTGATTTCTGGCTCAGCATTCGCATTTTTTTCTTGAATTTCTTGTAGCTAGAGACAAATATTTGTCAAAATCTGGTGATATTTAGCTCGAAAATGAATGACTGCACCAGGTTCCTTCGAATCCGAGAGCCGTGCTGTTTTTGGCGCATGGATGTTACTGCAGAGCGACCTTCTTCTGGGACAAGCATCCAAAGTGTGAGCCCTGCTCGGGGGCGCCGGAGGAGCGGGCGTTCGTGATCAAGGCGTTGCGGGCGTCGTATGCTGTGATCGCGATTTCTAGTAAAGAGGATTGCTGGCGGAAAGCCGATTCGGAACGAGTGAAAGTCGTTTTGGAGAGCTGGATTGACCGGTTAGGGCTAGTGGAGCTCCCGCTATTAGGGTTAGGTGCTTCTTCTGGAGGTTATTTTATATCCAGGTTTGCGAAAGTGATGAAGTTTGACGCCATTGTTGTTATGATTGCCGAAGGCAGTTTTCAAAATGTGCGGAATTCTTCCTATCCGCCGGTCCTGTTTGTGCATATGGTGAAGGATGAGATGATAGCGGATAGGATTCGGGAGATTATTCCAGTGTTGAGGAAAGCTGGAGTTCAAGCTGATGAAATTCAGTGTAAGGAGGCGAATATTACGGAAAATTTCTTTGCGAAGCGGATTCCGTACGTGGATCTTAAAATGTCGGTGAAATTGGGAGAAATGCTGGAGCGGTTAGGCTATCTGGATGGAAGGCGATACTTGATGAGGGATTCTAGATCATTGAAGCTCAAACAGGACCTAAGGAGATCGAAAGATGGCCAGGAACTCCTGGATTCTCTTTCCTGGAGAAGTGAGAATTGGGAGCATCATATTCGGGAGGAGCTCAATCTCGCGTTCGCGTTACACGAATTCACTAGCGTTCCGACCAGGAAAATCATAGCGTGGTTTGAATCTCATGTCAAGATGCCTCCTAACATTACTGCTGACACCCTGAGTTCATGATGAGCATCAAGAAATTCCAGCCTGCTAATCGAAAGCCAAGTTGTGAAGATGGTGCGAGCCGAGCCTCTGGCATTCGTAAGTTCCCGCTTCCAACAAGCATGGACGCGATAGAAGGGTAGATAAATAAGCTTTTGCTGGATGTTGAGTCTCGTTAGCTTTGTAGGGCAAGCACCATTGCAAATATGGCTTGAGGAATTCCAGTTATTATTAGCTTAGTTCTTCGGGCTGGACTAAGTGGCTAGTGTCTAGTTCCTCACGATCTCCACAGTGCTACTTTCATCCGACATCAGTATCTGAGAAAGCATCGATTGAGTTGTTAGAAGCTTAGGCAGCCTATGGAGGCCCTCTCCACCTCCTTTTAAGATCTTTTATTCTTGTTCGTAGCACATCACTAAATTGATGTGTTACATTTGTACACTACATTGAAACAAAGAGTTAGTTGTGCGTTCAAAACCAATTTATTCAGTTTTGTCGCATTGCCTTTCCAATTGTGTCTTTACTGCCTTGATAGCTTTGTCCATGACTAGAGGTTGCCAAACTGGTTTTGAGATATTCAATTCTGTAGAAAGGGTCTCTTAAACCCTCCAGCCTATGATGTCTATCTTTAAGACTTTTACTTAAAGCACTACGAACTGATCTGGAAGATATTCCTGGGTCTACTCATTTTCTCCCTCAGTCTGTTCTGATGCAAGTTGAACTGCACTATTCAAGCTGCAGACTGGAAATTCGATGTGACAAATCTTTACAAAAGAGCCTCTGCGAGTACTAACGATTGGAGACGTATTGTGCTCGTACTGGAAGCTCTGCCGTCCTGGTTCTCTAAATTCAAAGGCAAAGACCAGATTCTGGCGAAGCTCAAATCAGTGCTGGGGCTCTCGGGCATCGATAATTGATGGATAACTTCTACGGTCTTGGAACACAAGCCCGTAATGATTCTTCACTTGGGGGCTCCTGAGATTACTGCCAAGGACCCATATTTTGTGCACTTGCTCCCCGAACGTCCGCATCACCTGATCGAAGTACATGCTCGAGACATTAAGCTTATTCATGTGGGCGAGGAAGCTTCGCGTCTTCCACTTGGTTAATCCAAACGCATGTGTGCATGCTCCTGCGCACTGCTTGGCTTCAACAGGTGCTGCCAAGACTACCTTCTTCTTGCAATCTCTTGGTCCACAGATGCCCAGGTACAGGATTCCGTTCTTTGCTGCCACTTCGAGTCCTTTAGCCAGGACCTTTTCAGCAAGGGACTTGTTCAAGGAAGGGTGAAGCGCAACGTCATCTTCGAAGAAGAACCGCCACGAGTCGAGTGCAGCATGTGAGTCATCCACAAATTGTTGAAACAGGTAAGTGAATGCCATCCTATTGGAGAGTACTTTCTTATATCTGTCATTGCGGTGCTTCCGGTTACCCGCTCGGTACTCTTCCATGGCTTTTTCTATGGCATCTGATTTGTAAGACAATGGCATATATTGATGTGATACGATCCCAAGCATAGCAAGTACTGCCTTGGAATGATTGTATCGCTCTTCTTTGTTGCTGACAATGTATCCATGCAATTTTGTGTAGTCGAACTCAGTGACAGCGTTGACGTTCACCGTTGGCGTTGAATTTGACTTGACTTGAGTTACTTCTGATGGACTCTGAAGGTGCGCCAAGTTGAGTTTGGCCACATTGGATAGAACCACGGATCGCGTGATGGAGACTGTGGAAGCAATAATGCCGAAGCAGACGAGGAACTGGACGAGCCTGGTCACTTTCACGGGGATGATGGTCATTGCTGGCGCAGCTTGAGGATTCATTGTTACCATGGACACGATTCACATCTGCTGATTGAACTTTCTGCACAACGAGAAACAATCACACCTGAGTCAGTTGCTTGTGCTAACTTCATCAATGAAAGAAGCCACTCAAGAGCAGTATTCTGACGAATTCGTGCGGGTATATAATTTTAAAAGAGTGCTGCGCACCGATTGCTTCAACTGAGCGATACTCTCAAATAGGTAGAGGATACTAAATCGTTAGGGACCTGATGCCGTCATGTCTCCTATACTCACTCTTGTTACTAATAATAACTCTTCTATTCATATACTCCGTACTTGGTTGGACTTATTAGAAAGTGGTGTAAGCGTGGCTCGGCTAATTGGCTATTGTCACTCATGGGGAAATACTGTACAATCTCCCAGTTGGGCTTTAACCAATCCAGGAATGTAATAATTGCGCTTCAACCAATGCAGGTGCATTCATTGTTTCTACAATTTACCTGAAAGTCACCAATCGGACATTTTTAGTTCGCAGCGTCCTTGTTGGGTTAAGTAAGACCTTGAGAATAAGTTTGTGTTCAGAAACTTCATTGGTTGCAGATCTTCTAAATCACATTGTATATTGACTTGCAAGCACAACTGAGAAGGGCTAACATAGGGTGAAAACACCAAAAATCGACGAAATAAGCAATTCAGCGTAGTTGCAGGCACCTTTATCTAGAAAAATACATTTTTGTAGTATTAGCAACCGAAAATCAAAAAAAATCAAAAAAATAGAATTTTTGGATAAGACATGTACTTACTATGAATTTTCACAGTGGAACTCCCTAGGCCATTGAAACTCTCACATAACGTGGTCCTAATGCCAAAATCTAAAGAATGAACAGTCAACCAATCACAATTAAGTAAGGAAATGATTTAATTGCACCTTGGGGGACACTTTCAATAGAAGTCTACTAGTCAAGAATGAGTACACTGATAGTTTTGCGAGCAGTTTTGGGTGTTTTCACCTTAATGGGTTCTAATCCTTCCAACCATTGACTCAAAATCTTGAATCTCGCATTATTATGAAGTAAAACTATTTCCTGCCAATTGAGGGGAGTTTCAAAAAGATACTTACAATTCAATCTAATGCTTTCCTGATGTCCAAGCCTGCTTAATTCAAGACACAGCGCAACTACGGTCATGTTTCTTACATCTTAGATATTTCTGTCCAAGATTTGAGAGCTTCAAGGTTTCAGAAAAGGCTCTCAACTAGGAACTCGCTTTGAAGGACACTCAGAAACGGAAGCAGCTGACATACACATTAAATCCTGAATCTATACCAGTCCTAGATTTCGGTGCCCTCGGTTTCAGTTGGGCAAACTTAAACCCATCTCAGCACTTGCAAACTCTAATTTTCAGCACTTGAACTTCGCAAACTAGAATTTACCAAACTAACCGACATGAGGTTAACTTTCATCGTTCAAATAATCGACCTATGTCCTCCGCTAATTGAACCAATTGTGTACGAATACAATATTCGGACCTGACACTAAATCAAATGGCTGATATGCTGGGCAATCAAGAAACTCACAGACCCGATCAACTAGGTGTTCACAAGTTTTCAATAGATCATTCTCACATCCAGCTCATATTGAATCCCATTTGAAACATATACCAAAATGAGTTACATGATCTCACACCAGTCGTAGGACCTTGCACTCAAAGTTTACAGTTTTTTTCACACGGGATTCAATATGAGCTCCCCAATTCACAATCAAACCCAGCGACTAGCGTACAATTTTCCAATTAAAACGATTCTCACAAAAAAGCTCATCCCCTTTGAAACATGTACAAAATGAGTTACATAATCTCACACCGATTATGGAATTATGTACTCCAAAAGTCTACAATTTATTCGTACAAGAGGATTCAATCTGAGCAGGTGGTGATAATCTAGCCAAGTCGTATCAAACCCTGTGACCAGGCCCGTTCCATGACCTACCCTATCAATCAGTGAAAGTTATGAAAGCCACTAAACTCTAGATTACACAACTCTAGAAACACGACCTAAATTATTCTCCCCGCTCGCCAAAACAACAAACTACCTCGCCTCGAAACTCATAACCTCATATTCGTAAGACCGGCGATTTCAATGAGCCCAATCGATCCAAAACCTAAAGATCGAAAAATACCCCTACGACTAGCTTTCAGAGCTCAACCCACTGGAACATCACAATTGCGGCATAATTCTGAAAAACGACAACCAGTATAACGAATCTGAAAATCTCTACAAGACACTAAATTTAGCCACGACTGGGTTCGATCAAGACGGTGAATTATAGAATCAATATTGGTAATTAGCAAGCCTGGTTTCGATCCAACGCACAGCAATTGAAAGTGAGAGAGAAACTTCAACTCCAGTTTTAGTGGTTAGCGGAAATGAAGAGTGTGTTCATGTAGGAGTCCACATGATGCGGCCAAGATGAGCCACCACGTTTGACTCCAAGACTACATACCTCCAGTACCTCCAATAGAAGGGAGACTCAATACTATTTACGCAAGGACGACCACTAACCGATTTTGTTACAAAATTCAATCCCCCGAAAATTCTGATTAGCATAAATGAAGAGTGCTCACGTAGGATTAATCCCACATACCCCACATCATGAAGCCCAAGATGAACTAGCATGAGTAACTCCCGTTACAAGAGAGACTCTTAACACTCCCTAGAAACAAACTGACATTTACGCACCTGCAACAGCTACAGACAACGACGTCAAAGCAATTCGGCTGCAAAATTCTCCTGGAAATTCTGCACTGCAGGAGTGCTCTGGAGCTCCATCTCCAGACGTGGGCGGCATGAATCTCAATTGGCTTGGTTAGGACGATGCAAGATTCAGCTATCTAGAAGTGCCTGAAAGAAAGCCTGCGTGTAGAATTTTTCTTGCTTTCAGGGCGAGTAGGTTGGGTTTCAAGCTGAGCAAGTGTTTTTGTTAGAGCACGAGCTGTTTTTGTTTGTGAGAGAGAGGACATGGCCGGCAAGGGGGATTGGGTGGCAGGCTTGGAGAAACTGATGCCATGGCGAACCTTCTACAGGCAAGCATTGATTCTGTTGCATGGGAACAGTGACGTTGACCACTTTTACACTCCACTCTCTAATTGCACTCTCTGGAATGTATTGTGCACAATTGTGTACTGTACAGTACAGTAGAAATTCTATAAAGAACTCTGTAAAGTAATATTATTCCTTCAATCCCGGCTTGGACGCATTGAAGACGTACAAAATAAGTATAAAAAAATAAAAAAAACTTTCGTTGAATTTGGAATCAAGATGTTGCTTTGGTGAATGTGACTTCAGTCAAAGAGCACCACAAAATTGTAGCCCACTAAAAAAATATTCAAACGTCATTAATGCTCCCTAATTCCATTCATTGTCTTCATATCTTACAAAGAATAACCCCTCAAGGACCAACCTGCTATTTTTAGCAACATAGCAATTTTGGACAAGTACCTATGCCTAGAAATTTGCATATTTTAGGCTGAAATTTTAATAGAAGGTGGGGATAAGGAATATCTTTCATATGCACTAAATTTCATGACATTTGGAAATATGAGTCAAAAGTTATGGCCTAAAATGTTGTTTGATTCTCAACTCGGGCAATCCGGGCAGATCAAAAAAATCAATTTTTTTAGAAACAAAAATTTGAAATTGGTTTTATAGATTTATATATACTTGGAAAGCTTTGAATCATTCCATTTCGAGCAATGAGTCAAAAGTTATGAGGAGTTTTAGTTTGCGGGTAGTTCTGGAATCTCTACTCTAAAATAAACTTTGAAGTCATTTATTTAACTCAATTTTCAATATTTTTTGAGAAAAATAAAATCATAGGATGTAGATTGTTTATAACAACATTAAAACCATTGGGATTGACATTTTTCAATTCCATAATTAAATTCTTAACAATTTACTATTTTGAATCATTCTCTACTTCTTTCTACTTACTATTTTTTTCCTATATGTTTTACAATTCCAAATGATTTGAAATTTCTGAGCATGTAGCCAAGTTGTTTAGAAAAAATAATCCAAAGAAGCACCAACATTTTAGATAATTTTTCATACAAATGTGATATTGTGAAGTGAACCTATCCAATTTTTTGCAGGGCCAAAAAAAGCATTTTTTATCAATTCAAACGCTAATATCTTCCAATCCACATGGTGGAAAATTCTGAATTTTTTTCCACATCTTCTAAAACTATCATACTATAAGATCCTAAGGTTACATGTGTTCAAAAAAAAAATTTCTTCTAAAATTTGGTACTTGTACTAGAAATGGCAATTTTGAAGCATTTTTGGTGAAAACATAGTCAAGGAACTTTAGGGGATAAACATCATATTCCAAAAAATAAAGTGCAAATCAAAGGGAATGAATGCCACATTTGGGGAATGAAGGGCACTTCCAAGTGCCACAAGGTCACTATTCCCACATGCAATCAATACACACTTGAATGCACATTCCAATCTCTTTGTATGAATCCACTGTATGAGGCTTTCAAATCCATTGCGGTATAAATAATTTACTAGTATATTTTCAAGTAGTGTTTATTACAAATGCAAATGCATGGTGACTCTTATAGTAAGATATCTATGCAACTTAAAAATTTGCAAGAAATTTGGACCTACCTTCCACATTCTATGCCCCAACAAAGTAACAAAATATGTGGAATTGCACCGTTTTTGCATGCTCTATGAGTACAACATTTTATGAAAATTGTACATAAAGCCCCAAAAAATCATAAATTTTATGCAACATTTACAATGATATTTTTTGAATTCACTAAAATATTCAAGTCAATTAAAACTTTCTTGCATCTTTAAAATCCATCTTTGTATCCAAAAGAGTGCATTATACATTGTAAAGACAAATGTTTTCAACAATTTTTATGGGTTAACATAACAATCCTAAATCTTTATTGGAAGATCTTTGTGATACTAAAGAGAATTCAAGGAAAGATTGAGATAAGGTCTCGTATAAGGTGGTCTATATTTTGTGACTTACACAAAGGATAATTTTTTTTTATTTTAGCTTTTATTCTTGAAGTTTCTATAATATTTAAAAAAACCATGATCATTGATATAGGTAACTGCACCTAAGATGTAAACCCCTAAAAACATCAAAATAAGCAATTCAACATAATTGGAGGCACCTTTTCTAAAAGAAATATTATTGAATTGAAAACACGTAATTTCTATAATTTTTCAAAGTAGAACTCCCTAGGCCAATGAAATCGTTACATAGATTGGTCTTAGAACTAAAATTTAGAAAAATCAATAGTCAACCAATCGCAATTAAATAAGAGAACAATTTATTGACACTTGAGAGACACTTTTAATGGAAGTCTATTTTTCATGAGTGGATACAGGAACGGTTTTGGATGTTTTCATCTCAATTTGGTCCAACTAAGGAATTGCATATTATTGCTATCATTAACCTTTTGAGGACAAGACATTTAAATTTTGAATGACAAATGAATGCAAACACATTTCAAATGTACAAGTTTCTATTAGAAATTAATATTTTAAATTAAAGGATATTATTTTTGTGAAAATATTCAATATTCAATCTTCAATCAATTTTAGAAGGAATTTTCAATTTTTGGCTTCAAATTTATTGATTTGTATGAATTGATCTATATGGTTATGATCTACGGATCAAATTTTACAAATATTGTCTTAAAGTCATCAATAAATTATTATTCTAATTTGCTTGTTATAATGCATCTTCACAATTTTGAAAATCTAGACTATTTCCTAGTCCTTAACTCCTTGAAGACTAGGAAATAGTCTAAATTTACAAAATTATGAAGATGTATAATAAAATGCAACTTAGAATAATAAATTAATGATGACACTCAAAGAATATTTGGAAAATATGATCTATAGATCATATTTATATAGTTATATCAACTACCATATTGACTAATATTTTTCAATAAAATTTGATGCAAAAAATTAAAAATTTCTTCTAAAATCAATTGTAGAATGAATATTTGTGATTTTTTCAAGATTTTTTTTTTGGTACAAAATATTAAATTCTAATCACTTTGATTTTATAAGTTCTTTTTACTGAAGTCATTTTTAAAGGGTCATTTTTTGAATTGAAAAGTTGTCTTTTTTAAGGTCAAACCTACTAATATCCTTTGAAATATAGTATACTTGCAAAGCAAAGTCTTTAGAATGTATATTGTACAAATGTTAAAGACTGACACAAGAATCTTCAAAAAATTGATGGATGAAAAAATGCATTTTATATGCTTAAGATGTATTTGCGTTTTTCTATTGTTCAAAATTTGAAAAATTGTTCCATAAGGTATTAAGGGATTAAACTGTCTAATAATTTTTTGATGGATCTTGGCAGAAGTCGAAATAGTATTTGAAGTTCTTCCCATATGCAATTTTTGAATAAAAGGTGAATAATTTATGAATTTTCAAATAGGTGTATCCAAAAGCAACCTTAGACTAACAAGAATAGGCGTAATACATTTTAGGCAAGAAATCGATATGTAGGGATCAATTTTAGAAAGGGCTCACAATCAAGTGTGGATACTTTAAAAGATAATACCATCTAAAACCAAGCAATCACTAGTATAAGAACACCCTTGGATTTGAATATAACTACACATTCTTTAGACTTTTTTATGTTCATCATGTTAGATTTTGCTAAAACTAAAAATCTATTATAAATTGATAAGATGTGTTATGTTAAACAATTTTTAACAAGGTCTAATGGAAATCTACCAAAAATAAAATACAAAATTTAACATGACAAATTTTTGTTATATCTTGTTAGAAATTGTTAAATATAACAGGTTTTTAGTAAGATTCAACAAATTTTAATAAACTTAAACATGATGAATATTAAAAAAGAAGCAAAAAAAAAATTATATTCAAATCTTAAATTGATTTTGTAGTAGTGGATTTGCATAACAACCATTCGTTTTGTATCAAGAAGGGCTTGCTTTTTAATCCCTAAAGGACAATTGTCACGTAGGTTTCTACAAAGTCAATTTTGAATGGATGCTTATAAAATTTTTAGGCATGGTGCTAACATTTGCCACCTTTGTGGAAAGAAAAAAGGCCCAATCCAATGCCTAGGTGAAAATTAAGCTACCTAAAAACTTTAGATAGTTTGGACAATTTTGAAATTTTTCTAGGATCTTTTGTTAAATTCCTCATCAACTTTTGAAATTTGAGGTGTATGTAACTTATATGATATGGCATAAAATGGTCAAGAAAAAAACTTATTTTAGTGCAAAAATCACACTTCAAGAGGAATCAAACTTTGTTAACTATATAAGTGCAATTTTGAAATTAAAAAAACTCTTCTAACTTCAAATGCTATATAATCTTGCAATTTGTGGTGTCAAAGATCTTGAATTTTTCTATATTCTAAACATTTGGCTCTATTTTTCATTAATTAGATTTGGAAAAAAAATTCCACAGTGTATATGAAATCATCAAAAAATGGCTAGTATATTGCTTGATTATTTGATCTCTTTTCACTGTAGGGTGATTTAAAATAAGGTAGACCTTGTATTTACTCCTAAAATTTTGCTTGAGTGTACCTAACAAGATATACTAATGAATGGTGAAAATCCTCATTTTGGTGCTAAAAAAAAATAATCCAAGAGGGCTTAAATTTGTTGTCCCTATTTGGCAAGGTCAGAAAAGTATTTTTGTTGAAACTTCAAATCTTATAATCTTGCAATCCACGTTGTCAATAGCCTGAATTTTTTTGTACACATCAATGTAATGGTCTAATGCAATTTTGTATAATTGGAGTCCACAAAAAGAATTTTTTTTTTCATTTTTGGCCAAATTACCAAGAAGTGGTGTTTTTTGACAATTTCTCTTGAAAAACACCTTCCGTCTTTTATGGATTAAGTATGTAAAAAAAATTGAAACTAAAAGTAGATGAAGTCCAAGAACTATATTTGGATTTAATATGCAAGTGTATATAAAGGCACTACAGTAGTCTCAAGAAATTGGCAAGCCTTGAGAGGGGTTAATTTTGAACTTTGATAGCCAAAGTTCAATCAGAGAAGGTTGAGGATACACCCTTACGCCCTTCAGGAAGTTCAGGTAGGAAACTGATTATAGATTTCCAAACCAATTCAGTCTAAATCTACACTAGTCCAACATTTCAGACCCTCAAATGTTGGACAATTGGTAGTGCAGATTTGCAATGAATTAGGTTTGGGGTCCCGATGGTGGACTTCCTTCTTCAATATAAACAATTGAGATGCATGTTGATTTCATCCAAAACTTTTAGTACGAAGTACAATAGAGCTTTTAATAAGCAACAGGGCCGGGACCATTTTGATACATTACGGAGTACATTGGAGAGGTTATTATAATAAAGGAGCATAATTTGTATTCATGATGTTTGTATAGGTCCAAGACTAGGACCAACAAGCAATATTATTTTAGAAAGGTTTATTACTTTCACGTGTGCTATTATTAGAAGTTTTAATGTATTATAACTTCTGTTCATTCATCAAAACTTGGGAATAGATTTAACTAAGGTGGGCACCTCCAAATGCGTCATTGATTCAAAATTGTCATCATCACTTTGTGTACATCTCCAAAATCATCAATATGTACCTATGTGGAAGAAATGATTCTAAAATTCTACCAAAGAAAACTTTGATCCTTCATAACTTTTGCATATGATATCAAAATGTCACGTTCTTTGATCCGTTGGAGGTTGGAACTTCTTTTCATTTGCCAATAAAAAAGTATGAAAATTTCAACACTCTAAGGCTCGGTTCAGACTAGGACATCCAATGCCACTAGACAAGGAAAATAAAATATCCTACGTGAAGGTCAGATTCGGCAGAAATTATGTCATTTGTGAAAAAAAGTGACACGTGTCATTATGTGAATGGTCTGAAGTGACGTGGACCCTTGAGAATCTGACGTGGAAACTTAATTCTGGCACCTGACTGCTGGATCAGACCTTCACGTATGGTACCAAAACTGTTAAGTTATTAGAATTAATTGTAAAGTTGTCTTATGTTTGTGAATATGTGTGAGAGGAAGGTTTAACTAAGAATAGAACAGAACAAACACGACACCAAACTCAATCAGACCTGAGTTTGGGTGCTCGAAAGAATTTGGTCCTGTGTTTTTCTCAAACTCCGACTCTTGGTCCTGCCTTGCACACACTTTACGATTAACTCTATTCTATGTGGAAAGGATGAAAGGACCCGCCCCATTATTGGACTTGGGGGATAGAAACCAGGAAAGCCAGGTGCCAGTGGGCGTGCATATGAGTGACAGAGCACACAGAGCACAGATGAAATGGAGCCGTGTGACTGTTTTTTACGGAGTATTTCAATATTCAACTGGAAGGTCCTCTTCAGTTGACTTGATTGGGTGGTTAAGCTTAAGGTGGGTGGTCTATAAAGTGTCCTTCTACAGAGGTACATATTACTTTCTTCAAAGTATCAATTGCATTCATAAATGTACTAAATATATACATATCGTAAATTGGACAGTGTTAGAGTCTTGTATGATTTTAATTTGAAAACTCATAACTAATTCCACAAAGGTCCATGAATCTCTAGTTCTCCAAGGGTATTTTCGCACTTGGTGTTAGGGGTGATGTTTGCGATGTGAATCTGGTCAAGGTCTAAATTCATTCCTAAGATCCTTAGTAACAACACTCTTTAACACCAAGTGCAAACATACCTTAAATCTCTAAACCTGTGAAATTCCAAAAATGTATAATCCTAAATCTACAAATTCTTAAATCTGTGAAGCCCTAAGTTCTTAATCAAATCTTCTAATTCTTCACTAGGAATGATCAAATAATGCTAAATAATACAACAAAGCAAAAATATTCCGGAGTAGTAAATAGTTAAACAACTTGCAAATTTGAGATGAGAGAGTGAGACACAATTCTTTTTGTCAAAATTCCAACCTAAACAAGACAAGCCTACTGAAAATAAAACGTACAAGAGAAGATACAACACAGAAGAGTTAGTTTAAAATCAATACAGTGTATTGGAATGGCAGTTGATTATTGTGTACAATTGCATACATATGTACAATGTATCGGAAACAAATGATAGAGCGCCAAAATTGCACCTCGTATGTTGAAAAATTGATACAAAACAAGTTTTAAAACAAGTTTCAAAGGCACGCAATTCTGAGCTGGCATATAGACTACTTGTACATACTTAAAGACGAATTTCTCAGTCAGACAAACCTACACTTCAAAATTTCTTTGTCAACATGAGAATGTACTGTACAATTTCCATTCTTATAAGCCAGGCCGAGCAGAAATAATCGGTGAGGTAACAAGAATCACATCACTGGAATCCTAACGGTTCTATGCAGTTTACTCCACACTATTTTAAGGTCGTGTACTTATCATTTCCCACAGCATTCCAAGTCTGCTCCTGAACTTATAACGATCATGAGTAAAGGGGTTGCCGCTAGGAACCCAAAGATTTCATTATGATTTACAACAATTCAAGATGCCACTGGTTCGGGACGCTTGAACCACCCTGAAAAGCGGTTAGCCAGTTGCTGCTTCCTTCTTCGCCAGAACCATATAGCTGCACTATATTCCTCATTCCGCACTTGCCTTGTGCTTGCCCGCCAATCAAATTTCTCCACCTCTGCGCGACCTGCAAGGCAGATAAAATCTAAGTCAATCCAAAATATCGTTTTGAAGGAATCCACAATACACCGGCCTACTTCGAGATTCCGCTGTTTCAATCCGATAATCTTCGCGTGTTCGTTGACACTCTAAAACTTGGAACACAGCCTGCCAAATTTACCTTCAAGCCTACTAATTCAAACAGGACACAAACTATGGTTGACCGGAATCATCATATTGTCTCAACTTCGACTAGCCTTGCCAGGCTTGTTGGCTCAATATCTCAAAACCTGTCTGTCATTTAAATGCTTTCATACGCTCCACAACAGTATATGCCACAGTTGCTGATCGACTTCATCGAAAAAACGAAATCAGCTTTGAATGACACAACGAAATCTGACTTCGTTGTTTCCACTAGAATTGACGATATCTGACTACAATCCTCAGTTTCATCATGTAAACCACTTAAAATCAGCAACGACAATAATTCATGATGATTAAAGAAAAGTTTGCTTCGAAATAGTCACCTGCGCGGCCAACTCTATCTCGCAAATCTTGAGAATTTAGAAGAGCTTTCAACTTCTCCACACAGTCGTCCACGTCACCGGGAGTATATAAAAAGCCAGTCACTCCATCCTGATTTACAATGTCCGGAATTCCACCTGCTCTAGCACAAACCACTGGGATGCCAGACGCCATAGCCTCCAAAACGACGAATCCAAGAGTTTCAGTCTCCGATGGTGTGATAAAGATATCGCCGCTGGCATAAGCCTGAGAGAGCGGTTCGCCTGACAGCATGCCTGTGAAGTGGACATTTTTGCCCTCGAACATTTGCTCCAAGGCTGGCCTAATTTGGTCGAAATTTCAGGCAAAAATCAGAATCGTTAGGAATTTGAACAATGTCATCGGAACAATATGAGAGGGATGCCATAATCGGCTTAGTATGTACGCTGTCATCTAAACATAGACAGAATCATTTCAGTTGCCATAAAATTGCAGCGTCATAACAACAGAGCTGACATACCTGTGAGGTCCATCACCCACAAAGACTAGTCTTGCCTCTGGAATTCTCTCCATGACCCTGTTACAAATCAGAAACAACTCAGAAGATCAGCTTTTGAAATATATCATCTTTTGAAGTACTACGTCATCCTATATTGCATCATTCAATATTTGAACTTGAAAGTCATAAAACATCGAGGCCTACTCCAGGGTGGGTAACAAAATGTTGGTATGAAGACTCACTCTACAAGGAATTCAAGATTCTTCTCCACCCCAAGTCGACCCACATGTACAATTGTAGGAGTGTCAGGCTTCCCATCACTGCAAAAACACAGCATATTTAAAAAAATTAAAACATCCTCCTCCACTGAAATTGACACTCTTCTCCACCATTTAATTGAAAGTGAATGTTTCTATGTACATAACATTTAGACAGACTTGGACAACCTCAAGCTTTGGTCTCAATTGGACGTCATCATCTTGACCAGGTGCCCAACGGAGCCTAGTCTGTACAAAAGGATTGAACTTATGATGGCTTGTCTTCAAGTGCTCCTCATACCCTGGAAAAATATGCACTTACGTAATTTTGCGACGCATCTCGGCACTCCGAAATCGAGGATTGAAACTATCTGAATCCACACCCCTCCGCCAGATACGGATCCTTTCAGCTGCACACACACATACAATGCGTTAGTCGAGCTATTTTATGAACGACATTTTATTAATACTTCACTCCAGGAAATTTGTACGGGGATCCCCCCACTGGCAACTTAATGACCAAAAATGCAGAACAAAATAAATGCTGAGCGACTTAGTGACCAAATAAGGTTCAGGCTGTCTAGAAAATTCAGTAGCATCATTTCTAGAAAAAGCAGTTCAAAGGCTTACCGGTGGACGCTCCGGCAGCTCTCAGCTCCTTTCCCAGAGCAACAGACATAACTAATGTTAAGTCTGCTGCCCTGTGCAGAATTTCTGTCACAGAAATTAAATTTTCAATGCCTTTCCACTTTTCACAGACTTTAGTTTCAAATTCAACAACGCCAGATATACGACAAAATGAAAGGCATTCTAGTATGCCAAAATTTGAGGAGTCATGGAAGGAGCGGAGTTCGAATTAAAAAACATCGGCGGCGTCTGCAAGCACCGTATGGCAGGGTAGAAACGTATGACTTACTGATAACTAGCCACATTGGCTTGACGAGCCAACTGAAGGTGTATTTTGGAATGTACCTGCGGAACAAAGGTGTCCAGGAAGTAACAAGTCAAGGAGAGTCACGACTGGTACTCAGATTGCAAATTTCTGAATCTTAGACACATTTCAATAGATCTGAACATTAGATTACAGGGATGACAGAAATTCAACCACAAAAGAGAGCTAGAGGATAAATCGCTCACATGGGAACGTGTGTGTGATAAGCCATTACTACTGGAACCCCTACAAGCTTAGATATGATGAGGGCTCCAAACACCTGCGAGAGGCACAATCCCCAACCTCTCAAGTACTAGACCGAAATACATAGAATGCAACGTATGGCAGACCAGTTTGGGGCAGGCTAATGTCAACGAAGGACAGGTACTCCAGAGCAGAACTGCTCTGCTCTGGACTCGAGCAAGTACTTCACAATATTGGCTCTTAGAAAGTTTCTCAGCATCAAAGAAAAAGCGAATGAATATAAAAGAATACGATGAGGTCAGATTGCCCACATTCATCGCAATCGAAGCAACAAGGAAGACATACCATGATTCCAGGAGACGATGCATGGATAATATCGGGCTTGAAGTTCTTCACCTCCTTATATATGCGTGGGCTCAACGCTAGCGACATTGGAACAGCCTGGTACCAAGGGAGAGGAAAACTGCCAAAAAGAAACGCCAAAACTGCTCACCATTACTGCGCGTTACCACTGAACTTGTCAAGGATTGCTCAAACGTCTCTAGACATGACGCAATCATGAGAAACACTACCTGAGAAGAATTTTCGAGAACTAAGCTTAACATTCTCGAGAACGCACATCAGAATCGTTTTTATAAAAATCACATGTTAACTGAAAAAGAAAATGTTTACCTCCAGGAACCAATGACTTTTGCACCATAAAATTCCTCAGGCACACCATGATGCGTAGTGACAACTAGGACCTGCAAAGGTAAATAAAGGTGAAGGGCATGACTAACATTGTGTTCGAAGCAGCATCTCAAAGTGGAGTGAAGAGTATGCTTGGATTTCAAATGAGTAACCAGAATGCAGTAGTGACCTCAGGATGGACACAAGAGAACTAATTAATAGGGTAAAGTTCTTATAATACAACCTCTCTCTACAGTGTCCACTCTAACATCACAGAACTATTTTAAATTCTATACTGACAAACTCAACAAGAGAAATAAAAGCTCCAAACATTCATTTTCTCATCCAGCAGTGCCAAGATGGAGGGAATAAATGACGCCTAGCAAGACAATCACAGTGCGAGCAAGTACCTCGTCTCCAAGTTCACGTAAGTAGCGGATAAAGTTTTGGTAACGATTCTTGTAACCTGAGATATACCTGTATCATAAACTAGCCAAACAAAAAATCAGGACAGAATATTCAAGATGCTTCACAGCAGAAAAATGAAATTCAAGGCTTGATCTCATACGCTTCATCTTCCCGCTCACGAGTTTCCCAAACTACATCGCTTAAATTTCCATGACTGCGACACTCTCTAATTGATTTATGTCACATTCTTATATTAAAATCATTTATTAATGTCTCATGAACAAAGAAGACACTTCCTCATCCCAGTAGTCATTAAAATAATGTATTATACTAGAAAAGCGCAATAGTAGACAACCACTGCGTCTCGCAGTAATTAAACTAAACACTAAACACACACAGAAAAACGTTCAAATTATAATTTACTTAAACCAGATTCAAATAGAAACCTCACAGCGCATCATACAGCTCCAACTAACTTCCATCAAAATCAATTGACAACGAACAATTAAATTCTCCACCAAAATTCAAAATGCAAGGCAACACGCACGAAAACGGAGAAGGCTCAACGAAAAGCACGACGCGTCGCGGCTCATGCGCCCACTCCTTGGCAAACGCCTCCTGCTCCACCGACTTCACAGGCGCAGAAACAAACGCTTCACCACTCGACGCCGCAGCAGACGCCACAGCCAAATCCTCCTCCGCAACAATTCCTTTCCCTCTGATTCTACCGCAGCTCCACTCTTGCGCTATCAATCCGTACTTTGCATCCCTAGCGCCAGCAGGCGAGGGCGAGAATTTCAATGACATAACGACGCCAATGCGCAATCGTCTTGCTCCCGAAGTTCGAATTGGAGAGACAAGAAAGTGCGAAGCGGAAGTGGAAGCTGCGGCATCCCTAGCGCCAGCAGGCGAGGGCGAGAATTTCAATGACATAACGACGCCAATGCGCAATCGTCGTGCTCCTGAAGTTCGAATTGGAGAGACAAGAAAGTGCGAAGCGGAAGTGGAAGCTGTGGCATTGTTGTTGCAAGAAAGGGATGGCGCTAGGCCGCAGGGAGCTCGCAGGAGCGCCATGGCGGGGGAGCAGAGGTAGGAGAAGAGACTGAGTGGATTAGGAGCGTTTTGCTTGGGCTCTGCAAGTCATGGGAAGACAGCGACTGGAACGCTTTGTTATCTGGCGTAGAGGGCAGGGAGACCCGTGAAGTGCAAAGGGCATATGCTTTGGTGCTGGTGTGAGGAAGGGTGGTGCATCCGCTAGTGTGAAAGACGTGAGGAGCACCAATTTATAAGAGGGAAGGAAGCTTAGAATACCCCCAAATCATCCAAACAAGTATTTGAGCGTGGTTCCTATTGTTGAGTTATCAAAAAAATTGTGGATCTCATTGGGAATCAAAAGGGGATTCTAATTATCTTACAACTAGAGTAAACACCCCATTTATCAAATAATTCCAACCATTGGATAGTAACTATC
The DNA here is from genome assembly GCA_951799445.1 of Pseudisothecium myosuroides. Taxonomy (NCBI): domain Eukaryota; kingdom Viridiplantae; phylum Streptophyta; class Bryopsida; order Hypnales; family Lembophyllaceae; genus Pseudisothecium; species Pseudisothecium myosuroides. The sequence continues at coordinate 11,384,113 of OX637291.1, read as the reverse complement.
CTATTCACCAGACAAGAACTGGACAATAAGCAAATTTTATAGGAATTAAGCTGGAGTATTTGAGTGTGGTTCCTATTGTTGAATTGTCAAAGATTTTTGTGGATCTCATTGAAGGTCAAAAGGGGATTCAAATTATCCTACAACTAGAGTAAACACACCATTTATCAGACAATTCCAAACATTGGATAGTGACTATTCCATTCACCACTCGAGAAACGGACTATAAGTGAGTTCTATGGGACTAAGTTGGAGGTGTGTACTTTTGTTGGAACCGCTCCAAGGCAAATTTGGGAACTAAGCTTCAACTTGCTCCTGTTGTGTCTATTACTATTTAAGGAACCTTAATTTTGTACCACCGCACAATCACTGCACATTGTGCAGTAAAAAGTTATATTAGGCTTGATAAGATATTAGGCTTGTTACCTTTAAGTTGGAATGAAATTTGCAAGAGAAAACCTTTTTGCGCTCTATTTTTTGAAAGTGAATCTTAACATGGTATTTAATAATTGTGTCAAGTTTTAGAGCATACAAGTTTCTATAATATTGTGGAGAAGGATTTGAATTTTGTTAGTGCAGTGATTGGCAAGTTTACAATATATTTTTTGGACACCGTAAGAATAAACTTTAAAAATATGATGTATTAAAAAAAATTGTTCTTTTGAACAACTTTGGATGTGTTGAATCTTAGTTTTGGGGTACTTCTTGGCTTTGCTATGAATATCCCATGTTATCTTCTCTTATTATTTTATTTTATCTTATCTTTTTATGAATACTATTTTATTTTGATCTATCACTTAAGATGTTTATTGATGGATATGGAGTAGGTTTTTGTGAACATCTTTCAGTTTGGGACTTTTTAAGGGTTGTACGTTGCATTTGAAGAAGAATTGGGTTTTTTTGGTGTACTTTATTTTGTCTTGTATTTTGAAGTTTGCTCAATTTATATAGTGCTTGCAAGGATTTCAAGTACTTTCACATCTTGAGAATGTCAAGGTCAATGTTTTGCAAGGATGTTGATATTGGAGGTTCCATAAGATTTGGGTAAAATATTAGTTTTATCTTTTGTTTTGATTTATAAAAAGGCTATAATTTAGAAATTTGTTTTGTTGGACTATTGTAATTGTTTGGAACCTTGCATTGGAAAATGTTTTTTGTTATAGGACTTTTATACCATTATCACAAAAATTTATCACCAATAGGAGCCTTGTTTTTTTTTAAATTAGCAACAAACTTCATGACATATTTTTTTGTGAATTCAATGTAAAATATCTAGAATACTAGTATTCGTGTGTATGCATGTATGCTCATAAGTAGAAAAATAACTCATGGAAAATTGAAGAGATCTTAATGTAAAATGGAGGACACTTCGGTTGATAAGTATTCATATTGGATGAATATATTATTAAGGATGCTTGAAGTGATTGTCTTGAAGTTTATTACTGAAATGAAGCATTGACCGCATGCGAGTTCCAAACTTGTGTTTTATCTTATTTTTATGCAAATATGAGACCTATGGTGACTCATAAAACTGAGTCAATGTTAGAGACATTTGTATTTATAAAGCCATAGCTGAAGAAAAAGTGAAAATGTGAATTCAAAAATTGTAGTATGTAAAGTATTCTACATTTAAAAAAAAATTTGAAGCAAAATGCAATCATGGTTCAAAACTTGAATGAATCTCAAAGCTTGCAACCCTATAGATTCAATTTTGGACCTATTTCTAAAAGCACTATAACAAATTTAATTTCTTATTTTTTTCAATACTACAAAATTAGTTGCATTCCTTGGCATATTTTTATAAAAATTTATAACACCCATCTTCATACCAATATTATTATAATTTAACCTTTTTATATTTGAAAATCCTTTAGAACTTGAAAAATGCATTTGGTATTTATAAAAACCAACAGTATAGCATACTCTTGTCAATCTTAAAGAATTTGTAAGTTGCATGTAAGCCATTTCTAAATTGAAATTTCAACATTTATGATGTGAATGTCATATTAAAAAACCTCTAATAATAGGTTGATTACATGTTCTTTATTCATGCTTCTACTTTACATTGTTGACATTCAACAGTGATGCAACTACCCATTGTTGTACATTGGATTGTTTTAAAGAATCTTCAATTTTCTAGTGATCACGTCAAAGAATGTCTCAAATACTAAAATGGTTTTTTGAACCATAGAGTTGTGTAAGAAGTACTGCTTGGCCATCACTTGTGATGGAAGTGGGAGTATGGCTAAGCCAATGTCACAACTGCAAAGTGATCTTTTTTTTGTTGAGGCAAAGTGCAAATTTATCACATATAATTTTAGTCATAAAAATTGACAATGATGCAAAATCTAGAGTGATTGAGAAGTGGAAGGATGTCTTTAGAGTTCAACTTGTGTGTGTGGGGACACCAAATTCTCATCCAACACATTGAGCTAGAGTAGAATAGATGAGTAAAAGGCCCTGCCATCATCAACTTTGCCAATATGTTTCACGTATTGCCAATAGGCTATTGTGGGAGCTTAGTGGTAGGCTTCTGTTTGTTGTGCAAGAGTTCCATTACTTTTAAGATAAGTATTGGGAGATTATGGCATAAGTAGATTGTGCTTATACAATGTATGTAGGTGATATACAATTGCCAATATATTTGATATATTTGCCAATATGTGCAGTGGTGGGTGTTGTATATATTCATGTTCACCTTGCAAGAGCTCCATCATTTTTATGATAACCGTATTTGGAGATTATGACATGATAGATTGTGTGAATATTGGCAATGCATGTATATAATACCTACTTGCATAGTTTCAATTCAGTGGGTAGTAGTTGTGAGTTTGTTTTGATATTTAGTTTGTATTTGAACATGTATAGCTAAGCTAAGCATGATTCTATAGATACAATGCTTCGGCTTTCTTCAAATCTTTTGCAATTTAAATTGTTGCTACTACTAAGATCTGCAAGGAATTTGCAATGCTTATTTATTCACATATTTTTTTTAGTCCATGAGGCCGGAATTGTCTATATACTAGACGTCTGCTAGATGTGGACATGGAAGACATAGATATGGCCATTTGGATGTCATGTAACAAGCGACAATTGTGTAATTTACTAGAATAAAATTACCACTAAGTATCCATTTGCCCAAATTTTTCCTTATCTATTAAAGGTCATTTTGCATCAACCAAAAGCCGTTTGTCCGCCAAGGGTGAATAATGTTCCATTTAAACAACCATTGCACCAAAAAAACTTGAGACAATCATGCAAAGAAAATGTTAAGCCATTGTATTATTTAAAGCATTTTTTTGTGGGATTACACTAAGAAAATTGAAAATCATTTAATACAATCCAATGTGCAAGGCGGTTGGCATTTTTGGATAATTGCATCACTATTGTATGTCAACAATGAAAAGTAGAAGCATGAATAAAAAACATGTAATCAACCAATTATTAGAGGTTTCTTAATATGACATTTACATCACAAATATTGCTATTTCAATCTAGCAACGGCTTATAGGCAACTTACAAATTCTTTAAGATTGACAAAAGTATCCTATATTCTTGATCATAGCTCTTGTTTTCTTGACTATCCGAGGGTGTTTGATTGTAGCTCTTGTTTTCTTGACTAGCTCTTGAAACAAGCATAATTCTTCATTTATATGGAATATTTTTGATGATCATCACCATTGAAGTGAAAGGAGAATTATGTAGCTTTCCTATGGAAAAAAGATCGTCAAAATCGCACAATTTTTGAGAAAATGCCATTGTTGACAAGATTGGTGATAGATGTTTGGTTAGGCAGTACTTTGTGCATACATTGAAATGGAAATGTTGAAATTGGAATGCTCAAAAGTGCTCCAAAAACTCTGATTTTTTTTCCACAAGTAGATATCATAATGATATTGATGTGTAATTTTTTTCAAATAATTTCAAAGCATAGAAAAAAAGAGATGCAAATGTGAAGTGACACCCCTTCTCCATTCTCAAAAAATTCACCAAAATCACACACTTGATCGTTTCTCGATTGGATTGCACCAACAGATTAAGAGGGGAAAATCATCTAGGATCTCTTTGTTGTTCACAAGCTGTCTGTGAAGTTAACATATCCAATTTTCTACAATTGTAGTTGCAAAAGCCACATGGTGACCCTATAGTCATTTAGGGGTTAAGAAAGAAACATGCCTGGTTGTCATATCTTCAATGAAACTTGAAAAATAGCACAATAACTAGAGATGAGCTTTTATTATGTTGTCTTTCAGAGTTGAGTTGAATTGTTGCTTCAGAGTGGAGAACACAATTGCGTACACCCTAAAAACGCACCTTGTAAACTGTTAAATGAAGCTGTTGTATACTTGTATTCAATTGGGAGTTGCCATGCGCAATGGAGGACCCATTAGAGAGAACCCAATCTACTACAGAGTTTTCTCTCTCAAGCTCGATGCTTTTAAGGCTCCCACTCCAACTTCCACTTCAAGACCCTCAGGAATCCTAAAATCTACAGAGTGGACCAAGTAGGGTTTGAGCATAGAAAGCCTGCAGACCTTGTCCCGATTACGTTCAATGACAACAAATATTCTAAGAACAAGGGTTTGACAAATAGTCGTATGCATAAACCAGGTTCCTCTAAACTTCAGATAGGACTGCATCGCCATCCACACCCAATAGAACGCGAAGTTCCCTAAACTACTCCTGTCGTAATGAATTTTAGTCAATGAGTACAGTATGGAACAGCAACGATTTGGAAAGCAAACACGAAATTGAAAGAATCGTGCCGTTAGAAATTGAACGAAGAAACTTAAAGGGAATTGCCCATTTCTCAAAGTCGACACCTAACCTTGATATGAGCATCAACGAATAGCCAATGGCGTCCTTCTCTGCAGTACCTTAGATTCACGCAATAGATTAAGAGAAAACAGGAACAGAAGTCAAAAAAATAAATCACCAATACAAAAGCATCCCCACTGTTCGAATTAACAAACAAGACAAAATCTATCAGATAATCCAACAATATACAATTCCATGTTCAGTGAGCTGAGATGTAGGAAATTAAAAATCCAAGGATCCCTGAGAATGTCCAAGCCTTCAATCCCACTTTGAAAAACCCTGTCACAGCAAGAGCACCACAATAGATTCATGCAATAGCTCGAGAGAAAACACAGGAGTAGAAGTCAATAACTACCAACGCAATATTCGAATTTACAAAAAAACGATAAAACTTTTACATATACCAGTGTTTTACAATTACATGTTCAGTAACCCGAGATGCGGAAACTCCAAGTCAAGAATCCCTGCGAAACTCCTAGCTTTCAACCTCTACTTCCAAACCCTAAGTTTCTCGAACAGAGAAAGATTTAGCATAAGCAACCAACCGGGGCCGCCCTCCATAGCCCGCTCCTTAGTTGTAATAAAGCTCCAGGCCATGCCGTCGTAAATCTCGTAGTCACCCAGGGTGATGTGGTCCTAGTAAGTGGTACACCACTTCTGGCTGCGAATCTCCAAGCTTTCAAACAGTATTTCCAAACCAAACCCTAAGTGTCTCCAATAGAGTAAAATTCAGCATACGCAACCGAGGCCACTCCCTCCCTCCACAGCGTGCTCCTCCTTAGTTGTAATAAAGCTCCAGGCCCATGCCGTCGTGAATCTCATAGTCGCCCAGAGTGATGTGATCCTTGTAAATGGTGTACCACTTCTGGATGCGGATCTTCTCCGGCCGCGTCCCCGTCTGCGCGGCCACCAGCTTCTTCAGATCCCCGATGGTGTCATCCTCGTTGCACTTGACGCGCACCTTCTTCCCCAACCTGTCGTTCAGCACCACCTCCATCATGGTTCCTGACTGAGTTCCTGCGCCTTTGCTCTCACTAACCCGAACGACACCTGCTCTGAAAACTAGCAGACACTCGAAGAAGATGAAGAAGTACAACCCTAATGAGCAATCCAAAAGCAACAACACTCTGGTGCACGAAATCTGCGTGCGTGAGGGAAGACAACAATCGGACAAGGAACGCCGGACTTGGCTTGAGAAACACTCTATATACTGTAGGTCTTCGAGAAAAGAAATCTTGAAAAAGTAAACGAAAACGTAAAAGACGAAATGAAAAAGCATGGCCATTGCAGACAACTTTGTACGAGAACGTGTGCACGGGGGATTTTCTATTTGTAGAAGGGCTCCGTATAAATTAAAAAATTATGTTTACTTTTATTTTTTTTGTGGCAACGGCGCAGGGCACACTAGTTAGGTTGTTTGTTTTGTTTTCATAACATTTTTTTGTGGAACGACACAAGGTACTTTTTGTTAAATGTTTAAGCTTATTTAATAGGAAAAAAAGGTCTTCTATAAATTTGCAAAACAAAAAAATTACTAAATTCTAATATTGAATGTTTCTAATTACTATTAAAATTTTATTGATGGATTCTTGTGGTATCATCAATTCATGTAAGTACAAATAACTTTTGAAAGTATAATAGTAACTGTAAAGAGTGGTTTTTCAATTGAGTACATATCCATTCTTTATGAATTTATGCAATAAGAGAAGATGTGATCCTAGAAATCATTCAAAAATGATTAAAGTTCAATGAATACTTGAAACAAGTGTTGTGGATTTCATTATTTAATGAACAATCAATTGAAAACTTTGTGTTGTTGCAATTTGTAACATTGTCTTTATATCTTTAATTTGCTCTAAACCCAACAACATACAAACCACTTTAAGACTACACTCCCCAACAATCTTCCTTCTATGTCCCTTTTCCTTTTCATCACCATAATCCTTTCTTCTCTGATTGTTTTGGGTGGGGCTATAAGTGTGCTTTTCCCTTGATCAAATTTTTACCACGCATTTTTCCTTGCACTCTGTTTTTATTGCAATTCCTCTCTCCCTTATGCTATTCTCTTAGTCATTGATGAAACACTTGCCCATGGAATTTAATTGCTAATGATGGGTGTCCAAGGAGTTAATCCAAAAGGGACGAAGCCTATGACCATGTAGGGGTGTTAATATGTGAGCCTAGAAGTCAAGACACCTATGTTATAGGTGTCTATATTATAAAATTCTTCTAGGGTTATTGAATACCTATATTATACATACATGTATAATAGGTGTTTATGATATAAGCATCGTCAATTGTTGTAGAGTATCTACTTATACCTAAGCTTAAGGTTCATATACTTGCATTTCTATACTCACATGCTAGCATTATTGTATAACCATGTAGTCAAATTTGAAAGTCTATCATTCTGTATCCTCCATTTTTTCTCTATATATGAGTGAAATTTTTATTTTTTTATTTTTTTATATATTAGTTCACATGTCTAATATAAATTATCAATTTTTTTTAATAAAAAATTCAAATTACTATGGATTCTTTTTAATGAAAAAAATTCATATAAAATACAAAGTATGCTCAAAAAAATCTAAAATTTTGAGAATAGAAGTACACCATAGACTTATACAACATTGTGGTATAAAGAATTTTTTCTTGTATTACTTCATATTTAGAAACTTGGTTATAGATTCTCAACTTCAAACTTCACAAAAATGCTTATTTTAAGGAATTTTCAAAAATTTCAAGTGAAGTAAAATATACACTAAATGCTTATTGAAGCTTCATTTTGTGAGTTTTACTAAAAAGCAAAGGAAATCATTTTGGATGTCAAAATCAAATTTTAAGGGAAAAAGCTCAAAGTATTGACATACATTGGATAGTGTACCATTTTTTTGATAAATCCCCCATATAAAATTAAAAAATAACTAAAATATCTTGAACTCAATTCAATAATTTGGCTATAATATCAATAAAGTTGTACAAATAGAATCGGATGAAAATCATTCATTCTTCAATATGCACAAAGCCTAGTTGACCGTCCACTTGATACAAAATGTCCTCAATGCCCTTCCAAGGTTAAAAAGATGTGTGGAGGCCATATTCTTGGGATTAGATACAAATTTTGTATATATAGAGTTAATTGTAAAGCCATGTTATAACTCCAATTCAATATTGCAAACAATGTGGAGCCTCTTTCAATACTTGTTCAAAGTAAAATGCATTTGAATGTCTACACTATTTGATTGCTTTTAGGAATGACAACAAGGCCTAACTTACTCTATTTCATTTTGGGAAAAACGTCAACAAGGCATGTTGCATGCAATCTGTAGAAGGAGGCTCGAAAAGCGCTTGGGCTCTAAGAACTACCCCCACAAAAGTGGCAGAAACAATTCAGAAAGGTTTTGGAAATGGAACAATGTATGTATGTTGGAAAACTATGGTGGAATGTGGGTGGTTTTAGAATACTAAGCTATTCAATGTGCTGACTAGGATGGGCGTTTTTTGCGTGCATAATACTTCTGAATAAAAGATTAGTGCAGTTAATGCAGTGCTCTAATGAGGGGCGGGCAATTTTGGGGTTCAGAGGGTGCCCTTCACCACTGGCAAGCGCATACATTGCGGCATGTCTGACACGATCGCTTAGAATTCTTTTGCCTGTACAATGCGGACACAATTAATGCATATGGATTCACTTTGCATATGTAATGGACAAATTAAGAGCTTGCATTAATATTTCCAGCATCCTTTTATCTCTTTCAAGCATTGCTTTGCTCTCTTGAAACACATGTTCTCTTTCATCACTGAAGTGGCCTATGACCATGAATAGCAACCTATTGAGCTCCCACTTCCAAAATTTGCATTATTTCCATTCTGAGTGCAAAACTTCTGATTAAATCATCACTACAACGTTCCCCTTTAATCTTTTTACCCAAAATATGGAATGAATTATGGATCAATAGATTTCTCTGGAGACGGTTGTTTTCCCTTAAGTGAACACTTTTTGAGCCTTCTCCCTTAAATCATGTCAACACTTCTTCCTAAATGAAGGTTTTAGTCCCACCTTTGTAAAAACAGAGGATCAAACTCAGATGTACTATGATGGTACCATATTAACATGGTGGGTGTTGATTTGCCATACAACTATTGGAAGGTGGTTTGCTAGATTGGAAAACACGCCTACCATTTCATCTTGGCAAATTCGGGCGTGTTGCTGAGTAAGTAGCAACTTCCACTCTATGAAAATTGTCGATGTAAGGAAATGCCAGTGGTGATGCTCTAAGTCCATAAGAAGAAAAGAATTTGAAATGATTTCCTATGGAATGAAGTTATGGGTGCTAGAATTCCAAAGATCTCCAATAGTTCCACTAGTAGAGAATAGGCTCTCAATGACTTGTCTACAATGACTGCAGCAGTCACTTTGCAGTTATTTTGTAGTCATTGTGGACAAAAAATGATTGTTGTAGTCATTGTAGACAAGTCATTTAGTACCCTATTTTCTACTAGTGTTCGCATACCACATCAAGCTAATTCCCGGGCCCGGTTCGCTGGAAAGTTAAAATTTGAACCTATAAAGCTTGTGGACCATCATAGGCTAGTGGTACACTTCATCAGCATCGGAGGGGGAGAAGAGCTCAATATGTTTGACCATTCTCTTCCAAGCAGAAATAATATGGTTCCATACTGGAGATCCCCGGGTGGCAAAAGGTCTATGGATCATAAGCCAAGAGGGAGACAGGTACCAATAGCCACTCTTAGGGTGGGGCTTCATCTTATGTATTTAATGTCTAAAGAAGATCTTTAGACTTGATATACCAGGCTCAATAGCATAGATAATCCATTTAACCAAGAGTGCATGAAGGGGGACCTCGGGATCAAGTAGTTTCAACCCTCCAACCGCTTTTAGTAAGCAACAATCATCCCAACTAACTCTAGTTTCGGGAGTTGTGTTCATTGCCACTCTAGAGGTAGTTCCTAAGACTACTGTGGATGGATTTGATGGCTTGAAGGGAGCCGCTCCAGATGGCTATGAAGTAATAGAGGGTTGATAGCAGAATAACATTGACTACCGTTGCTCTACTTGCAAGTGAAAGGCGCTGCGTAGTCCAATACAATAATTTTTTTGTAATTTTCTGCTTAAAGAAATCATCAATATCCATGATTTCTAGTGTAATGCCAAAAGGTGCTCCGAGGAGCTTAGACAACAAGCCCTGTGGAGCCCAAGTGAGGTCAAATTGGTCAATCCAATCTAGTATGGGATTTTTTAAGAACCAATATCCTATATTTTTTGTCCAATTGATGGATAAGCCAGATGCTAATCCAAAGCGTTCAATAAGACTAATTGTATTCCTCAATACAATTTCTTGTCCCTAAATTGAGAAGTTTGTATCATCTGCATATTGGAACAAGAGTTGCTTTTCCTAGCTGTCAAGGAGTGAGATGCCACTGATTCTACCTGCACGCTGCTCTTCTTTGGCTACCATGTTAAGGGCTTCTCCTATCAGTAAAAATAGGTAAGGAGCTAGTGGGCATCCTTGCCTCACCCCACGTAGAATAGAGAACGCTTCTATCACTCGTCCATTAAGCATGACCAATGCAGATGCATCTTTTAGTAACAATTGCATTAGGTGGATAAATGAATTTGGAATGCCTATTTTCTTCATGACGCAAAAGAGGAAGTCCCAAGAGACTACATCATAAACTTTGGCAAAGTTTAGTTTAAGAAAAAGCAAATCCTGATCAGAGTCCTTGGCCCTCTCTATAGTTTCATATTGTAAGAGGATATTGTCAAATATATATCTAAGAGGAAGGAAAGCTGATTGGCTAGGACTAATTAAGAGAAGGCTTTGTAATTTGACATGTAATGATTTAGCCAAAATTTTGTAAGACACATTGAGTAGCGTGATGGGTCTCCAATTAGATAGATTTGTGAGATTGCCTAATTTGGAGAGAAGGGCAATTACTCCGGACGTCATCCCTAGGGGTAAGTGGCCTTCATGAATAGATGATTGAATCATTGTTGTATACTCATCCCCTATTAGGTCCAAAAATGTAGAAAGATCTTTGTGGTTATACCATCAGCCTGGCCCAGGCTTCAGCCTTTAGCCATCTGTTTGAGGGCAAGGTATAACTCCTCTTTAGTTATCGGTTGCATTAACGTTTGGATCATAGGTTCATTGAATCGATTGCTAACACATGATAAGATGCTTTCATGTTCAATCTCCACCTCAAGCGTTGTCGTCTCCTAAGAATATAACTTTGAGTAAAATTTGATACAAATTCGCTCAAGCTCTTCGTGGTTGTGTCTAAGTCACTACAAGAGAAAGGGGTGTTTTAAGTGAGTTTTTAAGTAGTGTCCTAGACACATGATTTTAAGTAATGACCTTTAAGGAGATTTTTAGCAAAATTTGACTTAAAAACATGTGTTTTAAGTCAAATTTTGCTAAAAATCTCCTTAAAGGTCATTACTTAAAATCATGTGTCTAGGACACTACTTAAAAACTCACTTAAAACACCCCTTTCTCTTGTAGTGAGTATGCCTAGGGCATCTTTGAGCTTTGCGATGGATGAGGTTAATGGAACCTCACAAACTGCTTTGAAGAACTCGGCACTCAATCGATCTCCAAAAAGTCTCCACCTTGTCTAGGATCTAACTTTTCTACCTTCCAACTTCATGGCCTTGAATTTGCCAAGTTGGGACTGAAATAAACCAACCTCTTTCTGGAGAGGGATAAAGTCTGGATGGTCTTACAGCTTGTTTGTCATACAATCTAGATTTTTGCACAAATCTTCTTCCTGTTGTCAATAGCCTTTTGCCTTCTGAGTGCAATAATGTCTGTAAAAACAAGTGACACGTTTCATTTTGGTGAAGAAAGGCGTGTTAGAAGGAGCTGATGACCATATCTCTATGATCCCAGGATCATCCTCATCAAAGTGAAGTGATGACATTATCCATCTACTTGGTCTTGGAGAGACCTGTGCTAGCTCAATAATTAAAGATACAAGGCAATGATTAGACCAAGTGTGGTCACCTTTGATGCGGTATTCTAATATTTCCCTTTTGCTGATGTCAGAGTCCGGGAAAACATAGCATCTATCTAGCCTAGCCATGACTCTAGCCCCATTATGGCGAAAGTTATCCCAAGAATAAGTGAGGTTGGATTGTCAAGGGATACTCAGCGACTTGAATAGATTCCTTAAGAGCATTGAACAACAATTGTTCTTGAGCAAGCATCGTTCTGCCACACATGCTAGATTTGTCACTTCTCCTTTCTAAGATGTTAAAATCACCTAATAAAACCCAATGGCAAGTTGTAGGAATGTCATGGAGCATTGCTTCCCACATAATTTATCGTGGATGAGGCTCATGGGGGGCATAAACATTAATAAATCCTAAGTCACCACCTGGGATTTGGGAGATAATGAACCAGTGAATCCGTCCTCCAAACAAAGACCTCAACTGGGAAATCAGTTTAGAATACCTAGGTGATATAATAGAAGCCACCCCTGCATGCTTGAGATCCATTAGGTGTATATCTTAGCTCCGCCTCAGTATAATATGTAGTAGCTTGCTTCTACTTCTAATGTGTCCCCAAATTAGCTACTCGTGCTCCCCGGAGTTTATGTTCCTGCAAAAAAATAAAATCTACTAGAGACCTTTGAGTATAATGTCGTAAGTTGGCAATTGCTGCAGGATCATTGAGACCTCGAGCATTTTGAGAAAAAAAAATCAGCTTCATGATTTGCTCGGATTGGGAGTATGTCGAGTGCTCCTTTCGCAGTCAGGAAATGTACCCCTTCTATATTCCCATGCATCTAAGGGTGGATCTGAGACAACCAATTCAATATGGGCCTAGGGTTGTTGATTCATTAGAAGGGATTTGGGGCCAAGAAAGGGCCGTTTCAGGCCCGTTCCCCAATCTGTCCCCATGTTGTGAATAGTGGTATGGGCTGTCAAAAAAAAAAAAAAAAAAAAAATATATATATATATATATATATATATAATTTTTTATTTTTTTTATTTTTTTATTTTTTCTAGATTCCTATTCCTAGTTCAAGGCACATGACTTATGACAAGGATTTTATTTCTAGGATCTAGTAAATATATTAGCAAAGTAGTTAATGAAAGTTGATGGATTCTAAAGTCCCATCTACTTTTGAAGGGTAGATATGCCATGGTAGGGGTTTGATTTTGAAATTATCCCTATTGCATACATATATAGAGACAAAGTGACCTATATAATTTTTTGATGAAGGATTTGTTCCCTTCTAGCTCCATGTTCACACATATTGTCATTTGGGAAGACAAATAATATATCTATAGGATGTGACATATTGACATCTTATGTAATATGCTAATTATTTCCCGTAGTGAATTACCTAAATATAAGGGTGATTTGACTAACTCATTGTAGGCATTGGTTGCAATAGCCTAAATTAAATCAGTAAGTCACTAATTGTGGATCAAAAATGTTTTAATCCTCCAGCTCACTAATTAGGAGCGATTATGTGGAAGGCCAAAGGTCTGTATTGCTTAGTGAATTGCTTTACAGACATCTAATTAACCAGAATAGGTGGCTGATGTTACTTAAAGTAGTAAATGTGATCTAATTTGCTAAAATAGTACACTCAGCCCAAATTATTGAATTTTAATTTCATTCAGCTCATTCAACTGACTGATTTGGTGGAGGGCTGGAGGCTTTGGATACAGTTAAATAGGTGGTTTATACTTACTATCTGACTACATACGGGATTACGTGTTTAATGCTTTTGAGGGCAGCCTTGATTTGCCATACCCAGCTGTTAAGCGGGAATTAATTAGCATCCACTTTGAAATGAACGGATGATCCTTGTAGAACACTCTGGCTGGGAACACAGTAGTGGAGTTTGGAGCTTCTCCCTCGAACTTACTCCCAAAATTCGTGATGCAAGTCTATGCTGTGAGAGTCTGAAGCAAATGGCACAGTGAACGCCTTGAGTTTCTGTGACACTATACTGATTGTTGGGTTGAGATTCTGGAGCTTTGATAATTTTCACTTTCTACTACTGAATAGCTTACAGTGAAGCTTTCTTTTTGCTGTTGTGCTGGTCTCATGGCTTCTTCCCAAAGCACTACTCAGGTTTTTTGATTGATTGAGGCTATAGTTTGCATTGTTTTCTTGTCTGTTTTTCCTTGTGAAGGCTATAGCATGCATTTGAGGGCTTAAGACACCTGGTGTAACCTCACTAACCCTACATTTCTTTGTGTATGTGGTTTTTGGGACGGGCACAGGTGAGGCCCCAAATCTCTTGGAGAAATTCCGACGCGAGTTGCTTACTATCTACCTCAAATATGTCAATTTTTGTCTACTTGCTTGTAGAAATTTTACAAAGTACTTTGCTTGTAAATATTTCTAATACATGATGATGTCCTAGTTTTTTGATAAAAAGTCTACTATGTGCATGGTGTATATTTACATGGACAAAATATTACACTTAGAAGGACTTTTTCTTGTGATTTGAGACAAATTTGGTGAATGTTGTCTAAGGTTGTCTTCACAAAATAGACAACTTTGATAAATGTTGTTTATTGTTGTCTCCACAATATAAACAAGTTTGGTGAGTTAGTATTGTCTATGGTTGTCAAAATAGACATGTACATGCATTTGCATGATCTCTGAGTAAACTTGGAACAGATTGGACCAATAAGATATGGAACAGTTTTGCTTTGTAAGGAATGAAAACTATACAGGATACTAATTCCTGTTTAGGGATTTGTTTAGCCTCAAAAGGATTTGATAAGCGCTCAGTAATGGGATGTACCAGAACAGCTGTTTTTTTAAAATCTGATGTGGCCGAGTCCCATCCATCTCACCCTGCTGTGGTGGCGCAGTTTCAGCAATCAGGAACTATTCACAACTTGTGGAGAACTCATGGGAACTCGCGGCCCTTTAGAGGGCCCAAATTCTCTCTAATGGCCGCCTTTCTGTCTTGCCAAAATTTTCAGATTCCTAATAGTAAAGTTTCCGTCCACTACAATTGTACACATAGTTGGGAGGTTTATAGGCCATGCTGAGATAGAATCCGAGATATGATCAAAAAACTAAAGTAAAGTGAAGCTCTTCTACCAGATGTTGGGGAAGAAGGATTTGATAGTTCACGGATGTCTGGCAGATGGAGCTGGGCATCTTCGAAGAATCAATATCTAGAGGAGGGCCGAGAACTTGTGTGAGAGTAAGGTTCAACCTTTGTGGAGGGGCTTGAGTTGTTGTCGTTGCCAATAGATGAACACTTGATAATCTGAGGTTGGAGACGTCCTTCGACTCAAAAGATTCGCTATGGTTTGGGGAGCTTGAGTGTGTGTTGATATCTTGTGCTTGGTGCAATCCAACTGGTGGTTGTAGATTTGGTAAATGGTGCGTGGCAATGCCTTCTACTTGATGAGGTTCCTTTAAGTGATGTTGACTCCCTAGATTGGCTGAATGATTGTACAGAAGGATTGGAGTTGGGGTTGAATGGCTTCCCGAAGAGATTAGAATTAGGGTTGGATTGGTTGATGAGATAGAATTCCTAGAGTCCAAATTATGAGGGAGTCTAGAAGATGGATAATCGATATCCATTTGTGATTCATCAAGTAGGATACAACTAGCTATCAATTAACCTTTACAAATATCACACCAGTGGAGTATATTTATAGTGGCTACGTACGAAGAGTTTGAATTGTGGAAATATTTAAAGGTCAAAATCGCTCACCTCACCTATTATTTGTTGGCATTACACAAACTCTTGTGTTCGACCTTGGCAGGTTACGATGGGGCAATGGTAAACTCCTCCTAGATTATAAAGCTAATTTAGGCCGCCAACTCCTTACTCAGCAACCACACTTACGTAAAACCATCCCCTCGAAATGACCAGGGCTTCTTCCTAAATCATTTGAACCCGCATGGAATGATGTCCAAAATAAAGCCTGATCAACAAAGGAATCAACATTTATTTGGTCGGTTTAGTATAACGCGGTGGCTGTAAACTCTTGGCAAGCACAAATTGCACCTGGCATTGACACTACATGTGTATGCTGTGAATCTGGCCTCGAAGAAACCCCCATACACAGATTCTACCTTTGCCCAAGAGCTCGTAACGTTTGGGACTATGCTCAGTCTATACTTCACCATGTCCAAGGATCCTTACCAACTATGGGACCTCACCAACAATTTCCGCCAACACAATGCATCTTAGCTTCACTAATTCCCTTGAAGTTTTAGTCATTTAAGACTAGTTGGTCACTTTTGAGAGGTTCAACTCTTTGGTTGATATAGACATCCAAAAATAGTTAGGTTTTTGCCCAAGACCGGTGGTCCATCCTTAATATTCATAACTCATTGTGGGATTAGCATTTTGGACTCCAGACGTGCAGCACTGTTGAAGACCCATTGTAGTGTACACCACTGGCCACAACATGTTGATAGGATGTGGGTTGAATTTGATAGAATTTGGCTTTAGTCTCCAATTTTTGCTAGTAGGATTGGAGATAGTTTTCTATGGAATAGGAGAGGTCCTCCTCCCTATTCTTTTTTCTAGGTTCTGATTGTCACAGTTTTTGTCCAATGCTCATTTTCTCTTCATTTGTCCAACCTTTCGGCTTGGCTGTCTTGTATCGTGTTTTTTTTACTGGAATGGGTTCCCATTTGTTTAAAAAGAAACATGTCTTCTATTGTAGTTTTTTTTAATGCAATGGTACCCATTTGTTTACAAAAAAAACTAAAAAAACTCAGATGTACACCACAAGGACATGGTCTCCAAATTTTCTGTATTAGAGTTTTCCATTCAACAGACTCGTATCTGTGAAATGATGGCCCCAACATTAACAGATGTGTCGTTATCATTGGGTACCACAACTTTCAAACATTTTTGAACTATTGCCAAGTCTCCACCTCTTTGGATAGAGACAATAAAAATTAAAATCATGTTATCAAACATCAGAACAGTAATCAGTCCTACTCCACAGAGTGTCTAAGTGAAGAACTTGGAACTGGAAGACGATTTCTTTACTGAATTCTTGTTGTGCTGAATTGCAGCACATGAATATCAGGAAAAGGTAATAAAAGAGCCCTGTGGAGTGTACGCTAGGAGTCTCATGTTGGAGTCTCCTAATCAAAGAATGTGTTGAAAATAGAGCTACTCAAAAATGATTTCCTATCCAAGGACATTGACTATGGTACAAATGACTGATGTCTTAAAATTGAGATACATCAACCTCCTTTTGGAAAATTGGGTTAGTGGTCGATGAGTTCAGATCATTTCCATCAGCTTGAACTGCTTGATCAATCTTAATTCGGTTTATCCTCACAGTACCCAGTAAGTACTCTGGAAGCTCATGTGCGTTTTTAGCCTGCGACACGCGAAGTTTGGAATGAGCTACTGAATTGCATTAGATCAGTTGGCAGTCACACCATTGTCCCCATTGAAGTCCCATAGAATTTTTAAACAAAAACAAGAAAACAAACGGAATTCAACATTGCATGGTGAAGCAGAAGTACCTCGATAAGAATCGCCAGGTCCACAACGACACTCGTTACGTAACCCAGAACCAATCCCACCACGCTCCGTGCCACTGATGACGACCCGATATCGACATCAACCTGAAACCAAAACAACTCGGTGGTTGAGGATGGAAGTTCTTCTGCATCAGGAACAAGTAGAGACTTCGAAACAGAGAACCGGCAAGTTAAAAGACGGGAAGTTGGATTGCAAGTACCTCAAGGAAGTTATCTTTTCGCAGATAATTAATAGTAACAGCTTTACCCAATAGGCATGCTTTTGTACCAACAGCACGCTTCACCATCCAATAACCCTGAAAAATGAACGATACATTAGAGCCTTGACTTGAGGTAATGACGTGGCAACAAAAGATTAACACGGCATGATGCAACCATGTCTCAAAGAAAGTTGGTACTTTGTTATCAGTGAATATCATTGCATTTAAGAAATCAGCGAGGCAGTCGATTCACACCTCCACAATACTCGGGATCAGCTTAAATCTAGAATTCCGAAACGCATCGTCCCCATTAGCGAACTGATCGAGCAATGAGCCTGGCTGAATCGGCTTGTCCGCAACGAAGTGCATGGCCAGGCTATAATGGGTCTTGCCAGGAACCTGCTCAGGGTCATATTGCCCATGTCAATAAGATGATTAGCAAGGCAGATCAGCAACTTCTCAACGTAGTAGTGCGAGAAGAACTTATAGATGCTACTGTGCAGATAAATGACGACAGTGTCACAGGCAGAGAGGCAGTACATTGACCTGAAATCAGTACAATGTAGGTTACCTGAAGATTGATAACAAGTATAAAAGGTGCTTTCCTCCCTGCTGCTGACTAATACACAACAAAAAAAAACGCAGCACAGATAAGTAACTCCTCTCGTATACAGATTCGACAAAAAAAATCTCTTTTCATTGAAGGAAAAATTTCAGTATGCCAAGAAAGCACACGCAGTCGCTCACCTGCACGCAGCAGCTAGGTTGCAAAGCAATGTGGTCCATCCTTTGATCTGACTTCAGCCAATCCACAGCCAGCAGCTTCAAAAGCGGCTCCCCACCAGATGTCTGACCACCATCCACATGATTCAATGTTAGTTGAATTTACAAACGAGCTGCTACATCTTGGTTGCATCCTCATCATCATTAAAGACAGGATAAAAGGAGTACTGCAAACCTTGAGGCTGTCCACGTTGTAAGTCCGACTGCGAACCATAAAGCCCTTTCCCCCAGGATCAGACCATCCGTTGCAGTCTTCGTCACTAATGGTCTTTCTCAGTGACGAATAGAACATATTAGGATCCAGTTCTACAGTTGGCGCATTCCAGTCGAGATCTTGACTACCTCTAGTTGCTGCATGACGGCATGTAACGTCAGGAGGTACCTTATTTGAAGATCCAAAACTTGAAAAACAAGTACAATGATTCAGAGGGAAGATTGACAGACGACGTGAGCAATTCACGCATACTCCGAAGCACACATGCAGCAAGATATGAGAAAATTTACCTGGAATCTTCTTGGCGGGTCTACCGAGTACAACATCCCAAGACAGTCTGCAACTGGCACCGACTGCCTGCAAATACATACAAAGAACATTAAATACTCCTTGATAGAAACTGGCGAAATGGGCTTCACTGCTCAGTTGATTCAAACCAACTGGAATACAAACAGACAAAGGAGAGTGTACTTCAAGCACGTAGGTCACAGGGAGACCGGGAGGTCAATACCCCCCCCGGTATTTTTTCTGCCCCTGTCACTATACCCCCCCAAACTTTCTGTTTTCAGAAAGTTTGGAGGGGGTATAGTGACGGGGCCAGAAAAAATACCCGGGGGGTAAGGCCTCCCCGTTCTCCCTGTGGGAACCCTAAGTGATTGGAGTCCTTCAACTTTCTAAGGTGCTCGACTCGGGTGACTCGCAAGGATGCATGACTATCAGGGCTGCTCAGTTGCTCCGTTTCTGACATCTTTAAACGTATAGGACGATACAGGTTCCTCAAAAGCAGAAACCATTTCGTGTCAATTTGAAACTCCAGAAGTTCATGTATTTGGGGGTCTGCTGCAAGCATAGCAAGGAATGAAGTGGAAACAATGCAAACCTGAAGCTTGCTGACCAGTCCATTTTCCTCCCCTTCGTCGTCTTCGTCCTCTTCGTCAGGGTCATCAGCCATAATGGCATCATAGAACTCTTCACATGACTCATGAACTGATGATTCCCTTGGAGACTTCATCAATCTTGGAGACTCCAACACTGGGTCAGCAATGTCCAGCATCTTCTTCGCCCCTTTCATCAGCCTTACTTTAGCTTGGGCTTCCAAAGTATTCAGGTCGGGACTTGCTCCAAGCAGTTCCCTCAGACCTGTGACAGCAAGTCCAAAAAGAAACAAATTCATTTAGTCTGACAGGATCACACCCAAGTCATCCAATCAATGAAACCTTCGTGCTTCCACAAAAGAACTCCTAAACACTATTAGAACCGCACCTGCAATCCGACAAAGAAGAATGTAGGGTATCGTCGTCTGAAACTTTGAATAGTGGCATCGCCTCCATCGGCCCCACCCTGTGGACTTCACCTCGACAACTTGTGTGACCAATGATCGAGGAGTTCCTGATCCCGGCCTCGCTGGCAATGGAGTAATCTCCCAGATACCCGCTGCATAACAGAACAATTATTTTTCACTATAACCTCATGTGCACAAAAAATACCTCCGAACACAATCCTAACCTTATGAAGTCTCAGGAGTCAAGAAAACAAGAGCTAGGTCCCAGGTCCGCTGTATCATATTAACACGATCAACATGACAATACTAAAAAAATCAACACTTACGACTCAAGTCGATCCGTTGGAAGCCGGGTTTCGCTGGTCGACTTTTGTGAGTAGTTGAAACCTGTGTGATTGCTGCAACCGATACATAATTATTTAAATGAACAGTATACATAACAAATACTGGTGGTCATCTTAAAAATGCAGATCCACAGAGCGAGGGTCACAGATGTATTAATAAGTACCATGACAATAGTGGCCTATCCCGTCTTAACCCAAGAGAACTACACCTTATATACCCTTCAAGGGACAGCTTGAGCAAATCAACAAGCTTGGAAGAATTGCGGTCCATAACGCAAAATTGAAATTGAAGAATTGAAAAATGGTACTCACAATAAGACCCATCTTGATCGCGTCGCCAGTACCGTGAGAAAAGGAAGTCCCGTTTACCGTGAAACCTGCACGATTCAACCTCGAAGTTACACCATCTATCTTGGCCATGCCATCACTGAATACTGAGAAAGTTCAAAGCCAAATTCAGAATTCCTGAGATAATACAACATATAAGATTCATAGGATGAAAGATGGCATCCTTGGCATTCATGCTTTAAAAAATGACAAATGTCACATCATTCAATTGTAACCTTGACCAGGGCTTTGACGAGAAACGATCAAAAACTAGTGCTCAGATTCATACCTCTTGAAATACTTGGGGTCAAATGAGCCATACACGATGTCCGAATGCCCATCAACTTGCTCAACGAGCTCCATATTCCCGGTCAGTGTATCCCATCTGTAGAAGACAAGCACCGAAATGACAAAAGACTTTGAGAAACAATCGCAAAACATGCGTATCTTCATTGACACAAACGCCCTGCACTTCTTAGCATCCTGTAAGCTTCTTCCTAGAAGGGCAGCTAAAATGCTCTTGAAAAAAAAGTGGTTCCACAGCCAATACAAGAGCAGACATATAATTTATCTGGCCAGTTTCTAATGTAATGTCAATGTTGCATAAGTTCAAAGTGCCAACAAGTAGCAGATAGGCTTCTCAAGTATAAAATATTGTACAGAAATTTAACCGCATGGATTTCCTCTTGCAACAAGGGCCACCTCGAGACATATATACACAACATAATAATAGCGACTGAATGACTTACTGGTATCGAAGAGAACTGTCCAAGCTCATAATCTGCTCAAAGATTGTTTCTGGAGTGGCTTCAATCACACCAACCGCCTTCATAATCGTGCCTTTCTCCGCCTGAATCCATAAATAATAGGTATAAGACAAGCTGATATACATCTAGGTAATTAAAATTCAATCCACACGTAAGCATGAAAAAGAAGGAAGCACAGTAAGATATGCTCGAATCACCTTGGAGGCTGTGACGTCTTCAAAGATTCGAAGGCCTGCTTGCAAAACATCACCGGCAGACGGGTGAGAAGGTCTATAAAATAATACATTTTCGATGTTCTCACGGAGTTGGAGCTACAGTCACTAAAATTCAGTCTCCTCTCATACACTCTAATGCGGAACTCCACATCTTCTTTGATATTGAAGTTAAAGATACAAGACATCCAGGATACGAAACCTCGATATATGCTGCTGAAACTTGCAAGACATAAAACCAACTTCAAAAAGATCAGCTTATATCACCATTAACAGTGCAGAAGCACCTCCAGTCGGCATGCTCAAACGTGTCTCCCTCACGATAGTTGTAAAATCCGTCCGAATCAGGTTCCTGCGGCGAAACCACTGACGGCCGCCTCAATCGAGAACCTGGCCCTGTTTCCAAAGAAACTTCAGTGATAAGAACAGTGATAAGAAACTTCAGTGCATAACTGTTATGAACATAAAAATAGAAAATCAGGTGCCCATCTTTCCGTCAAAACAAAAGCATGTTACGAGAAGCACGCCTTCTGTATAGTATACACATAAGACCTACTGCCATGTGAAATTACCTCTGCCAATAGTAATTAGCTTCCCAATGCCTCTTGTGACCGACCTTGGATTCGTGCGAGGCCCATTAATATCAAATCTGCAAAATCGTGCGGAATCGGTGAATCAGTTTTGAAAAATAGTCCCGATGAGATTGTATGCGTGGAATAATCCGCTGACTAATCTTCATAAGGATGCATCCAACAGCAAACCAAGTGCACAGATCTACCCAAAGCCATTAGTGCTTACTCATCGTCAGTGTTGATGATCCTGCGGCCACTCCCAATTCGTTCACTGGAGAAATCGGCCTGTAATACAGAAAAGATTTACCCACACAGGTCAAGCATTTACAATCAGAGAATCGATAGCATCTCCGAAACGCCAACGATGTGGTACACCAGAGAGGAGAGAAATGAAGTCAAATTTGAAAATTAGTATACGTTAATTATTCACCTCTTCCTTGGCATGCTTGAAAGCAGAAACCCACTTGGCGACTTCCTCCGCAGTATCACATGCGAACTGCTTACAGAAACCAGCAGAAGAATAAGCAGGTAATCGCGCGCGGTTC
This sequence comes from Pseudisothecium myosuroides, assembly GCA_951799445.1. Taxonomy (NCBI): domain Eukaryota; kingdom Viridiplantae; phylum Streptophyta; class Bryopsida; order Hypnales; family Lembophyllaceae; genus Pseudisothecium; species Pseudisothecium myosuroides. Next base: position 11,361,522 of record OX637291.1, on the reverse strand, counting down.
ATGAAAATAGGTACTAGACCTTTGGAATCAATGTCAGCAAATCCCAAAGTGCTAGGCAGTTGCTCAATAAAGGTATCAAGGATTGAAGTGCTACGATTCATTTGGATAAAAAGAGTTCCATACTTACCTCTCCTTGTCTGCTGTGGTCCAGGCGATTGAAGATTCGAAGAACATACAAAGCCTGCGAAAATCATGTGCGAGTAGAACAATGAGTAGAGGCAGAATAAAGCTTGTGCTTCTTGTTCTTTCTTGACTTTCACTTGAATAGCTCCATTATAGACCCATTAGAACACATTCAATATCGAATCAAGTACAATACATCTCAACGGCTAAACATTGAGTGCATACGGGCATACCCTTCCATGGAAAATTTGCCGACCCACTTCCTCCACCATCAAATGCGTTCCCACAACTCCACTTCTGATAGGCACCTGAGAAGCAGAAATCCAAGAGAATGCAGATTCAAGTAAGTCACAGAGAATCCGTCGTTGCTAGTTTCGTACATTCCACTGTTGTAAAATCAGGTCAACCACTTCGCACGTTTTCGATCCAGATACATATTGCCAACGCAATTATGATCGCAATTGTGGATATCCGAATCCTCTATTCTCCCCCAAAGAATTACAATCTTATCTTCAGGAAGGTTATATTGACACTCCATTCTGTAGCGGGGAAGTATTACTCAGTTCTAACATTGTCCTGATGGCATAGACATGTGTTAGAGGTAAAGGGGCGACAGACTCCTGAACCACTGTCATCCAAAAAGGCCGGAGTTCATCTTCTACCAAGTGCATAAACCAGCGACACGAATAACGGACATTCGGTATGCCTGCGCTACAAATTTAACAAACCAAGGCAGAGTGACAGAGGAGAAGCGTGGACATACAGCTCGAGGATACTCGACGGGATTGCGCTTGAACATGGTTACATGTTTGCCCTTAATGATCAAAAACCGGTCGGTGAAGAACTGGTAGCCTAAGGAGCTTGTTCCAACGTGATACACCCATCCGGCGTACGCCGCTACTCCCATATCACTCGCAAGACCCCCCACGTCACTCTCCCTGTCCGATTCCATGTTCGATTCTCTCTTTAACTGCGCTTCCACCTCGACACGATCGCGACCTCGCTTCCTGTTACTCCGTGGAGTTCTGAACCCATCCGCTTTCCGTTTCGTCATCCCGTTCTTCTTCTCCTTGAACGACTTACTCAACCATCGAGCGCCCGGGATGCCGCCACAAGCGCCACATCCTTTCTTCCTCCCTCGAGGGGACGATGGCGACGGCGGGCAGGAGGAGCCCTCCAGCGGCTCGTAAGAAGCCAGCTTGACCATCACCAAACACTCTGGCCGAGAAAACGGCACACTTGTTACGATTCACCTTCCTCCTCCAAACCTCCCTTTCACGCTTCCGGAGGCCAACCTCCACTTAAATTCCTGCCCGCTGAGATTTTCATCAGTAAACTTCCCGATTGTTCTCACCTTAAATTCCTAATCCTCATCACACCTCCTTCTCGATCGATCCAGAATTCAAGAAAACCACAATCCCGTACTCATGACCACCTTCTTCCTGGCCTTAATTCCCGCAACAACCTCTCCAATGCTTAAGAAACCTCGCAAGTCCGATCCAGAGCAGCAGGTGTAAAACAACAACAGCACCGGAATAGACAATCTACCACTCGCAAAAAAACTCAAAACGATCACCACTTCCGATCTCTTCCAAATCTCTTCCAAAATCTCTTCCAAATCCCTCAAAAAACTCCAGTCGCGGTCAATTTCAAACCAAGAGAAGCCGAAACAAACTTTCCACAAAGCGAAACCCCAATCGTCAAGCTCCTCATCCGAGTCCCACCATCGCCAACGCTCAAGCTCCGGCCACAGGGAATTCTAAGAAGGAATTAAGGAATGAAGCGGAATCACGAGCAGAAGAACGCGAAAGAAGTGGTCAGCGACACGATCGAGGACCGGTTGTGCGCAACAATAATAATCGGGCCATAGCCAACGAGAATTTCGGCAAATTGCGCACGGAGGTCGATGATGGACAGGACAGACAGACTGGCTGGTTGTGTGGGAATGACGGAGGGTTATCGCAAAGAGACGGAAGGCAAGAAGCCGACGAAGACGGCGACCGTATTGGTAAGTTAGTAAGTTACTGGTAAGGGACGGAATTACTGGGAGTCGTAAGTGGCAACGTCCCTATTTGGCCAGTGGGTGGGAGGGGAGGTACTGAGTAGGAATGTGGAGGTACCGACCACGGAAAAGAGGAGGTACCGGCCACGGGAAGGAGGAGGTACCGGGTTACAGGGGGGCCTGATTGCCAGGCCGTGAAAGGCTGGTTTCTCATCCGTTCAACAGTTCCGTTGGCACCTTCGACTGAAGGATCCAAGGCGCAAATTGACTGAGGAAATGAGGACTTTTGGGTGGGGGCGCTGCAAATTTTGGAGGGTAGCAGGAGTGCTTTGTTTTTTGTGTAGTCAGAGTTGGATGAAAAATTGTAAAAAGAATGAAACTGAACGGTATGCAACATGGATGAAATTTAATCTACTACTCCGTACAAACTAGTGAAATTAGGTTGCCCTTCACTAATTTCTCAACAATTAACACTGTATAAACATTTCTTGTTACTGTACAAAAATGCACCAGTTTTGAATTAGTTCTTGTTGTAATTGGGACTTGTGAACCTCTATGTTTACAAATTGAAAGTATCTGTAGAAATATTTGTTGGGGTTAATGGCTTGTAAGGTTTAAATACCCAAAAGCGTCCATGTTTCCATTCTTGTATCCTAAAGTACCATTAAATGTCTCCCTAGACTTTTGTTAACGTATCTTCAAAATGATTAACTCTGATTTGTCGGCTTATGTGAAGGACACATACTTAACTCTGATTTGTTGACTGCTGATTTTTGCAGATTTTAAGTGTCCACCTGTGTGATAGTTTAAGTGGTTTAGAAAGCCAGCACTTTGAAAAATTACAGAAATTACATACCACATCCACAAAATCTTTTTTTTTTTTTTGAATATTCATGATTTTCACTTGCTAATACTACAAAAATATTACTTTTGGGAAAAAGTGCCTCCAACTATGCTAAATTGCTAATATTGACGGTTTTGGGGTGTTTCCACCATAGAAGAACTTTGTTGGGGCCAGGCAACCTAATTGTTAGGGCAACCTAATTTCACTATTTAGTGTAGTGAATAAAAGATTTGTTATAAATTCTTGTGTTTTTATACATTGGTTTAACAATTTTTTCACAATTTATTGGTAGAAAAGCAAATAAGAGCACCATGGTTTAAGTAAGATTTTTTAAAGTGAAAAAATCAAATGGATCAAGATCTCGTTTCCTTATTGTCAATTTTTTTTTGCCAAAACTGACTGAACTTTTGTTCAACATGTAGATTAGTGCTATATTATAGAATTATCCACAAATGCCAAATGTAGTCTTAGAAATTACTCTAGTATCCACAACCTAAAGAAAGTTATTTATTGTCATGAATCTCACATTGAAAATTACAACCTGTGCTATCAAATTAATTGAATTTTGGCTTTGAATTTTAGTCAACAATATTGGTCTACAATTGATAGCATAGACATGTTACTTACAAAGCTTATATATTAGTTTATTATATTAGTATATGTTATTTCTTCTTGAGTCAAGATACAACTCAGAATGCTTCTTTTTGCCATGATTATTCGAGTTTGTCATTAATTTTTTTCAATCCTTACTCCTATGGCTAGTATTATACAGTTGCCAACATTAGAAGAGATTTGAGGTCTCCGGAGGGCCGTTTCGGGATTGTTACCCTTCCCAGTTCCCCTGTTCTGAATCAGCAGTAATGCTCTCAGAAAGAGAAAAAAAAAATTACTTGAAAGTGAAAAAATATATTTAAATTTAAATATATATATATATATATATATATATATACATTTTATTTATTTATTTATTTTTAATTTTCAAAAAATCTGACATGCCATTCTCTCGGCCACATCAGATCGCACATGTGGTAGAGTTCCCAACCTGGGAATGCCCTAGGAACTCACAGTCTTCTAGAGGCCTCAAATCTCTTCTAGTGTGTGTTCCATTGAAGATTGACCACTATATTGCTAGACAGATTCCCATTTCGCTAACCATTATCACCTATTTTACTTAGGAATTCATTGTTTTTTGTCTGCACTAAATATGCATTTGTTGTGAAAAATGTGGAGCGTTGAAGACAAGGTTTCAATTTGAACAAAAGCAATGTTTTCAATGAGAAGGTGGATTCAAGCATTGAAGCTCCATCCCGCATCCTTTTTTTTGGCTTTGTTTATTTATTGTTAATATTATTTTGTTTTCAAATTTTTCAAATATTTTTAAGAGACTCTTTCAATAGGTTTTTAGCGAATTCAAAAAAATACATGTTGCCTCAAGAGCATCTACTTGGGAGAAAGGATTGCCAAACAACCAACATTTTGTTCAACAAAGTTCCCAAATGTTCTTACCTAGGATGCATTCAAATCGCTAGTTGTTCACCATGGCAGTTATAAGGTAACTACACCTAAAATCGACTGTTTAAGCAATTCAGCATGAATCTCATCATTATATTGGAAAACTTTTTGTACGGTCTTGTCGTTAGTCCAAAGGAGATAATAGATTCTCTGAGAATGCATTTTTTGGACACCGTATGAATAAACTATGAATATTCAAAGTGCTAAAATAGGTGTTTCTAAAACCAAACCTAGACTCTCATGAATAGTGGGTGTACATTTTAGGCAAGAATTTGTAGGGGTCGGTTTTAGAAAGGGGTTGAAATTGGATGTAGTTACCTTAACCCCTAATCCTTGGGGGACAAAATGGATCTTGGGCAGGCTCCTACAGTCTCAATATTTGTCGTAATTTTCTGAATTTTTTTATGAAGATAGAGAACCACATTAGCTTTCCAAAAATGTAATTTTTATTTCCATTGGTGCACAGGAGCAAAAGTTATGGCACAAAAACTTTGAATTTTAGTTCGGCGGGTAGAAAAAAACCCTCACAAAAACTTTAAGTTTAAATTTATTTATTTTTTCATAGAGATTTTCTTTTTATCTACATGGGAAGCTTTGATTCCTTCGATTTGGATTTGTTATGCAAAAGTTATGGACAATCTTATTTTTTGGGCAATTAGAGCATCTTCTTGAAAAAATAACTTGTAGGATTCATTTCTAAACTCAATTTTGACAATTTAAAAGAAAAAAAAAGTTTCACGAGGTTAAGATTTTTTGCTAGAACAATCTCACCGTTGAAATAAGTATATTTCAACTCTATCTTAAAGCGATTAATGATTTAATTTTTCCTTCAATCTTGAACCTACTTCTACTTAATAATTTTTTAATGAGTGAAAACCAAGTGTTCCTTTTTTGAATTTTTTTCCTAGATTTTCAACTCAATTCTTCATCACATAAAATTAGAAATTCAAAATCATTAGAGCGAATGTTTTTAAGTTAAGAAGGTTCAAAGCCAGAAAATGTAGTTGAGCAAGGTGCAAAAAACTTGATTCCTTCACTTTAAATGCAAATATCTTGCAATCTACACGGTCAAAGTTTTTGAAATTTCGTCCACACATTCTTCCACTAGTCTAGTATAAGATCCTATGGTTATATATATGCAAGAAACACATTTTAATTTGTTTTTTGGTCTTTGCTTTAGAAATGACAGTTTGAGTGTTTTTTTGGTAGAAAAATGGCCTTCGGACTTTAGGGGTTAACTCAACAATTAGTTTTCAAAATTTGAGCTAGCTAAATGGCCACACCATTCCATTGTAAATTTTTTAAAGGAAGCCAATTTGTCACCACAGTGAACCCAGTTGTGTCCACCCTGGCAAAAATGAAAAATGGAAAATAAGGGCTGGTTGAAAGTGACTGTAGTGAGGCCTAAGTTAACATATGCTGAACGAGTGAACGGACCAATTTGCTGACTTCCGAAGTCGTCCTGCCATCTGTCACATCCAGTTGGCATCACACGGCAGGCAGTTGGGAGAGGTACTGTACTGTAAGTACGCTGGAATGGCTGGCAGGTCAAATTCAACTGATGTGGCATACAGGTGGCAGGTGACACGTCACCGAACGGTTAGTTCAACCTCAGTAAGGTAGGAGGTCCTGAAATCACTCATTTAAGAGCTGAAACTGAATTTTTGGGAGGTGAAACGTCTCAAAATATTTTTCAGTAAATTTACCTTGAAAGACAAGAGGAATTGGCATCTAATCCAAGTCGTTTCAAAATTTTTGGAGCTTTTTGGAATTAGTTATGAAATTTTGAAGTTGAAGTGGCATAAGGCTCTAAAATCGCCCACCCCCTGAAATGTACACTATTTGTACATCATTGAAGGCTATGAAGACGCAACATGTACAAGCAATGTACATTTGAGTAGGGTGGGCAATTTTAGAGCCTGTGCGATTTCAGGACCTCCTACCTTATTGCCATGTGAGGTTATTCTAAAGAGTAATTCAAATCAATTTTGAAAAAACATTATTAATAGTAATGACTAATCCAAAATATTAGTATCATTGATTCACTAACAATATTTTTTCCTTTTTTTCTTAACCCTTTAGCGCTTGAATTCTCTATTGAATTTATACATGTTTTTTTTATATTTTTATAAATATATGATGATGATTTATCTCAATTTCATCAAATTCATTATACAAAAAGTATTTTTTTTAAAAGTCAAGCATTGGTTTGGATGAATGAGAAGTTTTTGTATTTCAATTGAATGAAGAAAAGGTTCAAAATCTCTTTCTTAATCCATCCATTCATCCATCCATACCATAAGTTTGTTTGTTTGTTTGTTTGTTTTATTTTGTTTGTTACATTGAGATCCCCTAGACCGTGCGTCTCCTAGTCAAGTGCTTTGTATTGTTGAAAAGCTTTTGGCGAGGCTTGAGGGGTGCACGGGCTTTGTTTGGTGGCGTTTGGACCTTGAATGTGAAAGTTATTGAATTTCAAAGTTCTTATTGGATTAAAAATTTAGAAAATTATTTTTATATTTGTTTTGATTGTGGCAACGGCACAGGGCACCCTAGTCCATTATCTTAATTTAGGCTATTTGTTTTGTTTTGTTCGTTACAGTGGGATCTCCTACTTTGTGTGTCTCTGGTTGCATTCTCTATACCATCAGAAAGTGTTTGGCGAGGAGGGGTGCACAGGCTTTGTTTCATGACGTTTAGACCTATGGTGTGAAAGTTATTGAATTTTGAAATTTTTATTGAATTAAAAAATTAGAAAATTAACAAACAAGGATGATCCCAATTTTTTTTCAAAATGTTGCAAAAGTTACATCAATTAAATCTACCATTGGATTTCAAGATACGTTGTGCATATATTTTGGGCATTTTGTAGAGCCTAGTTAGTTTGATTATTTACATCTTCATATTGGAAAATCTGTAGTAATCTTTAAGATGTTTTTTTTGTTTTATTTTGAAAATCTAAATCGACGACATTTGTTCTAGATTCTAATTCAATCTATATTATGAAAGAATTAGATTCCTCATTTTTTTAATATATTTTCATCCAAAATAGATGTGTCATTTTCCATCGCCAATGTTGACAAGTATAAAGTAGAAGTTTGTCAATTGTGCAATCAAATAACAATGCAAGCAGAAATAACATCTTTGCACCATGGGAGTACCGAGCAGGAACAAGAATAAGCGTATGGACATGAGCAGAGTACTTCCAACCTTAAGTATTTTGTTTTGTTTGTTACGGTGAGATCTCCTGGACCGTGAGTCCCCTAGTTGGGTTCTTGGTGTCATAGGAAAGCCCTTTGCAAGGAGGGGTGCACGGGCTTTATTTCATAGTGTTTGGACCTATGATGTGAAAGATATTGAATTTTGAAGTTTTTAAAAATTAGAAAAATTATTTTTTATTTTTATTTCATTTTATTGTGGCAACAACATAGTGCACACTGGTCCTTCTTAAAATGCTAGGCTGGAATTAATGTGGACGGTCCATCAATTTTGTAAATTGGCTGTGAGTGAGCCCCAATCACATTGAAGATTCATTTCAAAAACTTGTAGAGTAGATTTTAAGAAGCTATAAATTCATTATGGTTATGCATATTACTTATCTCCTTTAGCCTCAAATTTTTGTCATGTCCTCAATTTTAGATTTGACGTGGAAAAAGTAGATTGAAATACTTCAAATCACTTTCACAATTTTAACATCTTCTTGATCAAACATTACAGTATAATCTTTCAATCCGAAGGTGATATTGTTGTATTAGTTATTTTCTTATATTACTCACAATACATCTAGTTTGAATTCATATGGTTAGTTTTTGTTAAATTGATAAAACTTATCAAAACTTGGACTTTTTGTTTTAAATTAGTTTGAACAATATTCAAAAAGCTCCAAAAATGATTTGGATATTTAGAAGTTAAGTTGATTAAGTATTCCTTGAGTACTCATGTATACAATGATTCACAGTTTGGGAGTTTCAAATGATATGGAACAATGTTAATATCTAATGTATTAATATCTGTGTAGCTGTAGCCTTGTATCAATATCTATATATCTACATCCATAATTATCCGAATGGAACATGGTTGACACTTTTATTTTTGATAATTTGACCCCCACAACCTTTTTAAAATGTTGTATTTGGTATTTTTTAGGAGATAGTTTGAACATCACTACCCATACATTTAGACCCCTGATATTGACAAGTTTTTAATTGATAGTACCCAATTAGTATTTGGATCCACCTTTAGATTATGTTTGCTACAACAAAATTTGTTATTTTCAACAGTTGACAATTCTACCAAATACTAATGGGTTTTTTTTTGCAATTATTACATTAACATAATAAATGTTGGAGATACCTTTGCTTTCGCACACCAGAAGACTTGAGATTGGACCATAACCTTGTATAGTAGAACTTCTCTAAAGTAACAATCCAAGGACCAAGCTCAAGTCCCTATGCTCAAGAATCTCAAAAAAAATTCTCTAATGTGTATATCTAGGATTGGACCTAGTGCAGGCCCGGGCAATCAATACTCCATCACTTTAGACATGTCATTGTCTTAGAGAAGTCCTATTGTGTTACCAAACATTGGTCCTCCCATGCTTGGGAAAGTACTATGCTTTATTAGATATCTAGAAGGGACTTAAGGTCAGAGCACCCCAAACCAACCTTGTACCCAATGGCGTCACTTTTTAGGAAAGACAATGATTCTAAAACCTAAATTTAGGTAGACTATAGATAGCTTATCATTTTGGTCAACAAACAATAAGTTATCTACGGTCTGCCTAGCTTTAGGTTCTAAAATAACTACCTAGTCTAGAAAGTGACGCCATTGGGTATTGGGTTGTTTCTGGGTGCTCTGACCTTAGAGCATCGCCACGGCTACTCGCCAAAGGCCCAAATACCGGGCAATGGGCGGGCTGTGGCTTGAAACTTGCCCCACGGTACGCTCGCCAAGGGCAAAAATATGCCCGGCCACTTCCAAAAATGAAGAAGGCACAGGCAAATGGAGACTCTTGAACGCGGCTCACCAAGCAATAAAATAATCTTTTGAATCCCACCTTTTAAAAGCTTCTCTTCAAAAGTCAAAGAGATTCTTCTTAAAACAATAAAATAATTAGTATGGTGCACCTTTTGGCCACTTTGCGAGTGTTGCCGTGGGGCCGTGACCCGTCAATCCAAATGACGGCATGACAAACAACGAAAATTCCTCGTTTGACACCCTCTTTCCGCGGCTTAGCTGTGGGGAAGCTCTTATCACTTAATTCAAGGAGTGATGTTGGCTAAGGAGCCATCAATAAGATGATTTTGTTCATTGTAGGGGTTCCCTTTTCAAAGGGACTCTTGCGTCATCCTTGATATCTTCTATTTGCATGAGCGGGTGGAGTAAACAAGTGAAGCACAGATGAAGAATAACTCTGGTCATATGACCAACATGAATGAAGAGTCTGTTGGGGATAGTAGCACACTGTAAGTTAACTGAGCATTTCGATAAAATTTTGCAGCACGCGTGGGGTGTGTGGGTCACAATGCCAAGAGCGGTGTCCAAAGTTGAAACTGGGCCCGTGCACATGCCCCAGTTGCCCATGCATGCATCCACTCACAGTCCATTCCGTCAACTTACTTATTTGAAAGTCTCCGGCCTTGGAAACATGACCGCAATGAACTGAACTGAAATCCCACCTCTCAGTCTCTCGCACATTCTCAGTCTCTCGTCTTTCTAGGGTTCCAATTTTATCCATGCGCACAGGAGTTGTGTTTTGATTCCGTGCTTTGAAAGTCCTTGGCCAATTGGTGACCTCCAAGAGACAACAATCATGTTGTTGGTCTCACTGATGAGCGAGTGTGGGACCAATCTCTTGCAGATATTTGAGCATCACGAAGTTATGACCTCTTTTGTGGACAACACCCAAATTTCCTTCCTTAGCTAAGGAATGAATAAAGCATGGTTCCTTCACATCCTTGTACGGAGTGGCAGTGAGTAAGGTAGTCTGCTCTTAAAGCGACCATTTTCAGAGCTGATTGCCTTTGGGGGAAGCTAAACTCCTTGAAACAATAGAGTTAATCGCAAAGTTATCCTGTGTTTGTGAACTTGTGTCAAAGGAAGGTACCTCTCTGTCATGATTGCTTTTAAAGCATGGTTACTTTTAGAACAAACTACCTAATTGACCATTCATTGATTTATCTTATTAGTGAAGAGAGGAGGAATTAGCATCACGTAGAAAATTAGTATCATCACGAAATTTTGTTGGCTCTGTCTTTTGGATAGAGAGTATGGCATCAACTCTAGTTCTAAATCCTAGTTTCTAAATCCTATTTACAACCGCATTCACATTTCACAACGATGGGTCTGGTTGATCAATAAATTAATATTGTTGTTTATTTAGTAGAAAGCCTTACAATTACACTACCGTATTATTGTCTTTTGTGAAAATTGGTACATTACTGTAATATTTCAATTTGCACTAATTCAAATTAGTGTAAATATAGTAAATTAGTGCGACATGCACTATTAGGACAAATCAATGTAGATTTCAATCACAAATAATAGAAATGGACACATACAAAATGAAATCACATGTTTTCTATTAGTTATATATTAAGTTTTAGTTTTTTCCATGAAAATTTGAAACTTCTATGAATTTTTAAGGAAAACATAAAAAATTCATATCAAAATCAAAATGTACTAAAAAAATCTAAAAGTTTTTCTATATAAATGTGCGTAACAGTTAAGGAATATCATCAACTAAAATGATTTTGTCTTTGTTAGGTGTAAATGTATTATTTGTCACACTATAATGAAGTTGCTAAACCTCATGATATTCTCCTCTTTTATGAAAATTAGTCACCCTATCTTGTGAAAATGTGGTCATAAACATATCATATACCTTAGACAAATTGTCTAGATCTTTATGAATAGCATGGCATTTTTATTTACTAAAACATTTATCATTCCCCTAGTGAGTGGTTTGAGTATTTAGGGGTTAATTCACTTCAACTTCAAAAGAGGTTGCAATTATTTATTTTCATTTCACAAGTTTTTGAAATAAAGTAAACTAAAAATTTAAGAGGAGCATAAAACATTTTAGGTTGGTCAAAAATCAACTATACAAGTGCAAAACAACATTGATTTTTTGGGATTCTACCACATTGCTTATATGGATATCAAGTGCAACATCCTTCATATATTTTTTATTGTATTCATCTCATTAGAGGAGATTCGGGCCTTTTAAGAGACTGCAAGTTCCCGGATTGTGGGAACTCTGCAGGAATGTTGGGACGCTGCCAAATCATCAGTCTAACGTGGCCAAGTGACTGCCATGTCATATTTTTTTATTTTTTAAATAATAATAATTTTTTGACAGCAAGGCGCTGGTCCCAACATGGGGAACAGCCTTGAAACAGTCTTCTGGAGGCTCAAATCTCTTCAAATGATTTGGGTTACATACTTTACTTTGATAAGAAATACATACTCACATTTTGTCAATGTGAGCAATTTCATCAGAAAAAATTTAGGCAGAATCTTTTGCTCTCTATTTAGATATTTAGAAGGAAGGCATTTTGTTCCCAATTAGAAGGACTATATTTTGCTAAAAAAATTGCAATGGTACAAAGGAAGGACGTACAAACACCAACGTTTGATGTTGTTTGGGTCCTTCCATTTGTGTTTGATGCTCAAAGTGCCATCCATGGGTCTGGAATGCCCAATTGCACACACATGATCTTCTCACCTACTTTTGTGAGTAAGGAATATGATCTATTTCCGACCACGGACCCATTTGTGCAAGATAGGGTGACCTATTTTCGACCAAGGGAATATGATGTACGTGATTTTAGCAACTTTGAGAATGTGTCACAAATAACAAATTGACACCTAATGAAGTTGTCAAGCTAAGATTAGTTTTTAGTTTTGCTCTTTTTGGAAATAGTTCGCTTATACATCAAGAATGGTTGACAAATTATACATTGACACCTAATGAAGTTGTTAAGATTAGTTTTTAGTTTTGCGCTTCTCGGAAATAGTTTACCTATACAACGGAAATAGATCAAACTGCAGTCTACACTTCTTTAATTTTTACTAATTCCCAACTTGATGAATAATTAGGAAAAAATAGTATAATCTTCATTATTTCTATTCCTTGATTGGAGAAAATTATCCCCCTACCATCGCTCAATCAAACATATCCTAAAACACTTAACATAATTGGAAATAGATTCTTTACTTTAGACAATTTTTTCTCTGCAACTTTTTTATACCATGCTACCTCATTTTATCACCAGCTATCTCAATGCTTAAAAATTTGGTAGAATCTATACTATTAACCCTTAAATTTCCAAGTTACTATATTTTGGTGTCAACTAAATTTTGAAGTAAAGTGAAATGTACTTTTTTTTACAAATGTACTATTTTTTTATATTTTATATTTTAGTTGAATATCCTTTGAGGTCAATTTTAAGCATCAAAAACTAGATTTTGCAAAAAGGTGTTTATGATGTTTCTATTGAAGATTTCATACAAGCAGATATCCATTTCAAATATTGATTTTTTAGTGCTAAGGTGAAAACACCTAATACCGCCCCTATATCCATTCTTGACAAGTTGACTTCTATTGAAAGTGTCCTCAATAATGCAATTAAACTATACCTATACTTAATTGTGATTGATTGACTATTGATTCTTCATATTTTGTTTTTTTGACCAAGCTATGTGATGGTTTTAATGTCCTAAAGAGCTTCCACTTATGTAAATATTTGAAGTCACATTGCATATCATAAATCCAAATGGTTCCTCCTGTAAAAGATAATACTTAGCTATCTTTTCAAAATTGAAAGAAAAGCATGGTTTTCATACTAATGAATTATTAGATACACCAAAGAACTATTATTCATAAAAAAAAAAATTTATTAGACTTTATTGGATGACTATAAAGATTTTGCAGATCTTTGAAGTTTTCAAAACCCTATACAAGTCCAACAATTTGTATTAGAGTAGGTGGTGAAGAAAAAAAACATTTGCTAATAAATATGGAATTGATTCATGCCTCGAACACCACAAAATACTACTCTATATTTGATATTGACTATAGTGCAATAGAAAGCATGTTAACCAAGACACAAGCACCAAAGATGTTAGGGCCAATACTTTCTCGTAAACTTTTATCAATTCAAGCATAATTACAAATTCAAAGTAACATCCAACTTGCATGATGATGATTGGAATTATCTATTCTTTGAAGATGTACAAATAATAATTCAAGAAATGAAGGATTCTGTAACTGAACCTACGCTAAAGACGATCAATACTTCAACCTCTAGCTACCTACAAGAAGATGATGCAACGATTCTACCTCGCCCCAAAAGATCTAGACATTAAGCATTCATTACAAATAGTCTAAAGATAATCTACATTGTTGCAGTTGTGTATTTATTTTCAATATTTTAGTAATAAAGACTATTAATGAAAAAAATTAATTTTTATAATAGATCCAACTTACTTCAATATATGATTTTGTAATTGATTCCCGAGGGCCCACACGTCTTGTTACAAATTAAAGAGTTATTATTTACTTTTATTTTGGATGTGGTAGCAGCATAGGGTACACTAATATTTATGATAGCCACTATAATCTTTGCAAGGAATTGAGAATTGTTAATCCCAATAGTGAAAATGTTCTAGTAAACAATTGATATATTTTTATTTTTTTTAATTTCAAAATTGAGTTGAAAAAAAGACTTTTATTATATGTTTCTCTATCTTTTATTTGCCACAAAATAAAACTTATCTCAACTTCCCCTCATTATTTAGAATTGAATGGTTCAGATGTTTTTGAATAAATATCAAAATATACAATCTAATAAAATTAATTAATTATTTTTGAAAATATACTTTTAGCTTTTCTGTTTAAAATTGAAATTAAAAAAAATTCTAACATTAACAATATTTACAAGAATGACTTTAAACAAAGCTTCACATGTGAATTAGAATGCTTAGCATCCATCCTAAAATTTCATTCAAAAATTCCAAATTATGAAGTCAATAGAGCTTGCATAGGTTCTCTAAAAACTCAAAGTAGGCTCTTTGATCCTCAATCTGGTGTAAAATATATATGTACTTATATGTGAGCAATATTGTGGATGTGTTTAGTTCCTTAGTAAAATATTATATTTGTTTGATTTTATTCTATAATTTTAGAAACAAAGCACTAAAAAGTACTTCAAAGTTATATTAACATTCATTGCTTACAAATTAAAAATCTTTGTAAATTTAATTTTTTAATTGGAATAGAATGATTAAAAGGTATTTAAGCTCATTGATGTATCCTACCAAGAGAAGAACTGAAATTATTAATAAAAATGAAAAATTTGGTACACGATTTGACATTGAAATTCAAAAATCACAATAATTTTAACAATATTTATTATTCTTATAGTGACATGAAATAAAGCATTACATGTGAAACATGATAAGTATGAGTTATCTTGCAAATTTTATATGAAAATTTAAAAACAAATAGTCCCTAAGACTTGCACAAATTGGTGAAAAAACCTACAACCTATAGTTCCATGAAATATATTTCACACTACAACAAAAAACATTGACCATACTAAAGAGTAATTTTCACTAGTACAAAACCACCACTCCTATTTACATTAGATTTGGTGAAATTGTAATTCTATGGACTTTTTTTTTACTTTTTTTGCTTGATTGTGTTAAAATTTACTAATACTTGTTAAAACCTGTTAAGTTTATTGAATGTAAACATAAAATTGTCAAAAAAATTAACAAACTTTAATAGAATCAAGCAATGAAAGGCCAATATAAATATAAAAAATATAATTTTACCGAATCTAACATAAATAGGAGAGGTGGTTTGTATCAATGTTTCCTATAACAAGTAAGGATCTTTCATACAACTTGAAGCCGCACAAGAGGCTAGTCTCATCATCTTGAAAAGGTAGTAACTAACACTATTTAGGTTGCTTAGGAGTAGCGTAAGTCACATACAAGAACTTGCAAAGTTCTCTAACTATGTCATGTTTCCTACCTTTTAGCTATTGATTGAGGTTATTGTAGTTGATCCACCAAATCAATCTATCAATGGTTGACCATGTACCAAAGGGTTAATACTTGCACATTCTTGTATTATTGATGACTTCTACTAAACCCTAAGCTAATATTGCTAGCATTGCAAATGTGGACTAAACCTTCTACATTGAATAGGGGTATTAAGGGGACCAAAAAATTAAAGGGACTTATTATGGAAAACTGTAGATGTTTGAAACATGATGTACAGCCCCCGAACACTTCACTAACTATTGATGTACATCAAAGGTAGATATTTATATAGTTTGAAATGTCAATTTATTAGTATGGGTCCCCTTAAAATCCCTATTCGGTGTAGAACCATGAGCAAGGCTTGAACATCATATATTGAATATAAGTTCAAGTTATATTATTACGGAGGGTTGAATTTTGATGAAGCTTTTATACATGAAGGACAATTACGCTTTTTTACATTATGTGAGTAAAATGGAGACTTCATGGACTGGTTTTCATCACCTAGATGGACACATGATAGATGGCAATTAAATTGAATTGAATTTTTTACTGGGAATCTCGGAAAGGGATATTCTTCATAACGCAGGAAAGGAGGTGGTGAAGAATATGTTACAAATGGTTGGTGGAAGGCCTTCTAAGCCACAAAATCCAAGTGGTGGCGGGTGTTTTTCAGATGGGCCTTGCAAAAAACAAGTGACTGCGGTTCTGACTTGTTTTGTTGAGTATAGTTCAATTTTGATTTTACAACTGAAGTGGTGTTCTATTGCAAGTTGGTTACATATTTAACCCTTAAATGTCAAGGCAGACGTTTTGCTGCCAATGAACAACAAGAGAATCTCCTGTATGTAGGACAGAAGTGCAACTATTCATCCTTCAAATTTTGTGGGAAAAGGGAAGATCATCTCTAGTAGCTTGACTTCCAATGAGTGCTTTTGCATTATTTTAATCCAACAATTCACAGAGTGACAAAACAAATGATTTCCATGGTAATGAGCCTATCATTTAAAGGTTAAGTTACTGGTGTTTTTAGATCCAAACTAGATTACAAATGTTCCCATTAGTATGACATGTGCAAAGTCTCTCGAGCTTGGATATTGAGGAGTCTCCTTTGATTTTACGACTTATTCAATACTTCATGTGATATTTGGATGATACTTGGAGATATCTATATCAGAAGTAGGTGATACCTGGGTAAAATTTGTCTTTCAATGGTCTTAAAATACATACAACAATAATCTGGCTATTTTGATTTTAAGAAAATAAAATTTTTCTTTGCAAAAAATAGCCAAATGCCAAAAAATAGTGCATAAAAAAAAACACTGCTTGAAGATGCTCTTTGGGATTAGGGTTTAGGGGTTTGCACATTCAGTTGCATTCAGTTTCAGTTGCTCATGAAGAGCCAGGGAATTTTATTTATTTTTAATTTTTAAATAGAGCTAGGGAATCAGTTTAATTTTCATGATTTGAAGAAAGTGCCAGAGAGACCACGTGAAATTGCACCAGGGTCCAATGAGGAGTGCCAAAAGGGGGGGGGGGGTTCTAAATTCAGGGTTGGGAATGAATGAGGTGGCTGCTGACCTGGACCAAGGATCTGGCTCTTCTTATAGCCCAACAGATGCTGCCAGCCTTGGGGCTCGTGCAATTCCCTAAAGCCTGGGTTTAGTTCGCCACAGCCAGCCTCACATTCAGCCAATTCTTGTCGTTGCTGTTTTGAATTTTATTCTTAAATTTTTTCACAGTGGAACAACACGCAACCGAGAACAAATGGTTTTAAATTTTTTTATAATAAATAAAAAAAAATGAGCAAGATTTATAGATCCTTTAATGCCTAATAAGTCCTCGACCTAATGACAGTGAGGCAATTTCTGAAAATTTATAAGAAATAATTGTAAAACTTTCAATGTCTTTACATTATTGATTGAGCATGAATCATATTTTGTGATTAATGGAATGATTCATTTTTCTTTCTATTGATATATTAGGGGTAGTCAGACCTTCTTCACCAGGGGAAGAAATCTGGAGAATGAAAAGTTTGGGAGACAAAACAGGAGCCAATGGGGAGTGACAGTGGGTGAAGAAGGTGTGACACCCCCTTCTGGCATGCCGAGCATGCAGAATTGAAAACTCGTGAATAGTTTTACTTGTGCGACTGGATCGGCAGCTTCCAGGGTGAGATTGGCAGCTTTCCGGGTGAGATCGGCAACCTCCGGCGTAAAATCACCAGCCTCTGGGGTGAAATCAGCAGTCTACAGGGTAAAACCAGCAACAAACTTCGCTTGCGAGGCCCTTGCGACACCCAAAATCCACCTCTGCAGGAGAATAATGCAGTTTGTGAGGCTTTCGCAGAAAAATAATATTTCGTGTCAAAGACAAAGCGGAAACCAAATCGGGAGCCACCACGTTCCAATTCGTAGAATAAGTTCTGGACAGTGAAGAAGGTGTGACTACCCCTATTGTATGGTTGTTTTTGAAGCTTTGTCAATGAATATCAATTGAATGAAGTACACTTTTCATAAGATTGGTCATCCATGTAATAGATAGTTGAACATTTTGAGGTTAATTTTTTATAGACATTTTAAATACAATATCCTAGATTTTTTTATAACAAAATTTGCTATGTTTTATTCTATCATTTCAAATACTTGCTATGAATAATGGCAAATTGTCTTTAAAAAGCTCCACTAATGAAATTAGCTCAAAAATTTTTCTTCTATCCATTTGATACAAATTTATTCAAAAAATAATAGATTGTATGTGAGGAAAAATGGATATTATCATCTACATGTGTACAACCATCCATTGGGAATATGTTATTTAGTATTAAAAAACTTTGAATTCAATATCTTTTATATACACAAAGGAATGCAAGGGCTTTGTTTTGTGGCATTTGGACCTATGATGTGAATATTATGTTTTTTTCAAATTAAATATAATTTAATTCAATATCCTTCACACCATAGATCCAAATGCTACAAAAAAAACAAAAAAAAACAAAAAAAACTTAACTTAAGGTATAGATTCATATACTTCAAAAATTGCCATGACTAATTGAAAAATTAGATTTTTTGAACAAATTTTGGACATGTTGAAGTATAAGTAAGACACTTATAAAGACTAATTTTTTCAAAGAAATTAATTTTTTTCTAATTCAATCAATTTTATTAATGAAAAAAACTTTCAATAGTACATTTACATGTTTCAATAATGAATACTATTTGGCATAGAAGTGGCGTAGTGCTACTTGTAAAAGCTTACGATCCATTTTCAACCATTAGAGAAAATCTGGGCCCTCCGGCGGGCTGCTCCACAGCCCTCCGGAAGACCCTGAAATTTACTTTTTTTTTGCAAAAAAAATAGTTTTTCCCCTATTTCCGCGCAGCAGTTTCTGTTGCGACAGTGGCGCAAGAAACGAAATATACGAGTAAAAAAAAAAAAATTATTATTATTATTATTATTATTATTATTATTATTATTATTATTATTATTATTATTTTAGTCTTAAAAAAATATTTAAAAATATTTAAAAAAAATTAAAAAAAAAAAAAAAATTCCGATTTCTGACCGTTTTGGTGAACAGTCAGCCTCACCGAGGGACAGTTCTACAGTGACAGGCCAAGCATTTTAATAGCTTGGCATGTCACTGCGGAGCAGCCCTCCAAAGGGCTGGTTTTTTCTCTAATGCCACTTAAGGAATTGAGCATTAGAAAAAATATCAGCCCTCTATGAGGCCGCGAGTTCAAGATATTAAGAGGACCCACAGGGAAAAATTGGCCTCCAGAAACCCGTGATGCCGTACCCCAAGAACCCGTGATTGACAAGGGCACAATTTGTGCCAGGCTGGTCGCGGGAAGAGATCTTGGAAAGCTCTGGTTGCGCGGGAATTGATCTTAAGTTTGCGATTGGCTTTTTTCATCACACTGTTATTCATTCGTTGAACGAACTCTGTTCATGGACGTTTCTCGACGAGGGGTCCTTAGCGATTGTATTGCGAGGGTTTTGCAAGTAGAACTCTGTGCATGGACGGTTCTCAACGAGGGGTTCTTAGCGATTGTGTTGCGAGGGTTTTGCAGGTAGCTGTGAGGGATTTGTGGTCGACTGCAAGGATTTTGGTCATGAGGATTTTGGTCGTGAGGGTTTTGTGGTCGTAATTCTTTGACAAGGCAGGATGCGTGTGAAGTTTTAAGTGAGTGACTGCACGTTTGTGGTATTTCTACTTGTAGACAAAGCATTTGTTGGGGTCTGTGTTTGGGGGCCTGTTTGAACATTAGCGTAGTCAACAGATAATGATGCTGAATACATTGTTAAAAGTGCTTTGCTTTGATTTCTCCTGTTCTGATTACTAGCTTTTCAAGGTTCACTTTTGTAAACACACTTGCATCACTTCTTCTGTGAGAAAGAACACCAGAAGGAGCGAAGGAGCCTGTGCCTTGGGTTACAAGGCTATAGAGTACTTCAAAAAATGCTCTTCTTGTGGTAGCGAGAGTCAAATTCTTACGAGAGATCAGACGAAGGAGAGGGAAGTTGAGTTTTTAATCATAGAATTCATAACGAGGCACTGGTCTCTCCCTCGTTGGGAAGGATTTTGACAAGATGCGGCCCAGGAGTGAAATTCAAAGTGCCATTATTTATACACAAAGAACAGAAGATGGTGACTACATTCCCAGGAGAGTTGAAGTGAATTCCTGGGTTGCATTATATCCAGGGAAGAAGGGCGGTCATTCCAAAGATTCAAAGAAGTATGGTGTTTCTACCATTGCAGGTGCATACAAAGCAAAAATATTGAAATTTCAATTGAGAGGTAACACGGTTTCTGCTGTGAAGGTGAGCCATGCATATATGCATCGACAACTTCAACTTGATCCAACTGCTCTAGCATTATACGCAGCTTGCAATTGTGAGTATTTCATACGCTTAATTTTATTTTAATCTTGATTATTTCTATTCTAATTTCAAGCACATTCAACCCTCCTTTGCACATCAAATTTTCTCCCCTCGAGTAACCATAGTCCAAAGACAAGTTTAAGATTGTCAACTTCAAGGAAGCACTGATCTCAATCATAATATGAATGTTGTCAAGAGAAAACATTCCCATCTGTGCATTTCCAAAAATGCTATACTCAGCAAACAGAACTCTATCTATAATACTATAGAAAAACCAGTTCAGGACTTTAGGTCAAAATAAGCCGGTACTTCTGAAATTTCTTGAAGAAGGTAGTGTCATCAAGTTTGCCCCACATGTCTAAAGGATATGGGATTCCATCAACCATGGTGAATGGAATCATTTCCAATAATGTGAAGTCCAACTTTGCAAAACCACCAGATACAAGATATTAGAGGCAAAGAGAAGCAATATATTTATGTTCTTCTCAACCAGCTAAATTAAATGTCTGATCTGAAGTGGCCAATTCTTGAAGATTTCACTTAGAAGGTTGTTAGACTCAGATGAGTCTGAGCTGGGTGAAAGAATCCAGATACAAATCAGATGACATCATGGTGCTTCAATTGAAGCATTCATATGCTTATTTTTATTTTAATCTTGATTATTTCTATTCTAATTGCAAGCACATTCAGATGCTGCCAATAACTAAGTTTGCACTTGACTCCAGATTTATACCCGACCACGCATGAGGACTGGATAGACGTTCTTAGCATAATGGAACCAATTTGCGTTGTCCATGCTGAGATTGGAGAGGCTGCAAGAGGTGATCGTAGTCACAAAGAATTGCAAGATGATTCTATCTTCTTTTATAATGCATCCTACCATCCTGTCCAAGGGGGCTATGGTCATGTGGAACCTATTCCACTACCTGATTTCAATGACCCCACTTGGCCCTTACCTGACATGGCTACCAGTGAATCTTTCAGAGCTCGTTTGCGAGAAGACTTTAGAATGTCTATGAAACCAAATACTGGTAGCAAGGCAACTCATCTTAGTTGGTTCATGCCCATTGGAGTGATGGTGGACTTATTTGCATGTGCCCCTAAAATACATAAAACCCGCACTTTTTTCTTCTTCAAGGAAATGTCCCAAGACCTGGTTGACTCTCTAATGGACCAAGGATGGAATGAAAAGGGATCATTGGGAGCTGATCTTATAAAATGCCAAATTGATCAAGAGACATTGCAATTCAAGTACCATATTGGTAGATCAACCTTGTACGCCAATTTCCAATACAACAGGTGGAGGTTTATTGAAGGACACTGGCAACAAGTTGATCAGAGTCAAGCTGTTGAAGTTGTAATGATCAACTGTGAAATGGGTGAATGGAAGCAGCAGTTGGAAGTAGGATACAGTTGGAATTTAGACTCTATTCGGAGTGAGATTCTAATGATTCTACCGGAAGCAGTCGACTTCACTATGTTTGTAGTCCGAGATGGACAACCCCCTGAAAAGGTATTTGTTATTCCGTTATCAACCTTTTTTTGTCATTGTTTTTTGTCATTGTTTAATGATGAAAATGTTGGACTTTCCTACAGTTACTCTTCTTATTACGCTTAATAGCTTTTTTAATACAACAATATTTGACTATTCCTTATTACTATTTCAGGTGAACAGAAGGAATGAAAAACATAAGATTGCAGGAGATGTGTTACCTCCACAAAGACTTCAACTTATTCCACATCTACTGTGAAATTCATGCTCCACCGAGCTGCATCAGCCTGGAGAGCACCTTCTCGCTTTTGATTTAAATCGTTGCCGTGTTCCTATTTTATCGTCCAAAATTTGGTTGATTATGCAGGACGATGATCCTTACTTTTGAAAGACTGCAACTAGTCT
This sequence comes from Pseudisothecium myosuroides, assembly GCA_951799445.1. Taxonomy (NCBI): domain Eukaryota; kingdom Viridiplantae; phylum Streptophyta; class Bryopsida; order Hypnales; family Lembophyllaceae; genus Pseudisothecium; species Pseudisothecium myosuroides. The sequence goes on along the minus strand of OX637291.1, from coordinate 11,339,211 downwards.
CCTCTGTCCTTAGATGGATCACTAGCTTTCGCAAAGTATCCTTCAATACCATATCAGAGGCCGGGACCTTTTCGTCCAGCAAAACAATCAGGGAGGATGTATATAGGACCCTTAGTTTGGTCTGTAGTTGTAACGTACTGTGATCATGGAAACATAAATGTATCTTAAACACACCATGTGTACGAGTGCTTCTTTATATTGGAATGCAGAATTATTTTATCAAATCATGTGAGTATGTTTATGAAGAAGTTCATGAATGTTTTATTCACTTAGAAGTGAAGCATTTCAAACATGTCTTGTTAAGATGTAGCATTTTGTGATCTTCGCACCAGTTCTCTCCAGTTTTGAGCGGCAAATTGCAAATTTTTCTTAGTAAAACTCTTTTGTTTTCAAGCTTAATGTTGTCATTTTCAAACAAATTTATCAGAGAAAGATGCGGAACACGCAAACACAGCCTCTCTGGTGGATTTTGCAACCAGTATTTTGAAGAGTAATTCTGGGATGCAGCTCCAGAAGTGGACCATCGCAGTTTTGTCGGATGCAAAGCAAAGGTGAGGGTTGAACAAAGCAAAGGATGCCATTGTCATAGCATCATGACTGGCTAACTCTCTTTCACACTTTCTGGTTTATAGCATCATTTTGGTACATACACTTCTCATTGAGGATTATGGTGACAATTTCGCGTAAACATTTGCACTTGAGACCCTTCATTTTCCGATGCAAATCAAGTCTTTCTCATTTTTTGAGTCCTTTCTGTGATTGATATTTTGATGAGCAGGATGTGAGCTGGGATGAAAGCTCGACGCTGTTCGTCACGCTGGGAAGATTTTGGACTGCATTATGAGCAGTGTACTGCTTGTGAAGCATATGCGCAAATTGCCAGCTTTCACGAAAATAGGCAGAGAAATCAGTTACCGGAATATCAAATTTCACGAAAACAGGCAGAGGAATTAGTTACCGTGATATCAAAGTTCAGAATGTGAAATACCCAATCCAAATCGACCAGTAATACTGTGGGAAATCGGTTAAGGTATGATTCCCTTCTTTCAACTCCTTGAATTTGCTGCACTAATTTTCTGAAGAGATTGAATCGAAACTCACGGTGTCCTGGATCTTGATTTCTTATGTGTGGATTTCGAGCGTTTGTTTGTGTCAAATGAAGCTTGTCTCAAGATCTAATTCGTGGATTGATTGTTCTCTCTTTGTTGTGCCAGTCTGACATCGTGATCCTGGACCAATCCAATTCATGAACATTCAATCCACGGCCGACTACAGTAAAACGGGTCCCATGCAAGAGTCTGCGATTTCATCACATGGGGTTGAGCTGCAACATAGACCTCATAGTCAGCAACTTTCTAAAGAGGGGGATCGTGCAATTGACATGCTTGATTCGTACTTATGATGACGTTGAAAATCAACAAGTACATCAACTGTAACTGCAGTTGAGGTTCCGTTACATGATCGTATTGAAGGACACTCTGCTAAACAGCTGAAGCTAGCACTTGATCCAATCTAAGGACAGTCAGTGGGCTGCTTCAGTATCCGTTGCTTCAACTTCACCTCTTGCATGGTCGTTTTGAGGAATCCACTTCGATCCAACACGGTGGCACTTCTGACGCCACAACTTGCTATGTGCTTTAGCCGATGAAGCAAGCGATGCTTCCCTCCTCTTCTCGATCTTTGCCTCTGCAGTAAGCCACTCTTCAGTTTCATGACTCTCAATTTCTGCATCAGTTTCAGTCTGTTCTCGAAATCGGTGTTGCACAATACGGTACCAGTGTTGATACGTTTGCAGTAGAGGACTTTTAATTGATCTCCCACCTCCATGTTGCGTATGGCGCTGGTATGCGGCTTTGGCAGCATAGTGAGAATGTTCCATACCTTGCATAGACCAGACGGACAAGCTGCCGTACTTCTCAACAAACCAAGGTCCATGTTTTACGAAAGAATGCTGCAGTCATAGAATAATAGATTTAGATCAGTTAGTGAGCACTAGTTTAACTTTGACGAGCAATAGATTCTGTTTACTGAAAATTGAAGGAGAGTCATGAGAATCAACTTACAATGTAATGCGTGACTTGATGTTCACCAAAGGCTTTAATGTAATCTTTGCCCCACTGATCAACCAATGGTTTGAATTCCTTAATTTGATCCTCAGAAAGCTTTAGACCATGAAAGTAAGGTCTGAGCTTGTCTAAACCAATCCAGACATCTAATTTTGCTCTTTTGTTCCCTCCAGAGTCGATGAAATTCTTTTCAGCAGCCACTACATCTGTGTACAGCTTTGATGATCCTCCAGGAAGTCTAGATGGCATGAAGAGGCGATTGGCGTGTGCACCATTAAATGACGGTTTGCTTGGACCATTGTTATGTTTACCTGACAATTGTTCATCTCTGAAAATGATGACGTTGCCACCATGTGCGCCAGTTGAGGAAATCACTTCCTGCATCTCAATTGTAGCTGCCTCCTTCAATTTTTTATCTCTGATAGTCCAAATAAATTGAAAGTGCAAATGCACTATCTTCTCCACAATTCGGTTGAATGCGTGGAGAGTACATAAATGTACTCTATCCATAGGTATTTGTAGAATAGGCTTCCAACGTTCTTCAGCTGCCACTCCAGTGACAGGTTTGGCATGGTGCCGATTTGAAAATAAACCGCCAGCCCAACTTTGTGGTCGTTTGGAGAACGCTGCTACAGCTTCTTCTGCTGTTGCAATCATTGTTTTTGAACGTTCTTGCAAGCAGTAAATGCATCTTTGTGAAGCACATGCACCATGTGGTAAACCATACATGCACTTTATGGACTTCATGTCACCCGAAAGATGCCATTCAACATTAAAATCTCCAATTCCAGGTACTTGCAACTTCTGACCGCCTTCTTGTGCAGAGATTAGAGCTGGAATTTGTGTTTGTTTGAATACCCAGTCTAATATCTCATAGCTCTCGTTTGGAACTTGGAAGCAGCCCACAGGCCAGATTTCTCTTTCAGACTGGACGGCAATGAATTCAGGGCTATCTCTAGTAATTTCGGTGTTGAGGGCCCTGTTCATGAATGTTATGCTGACCCTCTCTAGCTTTTGGGCATGAACAATTTCAGCCTCATCAAGTTTTATACAAAACTTAAGAGGTTCCCCAGCCAGCTCTGAAATAAGTAAACAGTAAATTAGTAGCAACGAAGATTTGTTCATTCACTGCTACTAACCAAAGCCGGTTTGAGAGGGCCGGTGGGAACTCTATGAGTTTCTTTAGACTAATGAAGTTTGAAGGCAGACAAAGCTCAAGCAATTTAGGGCAACTCAAAACAAGGTTTGTCTTGTTTAACAATTTGGTTTACAATTAGTCGAATTTTAGTTCTCCAGATCAAATTTGAGGGTATGTGTGTGCAGCATCATCTATCATGGAACTTGAAACATCTCTGCACTAACAGAACTTGAACATCTCTGTACACATCTTTGCACTAATAGAACTTGAAACAGGAATGGAACATAAATACTTCCATTTCAGCTGCATACTTTTCAAGTTATACTATAGAGTTCAAAACGAACATGTAGCCTAGATAGAAGAGTTCCTTAACTAATCAGAAAGAAAACTCTATGCGCACGACCACTTGAACACACAAAATCATTACAGTCCAAAGGCGATCAGGGAGAGCCAATGCACAACTTTCATAAATTCTAAAGGCTCTGAAACTTCGACAAGAACACTTGGAGAACTAGTGTTATCACTAAAATTTCATGCTTCATTGTCAAAACCTAAAAACTCATCACTTATTCCAAGTTTGGTCGAGGCTGCATAAACGGACAAATCTTGCAATACACCATCATTAAATGATATTCGCAAAGGTATCTACATGTTTTCAAATCTTTCAAATGGACTGTCTTAAAGAATGAAGACAATAAGGCCGTTGACAATCCAAACAAATTCCACATAACCATTAAGCTTTCTAACATTTTCTTAAAGATTTTCAAATGACCAGAATTATGCTACAAAGTGAGTTTCATGTTACCATTGTACAACCAACGAGATGAAGGAAGGCAATGATTTTATAGTATTGCACCATAAAAGTGCATGTCTGACCATATAGTACTTGAAGAACACTTGAAGGTGACTGTTTTTGTTGTACTGTCGTATCAAGAGTTAATATACAAATGAAGAAACTAAGTTAGATAATTTCCTTTATAAAATTCTTTGTAATTTTCAATTTTCAAGGAATGCAGAGAGTAATGTCACTTTCATGTGAGATGCCCCGTGCATGTGCACCAGCTTGCAGATTGGAAAACTAAACATTTATGTGACACTAGGTTTATTGATTTGATCGGTAAACATAATATAGCCTAAATCCAGCGATTCCTTTCTACACAATCTCTTAAGACCTGGAGCAGCAAATCAAGAATGACAGAACCTATCTTATCATGTTACCACTGTAAAACTAACAAGATGAAGGAAGGCAACGATTGTATAGCAATTCAGAGATTGTATCGCAACTCAGAGATTTAGGGGGGTACTTTGAACTTGAACATGACAAAACATACTCATGATTGTGATTAATATTCATTGAAGGCTACATTATGTGCATAAGGTTCGTTAGGATCTATATTCACAAGTTTCAGGTAGAGTTGGACTAGAATAGCATACCTTCAGGAGTGATGCGGTAGAGTTGGACCATTGTTCATTGTACATGTTCTACGTCGGCAAAAAAAGAATTCTGTTCCGTCAATTTGATATGCATGAGATCTTTTTTTTTTTATCCTTTTCTTGATTGGAACTCAACCTCTGAATTGAGGGAGTAATAGTCGCCAATATAGTCAATTAACTTTGCATTCAGTTCTCTCCGCAAAATGGAGACATGGTACGGTTTTGGGAGACAACCGATACGCAAACCCCGCCCAACAGTTTTTGCACCGCCCTTCATTTTCTTGTACACCGCAGCATATCCGTCTTGAGTAATACCGAATCTATCGCATGTTCCCAAAATTTGAGGAACATCTACTGACTCTCCGATCTTATCAAGGTACGTGTTAGTTACATCTATTCCAACAGATTTTAATGCAGGTGTCTCAAGCATGGATTGAACTTCTCTTTTGGACAAGATTTTGGCCAACAATTTTCCAGATTGAAGTTGCTGTTCTTTGGTACCATGGAGTCTTTGCTTTGTGTGGTTGAGTGCATTGCTTGTTTGTATCTCTTGAACAGTACTTGGTGCTAAGATAGAACGAGCCAGCCTTCGCATTGCCTTGGCTTGGCCTCTGGTCTGCGATAACATAGACAAGTCTCGACGTTTTCGAACATGCCTACGATAACCATATGGAGTTGACCGTAGTTTATCGTGTTTACTTTGCAGCTTTGACAAACTTCTTAGAGTTCCATCGTGCTCTAATTTGAGTGTTGTAATCTCAGCTATGTGACTCTGATCTAGGAACTTGATTCTTTCGGCATGCTCTTTGGTCATCATGTCTATATCTAACTCTAAAGCAATCTCCGCTTGCATGCTTTCTTCCAGCTCTTTCTTGAGATCAGCTAACTCCTGGACGTGCTTTTCTTTTGTACAGTTCAAATTATATTGCACTAAAATAATGTCGGACTGTAATTGCTGAACTTGTCCCCGGGACATTTCTGATTGTGCTAGAAGTCTTTTGTTCATTTCACGTATTTGCTCAAGCTCATTGTGATGTTGCAACAATGAAGAACTCAACTCCTCAATATGTTGTCTCATTTTCTTGTTTTCTGAAATGGTTGTTTCTCTTTGCAGATCAAGTTGCGACTGTCTGGAATTTAATAAGCTCTCTGTGTAACCCAACAATCCGTTCTCTCCCTCACCGACAAACTCTAACAAGCTTTTCACATCTATAAACCTTGGCCTCTTCCCAGACGAATCTGTCGGGTATAGAGAACCATCAACCCACAGGTCAAGATTTGTGTTACTAGCTTTACGCTTCTCAGGAAAAGCGGATTTGGGCGTTTGCTCGTGAAGCATGTGACCACGCAAAATTAGTGGCCGGTACTTGCCACTAATTGATACTTGAACCTTATAAGGCAGTGCGTCCGAATCCATGTTTTCAACGACTGCTACTATCAACTTTATACGATAATCTACGATTCTTTAAGTACTGCAAAGTTCATGCTACATGCAGTTAATGCATGAGAAGATCAACGGACATGCACCATAGGTGGCTCAGTAAGTACGAAACTAAAAAAGGCTCAAGTGGAACTGCAACTAGGTTCGTGCTTACTCTAACGTGCTGTTCTTAACTCACATTGATTGATTCCTCCACTGAACTTCCACTGATTGATTCCTCAATGATCGATTCCTGCATGAGATACAACAATGCTTGTCATATTTGCTCCCAGCCTTTGAACTCTCTGAGACAGATTCCACAAAGCCAAATAAAAGTCACAGAAAAATCTCTTCTGATAATGCACTTCAAATTGCCTTCTACCAACCCGGCTCGTCATGGAATCATGCCTGCCTGAACATTGTTGACCTCGTTCATTCATATAATAAAAAAACTCCGTGCACTTACAGGGTGCCAGGGTTTGCCTTAAAAAAAGTTTGATTGCAGAATTGCTTTGGCAGCTTTTGCAAATTCTATCAAGAGCACTTCAATAGTGAGTTCCAAGCAACAACAGAAGCACTCGATGTCTTGACCAACTGTACACATATACAACAAATAAAAAAATCTACATGACGAGGTCCAGCGAAGGGAGGGGTCCATCCAAAAAGTTTCGTTTATCGACCAATTCTAGATCTCGAGAATTTAATCGTCGCTAGGTACTCGATTTGATAAGGAACTTGCAAGTCACGGAATCTTTTCCTCTTTGCGTTCAGATGTCTTACTGATTTCGGCAATGACATCTTTCTCAAAACCAAGTGAATTGATCAAGGAAACCCTAAACTCTTCTCATATGCCTAATTGAATCATTACTGCCTTCCAAAACTCCCTGCTTTCAAATTAAAAAGCTGAAGAATTTCCGTTTTTAATGAGAGAGATGGAGGAATGATTCACAAATGATTAAACTAAAGTAAGTTATACATGATATTGAACATTTAGCTATTTCTGAGGTTCAAATATACTCCGATCTCAACTACTCCATGCACAAAATGTTCCAGGAATCTAAACCACATCTCTACAACCATCCAATCGACCAATTGAGAAGATGACGATACTGTGTCCAGAATTCAATGATCTAACTACCAGTGTCATGCATTCCACACTTATATATATATCGAGAGATTCGTGCAATCACTAAATGATATCTTCCGGCCGGTACAGAGGGAAGAAGAAAACTGAAGACATTCTATTACGTTGACTGATGTGCTCATTTTGATCTTACCTGTTGCAAATTGTTAAGACCAACAAACAAGGAGCCTGGGAAAGTGAGATTTATGTTGCTTTGAAATTTGGACCAGGTCTCAACTTACAATAATGTAACTTCCGGGTGCGAGCATGCAAAAAGACGCAGTCAGTCACATTCATGCCTCAAGCTTTGCGATGTAATACATTTGCTTCTTGTTATCTTGTTGATAAAATAACAGAGACTGTTTTCTACGGCAAGAGCATGCATTGACAATGCAATTCTCAACATTTGTGATCCCTCGAAGTTCACACAAATTCTCGCAGATTCGAGATAAAAAAACCACTAACAATTCTCGGGAAAAGAGACCCCGATTCTCACAATTCTCACAAATTCGAGATCAGCTGATTGATAATTCTCACAATTCTCGGGAAAAGAGACCCCGATTCTCACAATTCTCACAAATTCAAGATCAGCTGATTGATAATTCTCACAATTCTCGGGAAAAGAGACCACAATTCTTACAATTCTCCCAAATTCGAGATCAGCTGATTGAAAACTCTCACAATTCTCACAAATTCGAGATCAGTTGATTGATAATTCTCACAATTCTCACAAATTCAAGATCAGTGGATTGATAATTCTTGTTGTTGTTCAAGCCAAATTATACCCCAATTGAGAGGATTGAAGATCAAGAAATTTTTTGAAGCAATGAGCGGCAAATTTTATAAGCGGCAAATTTTGTAAGCAACAAATTTTGAATTGCTACAAAACCCATTTGGGAGAACCTTGCCGGGAAAAACTGAATGATAAGCCTTGAATTGGCGCCAAGCAGTTGGCGCGAAAGCCTTGAATGGATGAAATTCAAGGAACGTGGCTGTGAGGCAGGCCAAGAAAAGATCAAGAGTGGGAAGAGGGAACAGATCTCCGTCCTTCATTCTCAATCGGGGATATTGGGCCCGATGGGCTCAGGCGCGGGTTCACTGCGCAGCTATAGGGGAATAGTCTGCATGCAGATCATTGGGGCTTCAATTTAAATATTTTATTAACAGCCTTTTGGAGGCCCGATAATTTTTGTAATGCATATCTACAATATGGGTTTGTGTGGGCGCTAGATTACCCACCCTTGGTAATAAAGCGAACACCGACCAGGTTCTATGCCTTTATCCACAATTTTTAATATATGGGGGTGATGTGAGCGCGGTCCACTGTGCCTTCCAAGCAATGGATCTTTTTTGCTAACGTTTCCTAAGTGTCATGGATGGCAGCGAATAATTAGAATGCATGTAATAACTCACAAGGTAACTGCAATGCTCAGGGGTAATGGTAAAATTCTAACTCCCTAACTATCTATCCTATGTCGAGGGTAGACTGGGTAGTTGGCGTCATTTCTAACGTCCCTAACTACGTAAAAAGGGGAACCCCTATGTTCCTTCCATGAACCTCTAAGGCTATTTGGGTTTCTAAGACTCCACCTAGAAGTTCTTCTTTTAAAATCTACCCCTAAAGTTTCAACTCTTACTCTAACTTTTAACTTCTAAGTGTACTCTAGGTGTTTAACGTCCCCAACTAATTAGAGAATTTAACTTCAAAATTTAATGCTACCGTTTGACTTTGTTTCAACTTTTGACTCCAAGTTTTTGCTCCTAACTAACTCTAAAATCTACCTTCTAAAGTTAACTCTATGTTTTTGACTTTTAACTCTAAGTTTTCACTTCCCTATTTTATTCTAAACTTACCTTCTACGTATAACTCTAGGTTTTTTACTTTTAACTCTAAATCTTTACTTCTAAAATTAATCCCAAACTTTAACCTCTAGGTTTGACTCTACGTTTTCACTTTGACTCTAGATTTTTCCTACTTCCAACTAACTCTAAGATTTACCCTCTAAATCTAACTATAACTTTTCACTTTTCACTTTAGCTTTTTACTCTAACTTTTTACTTCCCACTTGGCTCTGAAGTTTAACCTTTAAATTTAATCTTAACTTTTGACTTTAGGCTTTTGACTCTAACTTTTTACTTCCCAATTTAATCCTATCGTTTTAATCCTAGATTAACTCTAAATGTTACTTCAGGTTTTACTTCTAAATTTTACTCTAGCTTTTGACCTCTAACATTCATTCTAATTTCGAATTTCTAACTTCAAGATCTAACTCTTATTTTTACTCGTAATTTCTACCTCCTAATTTTAGTCCTAACTTCCTTTTCTAAACTACCCTAAGGTTTCACTGGGAATTTTAACTCCCTAAGTTAAACTTCCAAATTAATTCTACTTTTTAACTTCCCAAAGTTAACTCTAGATTCTGACCTTAGGATTTTAACTTTAAGAAATAAAAATGTAAATTGATTCTAATTCTAACCGCTAATTAATCCCTAATTTTAATCCTAAGTTCTCTTTCTAATTTAAACCCCTAAGTTCCGTCCATGATTCTTTTGGGTGAATTTTACTCAAATTCCTCCGTCCTACCCCCTACCGCTTAATTTAGCCTAACGCGGTCGATTTAAAGCCAAATCCTAAGTGTAATATGTTTTTGGAAACCTCTAGTCCTAATCTATCAACTTTTGAATCTAAACTTCTAATTTGCACTAATCTCGGATGCTAATCACGCTCTAAGGGCTGATTAGGAAAATAAATGCTAATTAGGGAGAAACATCAAAGATTAATTAAAAAACTCACCTCTTCACTACCGGTGTCGGAAATAACCTCGTCCACGTCCACGTGTACGTCCTCATGCTCCATGGTAGTCTTTGGTTGTGTTTTGAATTTTTTCCAAGCTCACCGCTTATTTAGAAAATATTACAATTTTTGATGATCTAAACTCCCTCTTTCCCTTCCTCCTTTCTTTTCTTTCTTCCTCTTTCTTCTACACTAGCACTATTCCACCTAAGCTTTTATGAGTCTTACACTATAGTTTCAAACTCCAAGAAGGGTTTAAATGTTCCTCCTACCCTCTTACACAACTTTGCTTTGTGTCATCCTAATCCTGTTCCCATCGGTCACTATGAATTCTCAAGATTTCTTTTTCTAAGCCTACCTACTCCTCACCTAGGCTACTATTTATCGTCTCTCACCTTTCTTGCCTACTTCTTCTCCTCCTTTTCTAATCTCCTTCCATTGTGTGTAGGTGTGAGTGATGAGAGGAACAATTTTGTGTGCAGGTACGGTGGTGCTCCGCTCTCTTCTCCCTCCTCCCTTTTGTATTTTTTGCCCTAATCCTACTTCAACCCCACTTAGCACAAAATTAGTCTAACATGCTTTTGGTTTGCTTTGTCTTTGTTTGTGTTCTGGTTTGAAAAAAAACCAAAAATCAAAAAAAAGAAGAGAGAGAATCAAAAAATTGGGGAGGAGCCCAAATGGCCCCAGCCTCCCCTGCTGTACCGAGAGCCTGCTGGCCCTCCGGCTGGCTGGCTGGCTGGCTGGGGGGTCGGCCAATTTAATTAATTAATTTTTTAATTTTTTTTTATCACGCTGGTTCTGATTGTTGGCTAATGTTATGCTGGTTCTGATTGTTGGCTGGCTCGTTATACTGGTTTTAGATGTTGGCTGGCTCGTTATGCTGGTTCTGATGTTGGATGGCGTATGCTGGTTTTGATGTTGGCTGGCCGTATGCTGGTTCTGGAAAAACTGGATTTTTGGCTAAGGCTACATAAAAGACTAGGTTTCTGACTAAAGCTAAAAAGACTAGATTCCTGACTAAGGCTTAAAAGACTGGAATTTTGGCTAAGGCTAAATAAAAAGACTAGATTCTTGCTAACCTAGGGGGGGGATAGAACTTTGGGAGGTGCTAGATCCACTAAGATTTTTGGGATACAACTAACTAAATAAAACTTTGGGGAACCACTGAACTCTCTTAAACTTTGGAAAATGACTAAACTTCACTAAGTGCAAAGGAACCTACATATCTTGGAAGCTAAACTCTGGAGGTTTCCACAAAGGTCTTGGAAACTAGACTTTGGATCTAAACACGGGGGAGGTGCAAAGCTTCGCCGTGAAATTGGTTTTAACACCAACTTTAGGACTTCTAGATTCCCCGGGGGTTCAAAGCTCCGCTGTCTACACTTTTAACACACGCTTTAGGACTTCTACTTTGTCACTAGTTCAAAGCTTTGCCGTTTCCAAGGAGGGTCCACACAATGAGAGAGACTTTAGAAGAGGGAAAAAGCTAAACTTTTAAAAAAAACCACACATGGGTTCAAAGCTTCGCTGTCCCAGAGGGGGGTCCACTCAACAAGGAAAAAAAAAGATTAGAAGAGGGTGTAACGAAACACAAAGATAATCACACAAGTTAGACCACGTGGCAACACAAAGCTCACACGCTAAAGGCCCCCCAAAGCGGCATCGCCAAGGTACAGTGGGGGGTGACTTTAGGATTAGTGCAAGAAACTAAAGACCCTTAAAACTCCACAAGTTAGAACACAACATGCACGAGAGGGAGAGAGAGGCTCTCCACTCACAACAAGGTACCAAAACTTTGCAAAAGTGTACACAAAACAAGGTAGAAGGACCCCCAAGGACCTTCAAAGCTTGAAAATAAGCAACAATGGAGCCAAAAGTGCTCCGAAAACACCGTAGAGGTTTTTGGCTTCAAACGCCAAAATATCCAAAATAACTTGAACCCACGGACCCCAAACAAGAATTGGGGGTGTTTTAGAGAGAGAAATGGGGCCCTTTTATAGGTTTCCCAAGGGCTCACCCCTCTCTCTAAAGCTCTAAAGTAACCTTATCAACGGGGATTTTCATCCTCATCCTCAAAGATTTTCATCCTACATCCTAAATTTCTACTTCTACCATCTATGCTGGACCAACATCCTAACTTTTGGAGATTAGCTCCAATTGCCGAACAGATTGCGCCGTTGAATCCAGATCGCCGTGTTTAATCCTAGACCCCCATTTCCCCCGTACCGAGGCCAAAAACTCATCGTAGGCTAATTTAGTTTAAAAACCAAATCGTGGTAAAATCCTAGATCTTGGGGGTCTCCTATTTTGAGAAATGTGAATAGCCTAAGGTCTCCGGTAGGTGCGAGAGAGTCGGGAAGGACTTTTGGTTGACTTCGTTTCACCATTGTATGGGCCCGGGATGCCGGTCAACGTGGCGGGGACCCCGCCACGTGGTTAATTCCCGAGGAATCTCGCCGGTTCGGGTACTTGCTGCTATCAGAATGTCATGAAACTTCACGGAGCGCATTATTAACATAAAACAAGCTAGTCTAATTTTTAGTGAGATTTTATTGTAACCTGGGTAATTTCCATGAAATTCCCGTTGGAGGTTAGGAGGGTTGACCACCCGGAAAAGGTTCTTCTGCAAGTCGGAAGATGCCGGGATTTTTCACGTGACCTCTCAGGGAGTCGCATGAAAGACGTGCGGGTGTGTTTCCGTACCTGGCACGATTGGTCAATGGAGATTAAAACTGGCCATCTCCTCGAATTAGCGATGGTGCGGGAATCTTCTGCAGGTGGAGGAATCTTGGCGAACTGATTTCGCCGTTGGACTCCTGGCATGGAATTCTCCCTCGAACACCATCCCTGGGCTGTAGATTCCTCCACAGGCCCGGTCTTGCATGAGTGGCTCCTGCATGCTAACAATCGGGATTTTGGGAATTCGTCAATTTAATGGGGAATTCTAAATCTAACTCTAGGACCCGACCTAGTGGCCTCGCTGTGGATCCCTCGGACCGACCTAGCCATGAATCGCCATCTTCATGGTGGGATTTAGCCCTTTTGGGGCTGTGTGACTCGAATCCTCCAAATCTAACCTTTTCGTTATTTCTATACTATTTTTAGGCAAGGTTTGGGGGGATTCTAAGTAAAACACAAATCTAGACCAAATACTATAATGGGTATGACACAACCCTATTTTGGTTCTACACTCTTTTTATGGATTTTTCTATACCTTTATCAACTTTAAATTGCAAATTTCCAAAAAAATAATTCTACGAGTCCCAAGCGACAAATTGGGAGCTCACAGTTTGGTAAGGAGAATTTTTTTTTGTCACAAAATTGTATAGTTAAATAGATTTAAGAAGGATTTGAATTTTTTTTACATTTTTTTCTCAAAAACAAAATTACTATGCATTTTTTTTCGTGGAGATTCTATGAAAACTATTATTGTTGCATAGGTAATTCTATTTTCGATCATAGGCTGGGTACAAAATTGATGTAAGTGACAATTGTGACTTTCAATGTAAATGTTGTGATCATTCTTTGCTTTCAATGTACACTTCTTGGACATTTCTGCAGCTCCTGCAAGTCTTGCTCCAGGTAAGCTGTAATATAAACCACAATTGATTGGAAATACAGTAGCCTACATGCTAGAAAGGATATGTGTGTGTGTGTGATGATGATTAAAAAGGATCACTTCCGTTATGTAAGTTGGATGAGCTTTCTATATTTGTCAATGTTTTGTTGCGTAGCTTCTTTTGAGAATCTATCATTACAATAGGTGAATTCAATGAATTGGATGTTGTGTTGTGCAAACAATGGGGAAGTTGGTGGATTTCCTTGAGGGGTGGATTGTAACCATTTATAAACATTGAGCTATCGACACTAAATATTGTATACCTTATCTTCATCACTACCAACTAGACACTTATTGGAACAAGATACTTAGCACCTACAAGTTATTTATTGAGATATCGCTCTGCTGTGAAAGCCGAAAAAACGGCTGGGCGGGGGCTCAAGGTCCCCTGAATTAAAAACCAAACAGGATTTACATGAGCTGGGAAGGTGGCCTGAAATGCCAGGTCCCCCCAGGAGAGCTACAGAAGAGTGGACACCACTCTTGAACGAAAAGATTCTGCACTAAGGTAAGCTTCTCTCTGTTCCTAATCTGTGATCTAATCTGAAGCCAAATGGCCATCCCTGCATGTATCATGGATAACCACGTTGCGCTAATGGCTTTGTTAATGTTAAAATCTATTTGACTGTATTTTGTATTGCATCTATCAACCCATATGTGTCTAATTAAAAAGGATCTCATGAGATCCCAGGGTTGTTCTTTGTATATGTATCTGTTTGTTGCTTTGTTGTGAGTCGTGTCGTAGTGTCCAAGAATAGCTTGGTTGATGTTCGTCACTGTTTGCGACCGGTTAGCGGTCGCCAACAAATTGAATCTAAAATCTTTGTAGGTGACACAGCCATGCAACTTCTCCTCTATCCGGAAATGCCCAAGGGTCCCAGGGGACATGTGAAATCGTCTGTAACCTTCTCAGTCTGCTCTTTTCCGTAACTGCTCCCCATTTTGGCAGAAGCCGTGCTATCTCTCTACCGTCTATCCAATCCTGTCGGACCTCATCCCACAGGTGTCTAACTTGAGTAATGCCCGCCTTCGCCCATAGATGCAATCCTATGTTGGGGCCCAATCCAAGCGGTGTTTCTTCCTCCTCCAAAATTAATGGATTGCCAAACAAAGGTTGACGTAAAATCTCTGCTCTCGTGGCTGGTCCCCTTTGATGTAGATTTCCTTTGATGGAAAGGAATGCCTTCAAACAGGCTGTCATCAACGGTGAATGATTCTTTTTTTTCAGGCCCTTACTGAAAAAAAGGCATGCATTAGAGTGGTTCCATTTAGCATCTCCAAGAGGTCTGCCGAGATATCGCTCTACTAGACGCTGTTAAATATAAAAAAATAGTGCAGTGGCAAGGGCAGGAACCCACTTACTCTATGAATTGATCGCAGTTTCAGCTAATGTTTTACTGTTGGAATAACACTGATTTCTTACAAAGACTATGCCAAAGGAGATTTGATCAATTGAACTAAGGAGCCTGCCCATACTCAATGTGGGTGAATATATCGATACCAACAAATCAATCTCAATCCTAAGCCCACAAATTTGGGAGATCTTTCCTGCAATTTTCACAAGATTTCAATATGATATCAGTAGTTTGCAAACAATACTCAAGCTGCCTGATCCGAAGCAATTTGTAGGTGACACAGCCGCTTGTATTTAGTCAACAATGCATGAATGTCGTCCATTCACACCTGAAAACAAATTCCACGTTATGACTACTCTGGCAAAAAAAGCAGCAGAGGAGAAACTTGAAGCGCAACTGCAGCAGAAACTAACTTCCGTGCAGAAACTAACTATTTCT
The DNA here is from genome assembly GCA_951799445.1 of Pseudisothecium myosuroides. Classification (NCBI taxonomy): domain Eukaryota; kingdom Viridiplantae; phylum Streptophyta; class Bryopsida; order Hypnales; family Lembophyllaceae; genus Pseudisothecium; species Pseudisothecium myosuroides. The sequence goes on along the minus strand of OX637291.1, from coordinate 11,323,824 downwards.
TAGGTGGGAGGGAATAAAGAATTCAGCTCCACAACTTAGTCTATGTGGAAGAAGGCCGTTCTTACTTGAAGAGAAACGAAAGAGAGTCAGTTTTATTCGGTAGGTAAATGTAGCCCATATTACTCTTTAATAAGTGTCGGCCAGAATTGGGCAGATGGGTCCAGTGTGTTCCCTTGAAGAGCGAACGACCCAAGCGACATGGATATCAGAGATCCTAAAGGTTAAAATGCAATACCTGGTTCGCATCCTTCAAGTGGTCAAACCGGCAGATCTGCAGTGCCGTGCCTTCCCCATCGAAGATCCCCAACTTCGACATTCACTCCTACAAGTACATACTGATCAGGCAGTTGCCCATGGCCATGAGTTCCCAAAAACTCCTAGGCAGAGTTTACTACTCAAAATTAATTCAGTTAGTGCGGGACAAACTAACTGTTTTATATTGCATTTTTCACTAATTGAATTAACTTCAGTAGTTAGAATCATTACAGGACATCTGCAAGAACAGATATGAAGAGAGTAGCAACCTGTGTGCGGCCACCAGACGCTGGTAGTCGCGAAGTATGGGGCTCAAGTTCTTGCGAATGTGTCTGAAGGCAACCCTACTCTCAGAAGCAAAGGCGTTGAGGCTGGACTATTCTGATCCCTGTCAGACAGCAACTCTTTCCCAAGGCCAGAAGCTCTTCAGCATCCGAAGCCACTGCAAAAGCTGGGGCGATAGTAACAGCTGGTAGTCCAAGACGCTGTCGAATCTCATAGAGTGGCGGCAGTGTGACTTCGCCTTGAGTCTGATAAAATAACTCTCGTTAAAGCTATTAAAAAATACTAGTTCATTCTTCACGAAATCTGGTGAAAAGTCAGAAAGAAGATAAGAAAAGAATGTTGAAAATTATAAAGTTCTTTAATGATGACAGCAACCATGTGGCAAAGTAAATCCACGACATAACGAAAGAACTCAATAGGCTCTCTGCTCCAATGATGGCACGAGCCTGAGACCTGATCATTGTAACTACACACCGATATGACAACAAACATGCATACATTCCTGTCCGCCAAGGGTGAGCGCCATGGAGATGCTTTGGAGGTGTCCAGAGATGAGCATTCGCTTCTCAACCATGGTTGCGCTGTAGCCACATCAAGGAGCTAGAGCAAGCCCCGATATTGGCAGAAGAACTTATTCTAAAGACACTATAGGGTCCCCAGAAAATCAACGAGCTCGGTTAGCGAGGATCGTTCCTACAAAAAATTCCTCTTTGATGACAAAATAGAAGAAAATAAAAAAACTGATATTACTTAAGAACGTAAATCAACTAACTTAAGCTGTCCAGAGACGTACTTGTATTAAGCACATAGATGTCGGATAACCACTTTGTGCCATCCCAGCCTCCATATCTGTATATTTTCGGATAGTCACTTAGGAACGCAAGGCAAACAAAGACAAGATCCTTGTGAAGAAAGAATGCGTGCTCTCGTTTAGTAAAACACTACAAAAGTGGAGTGGGAGACTCACATCACTAACTTGCCATTGCCGACAGATGCTCCGCCTGCAAAATCTCTAGCTGGAAGAAGGTTACAGTAGACACTGAGCTCAACCCACTACCATGTTTCTTTATCCACCGGAAAAAAATGCCAACAGTATCAATCCAAGTAACGAGGATACGAATTCCACTGCAAATTGAACAAAACGAAATCAACTAAATACACAGATTCACGTTTGTATGGTACTCCTATACTGATGGCATTCTTATAATTAAAATACAAACAAAAAAGTAAAAAGTCAGCTTACCAGTAACGAGCATCCAAAATCTCCTAGTCTGCATTAGCCGAACCGGATTCTCACTCAATACGAGAAATGATAGACGGACATAAGCCATTATAAGGCTGATGACAACATCCAACACGTGCAGAAGCAACTTGAAAAATATGATTCCTCAAACATTTGACAACATTAACTCGAAACAAGCATGCTAACTCCGCTTGGACATGCTCAAACGACCACAGGTCTGGAAACCTCGCCTAATCCATTTTACCAGACTAAAGTTTAAGTAGACCACTAAAGTATAATGCCAAGAAGCGTGAGCTTGGTCACATGTGCGAAAACAAACATGCTAACTCGTAGGTTTACGTTTCGATCATGCAATCATTCCAAACAAGTTATCAATATGTATGGAGCGGATAAAGGCTAAAGTACTAGTGGGAACAACAATTTGTGCATTCAATTTGTGCATTCATCCATGAAGCTCCTAAAGAGTGCAACCTCTTCCAAACCGGAATCACAAAGACAAGCAACAAGGGTGGGGATCGAACCGCTCACGGCCATATCGACCACCAAAGATGAACATGTTACAATCCACGGCAACAGCGACTTGGAAGGCACGTGGACTAGGTCCCACCAGCATCCCTTCCTCAGCTGTACCTGTACATTTGGGCTGAAATCGAACAAGAGTCAACAGTGGAAAACTCGGATCGCAGGGGATGTGACATTCAGCACCACGGATACAAAGGGAATGTGCTTCCGTATTTACTTCAAGAGTTACTACAGTTGCTGAAACTGATCAAAATGCTTCGGCTAACATTCTATCGTGGACTGAAGGGTCGAATTATTGGCCTACACATCTGCAGACACGAAGCAAACAGCAGAAGGTGGTGCATACAATACCCGATTGCAAGTAAAAACAAGCGAGGCGACATTCCATGGTAGTACCTACCTATGTCGAGCACGTGAAGACCGTGAAGAAAACTTGTATCATGAAGCCCGCTGAAAACCACCACCCGATTGCCCTTCCCGCGAACGGCCGAGTGTCCACTGCCAGTAGCAACCCCGGCAGGCGATTCAGGCCCAATTCTCGACCCAGGCATCCGCACAGTCCAAGGTCAAAGCTAAATGCAATTACAAACATTCATGAGACCTAATGCAAACTTTCCTCACCTGACTAGAACTAGGATCACCAATCCAACCTCAGCATTGCATGAACTCCAGTAAAACAAAGAAGGGCAATTGATTAGGAGAGGAAGGCCTCGAGCACACATGCGAAGGGATGGAATGTCGCCAGGTCTACACGGCACCCATTTCAATGGAAACATGCGCAATCCCCACAATTCCGAACCTCGCACGCAAGGGAGAGGCAGAGGGTAGCTCCTAAGGTAGGAGGTCCATAAAGCGACCATCTAAGTGCTGAACCTGAATTTTCGGGAGGTAAAACATCTTGAAATATTTTTCACTATATTTTCCTTGAAAGACAAGAAGAAATGGCATCTGGCCCAAGTTGTTTCATATTTTTTGGAGCTTTGTGAAATTAGTTATGAAATTTTGAAGTTGAAAAGCCATAGGGCTCTGAAAGCGACCACCTCCTAGAATGTACATATTTTGTACATTTTGGTAAATTGAAGAAAGCAAAATGTACCTCTGTGGCTTGTTCGGTTCAAAATGCCCTATTGGAGTTCAAGCCTCCTACCTTAGTCCACGAAAACCCGAGTCCAAGAATCCGGGAGCACCACCTTTGGAATAAGAGAGCAAAAAACACAAAAGCCAAGGCAAACCAAGCCCACTGCGAGCAAAAATGGAGCATATGCGTGCACATAAGGTAGGCACATCCATTCTTGTCCATGTACCCCATTCCGTCATCATGTACAAAAGTAATACATTCTAGAAAGAAAATGTGAGCCTTTGCTACATACTGACGGACTGCGATAAACGGACAGGAATGGGTGTGCCCAACTTATTCAAGCCTGAGTTGGTTAAATCAAACTTGTGTAGGAAACACTTAATATCATTAGTAGCATACTAAGCAATGCTTATTTCCAATAATAGCACCACTTCACATTTTCAAAAATGAACACTTAAACACTCTGATAATTATTCTCAGTTGCAAAATCCACCATCTATTTAACTCCATGCTTTTGAAATGGGCATCTTTTCCTTTCTGGCAATACTTTTGTAATTCCATCTTTCTATTCAGATGATGTTGAGTAGCTGTCAGCACTTCCCACTGAATTTTCTTTTAATCCCTAAAGTCCCGTTGTCCCCTTGGGGGACAAAATGGATTTTGGGCAGGTTCCTACGGTCTCAATATTGTTGTAATTTTCTGAATTTTTTTGTGAAGATAGAGAATCACATTAGCTTTCTGAAAATGTAAATTTTATTTCAATTGGTGCTTGGGAATAAAAGTTATGGCATGAAAACTCCAAATTTTAGTTTGTCGGGCAGAAAAAAACCCTCACAAAAAATTTAAATTAAAAATTTTAAAAATTTGTTTTATATGTACATGGAAAGTTTTGATTCATTCCATTTGGATTTGTTATGCAAAAGTTATGAACAATCTTATTTTTTGGGCAATTAGAGCATCTTCTTGAAAAAATAACTTGTAGGATTCATTTTTGAACTCAATTTTGACAATTTTAAAAAAAAAAGTTTCATAAGGTTAAGATTTTTTGCTAGAACAATCTCACCGTTGAGATTAGTATATTTTAACTCTATTTCAGAGCTATTAATGATTTAATTTTTCTTTCAATCTTGAACCTACTTCTATTTAACAATTTTTTAATGAATGAAAACTAAGTGTTTCTTTTTAAAAAAAAATTCCTAGATTCTCAACTCAACTCTTCATAATATAAAATTAGAAATTCAAAATCATTAGAGCAAAAATTTTAAGTTAAGGAGGGTCAAAGCCAAAAAATGTAGTTGAGCAAGGTGCAAAAAAACTTAAATCCATTACTTTAAATACAAATATCTTGCAATCTACACGGTCAAAGTTTTGAACTTTCTTCCACATATTCTTGCACTAGTCTAGTACAAGATCCTACAATTAAATATGCAAAAAAAACATTTTAATTTTTTTTTTGCTCTTTGCTATAGAAATGGCAATTTTGAGTGATTTTTGATGGAAAAATGGCCTTGGAACTTTTGGGGTCAACCACAACAATGCAGAATGAAAAAAAATGTCACTCAAATTGAATATCAACCATCAATTAATGTAGAGAACATAACAAACATTCCCCCATTAACAAACATGATGAAAACAACTATTGGCTTGCACCAACTAAAGCCTATAAAAGGTAGTGCTCAAAGATAAACAAACCCACTTGGCCTACATTTTGGCCATACAAATAGGTGGAACAAAGACCAATCTAACTATGCTCGGTTATGTGGCCTGCAAAATACAAGATGTCAAAATGTCAAACCTTCAAAAACTATTGCAAGACAAAAGCAATTTTAAAAAATGCTTTATGGTGCTAAACAACATTCTAAGCAAAAGAGACAATTACCTCAGATGTCATCGTTTTTGCCTAAATTGGCAAATGCAATGTTGATGTCTTCAATTGACTTTGAAAAGTCAAATGCTGCCATCCACACCCAAAGATGTTGCTTTGAAGCAACATCTTGTGAAAAAATACCTTCACACACATCCTGAAACTCCAAGTCATGGATGTCCTTGTTGGCTTCATAACTTCCATAGCAAAGTAAATTCTTGATATCGTTGACTTTCTTCAAATCCTTCACTCCACCAAAAATCGTCTCCCATCCTCCAAACTGAATGCCGCAAAATATTTAGACCACTTCTACTCAGCTGCAAGCGATGGTTTGTTGAGTAGTCTCCTTGCCTTCCAATGTAACTTGCCGCTTCACTTGTTTTTTAAGCCGCACCTAAAATGACCAATCAATTAGCAAAACCTTTTCAAGCTATCAATTAAGAAAACTCTTCAAACTATGAACTAAAAAACCTTACATGTTTTTTTTATAAAGAGCTCCACTTCATGAAGTCGCTTCTTGCTTCTTTGCCTCCAACTGTCTTTTTCCGGCCTCCAACTGTCTTTTTTCCGCCTTCACCCATCGTTGTTATACCAGGCAAGTTGGGATCACCGGACGTACTAGATTGGCAGGCACATTGGGTGGTTCGGACAGACCGGACGGTTAATGTGATTATCTTAAAGTAATCACATCGAACAGATTAGGGTCATTGGACGTCCCATGCGAGTAGGCAAATCATACAGTTTGGGCGGACGGTCCGTCTATTGTGACAACTATGCCTCCATCTTTTGTTGAGAGACTTCTTCAAACTATTGAGAGACTCTTTCAAACCGCCTATCATGGTCTGCCAATTTCACCTCCATCTTGTCTATAAAAGCTTACAATGCAGCATTTCCATCCCCATCCTTCTTGATAGATGACTTCTTCATTTCGGTCACCTCCATCTTGTCCATAAAAGCTTGCAACACAGCACTCTCATCTCCATCCTTCTTGATAGACAACTTCTTCACTTTGGCATCTACCATTGCCCTCACCTCCATCTCTACAACCAAATTTTGCCCCATAGAGAGACTCACTTGATGGATTAAGCCAATTTCCATCTTTGTTTGCTTCAGTTCCACAAGGATCACACCATTCCAATTAAGGAAGGTGGATCTTTGTCGAGAAAACTCTAGGACTGATTTTGAAACCAAATACCCCACTTCAAGTCCTGAAATACAACATTGCAATTAAGATTAAAAAATTAGGAGTAGAATGGAGGTTAATCCCATTTGCTCCTTAAAAGCTACCTTCACTTTTTGTCATAATTTAACTTCAAAATAATACTTGAAATACAAGGTTAATACAAGAAAGTTATTTCAATAAAAATAAAAATACCTGGAAGATATTTTCTCCACATCTTGTAACGCGTGTCCATGACAGTGTCCAGAAAAGATGTTGGGATGATATCTACCAATTCCAACAGCATTGGAAAGCGCATGCTTTCTTCCATGCAACAAACTCATGTTTTAATGTCAACAATGATGTTACATAGGACGTTTTTGTTGACAAAAAACATGAGTTTGTTGCATTGGACATCCACTAAAATTTGTCAAGAAAAATTAGGGCTCGTCATCTTAAATGCAAGTTTTTTATAGTGATGTACACCACATCCAGAAGACGATCCTCATCTCCAAAATCAATCTCTGGACTCCTTCCTCCAACTTGATTCAATCCTCCTTTGTTGACCCCGCCTTGTCCCTTCCTCTTCTTCTTTCTCTTTCCTTTCAAACCTGCCATTACAATTGCAACCACAATGCACAATCAAACTTTGATTTGTACTTAGGTGCTCTATGTTGAATGTTTAGCTATTCAATCAGCAACCACACGATTGCTTATACATACACAATTGATCAATCAATCTAATAGCTAATTTTCAAACTCCAATTTAGGATTTCACTCCAAAACCAAAATATTCATATTCTCTACCTTCATCACTACAATTCCAACACTGACTAATTCAAAAAAAAAATTTGATGAAGAATATCAAACTTGATTTTGTTGTGATTGCTCTCACAAACTGAGATTTTGGGATTCTCCACGTGTGTTTCTTGAAAATTCAATTCTACGTTTATCGTCTGCCACAAACTACCAATTCCGCCTTCTAAAACCTTTTGACACCAGATTTAGGGTTTCTAGACCTATCCTTCGCTCTAAGCATCCAATACCCTAAGAAGTCACCATGGCCCTTTCACGTACCAGAACCAAAGCTTGACGAAACGAAGTCCACTTCAATCACAACCAGATAACCACACTCATTAGCTTGCTCAATTTTGTGCGAACCAATTCAAACTCAAGCAGTAACAATACCAACACAATTGGCGATGCAACACCTTACTAAGATCATAGCAAGACCTTCTTGCACATTTGGCGTACATCGAGCCTCTTTGATTTGCACATTATCATCAAAATCAAGCAAGAAACACATCTTCAATAAACACAAACTTGTGTACAAAACCCTAACCCTAATTCAACACCTCGAGGTCCCAAATTGACACTTGATTCGCTTTGCCACCATAGCAGCTACTCGTAGCAAAGCCGTGGAAAGAAACTAGCAGCGTCACAGGCACTCAGAGCACAAATTAGTGGCTAGTCGATGGAGAGGTTAGAAAGAAGTACGTATGAGGAACAACATTGCCATTGGCATTGCCATCCATGGCAAAAGCAAGCTTCAAGTGCAAGGAAGACAGGATTTTAGGGCGAGGCGTTGAATACATTTAAAAATTAATTAATTTAGTAATTTCGTAATTTATTTTTTGATACAAATTGTTGATCACATTTGAGAAGAGAGAGAGATAGGAGAGAGAGATTATCATGGTATTATTATCATTCAAACCATTGGATACTAGACTCAGTGAAGTGTGTAAGGAAATGTGCATATATAGAAATAAAATTTGGGGTTTATTTTTAAGCAAATGAAAATTTTAAACAAAAGTCTATATTATTTGGAAATGTTTTGAAGTTATTGTGAATTTTTGAAGTCATTTATAAAAAAATTGAAGTAGCAAGTAGGTGCATCTTAGTTAGAAGCACATTTTGTAAGACTCAAAACATTCATTAAAGGGTTCTATTATTTTGCAATTCTACTGAGCCATATGTAAAGTTAGAGGCATTCCATTATGACATTTTAAAGTTATATTAGTTTTAGTTCAACAAATGTATAATTGACAGAGTAATTGAGGGCGATTTAAATAAGACCAGCATGCATTGTATTATTGCCACAACCAAAATACTGTAGAAGTAAAAATGATTTTTTAGTTTTTTAATTCACTAAAATTTTGAAATTCAATAAGTAGTGAGAGAGGTTGCATTCTTAGTATGAATAGAAAGTTGTGTGCACTAAAGAGTGCAAGGGCTTTGTTTCATGGCATTTGGAAATGCAATGTGAAAGTTATATTTTTTCCAAAATAAAAGATAATTTAATTCAATTTTTTAATTTAAAAAATCCATAACTTTCAAACATTAAGTCCAAACACCACAAGATTAGCATGAATAGAAAGCTATGTGCACAAAGGAGTGCAAGGGCTTTCTTTTGTGGCATATGGACATCTGATGTGAAAGTTATATTTTTTCCAAAATAAATGATAATTGAATTTAATTGTTTAATTTTTAAAAATTCATAACTTCACATCGTAGGTCCAAACACCACAAAATTGGAACAAATAGAAAGCCTTATACCCAAAAGAATGCAAGATTTCTGTGGCGTTTGGACATACAATGCAAAAGTTATGAGTTTTCAAAAATGAAAAGATAATTTAATTCAATTTATTCATTCAGAAAAACTTTGAAATTCAATAAATCCTACATTGTAGGTTCAATCGCCAGGAAACAAAGTCTCTACATTGGTACCAAGAACTCTACTAGATGCCTCACGGTTTGTTATATCTCAACGTATTTAACAAACAAAACAAAACAAAACAACCTAATTTAAGGTGTAGATTGTTTGTTAGTGTATATTTGGGTGTTTTGTGGGCATTGGTTGTGCTCCTTACTTAGAAATTTATAAACAAATAGAATGTGGTTGTAAAAGCAAAAACATTAAACTCTAAGATCCCCTTAGCCATTTTTTCTGAAAAAACACTCAAAACTACCATTTTAGTTGCAAACAACAAAAAAAAACTTTTCAAATAGTTTTTTTTTCCCATATCTAACTGCAAGGTCTTGTATAAGATCAATATGAAAAATGTGTGGAAGAAGTTTCAAGAGCTTTGACCACGTAGATTGCAAGATACTTGCATTTAAAGTGAATAAAAACAAATTATTTTGTACCTTCCATTATTATTTGTTTTTGCTTTGAATCTTTTTAAATTAAAATTTTTGCATTGCACATTTTGAATTTCTAATTTTTTATGTTTAAGCATTGAGTTGAAAATCTATGAAAAAAATTCAATGAGAAAAAATAAAATTTCACTCATTAAAAGATTGTTAAGCAAAAGTAGGTTTAAGATTGACTAAAAACTAAACCACTAATAGCTTTAAGCTAAAATTGAAATATACTAATATCAACAATGAGATTGTTTTAGCAAGGAATTTAATCCTTTATAATTTTATTTATTTTTAATTATGAAAAATAGAGAGATCAAAATTGAGTTATACTCCATATAACTTATTTTTTCAAGAAAATGCTCTAATTGTCCTAAAATTAAGATTGTCCGTAACTTTCACATACCAAATCCAAATGGGATGAATTTAATCTTCCTATGTAGATAAAAAATATCTATGAGAAAGAAATTAAAAAATTTGTTTATCTTAAGTTTATTATGAGATCTTTTATTGCCCAAAGATTTTTTTTAAATGACTTTTGGGCCATAACTCACTACAAGAGAAAGGGGTGTTTTAAGTGAGTTTTTAAATATAGTTCTAAACATAAGATTATAAAAAATGACCTTTGAAGAGATTTTCAGCAAAATTTTACTAAAAACACATGTGTTTCAAGTAGAATTTTGCTAAAAATCTTCTTAAAGGCCATTACTTATAATCTTCTGTCTAAAACTATATTTAAAAACTCAATTAACCCCTAAAGGACCGGCATGCGTTTTTTGGTTGTATAGAAATTCTGGGCAAGTACGTGTGACTAGAGATTTTCATATTTTAAGTTGAAATTTTAATATAAGGTGGGTGCGAGGAATATCTTTCATATGCACTAAATTTCAGGACATTTGGAAATAGGAGTCAAAAGTTATGGCCAAATATGTTACTTTTTTTTGTAACTGGGCAATCCGGGCAGCAAAAAATTTGGCAAAAGTTTGATTTTTTTTTTAATAATTTTTTTCTCGTAGATTATATTTTTGTCTCTCTGGAAAGCTTTGATTCATTTCATTTGGATTTGTACGAGAAAGTTATGGACATTCTTGTTTTTCGGACAGTTAGAGCATCTTCTTGAAAAAATAACTTGTAGGATTCATTTCTAAATGCTATTTTTGCAATTTTTCAAAAAAATAAATTTCTCATGGTTTAATTTACTTGCTAGAACAATCTCACCATCGGAATTAGTGTATTTTAATTCCATCTAAAATATATGAATATTTTAGATTTTCCTTCTATCTTGTACCTACTTCTACTTAATAAATTTTTTAGGAGAGATTTTTAAGTTTTTTTGAATATTTTTTTTTCTCTAGACTCTCAACTTAATTCTCCACTATAAAGATTTAAAGCTCAAAACTCTGTAGTGCAAAATTTTTCAGTTAAAAATGTTTAAAGTCAAAAAATCTAGTCCCGCAATGTGTTGAAATACTTGTTTTTTTTTTCACTTTAAACGTAGATATCTTGCAATTTGAGCAGTCAAAAATTCTAAAAAAATTTCCACACATTCTCATACTAGTTAGGTATAAGATCCTATGGTAAGATGTGCAAAAAAAAACATTTTTCAAATTTTCTTACTCCTTGCTATTGAAATGGCAGTTTTGAGTGTTTTTTGGCAGAAAAAAGGCCTTGGGCCTTCAGGGGTTAAAACACCACTTTCTCTTGTAGTGACTTTTGCTTTAGGGCACCAATTGAAATATGTGCCCAGAAATCTAATGAGTTTTTGTATCTTTATAAAAAATTTTAGAAAAATATGATGAATATTGAGACTATAGGAGCCTTCCCGATATCAATTTTGTCCCTCAAGGAGTCAAGGGGACTTTACGGGTCAAGTAAACAAAAAAAACAAATCTCTTTGAGGATTTGAAATTATCTTCTTTTTTGAAAAATACTGTAGGTAACAATACTGAATGTGGTTGAAAAAAAATGAAACATTAGTCATGGACATAAGTTTTAGTAGAAAACTTTGAGGTGTAACTCAATTTTTGTTCTATTTCATAAAAATTAAAAAAATAAATATGTATAACCACAATTAGTTTACAACGTCTCAAATCTATTGCACAATTTTTTTGAATGAATTTCTAATGTGATTGTTTCTTCAAGATCTAGTGTATTTGAGGCTCATTTTCAAGAGCCCTTAACATTAGAAAATCAAGGTTTGCAATTGACACGCTTACACACAATTCTAAATATAGAAAAATCATCAAAATTTATTTTAGAAATCAAATCTTTATGCTAAAATTAGACTTCAGAACAAACTTGTCTTGAATTTTTTTTTATTAAAAATAATAATTTGATAAGGTTCTATTTATCTTCAAAGTTTTGTTGGCACCAAAATATGGTCCCTTAGACAATTAGATTATGTGTGATGGATTGTCAAATTCTACTTCTATTTAAAATTTGTTAATCCGTTAGGATGAGTAAGCTTTGCTTGTTTTTGTGAAATTTCTTGCTTTAATCCATTGCAACCATGTTTAAAGAGTTTTTAAGAAAATAGAATTAAAATTTGTTTTCCATTACCTACTGCAATTTTTCACATTCACTAAATGAAATTTTATAGCTTATACCAAATTTAAAATGTTGAAGGTCTTGCTATACAATTTCTATTTTTTAAGGGCTAACCTTTCAAAAAATAGAAAGGTTACTAAATGAGCTTTCATTTGTTTTTTTTCTATAAAAAATATTTTTTAAATTTGTCTCACCATTTTTTACTTTTGTTTTTCATTTTTGCTTTGTTATGTTTATGAAAAAGTTTTTGAAGAAATTTAGTGATGAATATTTTACGTTATAATTTTTTTGAAGAAAGCAAGTACATGACCAAATTCAATTAACCAAAATTTCTATCCGGCAACTAAATCATTATACTATAGCATCTCATCTTATTAGCATTTGCAATCACTCCGTAACAATTTCAAATCTTCAAAACTCCCAACAAGGAAAAAACATAGCAGACTCGGGGCTGAGATTTGTATGCGCATCTCTAGCAATGGGGCCAAACAATGGAACCGCCCCCTTCCTAATAGGCATTGGTTGATAATTGCCTACCACCCAAATTGGACTTTCAATTTTCCCCCAACTTCCACAATCTAGCCCTTCAAATCTATTTAAGGATTTATATGAATACTGCTTTTGGATTATTGCACCTATTTACACTGCTTAATAGAATAATTTAATGATGGATCTCAAACAACAGTTGTAAAATATGATTTATAGATTACATCCATACAACTAGATGAACTTGTACGCAAACCATTATTTTTCAATAATTTTTGACATCGCAAATTGAAAAGCCCTTCTAAAGTTATTGTAGTTTAAATATTTGTAATTTTTCAAAAAATAATTTCCTAGGGTGAAGCAAAATCTTCAAAATCTACACCGTACAAATGTTAATTAAAAGAATTAATATAAGAAACTTCCCAAAAAATGATGGATGGAAAAATGTATTTTTGTGTACTCTAGATGTGTTTGCATTCATTCGTTGTTCAAAACTTTGCACCCATGGTCCTTTAACCCTGGAACGCTCCAACGTCCATTTTCTGGACGATGAACAGATTCACATCCTTGTTTCTGTCTCATTCCTGCTTGGATGAAAGTCATCCTAATTTTTGGTGATACTTTATCAAGTTGTTGTCCTATCCATCGGTTGGATTTGGTGTTACTAGAATATATACATTTCTAAAATTACAAATGTGGAAGTATGTCAAGTGGTCAATTTGCATTGACTTTAGTTCAAAACTAGATGTGCAAAAATGAAGTCAAAGATGTAAAGGTCACAAAAATTTCAAAAAATCACCATATGAAGAGAACCTTATTTCAAATCCATTCCAACAAGTTTTACTCAAAAAATGATAATATTTTACTTGTAATTGAATTTAGAAGGAATTCTGAAATTTTCTTTTCAAAATTTATAGAAAAAGATTGGTGATAGCATTAGTAGATCTAACCGTACGGATAGAATTTAAAAATCAAAATCTACAGCTTTCATTTGTACACCAATTCCAAAATATTCTTCCAAATTGGAGTTTATAATGGTTTTTCTCAAATCGTCAATTTTGGAGATGAATCCAAACGTTTAGGGGTTAACTCCTAAATGCCCAAGGCCTTTTTTGAACTTCTAGGAATTTGCTCTAAATTAAACAAAAAGCCAACAATTTGATAAGTTGTATCAATTTTTTATGAATTGTAACCATACAAATTCAAACTAGACATGTTAGAGATTACATAGGAAAAGAAAAGACAACAATATCACTTCTCGAGTATCACTTATGAATTGAAAGATTATAATGTTTGAACATGAGGGTGTTAAAACTACAAAAGTGACTTGACATCTTTCAATCTTCTTTTCACAAGCCAAATCTAAAAAGTTGGCCAAAAAAAAAATATGAGGTTAAAGGACCTAACATGCATAACTCCAATCAATTTACGGCTTCTCAAAATTACTCTACAATTTTTTTAAATGAATTTCTAATGTGATTTTGCCTCCAAGATCTAGTGTATTTGACGCTCATTTCCAGGAGCCCTCAATACTACGGAAAGTCAAGATTGCAATGGTTATCCTTACACAACATCTTGAATACAAAAATCATAATCAACCATTTTCAAAATTGGACTTTTGATGCTAAAATTAGACTTCAAAAAGAAATTTTCAAAAATATAAATTACTAAAAATAGCAACTTGGTTAGGTTTTATTTAACTTCAAAGTTTTGTCAACACCAAAAGTTGGTGCCTCGGGCATTTAGGGGTTGAGGGTTGATAGAGAACAAGTGGTGAGAGTGATGAAAGATGGAAAAATAATGGTAGAAGTCAAAACTAAATTTCCAAGGCCTTCTTCTTCCTCTTCCTCTTCCTCTTCGTCTTCTTCTTCTTCTTCTTCTTCTTCTTCTTCTTCGGCTTTAGAACAATTTACATTTATTTATGTTTTTGTTTGTCATACAAAAAAGCCTTATAGAATTTTGCCTTAAAATTGTTATTGGATAGTTTATACCAAATTGGTTACATTCCAATTCACAATTTATCAAGATCCTCCAATGCTCATACTCCTTATAGTTTTTATTTTGCCCTATATTTATTTTAAAGGGCCTTTAACAAATTTAAATAAATAAATTTAATTTAATTTAATTTAATTTGTTATTATTTACCTATTTGCTTAAATTATTTTTAAGGAGCTTACAAGTCCCCTTAATACTTTGAGCTTACAAATTAGTCTTATCTCACATATAATATCTCCCAGGCCATTCGTCATTGACAATGGACCACCATGGAGTAATTTAAAATGAGTCTAATAAGTGAAAAAAACCACCCACCCACCCACTATGGGTGTGTGTTTATTAGACTACTCTACTACCAGGAGTGCGTATTTATTTCCCAAACGGCCTTGTTCATACATCTCTCTGGTTTTCCCTCCAAAGTTTGTCACAACTTACTTGTTGTGTGTCACCACACACCATTCTCTTTGTTTGGTTTCGTAAGGAGTTTGTGGAGTGACAGTTTACCTTCTGTGAGATTTTGTGGAGTTTTGGAGTGGCTCTTGATCTTCCAACAAGTTGTTTGTCTACAGGAATGGCAAAGGTCGTGTGGAGTTTTAGTGTGTTTGGATTTTTTGTTCACTCACTGCATTTGTTTTATTCACTGATGTGATCTTTTGACCCATGTTTTCTCACCAATCTTTGTGATTTTAGGATCTGTGACATAGATAGCAATTGGCTTTCAGCTTTAGACACCTGATGCATCCTCACTCACTATACATTGGCTTGTTGCGTGTTTGGGACGGGTACAGGTGAGGCTGAGCCTTCGGATCCTGATTTCCCAAGTTTGTGGATTTCTTGAGACAAGTTTTTCAAGCACATGGACAACTCTTTCCTGCATTTTGTGCTTACTCTTATGGATAACTTTGCTATGATTTGTGACACTTCTTTCCTACATAGGAAGAAGTAATTTTATTGTGATTTGTGACTCTTCTTTCCTGTATAGGGAGATGTATTTTTAGAAAACTATTTTCACACTACTTGTACAGCCTGAGTTGATTTGAGATTTGACTTAAGATAAGTCTATTTTTTTAGGACTATGGTATGTATTGTGCCTTAGACAAAGTTGTGAAAAGATGATGCCCAGTTATGGGGTGTTTCAGTCTTGTTCCTTCTTCAGCAATTATAAAAGTAATTTTTTCTTAAGTCAAGGAAATTATACATTGCTAGAGGTCATAGCCCATGAACCTTTCTCATATGGTTAGATCATTCCAATAATAAGTTTTAGACATATAAACTTTCTTCCTCTCATATATATATTTTACACATATTTTATATATAATTTACATTTTATATTTTTATATTCATATATATTCTTATATATATTTTTTATATTATTTTATTTGTATTTTTAGAAGCTCTTCCAAATGCACATGTAGTTACTTGCATAGGTGTTACTTTAAATCTAAGTATTTCTTTTTAATTCTTTTTAGTAACTTCTCCATCATGGATAAGTAAAAAGAATAAATCCTATAGGCCATTTTCCATTTGGCATACCAACCATGGTGATTTTAATTAGATCTGTAACAGGCAAGGACTTCTATGATCTATTACATCATAGGTAGTTAAACTACTCAAAATATTCAAATTATTTTGAATCAAGGCGGGAGTGACATCTATGTAAACCCACCCACCCACCCACAATGGGTGGCGCCTAAATTAGTTAATCACTATGGGTATGTAGTGGGTAGTTATCTCCCACATGCAACTTTAAAGACCCATGAAGTGGTTTCCCTCCCACAGTTTGAACTATATTAGCCTCCTTTCTTACGTTAGTACTCCTCTTGTGTTTGTGAGTGCGACGATTCACTGTGGTGTGAGTTTGGAGGATAGTTTAAGTGCAACTCTTGAGCTTCCAGAGTGAAGAAGGAATGGCAAAGGTCTTTGGGTCATTGGAGTTTGTTTGGATTATGTTGCCTTTTTGTTACCATGTGTGTAGTTTTAAACTATGTTTTTCATTTGACTTGCTGGATTTGCGACATAGATAGCAATTGGCTTCAGCTGTAAACACCTGTTGCATCCTCACTCACGCTACATTGGTTTGTTTTGTGTTTGGGACGGGTACAGGTGAGGCTGAGCCTTCAAATCCGACTCTTCCGATTTGAGATTCATGGAGCATTTTGTTTTCATGCACATGGATTCCTATGTGGATTCCTACTTCTCTTGTGCTGTTACTTCAATATTAGATATGGATGGGATATAAAGCATTTGTGGTGATTTTTATGTAGAGTTTGAGGACTCTTATGTATCCAAAGTAAACCTTTTTTGGATAACTATATCAAAGTGATATTTTTGATACAATTTGCCTTAGTTTTTAATTTGGTCTCTGAGCTGATATGACTCATTCTAGCAAGAAGTTAGGTTTTTGGAAAGTGAAGCCTTGTTTAGGGGTGTTTCAGTAAAAGTCCCTTCTTCTTTAGCCTTTGAACATTTTTAGTTCATAAAATAGGAAAAACATCCTATGGCTAAATGCATGTATAGTTATCCATTTGACCTTATATTCAATGTTAAAAATTTTTAAATCCCTTTTGTAGCATTATTGAATTTTTTGACAATAAATTGCTTAAATGCTTTTATTTTATTTTATAGCCTCCCAATCTTTTTCAAGTAATCTTTTAAGAATCCCCACTTTGGTTTTTATTAACCAATCCACATATACATAATAATAAGTTTATAACCCAAATACATGGGCTATTTTGTATATAACTATGCTATATAATCCCAATGCATCCACCATATGATGTGATCTACCTAGCAGTAATTGGGTCCTAAAATATACAGTAGCCTTTTTGGTGGATGCAACCACCCACCCACCCACTAAGGGTGATTGGACTATTGATTTAATATCCACTACTTGTGTTTCAATAAATTAGCCTGGCCACCACTTCATGGCCACTCACACAGGCTTTCCCTCCCAAATTCAAATTAGTGAACATATAAGTGGCTTCCTCGCCATTGTGCTCTCATCTTCACGAAGACATTTGAGTTTGGTGGCATTGTGATTTCTTGTGGAAGACTCTTCAACTTCTTGTGCTTACACTTCACGGGATTGGCAAAGGTCTTTGGGTTGTCTTCACTTTGCTTCGGTTGATTGATGAACTTACTTTTTTACTCAAAGCTCACTGTTTTGCAATGTTTTGCTCTTTTTCTTGGTTTTTGTTGACCTGTGACATAGATAGCAATTGGCTTTTGCTGAAGACACCTCGTGCATCCTCACTAACTTCACATTGGATTGTGTTGTGTTTTGGGACGGGCACAGGTGAGGCAGAGCCTTCAGGTCTACAAGTTCCTTCACTGATTTACATGGAGCTAGTTTTTTCTAAAGACAGGAGAACATCTTGTCATCTTTTAGATGTTTTGTTGTACTACTTTGAGGAGACATATAGTGGCTTATTGTACCAAATTTCTAAAAGTGTCACACCTTGACCTTATTTGGTTTTGCTTGGGATTAGTATGATCTATTCTATATTTTATTTCACAAATGTACTACTTTGATTCTATTTTGGCAATAAGTTAGGTTTTGTAAAGTTGAGGCCCTGTTTCAGGGATGTTCAGTCTTAGTCTCTTCTTCGATCCGCCTCTCGACATCCAGAACACAGACGTCAACACAGCTCATTTGCGAGACATTATGTTTATAGAGCTGTCAGTATTTTAGAATAGTATCACTATATCAAATTGCAGTTCAGGTCGGTCCGACCTGAATTGGATTGCAATATTTGAACAATTTCCAGCATGAAATTAAAGGAAATCTAATGAACATTCAAAAAATTCATGGTTGTGTGCAATTCAGGTCGTAGCGACCAGAATTGCAGTGCCTCACTTACCAATGCAGCGCAAATCAATTTGCCTCCAACGAAACCCGAGAAGACACTGGACCCCGGAAGACAGAACTTCGTGATTAGCCAGAGGTAAAACTCCGATCCATTCGAAGCTCCATGTTGTACATCCTGAATGGCAGCTCATTATATATACCTTCGTGAATCCTTGTACACGATTGTATTTGGGCTCTAAACTCCTGGGTAATCTGGGCCTGGTAAGTGTTGTCCGGGCACTGAAGAAAAATGAGCCGGACTTTTTTCAGAGCCTTGGCGGTATTTGCTGGCAGATCATAAAGCCATGAACGTTAGAGAGAGAGAGAGAGATTAAGGATCTTGAGTAATTCCCGTCATTAGAACAGGCAGCTGTGAGATGCTCTGTCCCTTTCATAGTACAACTCAAAACACTACACAATTAGCAGATTGTAGCACAGTATAGCACAATGTAGCATTGTGGCAACCTACTTTAACTTCGTGTAGCAACCTACTTTAACTCCCTCACATTCACTGTAGATTTCGCTTTTGTGAATGCAAGGTTTCGTCCCATTCGATCCAAAGTCAACAAGTGCATGTGAAGAGCGGTACCCAGTTGAAAGTAAGACAATTTCCCAATCTACGCTATGTACCAATAGTAGCATTGTTCAAGTTATAAGGTGTCACAATTGAGAGTAAAGTGCCCCTGTTCCGAAGAAGAATGGTTTAGAGAAATAGTGCCAATGTTCGTGAAATAAAGGGAACGTATAGTTGGGGACCATATTATGCACAGTCCTCCTCTAATGAATGTGGACAAAGACTTGCGACAGACAGGAAGGCTACAAAGAAATAGACGTTGAGGAATGAGGATACACAAGGTAGCCACCATGCAAAAGTGCAGCCGCAAGTACAACTCCAAATACCCGGTCTCGCAAAACAGGCTGCTTCCTCAAGCTAATCCTTACTGCACATTGCCAGGCCGCGGATGGTCAATAGGGTGGATGTGTACCACCAGAAGAAATCTAACCAATTCTTATCACCTGCACATCGAAATTATGCATATTGACCACTGGCAACCGTAACAAATAACCTTAAATTAGGGCAAAATAACAAATAGCATCTCTCGAGCTCATGGTATTATGAAGCAAACTGACACAATATGACGGAGAGGGCGTGAGAACATACTCAATGGCAGAACAGGGGCGTAGACAAGAGGCACCAGAAACTTGAAAGGGGCTTTCCTCGGTTCCCGTCTCCGATTTTCCAACCTGCAACACAACATTGCCGAACAATGCAGATGGAGTCGTCAACTTAAACCTCGCATATTTCCACGCAGCAAAAGGGAACATCAATCTCACGGTTTCTTAATTTCACATAATTTTAAAAGCCTTAAACCCTAGGTGACCAGACCAATATTTCGTGCTTCTGAAGCGGAAGTGAACTGTTTTCGTACAAAAATTAGCAAGACTTTGAGGAGCAGATGCTGAAACCTCTAAGTAATCAGAAACAAAACAAGTAACTCGCAGAAACAAAATGCCAGGTAAACCCTAATTCTATCAGACGAGAGTGAGCTTCGGCAGAGATCCAGATTAGCACGATCAGAGAGATTGTGAAATGCGTTTTCACAAATTACAAGGCTTGATAAATTCAGAACTTGCAATCGAGGATATCGACACAGCAATCGCAAGAAAGATTAGGGTTTAGCGCAAATTCGCCAACATCACCCGCCACTTGTTTCCGATACTACAACGTTAACACAAAACATAGGAATTGAACCTAACCTCCTCTACACTGACTCTTCACAATCCTACACAGAATAATTTGAACCGCAAATTCCCCACAGCGACTGCCTCTATGGGTATTAAAATTCAAGACAAGAAAGAGAATACAAAAATGTTTGCAATGGAATCAACATCCTCAGCAGCGCATCAATCGACGTAGACTGAGAGGGATACTTACTCGTCTGACATCGCTGGTGGCGGCTTCGATCTTGCGAAAACCGTGCCGAGTTACGACGTTGATGTCAATGCATCACCGGAAACAAAAATTCAGTGACGAGCGATGTGGACTCGGGGCTGAAACTCCTGCAAGAGCGTCAGCGGCAGAAGATGGAAAGAAAACGGTAGGTCTTGGGAAAGAAAAGTGACAGATTCCGAGGGAAAAAGTACTTCTGGTTTTATTAAAAGTTGGTAAGAAGGTATTCCCACAGAGTGTTAAAGAGTGCTGTTTGTGAGGGTCTTAGGAACCAATTTAGACCTATTTCTGAACCAGATTCACATTGCAAACACCTAACACCCCTAACACCAAGTGCGAACGTACACTAAGCAGCTCATTCTCTCCCAAGAAAAAAAGCACATGTTACAGCATTTCTCACAAACAGTATACACCATTCCTTTCAATTACTGCGAGACACGTACAAATATTCCACTTTCCTACTAGAATACGTTATTTTACATCACATTTACTGTTTAAAGGAGAAGAAGAAGAGAGTAGTCAGTGTCTTCCGTCTTCGTCGAAAAGTCCACACTGCGATCCTCCAACGTCGTGGCCACAGAAGATAAGTTAAGTTTACCCCCAAACCCCACCTTCGCTGCCTTCCGCAGAACCTTCACTGGGAAATACTTTTGCTCATCACATTAACTTAACTTAACCTGCGAATGGTTACTTAGCAACTCCGTCATTCTCTGTAAAATACTGCTCCCATGCCCACGAAAAAAAGCACATGTTACAGCTTTTTCTACCAACAGTATACACCGTTCATTTCAAGTACTGCGAGACACGTACAAATATTCCACTTTTCTACTACATGTAGAATACATTATTTTACATTTTCTTTTTTAAAGGACAACTGGGAGAAGGCGAAGAGAGTCAGTGTCTTCTTCGTCATCCATTTTCCCAAATACTTGCATTCCTCAAGAAAAGATTTGTAATGAAAAAAACTAATTAGTGCGTCTCACAGTAGTGGATGCAATTTTACCTTTAAAAGGCTACTCAGTGTTCCAATGCATCCACAATGCATCCACAATGCATCCAATAAGCAACACAGTATCATACTGTACTGTACATACTCCATGAGGAAGCTAACTTAGAGAGTGATTAGCAGAAACATGAACTGAAGCCGCATGCTCCTAACTTAACTTCGGAGCCAACGACGCTCAAGCCAGGGTCATCGACGGAAATAAATTTGATCAATTGGTGATGATAGTAAAGAATATAAAATAGTAAGTTCCTACTTTATCCCCCGCGTTGAAAAAACCACCAGATGGACCAGATAAGCTCACACGGATCCGTCCCCACGCAGTAGGAAACAGTCTTCTCGCTGACGTCATCCACGTTCAACAGTGTTCTTCACGTGGGGCGGCTGCACTCCTGCCCGAAGCGGACCCACCAACGTCGCAGGCTCTCGCTCGGCCACTCACTACTGGCGACGCCCTCTTTGACTTCCCCAGACTCTACGCCTCTGCAACTTATCTTCTCTTGCCCTCTCTGCGTCCTTGTTCCGTCTGCTTGTTGCAATTCTCGAGCTCTGGCGTCTCCGCAGTGAGCTTCGTCCTCTGAAAGGAGGTGGAGGAGACGAGGCCCTCCTCTCCTGCATGTTACGTTGTTTTGGCCTGTCAAGTCCTTCAGTACTGCGCGTCATTTCGTCGCTGGAGTGTCTTACCAGGCGAGAGAGACGACCCTGGATGCTCTTGGATCTTCACGGCACTAAGGTATGTGCACTGAGGAAGGCGTCCAAATGGGAGACCGCGTTTGGTTCCCTCGATCATACTGCTTCAGATTCGTTTGGGTTTGAGTAGCAAGTGAAGAACCAGTTCAGATTTTCAGCACGTCGTCTTAGTGTGTCGTTTTGGTGAGTGGAATTTGCATCTTGTAAGCGCTTTTATGTACCTAGTTTCGGTAGGCTCTTGTGCTTGGGTCTTGTGTTGTGTTCGGCTCTTGTGTTGTAATTAGGTTTAGTAGCCTACAAAAGGACTCTGCTTGCAGTTGTATAGCAGCTCTAGGGGTGATACTTGAGTTGGAGTTCATTTCCTTCATAATGTTGTCCTACAAAAACTTGTGAATAGAGGGCCGGTACTCTTTCATGGGTGAAAATATTAAATATAATATGTCTTACAATGAGTATGCGATGCGATGAGTATGAGTATGCGATGATTGGCAAATTGGTGCAAGAATTTGGCTCAATGAATGAATGCTTGCAATGTTGCAGGGATGAGCAAACTTCGGAGCCATTGCAAAAATGGAGGATTTAGACCTCTCACAAGAATGAAGGGCAGGAGTGTGGACATTGATGAGCTCTAAATGCACTTGGCTATGGAGTCTTGGGAATCTTGAGCAGTGGTGAAAGTGGTACTTCATATTTCATTTATTTTGGATCTATTGTGATGTAGCAATTTAACCCCATGGACATGGATGAAATATGAACGGAAATAGTTTTTTCATCCAAGAGCATTCATTCATTTGAAGAAGCGCATTGGCATATCGTTGGAGACTTCATATTATAATTCAATGATTTCATCCACTGAGGATTGGGGGTTCATGTGGAGTACTCCTTTATAATTCTTTTTTTTAATATAATTTATTGGTCAAGAGAAAGTCTTTGCATAACAGGGGAGGCATTTTACAAGTTAATCAATCACAAGGAACAAACTATTTTGCCAAGTGATCTTTGACATGGCTTGAGATTGGAAGTCTTATCATGTTTAAGGTATGACAAGGCCCCAAAATACTCTATGTCAAGAATTGCACTTATAATTTTCTCCAAAAATATAGCATTGCGTTTAAAATTGCAATGTAAAGATTCATTTGTTGCAAAATCATGGAGATTGGGGATAGTGAGTATTGTACGTGGTGGATACAATCAATTGCAACATGTATCTAAATGTTATACTTGAATGTGTTGTTTGATTGTGTTCATATGGATTGACTTTATCTACCAATAAAGTTTGAATCCTATTGCACACTATTGAAATATTGTCTTGGGGAGAATTAATTTTTCACTTTGATTTGAATTTTTTTTAAATTCATATCATTTTGTTTTCAATAAATCTTTTGGAGTGTCATTTTTTGGTACATATATTCTAGCAAAGAAAGGCAATTTAGTATAGGTTGAATGATAGTCATCACCTTGTACGAGAATATTAATCAGTGTATAATATTAGTTAGAGGGACTCATTTGAACTCTCTCAACAATACTATAGTATGTTTTATCTTGCATATGACTTGAAGTTTAAAATTTCTTTTATCAAATGTATATATAAGTTGTATCACAAGTTATTACAAATGGAGTTGGATACTAGTCCAATATTGTAATGAGAACTAGTTGTATGAGTTAAAGTTCTTGTTCATGTTGAATTAATTGGCATAATACATCAAATAAATCTATAGCTCCTTTTGTACAACAAATGGCGCATGAGTGCTCATCTAACTTTGTTTTGTCTTTTTTAGTCATTGAATGAATTTGTTTGTAACTAGGGTTTGATTTTGAGCACGTGTTAATGGCTTGAGGTACATTGATTGTGCTAATACCTATACCTTGAGTTAGGCTATTTTGTTTTGTTTTGTTTTGTTTTGTTTGTTTATTACGGTGAGATCTATTGGAGCTTGTGTCCCCCGATCATGTTCTTGGTACCATTGGGAAGCTCTTTGCTAGGAGGGGTGCACAGGCTTTAATTCGTGGCGTTTGGACCTATGTTATGAAAGTTATTTAATTTCAAAGTGTTTACGAATTAAACAATTAGAAAAGTATTTTTACTTTTATGTTGATTGTGGCAACAATATAGGGTACACTAGTTATAATGGAATACAAATGGAAGTCTCATGTGACCCACTTTTATTTATGTTTCTTAAACTCATGAAGATAGTTATGAATTATTTTAAGTCCATTGACAAGGTTTTCAAAGCATCTTTTTTTGGAAATGTTTGTTGTTGCCTATTGAAGAATTTAATATGATACTTTAGTTTTAGGATCTCTTGCCTTCTTAGATTTGGGAATGAAATAGATTTGGCCTTCCAATTGAGAGATATTATCTTTGAGCATTTATTGTCATCAAGTTCACTTTGGGCATCAAAACATCAATGTGAATCCAACAAAAAAAATACTATATGTCTTTAGCCTTCTTCAATGTTTTAAGAATTCTTATTTGTAAATTCAAGTAATGATGCATTTGTCATTTAGGGATACAAAGGCATTTACGTTTGATTAATTTGAAGAAAAAAACAAGCACTTGTTTTTTGAAGTTTACATTGCCGTCCTAAATTGATAGTAATTATATCCTACAACTCTCTATAAGTTAAAGCTTGGTTTGATAAATTAATCATATAACTTTTAAAGGCAATTTGAATTAGTTACTATGATATGAACAATGTCTTTTCTACAAGCAGTATTTTACTAGATTTGAAAGATTGGTTCAAGTAGAGTTGACATTCCTCTAAATATTCTTCAATGCAATGTGGGCAATGAAGGCATAAGAGAATAGTAAAAAATACATTGGATATGATGTTGTCATTAGCATGAGTTGTGACTATAAATTAGACAAAGATTACGTTTATGTTTCAATTTGTGAGAGAAGGAATTTTAAAATATGCAAGTAGGATGGCCTTGAGAGAATAAATATATGCCAATGGGATGATGATGTTGCTATTTAGTACAAACTTGTGAAATATCCATTTTATTGGATTTTTGGTGCAAATGTTCTTTTTATAGTAGAACTGGATAAGGATGTTGTTGATGGGTGAAAATGAATATAGCATTTCTGATTTGAGAATGGCAGAAGTATGATTTTGAATCAAGGACATCAAACAATATGAATCCAATGATGAAGACTTGCTTCTTTATTGTAGTTTTAAATGTAATTTTTACTATCCACTATTATGTGTTTTAAAGTTTCAATCATTTAGTGGAGATCTTGACAACAAATTTCTTACTTGCATTTGAAGCATGGTTTTTTTTGTGAATTTGACATAGAGAGTGCATGAAATGAAGTGTACAATAGTGACAAAAGTTTCTCTTTGTGCATATTTGGGTCTAATGTCCCATGCAACTTGAAATTCAACTATTTTTGCACCTCCAACATGTCTAAGAAGTTACAAAATTGTCATGTATACGATTTGTACGGTGTTATATTCGAGCATTATAACATTTACATGTTGACATGACATTCAAATTAAAGATGATCATTGTTGGATTACCAATCCATAAGTGTATATCTTACCACACAATAGTAAGTAACTTGAATTTTAAAAGACAAATACAATGTCCTATACATAATTCTCTATAGTTCTTTCAAGGGATAATGTTCAATATAAGATTTTTCTTGCAATATTGACAAATATTCGATGGGAAAATAGTATCTTTTATTTCATTGTATGACATTAGATTTGTTAGGAATTTCTTAATAAATTTTATACAACTCTTCATATGACATCATTTGTAATATAATTATTAGGTATTTAAAGTTTTCTTGGGACATTACTATATACATGTTTGGATGTTATATTCTAACTGCTTTCTTTAGATTTGTTTTGAAGGTAGTGTAGAATTTTGATATCTTATGCCATTTGGTACAAGAAATGGCGCGCTTCTTGATGTGGATGGCAAGCTTTTTCATGGTATTGATCTCTTGGAAATACATGGGTTTTACATGGTCCACTTGGTGAGTATAAATGTTATTTAGTAAGTGTTGGCAATTAAAAAGTGCATGCAGAATTCAATGTTGTTCAAATTACAAAGTTCTTTGAACTGAATTCTACTTGATTTATTTTGAGCTTTACAATCAATCAAACTAAAAAATGCGTGTTCTAATTTCAATAGATAGGCCACTCTTGCTAGATAGTATTGAATGATAATTAATTTGTAAAACATGTTCTATTCTTTTAATGTATGTCATAGGAAATTGCTTTATTTATATCCTATAAAGATGTTTGAGTGACAATAGATTTTAAATACTTTGCAGGAAAGACAAGGATTTCTTACAAGTGCATAGTGAGCATTGTAAAAGACTGAGCAATGCTATTCCAAGACTTGAGAGATTCTTGAAGGACATGGAAGTATCTCCAAAGACAAAAGTCTTGAATAGAAATCAATGCATACATCTTTTTGGCAAACTCATACTAGCCATGAAGGGGATCCACAAAATGTTGTCAAGTGCTATTGGGGATCTCAAGTTCCAAGCTGTTTTTGAAGAATTGTGCTTTCTTCAAAAGAAAGTAGAGATTGTGGGAAATAGCTGCACTAAACAAGACCAATGGTACCACTCGGCTGTATTCCAACTCCAAAACAAAGAGACTTTTCGTGAGTTGCTTTTAGATATGAAGTGTTGTTATGATACAACAAGAAATATATATTTGTTCCATCATCCAAGTCAATCAAACGATATCCCACCTATTCAATTTGAAGCGGTGACTTGTGAACAAGTCCTTGAAGATGGAAAAGGACTAAGGAGAAAACTTGAACATGTATTTGAGGGAGAAGTCTCAAAGGATTACGAAATAGTACAACATCTTTTGTTGAGACTAAGAAATTTGGACCGAGTTGATGGCGGAGACTTGAATGCTTTGGAGATTCCCCATGATTTTAAACCACCAAAACAAATCCAAAACATTGGTAAAGGAGGTTATGGAGATGTGTACAAATCCAATTGGTTTGGCCTTCCATGTGCTACAAAAGTGTTGAAAGGTGATCTTGAATATCTCATGAATTCTCGACAAGAGGCTAGCATCTTATCAGGCCTAAGTCATCCGAATCTTGTTCAATTTTTTGGTTGTGGGATTGCCAAAAAGGTTCATGAGAATCTGAAAGAAGAAGAAATTGGTGCAATGCATTGGGTGATGCAGATGAAGAAATCAAGCTTGTTTCAAATGTTGAAAAGTCTAGTTCAACTTATTGGTTTTGAGATTATCCAAAGACTTGATGAGAACCCTAAGGAAGATGAAACTCATGAGATGCATTTGGTGATGGAATTGATGGATTCAAACTTGTCTTCCATATTGAAGGATGCAAAAGGACCTTTACCCTATCATGTTGCAGTTGACATCATGCACCAAATTGCCAAGGGTGTGTATTACCTTCATGACATGCAAGTTGCTCATCTTGACTTAAAACCTGATAATGTATTGTCAAGTTCAATACCTATGAAGGATTTGGGTGCTCTTTGCATATTCAAGGTCATGGATTATGGAACTTGTCAATTGGAGGTGTTGAGCAATGCAGAGAATCCGGAGCCATCAGAGTATACAATTGGAACACAAGGTTACATGGCCCCCGAAATGATCAAAGAGAATAAAGCTCCATTGCATCCATTTCGAGCTGATGCATGGTCATTTGCCATGTTATGTTCCGAGATTTTATCTAGAGAGGTTCCATATTATAAATTGAAATTTGAAGACTTTTGTGATGAAATTTCACGTGCACATGGCTTGCGACCTGACCTACCTAACAATTGCAAAGAATTGACAAACTTAATCCAAGAATGTTGGTCTCAAGACCCTCTCCAACGGCCCACATTTTCTAACATTTGTGAAAGGCTTACAAGTTTAAAGAAGTCTTTTTTGAAGGGAACATATTCATGTACGATGATTCCACAATTTGGTTCACCTTGTACCTTAAAAGATTCCAAGTCTTGGATGGACAAGGGCAGAAAAGTATGAAGTTACTAAACTACATAACTCACATAGCTAATGATGTTTCTTTTTTATACTTTCCTTTGATACTTGACACATATGGTTTTGAATGTAGTGTTTTATTTATGTGTAAAAATGATTTAGTGAATTTGACTTGTGTATGTATTTGTATAGGTGGAGGAGCGAATTGCACCTCCAAAGGAAGTTTTTGTTGATTTGCAGCAGCAATTGTCTAAAGCCAAAGCGCTTTTGAAAATGAACTATATAGGCATTGTTGGCATGGGCGGAATTGGAAAAACCACACTAGCAAAGGCAATTTTTGCTGACATAGCATTGACTTCTTCATACCGTGCATCATGCTTTGTTGCACAATGCAAAAATTATCAAAGTTCATATGAGATATTGTGCGAGATATTATCCAAACTTGGAAATGATCAAAAACCCAAGAATTTGGAACTTGCCCAAATGATGATGGAAGAGCTCTTGGTTGGAGACAAGGTTCTTTTAATACTAGATGATGTTAAGGATGAAGCTCAAGTGCAAGATATTGTGCCTTCCAACATTGTGCAAGCTAGCAAAGGGACCACAATAATTATCACTACACGCAAATGGAACACAATAAAATCATTTGTGGGTGTTGAGGAAAGGTTGGACATTGAATTGTTGGATGCAAAGGCAGCAACAACGCTTTTCAACACTCACCTTTCTTGGGGTGGAGGTCCTTTATCACCTGACTTTGAGGACTTACACAAGCTTGTTGTGAAAGCTTGCAATGGCTTGCCTTTGAGCTTGAAAGTCATGGGTGCATTTCTCCACAATAAAAAGAGGTTGCGGAGTTGGGAACGAGCATTGCAAAGGATGGCAAGAGGAAGGAATTTGGACGGAGATGAAGAAATTTGGAACATCTTGAAAATAAGCTATGACGGGTTGAACGATGGTGTTGAAAAGAGTATGTTTTTGGACGTGGCTTGTTTCTTTTGTCGAGATGTTTATCCATCTGGCATATCAAAAGAGACGATCTTGTCGATGTGGTCCAAAGATGGCATTCTTCCGGTGCGCGAATTGGAAAGATTGATTGACATGTCACTGTTGAAGGTGACTGAAGATGTTGACATTCTAGAAATGCATGACCAACTCCGTGACATGGGACGCATGATTGCTGCTGGTTCAAGAGTTTGGAAGGCGTCCATGATTCCAGAGAGTGGATTTACAAGCAAGGTAATATTTTGGTAGTGCAAGTAGGCAAGTAGGCATCAATCCTATGTTTTGTAATATATTTTTTGAATGCCGTTTGTAAACATTCAAATCCATATTATTTCAAGAATCATGAGTTTTGGAATATGTTAGAAGAATCAATTTTCATTTAAAGCCACTTTATGATGACGTGATACATTGTAATGAGAATTTTTTTGATTGCAGAATGTTGAGGTTCTTGAAGGCATTTCTTGGCAAGGGACTAGGATTCAATTGAATTTTGAGGTTCATGAAGGCATATGTGGGCAAGGGATTATAGTTAAACATGAGAAAAGTTTTGATTTTCAAAAGCTTCGTGTTTTGATTTTGCCAACCGGTTTGGGTAGTCCTAAAGCGCATGTTGACAACTTGGGTTTTTTACTTCAACTAGCGTCACAATGTTCTCAATTGGAGGCATTTATAATACGAGACTCTAGAAATTTGATTCAATGGCCACTTCCAGCACATACCTCAGTTACTTTGGAGAATGGAATATCAAATCTTTGTAGTGATCATGCATCACTAAAAATTCTAGATCTAATAGGTCTTGGCTTCTTTGAACACTTACCGATTAGATTTCTATCAAGCCATACCTTATTGAGGCTCAATCTTAGTTTTTGCTATCGCTTGGTAACCTTGCCAAGTGAAGTGGGGAATATGTCTTCTTTGACCACCCTAAACTTGAAAGGGTGTTCAAGCTTGGTGACATTGCCCAAGAAAGTGGGGAACTTGTCTTCCTTGACCACTTTAGATTTGCAGGTGTGTTCAAGCTTGGTGGCCTTGCCCAAGGAAGTAGGGAACTTGTCTTCTTTGACCACTTTAGATTTGTGGGGGTGTTCAAGCTTGGTGGCCTTGCCTAAGGAAGTGGAGAACTTGTCTTCCTTGATCACTTTAGATTTAATGAGGTGTTCAAGGTTGGTGGCCTTGCCCAAGGAAGTAGGGAGCTTGTCTTCCTTGACCACTCTAAATTTATCGTGGTGTTCAAGGTTGGTGGCCTTGCCCAAGGAAGTAGGGAGCTTGTCTTCCTTGACCTTTTTAGGTTTGCAGGGGTGTTCAAGCTTGGTGTCCTTGCCTAAGGAAGTGGAAAACTTGTCTTCCTTGACCACTTTAGATTTGTATGGGTGTTCAAGCTTGGTGGCCTTACCCAATGAAGTGGGGAGCTTGTCTTCCTTGACCACTTTAGATTTGCGGGGGTGTTCAAGCTTGGTGGCCTTGCCCAAGGAAGTGGGGAGCTTGTCTTCCTTGACCACTTTATATTTGCAGGGGTGTTCAAGCCTGGTGGCCTTGCCTAAGGAAGTGGAGAACTTGTCTTCCTTGACCACCTTTAATTTAGAAAAGTGTTCAAGGTTGGTGGCCTTGCCCAAGGAAGTAGGGAGCTTGTCTTCCTTGACTACTTTAAATTTGAGGGAGTGTTCAAGCTTGGTGGTCTTGCCCAAGGAAGTGGAGAACTTGTCTTTTTTGACCACTTTAGATTTGTATGGGTGTTCAAGCTTGGTGGCCTTGCCCAAGGAAGTAGGGAACTTGTCTTCCTTGACTTTTCTAGTATTATCAGGGTGTTCAAGTTTGGTGGCCTTGCCCAAGGAAGTGGGGAGATTGTCTTCTTTGACCACTTTATATTTGCAGGGGTGTTCAAGCCTGGTGGCCTTGCCTAAGGAAGTGGAGAACTTGTCTTCCTTGACCACCTTTAATTTAGAAAAGTGTTCAAGCTTGGTGGCCTTGCCCAAGGAAGTAGGGAGCTTGTCTTCCTTGACCACTCTAAATTTATCGTGGTGTTCAAGGTTGGTGGCCTTGCCCAAGGAAGTAGGGAGCTTGTCTTCCTTGACTACTTTAAATTTGAGGGAGTGTTCAAGTTTGGTGGCCTTACCCAAGGAAGTGGGGAACTTGTCTTCTTTGACTACTTTAGATTTGCATGGGTGTTCAAGCATGGTGGCCTTGCCCAAGGAAGTGGGGAACTTGTCTTCTTTGACCACCTTTAATTTAGAAAAGTGTTCAAGTTTGGT
This sequence comes from Pseudisothecium myosuroides, assembly GCA_951799445.1. Taxonomy (NCBI): domain Eukaryota; kingdom Viridiplantae; phylum Streptophyta; class Bryopsida; order Hypnales; family Lembophyllaceae; genus Pseudisothecium; species Pseudisothecium myosuroides. The sequence goes on along the minus strand of OX637291.1, from coordinate 11,292,574 downwards.
AGCCTTGCTTAAGGAAGTGGGGAACTTGTTTTCTTTGACAACCCTAAACTTGGAAGATTGTTCAAGCGTTGTGACTTTGCCAAAAGTAGTGTGGGATTTGTCTTCTTTGACAACTCTTAATTTGAAAAGATGTTCAAGCTTGGTGGCCTTGCCAAAGGAATTGGGGAATTTGACTTCCTTAACCACTCTTGAAATGGGTGGATGTTCAAGGTTGGCGAGATTGCCTCTCGAAGTTTGGAACTTGACTTCCTTGACAATTTTCAAATTGGGTGGATATTCAAGCTTGTCTACGTTGCCAAAGGAAGTGGGGAATTTGTCTTCCTTGACCACTCTAAACTTGAGAGGGTGTTCAAGCTTGATGGAATTGCCCAAGGAAGTGGGGAACTTGTCTTCCTTGGCCTTTCTTGATCTAAGTGAGTGTTCAAGCTTGGCGGCATTGCCGGAGGAAGTAGAGAAATTATACCATTTGATTAAACTCAATTTGGATGGTTGTGTTTCATTAAATTCTTTACCAAAGAATTTGGGATGCATACGTTCAATATGGATTCTTTCTTGGAATAATTGTCCAAACTTGGAACCCTATATGTCGGTTGAATTGTCCTCACCAACTTCTTTGGCTAGTCTTGAAGCCAAATTTTTTTGCCCTGGAGGTGATTATCATAATAGAATACGATGTAATGGATGCAAAATGATCCCCATAATAGGGCCTTGCTTTAAGGCAAAGGTCACTTTCAAAATTGACTATGATTTGTGCCTGAAGTGCTTTAGAAATTGGAAGCTATCGTTGGAAGTTCCAGCCAGTGATAAATTACAATAGTGGTTTGCAGGAAGTTTTAATGTATAGTTTATGGTTGAACTTTGGATTCTATAGACAATTTATTGCAATCCATTGAAGAGTATATCCAAGCTTTGGTTATATGAATTGCAATTACAGCTAAGACCAATATGTTGTTCTCTTTTATTTTTTATTTCTTGTTTAAAAGTATTGAGTCATTGAATCATAGCAGTTCTCTTCAGTTTGTAACCATATGTCGTACACAAACACATTCTACTAAGATCATTTCATATCAATATGTGCTAAAGCATGTATAAAAAGAGCAATAATACAATATTAATGACTCCATGAGTTCCTATTGTCACTATTACATCCAAATAAAACATACGGTATAAGTGAGGTGGAACCTACCGTGAATTTAAACCAAAATGCATAGAACTCCATTCAATTCGGACGATTTGTAAGATAATGCATTGTAGCCAAGGTCACATGGAGAGTGCTAGCATGTGGCCATAGAATCTATAAGCCTATGAACCTAAGAGTCTATACTATAGAGACCTTCTATGGTTACAGGTGCCTATGTAATAGACTCTTATAGTGTATCTATATTATAAGTACAAATGTTGTAAACACTTTCAAATGGTTGGAGGTATATACTTACAACTAGATCAATGCTCTTAGCTTTTCAAGTTTTTAAATAAATGGGAGCCACTACTAGAAAATCTATGACCAAATCAACAAAAAATAGACAAAAAAGTGTTGATTTGGTCTGCCAATTGCATGTTGATTTGGACGTGTTGACTTGGACACTATCCAACAAAAACTTGTTAATTTTTTTGTTGATTTGGTCAAGTACAAAAAGAAGAAAAAAATGAAAAATTATTGGCACCAGCCAATTAGAAGGCGCCACATGGCAGTGCCACCTAGGCACATTAAAATGACATGTGGGCCAACCACCTAGGCAACCCCGCCACGTGGATAGACCACCTAGGCAAACCCGCCACATGGGCGGCTAGAGGCATGGGGGTTTGAACCCCCAACCTCCCAAGTGGAGGTCCAAGGCCTTAGCCATTGCAACATTCACATACTATCATGACCATTGAAGGAGTAGAAATGTATTTCTATAGTTTTTCCCAATTTATTTTTCATTTTTTTTATTAACTCAGCAGACTTTGGTGGCCGTTTAGGCATAGTAGATTAACTTTTCAAAAAACTTTGAACTAACAAAAGTTGGGAAATCAATCCAACTTTCATCTCCAAAAATCCGTTTTCAATTTCAAGTCTCTGATCAAAAGTTATGGGCAAAGTTCAGAGAGGATGTTTAAAAATTTCAAAGAAAATGTCCATTCCAACCCCTCTCTGATTTTTGCCCATAACTTTTGATCAGAGACTTGAAATTGCAAACAGATTTTTGGAGATGAAAGTTAGATTGATATCCCAACTTTTATTAGTTTAAAGTTTTTTCAAAAAAGTTATTCTACTATTCCGAAACGGTCACCAAAGTCTGCTGACTTTTAAAAATATCAAATTGTGAAGGATTTAGTTAGAAAAAAAATTCCATTTTACATAGAAATCTAACCATGGTGATTTTAACATTGCCCGGATGCCAAAAAATTATTTGAAACTCTTCTAAGTGAAAATGAACACAATGAACAAAAAAATGTTGATTCTTTTGTTAATGTGGACATTGTACTATCCAAATCAACAAAAAAATTGTGGCCGTTTTGTTAATTTGTGCCAAATCAACAAAAGACTGTAAAAAAGGTCGATACAGTACCCAAATCAACAAAAAATTGGTGATTTATTGTTGATTCGGACATCATTTTCGAGCCTCAATATCATGGTTTACATTGGGGGAGGCATGCAATAACCTATAACGTAAGGTTGTGTTACTATTACAATGCCCTTCTCTTTAAACCTTTGATTGAGCATATTGACCAAGATCCAACCATCCAACATTGAGATTATATCTAGTAATGCAAAAGCGGAGCCCCAATATAAGAAATAACATCCCTCACTTCTCTTGAGGCTCGCCAATCGCCACATTATTTCTTATAATTAGACTTTGCTTTTATATTACCTAGTCCATTGCAAACTCATTGTCTTCTAAAGGATAGATAATGGATGACAACTTAGCAAGATTGTATTGACTATTTTACGTCAATTTTCAATTCCACCAATAGGAATCCCAACATTTGAATACTTGTGACTCGTATTTAAAACCTTCAAATATCACCACAACTGTAGCCCCATGTTGACCCTTTCTGCATAGACGATTGGGTTGAAATTTTCATTGTGATAAGTTCATAAAACTTACTTAACTTCTTCTATATATCTAGATACAATACAATTGAGTTTTCAAACTCTAACATGGCTTGTAGAAAACAACTTAATCCTAGAACGCCAGATTAGTCATTCTAGAAATCATGTTTTTGGTACCATTGATCCATGTCTTTTGCAAATTTATATGTCATGTTGGACACTATGTAGTGACTGAATTTGCTAAAGCTAGTATGCACTTTGACAATAAATCATTTTAATAAGCCTTTGCAATGAAAATTGAAAAGCAAATTTTTTTTTGAGAGGTTTGAATTTGAAACCAACTAATAAATTGAAGATCATCATTTTTATTTTCTACACCAACTTAAAATTTTGAAATAATTTTGCAACAAAATATTTTATTGCAATTTGAATTTTGATCCTTCAACCGTGGTCTACTGATTTTCTAATTATACAATGAAATGGAAATTTAGATTATACTTTGAAGATGTACAATACACTGCAAAATACTCCTATAATTAAGGTTTCAAAGATATTAAGCATATTTGTATTTGATACAAGTTTTCTTCACTTTTCTTCAAAAATTTCCACTAATTTTTAACTTTGGCTAAAATGTTTATAGATTTTATGGCTAATAGAATATGTTTTTGTAGTTGCATACATTTTGGGGGTTATTGCACAAAACACCTGTACTATTTGTTGCGTTTTGCAATAGTACTCATGATTTTTCTTGGAGTACTTTAAAACTAAAAAATCAATTTTTAAAAAAATTAAAAAATATGGCCAATGTATGCACCTTTAAGATGAAGGTAACCACCAGCCCTTTTTTTAAGCTTTTTGGGAAAGTGCCAGCATTAGAGAGAATTTGGGCCCTCTAAAGGGCTGCGAGTTCCCCATGAGTTCTCCACAAGTTTTGAATAGTTCCTGACTGCTGAAACTGCGCCACCGCAGCAGGGTGACGTGGTCGGGACTCGGCCACATCAGATTTTCAAAAAAAAAATTAATAATAATAATAATAATTCTTAAAATGAAATTTGGTAAATTTATTTATTTATTTTTATTTTTTAAATATATTTTTTGGACAGCCCATACCACTATTCACAGCATGGGGACAGATTGGGGAACGAGCCTGAAACGGCCCTTACTTGGCCTCAAATCCCTTCTAATGGATGGCGATCACTTAAAACTTGGTGGAGCATTGCATTTCTACATTCATCCATCTTTTGGACCAAAAATCACTTTTCTATCAAATTCATACACTTTTTCATCCAAATTTGACAACTTCATCTACATTTTTTATAAAAATGAAAAAAATCTGGCAAAAAAAGATTACTTTTATTTGGCAAAAAAAAGACATTTATTTTGAAATGGTGAAATCTGGCCCCATGGTGCCACTAAAAAAAGGGCTGGTAACCACCAAAGGAAATTCATCAAAAAATTCTCTAAGTAGGAGAACTAGAAAAGTGCCAAATCTTAAGAAAATACATACTTTGATGTTTTTATTATTAGAAAATAGGAAAAAACTTAAATAAAAAAAATAAAAATTGGCCATTGTGGCAACTTTATGGAGATGGTCATTCACCAAAAAAACCACCAAAATAATTTTTACATGCTTCAAAATGCTAGTAGAAAGGGACTCAATTTGTGGACTTCTACACCACACAAAATCAAGTATTTCTAGAATTCTTTTGGACAATAGCTACAAGTCTACTAGAAGACCATCTCTACCAAATTTCAGCTCCAAATTTGTTTTTATGGGTACTAACTAGTAATAAAAACCTCCAAATTGGCATTTGTGACATAGTATCGAGGGCTATTATTAAATAGTAAAACATTTTTAAGAAATTCCAAAAAAATAGACAAGGTGTATAGTAGTCATCAGTACCTTGTCAATGAATTTTGAATCATTTGGAATCAAAACCCAAGAATTATGGCCAAAAAACTAATCAGCACGAGATGTGTGATAGAAAATCATTAGAAGAAAAATGAGCCCTCGAGAGGGCTGTGAGCTCCCGGACAGCTGGGAACGCTAGTTGAATAAACACTAGTAAAAAACGCAAGAATTTTGACAAAATTCTATTGATTTGGTCGCGTTGTGCCGGTCACTTTTTTGTTGATGTCAACAAAAATCTGTTAAAATTAACACAATTCTGTTGAAATCAACATAAGAGTGACCAGGACAATGCAACCAAATCAACAAAATTCTATCAAAATTCCTGCATTTTCTACTAGTGAAACAGGGGAAAAAAAATTTAATTTTTTTTTTTTTTTTGGCTAGCGAACTGGAGGCCTGATCTGCGCGGCACTACGGGGGACAGTTCAGTATTACTACCTCTGTCCCAAAATGATCTTCATGTTGGACAAAACATTCAAGATTCTAGAAACTTTGAGTTTCAAAGTCCTTTTTGAAATGTAGTTTTTGGAATATTGAAAAGTAGAATTTCTTGGACATTTTCAAAGATCACCAGTGGTCAATTAATTGTTGAGAGTGAGGTCATCATTTTGAAGGCATTTAGTATATGCCTAAGCCCATGTGTGGCCCTTTATTCCAGCTCCAAAAGCTTCATCTCCTTCAATTGGGCAATATTCAAAGAAATGCAAAAAATATGAACAAACAATGTTGACTGACCCCATTAATCATTTTATTTATCTTTTGACTAATGATTGCATGAATGGAAGGGAAACTACTACTCAAAGTTGTTTTGTTGGTCCTCAATAGCAATCGAAAGTCAAATTTGACCAGTTTGCAAGTCAAAGATTTCAACAGGAAGATCATTTTGGGACAAAAAATGAAGGCCAATAGGAAGATCATTTTGGGACGGAGGGAGTATAATTTTAAAAATGTTAAAAAAATATTTTAAAAATATTATTAATAAAGTAAATACGAAATTTTGAAATTCTTAAATCTTATATGGCCAAAACTATCCTCGTTAGCCTGAAATATTATTATTATTATTATTATTTAATATTATTTAATATTTTTTTATTAATATTTATTAATATTTTAATATTTTTAATATATATATTTTTTTAATTAATTTTTTATTGTGACCACTATTCATCATTGATGATGAATAGTGGCCATTGTTCCACTATGGGGAACTCTGGAAGAGTCTCAAAGGGAAGCAAATTTCCTAAGGGCTGAATTTTTTTCTAATGAGTACAAGTGTTTCATGCAATCACCCTGGGATGAATTGGGAGGTTGAAGGTAATGGCATTATGAATATAATTAAATGATTAAATTAAAAACTATTGGATCAAAACTACTGGAAATCCAAAAAAAATTCATCAGACCATAAAGTAGTGCAGGGGGGCCATAAATTGTTCTTTATTCCATCTAAGTATTGATTTTTATTTTTAGAGGGCTTGCCACCAATATATACTTGCATCTAGTGAGTACTTCAAGTTGGAGATATTTTTTGTAACACAAAGCTCTTCCTATATGTATGCCTCCAAAGTCTTCAGCTTGAGGAAAATGGAATAGCCAATTTTAGATTCACTTATTTTCAACACTTTAGAAAATCCATATTTTATTTATAATAAACTCAAAAAATATTTTTTAAAAGAATCTAGGAATCAATCCCTTTTTGACTACCAACAAGATCCCACAATAGGAACCATGTACAAAAACTTATTAACCCCTAAAGGTCCAAACACTGTTTTTTGACAACATAGCGATTTTGGGCAGCTCATTGCGAGTGGAGTTTTTTTTTTTTTTTCTTTGAAATTTTCACAAAAGATGTGTCCAAGGAATAGCTTTAAGACCCAATAATTTTCATAACTTTTGACTACATGGTTAAAAAGGTATTGTATGATATGTAATTTTCGGTGTATGGTGGGCAGCTCGGGCAGCTCAGAAAAATTCTTTAAAAATCATTTTTTTTTAAAATAAAAATTTGAAATTGGTTATTTAGATTTATATGTAAGTGGAAAGCTTTAAATCATTCCATTTGGATTAATGAGTCAAAAGTTATGAGGATTCTTAGTTTGAGGGTAGTTATGGAATCTCTACTCTCAAATAAACTTTGAAGTCCTTTATTTCACTCAATTTTCAATATTTTTGAAAAAAAATAAAAACATTAAATGTAGATTATTTATAAAAACATTACAACCGTTGGGATTGGCATTTTTCAATTCCATAAATAAATTCTTAACAATTTAGTGTTTTGAATCATTCTCTACTTCTTTCTACTTACTATTTTTTTCCTATATGTTGTGTAATTCCAAATGATCTGAAAATTTTCATGCATGTAGCCAACTTGCCTAGAAGAATGAATCCAAGAGTAACCACCATTTGGAGCATTTTTTCATACAAATGTGATCTTGTGAAGTGCAGCTGCCCGGATTTTCGCAGGGACAAAAAAAGGATTTTTGTCAATTCAAATGCTAATATCTTCCAATCCGCACGGTGGAAAATTCTGAAATTTTTTCCACATCTTCTCAAACCAGTTTTCTATAAAATCTTACGGTTACATGTGTCCAAAAATGTTTTTTTTCTAAAGTTTGGTACTTGTATTAGAAATGGCAGTTTTGGAGCGGTTTTGATGAAAACATAGTCTCTGACCTTTAGGGGTTAAACCTTACTTGCATGTGGTGCCTATTGGTCTGTAGATATATGAAATAAATTCACGATGAAATTTGTAAGCTTATTGTAAGAAATGTGGACATCTTAACTAGATGATTTACAACTATAGCATCTATAATGTTTTTGCCAAGCAAGGCAATCATGTCGTTGTTGGTACAAATTTGCACCTCCATCCTATAAATCCAACCAACCACTTCAAGCAACCACCAAGATGGTTAGGGGCTAGAATCCATTTGGTACCATGGTTTTTTTGATAGCTCATGTAGATGAAAAAGGGAGATAAAATCGTGGCCCCTATACAAGGCCCTTAGTCTTGTATTTTGTGACCCATTTGAATAAATTTGAGTTCTCTAACTCCAAATATAAGAATTCAAAACTTTCCAAATTTGATCAATTGGTGATAAATATTAGTAACTAGGGCTTCGTGTAGTTCTATACAATTGCCAACAATTGTGTTGCTAGGAAAAGACATCAATTTTCTCGGAGGATGTGCTAAACAGAAGTAAACTTATATACTTAACAAGGATTGGCATGCTCGTGGTGTTGCAATGGAGACTTTGATTGTCTACTACCTTAAAATCAATAATGCATTCCCTCTATGTCGGGCACTTGGTGATTGAAGGCCTTTTAATTTGCGAACTGCAATATTGGTAGTATGTAGTTGAATGAGTCTTAGATAAATTGGTTAGAAGACGTTGTGCTTGTCAATACTAGGTTTGCAACATTTAGAAATTCTTACCTTATAGTAACAAATTATGGAATTCCTATTTTTGCAATGCTTCTTGGTTCCAAAATATCTTCTTTGGATTGAACATTTACTTTGTGATTTAGAGTAGCTTGGCCTTGTGAGGGCAAGTTTCATTTGGATTTGATCCAATTTTACTAAAGATTTTGAAGATGTTCTTGATACGGATATTTTTGAAAGTAATTTCAATCTATAAGAATTTTTTTGCTACTCTCTTTGAATTATATAAATTTGAAAGATTAAAAAAAAGGACAATATAGATTTCAAAAATTATGAAGATGTAATCTAATGCTTAACATAAGATACTCCAATAAAAGTTGTACACTATGATCTACACTCCATAATTGTACAAGGGAATATATCATTATATTAGCTAATTATAATTAGCTAATGTAATATATTTTAAAAGCAAAATGAAATTCTAAATTATGAACACATTAAGAATAAATGATATTTTAGTTATGAAAAAATAAAATAAACTTTAGCAATCCCAAGATTGTTTTGTAGGCTTAAATTCACAAATCATAATAGCCATCTAAAACCAATAGATAGAAAACTTAAACAATGGCCACTTGAAAATTTCAACAAATTCCAATGGAATTTCTATTCTTTTTTACCTCGCACCACAAGTGTTTACTGGGGTTTCAATCATCCAATGTCTAAATCTAGTTTTTTCATATGCCTATTTTTGTGTCATTTACAATGTACTTCCAACGGGACTTCCAATGACACTACTCTCACATTCAAATTCTATATAAATTAGTTATTTTTTTTTAGTTTTAGTTGCTCTCAAGAGACCTTTAAATTTCTTTAATAAAACTCTATGATTGCACGTTTTCAATTTAGCCATATAAATCAAGTTAAATTCACATTTGTCCCCGGAGGTAGTGTCATAAGAGACGGGTGAGTGTACTTTTGGGACCTTTCAAAGGTAGCTAAATATTTTCCATGGCAAATTATCAAGAACAACAAGAGTTTGCTTCACATGACATTCAATAATGTTTATGAATTACAAATTGTGTCAAAAATTACATTTGTAAATGATATATATAGGTGCAATATACTAAATGCTATGTCTAGATTTTGATTATGTGGCGGGCCATAACAACGTGCATGATCTCATTAGTTCCTTGCAAGATTGAGTAGACACAAACATCTCTGACATACATTTCTACCTGCAATGAAACAAATAAGAACTCCACTATTAGTAAAGACATTAGTAGTAGTAAGGTACTAAATCTTATAACACTGTAGTTGGAAAATTGCACTCCAATGCATTCACGGCTACTTGGAATCAAATGCTCATGAGTACAAGAAAAAGAAACAGTTGAAACACTTGGAATGATAATCTTATTCATTTCCAAATTAAGATGCTAAGAAATACTTGCAACTCTTAATCACAGAATGATTGACCTTGTACTGGTTCTTTTCATTATTAATTCCAAATCACAGAAGAAGCAAAACTCAACAAAAGTAGTGCCAAAAGGTTCAAAAATGTGAGAAGAAGCTAATGCACACCTTTCTAATCCAAAAACTTGAAATGTCTTTTGAATCTGGCTTGCTTGTACGAGCCATTTCCAAGTAGACATCACTGCCAGTGAGAAATGCTTTGTCACCAAGAGGACACAAAAGTCAAATAAAGCTTCTAAGTAACTTACTGCAATACACCAAACAATGAAATTGGGTTGCTTGAACAACTAGGTTGCCTTCACCGGAGAAGTTACCTCATGAGCACACTGCTCCTCCAGATAGAGGCACATGTCATTCTCTAAACCTGAGCCATGAATCAGGGCACCAATCCATGCAACACACATGGTTCCTACATTATTGCATCCTTCTATAGTAACTGCACATATTGATATAGTGTAGAATGCCGAGAAATTACACTGGGGCAACCTAATTTCACTATTTAGTGTACAAATTTAGCTCATCACTAAAAGATTCGTAAATCTTTGCAGACTTTACTGATCTCTGGGTATCATGCAACTCCCACTACATGAGATCATAAGGATAAGACTAGATGGAACAAACTTGCTTTCTCTCCATTCAGTACGTAATCTGTGCTTCCCTCCCCCCTCTTTGTTGTGGTCTGTTCAAACGCAAGGTCGGCAAGATCAACATTAAGCTTGATGCCAAAATTGCAAGATGTTAGAATACAATATGATAGCTGATCCTGAGAAGATCCCAGTTTATGCTTGAAGAGCAAGTCAAAACCAACAAAACATTGATCAATAAAAGCTCAGAACCTCATTCTTCTCCACGTATGATATGCCAGAATGTGCGACTGATCTGTCTCATCGGCGCAAATAAACAACCATCAATGTCTTAATCTCTTCGAGAGGGGTCTGTTTCTTCTTCTGCATCAACATTAACACCTCGTAGAAGTATGGCTTCTCGATAGTGGAATTCTCCTTCTCCATTACCCCTGGAATCATATCGACCTGAAGTCGATTACTCCCAGCAGTATCTGATTGGGCGTCTCAGACGTCCACGCATGTTCCGGCGCGAAGTGTTTGTTCAGTCCGATGCTGTAAGCTAGGCCGCACGTGGGCGATTGCTGTCGGCCTTACGAAATGATTTTTCTTCTCCAGGAAGAGTCTGAAGAACTCTGCAGCTTTTGGCGAGATCTGTCGACTCGCGGTTCTGTTCCTCGCCCGCACCTGCTTCCCAGTAGCGAAGTAATCTTCACCCGGTCTCTCCATAAGCAAATTCATTGTCGCGCTCGTAACACAGCGACTTGTCTTAAATGCTCTCCAGTTCTCCACGATCAGCTCATTTTTGGCATTGAACAGGCCAAGTTCAGGGTCGATCAGGTGAAGCTCTTTTTTGACCATCGTCTGTCTTGCGCTTGCGCTTCTCCACCCAGTCCTTTGTGCTCTAGCACTGAAGAGATCGGTTTGATAGTCACCTTCGGATAGCTGTGAATACGCTTGGGCTCGGACTGATTGAGAATGTGCTTCGCCAACTTCTTCATGTCCTCATAGCTCAAGTTTCCCAGCGGCCTAAGAAAGTCCCGGCTGAGAGCACAACTTTCTTGCTTCCGGTTCTCCTTCTCGTTGAACTTCATGAAGGAATCTGGGTCATACAGCTCTCCGTGTGGAGCATTGATTATCACTTCGCTCCACAACTCGTAAACATCGTCGGGTGCAGCAATAATCTTCAGCTTTGTACAAAAGTCAAGGTAACCCTGCAACACTGTTCAATAATGCGGTCATGTTGAAGATGCGGTCACCCTCAACAATGGAGGGTTTAGGGTTTAGGGGAAAGTTGGAGGTCATCAATTAACACTGCTCTAGAATGTTGTGATCCACATCAAGCTCATCACTACCAGTTCTGTTTCCAAGAAAGTGTTGAAACTCATCACCCAGCTCTGAATCACAACTGGCCAGATAGAGTTCTCGGCTTTCTTGTTCTTCATCACCAGAGAGCCTGAGCGCCAATTCATTCCTTGACTTTGGATCAATGCAGAGCCTTACGGGGGAAATAGGGGAGGGTGAGGTGGAGCGCGGATCGAAGGCAGAAAACAAGGCATCGTCTTTCCTGCAGTTTGTGTGTAAATTAGGATTGTCGGGGCACTTGAAGGGGAGCAGACGCTTCTTGTCCAGGCAAATATACACTTCGTAGATCTGGGAAGCTTTGTGTTGTTGGTTGAGGCTGCATGTGATGATGGGATCCGCGCCAATGACCTTCCCAAGGACCTCTTGCATGAAAGCTACGTTGTCAGACCGCCCATCAGGGTAGATTCCTGCAAACCATTATATTTCATTAAGCACACTCAGATTGAGATCAGTGTAATCGGGTAATTAGAAATGAGATACGGAGTACAACACAACTATATTTGCAATGAAACGTGTAACCATTACATTTCATTCAAGCACACATCATAGAGAAGAATGCAAACGCGTAATTACAAATGAGTTGCAACATAACTATAGTTGCAATGAAACATGTTTCTTGAAACTTCGAGAAGTATGAAAAACAGGAGACGATAATTTGGTAAGGCGAATGTACTGCTTATATCAGGATCTGGGTTTTTATATCAATTGATTCAGCCTACAGGACCACTCAGTGGCACTCTTTCTAATATGAAGGAATATGTGTGGTTCGCCTGAGTTCTGCTGTACAGTACAGTACAGCAAGTGAGAAGGAGATACCTGCATCTTTGAAAGTTTGGAGGATGTTGTATTTGCCATGCAATTGGATTGCTGTCTGAAAATAGTAGACCTGCTGCATCCCAGAGCAAATCCCGTGTTTCTTCCATCCATGCACGTACAACATATTCGGATAGTTGGGGCATTGCATCGAAACCCAGTGCTTCTGCAGCGACCTTTCAAGTTCATAACTTATCTGCACAATGGAATTGCGTCACACACATTACTATCAACCAAAATCAAACGAAGTAAGGCTAAAACACCAGGACTTGGCAATGTTACAACTATTGACGAGTAAACTAGGAATGCTAATGAGCATCTCCACTCCAACCCCTCAAATCTGTAATACAGATCTTTTATTCACGTGGATTTCTAAAATGAGTATTATCATTGGAAGCACATTAAAAATCATATAAAATAGACAGAACTAAATGTAGTATTAGACATCACATGATCGACACACCCTACATGTCTCCATAGCAACGTAAAAAGAAAATAGAGTCCACTCGCTGTTGACTTGGCAAATCGTGAATTTGCCAAGTCGACAACAGATTTCAATAAATTTTGAAGTGGCCGAAGGTAGAAGATCCTATGGCAGTCAGTTCAATACCGTCACTTGAATCTCTGATTTGTACAGTACAACATTCACACCCATCAAATCCCCAAATCTCATGTATTCAATACCATCAAATCCCAGAATCTCATGTATTTGATGGTCATGATTCCACGCCAAATGCAGGACCAAGATGGAGACTACATGCAATAGCAACTTGGCCACAGCAGGGCCTTCTATCTTGTAACATTAGGTTTGCACTCATGTTTGAAGTGGTGTTATCAAAGCGAATAAAGTTCCAAGGTGTACAAATATTCATTCCTGAGACCTTGGCTAATACCACTCTTAAAACTAAGTAAGAGCACACCTTAAGATCTAAATAATTTTTAGGGTTTAAGGTTTAGAGAGGGGAGAGCATGTACCCTATTATAACTTGTAGAGCTACAAAAGCAAGGCCCCGTTCCTTCGAAATGCACTGGCCACAGACCATGGATTCCAAACCGAGCTGCAGGTAGGGGTAGAATGGATGCAAAGCAACCCTCGTGTGCAAAACGCCCCAGGCCACTGCAAATTCACACCCCCTTACAAAATTAGGGTTTCAATTTCGAATTCTTGAGCAATGATTCTGAATGCAACAACTAAGGAAGAAGATACTATAACGTAAGGGACCTGAACTTAATTCATCTCTTTCAATCAGCAACCACTGGGTAAGAAATCATGACATCCTCAACCTTACCTGTTGCACGAAGTAGAAGTAATCGAAGTTCCCATCCCGAAGCTGTTATCACAAAAACGGTCGGAATTGGCTTCAGTACAGACGAGCAGTAAGCTCATCGTCCACGCTTGCAAAAGCCCAAAGCCATTGCTCTGCAGCAAATCAGCGTGTGCTCGAAATTAGGGCTACGAGAGAGAGCGATAAATTACGGTTGCAGCAAAAAATCAACATACAAGCAGGATTGGCCGTTGAATTCTATTTCTCTATAGCATCGCATCATAGCCAGTGATTTTTGTAAGGACACATCCGGCAGTAAAGAGCAATTTGCATGAGTAACCCTAAATTGTATTGAGAGCTTTACATTTGACCAAAAAGTTGGAGGTCGGTTTGTCATCACTGTTACGATGTCCTCAGTGAATCAAAATGTTTCCGAAGTGGTTCCTGCACTGCAATTTGCGTGAAGCTCTCGAAGCTCGCCATCGAGCAAATCGTGAACCCCTACATTGCAGTCTCGTGCTGTAACTTCTACAAGACCAAGATTCATGCTTTTGAAAAGACCAATCTTGTCCAGTCCGTGAAGAAACAATAATTCAGATGGAGGCAGATTTTATAACACAGAAATCAACATTTTGGTCAAAAAATTAAATAAAATTGAACCAAAATACGGGACCTAATTAGGGCCGCTTGGTCCTTAAGGAGTTGAGCATCTCGAAGTGAGCCAGGACCATACCATGCACTCCGAACTACAACGGCGTTAGAAATTCTACATATTCTGATTCAAGCGAGCGAAGGCAACAAGCACACTGGCCTTCGACATTGCATTGCGTTTGAAACGTCGTCTTGCAATCACTTGTTGACAAATTGAGGAAGTCTAGCAGAAACCCTAATTGAAGCGGCCAGTGAAGAGACAACTCCGGGGACGTGCCTATTGGGTTCCATTACAACCAGAATTGAGCCTCAAAAAATGCACAAAGCTTTTCCTTCAAGGATGTGACCTTGTTGCAACTCACAAACAGAAGCATAGGAACTCAAGAAAAGTGAAGCTACCAACTGGGAACCACAACATTCTTAGAAAGCAAACAAGCTGCTAACTCGCTGCTAATTCAAAGAAGAATCTAGGTATCCAAGATGCTCCACATCTTTCTTTGGCAGACTCTCTCACATCCTGAGTTGAAGAATGAAAACGTCGGTGCTCAGGCAAATTCAGAAACTGCCAACCACAATGCTATAAGGGTGGGTGCCAAAAGACCACCATGATCAAAGATTAATGTGATCAAATCAATCAACAACGACCACGTAGAATGTGCCTTCTTTGGTTCATTCACTGAATGTCTATCATACTGACAAGTATGTTCTACATAACAAATTCTATCAAAATCGAAACTAAAAACTAACACGTATGATGAAGTCACTAACAGTAAGACCAACCATAATTCCAATCACTCACAAGCACCCCAAACAAGGGGTGGTTCTTCTGATATTCAAAGGCTAAATTTCACATTGATCATCATAAGTCTTGGAGAAAGTCTTAGCAACGACATGAGAAAGAGCAGCATGAACATTCGGAGTTACTGATGATCATCATCTTCTTCGTCGTCATCATCATCGTCTGCTGCTCCCTCAGGATCTCCAATACCTTCCAGTAGTGTGTCAACATCTTCACCAAGCTCGCGTAATCGGACACTCAGCCTCTCCACTTTGGTTTCTTCCTGACCCAGGCACACCAGCAAGTCATTCAACTCCACTTCGCTCTCCTCCTGACCTCTTTGCGAGCTTCGGCTCGTGCAGCCTCGAGTTCATCATGAGACGGTGACACAGGAACCCGTTTGTACAGTACAGCTGCCTCCAACTTGTGAGCCTCCTGCCTTGTTGAATAGCAATCGTTTGTGATGGCCGAATTCTTCTCAAGGATTTGTTAACATGCTTGACGTTCTCATTTGAACCATCTTTAAATGATTAAAGAATGTTGTAATTAGTGCTGTAGGTGGAAGTACTAGATGGTAGACATGCAACAATAAATACACAAATACTTGTATTCTTTCAAGCATTTTATCATATAAATATTTCATATCTTGAAAATAAACTATTTGATCTTTCCAATGCACTTTACGGTTTCTGCTTTGATGGATTTTTGAGTGAGTAGAAACGAATTGAAATCTCTTACTTGCACAAGTTTTCAGTTTTGAAGTACAATGAGTGTAAACTTATTGAAGATGATTGTACAGTACAAATTTCAGTCAAATGTAGAGAGTAACCACTCTACATCGGGAAAAAGTCCCCATTGCAACAGTCTTAATGTAGTATAAATTCAATGGTTACGCAATATAGATTAAAATTTTTATTATTGCAATACTGTCTCAGTAGTGCAACAATACAGTTTCAATAAGAATACACTCTTTCATTGAAACTATACTATTGCAAAACTAAAGCAATATTGCAACCATATGCTTTTAATATTATACTGCGTAACCATTGAAACTATACTGCATCAATACTGTTGCAATGGGGGGTTACTTTCCTGATGTATAATTATGTCTTGAGTTATTGAATAAAACATTTTTTTGTGCGCACTAGCTTGTCAAAGACACTGTTGACAATGGTCCCTTCTCTCATCAAAGTTGGAATTTCTGTCGGTGCAAATGTCAAGTAAGTTACATTGTGCATTGGCAGTGTGTTTTACTTTCAAATGCCAAAGTATTTAATCTAGTCTTCTGATGATCTTGCATGCAATCTACAGAGTATGAAATTTGTTACACTAAAATTTTAGAGGGCCAACTTGAACAAGTTGATTTACTGATCTTACAATTGTATACATAAATTTTTTTTTAAATGAAGGTTTTAGCCTTTGCTTTGGAAAAGAGTATTATACATTACTTAGTTAGGCCTCAAAACAAAACTTCTGGGATTAATTCCTTCATGCGTAAGATAAAATTAGAAAATTTAATTTGAAAGTAAATAACTTCCAAAATTTGTTTTCACGCGTAGAATATGGTTTCTGACTTTTGTCTTTCTACAAATGGTGGAAGGATCCAATGGCTAGGAGTGAATAGAAAGAACTTTCAAGAATAAATTTTTAATCTTATAAATGAATAAATGATCTCTACCCCCTTCAGTTCTTTATGCTCTTGTGAAGATTTTTGAAAGCTTAGGTAGGTTTATATAAAGTTAGTTTTGAGTGGATTATCCTTAACTACCTAAACAACCATATTTGGTTGATTCAAAATGTCAAAGTTCTTTTGGTGTAAGGTTAACTATTCAAAGCTTTTATTTTTCACTAAAAAAGGTGAATATTTGATTTTTGCCAGAGGTCCTCAAAGGCATATACGTACCATTAGTAAAAGAGTAAAGCTTGCCAATTTTATTTAAATTCTTGGCTTTGAGCAAAGTTTGCCAATTTCACTTGATTTGAGATTTATAAAATTATACTTAAACCATTTATTTTGAAAATGGTTCCAATGGAAAGAGTAAAGTGTTTTCATGATTTTCACTGTTGAAAATTTAAACATGTAAGTATTGATTTGGAGTTATTTGCAATTTCTACTTATAAAAAAAATTGCATTTTAACAATTGCAAGGTGGATTGTGTAATGAGTTTGATAGCTCTTCATTTGAATTTAAGGTTTTTGGAAGTGCATTTTAGTATGCTAACAAAATTTCTAGTTGTTCATGTTACCTCCAATCCCAAAAAACTTTTATATGCAAATTTTTCAAACATTGTGGGGATGGGCAGTATATTAAAAATATGATACTTATATTTCTTTTGTTATAATCTCACAATTCTTATGCAATTTTACAGTCGAAATTGGTATACCTACTAAAAAACAAGCTCTTTAAACATCTACACGGTTTGATTTTGGGAAAAAAACTCCTTCATTGGAAATAAACTTTATAAGACCATGCTCTTTTTTTACAGGAAAAACACATTTGGAAAGGCTTTCTCAATTAGGGTTTAAAGTGAAATTCTTAATAAGTTGCACATTTCTATAAGCTTTCCCAAAATATATATTTTTTCCAATCATGTGCTCAAGTCAAAAGTTATGGGGCTCGAAAGTCTACATGTAGCTTTGGATAGTTTGCTCATAGAAAAAGCAAGCACTTGAGCAAACAAGCAAGCAAGCTATGAATTTTTCTTTAATAACTTTGAACGCTAATATCTTATTATCTATAAAACCAAATGGGCTAAAAATTTTCTACACATTCTCATAGTAGTATAGAAAAATAATAAATGAGTTGAAAATGATTTTTTTTTTCCAATTTTCACTCAATGCACTAAAAATGGTAGTTTTAGGACAATTTTCAATCCATTATTATAAATTCTAGTGTAAATTCATGATTTTTTATTTTATATATTTTGTAGTGTTTGATTAACAGAAGGAAAGCTTTGGGTTGATTATTGAGATCTTGATTCTTTCCAAAAGTGAATTTAGCAAAAAAATTGAAATCTTACTCGCATAGTTACTTTTTTGGAACATCTTCTTAGTCAGAGATATTTTTGGATATGTTAAAACACTTCCATTATTTTTGGAAATTGGCATGCGAATAACTCACATAAGGCTACCCATTCAACGATCTAACTTTCCAAAGTTGGATAGTACCTCCTTCTCTACAAAGTTGAGTCAAACTATGTTGACCCTGTTGGTTAAGATCCAAAAGTTCTTTTCTTCAAACTTCAAAAGTTATAATCTTGCACTTTACGTGGTCAAAATGGGCTGAAATTTCTTCAACAAATTTTTTTGGTAGTCTAGTATAAATTTGTCTGGTTTAAATTTTGAATGTTTTTTTTAAATTTCAATTATGTTCAATGCACTAGAAAGTGATAGTTATAGATACTTTTGTGAAAAATAACCCTAGTCCTTTAGGGATTAAAAACAATAAATATTTCTATAGAAGATGAATTAATTCTTGAAAAAAACTAGCGAGAGAAGAAAGTATTGATTTGAAAGCTTTTTAAATGAGTAACTTATGGCCTAACAAGATTTTGAGCATAACATCTTCATTTTTGCAATTTTTCCTTTCTTTCTTCCCATTTAGATATGAACTAATTGAATAACTTCGCATAAGAATCATAAAACATCAAGTGATGAGGCTAGTTTCATCACTAGTAAAGATAAATTTTTAGCATACCTAGATGTGTGTCATCCATTTCATATAGCTCCTTCAAACAGCTCTTGAAGTTATTCATTCATCTACTTAGTAGATGACAACCATCTTAAAGATGAATATTATACTATATTCAAAAATACCAAGTACTTATAATTGAACAAGTTCTTAGATATCATCTTCTCTTTAAAATCAAATTAAGACCATCAAATTTTGGAGATCTACGGTTAATACAAATGTGCTTGGAGTGTGAGGTTAAAACTCTACAGTGATCTCACCTAAAAACAAGCAATGTTTTCTTAAAACCATTATTAAATGTCAACGAACTTGCAAAATCATATGACACAGACAAATTGCAAGTATACAAAGGTGAAATGTAAGAGTATCAAAATATAATATGCAAAACTTATAAAAAGTAAAATTTCAAAACTTGAATTTTTTCACCTTGATGAATAAATGTAATATTTTTTCCCCCCTTTATAGTCATTCAATTTTGATTATCGGACCACAACCAACTTATTTGGTGTCCTTGATTCCAAATATGAATTCAATTTTTCCAAATTGATCATCTCACAATAAATAATTAGTTTCTATAATTTTCTTAGGTGTACAAAACGCTGTCTACTTTTGATTCATTGTGATCAACATAGGATGACATACCCTTCCCTAATTTCAATGTCCTCATGTTGAACGTTGTGCAACAAGAATCCACATCTTCTCTAAACATTCTTCTTGAAACCCATTCGATTGATCTGCTAATACCTTCTTGAATCCGTAAACCACTCACACAAAATGCTCCACTCATTTCTTGGGCGGGTTCTGCACTGTAATGCCCAATTTTGCAAGTTTGTGCCCGTAATCGAGCATTACGGATTTTATGTCCATCAAATTCTCATCCCAACACATTTTCATCCAATTTCGTTGATTTCCTGCAGTAGTTTACGACAGGCAGTGGCCCTTATCGTCGGGCATTGCCCTATACCAAAACCTCTCTGATTGTTGATTCAAAGATGGCTCAAATGAACCCTCGGCAAGGAGATTTATCTCTGGTTCCCGGATTTGGTATTCCTGGCATGGCATACAGATTGCAAACAGGCGAAAGTTGTGCCACTGGTATTCACTCCTGGTGATGAGGTTTCCTGATTCCCCCATTCCTGGAGCAAAATCGTCTGAAAAACTTCAGATATTCCCCAAGCAAAACAAGGACAATCTCCCTTTAATTGCAGCTCTTTCTCGCTCTGTCCTCTACGCCAAGCATCAATCTGGGCATTGTGCAGATTCAAACTCCAAAGGTTCAAACCAACCATGAGACACCTGTAACAAATTCTGAATTTTATCACGCACAAGTCATGCACGTCATGACTTCATGACAAATCTATTTTCCCCTCCCCCAACACCTTACTGGACATGCAAAACCATGCATCACTTCAATCGCGCGTTGGAACGCCTACTAATTGATCTAGGGTAGATCAGATCACCTAATCGGTCCTCCATGAAATTTAACGCAACTTCCATTCAACTGTGCAGATTGCAGCCTGCATACCGTAGTACACAAACTCTACACAGCATGTAGTACTCGATTTTGGCATCACAGAAGGAGCGGACGAAGGAGCTCACACAGGGGCACTCACTAAACATGTGCAGGTCCGGTCGATATGGCCATTGTGAAGTCCAGTGAAATAGAGCTCATCGTCAATGTTGCGCATATAGATCCTTTCTTAAGCCCTTAACCCTGGAATGCAAAGCCTTCCCCAATCGTCTCTTCCACCTTCAGAGTTCAACGTGCCCCTCCCTTGCCTCAACCACCACCTTACAAATCTTATACTCTGGAAACACAGGCGACGCCACACATGCATGCCTCTCCGCACAATGCTCATCTTCTTCACAGAAACACCACTGCTCCAACGCACACAACTTCCCATACTCCGGTCCTCTCTTCTTCAAAATACTCTCAAAAAGCTCCGGCTCAAACACCCTGTCCGGGTCATGCCTCTCCTGCAACTCCCTCATCTTCTCAAAGCTCTCTTCCGGGAAGTTCTCTCGCACATGGCACTTCGGATGCTTAAAAATTCTCTCATGGTTCTGCCCATACGCCGGCCGTCCCTTGTACTTACACAGAGTCAACTGCTCAATTGTCTCCCACACGGGGGAGTGTTTCCCTGGCTTCCTCGGAGTCCTTGCAGACGCCACGGGGAGCCATTGCACAAAAACCACGTCTTCACTACCCGTGCTGGTGGAGAGAGGGGATGAGGTTTCGGAGCCGAAACGGAGCACGAAGGGACCAGGTAAGCAGGACTTTCCATGTCCAGGGATGCGGGATGAAACTTCGGAAAGCTCCGAGAGGATGATGCGTTTGACGTCGTGGACCCAAGAGGACAAGAGGGAGCGTTTGATGGCAAACTCACTGGCGGGGACCATGACGCCGGTCTGGCGAGTTTCCCAGAAACAGTTGGGGGAGCATTCGGGAGAGAGGGGGACGCGGTTGGTGGGGAGAGTGGCGTGGGTGGTGGGGTGGTTGTTGTTGTCGTGGAAAACGGGGAGGCGCATTCCTGATTGTGCTACGCTGCATGCCGCTGGAGGACAAGGAGACCATTAGCAAACAGAAACTTCAAACAGGAAACGGAAAATTTCAAACAGGACGATGAGGACTGTCACGAGGAGTTATATGCGATCCTCGTTGCAATTTTCGTGTGTTAAAGTTTAGGTTTTACTCTTGGTCTCACAGAAGATTTTCTGAGGGTTTACTACTGGTTTCAAGAAATAGTTTGGTAAGGTGAGAGGTAAGGGGTTCTCGTCATGACTTGTTGGAGCTCTGCGGACTTCTACAGACAGTGTTAATAAATCGATTGTGAAACCCCAAAGACGAAATGGATGGAAATGGTTGCAAAGTTTCTGAAATGAGTTACAATGAAAGGTCGTTGTGTTCAATTGTTGATCCAAGATTGAATCAACAATTGAACATCGAAGATTATAGGATGTTCTTATGAACAATTGGAGATTGATGAGACGAAATCAACCCTAGAAGATTAAACAGAAATTACAATCTCAGAGAACGCGGCGGGGAGTTGTGATCCCACAGTGAATCACACGACAGAGTATTTGTTCCGCACGGGATTCTCAAGAAGCTCCTTGTGAATTTGAAGAAGCATTCGCAAGCAAGAGGGTTTGCACTCACCTGCATTCAAACCATCCGCGGCCTCCGAGTCATCCGCCACATCATTCCCCCAAGCCGCATGCAACTCACTCACCGCCTTAGCAACATCACCTCCAATTCCCAACAACAACACATTTGTCCCATTCACATCAAGCGCCGGCACCCGCTCCTCTCCCTCCCCATCCTTCACAGTCTTATACAAAATGCTTCTATAAATCCCAAGATCCGGTCGCCAGTACGCCATCACAAACTTCGTCTCCTTCCTCATAACCCTCTCCAACTCCACCACCATCCCCTCATCATCCAAATCGTCTCTTACTTCCACTTCCGTCCTCGACCACGGCTCCAGCTGCAACGTCACCTCCGTCACCACTCCCATCAACCCCAGTCCCCCAAGTAAGCCCTCTCCTTCCTCTGTTCCCACATCACTCACCAACACTTCCCCTTTGGCATTCACCCACTTGAGCTTCGTCACAATTTCAGCAAGAGAGGAGCCTGCGCCATGCGCAGAAGCGGAGATTACGCCCCCAACGGTGAGATTCGCATACATAGAGGGCGCGCCTACTAGTACCGACATGCTGTTTGCTTCTGCCGCTTCTGAAAGACTTAGCAGCGTCATGCCGGCTTCAACTGTGAGCTGGTGAGCTTCCTTGTTGACGTCCACCACGCGGTTCATTCTGTGGAGGAGCAAGTTGATTGCTGTAACGGATCCATGATGATCCTCTGTGGGCTCCTTCTTCCCGTTGAAATCGAATTCGAGCTTAGTGCTGGCGCGTTTCCCTGGGCAGACGAACCCTGATGCAGAGTGCATCCCAGGGCGCGTGGCGCGGATCTTCACTGGGGTGCCCTTGGTTGTGTACTCCTTGATGAGGGAGCTGATTTCGGCGGTGCTTGTTACAGTGATGTGCAGATCTGAAGTGCATTTGAAGAAGGTGGAAGAAGCGTAGAGCGTCGTGCTGGTGTCGCGGTGCGTCATGCCCTCACTTGCAATTGGGCCCTCAGCTTGGGTTACCACCGGCACTGACAACAGGTGCAGTAGCACTGCGATTGCGAATACCATCAACGCAACTTTTCGAGACATTTTGCTCCAAATTGTGGCTGTGCTAACACTCAGGCAGCTTTGCATCTAGATACACTCTTGTTCTACAGCTGTGAAACGAGCTACACTCCTGTTCTGAAGCTGTGTAGCCGTGATAAGAGAAATGAGCGGCCCTTACCCATCGTCTTCATCTCGACCATAATTGCTGTTTCCAAACACCAGTCCACCCACGCCCTACACCAAAGCATGCAGATGAAGACCTCGATTGCAACAGATACGTACCTCCTCACTAGAGGCTAAATTCATGAAATCCACCTATTGTGGTCAATCGAAGCTCTTTCGAATTTCAAGACAAACAAACAGGTTCAGCACATTCAATTGAATTCATAAAAATTCCGCTACGATTGCTTCCATATATACAAAGAAAATCGGGCGAATTCTCCACAACAGAGATTGCAATGAGCTCTGCTCGACCAAAATTGAGGTCAGCTTATTGCCATAACCAAACCACTGTACCTGCGCTACTGCATTGAGGTTCAAAGACCCAACTTGAACGCCATAACCCGCTCACTTCACAGCCAAATTTCTCAAATACCAATCTCCTCTCCAGAAAAACGAATTTCAGGCTCCTAAAAATTCCTGCAATCAACAGATAGCACTCCTGCAAATCAGAAGCCTGATCCCAATCCTTCCTCAATCTCATCCGCTCACTCCGCAACCAAATTTCTCAAATACCAATACCCGCCCCCAAACCGAAAATCAGCATCATTATAAAACCCCTGTGCGCTCCTGCAAATCTAATCCCAATCCCAATCCCAAACCCTTCCTCGATCACTCACCAAAACCTCAAACCTGGCGCTTTCTCACACTACACCGCACCCATTCCCCTCACAGCTCAATTTCGCAAACTTACACACTCTCTAAAACAGAATTTCCAAGCGCGTGAAAATTCCTGCAATCAACAGAAAAAGCTCCACCAAATCACAAGCCTAATCAAACCCTCTCCATCTGCAACTCCCAGACCTTCCTCAATCTCGCACCAAAACCTCGGACCCGACCAAAATTTCAAGCAATCAGAAATTGCGTTATAAGAAGGGAGAGTACGTGAGAAACGGCGCCAACCAGGTGCAAATTTGATTCTTCCCACACAGCTGATCGCGAGAAGCGTGATTGTAGTCAATCCCGTCGTTAGTCTACAGTACTAAAGCTAAAGCATACTAAGTTACTCAGGGATTGACTTCATCAGAAGCCGTAGGACTGTTGTCCGAAAAGACGCAATTCGAGTTGGTTTTTTCTTGTCTGTTCTT
Source organism: Pseudisothecium myosuroides (assembly GCA_951799445.1). Classification (NCBI taxonomy): domain Eukaryota; kingdom Viridiplantae; phylum Streptophyta; class Bryopsida; order Hypnales; family Lembophyllaceae; genus Pseudisothecium; species Pseudisothecium myosuroides. The sequence continues at coordinate 11,268,171 of OX637291.1, read as the reverse complement.
TTGGATACGATAGGGATCTTTTTCGGACCAGTGATGTTTTTCTACTGGGATTTTTGTTCGGATGAGGATTGTGCGACAAATGCTGATAATTTGCGTTTAGAATTTGCCTCATGGATACCGTAAATTAATACTCCGTAACAGGCTGCAGCTGACGTCAAACTGTCAACTGTAGACGGCAATGACGGCGATGGCTGGTTCAGACTCTTCCTCAGAAGTGAGGAAATCCGTTCTGTGTGTAAGCTTATCATACCTTCTACTGATGTTCTTTGGGCCCATTACACATGAAAAGGTTGAGCCAATCGTCATAGCCGTAGGCGTAGACTTATGCAGGAAGTACACAAATAGAAAAGATGGCCTCATCCGGAATGGGAGCGAGGTCCAAAACATTCTTCATTGGTTGTAGGAGGCTCCATGAAGAAAACCTCACTATCTAAGGAAAGCATATTCTTCCAAAAGATGACGAGGTCTGGGTCACACAAACGAATATCATCATGTAATTTTGGATCTTCAAGGGTGTGTTGCGTCCCCTTGCTCATTGTTAACCCACAAACGACGCTGCAGACGTTTAATATTGCACGCTTCCACACAGAATTCTAGAACTTGTATTGTCTTTTTTTCAAAGTTTGCCCAAACTATCGGAAAGTCCGCTCTCTTTCATATTAAGTTTTCTGTCTGCTAAAGTTTACTGATCAAGTGTTTGCTTTTGAGGATGGCGCCGTCCATGGTCTATCTAGTGTGATCGGTGCAAATCCAGCCACTTGAGCTGTGTGTTTGGTATCTTATTGCTTGTAGGAGATTGGAAATTGTGGTGGAAATAGCCAAGCCAAGTAACTCATTGATGCTACTGTGGCCTCATTCAAGAACTAGTGACGTGAAGCAATCAAAAAAGCAAGATTCCATTTGTCAATTGAATCAACTTGGGATCATAAATTGGGACTGCAACAGAGGTTCAGCACTCACCCAAGGACTATGGATTCAGGGGCGTTTCACACTAACTTACGTCTCAACTTTCTAAGTTTCAGTTTAAGAGCATCCCTACCCATTCCTCCCAAACTGGGAATGGGGGTGGCCCGAGCTGTGGACCTCCAGGACTCCTTCTGGCCGGGTTGACACCCCAGTCATCCCTGCCCTGAGAACACGGCCAAAAAAGTAAATCAAATGCTTTACTGACTTGGCATACTCAAGTTACTTCAACCGTAGGTTGTCAAATTTGTTGAAGTAGTGGCTAACTCAGGATTAGAATAGTAAGTGCTACTTCCAGGTGACAGTACTCCCGGTGAACTGTCATTATTAAATAGAGCGATCTACTAGTTACCTGAAGCTCTCCACCTTATCCACACCCAAGATTAGGTGTTGGACACCTAATTGGGATAATATATAATATCATCTTCCCCGTACCAGGGGAAATGTATTCTCTTGCTCATTTGTGTTGTTTGATATATTGAGAACCTGTGCCTTCATCTTAACACGTTATCAGCACGAGACTCTCTCTGATCTCTCAATTGTTTATTTTAGTTTTCATTCTCCCTTGTCTTTATAGCCTTCCCGCCCTAGTTTTCTCTATCGATGGCGATGCCTGTAGCAAAACGTCCCAGGGAAGAAAAAGCACGTGTTCAACCGTTGCTTTTTGAGGCGTTGGAAGCTGACGGGAGCAATTACTTGGAGAGGAGCATCGACGCCAAACCTTATCTGTGTGCGGAGGGATTGGATGGTACCTTGACGAGAACAACGGGTGATTTGCTTGATTTGGAACCATCATCTTTCAAGTGGAAGGCACTTCTTGTTCTGAGGCGGCACTTAGACTTCTCCCTTTGACAATAGTACATTCAAGTTGATCATCCAGCCGAATTGTGGAAGCAAGTCGAGGCTAGATTTCACCATGAGAAGACAATTTTTCTTCCTCAAGCCCGCAATGATTGGATTCATTTGGGTGTCTTGGATTTTTCTGACCTTTTGGCGTTCAATGCAGAGCTGCACTGGATCACCGCCCAGCTGCGCTTATGTGGAGAGACAATTTCCGATAAGGAACTCATTGATAAGACTCTATCCACCTTCCCTCCTGCTTCTACTCTTTTAGCACAACAGTACCGCAATATGAAGTTTAGCACTCACTCTTAGTTGATGTCTTATCTTTTGCTTGCGGAAAAGCAATAGCAACTTCTTTTGAAGAATGCTAAATCCAAGCCTGCTAAGGAAGTACACATGGTGGAGATACCAACACGTAGGCCACGGAATATGAAGACGCAGCAGCAGTGGAAGCAACATCAGAAGCAACAGTCTTCCTCAAAACCTAGAGATAAGTCCAAAATCTCTGATAAACCTAACTCAACTGATTCAAAGTTTGATGTTAAGTCTCATGATACCCGGACATGTCACAAGTGCGGTAGGGTTGGACACATTGCTAAGGACTGTAGAGCTTCCGATTACCTTTCAAAGATTTACAAGGAGCTGCAACAACTCAAGGCTGGGCAAAGAGAGGCCCATACCCTTGATGCTCCCTCGATTGATGAGACAGACTTAGAAAATTATATGGTGAACACGATACAGTTCGTAGATCAACTTGATGTAGCTCTATTGGATAGTGCCACCACGCATACGATCTTGCGGGATCAGAAGTATTTTGACTTCTCCAGCCTAGCCGATTCCTAGCAAGTTTGTGGCATTACCACCATTGCAGGAAAACGGGACATGATGTTCCGTGAGGGCCAGGCAACTCTGATTTTGCCTGGGGGGACCCCCCTCAAAATTGCGAAAGCAATGTATGCTCCGTCAGCCCCTCGGAGCCTGATCAGCTACCGCTGATGTGAATTGCATATAGGCCGTTGGCTCCTGCACGTGCAGTGGCAAGGAATCTTTGCCCTTGCCTGAGTTCCAAAACCTCTTCACCATTCCTCACCGCGGTGAGAATGTGGACTCCGTTTGCCCGTAGGTCCCGATAGCTGATCAGGCTCCGAGGGGCTGACGGAGCATACATTGCTTTCGCAATTTTGAGGGGGGTCCCCCCAGGCAAAATCAGAGTTGCCTGGCCCTCACGGAACATCATGTCCCGTTTTCCTGCAATGGTGGTAATGCCACAAACTTGCTAGGAATCGGCTAGGCTGGAGAAGTCAAAATACTTCTGATCCCGTAAGATCGTATGCGTGGTGGCACTATCCAATAGAGCTACATCAAGTTGATCTACGAACTGTATCGTGTTCACCATATAATTTTCTAAGTCTGTCTCATCAATCGAGGGAGCATCAAGGGTATGGGCCTCTCTTTGCCCAGCCTTGAGTTGTTGCAGCTCCTTGTAAATCTTTGAAAGGTAATCGGAAGCTCTACAGTCCTTAGCAATGTGTCCAACCCTACCGCACTTGTGACATGTCCGGGTATCATGAGACTTAACATCAAACTTTGAATCAGTTGAGTTAGGTTTATCAGAGATTTTGGACTTATCTCTAGGTTTTGAGGAAGACTGTTGCTTCTGATGTTGCTTCCACTGCTGCTGCGTCTTCATATTCTGTGGCCTACGTGTTGGTATCTCCACCATGTGTACTTCCTTAGCAGGCTTGGATTTAGCATTCTTCAAAAGAAGTTGCTATTGCTTTTCCGCAAGCAAAAGATAAGACATCAACTAAGAGTGAGTGCTAAACTTCATATTGCGGTACTGTTGTGCTAAAAGAGTAGAAGCAGGAGGGAAGGTGGATAGAGTCTTATCAATGAGTTCCTTATCGGAAATTGTCTCTCCACATAAGCGCAGCTGGGCGGTGATCCAGTGCAGCTCTGCATTGAACGCCAAAAGGTCAGAAAAATCCAAGACACCCAAATGAATCCAATCATTGCGGGCTTGAGGAAGAAAAATTGTCTTCTCATGGTGAAATCTAGCCTCGACTTGCTTCCACAATTCGGCTGGATGATCAACTTGAATGTACTATTGTCAAAGGGAGAAGTCTAAGTGCCGCCTCAGAACAAGAAGTGCCTTCCACTTGAAAGATGATGGTTCCAAATCAAGCAAATCACCCGTTGTTCTCGTCAAGGTACCATCCAATCCCTCCGCACACAGATAAGGTTTGGCGTCGATGCTCCTCTCCAAGTAATTGCTCCCGTCAGCTTCCAACGCCTCAAAAAGCAACGGTTGAACACGTGCTTTTTCTTCCCTGGGACGTTTTGCTACAGGCATCGCCATCGATAGAGAAAACTAGGGCGGGAAGGCTATAAAGACAAGGGAGAATGAAAACTAAAATAAACAATTGAGAGATCAGAGAGAGTCTCGTGCTGATAACGTGTTAAGATGAAGGCACAGGTTCTCAATATATCAAACAACACAAATGAGCAAGAGAATACATTTCCCCTGGTACGGGGAAGATGATATTACATATTATCCCAATTAGGTGTCCAACACCTAATCTTGGGTGTGGATAAGGTGGAGAGCTTCAGGTAACTAGTAGATCGCTCTATTTAATAATGACAGTTCACCGGGAGTACTGTCACCTGGAAGTAGCACTTACTATTCTAATTCTGAGTTAGCCACTACTTCATTATCCGGACTACCCTGTGAAAACTTTGAGGATGGATAATGCCCAGGAGTTTCGGTCACGGCACTTTGAAGATTATTGTGTAGCCTTTGGGATTACCTTGACGTATTCGGTTTCATATGAACACTCCCAAAATGGCTTAGCTGAAGCATTCATTAAGAAAATTCAGCTAATTACACGGTCGCTTTTGCTACATGCAAATCTACCCCCTACGTTCTGGGGACATGCCGTTCTTCATGCTGCTACTCTCCTTAGATTCCGTCCTACTGTCCTTAATGATCATTCCCTTTTAGAGTTACTTTCGGGACAGGTTCCTACCGTTTCTCATTTTAGAACTTTCGGATGTAGAGTATGGGTTCCCGTAGCTGAACCACAGAGGAAAACAATTGGTAGCCACCAGCAGGAAGGAATATACATAGGATTTGATTCCCCTTGTATCATTCGCTATATCTCCCCTTCCGCTGGAACTCTACATAGAGCCCGGTTCCAAAACTGCCATTTTGAAGAAATCCATTTTCCTCTGATCTCTAACCCCAAATCCAATTCTGCTTTAGAATTCTGGTCACCCGAAACGTTCATTCTTAATCCAGACCCTAGAACTGCCCTAGTAGACTCTGAAGTACAGAAACTTCTTAACTTGAAATCCCTAGCTGAAAAGCTCTAGGATGGTTTCACTAATACTTCAAGGATTACTCGTAATCCACTTCTCGGAGTTGGCTAGCCATCAATTAGTGTTCTTCTTGAGAAGAGGAAACCAGCTCAGTTTGCATCTTCATCCAAACAGACAAAACCTGATCCTCTTAGTCTTCATAGTGATCTTTCTCCCGATTCTCACCCGGATCCGTCGTTTTCTTGTACCCCAAGTGAAACAACCTCTGTGATTACCTTTATCATTCGGATTCTCACCTCAGACTCTGATCCAATCACCCTAGCTGAAGCAAAATCCAAATCTGATTGGCCTCAATGGTCTGATGCCTTACAAGCTGAGTACTCATCTCTCAAAAAACACAAAGTCTTTGGGCCCCTAGATACAAAATTTTCTACTAAATCCGTTGGTTTTAAGCTAATCTTCACTAAGAAGAGGAATGCTCAGGGACATGTTATTAGATACAAAGTCCGATTAGTTGCCCAAGGTTTTACCCAATGCCCTGGTCTTAATTATGACTTTACATATTCTCCTGTTATGGATTTCGCGACATTTAGATATTTGCTCGCGATGGCTGTTCAACTTGGATTAGAAACTCATTTGCTAGATATTGTTACAGCCTACCTCTATGGTCCCCTAGATGCCACCATCTATATCAGACCACCACCTGATTTTCTTGACAAGACCCCAGCGGATGACAATCCGGGATCCTATTCTGGTCTGAAAATTCAGAAAGCTCTTTACGGCCTTAAACAAGCAGGTAGAATGTGGTACAAACACCTTCGGGACTTCCTACTCCACCACAACATCACAAAGTTTAGACCCTACGATTTGGCAACAGTTTTACATGCGGTTATTGTTGTTTCATGGATTCGTACCATAATCGCACTGACTCAATGTATTTTTACGCACTGAATCAGTGCAAAAACAATGAATATCAATAGCGTACGGTTTATGTACTTTAACTATATGATTGTTGTGTCAAAACTGCACAACAATCATATAGTTAAAGTACATAAACCGTACGCTATTGATTTTCATTGTTTTCGCAGTGATTTAGTGCACAAAAATACACTGAGTCAGTGCAATTATGGTACAAACCCATGAAACAACAATAACCACACGATAATTGTTGCCAAATCGTAGGGTCTAAACTTTGTGATGAAGTTCAAAAATGATCCATCCCTACCTTGCATCGTTACACTTAAGAATAACACAGGCTTTGTAGTGATTGCTGTCTATGTAGATGACCTCAATCTAGTAGGCATCCCATCCATCTGTAATCATGCTATGAGTCTTCTAACCACTCAGTTTGAGATGAAGTTGTTAGGACAGACTTCTTTCTGCCTTGGCCTTGAGGTGACTCACTTACCAGATGGAAGTATCTTTCTTCATCAAACCGCCTATATCCAAAGGCTTCTCAAGAAATTTCAGATGGACCAAGCTAGCCCTCTTTCCGCTCCCATGCTGGGACAAAGTCGAACTCTGGATGACCTCTACTGTCCTTGCGAAGAAGAGAAGGAGGAGTTTCCTGACAAAACCCGGTACCTCGCAGCAATAGGAGCTCTCCTTTACTTGTCCACATATACCAAGCCTGACATTTCTTTTGCTACAAGTGTGTTAGATCGTCATAGCCAGAAACCGGCAGCTCGTCATTGGAACGGTGTCAAACACTTGTTCCAATATCTCCGGGGGACAGAAGATTTGGGACTGTGTTATACCAAGGAAGGGACCTTAGATATCACAGGTTATGCTGATGCAGGATTCAAATCTGACGAGAGTACTGGAAAGTTACAATCTGGATATATATTTTTGAAGAATAACTTTCCCATTTTACGGAAGTCAGTGAAGCAGACGGTTACTGCTACTTCCTTGAACCACTCTGAACTTATTGCTTTCCATGAGGCAACCCGGGAAGCAATATGGTTGAAGAACATGAACAAGATCATCATGGAGCAGTGCGAAATTACTCAAGACTTCAAGCCAACTATCATCTTTGAGGACAACGCTACATGTGTAGCTCAAGTGGCGTCCGGCTTCATCAAAATTGACCGCACCAAACACATTTCTCCACAGATATTTGGATTCACCCAAGATCTCATTCAATCTGGACAAATAGAAGTCAAGAAGATAGAATCGGCACACAACATTGCAAACATGTTGACCAAAGCTCTTCCGGCCTATACTCATAGGAGATTGGTACAAGAGGTCGGCATGCGTTTGTTGCATGAGATAGTTCCTCAGTAGAAGTTACACTTTTTTCTATCTGTGGGATTTTTCCTAACTTAGGTTTTTATCACAGATCAGTTTTTAATGAGGTAACTATTGATTGAGGAGGAGTGTTGAAGTAGTGGCTAACTCAGAATTAGAATAATAAGTACTACTTCCAGGTGACAGTACTCCCGGTGAACTATCATTAAATAGAGCGATCTACTAGTTATCTGAAGCTCTCCACCTTATCCACACCCAAGATTAGGTGTTGGACACCTAATTGGGATAATATATAATATCATCTTCCCCGTACCAGGGGAGATGTATTCTCTTGCTCATTTGTGTTGTTTGATATATTGAGAGCCTGTGCCTTCATCTTAACAAGATTCGTTAAAATTTGGGAAGAAGAGGAAAAAGCCTACACCAAGAGAAATTGGATAATAAGAGACTGTGAGTTTATGTTTGTTTTGGAGTTGCTGATCAAAAAAATGCAAGAAGTTAGTGTTGCTGTAAGAAGTTTGAAAAATGCTTTTACTTCAAGAATATTGTTCTCATTGAATTTGAATAAAAATAATAAATAATAAATAAAAAGTATGTTGAGGTATGCTTGAAGTCTACTTCAAGTACACCTCAACACATTTTTAATTTTTTCATTAAATTTCAATCAAAAAAAAAAATGTGTTGATTGGCTACAATCTCTCAATATTGCAACCAATCCTCATTCAAATTTGTTTGCAGCCCATGGTTGGAAATAGAAAGTTCTATATGACGAGTATAGGTCAAATATAATCTTCAACTAAAGAATTCAGAATAATTATGTTTTGAGAAAAAAAATTCCAAAAATTATGGAATCCTTCCAAATTCTATTTCTGCAAATGGAAAAATTCCCGTAGTCAAGAAATCATCGCAGTAGATACATGAAATTGCTAAACCCCTAAAGTCCAAAGCCTTTTTTCCATCAAAAAACACTCAAAATTGCCATTTCAATAGCAAAGAGGAAAAAATTTAAGAAAATGCTTTTTTTTGTGTATCTAACCATAAGATCTTGTACTAGACTAGTGCAAAAATGTGTGGAAGAAATTTCAAAAGGAAACAAGTTTTTTTGCACAATGCTCAACTACATTTCTTTGGCTTTTAACCTTCTTAATTAAAATTTTTGGTCTACTAATTTTGAATTTCTAATTTTACATGATGAAAATTGAATTGAAAGTCTAGGATTAGAAATTTTAAAAAAAAACTTTCAGTTTTCACTCATTAAAAAATTGTTCAGTAGAAGTAGGTTCAAGATTGAAGATAAAACTAAATTGTTTATAGCTCTAAGATGGAATTGAAACACACTAATCTCAATGGTGAGATTGTTCTAGCAAGAGATCTTAAACTTGTGAATTTTTTTTTTAAATTGTGAAAATTGAGTTCAAAAATGAATCCTATAAGTTATTTTTTCAAAAAGATGCTTTGATTGCCCTCAAAACAAGATTGTCCATAACTTCCTCATAATAAATCCAAATGGAATGAATCAAAGCTTTCCATGTAGATAAAAATACAATCTATGAAGAAAAAAATTAATTTGTTTTATTCAAGTTTTCTTGAGGGTTTTTTTCAGCCCGTCAAACTAAAAAAAGGCTTTTTGTGCTACTAGTATAACTTTTGCTCCCGGGCACCAATCGAAATAAAAATTATATTTCCGGAAAGCTAATGTGTTTATAGAATTTGAAGTTAGAAGAAAAAGTTTTTTTTCTAACCTTGTCCAATAAGGTCAACAGACTTTAAACTCTCCTAAAGTAAGAATTGTTATACTACATTTTGTATTTCTTTTCTCACAATTGCATCTTATATTATATAATTAGTTACATACTTACAAAGTTTTAAAAATAAAAGATGATTTTTGTGAGTTGCCCAAACTATTTCAGTAAAAAATCTTAAGACAATATAACTTATAATCTAAGAATCCAATTTAAAAAAATTACATATCCCAAAAAGGGGACATGTTTACACCTTGTATCAAATTTTTAGAAAGATACATTCAAAATAACTTCAGACTAACCTCCCTAAATTTTCAATTGGTTCTTCAACAATCCTTTAGTCCTTCAGGAATTCAATATATACACATACAACTATACAAGTTCTTAAGTTGGTTTATGAAACACAATTGAAAACTTTAGGTTTCCTCTACACAAAATAGTGAAATTAGGTTGCCTTACCCTAAAAAAGTTAGTCTACAATCCATCAAAGTCAACATGAAATTTTTTGTAGATACTTCTATTTGTACACATGGAGGTTCGTGAGTCCAAATTACAACAAAAACTAGTTCAAAAGTAGTGCATTCTTGCATAGTAACAATATATATTTATATAGTGTCAAATGTTGAGAAATTAGTGTGGGGCAACCTAATTTCACTATTTTGTGTAGCTAAATAGATATTATTTGGTGATTTCAATATGGTTGAGCATATTAATGACAAGACAAGAGGAGTGGATACTACTGGATAGGGTCAATTAGTCAAAGTGAACAAATTTCTTCAATTGCACTTTACAGATTTAACTACAACCTCAAAACATAGTCATTTGGACAAATTCTAATATTTTACATACCAACGATGGAAGGACCCTTTTGCTCCCCTAGAAAGTAGGAGCCTTGAATGTTGAAAATTGCACGATTATTATCGAATAAGAGTCTCTAGCCACTCACCGTATTACAACCACTCATAATCCACGTATTATAGCCACTACCTTTGCAATCAATGCTTGGCCACTAGCTCGCACAAACCCTTACAGAGCATTGACACCAGGCAACAAATAGTCTCATTTAGCTTTTAACTAAATTCCCTCCCAAGAATCCCAAGAGGTATTATCCCTAGAAAGAGGAAGAATAAATCATGCCATCAACAATGTTTTGTACTTTTACAAGATTCACTTGATAATAACCAATTGTCTCATGATAATATACTCCATTTCCAATTAGATAGTTTCTATGTCAACAATCATCTATGGATAACTGAAGAGGGGCATTGTCATTTGAAGTAACAGTAGGACCATTCCATGTCAAATTACAATATTAGATGGACTTCTATGAGAGCTCATCATAGTTTTGAATGAGTTTCATCCAAATTTTAGAATTTATGAATCCATCTTAGAATTTGAGTATTTAGATGGAAAGAATTCTTTAACTTGGCATTCTTGACAAATCAAGTTTTGTGAGTATTCTTAGAGAGAGTTGTGCGTTTTGCTTTGCTTGGAGATGATAGTTTATCATTTAATTAAGTCTTCACTTCTTTTACACTTGCGCTCTTGGATTTTTCCTCTGTGAAATGGGAGCCGCTTGACTTCTTGCGAGACTTCTTGTGTATAGATTCCTAAGTTTTTCTTCAAAAGTATATTTATTAATGCATTCTTGCTTAGTTTTGATTGCATATTTGATGTTGATTGTGGCACTCAATCTGTTGTGTGCTCCAATCTTTATTTACACGACAGATTCTTGACGAGCAATTATTTGTTAAATGGAAAGTACAATATAAAATTTGGAAAATTTCTAGAACTTCCCTATTTTTTTTTCCTTTGACAATAATATGTTGCTTTTGCCAAAGTTCACCAATTTCATACTTTCAACTTCAAATTCTTGTAGTTTATTTCTTCCAATGTCATTTTCTCAAAGTCCAAACTCAAATTATCACCAACTAGAATCTCAAATGTCAAAAAATTTTAGGTTTCAAATTTATAGTATAAATTTTTACTATATCCTTAGCAAGATTTAATTTTGGTATAGCCCTTCATCGCATGAAGGTCAAAAATTCTTCCAATTCATCCAAGATGGAGTTGAAAATGGTTACAAAAAATTATACTGGTATAAAAGCAAAAGAATCTAGGCAGGAATCTAAGACTATAAGTTATCACTTTCTTCAAGTGGTTCTTCCACTAATTTTGTAATTCTTATAAGTAAATGCCAAAATTTAGTACCAATTTCCATAATAATAATTGCATCTACTTTTTCCATGGCAAGTTGCATCACAAGGGGTGGGAGCAGTGAGAAAGTAGAGTACGAAAAATGAAGCAGTTTGCAAGCAAGTGGCCACTACAAGTTAGAGTCTAAACCCTTACCTTTGATTGTAGGGCCTAAAGAGGTCCTACTAAAATCCTCTTTTAAAAAAATTTAAGCAGCTATATATATACAAACATAATTTTTATTTATTTATTTTGTTCATTGATTGATTTCTCCAATTTCAAAATCATCAATTTCAAAATCCAACCGATTCTTATTCCATATCCACAGACTCATTGTCGAATTTCCAAACATAAAAGCAAATCCAACCACAAAGTTATACAATATAAGGTAAGTATATCCAAAATTGATAGTGCACCCCAAATCAACATAATGAAGTCTTATTGTACATTTGAATTGCCTAAATGTAAGATTTAGATACATAGTGTTATTTTTCTTATTTGTTGCTTTTGGATGCACTTAATGTAAACCAACCCATTTCTGCCATCTACCTATTTTTGCCATCCTACTTTTAGCCCCAATTTCGCCAAAAAATTCATCCAAATCCATTAACTTTTCTGACAAAATTAGTGCATTAATGCCAACAAGGGTAACATGTCAATCCTTTATTGGTTGATAATTAATCCTTAAAAGATGGATTGATAATCGTGGAAATCAACTCTTTTGCTACTGTATGAATCATTGGCTTAAAAAAATGCAAAAACACGCATTGGAAGTCAAACTATTGTATAGGACCTCCCCTTTTTTCTCAAATTCCGAGGATGAATAGTTTAACTTTTGTCCTATACAAAAAGATTCTTTGTCATTCATTGGACAAAAACCGGCCACCATGTTATTTATGGATTAAGTGCTAATAGATAAATGGAAAGGCAGTTATGGATTGCTAGGAGGGCATTTATGGCTCCACTCTATGGGTGGTTTTGTGATTTTAGGGCAGCCCACCTCAAAAATTCAAAGAAATGACAATTTTAATCAAAAAATTATAATTTCACTTGGATTTGACTTGTAAAACAAGTGCACACCTTTGAAAAATATGTGCTTCTCTTGGAGTTGGCCCCAAGATATTCAGATTGCAAATGCATACCTTAACCCCTAAAGGCCCAAGGCCTTTTTTCTGCCAAAAAACACTCAAAACTGCCATTTCTAAAGCAAGGAGTAAAAAAATTTGAAAAATGTTTTTTTTGCACATCTAACCATAGGATCTTATAGCTAACTAGTATAAGAATGTGTGGAAAAAATTTCAAAATTTTTGACTGCTCAGATTGCAAGATATTTGCATTTTTTATTTTGAACATTTTTAACTTAAAAAATTTTCACAAAAAAGTTTTGAAATTTAAATCTTTATAGTAGAAAATTGAGTTGAGAGTCTAGGAAAAAAAAATTCAAAAAAATTTAATTATCATTCTTAAAAAAATTGTTAAATAGAAGTAGGTACAAGATAGAAGGAAAATCTAAAATATTCATATATTATAGATGGAATTAAAATGTACTAATTCCAATGGTGAGATTTTTCTACCAAGTAAACTAAACCATTCAAAAAAAATTTGAAAATTTGAAAAATTGCATTCAGAATTGAATCCTACAAAAAAAATTCAAGAAGATGCTCTAACTGCCCAAAAAACAAGAATGTCCATAACTTTCTCATAACAAATCCAAATGAAATGAATCAAAGCTTTCCGGATAGACAAAAGTGTTATCAATGAGAAGAAAATATTTTTTTAAAAAATTCAAATTTTTGCAAACTTTTTTTTGCTGCCCGGGCTGCCCTTTCCCCTATTTTGAGTTTATTTGGTCATAACTATTGTTCCCGGGCACCGATTGTGAAAAAATTATATTCCCACAAAGCTTATCAGTTTTTCTATCTTCAAAAAAAAATTCAAAAATCACGACAAAAATTCAACCCATAGGTACTTGCCCAAAATCCCATTTGTCCCCCAAAGGGACAATGGGCCTTTAGAGGTTAATTTAGGTTGTTTATTTTGTTTTGTTTTGTTTTGTTTGTTATGATTGAATCTCTTGAACCATGTGTCCCCTAGTTGCATTCTTGTTATTGTTGGAAAGCCCTCAGCAAGGAGGGGTGCACGGGCTTTATTTTGTGGCGTTTGGACCTATTGTGTAAAAGTTATGAATCTTTTAGATATTTTTGGATCTTAAATTATACTAAATTATGCTAAGTTATGTATCTTTGGGAAGTCCTATGTGTGAGTTGGTCATGTTCTTGGTAACATTAGAAGGATCTGTACAGGGAAGGGTGCAAGGACTTTATTTTGTGGCATTTGGACTTATGGTATAAAAGTTGTGGATTTTAAAGTTACTTTGGATCTTACATTATACTAAATTTTACTAAATTATGTATCATTTGGACCATGCATCAATTGGTCATGTTCTTGGTATCATTGGAAAGATCTTTGCGAGGAAGGGTGCATGAGCTCTATTTTGTGACGTTTGGACCTACATTATAAAAATTATGGATTTTTGAGTTATTTTAAGGATCATTTGTTCAATTTTTTTTCATATCTTTTACTTTTTATTTTTTGCATATACTTTAATTATCTTTTATTTCATATATATGCTTTACATTACATCAACTTTTACTTTACAAGATCTTTTACTTTATATTATCTTTTAATTTGTTATATAATGTTATTAACCTCGGTAGTATATAAAGCAAGGCACACTAGTCAAGGTGGTAATATGCTTGTCTACCTTAACCTTCCATAGAAACCAAGGTCTTAAGGCCACTTGCCCTTCCATTTTATAGAGTGATTGTTGAAGGAATTTTCCAAACATGCCGAAGAACAAAGGAAAGGGAGGCAAGAACCGGAAGAGGGGCAAGAACGAGGCAGAAGACGAGAAGCGGGAGCTGGTCTTCAAGGAAGATGGCCAGGAGTACGCGCAGGTACTTCGAATGCTCGGGAACGGCCGTTGCGAGGCACTCTGCATCGATGGTACCAAACGTATGTGCCACATCCGAGGGAAGATGCACAAGAAGGTGTGGACCGCTTCGGGCGATATCATCTTGGTTGGACTTTGAGATTACCAAGACAACAAGGCGGATGTGATTTTGAAATACCCGCCCGACGAGGCCCGTCTACTGAAGGCGTATGGCGAGTTGCCAGAAAATGTGCGCTTCAACGAGGGTATTGCTGGCGGCATGGACGATGAAGAAGAGGGTCACAGCGATGATTATGTCGAGTTCGAGGATGAGGATATTGATAAGATATGAGGGACACAAGTGTTTTAGTCTGATTGGATATTTTGTAATGAACATTGAGGCTAGAAATCAGTGGTCATTGGCCCATGCTTACCGAGAGTTAACCCTGTAAAGACAAACCATGACCATTGATTTCAAGCCTCAACTGTCATTACTTTGTTTGTTGCCAATTTACAGATAGATATAAATGAAAATTTTTAAAATCAGAGATGAAGTCATATGTCTACTACAAGTTATAAAATTTTAAAATCTTCTGGAATTTTTTTGATATTATTATGAATTCTTTAAGAAAAAATTGAAGAAAATTCATATCAAATACAAAATATACTCAAAGAATATGAAATTTTCACCACATATGTATATTATAGTATAGAACATCATGGTATGAACCAAAGTTATCATGTCATTTTAAAATTAGAAAATCAACAACCATGGTTAGAGACCCAAAGTTCATATTGTTATAAAATATTGAGATTTATGAATTTTTCAAAATTTTCAATTGGTGTAGAAACTATAATTGACTAGCTTCTTTTCATTAATTGGACTCAAGTTCAAAAAACATCATTTTTATGGCTCAAATTAACATTATGAGAAATTAACAATTTGATCATCTTCTTTAGAAAAGTAAATAAGACCATAATGAGGGACTTTGCAATTCACTGAAAATGTACTCAAGTACCCTCCAAATAAATAAATTGGATGAAAATATACATTTTTCCATCCTACAATGCCAAATGAAGTCATCCATTGGACACTCAAGTGTTCACAAGAATGCTACAGGGTTAAACATCTGCATCAAGGTATTGTAGGGTTAAAGGAACAATACCTCAAAAGATAATCGTACCACATCAAATGTGACAAATGATTCTCTGACCTAATTTCATTATTTAACCCGTAAATGCCCAAGGCACCCAATTTGGGTGTTAACAATACTTTGAAGTTAAATAAAACCTAACCAAGTTGCTATTACTAGTAATTTATATTTTTGAAGTCTAATTTTAGCATCAAAAATCCAATTTTGAAAATGATTGATTATGATTTTTTAATTCAAGATTTTGTGCAAGGGTACCCATTGTAATCTTGACTTTCCATAGTGTTGAGGACTCTTGGAAATGAGCCTCAAATACACTAGATCTTGGAGAAAAAATCACATTAAAAATTCATTTAAAAAAATTGTAGAGTAGATTTTGAGAAAATGTAAATTGATTGGGGTTATGCATGTTAGGCCCTTTAACCTCATATTTTTATGTTGACCAACTTTTGAGATTTGACTTGCGAAAAAATGATTTAAAAAATTTCTTAGTTTTAACACCTTTGTGATCAAACATTATAATCTTTCAATCCATAAGTGATATTGTTGTGTTTTCTTCCCCTATGTGACTTGTAACATGTCTAGTTTGAATTTGTACGATTACAATTCAAAAAAAATTGATACAACTTATCAAAATGTTGGCTTTTTGTTCAAATTGGAACAAATTCTTCCCCTATGTGACCTGTAACATGTCTAGTTTGAATTTGTATGGTTACAATTCAAAAAAAATTGATACAACTTATCAAAATGTTGGCTTGTTGTTCAAATTGGAGCAAATTCTTAGAAGCTCGGAAAAGGCCTTGGGCATTTAGGGGTTAACATAGGCTACATGGCCTCCAGGATAGACAGATGTGAAAAGCAGTAACATTCTCAGCAGATGTGAACCAGGTGTTACGTGTCACAACCACCTAAATACCCGGCGAATCTTCACTCGTGGAAAAGACAAGGAACAAGCAGTCAGACCCATAAAACCGGATAAGAAATGATAAGCTTATCACCCAAACACATGGTGCGAATGAAGATGAAGTAGCTGTGGTGGAAATGAATAAGTACCATTCCTCAATTCTCAACTGCTTACAAACATCTACAACAGAATGAATGCCTGGGTCCATAAACAGCACACAAAGACCTCTCTTTCGTCAACCTATTCCCGGTAGAATAATCCAGCTGCAAAAGCAGTGCATATTGGTTGTCAATTATGTGCATTTTCAAGGCCTATGTACTTTTACCAACACCGCTTTTCATCTCCAAGCATGAGAAGAAGCCTTCAGTCGTCGTCTCCCTTAGTCGATACTTCGACTTCCCTGCAAATCAGCTCGCCGCAGGAGCTTCGGGCGCCTTGTAATACTGGGCCGGCACAAACGGCATCTTCGTCACCGTGGCATCATACGCCTTGGACCTAACAGTCACCTTCACTTTGTTCTTATTTTTGTGCTGGCCAGTAGCAATGTAGCCCATGGAGATGTTCTTCTTCAAGCAGGGGCTGAAGCCACCACTCGTGATCTCACCGATCTTCTTCCCTTCCAGGTCCAGAATCTCACTGTGCGCCCGTGCAGGGGCACCGGTGGAGATGAAGCCCACCCTGCGCACAGTGATAAAAAAATGTAACTACATTTAGCTTATTGTCTACCAATACTTTTGTCTTGCTACAAAAATGGAAACAACAGTGTTAAATTTGAAATTTCAGCACATTTAGTAGTGTTTTTTAGCAACTTGTGCTACTCATGAAAATCACATGAGCACCAGACACCTACCTGCGCCGGGTCACACCGTCCTTGATTTGCTTTAAAATAGCTTCGGCTCCCAGGAAGTTGGCCTCTGCTCGCCGTCTCTTGCCGACGGTCCAGGTCAGACCGGCCTCAATGGGAGAAATGTCCTGCTCCAGGTCGTTGCCGTACAAGCACAGACCGGCTTCTAGGCGCAGACTATCGCGAGCTCCCAGACCCGTCAGCCGAACACCTCCTTTTCCTTTCTCGACGATGGCCTTGGCTAAGTCCAGGGCGGCTTCGTCCGGAACTGAGATCTCAAACCCGTCTTCGCCAGTGTAACTGTATCCACAAACAAAACGGAAATTTCAGTTATCAAACCTTCAAAACAATCAGTTTCAAGCTTCAAAAATTCTCTCACATAGATTCAGTTATCCATAACATTCTTGACCTGCTTGGAGGAACAAAACGAAACTTCCAATTTTCACACCTTCAGAACAATCAATTTCATGCTTTAGAAACTCTCTCACGGAAATTCAATCATCCAAAACATTCTTGACCTGATTGGAAGAACGCCCTTATGCGAAGAATATACAAAA
Source organism: Pseudisothecium myosuroides (assembly GCA_951799445.1). Classification (NCBI taxonomy): domain Eukaryota; kingdom Viridiplantae; phylum Streptophyta; class Bryopsida; order Hypnales; family Lembophyllaceae; genus Pseudisothecium; species Pseudisothecium myosuroides. The sequence goes on along the minus strand of OX637291.1, from coordinate 11,250,474 downwards.
AATGCAGGATCTAGAGAGGTATCTTTGTGCACAAGCAAAAACAGACTCTCTGTAGGGATGGTTAGTGTGAAGCTCAAGAATGTTATGTCAAAGCCACATTAATTGCTCTCGCTGTTCATTTCCCATTTTTTTACATGAAGAACAGGAACACGTACCCTGTACGAGTAAGGAAACACTCCGACCCATTGATGTCTATGATCTTAAAATCACTGAAGTACATCTTGCTGAGATCTTCCTTCGTAAGAGCCTGCAACACTTCGCCAGATAGAGGACCCTGCAACGCCAATAAAGACCGCTCGTCATGAATGTGCCATCCCACAGCTTTCCCTGCATCCTGGAACGGCTTCAAATGCTTCCCCAAGTGCGCCAAATCCTTATCCCGGCAACCCGCATTCACCACCAAGTAGATATGATCATCCGTAACCTGAAAAAAAAAAAAAAAAAGTTAACTTCCACAATTCAAATCCTGAAATACACCAACTCTGCACCAAGAATTGGGGATACGCTCAAACCTCTTTCAATCTTACCACCTTGTCCAATAGAATGTAGTGGAACAAGAGTGTGGCAGTCACGCATAATGGAGGATATTCAATAATCCCATTTTCAAGTAGGTCATTATAAAGAGGGTTAAGTGGATCTTTACTTAAAACACCAATAACAAATAAGCTAAGTTTCACAATTGAAATTCTACGAAAGGTTGGCACCAAAATTCGGGATACACTCAAACCTTACCACCTAGAGTCCCAACTTTTTCACTAAGACAGTCTTAGGAGTGTGCTCCATTCAATGATAGTGTGGCAATATATTCTAGAAGGTCATCCCAAAGGTCACAATGAAGACGTTTAATGACATTGTTGTCAATAACACCACCAATTCCACAATTGAGATTCAAGGAAACAACGACGAACACAAAACACTCTCAAACCCCTTAATCTTGTCCCAACTTTTTCACTATGCCATACTTTGAGTATGTGACATTCAATAACAGTGTAGCAAGGATGCAGGATACTCTAAATAAAGAAGGGCATAAAAAAGAGGTGCGACAGTGTGTCACTTTGGTAAAGATAGTGTCATCAATTAGCACCACCACTTCCACAATTACAATCCTAGGAAACACCGACACTACGTAATACACTCCAACCTCACCAAGCTTGTCCCAACTTTTTCCAATGACGTTCTGAATATGAGAGAGGTGTGCTACATTGAAGAGCGGTATAGCAAGCATTCATGATATTCTACCAAAGAAGGGCAAATCCGGAGGTTAAGTATATGTCATCCATAACACCACCAATTCCACAATTACAATTCTAGGGAACATAAACAAACACAGAATACACTCCAATCGCTTTACACTCGCTTCCCACCTATTTTCAATGGCATTCTGAATGTGAGAAACCGTACTAAATTCACTACCAGTGTAGCAACTACGCAGGAAACATTCTACCAAAGGAGGAGCGAACGAAAGAGGGTTGAGCCTAAGTCGCACCTTGGTAATGACAGTATCATCAATAACCCCTCCCGTCTCATTAGTAAACACCGAGAGCGTCCCCGTCCCCGGCGGCAGCCCCTTAATATCCGCGACCACGAGCGTCTCCAAGAAATCGATCGCATCCGGTCCTTTCAGACTCAAGCCACACATGTGCGAGACGTCGAACAAGCTCCCGTGCGAGCGGCAATTGGTGGTGGACTCCATGATCGAGTCTTTGTACTGAATGGGCATCAACCACCCTGCGAACGGCACCATCTTTCCGCCATTCTCCACGTGGTAGTCGTACAGCATGGTCTTCTTCATCTCCCCACCCCCAGCCTCGTCCGCGTAGGAACGTCGCGACGTCTGTAGCACAGCATTGCTGCTCTGCAGCCCTAGCGACCGGCGCACGGCCGCCCCGAGCTGCTGCGTCACCGCCCTCCTCATGGCTGGCAACCCAACTCTCACACAATGCCGTCCTCACCAAAATCCGAAGCCCAAAGCCCAAATCGGAACCCCAAAGGCAAAATCCGAGCCGAATTCGAAGCCCTGTTCCGGTGGATCTGTGTCGAATCGGAGCTTGAATCGGGCGACGGGACACTTGGGAGAGCGATTGGAATGTGTGAATCTGTGAACCCCGAGAAGAGGGAGATGGGGATTTGGCAATGTGCGTGGGGGAGATGGAAATTTTGGCAATGTGAGTGCGGGAAATGCGGTGTTGGGTTTGGACGACCAAGCAAAGGAGAGCGGCAATAATGTATTGGGAGGGAAGAGGGATGGAATTGCGAGGGGAGGGGGGGAGCGTGACGGAGGGATTCCTCCGGCGGAGGCGAAGGATTCTGGTTCTTGCGTCCCCGACGCTTTGAATGAGGAGGAACGGATAGGGCATGGCATGGCATGGGGCCATGGCAGATGGATGGATGGATGGATGGACGGATGGGTGAGTGGTGTGTCAAATTTCGTAGGGGATGGAAAGTTTGTACATTGGGGGGTTTATTTTTATTATTTTTATTTTCAAAACAAGAGGGGGGGACCTTACTCCATTTTGAATTATGGAGAAAAAAATACAACGTGTAAACAAGGGAGACTAGGAGAAAGGCCCTTGTCCAAAACATAAGTTAAATCTATTTTTGTATGCCTTGTATGGAAATAAGGATTAATTGGAAACTAATACCTCTATTTCTAAATAAGACCTATGTTTACAAAAGAAACACAGGTCTTATTCAGAAATAGAGGGAGTACAATACGGGGTAGTATATGTTATTAAATTGTTGTGAAGGTTTTAGGTCTTAGTAGTTTTTAAAGGCCATTAGAATTGATTGATTACAAAATCCGTTTTTTTCAATGAAGCAAGGAGAGTCACCACGTACACCTTCCAACTTCCAGGTATTTTCAAGATCTTGCCCCATAGTAGGATTTTGAAAAAACTTAGAAGTTGCAGGCCTCACTTGGTGGCTGTATATACTTCCTTGGGAAAAATTAGGTTTTCTAATAACCAACCCTAATGCCTACCATTAGCAATTTGCAAGAAATTCCAAAATATTTGTCATACACTTTTTGGATATCCCTTGAATTAAATAAGATTTTTCAAAGTTTAACTTGGTAGATTTCAAAAACCATATCTCAATTTTGATGTACATCTAAAAGTCATCCTTTTCCCCCCACTATATATCAGCAATGTTCATTTTCAAATTTTCAAAGTAGCACAAATAGTTCCATGATACAAATAGGGTCTCCTACTTTATATCATAAAAGGCACCCTCACCCAATATTCATTTCTTACTAATTTTCCATTGCTGCCATCCTATTTTGTGTTGCAATTACGTCACCTTGGCAATCCTTGTACACTGAATAGGGGTATTAAGGGGACCAAACAATTAAAGGGATTTATCTTGGAAAACTGTAGATGTTTGAAACATGATGTACAACCCCCGGACACTTCAATAACTATTGATGTGACAGAAAAGGTAGATATTTATATAGTGTGAAATGTCGATTAATTAGTATGGGTCCCCTTAATACCCCTATTCAGTGTAAGGCTTCCTCCAACTTTAGGACCTCTCTTTCTCTCTGGTCTGCTGCAGCAGGATCAAAAAGAGAGGGGAGAAAGGCTACAAGCTAAAGCCGAAAGTGAGGACTCCATTGGTAAGCCGAGGATGGGTAGCCAGTGGTATAGAATGAAGGACTGGCTCATGGACAAGCAAGCATGGTAGCCTTATCTCCCCTGCAGCTTCAGCTGGGCGCAAAGTGGACCTCTAACATCACATTTTTTAAACATTTTAAAAACATTTTAAAAACCTTTCAGCCCATGTCACCATCCCCAACCATGTATCTACTCAGTACTACCCATCAGGAACTATCCATTCGTCAGTTAGACACCGGCATTGAATTTTCAGCCTCATTCCTGACCAGACAGAAGTGGTTTGGATGGGATGCACAGTATTTGGTCATCAGAATTTGCAGTGCCTGCCGTGTGCGTTCCAACTTTACTGTGGATGAACTCAGGCAAACAGCATCTCCTACAGTTTATTTTTGAAATGATTTTTTAATTTATTTTGGGGACTGCAGAAAGTGATCTTCAACTAAGGACAGTGTTGTTTTTTCCCAACGATTTGTCGTCAATTTGCACCAAAATAATGGGCCCTGCACCAAGCCCATAGAACAAAATAGCATTAAAAGGGTGGAAAATCATTTTCGGTCTCCAGGGCGCTGCCCTCGGCTTTCCGCCGTTTGTTCTTGGTTTTCTTCTTGGAATAAACTCCGGGTTTCAAAAAAAAAAAAAGGGTGGAAAATCGCTAGAAAACTTCAAATTAAAAAAAATTCTTGAATGGAATTGCCAGATTGTGGATGAAAATTGAATTATGGATATGTGATATGTGCTAATGTGATGTTTTCTATCCAATATGTGGATGAATGTTGAAATTTCGAGTAGCACTATAACATTCAATATTGCCACTTTGGTACTTTATTGAAAATGAAAAAAAAATGACTAAGGTGGTCACCCCCAAAACAACACTTTTTGCTATTGTGCCTATTTTCTATCATTGGGCTGGTCAAATTTTCATGTTTTTGCTTGTTGGTAAGTGAAAGGAGGCTCCAACGTACCCAAAATGCAATATTTGGATACAGTATACAAAAATTATGAATGGTCAAAGTTTTTTTCGATAGAGGATCTAAAATCATTTCATCCACGTAGGTACATATTGATTTTGGAGATGTACACAAAGTGATGATGGTGGTTTAGGGTTAACGGCACATTTGGGAGTGTCCAACTTAACCCCTAAAGGACCAACCAACCAAGTATCCGTTCAATGAACAAATGGGATTTTAGGCAGGTACCTATGGGCTGAAATTTTGTTGTGATTTTTTGAAACTTTTTTTGGAGATAGAAAAACTGATAAGCTTTGAGAAAATATAATTGTTTTCACAATCGGTGCTTGGAAACAAAAGTTATAACCAAATAAGCTCAAAACAAGGGATAGGAGGCAACAAAAAAAATTTGCAAAAATTAAATTTTCTTTTTCTCGTAGATTATATTTTTGTCTATCTAGAAAGCTTTGTTTCATTTCATTTGGATTTGTTATGAGCAAGTTATAGACATTCTTGTTTTTCGGGCAATTACAACATCTTCTTGAAAAAAATAACTTATAGGATGCATTTGTAAATGCAATTTTTTAAATTTTTTAAATTTTTTTTTCATGGTTTAGTTTACTTGCTAGAACAATCTCACCATTGGGATTAGTGAATTTTAATTCCATCTAAAAGATATTAATATTTTAGATTTTCCTTCTACCTTGTACCTACTTCTACCTAACAATTTTTTTAAGAATGATAATTAAGTTTTTTTGAATTTTTATTTTTTTTCCTAGACTCTCAACTCAATTTTCCACTATAGAGATTTAAAGCTCAAAACTTAGTAGTGCAAAATTTTTAAGTTAAAGTGTTCAAAGTCAAAAAAGCTAGTCCCGCAATATGCTGAAAAACTTGTTTTATTCACTTTAAACGCAGATATCTTGCAATCTGTGTGGCCAAAAATTCTGAAATTTTTCCCACACATTCTCATACTAGTTAGGTGTGAGATCCTACGGTTAGATGTGGAAAAAACAATTTTCAATTTTTTTAACTTTTTGCTATAGAAATGGCAGTTTTGAGTGTTTTTTGGCAGAAAAAAGGCCTTGGTCCTTTAGGGGTTAATTACATATATAAATGTGGATGAAACATGCAAATGTGGATGAAAAATCTTGTATTAATCCAAAGTGCATACATTCATTCAGAAATTAAAGAGTGTAATTGTTCCAAGATTTTGAAGCAATTTAATGATTTCATCCATTGAGAACGGGGGATTATATTGTTAAATATTCTATTGAAGTTTTTTTGGATTGCTTTTGAGAGAGAAATCACCCTCCAAAAAACTAATCTTCTATTTATTTATTTTATTTTTTTACAATTAATTAATTAACTAGTTTGGAACATAAAGGTGTCAAACTTGGTTGAAACACATGTTAAAGCGGATGTATTGGAAGTGTAGGTTTGTAGGGCAAGGTTGATACATCCCTCTCGGAAGTTTGTTTTTTAAAAGAAAATTGAAATTTGGAAGGCGCCAAAATCAAGGATATTTTGTGAATTTCTCTTTTCCTATATAAATATTTTCATGAAGAAATGACATGCCAACAGATTATATAATCTATTATTTGAATCATTTTTTTTGCCCTTGTTCTACGGCTACAATATCCTATAGGGGATGGATGGATAGATGGGTGAATGGCCATAGCTATATGTTGAATTTCATAGGGGATGGAAAGTTTCTATATTGGAATTTTTTATTTTTGAAACAAGGAGAAAAACCTATTGCATTTAGAACCATAGAACAAGAATACAATTTACAAGCAAGGAGACTGGTAGAAAAGCCCCTACCTAAAGTCTACGAGTTGAATCTATTTTTATATGTTCTAATATATGGAAATAAGATACAATTAGATACCAAAATAGTATCCATTACTAAAAGTATGGCCACTTAGGTGTGCTGGGTGCAACCGCAATGCCTCCAAGCAAGCCCTCAATGGAATTTGCACCCCACCATCACTCTTCCAACAGAGTGGCCATTAAAAGAAAAAAGGACCAGCCACTTAATAGATGAGGGCCTTTTGGTAAAACACAAGTGTGAATTGAGGCAAATCCGTCTTCAGTTTTTATTTGAACATGCCAAAATAAACTCGTGCAACAGCAGCTAAGTAGTTCACAGATGAAAAACATGAGTAAGAAGCCACCACATGGCTCTTGAAGCAACGATTGCGTGCTTAGTCACAATACCTAAAAAAGGGGTTTTCAACTCCACCTTTAGCTTCAAAGGTCACAGCAACCACTGTGGTATGTCATTTTTGACATGCCTTAAGGTAGCCAATCCATTTCTATTCACCCCCATCTTTATTATATAGGTTGCTTTCTTTCCGTCTAGGTAGAGACGAGTAGTGATCAATTATAGTGCAGTTCCTAGTGGCGCATTATAATTGACTCTGAGACTCTCAATATTACAACCAACCCTTGGTTGATTTTGCAACTAGCCCATAGTTGAAAATAGGAAGACCCACTACAAGAGAAAGGGGTGTTTTAAGTGAGTTTTTATGTATAGTCCTAGACATAAATTTTAAGTAATGACCTTTAAGGCGATTTTCAGTAAAATTTTACTTAAAACACATGTATTTTAAGCAAAATTTTGCTGAAAATCTCCTTCAAAGTCATTACTTAAAATCTTACGTTTAGGACTACACTTAAAAACTCACTTAAAACACCCCTTTTTCTTATAGTGACCTAAATGACTAGAATAGGTCAAACAGAGTCTTCAACTTAAAAATTCATAATAATTATATTTTTTGAAATAAAATTCTGAAATTTTTTGGAATCCTTCTAAACTCTATTTTTGTACGTGGGAAAATTTCCCCTCTCAAATTTCCCCACACTCGAGATATGCGTAGATACCGAGATATACGTATCTGGAGCGGTTGGAGATGAGTAGTGATCAATTATGGTGTAATTTCCAATCACATGTATCTCGAAATGGGTCGGCTACCTTAGTGGCCATGCTCTAAATTGTTGTGAAAATTTTGGGGTCGCAGTGGTTTTTAGGGCCATGGCATCTGAGTGGGATGATTACAAATCCACTTTTTTCCATTAACCCCTAAAGGACCAACATGCCTTTTTTGGCAACATAGAAATTTTGGGCAAGTACGTGTGACTGGAGATTTTCATATTTTGGGCTGAAATTTTTATAGAAGGTGGGGACGAGGAATATCTTTCATATGCACCAAATTTCATGACATTTGGAAATACGAGTCAAAAGTTATGGCCTAATATGTTGTTTGTTTCTCAACTCGGGCAGTCCGGGCAGATCAGAAAAAATCACTTTTTTCAAAAATAAACATTTGAAATTGGTTTATTAGATTTATATATACGTGAAAAGCTTTGAATCATTCCATTCTGATCAATGAGTCAAACGTTATGAGGATTTTTAGTTTGCGGGCAGTTATGGATTGTCTACTCTAAAATAAACTTTGAAGTTGTTTATTTCACTCAATTTTCAATATTTTTCAAAAAAAATAAAATTGTAGGATGTAGATTGTTTATTACAACATTGCAACCATTGGGATTGGCATTTTTCAATTCCATAATTAACTTCTTAACAATTTAGTGTTTTGAACCATTCTCTATTTCTTTCTACTTACTATTTTTTTCCTATATGCTTTACAATTCCAAATAATCTGAAAATTTTCAAGCATGTAGCCAACTTGCCCTGAAGAATGAATCCAAAGAAGTACAACCATTTTGGAATTTTTTTCATAATAATCTAACCTTGCGAAGTGCAGCTGCCCGATTTTTCGCAGGGCCAGAAAAAGGACTTTCGACACTGTAAACGCTAATATCTTGCAATCTACACAATGGAAATTTCTGAATTTTTTTCCACATATTCTCAAACCAGAGTACTACAAGATCCTAGAGTTATATATGTCCAAAAATGATATTTTTCAAAAATTTGGTACTTGTACTAGAAATGGCAGTTTTGGAGCATTTTTGGTGAGAACATAGTCAAAGAACTTTAGGGGTTAAGCAAGGATAGTCACGGCAAGTAGAGCCTCCAACTTCCAGGTTGAGGCCGGGTTTTGAGGCATTCCAATGTTGTAAACCACTCGCAGGATGTCCATACCTTTTGCGGGCAAGTTCTAGTTCGAAATTAGGTCGTAATGCCCGATTACGCAGTTTTGCCCGCATAATCGGGCATTACAACTTTCTCATCCAAAAAACAAGTTTCATCCCAAATATTCATCCTTCTAGCGAGTAGTTTACGTCGAACAATCCCCTCCTCCTCTGGCATTGCCCTGTACGAAAATGCACGGAAGCCGCCTTCGATGGACCAAATGGGACGCCTTGCCAGCAACAGAGATGGTTTGCAATCACAAGTCTTTGCCCAAGCAAGAGAAAGCAGCAGCCTGCCCTGCACTACAAGCGACGAGTCACACCTGCGAGCACCTGCGATTCTGCGAAGTCCTGCGAGAGAAGATCGGCAAAGAGCTAGTTGGGTGACGCGCGGCGGCGCTGTGGACAAGCGTACGTAACGAATCAGCCATCGGATTTCGAAGGAAATAGGTAAGGCCATTGGAATAGAGAATGAGGATCAGGAACGCTTGCTGGCTTCTCTATTTTTTAGTTAAAAAAGAATCACGTTCTTCGACTAAAATCAGTGCCTACTCAAACTTCCACACATCTGCCTTCACTGGGTTAGTCCGTATGGAATCAAACAATTCAGGACTCGCGATTCCCTCCCGTAAAGTTGACACTTCGGATCATGGCACACGCGTCGTAACTCCTAACCGATCAACAACATGCAGGAGATCGCACGTGCTAAATGCATTTCAACTACAGTAAGTCCCCCTGTTGAAATAACCTCAAAAAAATTGCACCGGGGGGTTTGCAAGCAAAGATCGAAACGCATGTAATAGCTCTGCATCTCAAGCTCAGTCAGTGCAAGGCAACCGCACGCAATGGGCATACCCATTTACGTTACCTGCAGATCAAGAACAAACGAGTCAGCACACTTGTTGCAAAATTATAAATCACTTTGTCGTTCGAATTGACACGGTAATTTAGACAGATTTGTGTGTGATTGATCGAGTAGCGGACGCAAATGGGGCCTCCAGCTGCAGGGAGCAAGTGGGCGGAATCGCCGCACGTCGTGATGATCCCGCAGTTCTCACCTGGTCACACAATCCCCTTTCTGCAGTTCGCGTGGCGTTTGGCATCCGCGGGCATCGTCGTCACCGTCGTCACCTCCGACAAGCACCTGCTGGATCTTCGAGCTTCCTTAGGGACTACAGATTTCACTTCGCAAGAAGGCTACCCTCTACGCATCGTCAGCTTGCGTGACAAGACTTCGCTCGGGCTTCCCCACAAGGAATGGCTGGATCTAGTGCACGAGGTCCCTTCAGAGGAGCGTCGCGTGATTGATCTCTTGGAATCGACCATCGCGGATCTCACCTCGCCGGCGTCGCACTCCCTCCGCGGGGTGCTCCCCGCGTCTCCACCGGTGTGTATTTTACATGACTGGATTCAGTGTTGGTCGCAAGACGTGGCGGACAGGTTGCAGATTGCGAAGCATTTGTTGTACGTCTCCCCTGCGTCAGCGCTCTCCTGCGCATTGCAGTCGCAGCGTCTCTTCCAACATGGATTGGTTCCCATCACTCACGAAACGAGAGAGCAAATTTTCGATGACATTCCCGGTCTCCCACCAACAGTAGCGTTGGATCTCCCCATGCATTTTCTGGATGCGTCCCTGTACGACTGGATGCGGCTCTGTCACGACCGAATGCGAGAAGCCGACGTGATCCTGCTCAACACATTCTACGATCTCGAGAAGTCCGTGCTGGACGCCTTGCGGAACGACGTCCTGGGATCCCCAGATGTGCAAGCGAAGTGTGTTCTCGACATTGGGCCATTGCTGCCAGAGTCTTATGTCAACGATGACAACGAATTGCCGGACGAGACTGAACCCGACCCCTGTATCAGCTGGCTCAACACTCGAGCCTCGAATTCTGTTCTGTACGTTTCGTTTGGAACCAATGTGACGCATTCGGCAGTCCAGTTGTGCGAGCTGGCGCTGGGATTAGAGGCGAGTGGGGTGTCGTTTCTGTGGATTGTGCGACCGCCGAACGCAACCGGATTCTCTGCAGCGTCCGAGACGGCGTCCGTGATGGAGTTTCTTCCATTAGGGTTCGAGGAGCGCGTAAGGGGGCGCGGGCTGTGCTACTCCCGATGGGCGCCGCAAATGCGGATTCTCAAGCATTCCGCAGTGGGTGGTTTTCTGAGCCACTGTGGGTGGAATTCTACGCTGGAGTCTGTCTGCGCTGGAATGCCCGTGCTCGCGTGGCCAATTAACTCCGAGCAGCATCTGAATCGCAGGTTTGTTCAATTCCTGTCTTGACACTCGCACCAGAGGAATCTAAAAAGTCCATAGACCAAATTCCAAAACTGTGCATCTATTTCCATATAACTGTGCAGCAATGGAATTTCACAGCGGAATTTCACAGCTTCATTTTGGAATAGAGCTCCAAATTTCTAAGTATTTCAGATTTATTACAGTCCATTTCAAGGCCGAGAATCCTAGAAGACTGTGTATGAGCCACTGGAACTTAGAGGAAGCCATAGCGGTCCTTGATTCTGGACTTTCCTCTTCAGTTTTTAACTACAAAGCCCCTAGAGGTGATGAAACCAGGTGGAGATCTAAGTTGAGTATTGCATACAATATGCTGGAGCTTGTTGCTAGTGAATGTCTAAATTTGTAGCTTGGAGCAACGAGGTAGACAGGTCGTGACTTGTGCCTGCTACAAGCCGAAGCACCGACAGCCTGCTATACTCAAATGCCGCGTAGCCACAGATAGCCATAAATGGGAACAAATTAAAGAGACACAGAATAGCAACAGATGCTATGTGTTAGAATAGCCCAAAATTTTATAAGTTAAATATATCTTATTTGTTGAGAGCCAAAAAGTTAAATATCTACTTTTTTTTACTCCATACATGTTACAATGTTTTATGTGTTAGAAATCTTCTACTCCCTACTTGTGACATGATAGAGGTTCAATTGTGTTCAAGTGTAATGTTTGGTTGCAACCTCTCCGAAAATGGTCTTCACTGGTTGAGGTTATAGATGTTGTGTAGATTTTTGGTGGACACAATGAAGGTGGCGCTTGAGTTGACGGGAAGAGCGTACACACAAGAGGAGCTAGAGAGCAAGGATGTGATGCCTATGCGGTTTGTGAGCAAAGAGGAGATTGAGAAGAAGATTAGAAGCTTGATGCATGACTCGGAAATCAAAGCTTTGCGAGAGAATGTAAAGACATTGAGGACCAAAGCTTGCGAAGTGGGAGCTTTGGGAGGGTCGTCACAGAGAAATTTTGAAACTTATGTTCGTCTCCTTCACGATAGTCTCTTAGCATCACTATGATGGAGTGTGGCTATAGCAATTGGTTAGGCTATTGCAATGCTCCAATTCAAACACCTTGTCTTACATGTAGCCACATAGGATTGGTACTAATGGATAGGTGTCATATTGAATTGATTTGATTCCTTTTTAAAATTTTGAGGCTTTAACCCCTGAAGTCCAAAGGCCATTTTTTCTTCAATAACCACTTGGAATTGCCATTTTCTAGTGCATTGAGACAAGCAAACAAAAAGAAGTATTTTTTTGTAAACTAATTGTAGGATCTTTATATAAAAACATATTATAATTTTTTTGTGAAGTTCAATTGCACAAATTGTTAGGTAGTAGCATTTGAAGTTGACATAAAAACTTTTGTGCACTCTCTTTTGAGAATTTTAGGTGATTGATTGTGACCACCATTTATGGGAAATTTTACACCATGGGGTTTGAATTGAAAAATCTAACATAATTCAGACTATGTTAGTCATATTCTCATGGACATTCATTTTGTTGAGCAAGTTTCACTGGGTTACAAGAAACAATATAAGCCTCAAATCCCTTCGACTTCATTGAGGTCATTCAATTTGTCACATTTCCAATTCTCTCTCTTCATTTTGAAAAAAGGAAGATTGCTTAGGGGATTGCAACTGAATTATCCTTCAGTATTGTAGATTGACTTGGAAAATTGATAATAGCATTCCCACTGATGGACCGTCAAATTTACAATTTTTGAATCAAGCAAATAGCTAGAAGCTAGACATCAACCATTTCTTACAAAATCTAGTCCAGTTACTAAAAATTGCAAAGCTTTGAAGTTGGTTGCACACAGTTTGGATGTGTCTTGTCCTACTTCCATATTGGACCAAGCTTTGGCAATTCTACTCACTTGGCAAGACATTTGTTGATATGACAAAACTTGATGGTTTTATGCTTTCTATATAACATGCATCAAAAATCTATCAATGATCTGCAAATTGTCAAAGTTTTGTGTGATTTTGTTGTTCTCCAGGTGATTTCTATTTTTAGCATCCTTTGTAAATGAAGAGGAGCATTGCGGCACAGGGGATTCATAATCAAGGTGTTTATGATCAAAGTGGTAAGAAGAAACAAATCTTCCCATTTGTACAATCAAATTGACTGAAATTTTTACCACACACTCTTGGACAAAAATAGTACAAGATCGTAGAATTAAATATGTAAATTTTTCAATTTTTGTTCAATTTTTGTTAAATGTATTAAAAACAAATAAAAACAACTATTTTTCAAGGGTTAAAAATATTCACATAGTTTTAAAAAAGTGGTCTATGGTCATGTTCTATATATAGAGAAGTATCCAATTTTTTTGTGTAATTGCCTTCTTCTTATTCAAGATACACATCTTCGTAGCACCTTTATTCAAAAAAATGAAGTCAACTTTTCCAAATTTTGAGTAATCTCTTATATATTGCAATATTTACTTTTATTTTAAACTTTGTACCTTCTGAAAAGGCATAATCACTTCAACGAAAGCTGCAAAATCCATTGACTTGCTTCTCCGAAAATGGATGAATAAAAATAGTTTTTTAATTGTGAGATGACTCTTTTGAATCTATCGGCTTATACGGTATAACATTCTTAACCAAGCTAAGAGCATCCCCTTTACCCTTAAAAAATTTCTGAGTATTTAGAAAAATGTGCCATCAAAAGAATGGAGTGACTTTAATTCCTCGATTCACAATAAATATTCTTCTACTTTAGAGCTACATTCTTGGGTGCTCAACAATGCTCTTGAAATCCATGCATCACTGGTTTTGGTTCAGAATGATATATGTAAGGATTGAAACTTAAAATATTAGATGCTGCAAATTTGCACTGTCAAATTCCAAGACTTCTGTGGCAGGCCGACCTGATTTTTCCATTTCGTTGGAGATTTGCAGCTGCGTGTAGCGCCTCTCTGTCCGTGCGTCCGTCATGGCGGGGCTCGATGTAGTGGAATTTTCCGTCCTAGCTACTGGGCAGAAGATGGACATGAGCCTTGGTACGCTGCTTGTGTTCTTGCTCACTGCTTCGAATTGTATCGGCTCTTGATTCTTTGAGATTGTATCATTGGGAAATTTTGAATGCTTTCATGTTCGATGATGACGATGACGAGGAGGACGATTTCACGTCCTGTTGTGCCGATATTGTATCTCACGACTCTCGCATTTTATTTGGAGGAGGTCTTCTGATTCCGAGCTCAATTCTTTAGATTGCTTTTGAGAGTGTGTATTACAACAAGCCACTGAAAATTGACGCTTATGTGTCTGTATTTGTACTGGCTCGGCAAGTTCAGTTTATGAAGCAAACAGTAGACAAGGACGTGGAGAATATAAAAAATGAGGTAAGAAGTTTTCATGTCTGCATCCTGTGGTCTTTGCAAATTTCAACATTTTTGGCCTGTCTGTGTCTGTGTCATCAGCAACTTTCTACTTTAGTTTAGTTTAGGATTTTAAGCTATGGGGCTTAAGGTGCTGATCTTATTGAAGTTTCTTAGAATTCTGATGTGACAAGTCGTATGTATCGTTTTTATGTTATCTTTCACCTGATTGTTACCCAAAGAGGACAATGTGAAACCATCGGTCACCCGATCTTTACGATTTTGTCGTCGTCGTGGTAGCTTTGGGTTATAGGGTTTAAGGTTTTAGGGTTTAAAGTGTTGAGCGTCGGAGCTTTGTAATTCTTTGCACGAAACGTATTGGATTCCTGGAAAATTCAAGAAAATTGCGCTTGTGATTGATTAACTTTAGAGAGAAGAGGCCCAATTTGGGCTTCATGCTTTTTTAAGCAACTGAGCATATTGGGTTCAAACTTATTATTTTTTGACCAACACATGCAATGTTGTTTACTTATGCTAGTGAATTGTATTTTTCAGAATATGATCAATCATATTGATCCTTTCAAGTCCTTGAAGCCTTGGTCCTCTAGGGTTTGAATACAAAGATGCCTATTTTCGTCTGTTTTTTGCCAGGCACAAAATAGATGGGCCGAGCTCTGCCATCTCGGAGTGAGTTCTCAGGAGTGTTCTCGGGAGCGATTCTTGGTTTACGAAACTGCTGCCAGTCTTGAAGGGAAATTGCGCAAACTATGTTGTCTATTAAATCGTTGCACGGTAAGAGACACTACAATTTGCGACATTCTATGGAGCACGGAAATATGAAACTTCTGATTTTCTGAAGCTTCTATGCTCGTCCACTGGACACTGGGTTTCGAAATGTAGCAACAGACAGATCCTGTTTCCGTTAGATCTGTAGCCCTTGCTTCAGTTACTGACATTATTGTGAGGTAAGCAAAGTGCTTGTCCTTGGTATCATTTTGGATGCTTTTCATTTTCAATTTGCTCTTTCTTAGCAGTCAACATAGATTCAGGTACAAGTTATAGGTGAAGAAGTATATTTACGTTCTATATATACAGGTTGGGAGGGTTAATAGACGTTGCAGCAACTGTGCGGCGAGATGGTGCCAATCTCAACTCTAAGCTTGTCGAACCTCTGCTGCAACTCATTGGGGATAAGGATTCGAATGACTTATTGGTATGTATATTTGTATAATTCCTTAGGATTAGAGAATATGCTGTTAATGAGCCGATCGTCATGGGGACATCATTTATCAGTTCCCTCACATTATGGATTCTACAAATGTCCATGTACAGTAGATTGGTTATCTTTTGCCCTTTGGATGTAGGATGAGGCGATGGACTTGCTGAATGCAGTGCTGAAATACTTCCCAACCTGTCTCCGCCAATAGTCGATTTCCGTAAGTACTTGCCATGAATTGATGTTGACTTCCCATCAGTGTGGTCCCAAATTTGATTATCCTAATGAGCTCAAGTTGCTAAGAACACTGCTAAAATTTCAAGTTGAACACTCTGGTATTCTTATTCTTTTTAGCTACAAATTGTTTTTTGAAGCGGCTTTGCTAAATTTAGCCATTTTGTGAACACTGCCTCCCTTAGTCATAATGCATTTCTCTTCGCATGACCTTTTAGTTGCTTACTTGAGAGGTCTTGAGGTGTGCAGGTTGAGGTATCCTTGGTTGCTCGACTTGCGGATGCTACCTGTCACTTGAGTGTTCGCAAGGTAATCCTTTCATCTCTGGGCCGGATTATCGCAGACTTATTCTCAAACTGATATTCTGGCCGTATGGTCGGGATTTTCATCCTGGAATGTCCTTGTAGATAACGTATCTATGGTATGTATCGGAGAGATCTTACTCAGTACCTCACTTAGCACATCGAATTTTTATTTTAAAGCAGAAAATGTGCAAAAGCATTGGTGTTTCTTCCTAAAGCTCTTGGAGATTCTGCATCTTGGAGCTCCTTGATGCGTCGCGTTTAAGTTGCAGTCAATGCTGACCTTGATTTTGCTTTCCAAGGCATGGAAGATGGTGAGTACCTTGATCATCATTCTTTTCTGTATTCAAGTTTCCTTAGGGTGCACATTTTGGATGAAATTTTGTGGAATGTCTTCATGTCAGAAAAAGAACGTTTCTTCAAGAATTTGCCCTCACTCCACGGCTCAAGATAATTTACTCAAAAACATTCTTCATCCTATGCATACGTAATCAACACTAGAACAAAGCCTGTTCACTTGCTATGCAACGACATACCCAAAGTTTCATCATGGTAAAAGGTTTCGATCACAAGTCATCTACTGTAGATGTCATTAGTATTTATCAATAACATATGAATGAAAAATAGTGCAGATGAAAATGTGTCAAAAATTGTGACAAAAGAAATCATGACACAATTTGAATTTTTTTATGACGGACTAAAACAAGAATCCTTGCAATGCAATGGCACCAGAAAGGTTTCCACAAGTTGCAGGATTTCAGTTCATGGAGAAACTGTTTGGATGTCATTACGATTGGGTAAGAATGGATAAATAAAAAATTACGTGGATTAAAACATGCCGAGTGAAATATGAAATATGAAATAGTGATAAGTTACAGATTGCAAAATAGTATTCCACTATAGTAGTGGGGAAGGCTGCCACTGCACGCAGGAAGTCCCTCGTAAGTTACATTCTATGTAATGCCACTGCTACAGAGTGCAGACTATTTATAACCTTACTGCCACTGCTACAGAAAGAGACATTACCATTATTGCCAAAGCTAAAGTACCATAGGCTCCTGTCCCTAGTCCCTTCTCCGTATCTTCACCGGTTCACACGGGCTGTACTGCTGTAGCGCTCCTTCGCAGTAGGAAATAGACAGTCCTGCGCCTACGTCGTCCTTATATAACATTATTCTTCACGTGGGACGGCTGCAAATACTGTAGTGGTGCTATTATTGCCACTCCTGACCACAGCTACCCCGCCATCGTCCCAGACTTCCAGTTGACCCTCCTCCGGCGACGCCCGTCTCCCCCGAACCCCAGCCTATCCAACATCTTTACTCTTTCGCCTCTGCATCTGTTTTGCACCTGTTTTTTTTTTCAGTTCTCTAGCTACGTGCGTCTCCGGAGTTACGTCCTATGAGCTTATGCACACAGGGAGGATAAGATGAGGCACTGCTCTCATACATGTGACGTTGTTTTTGCCTGTAAAGTACTTTTGTGCTATGCCATTTCGTCGCTGGAGAGTGTCTTACAAGCGAGGAAGACGATCGCAGTTGCTCTTGGATCCTCACAGCAAAAAGGTATGCACACTTCAAATGCGTTCAAGTGTGAGTCCGTGCATTACACTGCTTCAGATTTGGTGGGGTTTGGGTATCACGTGAACAAGCATTTGAGCAAGTTTGGGTGTCATTTGGAATACCGTGTTAGAAAATTTTGCATTTTGGAATTGTTGTTATAAGTGTTCCTAGTTTCGGTAGGCTCTAGTGTTTGCCTGTTGTGTTGCAAGTAGGTTTAGTGGCCAACAACAGGCTCTGCTTGCTGTTGTATAGCAGCTCTAAGGGTGATAACTTGAGTTGCACTTCATTATCTTCCTGTTGCTGTTCTTTCCTGTTGTTGTTCTACAGAAACCTGTCAATAGAGGGCTGTTGTTTGGCTCATGGGTAAAAATGGTGAATAGAGTATGTCCTGGCACTGAGTCCCACAGTATGTAGTGTTCAATTGCCAAGTGGTGGAAGAATTTGACTCAACAAATGAATGGGTGTAATGGTACAGGGATGAACAAAGTTGCAAAAGTTTGCAGAGATGGAAGATTTAAACTTCTCAGAAGAACAATCGGTGAAGAGTGTGCACAATAATAGCTCTGGACACATTTGACTATGAATTTTCGGGAAGAGCGGTGGTGAAAGCAGGACTTCATTTTTCATTTATTTGGGGTCATTAATGATGTAACAATTTACAACCAAGGATGTGGATGAAATATGAATTGAAATATTTTTTTCAATTAAAAAGCATTCACTCATTCAAAGAAGTGATATTGTTTGAGGCTTAGTTGCAATTCAACAGTTTTATCCATTGAGAAATGGGGGTTCATGATGGAATACACCCTTGAAAATCTTTGTATCTTTTTCCAACATATTATTGGTCTAAAGAAAGTCTTTGGCCAAAAGGGGAGGTGTTTTTATAAGTTATAAATTACAAGGAAGGAGCTACATGCCAAGTGATCTTTGACTGTGGCTTGAGATTGAAAGTCTTGTTATTTGTAAGGTAAGATCCTGGGTAAGATACCCTTAAAAAGCTCTATCTCAAGCATTACATTTTTAATTTTCTCTAGATATATGGGAGTGCATATCATTGGGTTTTGTGTACTTGACGTAGAGGGTGCATGAATTGAAGTATACAACAATGATAGACATTTGTGCTAATTTGGGTCCAATGACCCTAGGATACTTCCTTGATTTGTTTTTTATTCATTTTTGTGCCTCCAACATGTGTGAGATGTGACAAATATCATCACTTACGTGAATTGCATAGTGTTGTATTTGAGCATCATAATAAGTACATGGTGAAATGAAATTCAAATAGAAAATGATCATTGTCAGATTACCAATCCACTAGTGTATGTCTTACCAAATTTTAGTACACAATTTGAATTCTAAAAAACAAATACAATGTTCTATACATGGTTTTCTCAAGTTCTTTTAAGCAGTAATGTACATCATAAAATTGCTCTTGCAATATTCGTAAATTATTATTGTAAGGTTATCGCATGTGCTTGGAAAAAGTAGATAAGAATGTGGTATCTTTTAACTTTTTTTTCTATTGTATGGTATTAGGTTTACACAGGAAATGCTTGAATGAATTGACATGGTTCTCTGTATGAGATAATTTTTAATATATTAGTTGTTTGAAATCCTCTAACTTGCAACTATGTTGTGTTTTTGGATTTGGATGTTATTTTCTAACTACTTTCTTTGGATTTTGTTTGATGCTATTGTAGGACTTTGATATATTGTTCCACTCATTGATTGAAATGGCGCTTTTTTTGATGTGGATGGCTAGCTTCCTCACAATGGCAATCTTTTGGAAGTATATTGGTATAGCATGGTCTACTCGGTGAGCATGAATGTTATTTAGCAAGTGTTGGTGATTAAAAATTGCATGTTGGAATTTAATATTATTCAAATTACTAAGTTCTTTATATAGTTTTTTATTTGATTTACTTTTGAGTTGTTCAGCCAATGTTATTTTAAGTATTTTTGTATATGATCAATCTACAAATTATATATTCTAATATCAATAGATAGGCATCTTTAATACTAGTGTTCAATGAAGTTTCACTTGTAAAGCATGCTTGATTTAAATCTAGGATAATTGCTCTCTGTACATTCTGTCAAATTATCTCATTGACAATACATATAAAATTCTATATAGGAAAGACAAGGATTTCTTACAAGTGCAAAGTGAACATTGTAAAAGACTTTGCAATGATATACCAAGATTTGAGAAATACTTGAAGGATATGGAAGCATCTCCAGAGAAGAAAGTCTTGAATAAAAATCAATGTGTACATCTTTTTGATAAACTTATACTAGCCATGAAGGGGATTGACAAAATGTTGTCAAGTGCAACTAAGGATCTCAAGTTCCAATTTATTTTTGAAGAATTGTGTTATCTTCAAAACAAAGTAGAGATTGTGGGAAAAAGTTGCAGTGAACAAGATCGATGGTGTCATTTGGCTGTATTTCAACTCCAAACCAAAGAAACTTTTCGTGAGTTGCTTTTAGATTTGAAGTGTTGTTATGATATGGCACATGATGTATACCTATTCCACCATCCAAATCAATCAAACAATATCTTACCTATTCGGTTTGATGTAACTACCTATGAACAAGTCCTTGAAGATGGACGAGGTTTAAAGAGGAAGCTTGAACTTGTACTTCAAGGAGATGAGTCAGGGGATTATGAAATTGCGCAACATCTCTTATTGAGACTTAGAAATTTGGATCGAGTTGATGGCGGGGACTTGAATGCATTGGAGGTTCCAAATAATTTCAAGACACCCAAATTAATCAAAAAAATAGGTGAAGGAGGTTATGGAGATGTGTTCAAATCAAATTGGTTGGGCCTTGTGTGTGCCACCAAAGTGTTGGAAGGGGATCCTGAATTTCTCATCAATTCTCATAAAGAAGCTGGGATCTTGGCAGGCTTAAGCCATCCCAATCTCGTCCAATTTGTTGGATGTGGGACTAACAAAAATCTTAATGAAATTGTTGAGGAAGATGAAAGAGCTGAGATGTATTTGGTGATGGAGCTTATGGAATCAAGCCTTTCAACTATATTGAAGAATGCAAAGAGACCTTTATCCTACCATCTTGCAGTTGATATCATGCACCAAATTGCCAAGGGTGTCTATTACCTCCATGACATGCAAGTTGCTCATCTTGACTTGAAACCTGATAATGTTTTGTCAAGTTCAATGTATGTGGAGGATTTGGATCCATGTCGCATATTCAAGATCATCGATTATGGGACTTCTCGGTTGGAGGTTTGCAGCAATTCAAAAAATCCGGAGCCATCAAAGTATACAATTGGAACACTAGGGTATATGGCCCCTGAAATAATGGAGGGAAGTAAAATTCCATTGCATCCATTTCGAGCTGATGTGTGGTCATTTGCCATGATATGCTCAGAGATTCTATCTGGAAAGATTCCATACTTTGGTTTGAGTCCAATAGTTTTTCAAAATCAAATATCTAATATACATGGCAATAGTAGTAAGAGTTTCCGACCTATCTTACCCAACAATTGCAAAGAACTCACCAACTTAATCCAAGAATGTTGGTCTCAAGACCCTCTTCAACGACCAACATTTTTTGAAATTTGTGAAAGGCTCACAAGTTTAAAGAAGTCTTTTTTGAAGGGAACCTATTCATACAAGATAGTTCCACAATTTGGTTCACCTTGCACCTCTAGAGATTCAAAATCCATCATGGACCATGTTCCAATGGTATGAAATCTAAACTACAAACTCTTTTAGTAATGTTTGCTTTTCGTAATTCTTTTCGGTACTTGACATTCATGGTTTCAAAAGTAGTGTTATATTTTTATATGAAAATGATTTTGTAAATATGACTTTTGTATTTGTGCAGGTGGATGAATCAATTGCACCTCCAAAGGAAATGTTGGTTGATTTAGATCATCAATTATCTAAAGCCAAAGGGCTTTTGAAGATGAATTACATAGGCATTGTTGGTATGGGTGGAATTGGCAAGACCACACTAGCAAAGGCAATATTTGATGACGTGACAGTGAGTTCATCATACCATGCATCATGTTTTGTTGTGCAATCCCAAGACTATCAAAGTTCGTATGAGATATTGTGTGAGATATTACCAAAACTTGGAATAGGTCAAAAAACCAAGAATTTAGAAGATGCCCAAAAGATGATGAAAGAATTCTTGGCTGAAAAGAAGGTTCTTTTAATATTGGATGATATCAAAGATGAAGCTCAAGTGCATGATATAGTACCTCCAGACATGATTGAAGCTAGTACAGGTACCACAATAATCCTCACAACACGCAAATGGAGTACAATAAAGTCATTTGTAGGTAGTGAGGGAAGGTTGGATGTTGAATTGTTGGATGAAAAGGCAGCAACAATGTTGTTCACCATTCACCTTTCTTGGGGTGTAGCTCCTCTATCTCCGGATTTTGAAGACTTAGGCAAGCATGTTGTGAAAGCTTGCAATGGCTTGCCTTTGAGCTTGAAAGTGATGGGTGCGTTTCTCCGTCATAAGCAGAGGTTGCGAAGTTGGGAACGAGCATTACAAAGGCTAGCAAGAGGAAAGAATTTGGATGGTGATGAACAAATTTGGAACACCTTGAAAATAAGCTTTGATGGATTAAACAGTGATATTGAAAAAGGGATATTCTTGGACATTGCTTGCTTCTTTTGTAGAGATGTATATCCATCTGGCATATCAAAAGAGACAATCTTATCCATGTGGTCGAAAGATGGCACCCTTCCAGTGTGGGAATTGGAAAGATTGATTGACATGTCATTGTTGAAGCTCCACAAAGATAGTGGCATTCTAGAAATGCATGATCTACTACGTGACATGGGACGGAAGATTGCTAAGGGCACAAGGATTTGGAAAGCGTCCATGATACCAGAAAGTGGATTTACAAGCAAGGTAATAGTGCTAGTGTGAAACTAAGTATGGATAACATATTTTCTATATATATTTGGATGCTTTGTGAACATTCAAATCCATATTATTTTAAGAAATATGACTTTTGAAATATGTAGGAAAAATCAATCATCATTTGTATTGACTATATGAAGATGTAAAATGTTCTAATCTAAACATTTTTGAATGCAGGATGTTGAGGTCCTTGAAGGCATTTCTTGGCAAGAGACTACAAATCATTATTTTCCTTTGGTGAAACAAGATCAAAGATTTGATTTTGAAAAACTTCGTGTACTGATTTTGGTCAACACTTTGGGCAATCCTAAAGCCTATGTTGACAACTTTGGTTTATTGCCACACTTAGCTTTACAATGTTCTAAATTGGAGGCAATTATAATAGAAAACTCTCAAATTCCAATTGAAATGCTACATGCAATTCCATCAACTGTTGCAATTACTCTTCACAGGACGATATCAAATCTTTGTACTAAATGTGCATCACTAAAGATTCTAGATCTAACTGGGCTTGGATTCCTTGAGAAATTACCAAACAAATTTGCTTCAAGCAATATCCTATTGACACTAAATCTTAGTTTTTGCTCTAGCCTAGAGACATTGCCAAAGGCATTGGGGAATTTGTCTTCCTTGATTACTTTAAATTTGAATGGATGCTCAAGCTTGGCAACCTTGTCCAAGGAAGTGGGGAACTTGTGTGCCTTGATCACTTTAAATTTGAATGGGTGTTCAAGGTTGGTGGCCCTGCCCAAGGAAGTGGGGAAATTGTCTTCCTTGACCTCTTTAGATTTGAGTGGGTGTTCACTTTTGGAGGCTTTGCCTAAGGAAGTGGGCAACTTATCTTCCTTGACTACTTTATATTTATATAGGTGTTCAAGATTGGCGGCCTTGCCGAAGGAAGTGGGGAAATTATCTTCCTTGACTACTTTCAGGTTAAGAGGTTGTTTAAGCTTGGTGACCTTGCCAAAAGAAGTGGGGAACTTGTCTTCCTTGACCACTTTAGATTTGAATGGGTGTTCGAGGTTGGCGACCTTGTCCAAGGAACTGGGGAATTTGTCTTCTTTGACTTCTTTAGATTTGAGTGGGTGTTCATGTTTGGCGGCCTTGCCGAAGGAAGTGGGGAACTTATCTTCCTTGACCTTTTTATATTTATATAGATGTTCAAGATTGGCAGCCTTGCCAAAGGAAGTAGGGAACTTGTCTACCTTGACCACTTTAAATTTGAATGTGTATCCAAGCTCGGCGGCCTTGCCCAAAGAAGTGGGGAACTTGTCTTCCTTGACTACTTTAAATTTGTATGGGTGTTCAAGCTTGGTGGCCTTGCCCAAGGAATTGGGAAACTTGTCTTCTTTGACTACTTTAAATTTGAATGGGTTTTCAAAGTTGGCGGCCTTGCCCAAGGAAGTGGGAAACTTGTCTTCCTTGACCACTTTATATTTGTATGGGTGTTCAAGTTTGGTGGCCTTGCCCAAGGAATTAGGAAACTTGCCTTCCTTAACTAATTTTAGGTTGAGAGGTTGTTCAAGCTTGGCGGCCTTGCCAAAGGAAGTAGGGAACTTGTCTTCCTTGACCACTTTAGATTTGAGTGGGTGTTCAAGTTTGATGGCCTTATCCAAGGAAGTAGGGAGCTTGTCTTCCTTGACCACTTTAAATTTGTATGGGTGTGCAAGCTTGGCGGCCTTACCAAAGGAAGTGGGGAACTTGTCTTCTTTGACCACTTTATATTTATATGGGTGTTCAAGTTTGATGGCCTTGCCGAAGGAAGTGGGAAACTTGTCTTCCTTGACCACTTTAGATTTGAGTGAGTGTTCAAGTTTGGTGGCTTTACCCAAGGAAGTGGGGAACTTGTGTTTTTTGATCACTTTAAATTTGTATGGTTGTTCAGTCTTGGAAGCCTTGCCAAAGAACATGGGGAACTTGTCTTCCTTGACCACTTTAAATTTGAGAGGCTGTTCAAGCTTGGCAACCTTGCCAAAGGCAGTGGGGAACTTGTCCTCCTTGACTACTATAAATTTGTACAGGTGTTCAAGCTTGGTGGCTTTGCCCAAGGAAGTGGGGAACTTGTCTTCTTTGACCACTTTAAATTTGTATGGGTGTTCAAGCTTAGCGGCCTTGCCTAAGGAAGTGGAAAACTTGTCTTCCTTGAGCTTCTTAGATTCAATGAGAGATTGTTCAAGCTTGGGGGTCTTACCCAATGAAGTGGAGAACTTCTCTGCCTTGACTACTATAAATTTAAGTGGATGTTCAAGCTTGGCGGCCTTGTCCAAGCAAGTAGGGAGCTTGTCTTCCTTGACCACTTTAAATTTGAATGGGTGTTCAGGCTTGGCGGCTTTGACTAAAAAAATGAAGAACTTGTCGTCCTTGACCACTTTAGATTTGTATGGGTATTCAAGCTTGGTGGCCTTACCCAAAGAAGTGGGAAACATGTCTTTCTTAACTACATTAAATTTGAATGGATGTTCAAGCTTGGCGGCCTTGCCTAAGGAAGTGGGGAACTTGTCTTTATTGACCATTTTACATTTGAGTTGGTGTTTAAGCTTGGCGGCTTTGCCCAAAGAAGTAGGGAACTTGTCTTCTTTAACTACATTAAACTTGAATGGGTGCTCAAGCTTGGCAGCCTTGCCAAAGGAAGTGGAAAAATTGTCTTCCTTGACTACTTTAGATTTGAGTGGGTGTTCAAGTTTGGCGGCCTTACCCAAGGAAGTAGGGAACTTGTCTTCCTTAACTACTTTTAGGTTGAGAGGTTGTTCAAGCTTGGCGGCCTTGCCAAAGGAAGTGGGGAACTTGTCTTCTTTGACCACTTTATATTTATATGGGTGTTCAAGTTTGATGGCCTTGCCGAAGGAAGTGGGAAACTTGTCTTCCTTGACCACTTTAGATTTGAGTGAGTGTTCAAGCTTGGTGGCTTTACCCAAGGAAGCGGGGAACTTGTGTTTTTTGATTACTTTAAATTTGTATGGATGTTCAAGCTTGGCAACCTTGCCGAAGGCTATGGGGAACTTGTCTTCCTTGACCACTTTAGATTTGAGTAGGTATTCAAGCTTGGTGGCCTTGCCGAAGGAAGTAGGGAACTTGACTTCCTTGACTACTATAAATTTGCATGGGTGTTCAAGCTTGGTAGCCTTGCCAAAGGAAGTGGACAACTTGTCTTTGTTAACCACTTTGAATTTGCATGGATGTTCAAGGTTGGCAGCCTTGCCTAAGGAAGTGGGAAAATTGTCCTCCTTGACCATTTTAGATTTGTATGGATGTTCAAGTTTAGCAGCCTTGTCCAAGGAAGTGGGAAACTTGTCTTTCTTAACCTTTTTAGATTTGAGTGGGTGTTCAAGCTTGGTGGCCTTGCCCAAGGAAGTGGGGAACTTGTCTTCTTTGACCACTTTAGATTTGAGTGGGTGTTCAAGCTTGGTAGCCTTACCAAAGGAAGTAGGGAGCTTGTCTTCCTTGACCACTTTCAGGTTGAGAGGTTGTTCAAGTTTGGCAGCCTTGCCCAAGGAAGTGGAGAATTTGTCTTCCTTGACCACTTTAGATTTGTATGCATGTTCAAGCTTGATGGCCTTGCCGAAGGAAGTGGGCAACTTGTCTTTGTTAACCACTTTGAATTTGCATGGATGTTCAAGGTTGGCAGCCTTGCCCAAGGAAGTGGGGAACTTGTCCTCTTTGACTACTTTAGATTTAAGTGAGTGTTTAAGTTTAGTAACCTTATGCAAGGAAGTAGGGAACTTGTCTTCCTTGACTACTTTCAGGTTGAGAGGTTGTTCAAGTTTGGTGGCCTTGCCCAAGGAAGTGGGGAACTTATCTTCCTTGACCTCTTTAGATTTGCAATGGTGTTCACGCTTGGCGGCCTTGCCCAAGGAAGTGGACAACTTGTCTTTCTTGACCACTTTTGATTTGAATGGGTAATCAAGCGTGGCAACCTTACTGAAGGAAGTGGGGAACTTGTCTTCCTTGACCACCTTAGATTTTGATGGATGTTTGAGCTTGGTAGCCTTGCCATAGGAAGTTGAGAGTTTCTTTTTTGACAATTCTCAATTTCAAAGATAGAAATCCTTAAACCATGAGTAGTATAGAGTCTTAGATTTTATAAACCACGTTTTTTGTTGTATTATCTATTACGTTGAATTGCAAAGAGTTTGAAGCCTCTTTTAAAAGTTTAAGATCTTATTTTTGATGAGTTTAAGATCTTTTTTGACCATGTGATCAAGCATTCAAGCTTAGACAATCTTTACTTTAATTATTCTTTTTCTATACTATTTATGTATGAAAATATTTCTTTTCATTTTTAAAGATGATATTACTTTAAATTCAAGTTCTTAGAAATTTGAATTTTTTTTGTAGATATTTGGAAAGGAATATAAATTTTGAAATATAGAAGTAGAAATATTTCATATCCTATGTAAATAAGCTTAATTTTTATGGACCTAAAGGCTCTCAAACACATTCATTGATTGTAAGACTATTTAGTATCTCATAGCTACTCTAGGTGAATGGCACTTAGATTCAGGAATATAGACAAAGGAATTCATATTGTTGACATGCAATTTGATGTGCATAGGTGGTGCGCCAATGAAAAGCGTAGTTGGAATGAGCACAAAGTTTCTAATTCTTGATCCTAATTGATTATTTGGTAGCAATCATTTTAGTGTCGAGGAATTGTCTTGTTCTATGTTATAGAACACCAAGTCTTTGTTATTACTATCATCTCGAGTTTGGTGGGAAGAAATTCACATGTTTTTGTGTAAGAAGGTATACCCTAATGTGACTCAAGGTTGTTCCAATTTAGGTAATAGGAAGAGATTTGACACTTTGAAAAGAGGGCTACACCACCTTCATGACTTGTATGATTCCAAGTACTTCTTTATTGTCACTGTGGCTTGCAACATTATTGTGACATGTTTCTTGTTCTCTTTTGAGTTCTAACAAGCTTAGTCATGCCATGATACATACTACTACACCAAATTGTAGCTTAGGTTACAAAACCTTCTTCTAATTCTTCTCTAAAATGAATGCATTTTGAACATGAGATTCTATATAATTTTTGCAGAGCACGTCTTATGTATAAGAAATTTGAAATAAAGGTACATGTGGTAGTTGTAAACATTGATTAATGTTTTGCACTTTCTGAATATTACTTTATTATTTTTAAAGAGCTCTCAATTGGATGTCTACTTTGCCATTAGGGGGGGGGGGTCATTTCTATTTTGGACCTAGAAATGCAAATTCAGAGCCAGAAATTAGGAAAGTAGGTCGTAAACTAAGAAAACCGACAATGATGACAAAGTTTTATACAAATTAAGCTGGCAGTTATAAAATCCTAGCAATCTTTAATTATGGTTCTGGCCACAATCTGTACAATGGAAAGCTACTGTGCAAACCTCCACCTCCGATGCACCATACGCCCCCTTCTAGTTGCTGGAGGTCTAGTTAGATAATGGCAACGGGCTCTAAGAGCTCAAGGAAGAGCATCCATAATATCCATAGAGACCATTTCAAGATGCATGGTAGCCTCACATTGGGTGAAGAGAGACAAGCTGTTCATTTAGAAACTATCCATTCATCAGTCCAACACCTTGAATTTTCAACTCCATTCTTAACTAGACAAAAGTGTTTTGGATGAGATCCACAATATACGGTAGCTGACCCATTTCCAACTACTTGGACTACTTTACACTATGGTGGAGAAGTACACCAGTTGGTCAAGAAGTTTATTTGAGGCAAACATCCTAGTGGGATGTTGGAGAAGATGAAAAGATAATAAAATAATGAAATAAGAAGTCTTTACCAATTGTAGTATAAACACCAAATAATAAGTCTTCTGGACAACTTTACAAATTGAAGTCCATCGGACAACTTTACCAAAGGAGAGTTTTACAATGTAAAAGAAGAAGAGGCAAAAAGCTAGCTAATGCTATTTGAAATAAAAGAAGCCCTCAATTGCACGGCTAAGATATGCCATAGTGAAAAGACAATAAATGAAGTTGGAGTTTTCCGGAGGCCAAGTTTCTTGTCTGGAGGTTGAGACCACTCAAGAAACTTGACCTACAGACAACTTCCTTTATAAAAAGTACTGCCACATAGACAACTAAGTCATTTTTTCAATCCATGCTTGAAATTCTCCATCCAACAAATCTTGGTCATAATGTAAACTCAATCTGATGAGGAACAAAATTTCCTCCAATCATATTGCTCCATTTCTCTATAATTTTTTATTGATGTACTTCTCCACCTAGTATAAAGCAATCCCTAAGCAATTGAGCGTATCTGCAGCATGGATATGTTGAGTGGAAAATTTTTCCCATGTATGGAAATAGATTTCAAAAGTATTCCATAATTTTTCACAATTTTATTTTCCAAAATAAAATTACCATAAATTTTCTAGATAATGATTTTATTCATCCCATATTGGTCATATAGATCATTCTATTTCCAACCAAGGACTCGTTGCAAAATTGAGAGTCCTATAGCCAATCATAATGTGTCGTAACTAATCATTTATTCATCTCTACTTGCACGGAAATAGACCATCCTATACTCCAAACACGGGGGATCAGAAATGGATCGGCTACCTTATTTGGTCATCAAAATTGTAGTGCCTGGCTGTACAGTACCCACCAAGAAGTATACATTCAAATTTTTGAATTTTAAGTGTCACTGAAAAAAAACTGTAACTTTGAGTGATCATATCTTCCACTTCAGACCTCCAAACTTCATGAAACTAACACCTAAATGTTGAAAAACAAGTTAACTACATTCTAAGTGTCATTTGGATGCTAATTCAAGTCACTTGTTTAAGAAAAATCCAGTTGCATTCATTGCATTTCAAGTTGTCTTTGTAGCTCCTACACTATAAAGGCAACATCAATGCTTCTTGTGTCAACACAATTCAATTTTTTGTCAATTTGAGCTTCATATATGGAGCTCAAACAACCTCTTAATGCAAAACATACTTGGGCCAAGCAATGTGATAGCTTGTCGATACATTGTGTGTGTGTTTTGATGAGTATGTGTACTTCTAGAGATAAAAATAGATTGTGTGAGATTGTAGGTGTTCTTGATTGTAACAAGTGACTTCAATGGTAGTGTAAGGTGTGCTTTAGAACTATAAACACTGGCATTAGACGGCATTTGACTAAAAGTTTGTAATATGGACAAATAAATTTTCATTTGAAACCGGAAAAATATCAAGGCAAGTGAAGGTACGGCAAAAGTCACATGAATGTTTTTCCTTGTATTGTTTAGCACCATTTTAAATTTTTTTTTCATTCAATAGTGATGATATGGGGTGCATTCACCAATTTCAATAAGTGTTATGTTATTATATTGCCTTGTAACTGACAAAGAGGTAGGACTTTGTAGACATAGTCTATAAAAGTCAATTGCGTGGCTTTTATTTTCTCCACAATCACCCTATGACACTTATATTCATGGAAAATAGTGCTCTAGTGCCCCGTAGCAAGGAATCAAGTGATTTGAGGGAAGTGCATGGCATAAGAAAGCTTTCATGGTCTACAAACTCTCCTGACTTAAACCCCATCAAAAACCTATGGAAGACTATAAAAGACACTGTCCAAAATGAGGTGCTACTACAAAACAAAGAAGAATTAGTCAACACCATTCAAAAGGCATGGGAAGAGGTGTCTCTAGAGATGATCGAAGCTCTCCTTGCTAGCATGCCTCACCACATGAAGGCCATAATCAAAGCTAATGGTGGTAGCACTAGATAGTAGATAGTATGTCAAAAATTGCTATATTTATATATAATTTTACAAGTTTTTTTGTAAATGCTTACGACATTAGTAAAGTAGACTTCATTATCTATCCAATGCACTTTGTGGTTTGTGATTTGGATCATTTTTGAGCATGTGGTGGCAATTTGAAATTTGAGGTATAAACTTTGTTTCTGTAGATTGACTACTATGAACGTAAACTTGTTGGTGGGTACTATACATTCCAACTTTACTATTGTTGAATTCATAGCAAGTAGAAGCTCCTATAGTTTGCTTTTGAAATGGTTTTCATTTCTTTGGAGGGTGTAGAAAGTGATCTTCACCTAATTACATGTACGCATATGGATGAAACATGTAAGGTGGGCACCCCCCAAAAAGCCACTTTTTGCTATTGTGCCTAGTTACTACTATTAGATTGGTCAAATGTTTATATTTACTTGTTGGCAATTGAAAAGAGGTCCTAATACACCAATTAAAGAACATAACATTTGGATACCATATGCAAAAAGTATGAAGGGTCATAGATTTTTTTGTAGAGGTATTAAATTTATTTCTTCTACATGGATGCATATTGATTTTGGAGATGTGCATAGGGTGATGATGGCGGTTTTAGGAGTAACGACACATTTAGGGGTACCCACCTAAAATGTAGAAGAAAGCTCCTTTACTAATCCAAAGTGTATACATTCATTCAAAAAAGAGCATGATTGTCCCAAGATTTTGAAGCAATTTAATCCCTAAAGGACCAAGGCCTTTTTTCTGCCAAAAAACACTGAAAACTGCCATTTCTATAGCAAAGAGTTAAAAAAAATTTAATTGTTTTTTTCACATCTAACCATAGGATCTTGCACCTAACTAGTATAAAAAAATTGTGGAAAAAATTTCAGATATTTTGACCGCAAGGTGATTGCAAGAAACACTTGTACTATTTGTTGCGTTTTGCAACAATACTCATGATTTTTTCTGGAGTACTTTAAAATTAGAAAATCAATTTTTGAAAAAATTAAAAAATATGGCCAATGTATGCACCTTTAAGATGAAGATATCCAGGGAAGGAAAAGCATAGAATAATTCTCTAAGTGGGAGAACTAGAAAAATGCCAAATCTCAAGAAAATAGACACTTTGATGCTTTAATTAGTTAAAAATAGGAAAAAAAAATTAAATAAAAAAATGGCCATTTGTAATAACTCTATGGAGATGGTCATTCACTAGAAAAACCACAAAAATAATTTTTTAATTCAACATAAATTCAACTTGAATAGAGCACACTTTAGGCCAATGTAAAACACACTTGGAACATGTTTTTGGAAATCCCTCTTTTGAGAAGGTGTATTTCTATTAGAAGAGCTAGCCTACCAAATCTCACAACATAACTCTTCAAAAAAGGTACTCAATAGTACTAAAAACCACCAAAACCGCATGTGTGACATATATTCAAAATTCAATTTCACCTATTGAATTAATTTTGAAAAAATTGAAATAACTCAAGTACATCATCAAAAAGTTTAGACCCTACGATTTGGCAGCAATTATCGTGCGGTTATCGTTGTTTCATGGGTTCGTACCATAATTGCACTGACTCAATGTATTTTTACGCACTGAATCAGTGCGAAAACAATGAATATCAATAGTGTACGGTTTATGTACTTTAACTATACAATTGTTGTGCCAAAACTGCACAGTAATCATATAATTAAAGTACATAAACCGTACACTATTGATATTCATTGTTTTCGCACTGATTCAGTGCGTAAAAATACAATGAGTCAGTGCGATTATGGTACGAACCCATGAAACATCGATAACCGCACGATAATTGTTGCCAAATCGTAGGGTCTAAACTTTGTGATGATTTTCTATTGCTATAGGAAGCTTGCTTTTGAATTTCATGTTCATTCAATAATTTTTTGCAATACTTATGGCACAAAACAATTTCCGCATTGAATGTGTGACGGAAAATGGGACAAGTGTTTCTTGCAATCACCCCGCACAGATAGCAAGATATCTGCGTTTTAAAGTGGAAAAACAAGTTTTTCAACACATTGCAGGACTAGATTTTTTGACTTTGAACATTTTTATCTTAAATTTTTTGCACTACAAGGATTTGAGCTTTAAACCTTTATAGTGTAGAATTGAGTTGAGAGTCTAGGAAAAAAAATTCAAAAGAACTTAATTTTCATTCTTACAAAAATTGTTAAGTAGAAGTAGGTACGAGATAAATGAAAAATCTAAAATATTAATATCTTTTAGATGGAATTAAAATGCACTAATCCCAATGGTGAGATTGTTCTAGCAAGTAAACTAAGCCATGCAAAAAAAAATTGAAAAATTGAAAAAATTGCATTCAAAAATGAATCCTACAAGTTATTTTTTCAAGAAGATGCTCTAACTGCCCGAAAAAACAAGAATGTCCATAACTTTTGCATAGCAAATCCAAATGAAATGAATCAAAGCTTTCCAGATAGACAAGAATATAATCTACAAGAAAAAAAATTCAAAAAAAAAATTCAAAGTTTTGCAAAAAAATTTTGTTGCCCCCCATCCCCTATTTTGAGCTTATTTGGTCATAACTTTTGTTCCCATGCACCGATTATGAAAAAAATTATATTCCCATAAATCTTATCAATTTTTTTATCTTCAAAAAAAGTTTCAAAAATTCACAACAAAAATTCAGCCTGTAGGTACCTGCCCAAAATCCCATTTGTCCCTTGAAGGGACAATGGTCCTTTAGAAGTTAATGATTTCATTCATTGAAAAAAGGGAAATACATTGTCAAAGGTTCCATTGAAGTTTTTTGGGATCACTTTTGAGAGATAAATCCCCCCCCCCAAAAAAAAAAAAAAACTTCCATCCATCTAATTTTTATTTATTTTGCAATTTTGCAATTTATTAATTAATTTGTGTGTGACATAAGGGGTTCAAATTTGATTGAAACAATTTGATTGACTTAAAATGTATCGGAAGTGTAGGCTTGTAGGGCAAGGTTGATACATCCCTCTAAGACATTTGTTTCTCAAAAAGAAAATGAATTTGGAAGATCCCCTAAACTCCCCCACGGACTAATAGAATCCTTACATAGTTTCAAGTCCAATTCAAAGTGATGTAACTTTTGCATCCAAATTCAATAAAACTTGTTGGAAAATTTCCGCTCTTTCTTCTAGTTTGTGTAGTAAAGTTTTAAGATCAATCCAAGATGAACTAATTTTTTGGAAGCCAATTGAAATTCATAGGTTCAATTTGAGTTCACCAAACTACATTTGATGGTTGCAACTTTGGAGGCTTATATCTCTTTCATCCAATGTTTGTTTCAATAAAATTTGTTGGATTATTTTCCCTTTGAAGTCTAGTCATTGTGGTAAAATTTTCATGTCAATCCAAGTTGTTTTGAATGTTTGGGAGTAATTCAAAGTTCAAAATTCCAACATTTCTGGATTATAGTGAACTTCAACGGCTTGTTTCTTCTTCATACAATTTCCATTTCCAATAATATTTTTTTGTAAAAGTTGCGCATACTAGTCTAGTTTGTGTGGTTAAAATTTCATATCAATCCGAGAGGTTATGAATGTCTAAGAAGCATTTTAGTAGAACGAAGTTTAATTTTAGAGGTGTTTTTTTTGCTATTTTTGGACATTTCAAAGCCATTTTGTAGACCCAATGAGTTAATTGAATGATATTTTCTTTCACCAATGTGTTTATATACTAGTTTGGAATCACTTTATAGTTTAAAGTTTTATTTTATTTAGGTAGGTTTAGAAAGTGAATTTCACCTCCAAATGTGTTGCTAGGAAAATTTCAGCATCCTTTTTCAACACTAAAACATTATAATCTTGCATTCTTCTATACCTTAGTGATATTTAGGTCTATAAAACTTCAAAAGCTATGATGTTTTGAAACCAAAAAGGCCTTGGACTTTTAAGGACTAAGGATATTTTGTGAAATTTTCTTTTTCAATACAAATAATGCAATGAAGAAATGATGTGCCAATAAAATTTGGAATCTATTTTTAGATGGATTTTCTCTTACCCTTGCCCTACAACTACAATATCCCATAGAGAATGTCTACTCTTTAACTTCATATATATAATGTTCTTAAGAATAAAAAAGTAATATGACATTGATTGAGGTGATGCTGCGCAATCCATAGTACTTCAGAGATTCATTAATTACTGAAGGTTAAGGAATTGAGCCATTCCACACTCTCCACCCACTTTTCAACATGACATTTCGTCAAGTCTTTCTAAATTTAAAATCTGATAGTATGCTCTTTACCCTGAAGCGCTCCGATGTCCATATTCTGGACAATAAACAGAGGGCTTCAAGGCACTCTGTTTACTACTAGTCCAACTAACTTCTCATTCATTCAATGTAATGTTTGAATCTAGAATTAATGACCAAGTTCATGAAATTCCAGTAAATGATATTTCTGTACAAAGATGTAAGCAAAAATGTGCAAAATTCAAAAAAGGATTGAGGCATTTATGGGTTAAACATGGCATGCAATAGTACAAAATGGTACAAGGATGGATAGGATCAACCTTAGAGCATCTCCACTCCAACCCCTCAACCCTCAAAACTGTAAATAAGATCTTTATATTCACACGGAATTAGAATGTGAGAACAGTTTAGTGCTAGTAAATATAAATGAAAAAAGATTCAATGGAGAGTTCTATCAGGTAGCGATACTCTACCATGACGGAATGATGGAAGATGTAAAATGAGAAATTAGGATGAAAGGCCACTATAAGAATAAACAATATGCATCCTAACCCTAATTTGTCTCGTATTAAAAGCTGTGATCAACTGCAAAACGTATACAAATGAAGACATTTTTGCAGCAGTATAAAAGCATACTATCAGATTTTTTAATGAAAGAGATTTACTGAAATACCAAAATTAGCACTGCAAACTCGGGCATGAATTGATATATTACACGTACAAAGCTGGTGCATGGGCTTTCTCCACTTGAAAATGCACCATTGAGGCACCATCGTGAAGTTGACTTCATGTGTAGAGAAATTGAACCTTCCCAGCCATTTCTAAGCTCTTCTATTTTTTGGATTGCCATTACTCAAGGGGCACCTTAGGTTGCTTCTGAGAGGCCTGATAGATTCGAAACGCAGCAATCCACATGGTAAAATTTCCTACCACAGTTAAAGCAGCTTGAAAAATCACCAAAATCTGCAAAATAACAGAAAATTGTCAATAGAATTAGACAAATCATGATGAGGCTAAACCAACACTAGCGGGGACACCACCCGGAGATATTCTAGAAAATCAAGCCGCCTTAAACCCTGCCAATTGTAATACCATGTAAGGCAGGTTCTAATGTAAACCCTGCAAATCGTAAGGTGATTATGTTTTCTAGAATACCTCTGAAGGTTGGGTTCTTTACTACGGTACTAGAAGTGCATTGATCTGCAAGTTTTGGTTTTGCCCCTTTTGAAACCAACGTCAATTTCAGGCCATCAGCGTGTATCCACACAATATCGTAAAAAGATGTCATAATTTCCTAATCTAGATGCTGTTTCCGTTTAACGAACGTTGAATGCAAGCATTTTTAGTTATGAGGCAGTAAGGAGCGTATGTATATATGAGAAACAGGTTTGTTCCGAATAAGGTTCATTATACCTCCAAAGACTGAGCATTGTAGAAGAAATGCCAGGTGCATGCGCACATAGCTCCACCTAATAAAGGAACCTGCCAGAAATCATAAATGTCAGATCAGTAGTACCAGATAAGTTCCATCTTAATATTACGAGGTAGAGAAATGAAACCATATACAGAAGTCAATAAGCTGCAAATCGTCCATCAAAGGTATTTGGCAATGATGACTTTAACATGTGAACAAGATTGCACCAGAATTTCTACGAAGCATTAGAACTAATGAGAAGTCAAACAACAAGGTCAAATCTAAATCTTAACTAAGCCTCTTAACATTGAAGATGTAAATTAAGAAATGTACCATTCCCCACGAAAGACCCTTCCATGTGGAGTTGCCCGGGGTGTCACCGTAACGCCACACCAATGCCATTGCTGTAATCCTGACAAACACAATGTCCCATTCAAGCACAGCATCCATAAGTAGACAGCCTTGCATAAAATTTGCAAACACTCCAAATGCCCCTTATATACAATATGACAGACGAACTTAAAGAAGACCTAGACTGAGCTACATTTCCTGCGTACTAAGAACGACGGTAATGCTAACAAGAAATCCAACATTTTAATCTATCAATTGAAACTACAAAACAGGCGGAGCCAAAAACGTCCAACTCCGAACTACACTAGGTACCAAACATGGCACTGGCACTAAAATGGACAAAAATAGAGCAAAAGATTGACGGAAACCCATAGCAATTGAAGAACATGCGAAGAAACGACATCGACATTCTTCTCTCTGAGAACCCCAAAAGAACCACGAGGTCCAAATTGAGTCTTATGTCCAATTTCATTCATTCTTTGACCAACATATACAATGTTCTTCACTGATTCTCCTGATATAATATTCGAACCATCTGAGTTACAATTCTCACAATATGACCAATCAAACTCCTGATTATCAAACCAAGAATCCTAGGTTGGTTAGTTGTAGCTAAACGATACAAGAGAAACCACAACTTGGTCTGAGCTAATTACGTGGCTGTGTCATTCTCTTGTGAAACTGTGTTTCATGTTTTCTTAAAAAATATTGCCACCTATAGAAGAAATTCCTTGATTTTGACGTAACAACAGACATCAAAGAGTATACCTAATGAAGTACTAGAAGTACTAGAAATTTATCTTCTCAAGAAACAACCGGAACTAAAGTTTAGCAAAGCTATGAACTTGCTGAGTCCCAGAATTTGGAAGACGAATCCTAACTCTGTACAGTAAGAGCAAACACCAGGGGGATCCATGAATTTGTGCAGACAACGTAAGGAATTTGTGAAGTTGGTTAGTCTCACCATTCGGCAACGCTGGCCACATGAATAAACCACGTGGGGAGTGAGAGAGTGTTTGTGAGCTCCGTCTCACGAAACGAGCTCTGAACCTCACCAGAACCAAACACAGACTCTAACACCCTGCATGGCAATGGCACGCGGCTGCATTGCCATTCCCCACTCTCGCAACATCAGACAATCATCCCACATACAAACACACAAAAACACAAATACAAAAGCACTACAACAACATCAATCGACTCACTCTCAGAACTCAGAAGCTTCAGGTACAATACCAGTTTTGTTAAATCTGCACATGCTATGTGCACATTAGTTTTGCAAAACTGCAAGCCCAAGGACCTTGGTGATTGCCAATTCCCTACCACTACAGTAGTACAAAACCCCCGATGAAACAACACAACATAGGGAGGTTGAAACAAAACCCTGATTCAAAGTTGTTTCAACAGGAGGTTTCCAGTTTCACTGGTGTACAATTTGTAGTATAAACTTCCAAAAAATGCATGACAAGAGGTTTAGCAATCAGTGACGACTCAAACTTCATGGCCCAAATTCAATAAGGATTTCGGCGCAACGTGCAACTATCATACCCCAGGTGCAGTTATAACGACATTGGCGTTCGTGAAACAAAGCTCAGATGCGTCGATTAGAATTGAAGCTTAATTTCTCGTAATACGCGTGTCTATAAACCCTCAAATTCACAAAAAACCTAAAAAATTGCACCCGTTGCACTGGCTGTGACTGCATACAAACTCTGCCGCTTCCTGATCTTTGACAATGCCCCGTGACAATGCTTAAAAAAGCTTGAAAAATGCTTGAAGATGCTTAGAAATGCTTGAAAATATTCAGAGTTCTTGACAATGTTGTGAGGAAAGGAGAGAAGCAAACGCACCACTCCGCCACGCTCGCCACGTGAATGACCCAAGTGGGCAAAGACAAGGCGTTCTTGGGCTCCATAGCCACCAGTGACGACCACGCATCGACATTCAATGCAACTTCTGAAGCCGCGTTTGCGTGCTGGGGAAAGGCCAACATCGTCCCTACCACTGCACTTAACCCCAAAACACAACCAGCTCGTCCATCCAAACCCCCAAACCCTAATTGCTCAGAGGATTCGGGCATCAAATCCGAAGCTCTTGAAGTCGACGCCGAACACGGGATGGAGTTATGGTTGTGAAAACTGCATTGAGGAGGACTGTGTCGAATCCATGTAGTCTTGGCGACATCGAAGGTTTGTAAGGAATGAGCATATAAGGGAGTGACGAGACGAAAATTCTTGCAGGCAAGCAGAGAAGGCAGAGTCGCCATCGCTGCAAGTGGCACACATAACCCAAATGCCTACACTCTGTTCTCTATCAGTAGTATCCCCATTCAAAGCTCAACGACTTTGGGATACCTAATCAGGGGGATTACAGCAATCCCAGCAAGTGGAGTTTGAATGCTAATGAGGGATGTTTCCAATTGGTGAAGAATCGATGAAGTCGAACACTACAATGAAAGTTCGGGAGTGAAGGAAAGTTTGATGCAAATCAGCAAGTAGCGAGAGTGAGGAGGGAAAAGAAGAGGAGTTGAATGGATAAGGCACACATGTACAAAAACTGAAGACTACCATCGTGACAAACTATGAGAAAGCCTAGATTCTAGCCCTCCAGCCTCCTCAAATCTACAGCCACACATTGAAGATCACTTTTTTCACGCCACACTCAATTGTGACACACACTGCGCTTCTTGTGCCCTTCTCTTCGTAGATGATTTTGTGGTGCTCCAGAGTAGCTTCGGATTCATGGAATTGACTCAATTTGGGATTACAGTAGCAAAATAAAGTATTCTTATATGCTTGCAAAGACAGAGAAGGAGACCTAGAGTATGCTCATACATTGCAAGATTGAAGGATTTTCTCGGTCAGATGAAGCCCGCATGAGCGAATTGTAGCAGGGGTTCAGAATTAGTCGCAAAGAGAAGAAGAACCGGAAAGAACCATGAGATCTGCAATGGAAATCACGTGCACGTCTTCCTGCAGTTTCACGCCACAACTGGCGCGTCCTTCCTCTCGGACAAACCTCCGGGTGCAGCAAGTGGGCGCATGGCAACCTCCTCAGCGAGGACTTCTCCAAATCACCAACATTGGATGGGTAAGTGTAAACTCACTTTAGGTTTCCGCAATGCAACGGCAATTATGGGGAAGAAGAAGCTCTGGTTTAGGGGTTGAATTGGAAACAAGGAGTAAGTGCATTTGCAAGTTAGGAAAATTAGAAGCTAACTTGGAGTTAGTGGCAATGCAAATTGTGTCTGAGGCGGCATGTGATATTGTGTGTGCAGGATCCTGAAGGGATTTTGGGAGCGCCTGTGCCGCACCACATTACTAGACGGAGTTATCAGAAGAAAATCGCTGAAGATGCGGCGTATAAAGAGAAGATTGAGAGGGAGCTGCAAGCGGAGAAGGAGGCGCGCAGGGTGGCCCGGGCGGTAATGTTTTAGTGGCATAGATTCTAATGCAATTGATGGATTGTTCAGAGTAGGTTTAGGGTTTTAGCGATGGGAATTCATTTAGTTTTAGAAATTGGTCTTGTTGTGGTCACCACGCTCTTGTTGAATGTCTTTTTTTTTATGGCAGGCACGGGTAGTGCCGGACTCACATAAGGATTTGCTCGAGTTTTTTCTCACAACCGAAGGCGAAGAAATGGAGTTTGAGGTTGCTCGTTGTCGCCCCCGGTATGTCCTACAGTTGTTATTTTCGAGAGTTTGTTTATGATATGGCTTGTGATCATAGTCTTTGTCGTTCACATGTAAGGGATCAAGGATTTATGGTCATGTAACGATTAATTCGATTAATAATATTGTGAAAGGGATAAACTGGATAGGCCTTCTTTTATATCACCAGAATCAGTGAAGATCGTTGCATGTATTGGTCAAATTCAATTAAATCAAACTAAAGAATTGCTGAAAGTAACATGTGACCCAAATTTGGTCTTCTTGGACTTTAAAAGTTAACTGACATTTCTTGTTCAGAGAGTCTGAAAGTATCGGATTAATAGACACCTTGTTAGTGTTTTAGTGCAAATTGAATGTGGTGTTGTATACTGAGCTGAATGTCTTTGTTGTTGCTTGATCCCTACAGAACAGGTATTTTATGGTTTTCAATTGAACAATTTGATTGATCATATTGTGAATATTATAATGCAGACAGGGCTAAGTTTTACATCTCCAAGAACATTACATGTGCTGGTTAGAAATTCATAAAATCGAACGAGAGAAGGTCTCCTTTTCGGGCGTTTGTGGCGCTTTGGGGTTATCATCAGTTGGAGAAACAAAACCGAAACTTTGTTGTACCGAGGATCAAAATTGGATTTTGTTTGGATCACAATGAGTGCTCATGACGAACCTCATGAACGTGTATGTGCAGGCTAACGGAGGAGTTTTTTTCGTTCCTGAAGGCTGAGATCGGCAGTCTTCGATTTGCTGTAAACCAGACAGTGGTATGCAGTTCATTTTTGCTTGATGCTTGGAGATGACAAAAGCTTTCAGTTTTTTTTTTAATTTTACCTCTCACAGCATCTTTGAAATGTAGAAAGACTGGGTTTTATATTCATAAGCAGTTCATGCCTTTTACAGGAGATCGAGGACAGGATAGGTGAGCTCGAGGTTCTGCAGAAGATTTTGCGAGAAGGCATCGGTATTTTGCCTTTCCTTATCTCGTTATTTTTGCATTACTCCCAAGAAACAGTTAACCTCAGAAGGACCAAGAGGATCAAATCGGCCTTATGATTTTTAGCGCTTTTTGAGCGGGTCATATGGGAACTTTTGTTTTTTTCATTTTTATTTATTTTTGATCGACGCATGTAATGTTCTTCACTAATTCTGGTGATATAAAATTCGGCCTCATCTGAATTATATTATTCACTGTACACTTAAACCTCCTTTTATTTATGACCTTCTCTAGAACTACATTCTGGAGTACCCTACATACTTGCCACACCATCATTGCCTTTAACACACTGGTTGCACATTCAAACTATGTCATTGTCATTTTGGGGGGACCGTTACCATTCGTATTGAAGATGTAATGTCGTATGATCAATTGAATTGTTCCCTTTATAAACATTACGTCTCCAATCTGAATGGTATGTTTTGAGCAGAATGATGTTTTCATTTTCTTCATATTATTGAATTGGTGTTTGCAGAAGCGTACGACAGTTTGACTACCGATCTTGTTGACGCTAAGGAACGATTATCGCGCATTCTCTCGGCCAAGGACAAAAGGGCAACTGTAAGTCCAGCAACATGTTCTACTAATCCTTTGAACTTGGGACTTTTTATCTAGCATTTGGATTTGTGCAAATTCTTGGACGCCCCCACAGTGACTAGATTGTTCACTAATTACACTTGAATTCCAATAGTTGTGCGTGTAATTGCCAATGATTTCCAGAATTTTGTGCAGTTTAGCTAACCCCTAAAGGATCACGAAGCCTAAATTGGACCTCATCCTTTTTTTTAAACAGTTTTGAGTAGGTCATATGGGGACAACTTCATTTATTTAACTTCATTTATTGTTTGATCAATGCATTCAATGTTATTCACTGATTCCGGTGATATGAAATTTGGCCCCATTATATTTTCCACAATATGATCCATTGAATTGTATCATTTCAAAACCATGAAGCTCTTCCCGGATCTGTATAATAGCGAAGATTGCGTCTGATTTTATCGCATGGTCTGATCAATTTTTCTGTCAGTTGCTGGAGATGGCAGGAGAGAACCAACTAGACCGGTCTCTTCTGGCCCTTTTGGATGAGAATATTGCAACAGCGACAAGAGCAAATGAGGTATGGTGACTTTCATAATTTTCTCAATTGATTCCTTATTTGATTCTAAAGGCCCAGTCACCTGACTGGTAACCCAGTTTGTTGTACGAATGGGTAACTGGATTTCATATTCTCATACCGGTACTTAGAATAAATTGAATTTCTTTAAGCGTAACTCAAGTTCTTCAATCTGAGAATTCAATATTCAAGCTCCAACCAGTCAGTCTACCCAATCGCGAACCAATCAAAGTGGAGAATCTAACCAAAAACAGACTTAAACTTTCAGACAATGCCCTTGTCTTTCTTGTTTCCATAAATACAATTTTCCTATCGAACTGGTCAAGAGTCTATGGCCTTGGCATAAGTGACCGTGACACAATGGTTACATATGCTTTATTTACTCGAATTGATGCAAATTCTTAGCCCCCATTTGTCTAAGCTAAAATTAGAAATTCCATTTTGGAAGCTTGTAGTCGATCAAACATATTTCTATTGTTCAGAAACGCTGGACATGACATCTTCTTTTTCTGAGAAAGAGTTTCATTTCGTTACCTTTCTTAATTGATTTATTTGAACTTCTATAGATATGGACGCTTTCGCTTTGGAGGTCATTTTGCCGCTCAGGGCTAATACGTAAGAATTGTGGGAATGAGTGCAGGAGCAAGCTGCCACGTTCATGGGGAAGATTCGTGGCGCTGTTGTGAAGTACATTACCCTATAGATGTATTAGGGATTTACATTTTCTGATTTGAAACCACAAGAAAGAGAAATGGTTGAGAGGAATTCCAGGGAGGGATTACCTAGTTTGATGAAATTACATTAGCAATGATGCTAACGTGTGAGCATAGAGACGTGAGCCTAGGAGCGTTGAACCTAGTTGTAGGTATGTACCTACAACCATTTGAAGGTGTTTATAACATAGGTACACTACATGGAAAAAGTCTATAACATAGGTACCTATAATATTGACACCTATAACCATAAAAGGTGTTTATAATATAGATTCCTAGGCTCATGGGCTTATAGATTCTATGCTCACATCTAGCACTCCCCATTATGTTAGCAAGGTACTAGTACTTAGCACCTAGCAATTGTAGTTTGTTTTGAGTGAGATATGGAATTGCAATTTGCTCTGATACTATTTTTTTGTTTGAGTTTTTCTTTTTCTATAGTTCTAAGAGTTGCTTTAAGAGGACAAGTGTGCTTATCATTCAATTAAATAGAATCTCATGGAAAAGATTGTACAGTTGAAACTTACATTGGGTTTTGATTGGACACTTGTTCAAAATTTGTAGATAGATTCATAACATTCTTGAGGAGCTAGATCAACATCCTTGGACAAGAACTTAATTTCCCTTTGTGAGCTTATCACGAACTAGAGGTATCAATATCTATACAAAGAAGTCCAGTGATGGTCACCCTTTGAGTTCTTGGCATCGGTTTCCCATGTTTCTCAAGATTTTTCTTGGTTGTCATTTACAATGGGAAAGGGGGAATTCTTAAAACTACTAAAGAATGTTATATGAGTAAATAGTCATTTGATTTTTAACAATTATTTTCT
The DNA here is from genome assembly GCA_951799445.1 of Pseudisothecium myosuroides. Lineage (NCBI taxonomy): Eukaryota > Viridiplantae > Streptophyta > Bryopsida > Hypnales > Lembophyllaceae > Pseudisothecium > Pseudisothecium myosuroides. The sequence goes on along the minus strand of OX637291.1, from coordinate 11,206,955 downwards.
TTCAAAGAATGCAACAACCAAATATCTAACGTGCAGTCAACAAGGAGACTATCCAACTTTGATATCCAGGCTTATCCAGACACCAAGTGCAACAGCTAATTTCATCACTCAAGCGTAATTAAGCATATATGTTTTTAAAAATATGATTTGATGGGAATTTCTACTGAGAATTTGCGGTGCAGTTCTTCTTTATATAAAATCAACCTAGCTAGGCAAGAGGGTTCAGTTCAACCTAGCAAGTTTTTTTATTTTGGAGACAAAAAAAAAATGCTATAAGTCTACCGTAGTGTATAACAAAATTAATCCGTAAATTCTCAACCAACCATTGGTTCAATGATTGTTTTGAAAAGTACACTCCATCTAATTAATATTTATGGACGGAGATTCAAGAAAAATCAAATAGCATACCAATGGGAAAAAAAAGAATGTTTCAAATGAACCAAAGGATCTGAATATATTGGAAGAGTTACAATTATGTAAGGGAGACGATCCATTTCTGATAACTTAAGCAATGCAGCATATCTGGTGTATGGGTATAATGGGGGGGGGGGATTTTCCCGTTTAGAAAAATAGATTTAAGAAGGATTCCATATTTTTGTACATTTTTTTCCTCAAAAATAAAATTACTATGAATTTTTTTCGTGAAGATTCCATTCAACCTATTCTTGTTATGTAGGCCATCATATTTCCAACCATAGTCCGGTTACAAAATCGACAATGCTTCAATGCAGGTGATAATTGTAGCCTCCAATGTACATCTTGTAGCCATTCTATGCTTTCAATGTACACCTCCCTGAAATTTGTGCTTCCCCTTCTCACAAATATCTGCGTGAGCTGTCACCTAAACTACCAATTGATCAGAAACAAAGCAGTCTAACTAACTGAAATGGGTCGACTCCCTTATCATGATTTTTCTTCATCTATCTTCATATCTTTACTTCGAGATTTTAGGGTTACACAAAGAGATTTTGATTGGTAAAAACGTGAGATTGCACGAATTTAGTATTTATGGGCAATTTCATTAAAATGGCAATATTTTTTTAGAATGGCATGAAAACAGCTTAGAACGGCCGTTCTGAAATCTATACCTGTCCTAGATGGTTCAGAACAGCCATTCTAAAATCTATATCTATCCTAGATGGTGAAAATGGCACACTATCAAAGTGACACTTGGAATACCGCCATTTTAACAAAATTGCCCATATTTCTATAAATTAAAAATTAAAAAATTACAATTTTTATACAAAAAGTCTAGAGACACTATAAAGAAATTTCAAAAGGAAGAACTATAAATAAACATTATGCAACATTGCTTGCAATAAGAATTTTTTTTAATTTCCTTTCTACCCACTTGAAGTAAATGTTCAAATTTGCCTCTATTTTGTGGTCATTAATCTCATCATTCATAATAAGTAATAAGTTCCAACATTTTCCAAGTTTAAAATTTTGGAGTAACTTTCTAAATTTTTCCCCTCTTAATAACCAACTGATAGAACTAAGTTGTGAAAATCCAAAATCAATCTTGTCTGAATACCAACACTTTAAAAAAGACCATGAAAATTTACAATAGGTGCACTAAAACATCATTAGAAGAAACCATTGAGAGAAGTCATTCAACACGTGTTATTCAATAAGTCCACCATTTTAGTATTTACCACCTTCGTAGTCTTTCCAAATTGTTGATGTGCTTGACCTATGTGTGATTTTACCAATACAATTAATTATTAATGCTCTAAAGAAGTGAACTAAACATCCCTCTAATACTAAAGTACTCCATCTCCCCCTCAACATGCATAACATTGTATAATTAGGCAATGGTCTTTTCCATGCCTAAGAAGGTATTATGCTTTATTAGATACTTGGAGAATTTCAAAGTTATTAATTTACAAATTGTAGTTGATTGAACAAGCATATAAGACAATTCTATTTAAGGTAGAGGTAACTATTTCTGATAACTTAAGCATTTCAACCTATAGGATACGGAAAATTTGTTAAGAAATTGAATTCAATGTCTGCAAATATAAGGATGAAGAAGAATGGAAAAAAAAACTAATTTTATTCTAAGAATGAATATTTTATTCAATATAAATATAGATTTTTCATTCGGATCTATTCCAGTCTTATAGACTCACCTATTATAGTTAACTTTGGCACTTCTGCCTAAGAAAGAAGGGGAGAGAGATGATTGAACAAGAAGGTACAAAAAGATAATCTTTTTCAATGAACAATGCATCCAACTATTGTCCACAATAGATCACCTTATGAATCCATCACGAGAAGGCTATCATAAATAGGTACCTCTACCTAAGTGGAAGGGTCCTTTTTTCAAGGATCAAAAAGTAGCCCCTACCTCATTGGTAAACAATGTTATGTGCCTTTTTCTATTTGCAAAGAAACACAAACTATTTGGTTATCCATATTCCAAATAGTTTTTTCCATAATTTCAACAAGTGGCAGTAATGCACCGACACACCCCTCTCCATAACCTTAAACCCTAAACCCTAAAAAACCCTAAATAAACAATCCCCCAGAAAGCCAGCGCGCTACGTGTACGCGATTCGCGAAAGCCAGATTCAAACCCGGCTTCCATTTCGACAGCGCGACGATGACTCAAGCCCCGCATGCCCGACAAGTCGCCACGTTCCAATCCACGGGGAGCTTCAGCATTCCAGCAATTCCCTGGACGAATGCATTCAAGCCCAATCACCAAACGCTTCCCGTATGCAAGCAAATTCCATTAATTTTTCTGTACCTTACAGTACAGTAAGTGAGAATCATCAAGATAGATTCATCGCAATCCCGCATAAACTGAAATTTCTCAATCCGGGACTCATCCTACAGTTCAATCCACACTCACACTTGCAATGGCCAGCCCGCACTCGCACTAATCCGCACAACCCACCAACCAGTTCGGGATTCCGTCACAGATTCGTCGCACCAATTTGGGTTCCAATTCAGAGTCCAATCACAGCAATTTGGGTTCCAATTTGTTTTTTCAATTTTGGGATACAATGGTCGCAATTCTCACTCTCATGACGACGACGATGTCGCTGTTGCTATTGCAATTGCTGTTACTTGGAAATTTTGCAGCATCAGCATCCCCCGAGGACGACTGCTTAGCAATCCACAACAAGGTCCGCTCAGCTGAAGACCTTCCCCCGCTGAAATGGAGCCCCGAGCTCGCAAGATACGCACTCCATTACGCAGAGCGGCAGCGCGACCACCACCAGTGTGCAATGGTTCACTCGCGTGGCCAGTACGGGGAGAATCTCTTCTGGGGCAACGGGAAGGTCTTCACCCTCTCCGACGCCGTCCACTCCTGGGCGAAGGAGGCCGACCACTACGACTATGAGTCGAATTCCTGCGCCTCGGGGAAGGTGTGCGGACACTACACGCAGCTCGTGTGGGCGGACACGAAGAAAGTGGGGTGTGCGTCGGTGAGGTGTCACGACGGGGCGACTTTTGTGATTTGCAGTTATGATCCTCCTGGGAACTTCGTGGGGGAGAGGCCGTTTGAACGCAAGGTAGGTCAAATTCGGAGTCCTAAGCGGGAATCTAAGCGGGATGGGGATGTTGTGAAGAGGGGTGGAGGTGAGAACGCTAAGGATGTGGAAGCGCAGTTGTGTCAGTGTATGTTGAGCTGTGTTTCGAAGGCGAAATCATCAAAGCAATGGCGGGATGAGGTTACTGCCATGTAGAGAGTTTCAGTGGTAGTCCAGCTGCCATTGTCACTTCAGTTCCAACAATTGTAGCACGCCGGAATTCTGTCACGTTTCTACATAGAGAAGTGAAAGTTGTGTTATTAATGTAGGTTGAGCTGCGTTTCGAAGAATAAATCTTCGCAATGGCGACATGAGGCTACTGGCAAGTAGAGAGTTTCAGTGGCGTTTGGTTGCCATCGGTACTTCAGTTCCACGAACTGTAGCACGCTGGAATGGTGTCACGTTTGTACCCAGACAAGCGAAGTTGTGTCACGATTGTGCACAAACTAGCCAAGTTGTGTCACGTTTGTACACAGAAACGAAGTTGTGTCACGTTTGTGCACAAACAAGTCAAGTTGTGTCACGTTTGTACACAATCAAGCCAAGTTTTGTTCGTGTATGGACGCAATCAAGCCAAGTTGTGTTAGTGTAGGTTGAGCTGCGTTTTGAAGGCAAAATTGTCGCAATGGCGGGATGAGGTTACTGCCAAGTAGAGAGTTTCAGTGGCAGTCTGCTGCCATAGCCATAGCTCGCCGGATTTGTATCGTGCTTGTACACTGACAAGTGGTGATGTGATTCTTCACGTTACGCTTGTGTGCATTATAATTGTGCGCTATTCTTCTTCTTCTCTGTGTTCCTATGCGTTCCCTTTTGTGAGTGATGGTTTTTGGTGTATGGTTTGCTTGCTAGGGGCTATGTAACTATATACCTTAATTATGCATGAGGCTGATAATGTTTGCTTCTGGTTGACATGGTAGGGTTTTAATATCAAACCTTAATTCTGCATGAGAAAATGATGATGCTTGTTCATCGTTTTTGTTGACATGCTAAGGGCTATAATATCAAACTTTAGTTATGCATAAAAGAGGTGACAATGCAGTTGATTAATGACTGACAAGGAATGGGCTGTATTATGTGAGAATATGATGCTGTCTGTATGTGATTGATGTATGAAGGTTAATGTTTCCAAACCTCAATTATGCATCCCCAGATACCAGTGTTTTTTTTAGTGGCTAAAAATCGCCAAAATTCACTCATCATCCACGTACTTCGATTTTACTATAGGAATTAAAGGGGTAAAAATTATATTTTTTCGCCTAATTTCACCATTCACTACATTGTAATTAGCCATCTGGCCTCGTGCCAAAAGCTCACATCGCCACTGAACTCGATAAGCACTAGTCTGTAATCGCGTATACTACTCTCATCATGGCCATATATTCCAAGCAAGGTCGCCAAATCTTATGCATTGGATCACATCTCGTCGCCTACCCTAATTTATACTTTAATATCCAAATACCTTGTAGTACTCTCTACAATGCACTTAAACAATGTAGCCATTTGGTAGTTAGAAAGTTCTTCTTTTAGATGGTAATTTAACTCTTAAATTAACTTACATTTTTACAATCTTATTTGTAAATGATGGCCTTAGATTTGCTATTTGCTACTAAAATGTAAAGAAATGGTCATTGGTAGGTATTGCTATATTTCTGATTTGCACTCATTCACTAATTTGATACTCTAGCATTCCTTGTCACCTTTGTAGTCACTACTTTCCTTTACAAAGTCACCAAACTTCAATAATTCAAAACATGTAACTTGGAAATTTTCAGTTTTCAACAGTATACATCTACTTTGAAGACAGATATGTCGCCTCTTTGCTTTCCTCATCAAAATTTATATATAGCCAAAATTCACTAATGTTCATCTGCTTAGCGAAATTACTTTCTCCCAAGGATGAATAGAAGTAGCCACTTCATCTAAAGTTCACCCAAAATTATCGCCACTACTTAGAAAAAGCTAAATCACTAAAAAAAACGCTGCTAGATACAATGTTTATTGTCAGTTGACATATTAGGGGTATATTTATACTGATGGAGAATATTCTAGCCTTAAAGAGGAATACAATAATCTCACTGACAAAGATGAAGTGACTACCATAATTCCATTGAATTCCCCCTCTCAATGCTCCATTATAACATGAGCTATTTTATTCTTTCCAAAGTTAAAAAAATTCTTGCTATTAATGTATATCACATAGGTTATGAGTCGAACCTCAATTATGGATGAGACTATGATGATTTATGTGTTGGTGTTCAAATTTGTATATATGAATTGTGCTTAAAAAGAAATTCTATGGTTAGTATCCTTTTCTATTATGACATGTTTGAAAAACCCTAATTTCAAGGTGGAAAACATAGATGATTCCAAAAATGACATTGTTAAAGACGCCAAGACAATGAATTCAACAAAAGAATGGAAACATCAAAAAAGTCCAAGGTACTTGAATATAATATTGAAACAATATTGACCAATATAAATGTGAAATTCAAATTTATTTTAACATTCAATTGTTTGTATCTACAAAAAATGTAACATTAAAACATGTTGAAATTGGAATTGAAATTTGTTTGCAAAACAATATAGTAAATTCTTATAATATCCTAATTCATTTAATCAATGTAATTGTAATGATCAAGAATTCAATACAAAATCAAATAATTTGTGTAACATCTTGATTTAAAGATATTGGAAGCAAAAATTTCTCTTAACATAGAATATGGTGCTCATCATACAATCGTTTTAACTTCTAAAAATTCTATACTCAACACATGTTGTAATAAGAATAGTTCATATTCTCTACAGTAACAGAAAATTGATTACAATACTTCTAATCCAATTTATGTAATTCAAACACGTAAGCCTACATTGTAGAAGTCATGTCAAGCATTATAAACACTTCTAAAGAATCCATTCAATAGTACACATTTTCATAAATCAGTAGGTACTTGTTTTAATGTTCTACATCACTTTTCCCTCCCACAAAACATTCTTACTATAAACATCAAATCAATTTCTAATCTTTGAGTGTGCAAAGGCAAAAAAATTCTACTTCTTTATTTCATCAATGAATAAATTGTAGAGGAAAAAATAGTTTAGAGTTGCCAACCTTGGCAAGAATTGCTTATTTGCCATAGCCATACACATTTTTCATGCATAATTTACAAAGTTTAACATCCAAGCCATTCCACACATTCATTGCACACATTTGACACAAGATTGGTAATACTTTTACAACAAAATTTATTTCCCAACTATGCATACACCCAAAAGATGCAATCTGTACAAGTTCTAGGTATTAACCCTTAAACGTGGAGGCAGACGTTTTGTGGCTAATGAATGAGAAGACAATCTCGTGTGTAGGATAGAAGTGCAACTATTCATCCTCCAAATTTTGTGGGAAAAGGGAAGAGCATCTACAATAGTTTGACTTCCAATGAGTGCTTTTGTATTATTTTAATCCAACAATTCACAGTGACAAAACAGATGATTTCCACAGATATGAGCCCAACGTTCAAGGATTAACATTCACTATGCGTTGATTGGTAGGTTGTTCCCTTGCCAGGCCACCTGTAGCTGGTGGTTAGTATTCTTCCCCTTGCAATGAAATCCCTTTTCGTTTGTTCAAAAAAAAAGAACCACTATGCACCCCATTACAAGCACATGTTGAACTGCTTTCCCGAGTCATAGTTGCAAAGGAGAACACGCTCTTTTTACAGACAACTTAGCGTTAAAGAGATGGAGAAGGTGCCATACTGCCATCTGTTGACCAACAATTCCTTTCAGTGGGTCAGCATCACTAAAGCTGACAGGTGTGTGTACAAATTCATGATACATTTTCAGTGACTCTTCCTCCTGTCAATGTCACTGAGTAAAATCACTTCACTTTCACTCGAATTGTGTGACCGATTTTCTATTCAAAAGATATATGGAGTATGAAACTTCAACAACAGGTGCCTACCTCGAAAGTGACATTTCCAAACCACGGGATTTGGATACCATTTTCCAAGGCGAGCGCCCTCCAGAGCCGTACTGTACAGTACATGTGAGTTGCATCTCATTCCTGGATGTAAGTTAGGTCATTAAAACATCTGGAAATGGTTTTTTAACACACGGCCGAATTTGGGGGAGCTCAATATATACGCTGAAAGATCGACTCTCTCCAGGTACGCAATGCATACCCAGGTTTCAAAACTCTATTAACAATTCTCTACCGTATGACTGTAGAGTCTGGTGAATGGAGCCAAGAGTGACCCATCCTAGTTGATTTTACAGCATTCCTATGCTAATATTAAGAAACAGAAATACTCTCAAAGAGGCCTCCGACCCCAAAGCTCAGCGTTGGTGGACGGTGCCAGGATGTGTCGATTGGCCAGTATAATACAACAGTGGTGCGAGTGTTATCATACCTTCCAGTGGGCAATCTCTCATATTCTTTCTGCACCTGGGACGTAACAGAACCCCTTCTTCCACTCCATATCCCATTCGGAACATGGGATATTACAGAAAAGATATGAAATTGCTGCTCTTAATCTGGTTAGGTGCTGATAAGTCTTGCACATCAAAGTAAGATACAAACGGTAACCGGACTCCCAGCGGCCCAGCAGTTCGCTGTTCAAGTCGGGGAAGACATATCCAGATTGGGCAGACAACGCGGAGGATAACTTCAGAGACCGGCATCACGATATGGCACACCCATCGTCGAATGGAAATTCGATTACCATACAGCGTTGAGGCCCATTTTCATAGTTTCGGCTACATCAGGGACACTCCACCCAGCTTTCTGCAGCGAGGTCGAGAGCAGCTCCACCTCCTTTGCTAAGGTGACCAACACTGCCTGCAAATATTCAGATTCACAGTGAGTTCAAGAGATTCACAAGACTCAAAACGAGACAGATATTCCCCTCAAATATCACATATCCATCGGACATACCTCTGCGTCCAGTGGTTGATTCCAAAGTCCAGGAGAAGACTGCGACTCCATCATATCTGAAATATCGTCCTCCTCCCAACCCCCCTGCCGAAGCACCAGAGACATCTCTTCCAAGTAACCAGTCAGCCACTTTGAAGACTTAGCGACGCTGTTGTTTCTCCTGAGCAGGTTCTCTTTAGCTGGGCTTTCCTTCACAGGAACCAATGGGACGACCACTTCGTCATCCACAATCTGAGGTAACTCTCTATGAGCACCACCAGCCTGATTTTGATGTTTCTCTGCGACCTCACTCCAAAACTCAATTCTACGAGGAGTTCGAGCGGCCCAAGGAGGAATCGTCATGGAAAGATTCATTAATGTTCTGGGAGGCAGAGGCTTTTCTATAATCTGACCATACCGAACTATATCGTCCTGGCATATTGATGACCGTGGAGACTCAGATTCGATTGATGTGTTTTCTTCACCCTTTGAAGCCTTCATGTTCTTCGACCTTGACCGCCCGAATCTGCTAAAGATATTGCCTCGACTCCGTGGGGTACCGAAACTTTCTGCATTCTTGGCGAGGACGTCCAGATTTCGACCCCATGTCTCGGAATTACAAGACCCGGACGCATCCGATAGGTCTGTTGCACAAGAAGAACTTGAACTGCGATGTGTGGAATCCACATCAGTATGATAAGGGTCTCCTCGCTTGTTTGTTCCATTCCCACTGCTACTACTCACAAGACTTCGGCTACTTCCCGAGTTGTCCTGCCACTCATCCAATTCAAAGGGAGGGTCGCAATCATGGGCACGAAAGGCCTCCCGCTCGAAGAAGTCTGCAACATCATATCCACAGTAGATGATGTTCTTCTGGTACACAAAGAAAACAGGGTTGCCTGCAAGACTTGGCGATGATGCAATGTAACAATGACCATACATGGGAACAAGAAGTGGATATTTGCGCAAAGCATTGCGAGCTGTTCGGATAGATTGTTCAATGTCCACAGGGCGCGGACCCCATGCTTTCCACCAGAATTTTGAATTGGCCACTTCGTGCAGAAGCCCAAGTACAGGGAGATTGAGACGCATACGAATATGCTGTACATTTCCGGTCCGCCAGTTTGGAAACCCTGGTCCCACTGGGACGCCTTCTTGCAGTATCCCTTTCAAGTCCGGTGGGAACGTAAAGCCGTAGGTTGCCTCAATCTTTTCACACTCTTCCTCAGAAAGACCTTCCGCGATAGGCACTTCGCATTTCTTCAAATGATCAATCACGCTGCGGGCGTACGCCGAGAAGGAAAAGAATACTCGCCGGGTTCCCGGTGGAGTAGACTGGCCTGCACTTGCACGGGCAGAGAGTCGCTTGAGGCCTGCCAGTTGCGCCTGATGCTGAGGTAGGTTTCCTCTCAACGCTTCCGCAGATCTCTCGTCCACATCCAACATTGTGGCTATGCCAGATCTCGATAGGACAACAGAAAAAACCAAACGGTCACGTATCCTCCGACAACAAAGTCCCTTCTCAGCCTCCTCATAACCTCTACATCGAGACTCTCCCTTCGATTTCGGTTTGTCGGGATCCAACCTCAAGTAACCAACTCAAAGCTTCCTCAAACAATATTCTATTCACGAACTCTCGCTGCGGAGCTCCCTCGGCCTTGTCTTCCAAGATAACGGGATCTGAACGTCCTGTCCGCCACCGACATCAGAGTAGGAGACGAGTGTCAGCGCCTGCATTCATACACACAACACTCAGAATGGAGTCTCTCTGCTATTCGAAGGCAGCGAAATTTCACAAATCACTTATCCAACTTTGCTCAAGTGAGCAACTCTATCATTGAAACCATCTACAACGCAAACTCTAAGAGCGAAGACGGAAATCGGCAAGGCCATTGGAGGCGAGCGTCGGTTTTCCCATGCAAGTGGCCAATGATGAATATTCGAAGCAGTAGGAGCCTTACGACAAAGAGAAGATACCAAATCGCGAGCACAAGCTTCAGGCGCAAAATGATCAGGTCGCGCACGCCCCGACAGCGACAAGAAAAAGCTTCACAAGTGTACGTGGCGAGGCAGAGAGGCTCATCATCCGTGGTATAAGAAGAAAGGCACCAGCTCTCCAAACAACCGACAGCCCTGGCCCTCCAAGAAAGTACACTCACACGCCGTTGTCCCGTTGAACCAATTCGAATCAACGCGTCTCAATACCCGCTCACGCGCAGTGGATTACTTGCAGTACCGGTCACCCAAACCTAAACCCGATCATCACCGCTAACACAAATTTCCAAAACTCATTAAAAAAAGCGCAAAACCGACAGGGCATGCCAACCACAACTGGTGCCTCAACCTCGACACAGAACTACGCACCAACACGATCGCTCGCGAAAAATTGGACACTCCAATTCAACTCCAATTGCCACACCATCGCTATCTACTCCCTCTTCAAACCTCATCCCGTTCAAATCAACACCAGTAATCACGACCAAAACACGCTTGGCATCCCCCTACAAGACCATTGCTCGAGTCTAAAACACCGAGTGAATATTCTCGAATCTCAACGCGCTCAATAATACTCCATTGTCTGCCGATCCAAACCAAGAAAAACTTGGACCGATAAGACCGCGCAAAGGTCCTCCGTTACCGTCGCACTACTGTCGCCATGAAATGAGTTAGTTTAACGGCCTGATAAAACGACCTGAAAGCCGGTGCCTGAGGCTATGGCAGAAAGGCCAACCTCTGGCACAGATGAAGAGGAGTCTCGGCAACAACGCCCAACGTGAGAGACGAAGTGGAGAACCATAGGGAACACAATTGGGAACCATAGGGAACCATGGGGAACGATACTGGGGCACAACATAGAGAACCTATTGGGAACTTCGAGTAACGAACTTGAGTGCCACGGACTTGAGTGCACACGCGTGACGCGACCAATATTCGCTGACCTAAAGTTTGCATACAATTCCGTTCAATTCCGTTCACTGCCGTTCCCTTGGTGATCTTAGCGCCTGGAATCCACGTGTCGCGCGTGGAGAGCGTGTCCGAGCGGGCTCCTACGAAGCCCATTTGGTAAGCGAATTCCATACCCTAATTTAGCATGGGCCCGGTGCGCAAATTGGGGAAGACGCTAAACCCTCCATTAGAAAGGGGGCCCTGCGGGCCAAATTTACCCCTGGGGAAAACGCAGGAATTTTTTATTTGCCACATATGAAAAAATTTGTAAATTCTGAATTCATATTTGCAATCACATAACATTGTGTGGTGTCTCCTGTCAAAAAGGTACAATTCCTCCTCGGATGCCTAGGAGGGATTTAGTTTAAATGTAACCACAACTATTGGTTGGTTCACGTCAAGTTGTGTCAAAGATTGGAGACTACGAGTGTCTACCTTGGTTAGTTCTGTAGTGATTTTGGAAGTTCTAACATTGGAGGGCTTCCACCTTCTGGGGAAGCAAAAGGGACCCCCAAACGTTGATTAACAATGTTACGCAAAGGCCCCAAATTCTATAGGAGATATTTACAACTTTTTGTAGACACAGCTCAAAATAGGGGTCTATTTTTACTTTTACCCCCAAAAAACACAAAATTCACCCCGCTGGTCCCACTTCGAATGGAGGATTTAGTGAGTGTCTTGCCGCAAATTGAGGACCGGTAACTGAGATTCTTCTGCACCTGGCTGGGACTGTTGATTGATATCCGCCACGACGCAATCGGTTATCGGTAGATTTGTCGCTAATCAACCCCATTGAATTATTGTTGAGAGCACTTAATGTGGCTTTAAAGCTGGGGTTTTAATTAATACAATGGAAGTATTGTTCTGGGGACTGGGGAGGACGGGAATGTCGAGGTTCCAATTATTTATTCTTGCGATCGCATCACTTAATTATTGATCGTGGTACTTTCCAATCTTGATGGGGGCTAAAAGGTCAGTTACTAGGGCGGCCAGGGATTTTTTTATTTGTTTTATTTTTATTTAACACAAATGAAACGGAATTTCATTGCAAAAGATCAGGGATTTTTTATTTTTTTTATTACACAAACGAAATGGAATTTCATTGCAAAGGATAATTTACAAACTACCAGACGCAACAGGGATTTTATTTTTCAACTTTCCAAGGACTAAATTAGTAAGGTAGGAGGTCCATAAAGCGACCATCTAAGCGCTGAAACTGAATTTTGGGGAGGTAAAACATCTTGAAATATTTTTCATTAAATTTTCCTTGAAAGACAAGTGGAATTGACATCTAACCCAAGTCGATTCATATTTTTAGGACCTTTGTGGAATTAGTTACAAATTTTTGAAGTTGGAAAAAAGTGGTCATTTGTGATCATCAAAAGCGACCACCTCCTGAAATGTGTATAGTTGGTACATTAAAGAAAGCAAAATGTACCTCTGAGTCATGTTCGCTTTTAATGCCCGATCAAAGTTTGAGCCTCCTACCTTACATTGCGATCTTACAGGCCCTGATGAAACTAGAACTAAATTAGTACAGTTATGGTCTTCGTAGACTAGCTTGGAATACAAGGACACCTGGACTTTGTCAAGAGGGAGCAACTTTATCAAAAGACCTCAAATCCAATCCATACTTTAAGTTAACCCATAAAGGACCGAGGGTGTTTGAGCATAGCTCTTGTTTTCTTGATTAGCTCTTGTTTTCTTGATTAGCTCTTGTTACAAGAATAATTCCTCATTTGTGTGGAATAATTTTGATAATCGGCACCGTTGAAATGAAAGAAGACTTACAAAGCTTTCCTATGGGAAAAAAAATCAACGAAATCGCAAAAAAATTGAGAAAATCCAACCGTTGACAAGATTGATGGAAGATGTTTGGTAAGGTTGTACTTTCTACACATATTGAAATGGAAATGCTAAAATCAGAATGCTCAAAAGTGCTCTAAAATCTCTTGTTTTTTTTCCACGAGTACATATCATCATGATGTTGATGTGCAATTTTTTCAAAGAATTTTGATTTGTAGAAAAAAAATATGAGGATGTGAAATGATAGCCTAGAGTGTCTTCTCTATTCTCAAAAAATTCACCAAAAATCACACACTCGATCATTTCTTGATTGGATTGCACCAATGGATTCATCAGAAAAAATTGTTGAGGGTCTCTCTATTGTTCACGAACTATTAGTGAGGTTAACATATCAAATTTTTTACAAATGTAATTGCAAAAGTCACATGGTGGCCACATGGGCCTTTAGGGTTAAGTTGTTTTGTTTGTTTTGTTTTATTTGTTATAGTGAGATCTCCGGAACCGTGTATTTTCCGGTCGCGTTCTTAGTAACATTGGAAAGCTCTCGTTTTATCTAAGATATTTCTATAGAAGTTGTTCAAACTAGAGGGAAGGTTTGTCAAATTCTGCCTTCATGGTCTCAAGTTTGCCTAGCTATTATTTTGTTTCATTACATTTTACGATTCACATTTGCAAAGATGGGGAGTAGGATAGAAGCAACGTTAGTGTTCACCATACCTGTTAGTTTGTTGTTTACCAGAGGGCTTTGGGGAGATGCACTTGGAATTGCAATGTGTGAAGGAGTACTCTTTTTTTCCGTACTTTGTAGATATGAATAGGGTTTTTTTACCAATGTCCTCCATGTTGGCCTCATAGCAAAGGTCAATTTTTTGAGGGACAAATCTAGATAATTCAAATTTTGGCAAAATTGGCAAAATTTTACTAGAAAAAAAGCCCCGGCTTTGGGGTTCTACAAGACGGAGAATACATACAATTCACAGAGTAGCTATTAAAAAGATTGACATTCTTAATATAAAAAAATACTTAGCAAAAGCAAGGAGAACAAATCGCCAGAGAAGATGATTGTAGAAGAGGTGTTGTCTTCAGCTCTAATTGCAGCGTACTCTTTGTTGCTACAAATTAAAAGAGGGTTTCTAAAACCCTCAAGAGAATAGCTCCAAGCCACCTCTTTGTTGCGTATAATTGCCCTTGTTAGGGTTATTAGACAACTGCATTTCTAAACGCAATTGTCACTTGAGAAAAACAAAATCCAAACTCCAAAAATAATTCGGAAGCAAAAGTCTAATTTTTTTTATCAAATATATCTATCAACTCTGATCTTGTACTTGCTTCCATCTATATATCTACACCATTGATAGTTGCACGTTCGAGGCGAATAACAATCATGGAGGCAATATTACATAGTGGCCACAAACTTGCGGCAATACATAGGACCGCCCTCAAAGTACAAAAATCTTCATTTTGAATAGATTTAGTTGCTTTGAGAAGCCTAATAGCAACAATATAATTCTCTCCAAAAGCTACGTAACACTTCAATTCTACACACTACAACCTCACATTCTAGTTAGGCTTGGTAATTAGTAAGCAACGCACATGGGAATACGAGGGTAGGTTATGATATTACAATGGATGGTAATGCCACCCATAAGATCAGATGTGGCCATATTCTTCATACCCAACAAAAAACTCCAAGCCGATTTTAAGACCTAGGTGATATTCTAGATCGAATTGGTCAAGCTCTCTTCACATTTTGAATAGTTACAATTTTCACATTTAGCTATCATTCCGTACGCAAACACTTCATCTACATAAATGTGGTCAAATGCAAAATCAATGAGTTTGGTAAGTGAAGAAACACATTGATTTACTCAAGGAAGCACATGTCCTACATGAATCCCACTATGCGAGTTACAAATTGTCTATATGCAAATTTGAACATAAGTCTTTCTACTTTATGCCAAGCAACCCTCAAGGAAGAGGGTTAGCAATTTCTCATACTTCATACTCGTGTGAACAAGTAGTATTGAAATGTGTATATTAAATATTAGACATGATAAACACCTATTCTCCAAAGATGAAAATGTAAACAACAATGCAACCAATTTTTCTAGCTCCTTCACTTTTAATAAAACATTGGAGGTCATTGAATGGAAAAATTAAGTATACAAAATCTTTAAAAATTACTCTCTTTATTGTCCACTCTTTTTAAAGTACCCCACTACTCCATATTGAAATGAAGAAATGAGAAATGCTAAACAAGTTCACCAAAAATCGAGCATGAATTTGGCTATCCCTACTCATGTTGATATCCTTGTTGCTAGGATGGAATGTAAATTTGAGTCCCTATTTCAAATACAATTCGTTTTCGTAATCCACACCATTACTTTTGAAAAAATATATACAGTCCCATTATGTTGAAATTGTGAAATTGATATCCACTCAGACAAGAATAATATGCAAACTTTAAAACCATGGCCTGCACTCTAGCAATAGCACAATATAGAAGGAACCATATGATTAGAATTTTCTCTCAAGTGAATTGCCAAATTTGTCCAATTTCTAGACCATAATGAAAGTTAGGTCTTATAATCCGTCTTGCAAACAATTGTTGCAAATTCAACAGTCTTTATGCTTAATGATTTGAAACCACAATTCTACTGGTGCTATTTTACGGAGTAAATTCATAAATGTGTAGATTGTTGAAGGAGGTTCATCCACAAATATAGACATTCATCTAATATGTGGCAATATCACACTACTTTAAATTGAAGACAGCTCAATTCTTTTATGATAGTCTCATCTATTCAAATACTTCTTCAAAATTGTGACTTTGCAATACATCACCAAAATAAATAAAAACATTTTTATGTATGTTTTGGTATATTTGACCTCAACCCAAACATTAGCCATAGTTTGGCTTAAAATTTCTCCTAGTCATTTATGTTAACTCAAAATTGTCCAAGAAATCTATTTTTGAATTGTTTGGTCCTTAGAAGTGGTAGTGTGTTTAAGGAACACATTCAATTTCATTCATTCAATATTTTGAGAATGTTTCATCTGAAAAATTGACTTTCTTAATTCAAAAGAGTCCTTTGTAAATGAGATCAATAAAGAATTAAATGAATATAAATCTTTCTAAAAAATTACTTACCCCATAAATGCCCAAGGCCCCAAATTTTGATGTTGACAATACTTTGAAATTAAATAATATCTATTGAAGTTATTATTTTTAAGAATTTATATTTTAATTTGTTGAAGTCTAATTTTAGCAACAAAATCCAATTTTAAAAATGAACGTTTAAAGTACAAGATGGAAGGAACATCTAAAATATTCATATATTTTAAATGGAATTAAAATGCACTAATTCCAATGGTGAGATTGTTCTAGCAAGTAAATTAAACCATGCAAAATGATTTATCTATTCAAGATTTTATACGAGGGTGTCCATTGCAAATTTTATAGTGTTGAAGGCTTTTGGAAATGAGCCTCAAATACACTAGATCTTGGAGGAAAAATCACATTAAAAATTCATTTAAAAAAATTGTAGGGTAGATTTTGAGAAGCCATAAATTGATTGGGGTTATGCATGTTATGCCCTTTACCTCATATTTTTTGATGAGCAATTTTACAAATTTGACATGTGAAAAAGAGGATTGAAAGACTGCAAACTACTTCACAATTTTAACACCCTCATGATCAACATTGTAATCTTTTCAATCTGTAAATGATATTATTACGTGTGTTTTTCCCATTTTATCTCTTACATGTCTATCTCCAAACAAAATTTGATAAAAAATTATCAAAAGATTGACTTCTTGTTCAATTTAGAGCAAATTCCAATAAGCTCAAGGCCTTTGGCATTTAGGGGTTAAATTCTTTATCTTAAGCTTTTAGTATTAAAAAAATTGTAAAAATTCCTTATGTTTGGTTCACATCAACCTTGGGAAGAATTTTGAATTTCAACATTCATTTACAAAATATCGGTTAATACAACCAATAGCATACATTATACAATCTACAAGTCATTGCTTACTTCTTTTTTTTAAAATCATTATTCAATCATGTCTTCTCTAAGTTATATGATTGCACTTTACAACACATCTTCACTTTTTTGAAAATTTAAACTACTTTGGAGTTAATAAGTTGGAAAGTTAAAAAATTTATTATTAACAAATAGAAAAGTGGAAACCCATCCCCCTAACATCAATTCAATATAATATACTGGCTGGACATATGTTAAATTATTAAAGCCGTGCATGGTGTGTTAGAAGATTCTAGAATATTCGTAGAAGAGCCAGGTAAGTACATGAGTAATGGAGTCCAACTAAGGTAGTTTCGGCGCAGTCCTGATGAATCGCCTTTTGTAGATACATTGTACTGTACATGAGCCATTACTGAAGGTTCCTGTGCACAAACGCTCATTCAATCATTAGGGGCTCAAATCATTAGGGTTGAAACCCTAATCAATCTTTCAGGTTGTGTGTACTCTAAAGTAGTACAGCAAGCATTAAGGAGGGGAATATTTATTTATTTATTTATTTTTGACACAAATGAAACGGAATTTCATTGCAGGGGAGAGAAAGGGGAATATTTTTTTTTAGGGACATAAGGTAAAAACATAAAAAACCCGCCAAAAATAAGAAATTAAACCCTGAAGGACCAAGGCCTTTTTTCTGCCAAAAAACACTCAAAACTGCCACTTCTATAGCAAAAATTTAAAAAAAATTAAAATTGTTTTTTTTTCACATCTAACCGTAGGATCTTACACATAATTGGTATAAGAATGTGTGGAAAAAATTTCAGAATTTTTGACCGCACAGATTGCAAGATATCTGCGTTTAAAGTGGAAAAAACAAGTTTTTCAGCACATTGCGGGACCAGATTTTTTGACTTTAAACATTTTTAACTTAAAATTTTTGCACTACAGCGTTTTGAGCTTTAAATCTTTATAGTGGAGAATTGAGTTGAGAGTCTAGGAAAAAAAAAAATTCAAAAAAATTCAATTATCATTCTTAAAAAAATTGTTAAGTAGAAGTAGATACAAGATCGAAGGAAAATCTAAAATATTCATATATTTTAGATGGAATTAAAATGCACTAATCCCAATGGTGAGATTGTTCTAGCAAGTAAACTAAACCATTACAAAAAAAAATTGAAAAATTACAAAAAATGCATTCCGAAATGAATCCTAGAAGTTATTTTTTTCAAGAAGATGCTCTAACTGCCCGAAAAACAAGAATGTCCATAACTTCCTCATAACAAATCCAAATGAAATGAATCAAAGCTTTCCAGATAGACAAAAATATAATCTATGAGAAAAAAAATATTTAAAAAAAAAATTCAAAATTTTGCAAATTTTTTTTGCTGCCCCGCGTCCCCACGCATTCCAAGAAATGGCATAACTTCTCGCTCGAAGGTCCGATTTCAATTTTTTTTTCCCGCCACGTACCTCTTTCAATTCTTCACGTTCACAAAAAGTTTCAAAAAATCAGGCAAAGTAAAACACCAAAAAGGTACATGCCCGAATTCCCATTTGTCCCCCGAGGGGACAATGGTCCTTTAGGGGTTAAGCATAGTTGGGGGAACCTCTATTAACCCCTAGGGGACCATTGTCCCTTGGGGGGACAAATGCGTTTTCGGGCAGGTACCTACGGGCTGAAATTTTGTCGTGATTTTTTGAAACTTTTTTTGGAGATAGAAAAACTGATAAGCTTTGTGGGAATATAATTTTTTCCACAATCGGTGCTCGGGAAAAAAAGCTATGACCAAATAAGCTCAAACGAGGGGGAAGGGGAGTAGTTCGGGCAGCAAGAAAAAATGGCCAAAAATTTGAATTTTTTTTTTAATATTTTTTTTCTGATAGATTATATTTTTGTCTATCTGGAATGCTTTGATTCATTTCATTTGGATTTGTTATGAGAAAGTTATGGACATTCTTGTTTTTCGGGCAATTAGAGCATCTTCTTGAAAAAAATAACTTGTAGGATTCATTTCTAAATGCAATTTTTTCAATTTTTCAATTTCTTTTACATGGTCTAATTTACTTGCTAGAACAATCTCACCATTAAGATTAGTGCATTTTAATTCCATCTAAAATATATTAATATTTTAGATTTTCCTTCTATCTCGTACCTAATTTATTTAACAAATTTTTTAAGAATGATAATTATGTTTTTTTGAATTTTTTTTCCTAGACTCTCAATTGAATTCTCCACTATAAAGATTTAAAGCTAAAAGCTCTGTAGTGCAAAAATTTTGAGTTAACAATGTTCAAAGTAAAAAAATCTAGTCCCGCAATGTGCTGAAAAACTTGTTTTTTTCACTTTAAACGTAGATATCTTGCAATTTGTGCGGTCAAAAATTCTGAAATTGTTTCTACACGCTCTCATACTAGTTAGGTGTAAGATCCTACGGTTAGATGTGAAAAAAAAACAATTTTTAATTTTTTTTACTGTTTGCTATAAATATGGCAGTTTTGAGTGTTTTTTGGCAGAAAAAGGCCTTGGTCCTTTAGGGGTTAAGAAAAACATTTGGTAAGGTAACAGGTTCAAAAATTGCCCACCTAAGAGCTAAAATTGAATTTTGGGAAGGTGAAACGTCTCAAAATATTCTTCACTAAATTTTCCTTGAAAGACAAGAGGAATGGGCATCTAACCCAAGTTGTTTCATATTTTTTGAACCTTTCTGGAATTAGTTATGAAATTTTGAAGTTGAAGTGGCATAGGGCTTTAAAATTGCTCACCCCCTAAATTTACACTTTTTGTACATCGCTGAAGGCTATGAAATAGTTACATGTACAAGCAGTGTACATTTGAATAGGGTGGGCGATTTTAGAGCTTGTTACCTTATTAGTAGCAATTGAAAATCATGAAAAGCATGCTGATACGATGTGGGCTAAATTTAGCTTCAGTCCCCAACCTTTGCTAGTAGGATTGGTGATAAAATCATTTAGAATAGGAGAGGTCCCTCTCCATGTTCTTTCTTTTAGGTTCTAACAGTTACGGGGTTTTTTCGATGCTCATTTTTTCTTCATTTGTCCAACCTTTTTTGGCTTGGTTGTCTTGTATTGTGGGTTTTTTTTAATGCAATGGGTTTCCATTTGTTTAAAAAAATAAAAAAATAAAAAAATAAAATGAATTTAAAAAATAATAATAATAAATTCATAAGACATGCAATTATTATTAAATTCCAAAGCGGAAGTTTATTAGGCCAGTGAAACTATCACATAGCTTGCTCATGAGGCCGAAATCTAAAGATCTAAGACTGGAACGGTTTAGTTAAACTTTTGGGAATACATATAATAAAATCTATTTGTTAATCTCTAAAGGACCATAATGCCACTAGGTGGCTTTCGTAACTACATTTGTAAAAAAATTAAAAATGTGAATCCCAATAACAATCTGTGAACAACAAAGAAATCCTAGATGATTCTTTTGTTGAATTTGTCAATCCAATCTGATCAAAAAATGATCGAGTGTGTATTTTTGGTGAATGTTTTTTAGAATGGAGAAGGCGCTTTGGGCCATCACTTCACATCCTCATATAATTTTTTCTATACCTCAAATGATTTGAAAATATTTATACATCAAAATTATGATGATATGTACACGTGAGGAAAAAATCATGAAAACCTTAAACCCTAAGCCAAAAAAATATATAAAAATATAAAAATTTGCACTTTTGCAATAGAAATGGCAATTTTGAGATTTTTTTGACAAATATGCTTGGAGATTTTTACACATTTTCTTGAATTTTTCATAGAAGTTGTAGTGAACGAATACCTTCTTTTGCAAGTTGTTTTTATTACTTTTGAATAAACATGGCAAAATTTATAGCGTGATATATAATTTGTTGCTTCAAATTATTGAGGCACTAATCATGGTTGTACTTGTGTGCTTTCATTTTGTGACTTTAGTTGTACGATATCATGATTTTATTGATTCTATATCCATGTTGTGGGTTCATTTTATGGCTTTAGTCGTGTGGCCCTAAATTCCATGGCCAAGTTGTGTCTATTTATCTCCTTACACCTAATGCATCCTATATTTGACAACACCTAAATATATCACCAAATAATGGCTAAACTAGTTTCGGCCTAGAGGTTGTCACTTGAATTACTTTATAGTTATACTAATAATATAAGATTTATTTATTTATTTATTATATAAATTAAAATTTAATACAATCATGTATTTGAAGTTTCATAGTAGTAGTATAGACAAAATCTTATCACATTTATTATTATAATGTGAAATTATTTTTTAATATTTTTTCTAATGGAAATATTAACCTTGAAACGACATTGAAGGCACAAAGTGTTTGATAAATGACTTTCTTAGTTGCTGTAGAAATAAATAATGCACCTATTGGTCAAAAAATTGAATCATATTTGAATGATTTAGAATCATTAAGGCGGCGTTCTTGCTGAGTTAATGTCTTCAATAAATGTTTATAGAACATTCAAATTTTGATATAATAGTAATCGTGACACATATTCATAAAAATGATATGTAAATGTAGGGAAGTCATTTTTGTATCAAAAGAATAGTGCAATAAGGTTGTTTGTTTTTCATTGCTTTCATTATTAATTTCAAAAGACATTTCAATGGCTTTTCCACTTTTTCCTCCAAAGTCTCCACCTTCCGCTCCTAAAGAATTCCGATTGCAAGGTCCTTTTGGGTATGATAAGGAGCCATGTCGCAAAAAAGGATTGATTGTCAATTCTAAGGTAAGTTAATACATTGATATAATAAATAAATTAATCAAATATATTGATTATTGTGATTGTCAAAATTTGTTCCGTATTTCATGCCTACCACAATATATAAGGTGATGAAATTTTGTGTATTTATTTTTATCTTTTTTTGATTATAACTTTGATTTCTAGCTTGATTATAGGGTTTTGGATTTGACTAAGGATTGTAATGAAATGTAGATGAGATGATTTGATGTAGATAAGATGAAATGATTTAGAGATGACAAATTTTCATTAATTTGGTATAATATGAGTAGATGGATAATGAAATGTCATTGAAATAAATAACATTAATCAAGAATTCACTTGAAGGATGTATATTTCTTTACATATTATCCAATTTCATTTTCCTTTTATACAATATTAGAAGTTTAATGCACGGGTTCATATATTTTTTCCAGTGCATAAATATCATTAATTTATTTAAATTATTTCCTTTTCCTTTATATGTAAATGATGTTGCCTAGGGCTATCAAACTTCATAATTATTTTTGCGTGAGTGCCTCTTGAAAAAAAATTGACAACTTGAAAATTGAATCATACAACTACAAAGGGAGTTTTACAAAAAAAAAAGCTCATTACATAATTGTGTGCTTTATTTGTGCAAAATTTAGGAACCTTTCAATGCAGAACCTCTTGTACATATATTGAGCTCTTCTTACTTGACAAATGAAGACATATTCTATAAGCAAAATCATGGGCCTATCCCTATTCTACGTGATCCTACAACGTACTACTTCTATTATAATTTTGTAACATCAAGAAAAATGAGTATTATTTTGGGTCCATCATTATAATATTTTAGATTGACTCGGTATATACAATATATTTTATACAACTATATTTGATGTAGAATGTCTTCACGCTTTGATTTGTAGCTTGCAAATTTTGATTAGGCTTTTTTTTGCAGATACAATTTGGTTGTTACAGGATTCGTTCCAAACTCCCTCTTTCTTTCTCTTGATTTTTTGAAGTAAGTATAATTATCTTTGATTACTTTATGCTTTTTAAATTTCATATAGTAACAAAAATGAAACTTGCAATGGTGACTTTAAAGAAATCATCATTTGCATTTTAGTGCTTGCAAAACTTAAATTGACTACAATTTTATGGTTCCATTGTTTTTTTCTGATTTTTCCAGGTCGCTACCAAAATATATTGTGGTTGCAACATTGCAAGTAAAGTTTGAAGTCTAAAAATGCATTTATTTTCAATACTACTTTGATTGAAGATGCTTTAGTATAGAAGGTTGCTAAAATCTCTGAAAATCATATGGATATTGAGAAAAGATTATTCATACAAAGTATACATAGTGTGCAGGAAATCGGAGGACAGAGATGAGTAGAAAGCGGAAAGTGAATGGTGTTGGTTGGGGAGCTGGAGCTATTGGCACTGGTAATTTATTATCTATAGTGCATCTTATTTTCCATGTAGTGAAAACATCATTTAAATTTCTTTAATGTTTAACAAATTGAAGATTGTGCAAGGTCTAGAGTAAGTTTTTGAATGTTTTAATTTCATCCATATAAGAGAAGATTTTTTAGATAGTTCAATTTATTTCAAGTTTTTTGAAAATTATACAATGTAATTTATTATAAAGCTTTCAAATTTGAAATGATATGAATATGACCATTCAAATTCAATCAATTTTGGAATATATATTTTGAGTGTTTCCAATACAAGGTGTAGTAAAGAATGTAACAACAAATCTTGATACTATTTTTTGAGATTTTGAACGATACACTTTGCAATATTGCTTTAATTATATACAAAAGGCTTAGTAGGATTTTCTAAATATGTATCTGTGGTTATGAAGTTGTATTTTGTAACATATTTGGTTTACAAAGAGAGGTCATGTATGGATAGATCTCTCATCATGTGTTCATTGCGGTGTGATAAATTATTTGTCATAACATCTAAAGTAGCTTCTTTCAAGCATGTCAATTGTGCATGGTTGTTCTCTAAATTTAAAATGGACTCATGATATTTGAATCAGCCTAAACTTATACTAGTATTCTAAATATGTAATCTTTTATTGGGTAACCTTAATAATATCCTTTATATTCATATATAAACAGCTGCATGGGGAGGAACAAAACTTTCAAATATACTCAAACTTGCCGGTGTAGAGTACTACTCTGATATTTCAACTTTGAAAGGAAGGCATGTTGAGTTTGTGAGTTGTGACTTTTGTAAGGTACTATTTAAAAAAATCTAAAATGTTAGTAGATTGTGGCTACTTATAAAATCTCCAATTCTTGATTAAACTTCTCTTGTATTTACTATTATTTATTATAATAATAATAATAATAATAAGTGTGTTTTAAAAATAATTTCAAATTAGTCCTCAAAATTTGAACCAACAATTATGATATTTAGGTACTTTGAATTGTGTAAAATTAACATTCATACATAAATGGCTACAAAAAATATAAAAATAATAATCCTCATGTTTCTTAAGAAATTTTTTTTAATAGGAAGAAGATGGAGGACCATATAAGGCTTCAATACCTTTGTTGCATGCAACTACTCCAGAATCAGATGTTTTATTGGCTTATGAAATGAATGGAAAGGTAAAAATATTTAATATTATATTACATTTGCCTATTAATTGATAAACACATGTCCCTTATTTTATTTCATGGTTATTATTAAATATATGATTTTCTTACTCTCTCTATATATTTTTTTGCTTTTAATTATCACTTGACATGTGAATTTTGTTATTTTGTACTCTTGTAGTTGCTTAGTCGAGATCATGGATATCCATTGAGGGCAATAGTTCCAGGGATTGTTGGAGCTCGCTCTGTAAAATGGATTGAAACAATTATTATCTCAAGATTTGAATGCCAAGTATGTAAGAACATTGTTATTCTACATTAAACTTTAACATCCAAAATTTGCATTGAAATCTCTTAAATATTAGTTTAAAACAATTTGTGATAATTCAACAATTAAATACATTATAGGCTTTGTATAATATTTTGATTCTATTTTGAATTAGGGTTATTTCCAACAACAAGATTACAAGACAATTCCACCTTATATTGATTCAAGCAATGTTAATTGGAAATCAAGACGTCCATTGATGGACTTTCCTATTCAAGTGATTTTTTAGCTAATGCTTGGACAATATTAAACCCCTAAAGGCCCAAGGCCGTTTTTCTGCCAAAAAACCATCAAAACTGCCATTTCTATAGCAAGGAGTAAAAAAAAATGAAAAATGTTTTTTTTTCACATCTAACCGTAGGATCTTACACCTAACTAGTATGAGAATGTGTGGAAAAAATTTCAGAATTTTCGACCGCTCAGATTGCAAGATATCTGCGTTTGAAGTGGAAAAAACAAATATTTCAGCACATCGCGGGACTAGATTTTTTGACTTTAAACATTTTGCACTTAAAATTTTTGTACTACAAAGTTTTGTGCTTCAAATCTTTATAGTGGAGAATTAAGTTGAGAGTCTAGGGAAAAAAAATATTCAAAAAAACTTAATTATCATTCCTAAAAAATTTATTAAGTAGAAGTAGGTACGAGATAGAAGGAAAATCTAAAACATTAATATATTTTAGATGGAATTAAAATACAATAATCCCAATGTGAGATTGTTCTAGCAAGTAAACTAAACCACGAGAATTTTTATTTTTTTTAAATTGCAAAAATAGCATTCAGAAATGAATCCTACAAGGGTTTTTTTTCAAGAAGATGCTCTAATTGCCTGAAAAACAAGAATGTCCATAACTTTCTCATAACAAATTCAAATGAAATGAATCAAAGCTTTCCAGATAGACAAAAATATAATCTACAGGAAAAAATATTTAAAAAAAAAAATCAAATTTTTGCCAGTTTTTTTTTGCTGCCCGGACTGCCCAGTTATGAAAAAAGTAACATATTTGGCCATGACTTTTGACTCCTATTTCAGAATGTCCTGAAATTTAGTGCATATGAAAAATATTCCTCGCGCCCACCTTTTATTAAAATTTTAGCTTAAAATATGGAAATCTCTAGTCACACGGACCTGCCCAAAATTTCTATACGGCCAAAAAACGCATGCCGGTCCTTTAGGGGTTAATGGAAATACTCAGGAACTTGTAAACATGTATTAGATGCAATTATTACAAAATCACATGGTTGTATTTTGAATGAGTTTCAAAGTGTCAAGTAGTAGATTGAGCCTTATATCACTTAATCAAACATTTTAAATGATTTATGTACAGAGTGTCATTTGTGAACCAAAAGATGGAATTATAGTGAAATCTGGAGATACGGTGAGATAATTTTTTTAAATTTAATTTTGTTATTATTGGATGAATCTATTGGTCTACTACAACATGATTTGGCTATGATGAATTTTAAGATATTTTATATAATAATATATTAGAAAATAGGATTATAACTTATCCTCTCCACATATATATTCTCATTATATGGCATGGAATTTAAAACAATATAATTGTGGAGTTTAAGGACCAAGATATATGGACATTTAGCAATGAATCAATACAGCTTAATCACTTTTTTAATTTAGCATGTTCATGCCTTATTTAATCTTTTTTATTTGAATTTTTTTGGTCCATTTAAAGAAGATAAATGAAACTCATGGATGATTTTGAACCTCTCAGTTTTTCTATTTATATTATAAATTTTAATCTATCCTTCATGCTTGCTCCAAAATACAAAGTTATATGATATAGTTGCATTTGATAAAGCTATTTTTTCAATTTTAACTTACAGTTAAATACACAATATGATAGATTTAAAAAAATTCTTGTAGGTGGATCTCTATGGATATGCTATTGCAGGAGGTGGACGAGGCATTGAGAGGATAGATATCTCAATTACCAATGGAAAATCTTGGTTGGAAGTACGTCAATTACCTAAATTGCAAATTGATGTTGTGAAAGATGATTCTCATTGTCCTAAATGGGCTTGGACTTTGTGGGAGCTCAAATTTGTTGAAGTTGAGACTCCATGTATAGTTATTGTTAAAGCGGTAAATGTCTCCATACTAATTTTCTTCCAATAAATAATACATTTAGCTATCAAGCATTTGCTACCATCCATTAATTATGGCATTTATTCATTCTAGCTCAAAAAAAAAGATTGTGATATACCAATATAAAACTTGATTATGTCTTAATTAGATTGCATTTATAATGTTTGAATCTATTTACAATATTGTACTCTAATCTCTAAAAAAAAGTTGTAAGATACATTTATTCAAATGCAACTAGATTATGATAAACAACAAAACTTCTTAAAGCCATGAGAGACTCTTCTAAAGGGGCATAACCTTCTATAAAAAAATGTGGGTTGAGCATCCATTCAATTTTTGGATAGCTCACAACTTGTGAGATCCCACACATATAGAGTTTAACCACACAAAGATGCCCCACAAGGATCATTTAGTTAAAAGCATTTATGTGAGGTGAAATAAAAACTTGTTTCATCGGCTTACCCCTAGGGATTTACACATAATGAAGCTCAATAGATGGAGTGAGGCACAATGCACCTGAGCTCCCTTGATTGAAAGACTCCACTTTGCCATTTGGAGAGGGGGGGGCTTTACACCAATCTCCCTCATGTACACAGTAGAGTTGTTATTTTAGAGTGTTGCATCTTACTTTTGTACGTATAATTGTGGTTGTAGATTGTTAGTAATACAATAGCACAATTTGTATGGATTTTTTGAATTTATTCCATTTATATTTTTAATACATTGTATCAATACCTATATCCATACATAATATTGCATTAGCATTCCGTATTAGGGAACTATATGTATTCTGTATACAGTATCCATCTCAAAGTTTTTTTTGGTTTGGGTTTGGGGTGTGGGGTGATGTTTTTCTTTTTTCTTTTTTAATTAGGAAGGGCAGGGGAGGGGCTGCCTGCCGGCGTCATTTGGATGCATAGTTGAATGAGCAAATTTGAATTTATATTTATTTAAAAAACAAGTGTTTCCAACACTTCATAACATCATTTATTTAGTGTAACTTAGTCAATGTCAACCCTGAACTGTAAGTTTTGGCAGATTTCTATCATTTTTTTTCTTTTTTAATTAGGAAGGGCAGGGCGAGAGGCTCCCTGCGTCTTTTGGATGCATAGTTGAATGAGCAAATTTGAATTAATATTATTTAAAAAAAAATGTGTTTCCAACACTTCATAACATCCTTTATTTAGTGTAACTTCGTCAATGTCAACCCTGAACTGCAAGTTTTGACAGATTTCTATCATTTTAAAATAAGAAATGGCAGTTTGATTTTAATCTGATCAGCCAGGTGGGTGCTGCCGGCACTTGAATGTCTGTTTTTTTTTCAGGTCGACAGTGCTGGAAATGTTCAACCTGCAGAGGTGGATGAGATTTGGAATCTGAGGGGACTCCTGAACAATTCCTGGCACTCGATAAGAATCAATGCACCGAGTCCACCTCCGGAGAAGTTGTAAGAAGCCTGTTGCTCTGTTGTAGTTAAGTATTTTTTTGGTGCACTTGTGTGGAGGTCAACCTCTGAATTCAATATGAATTTTTATTTTTATTTTTTATTTTTGAAACAAATGAAACGAGATATGAAATTTTTGATTATTAGTTCAGAGATACAGTAATCTCTTGAATTAAGGTCTACTTCATGCATCTACCGTATTACAGTTGCGTTTTATTTACGGGTATGTTTGCACTCGGTGTTAACCCTTAAAGGACAGAGGGGTGACCCTTGAAATCATCCTTTTGCATTATTTACCGTGTGAATCATAGGCTTAAAAAATTGTAAAAGCACTTGTTGGAAGTCAAGCTATTGTAGAAGATCTCTCCTTTTCACAGCAAATTCCAAGGATGAATAGTTGCACTTCTGCTCTATACAGTTTGATTCTCTGTCATCCATTGGCCACAGAATGGCCTCCTCATCGCTCAAGGGTTAAAGAGTGTTGTTATGAGGGTCTTAGAAACAAATTTAGACCTACTTCTGGATTGGATTCACATTGCAAATATTGCCCCTAACACCAAATGTGAATATACCCTTTTAATCACGTAGTTTTGCAATAACAAGTGCAACTTAGATCCCTGTTAACTTTTAAGGTAAGATAAGGTGGGTACACCCAAAATTGCAATTTGCCTAAAAACGCCATCATCACTCTGTATGCATTTCCAAAATCAATATGTACGTAGATTTCAAAACATTAGTCTACCAAAAAGAATTTTTAACCTTCATAATTTTTGCATATGGTATCCAAATATTGCGCTCTTTGGTGAATTGGAACCTCCTTCCACTCACCAATAAGAAAATATGAAAATTTGACTAGTCTTATAATAGTAATTAGGCACAATAGCAAAAAGTGGCGGTTTGGGAGGTGATATTGATTATAAGATTACCAATAATCAACCCTAGATTCTCATGTTTAGAAAGTATGCAATTTAAGCACGAATCCATATGAGTTGGTTGTAGAAACATGGTTGAAATTCGGTGAACTTAGTTTTATATAGTTAATAGCAAACATTCAATTGGTTATAATATGTGCAAATTTAATGTGACTTGTTTTACAACTAGGCCTGCCCCTGGTCCTGATTGGGCAAAAAATGCTGCTGAAAATGCTGCACGACGATGTAAGTCTCCGGAGGACCATGCCCATGATCAACCACCTCCGGATGTATTGGATGACTTTTAGTCTCTAATGAAAACAATTTTTGGTTTGAATATTTGTAAAGAAAGATTTTAAAATGTAATTTACATAAATAATTTAGTTTCAAATTGTGATTTATAAAATTCAAGTTTGAACCCGTAAAGGACAATAAGCTCCCATGGAGCTTTTTGATGGCTCGGTAGGTTCATACAAAGTCCTTTTTTAATGGATGAAAGTGAAATTTTACTTAAGATTTGTGCTTGTATTAGCTATATAAAAATATGATTATTTTCCCAATTGATGTCTATATCAAAAGTTATGGGGCTCAAAAGTTTATGGACAATTTGGGTAGCATGCTAATAGAGAAGGCAAGTAGTTAGGCAAATTGTGAATGTATTTCCATCAACAGCTTTGAATGTATGTATCTTGCAATCTATGAAGCTAAATAGGCTAATTTTTTTTCCACACTCTCTTGTATTAGTATAGGTTAATATTGTTAAAAAAAAATTAAATCATTTTTTGTCCAATTAGAATAATTGTAGAACCATTAGCTAAAATTCTAGTGTAAATTCATGAGATTTTTTTAATTCCACTTGATTTAGAAAAGTAAATACTTGTCTTTACCATTGGGATTTTGATTCTTTGGTAAAATACGAGTTCCCAAAAAAATCTAGCTTATGTAGTTGCGTTTTTTTGGACGTCATCTCAATGCAAGATTTTTTATGTACATTAAACACCTCCATTATCTTTAAAAATTGGCATAAAAGTAACTAACATAATTACAATACCTACCTATTGGTTCAAGTTTTCAAAGTTGGTCTTGCCTCCTTCCCCACAAAGTTTAGTCACAGTATGTTGACCATGTTGGACGAGGCCCCCCATTTTTTTTTTTCTAATTGCAAATGTTATAATTTTGCAATTTGCATAGTTAAATTGTTTGAAATTTTTTCTACAAATTCCTACAGTAGTCTAGTAGAGATTTGTATGGTTGAATGTTCAAAAAATGTGTTAATATTTTAGTTATGCTCAAAGCACTAGAAAGTGGCAATATTAGACATTTTTTGTAAAAAAATTGTAAAAAGTAAATTTGAATCTATGTTGTTAGAGAAATTACTATTGTCATTAATATTTATAAATTAAATGTAAGTTGTTCATTCATTTTTTTCATAATTTGACTAAATTTTTTACATTGACAATACAAGAGTTCTTTGTTTGCAATGGGATCAAAACTATCTTCTAAAGAGGGACATACAAAGATCTTATTGATTATTTAATCATTCCTATAAATCATAAATAAATAAATAAATAAATAACGTGATTTGCCCATCCACCCTCCAAACCAAAAACAAAGACGACTTTGATATAGGTACAATATATGGAATATATATGTACATATATGGGATACAAGATATGATTGTTGATCCTATATCAATTGCAATCTATTATGTTCAAAAAAGATATACATATGGAAGGATGAAATTAATATGATTCTTTCACTACTTAAGTGAGGGGGTGAGTGACATGAATTCATTTATTATCCCCTAAAAATGGGATTACAATTGTATAATCTTGAAAATAGTTATTATTTCAACATTGATAGCGCGTTGAGAGAGAGAAAGACCATTGTGAAGGTGTTTTTTTGACCAAAAAAGCATTTCAAAATTGCCATTTCTAGTGCAAAGAAGAATAGATGAAAACCAAATATTTCTTTTGCATCCAATTGCATGATCTTGAATTAGACTAATATGATCAAAGTGTTATACATAATTCAGAAACTGTGGTGTTTTGAAGCCCACAACAACTTCAATGTACTTGTATAGTCATCAGTAGAAGAAAAATGAGTCCTCAAGGGGGCTGTGAGTTCCTAGACACTAGCTAAATTTTTTTATAATTTATAATTTTTTTTAAACAAATGGGAGACCCACTGCATTAAAGGAAAGCAAAGAACAACAAACCAAGCCATAACGGTTGGACAAAGAGAGCCACAAAAGAATCAGCCCACGAAAAGAACCACAAAGCCACTAAAAGAACCACTAAAAGAAAGAGCACTCTGGAGGACGAACCTTGTTCCAAAACACCTCTTTATCTCCCCTCTTACTAGCTAGGACGGGGGATTGAAGTCAGACACGCTCAAAGATAGATAGATAGAAACTCTGGTCTTCGAAGATGGCCGGAGTAAATAAAGTGTCTGTTCATCATGACAGTGAGCCCATGTCCACCAGATCAAGGGCCATTGATGCAAAACTACTCTTCTCTTTTGAGAACAATTAAAAGTAACCAAGATTAAAGTTGTTGGGTGGATATGAATTATAAGTGTAATGTGCAGTGAAGGGGTGTCACCAAGTCATGAGTTTAGAGGTTGGTTGGAGAGGAACTAATTGTTACGATTATGTGGTTTAGGTTCGATTCCCGTCGGGTTCATTTGAGCAATGGCGTGATAGACATGACTTGGTGCTGCCAACACGCTCAAACCTATTGTGGAACCTATTAGACAGATGGGGATGATGTCGAGCTCCACATTTTTTTATTTTTTGGCCAACGAACTGCAAAGCATTAATATAATTTAGAAAATATTAGAAAATTGAAAGAAATAATCAATTAAAAGAAATACAAATTTCAGAATTTTCAAATCTGATTTTTATAATATTTTAATTATTATTTTTATTATATATATATTATATATATTATAATTATTTTTCTTTTTTCTTTTTTCTTTTTTCTTTTTTCTTTTTTCATATATTTTAATAATATTTTAATTTAAAAAAATATTTTTTGTTGTGGACACTATTCATCATTGATGATGAATAGTGGCCATTGTTTCATTCGAGGGAACTCCTAAAGGGGCTAAAAGGGAAGCAAATCCCCTTAAGGGTTGAACCCTTAAGCGTTGA
Organism: Pseudisothecium myosuroides; assembly: GCA_951799445.1. Classification (NCBI taxonomy): domain Eukaryota; kingdom Viridiplantae; phylum Streptophyta; class Bryopsida; order Hypnales; family Lembophyllaceae; genus Pseudisothecium; species Pseudisothecium myosuroides. Next base: position 11,174,488 of record OX637291.1, on the reverse strand, counting down.
TTTTTCTTCTATTGACCCACAACAAAGCTTAAACCTTCATCTGCATTTATTCTTTGATAAATCCACTTGTAGGATCTTTTTATTTAACATTTTCAATTACATCCTTTCAAAATATTAAAGTTTATATCTCCCTTTATAAATTCAATGTGCCTAAACTTCAAAAGTAAGGTAGGAGTCTCTAAAATTGCACAGGCATTAAGAATTGTCCCTATAAATAGCTGTGAAATGGACATGAGGTGGTTCTAAAACTGATCTCTATAGTCATTCAATGAATCAAGGAAAAAACATTATTAACTGTTGGAGGCAATCATTCTCTTTGCTTTCCCCATCTTTCTTTAGAATTGCAAGTGAACAGTTTATGGAAGACCTAGGGTCACAAATAGGGACCAACGATCCAACTTGTTTGAAAATTAATAACTAATTCAATAATGCTTCGAAAAATATGAAACCAATTGTGCTAGATTCCTCATCTATTTATCTTTGTTTGAAAAATGAGCTAAAAAACATTCTCAACTAAAAAAATTCATGAAAAAGGCAGACTAGCCCTTTGATGAGCGATTTCTGAGCCTCCTACCTTAAGTTCTAGCCCATCTCAGAGGTGACATTATATCTTTCAACATTTTTAGAAAAACACAAATACAGTATGTACCACAACTTGTGCATTTTATTCAATATGTTGGAAAATGGATTGAAAATGTATGGAAAAAATTTAACTGAAGAAACTTCCATTTTCATTTTCAAAAAATAAATAAAATCAAAGGTGGTACTTTATAAAAGAAAATTCTAAATCGCCAATAGCTTTAAAAAGAAATTGAAACGATTGAAAAACTTCAATTATACAACAATGCACAACTAAAATGAATTGGACATAGTATAGGTATAAATAACAAGAAGGCAATATGGACTCGACCATATATATTATACTTTTCATATATATTTGGTGTACATAGCTCTTTGAACTTGAAAATGAGGCGGAAAAATCAAGAAAATGTTCTAATGGTCTTCTACGACCAAAATTTTGTAAATGTTCTAAAGATAAGACAAATACCCGACAAGGCAAATATTTAGATAAAAGGACATTTCGAGCACACATGCAATGTAAACAACAAAAGGAAATTTGAAGAGAAAGAGAAAGAGAACTACATAGCTCTCATGTATAAGAAGATGTGGATCCATCAATTTTAGAAGCTATCACTCTTGATATGGATCTACCACCATTAAAATTAGCTCCATTACCATCTTCAAAAAACTTTCTAGTGTAATTTTTGAAGAGGTTCAATCCCATGATGTGCATTATATCAAATACAAAATCATTAGATAAGTCAAATCCATACAAATGGTACAATTGCTACAACTTTGATTCTCTAGATACACCAGATAATCTACCATGTCGTTCTATCTCTCCTTGAGCTGATCACTATAAATACTCCATTCTTGCAAACTTAGAAATAGCTTTTGCAATGTCCTTTTGTTAGGGGATGCAAAACTTGATCTTGGTTCTTATCATATTTCCTTCCACCCATTTAAAAATAGCTCATTTAGCTACGTCTACATCTTGTGGGTCCGAAGCTCTTCAATCTTCCAATCTTGCTCTGTGCGACGTGGTCACCTGTTATAAATATCAAGAATGCCTGAATCATTGATAAACCATTTGAAGTTGATAAAGACCTGCTAAATCCACCATTGGATAAATGTACTTGCATTTAATGCCCTTTGAAAATAACATCTCTAGTTCTTCTACAAATGGTTGTAAAAAATAGAAAATGTATTTTTTATGCACTTGTCTTTTATATTTTCTACAACCATTTGTAGAAGAACTAGAGATGTTATTTTTAGAAGGCATTAAATGCAAATACAACTATCTAGTTGGTAGAATTAGCAGGTGTCTATCAACTTCAAATGGATTATCAATGATTTTGTCACTCTTGATGTTAGTAACAAGTGACCATGTTGCATAGTGCAAGATTGGAAGATTGAAGAGCTCTGGGCCTGTAGGATGTACAAGAGGATGTAGAAATTGTAGAATGAGCTATGTCGAGATGGATGCAAAAAAATATGCTTACAATAAAAAAACAAGAGCAAGTTTTGCATCCCCTAACAAAAAGACATTACAAGAGTTATTTCTAGGTGTGCGAGAATGAAATATTTATAGTGGTCAACTCAAGGAAAGAGAGCAACATAGTAGAGTATTTGGTGTATCTAGAGAATCAAAGTTGTAGCGGTTGTACCATTTGTATGGATTTGACTTATCTAAAGATTTGGTATTTGATGTAATGCAAACTGTAGAGGTGAACCTCTTCAAAAATTACACTAAAAAGCTTTTTGAAGATGGCAATGGAGTTGGTTCTAATGGTGGTAGATCCATATCAACATTGATAGGTTTTGGAATTGATAGACCCACATCTTCTTGTATATGAGACCTATGTAATTCTTTTTTTCTTTGAATTTGCTTTTGTTGTCTACATTGCATGTGTGCATGAAATGTCCTTTTATCTACATATTTGCCTTGTTGAGTGTAAGTCTTGCATTCAAAACATTAGCAAAATTTGGATGTAGAAGACTCCAAGGACGGTTTCCTTCACCTTTGGGCCTCATTTTTAAGTTCAAAGAGCTATGTACACCAAATATATATGAAAAATATAATACATATGGTCAAGTCTTTATTGCCTTCTTGTTATTTATACCTACATTATGTTCAATTCACTTTTACTTTCACTAAAGTAAAATTTTAGTATAATCTAGATTTCGTAGTAACTTTACATACATAAATTCAATTACTTTTTTAAATTTAATTTCTTATTCTACATTTGCATTCCAATATACTATATTTTGAATAAAGTAAAAGAAATAGTTTACTTTTACTTTTAACAAAAATAAAACACATAGTTAAAAGTAAAATAAAACCCTCTTTCAAATTCCATAATCAAAATTTATACTTGTATAATGCATGAAAAATAATTCTTTTGAACAAATTTGTAGTTAATCTTTAAAAAAAAATTATTGTATTTGATATCAAATTTTACTAATAGACTAGTGTGCCATGTGCCGTTGCCACATCCAAAATCAAAATAAAAGTATTTTTTCATAATTTTTTAATTCATAAAACTTTGAAATTCAATATCTTTTCTTTTGTAGGTCGGAACACCACAAAACAAAGCCTGTGCACCCCTCCTTGCAAAGGGCTTTCTGACAGTACCAAACATATGATTGGGGGACTCACAATCCAAGAGATCTCACCATAATAAAAAAAACAAAAACAAAAAACAAACTGAATTTAAGGTACGGATATCAATCAGTGGATTGATGCAAACTGAATTCTGTAGTTTCTGATTTTTATGTAGCATGTATTCTATGTGAAGGCCAAATTCAAACATAAATTAAGTATTTTTTGGAGTGTCTAAATGTTTGGAATATTACAAGTGAATTTTTCAAAATATTGCACAAATTTCCATTTATATTGTTTGAATTTTAGAACATTTCTGAAATCCTACATCACATCTTAAGCCCTGCAAGAGAGGTTTCCTAAATTAAGAAAACCTAGAAGTTACCAAACACAAAAAAAAATTCAAGCGCCAAAATGTCAAATCTCAAACACCAATAGTTCTAGCTGCCGAAACCATGTGCACGCGAAAAAGAAACAATTCCGGCACTTAGGTGCGGAATCAATTCTTCACGTACAGTGTTGGACTTGGTTTGAGCATGTCATAGTTTCTGTCCAATGGCAGTGTGCAGAGGCTGCCCAACAAATCATGGGGGAACTGGAGTTGGCGTTTTCCTGCTGTTGATGTCATGGATTCAGTGGCCTTTGGTCTTGTCTCTCCCACTGCACTGCACTTGCCCCATTTTCTTGGCCCCTTGGGATGTTGAAGGCTACTTTGGTCAGGCTATGCACTTCAAGCATGCCTGCACATCTGTTTCAGCTATAAATCTCTGGGATCAAGCTTTGTTTTTCAAGCTCTCTCAAAGTCAGTCCTGTTTCATTTATGTCCAAAAAAAAGCTCTCACTGTCCAGCAATGCCAACTGGGTCATACAGTATACTGAAAACAACTTTGGTGCAAACCCATTGGCTCCTATCTGGGTGAAGTGGAGCAGCAATGCTTTGCTAGCTTCAAACTTGTCCAAAGATTGCTGAGATTGCCGCAGTGTGACTGTCACTGGGTTGGTTGAAGATGACTGTAATTTACTTTTTCTACCCAAAACTAACTTAAATGAAGTATAAGGTCAGAAACAAATTGCAGGAGCATTTGGACTTAGTGTAGGGGGCTGTAAAAGCAACCCTTTACCAGCTGATTTGCATTTTGGGGGAAGCTAAACTCCTTAAAACAATTTTCAGTAAATTTTTGTGGTAAGAAAAATGGAATTGGCATCTAACCCAAGTCGTTTCATATTTTTTGGACCTTCATGGAATTAGTTATGAATTTTTGAAGTTGAAAACACAGTGGTTTCTAAAAGCGCCCCCCTCCTGAAATGTACACTTTTGGTACATGTTAAGTGGCAAAATCTACCAGATCGCTTTTAGAGACAGGTCGCTTTTACAGCCCCTTACCTTAGAGCATCTCCACCAGGGCACGCCAAACTGCCCCGGCAGGAGGTTTCCTAGACCCTTTTGATTTATTTTGCCCCACCAATTGGAGAATTTTGATTTTGTCAACGCAGGCTTCAGTAAATTTCTGTCACCACACGCCAAGTTGCAGTGGCTTGGCCATTTGACTTGCGTCACTCTACTAAGGGAGACGACCCATTTCTAATCACTTAAGCAATTCAGCATATTTGGTGTATGGGTATGATGAGGGGAAAAATTTCCCCATTTAGAGAAATAGATTTAAGAAGGATTCCATATTTTTGTACATTTTTTTCCTCAAAAATAAAATTACTATAAATTTTTTTCGTGAAGATTCTGTTCAACCTATTCATCTTATGCAGGCCATCATATTTCCAACCATGGTCTGGTTACAAAATCGACAATGCTTCAATGGAGGTGATAATTGTAGCCTCCAATGTACATCTTGTAGTCATTCTATGCTTTCAATGTACACCTCCGTGAAATTTGTACTTCCCCTTCTCACAAATATATGTGTGAGCATACACCTAAACCACCAATTGATCATAAACAAAGCAGTCTATTTAGCGGAAATGGGTGGCTAATCAGAAATGGGTTAGCTCCCTTAGCAGAAAGAGAATGATTTGGACCTGTTGTCGATGAAGGAGCCCAGTTGGGTATTGAACGGGGTCAGGTTTGCATTGAATGATCAAAATCTCCGGGCTGTAAATTAAGTCACCAGTTCCAAACCATCGGCATGTAAAATCTAGCCGCGTGTCATTTCCTTGCGTGGCTCAAGAATGTGAACCCTGGGAACCGGGTTCAACTGGGTGGTAAGGTAGACACACCCATTCCTGTCTATGTACCCCATTTTGTCATCATGTACAAATGTAATAAATTCTAGAAAGAAAATGTGTGCCTTTACTATATTCCGACGGAATGAGGTAAACGGACGAGAATGGGTGCGCCTACCTTAAGCCACTGTGGAATGGATGTTGGTAAGGGCCAAAAAATTTGATGGGGCCCTTTTCAAATAACACGCACGCCACAGACAATGTGGTGTGTCAATTTGGCACCTCACTGGTGGAGACGCTCTTAGATTTAGTAATTTTAGTGTGTACTAGTGTAGCCATGTGCCGTTGCCACAGCCATAACAAAACTAAAAATCATTTTTAAAACCAAATTTTAACTCAAAAATTCATAAATTTCCCACCGTAGCTCCAAACAAAGCCCGTGCACCCTCCTCGTTGAGGGCTTTCCAGTGGTACCAAGAACGTGGCAAATTGACACATGGTTCAAAAGATACATAATCTACCATAATTTAGTAATTTTCAAGATCCAAAAATAACTCAAAAATCTATAATGTTCACATCCTAGGTCGGAACGCCATGAAACCAAGCCCGTGCACCCCTCCTTGCCGAGGGCTTTCCGACGGTACCAAGCACGCGACTAGGGGACGCACGGTCCGGGAGATCCCAACGTGACAAACAAAATAAACAAAACAAACAAACAAAACAAACAACCAAACTTAAGGTATGGACTAGTGTAGCCCTGTGCCGTTGCCACAACCAAAACAAAAATAAAAGTCATTTTGAAAACCAAAAATAACTCAAAAATCCATAACTTTTCCACCATATGTTCAAACGCCACGAAACAAAGCCCGTGCACCCCTCCTCGCTGAGGGCTTTCTAGTGATACCAAAAAATGATCAATTGACACACGGTTCAAAAGATACCTAATTTAGCATAATTTAATAATTTTTAAGAACCAAAAATAACTCAAAAACCCATAACTTTCCCACCGTAGGTCCAAACGCCACAAAACCAAGCCCGTGCACCTCTCCTCGCCAAGAGCTTTCCAACGGTACCAAGAGTGCAACCAAAATCAAAAGAAAAGTAATTTCCTAATTTTTTGATCCATAAATACTTCGAAATTCAATAACTTCCTCACCATATAACTCCAAATACGACGAAACCAAGCCCGTGCACCCCTCCTCGCCAAGAGCTTTCCGATGGTACGAAGCACGCCACCAGGGGTCGCATAGTCCGGGAGATCTCACTGTGACAAACAAAACAAATATGGTACCTAAATATAGAAGAATATACCATGCAAACTTAATAGAAGAGACTAGTATAGCCCTGTGCCGTTGCCACAACCAAAACAAAAGTAATAGTCATTTTTAAAATAAAATAAACTAAAAAATCCATAACTTTTCGATCGTGGGTCCAAACACCACGAAACAAAGCCCATGCACCCCTCTTGGCTGAGGGCTTTCCAACGGTACCAAGAACGTGATAATTTGACTCACGGTTCAAAAGATACATAATTTAGCATAATTTAGTAATATTAAGATCCAAAAATAACTCAAAAATCCATAACTTTCGCACCGTAGGTCCAAACGCCACAGAATCAAGCCCGTGCACCCCTCCTCCCCGAGGGCTTTCCGACGGTACCAAGCATGCCTCCGGGGGACGCACGGTCCGGGAGATCTCGATGTGACAAACAAACAAACAAAACAAAACAAAACAAAACAAAACAAAACAAACAACCTGTCTTAAGGTATCGATGTTTGGCCGAGATTGTTTCTGGGCTTCCATTGCCAAACAACATTCTTCCTCCTCCCCGAGGGCTTTCCGACGGTACCAAGCATGCCTCCGGGGGACGCACGGTCCGGGAGATCTCGATGTGACAAACAAACAAACAAAACAAAACAAAACAAAACAAAACAAACAACCTGTCTTAAGGTATCGATGTTTGGCCGAGATTGTTTCTGGGCTTTCATTGCCAAACGGCATTCCTTGAAATTGACTCTGTGGCCACATGACACACAAGAATTTGCCATCAGGTGAGGCAGTTCAATTCAAGGGCTCACTGGAGCCCAAAGCAGCTTACTGACCCATCCATAACCAAAGGTATGAAAAAATCTACCCCTATAGAGAAGAGACTCAATACTATAGCACCCTATAGCAGCTAAGCTTGTTTTGTCAAGTCTCAAAACAGAAGTTTTGTTTTTTGGGGGTACAGAACAACAGGATCTTCCACACATAATATTGGACATGATCTGACAACTGCACACGTTCAGACGAACTCTTTTCTACAAATATTAGACATAGCTGATGTGGCAATCAATTCAATGATGTTGTTTTGTAGTCTGTGAGTGCCTGACCAAGTACATGAAAGATGAAAACTGAATGACATTCAAAATGGATGAAACACACTCCAAATGGACGAGAATTATTGGGCAAGTAGATTTTTTGTTCTAATTTTATTAGTACTAAGAACAAAAAAATTCCACCTAAAGAAAGGCAGCACAGGATCAAATACAGTCAATTTGCAGGCGGAGAACTCTGGTATTTGGGGCCAACATTAGCCACATGTCACTATTAGGTGGGCTCTTAAAAGGACTCTAAGGTAGGAGGCTCAGAAATGGAGCATCTAAGGGCTGGTCCACCTTTTTTTATGTATTTTCTTGGACGGGAATATTTTTAGCTCATTTTTCAGACATAGAGGAATTGATGAGAAATCTAACCCAAGTGGTTTCGTATTTTTCCGAGCATTTTTGAATTACTTATGAATTTTCAAACGAGTTGGGTCGTAGGTCCCTATTTGTGACCCTAGGTCTTTCATAAACGGTTCACTTGCAATTCTAAATAAAAATGGGGAAAGCAAAGAGAATGATTGACTCTTGCAGTTAATAAGTCTTTTTTCCTTGATTCATTCAATGACTATACTAGTCAATTTCAGAACCAACTCATGTCCATTTCACAGCCATTTATAGGGTCCATTCTTAATGCCGCTCGGTTTTACAACCTCCTTCCTTAGAGCAAACTGAGTGGTAAAGTTAGTTCCTTATTTACTGAGCTTCTACATAACAACTGGTCATACTAGATACTCCCTCTGTTTCTGAAAAAGACCTGTGTTTCCTTTGAAGGAAATATGAAAACATGAACCGGGAAGACCATGAAAGTGGCTTGTGAGAAAATCCACAAGAAGATTCCCATGTTCAATTGCAGGCATTGTGGGTACTAAGATAGAGTCCCTATTTGCGCCATAATTCAAAAGCCACCCTACATGCACCACTATGTACCAAAAGTGTGTACTTTTGACCTTCAAATGTACTCTATAGATACATATTAACTATGAAGTGGCACAAATAAGGGGCTATACCTTATTGCAAGTAGGAAGTCCTAGAAATCATAGTTGTTTGAGGTCATGCTCACAAGGAACTAGAGTGAGGTTTTTGACCCCAATGATGCAAGCATGTGAATATGGAAATGCGAGCATATGAACCTTGAGCATATGTTTAACCCCTAAAGGACCAAACTGCGTTTTTTTGGCAACATAGCAATTTTGGGCAGCTCACTACGAATGGAGTTTTTATTTTTTTTCTTTGAAAATTTTACACAACATGTGCCCGAGGAGTAGCTTTAAGGCCCAACAATTTTCATACCTTTTGACTTCATGGTTAAAAAGTTATTGCATGATATGCGATTTTCATTGCTCGGCGGGCAGCCCGGGCAGCTCAGAAAACTTCTTTAAATAATTTCAAAAAAAAAAAAAAAATTGAAATTGGTTATTTAGATTTATATAGAAGTGTGAAGCTTTGAATCATTCAATTTGGATCAATGAGTCAAAAGTTATGAGGAGTTGAAGTTTGTGGGTAGGTATGGTTTTGAGAGACTCCATACCTACCCACAAACTTCAACTCTTCATAACTTTTGACTCATTGATCCAAATTGAATGATTCAAAGCTTCACACTTCTATATAAATCTAAAGAACCAATTTCAATTTTTTTTTTTTTTTTTTGAAATTATTTAAAGAAGTTTTCTGAGCTGCCCGGGCTGCCCGCCGAGCAATGAAAATCACATATCATGCAATAACTTTTTAACCATGAAGTCAAAAGGTATGAAAATTGTTGGGCCTTAAAGGTACTCCTTGGGCGCATATTGTGTGAAATTTTCAAAGAAAAAAAATAAAAACTCCACTCGTAGTGAGCTGCCCAAAATCACTATGTTGCCAAAAAACGCAGTTTTTACATTTAGGGGTTAAGTAGATATCCTACAACCATTGAAGGTGCTTGTAATATAAACACCTATAATATAGATGTTTATAATCATAGAAGGTTTTTATAATATAGACATTGATAATATAGGTGTTTAGTCTTTTTGACTCATGTGCTAATGATCTTAGGCTCATGTAATAGAAACCCTCAACTCTCAACTAGCTTAGTGCCCTAACACTATAGCTCGGTCTTTTTCTACTAAAGGTGAATGTATATCAGAATCCTATCTTTCATTAGTGTTAAAAACTATATAGCTTTTGAGAGTCAATAAATTGTCAAGTTCAAGTACTTAGTTACAAATACTAATGTATGTGCTTTGGGCTATCTAAGGTTTACGAGTTGCAATCTTCTTTTGACCTCTCAATGAAGCATTTGATGCAACTGCTGAAGGAGGGCAAATGGGTGTTTGTTAGACAACGTGAATGTAAACATATGGTTATATTTAATGAATTCAAATAACAATACAAACCTAGTTAATTCTACAAAAGGGCATGAAATATAAAGTCTAGGATATCATATTTAAAATAGGGTGTTGACTAAAGGGACATGTTTGAAAATTATTGTATTTAACCCCTAAAGGACCAGCATGCGTTTTTTGGCTATATAGAAATTTTGGGCAGGTACGTGTGACTAGAGATTTCCATATTTTAAGCTGAAATTTTAATAGAAGGTGGGCGCAAGGAATATCTTTCATATGCACTAAATTTCATGACATTTGGAAATAGGAGTCAAAAGTTATGGCCAAATATGTTACTTTTTTTTCGTAACTGGCAGTCCGGGCAGCAAAAAAAAATTGGCAAAAATTTGATTTTTTTTTATAAATATTTTTTTCTTGTAGATTATATTTTTGTCTATCTAGAAAGCTTTGATTCTTTTCATTTGGATTTGTTATGAGAAAGTTATGGACATTCTTGTTTTTCGGGCAATTAGAGCATCTTCTTGAAAAAAATAACTTGTAGGATTCATTTCTAAATGCTATTTTTGCAATTTTTCAAAAAAAATAAATTCTTATGGTTTAGTTTACTTGCTAGAACAATCTCACTATTGGGATTAGTGTATTTTAATTCCATCTAAAATATATTAATGTTTTAGATTTTCCTTCTATCTCGTACCTACTTCTACTTAATAAATTTTTTAGGAATGATAATTAAGTTTTTTTGAATATTTTTTTTACCTAGACTCTCAACTCAATTCTCCACTATAAAGATTTAAAGCTCAAAACTTTGTAGTGCAAAAATTTTAAGTTAAAAATGTTTAAAGTCAAAAAATCTAGTCCCACAATGTGCTGAAATACTTGTTTTTTTCACTTTAAACGCAGATATCTTGCACTCTGAGCGGTCAAAAATTCTGAAATTTTTTCCACACATTCTCATACTAGTTATGTGTAAGATCCTACGGTTAGATGTGCAAAAAAAAAAATTTCAAATTTTTTTACTCCTTGCTATAGAAATGGCAATTTTGAGTGTTTTTTGGCAAAAAAAAGGCCTTGGGCCTTTAGGGGTTAATATAGGAGATAAGAGACTTAGAATTCGGTCCCACTAGCAGTATTTTATAAATATAGGAAGTCATAGCGTATCAATTCTTTAAGACTCATTATTAGAATACAAGTTGGTTGTAAGCACGTTAAAAAGATGGATAAATGAGTTTTTGGCATTTCTATTTTCATGGAGAATTTTGTCTCTGATTTCTTCAATTGGGATGGTTAATCTTCATTTGGAATTTCAATACTGGTATGATATATTCTTGTATATTTTGTTTTTGCACTGCCATACAATTATAATTTTTCAATTATTGCAATTTGTATGTGTATGTTATGCACAAGGAAAAATTATAACAAAACATAAGCCTGCTTGTATAATTCTCCAAAACATTTAAACTACCCTTAGGGTACTATAAATTAGGTAGGGTTAGATTATTACCTAACAATAGCTATCTTTTAATTGTACACCAATAAGTTAATACCCCAATATCAATATTCATACTTCAATAAGTGCTTTCAAAGTTTAATGAGAGGTGCCTTCACTAGTCACAATTGCCTCAAACATTATACTTTTAATTAGTTATTTAATGTTATGGTGCCTTTAATTGATTAAGATTGAACAACATCTAACCATAGATATGATATCTAGTAATGTGGAAGTTAATGTGTTTTTTGGGTGGATGACAATTCAATGAGCTATAAAGCTATTGGAAGCACTTTTCATCCCCGTTTTCCTTGTTGACCTTTGATATAACTGATATAAGGACCACAAAGCAACACACCTTCTAATATAAAGAAATGCGAGCAATTCTTTTTCCAAATGTATTGCCCCCCATGTAAATAAAGCCATTTCATGAAACTAACCTATCCATGTCAAATCACTATTGTGATTACTCCTCTGCCCTCAAATAATTCCGGCATAGTTTGAGAAACTAGTTCAAATAAGCTCCAATTGGAATTGCACTAGACAAAAAGAATATGCAGATAGCAAATTTTCACGGTACGGTATTGTAACGGCACACATACTCAAGCACACGATATTATAACACATACTAAGGTAGGGGGCTGTAAAAGCGACCTGTCTCTAAATGCGATCTGGTAGATTCTGCCTCGTAACATGTACCAGAAGTGTACATTTCAGGAGGGGGTCGCTTTTGGAAACCACTGTGTTTTCAACTTCAAAAATTCATAACTAATTCCATGAATGTCCAAAAAATATGAAATGACTTGGGTTAGATGCCAATTCCATTTTTCTTACCACGAAAATTTACTGAAAATTGTTTTAAGCAATTTAGATTCCCCCAAAATGCAAATCAGCTCTTAAAGGGTCGCTTTTACAGCCCCCTACCTTATAAGCACACTGTACCATTGCTTTTTGACAAAATCTGAATTTATTTTAACTATTTTTTTCAAACCACGGAATTATTTTGGGGCAGAGGAGTACATTATTTCTCATAACGAGTCTCTTCCTTTGTCCATTTTTTGCACCCTGAAATCCTTGCGAAACAAATGAGTGTATCATTCCCACAGCACGTAAGTACAAGTACGGGCAGGCTCATGCTGAAGAGAAGAATTGTTGAGGGAGACAGGCTTCTGAACCCCATCAAGCAAGCAAATTCATACGTGCCATCACTCTAGAGTTGCAGCAAGCCTTGGAGCAATCATAGGTGAGTGGAGGCTTGTTGCACTGCCCCTGTCTGTATAATAAGAATTGGTAGTGTCATGACCCCTATCATGATTCCTGTCACAAAATCCGTTGCGTTTTCATTTTGCATAAAATACCGTCCAATTATTTCATCTAACGTTCATGATGAGAACCTCGAACGCAACGAGCATTCTTGTGATTTGTCATGCATATGTTTCTTCTGTCTCTTGCAAACAAAAATATGCAATGAGTGTTGTTGCTGTTTTTTGCAATAGTTGCAAAAACTAAACTAGTATATATATATATAGTGAGAGTTATTATTATGCTCAAAATTTAGCCAAGTGGCAGTATGAAAAATCAAATGTTTGGAGTAACGTAAATAAAATTCAAGCATAATAATTAGAATAGCTACACAAAATTATGATCTACAGCCAAAATTATGGTCTTCAAATTATTGACCTTAAGGGCAGCTTTACACCTAGAGGCTAGGCCAATTCCACAAAATCTAACAAATTTGATTTGTTGATAAATAAATAAATTTTATAATTAAGAAAAATTTGAAATCTAACATTGGCCCCAAGGCCAAGAATTGGCTTCCCATTCTTGGTACACCCAATTTAGTGAGCTCGGGCCATGTCAATTCATGTCTTTTTTGAATAAAATATTCATTTCACCAAATTGGCCCGGCCTCTAGGTGTAAAGGGATTGGGATTGATTTTAGTCTTTTGTCCAATCTCAAGTGAGGATTTTGGGCCTCTAAACACAACAAATTGGCCTGGCCTCTCGATGTAAAGTAATTTTAGTATCTCCAAAATTACATCCACATAACACATGATTGAATGTCTCACAAAGTAAATTATAAAATTAGTTTTCCTTGCTACCAAGGATAGATTATCTTTAGTTAGTTTTTTGGTGACTTTTTGAAACTAAGGTAGAAGGTTCTTAAAGCACTTAGGTTCTAAAACAATCCACCTCCTCAAATATGAACTATTTGTACATGTTGCTTTTGTGTTTTTCCAACAATGTATAAACAATGTACGTTTGAGGAGGAGTGGGCGATTTTAGAGCCCTATGCCATTTGGCCACTTCAAAAATTCATAACTAATTCCACAAAGCTCCAAAAAATATGAAACGGCTTGCGTTAGATGTCAATTCCACTCGTCTTTCAAAAATATTTCAAGAAGTTTCACCTCCTCAAAATTCAGTTTCAGCTCGCAGATGGGTGCTCTATGAACCTCCTGCCGTAGAACAATATCCCTGATATATCCCACATAGCTTATTCCAAAACTATTCCAGAACAAGGGTACTGGCCACGTACGACTGTATGTCAGAGCAAACTCATATGATGCCTCCTCGCAATCATCAAATTAATGCAACTTGCCTTCAGTTGTAGCCTCTAGTCAGTTGGCTCGCATTATGTTGTCGCGTTTCAGGTACTCCTCTCAGATGGAGGCCATCATGCTGTCGCACAACAGACTCTCAAGTTCAAAATTTCAGATGGTGTCCCACAAGTGGGGACGAGCAACAACTCAGTACAACGTTGGGATGATCATGGTCAAATTTCTGTTAAACTGTTGACCGTTTCACTTCTGACTCTTTTGTGTTTTTTCCTCTTGTATCTTTGTGCAAGCATGTTACTTACCTTGATTGGGTCAACGTGGTCAAAAAAATGACAGTTCTCTGTAAGAGATCCAAGTATTACTTTGGGTGAACGAGAAGTAAATGGGACAAAACATTGCCGGGAAGCACTTTGCTCATTCTTCAAAATGTAGATTTAGAGTTGGTATAGTGAATATGAATAGACTATTGTAAGAATACAATAGTGCCTTAAATATAAAGAGAATATGGTAAGGGTCAATTAATAATAAATTGTCAAGTAGTCATTTATGAATGTGCTCTATGCAAGTGCATTAGAATTAGCAAGAGTAGCAATTGGCCATGGGAATTGACAGGCCTAAACAGCTCTAATGCAAACACACATACAATTGCAAACCCTTGCCTACACTAGTTCCTTCGTAAACATGAAATGATGGATGTAGTCTATGGTCACAATTGAGCAAGAGATAATGTGCACATCACACCTAACTTTAGAACACAACAATGCTAAATCAATTACACCCTAGCGACACGTTCAAGAAAAAGTTCACATACAACTTATTCCTTGTGCACATAATGATCATTGAAATAGTCAAACATCATCAAGGATAGTCAATAGTCAAGGATCATCAAAGGTTTCAAGAAATTTAACATTGTACCTACAATAAATTGGGATTGCCAAATTGATCACCAATAATCTTTACAAGAACAAAAGCCCTCTTTGAAATGATGAAAGCGATTTGCATCCCTCACGACAATCTCTCTTCTAGTCACTTTGGAAATCAATTTGGTTGCTATATGACAATCTGAACACACCCGAAGGTTCTTGTAAACACGAATTGGTTTACTACTAGGTGCACAAATAAGTCCATAGACAATTGCCAACCTCTCACTATGAGAGCAGAGAGAGAACTCTTTATCGCTCTCATCAACATCATGCAACACAAGGCGGGTATCGGGATGGTAACCTTCGGCCTTGATAATCTCAGTCAATCTGCTTAGCTCCGCATATATCTCGTTTGTTTCTGGATGAGACGTATCGCCTACAACAAAGGTATGAGTCTTGTTATCAACTTCGATCCAGCTCCGCCCAGGTTCCTTGTATATACCTCTCTCCTGCATCATAGTGCGCACCAATGACACCTTCTCCCACTGGTCAGCTGCAGCATAGATGTTGGAGAGGATCACAAACGAAGAGGCATCATTCGGTTCCAACTTGGCACGCTCGTTAGCCGCGAGTTCACCCAACTCCACATTCCCATAAGATCTACAAGCACCGAGCAAGGCTCCCCAAATCGCTCCATCTGGTTCAACTGGCATATTATCAATCAAGAGCTTTGCTTCCTCCAAGTGCCCTGCCCGACCAAGAATATCCACCATGCAGGTCCAATGCAACACACTAGGAACGATGCCATATTCTTGCGACATAGCCTGGAAGAGTTGACGGCCTTCATCAACAAGGCCTGCATGGCTGCAGGCCGATAACACTGCCGCAAATGAGAACGCATTAGGCTTCACACCGGCTGCATTCATATTCCTGAAGACATCTAAAGCTTCAGACCCAAATCCATGCTGCGCGAGTCCACCAATCATCGCAGTCCATGTGACTACATCCCGTTCTTCCATTCTGTCAAAAACTAGTCGCGCATCATCAATACTACCACTCTTTGCATATAAGTGAACAAGCGCATTGCTCACACGCAAGTCCGACTCAAATCCCGCTTCACGGGCATGGCTGTGAACCTCCTTCACCCAGTCCAAAGCCCCGGCCGTAGCACATGCATTCAAGATGCTCACATAAGTGACTGCATTCGGCTTAAGACCTTCTCGTTTCATTTGGAGAAAGAGTCGGCATGCTTCCTCACCGCAACCACTTTCTGCATATGCTCCAATCATCACAGTCCAGGAAATGACATTGCGACTGGCTAACTTATCAAAAGTTTTCCTTGCCTCCTTAAGGCTCCCACATTTTGCATACATTCTAAGGAGCGCAGTCCCCACACGCACATCAGACTCAAAGCCACGATTTCTGATATATGCATGCACCTCTTCGCCCCATTTTAAAGCTGATGGGCTTACAAAGGCCTTCAGGATGTTCAGATAAGTAACTGCATCCGGCTGCGCACCTTCTTGGCGCATTTGATTGAAAACTGCCATAGCATCTTTCGCACGACAGTGCTGAGCATAACCTCCAATCATGACGTTCCAACTAATGACATCCTTCCTCCTAAGCTCGTCAAACACTCGAGCAGCATCCTTCAGTCTCCCACATCTGATGTATACAATCAATAGGTTGTTTGCCACATAGATATTCTGCTGCATGCCGCTCTCAATGATGCACTCATGCACTTGCTTTACTGCTGTAAGGTCTTCCTGCTTCAAGCACCGCTGCAGAACTTCAATAAACGTGTACGAGTCTATAGCAATGCCCTGTCGTAGTCGATTCTTCAATACATCAATTGCTTCACACGTGGTTTTTACGCTTTGCATTTGCATACTGTTAGCGCCAACTTGAATAGCTTTCTTCGAGTCTCTTGCACTAGTGGGTAAAATGCTTGTTCCGAAATTGCCATTGGGAAACCTGCTCATCAATACATTCTTCATGAGAACAACCTTCATAACGTGGAAACCTTTGCTCAATCGATTCACACATACTTGCACAATATTTCTCAAAAGGTCATTGCACTTTAAATGTACCTAGTAAACACTCACAAAGTAGATATCATAAAGCAAGCAAAGAAAAGAATGTTGCGCAAACCAAATCCTCATATTGCACAATCACAAAATTCACTCTGCATCTAAGAAACAAATTGCAAAGTGTGGGTTTGACATCCACCTTCAATACGTAAGCTTCTTCTATGGCAAAATGAGTTGAACCTACATCTTGTCACAAAGGGAGAAAACTCATGCTCGTGCCAATACCTATTTGGATGCACAATCTCTTGAGAATCACTCATGTGATAACCAACATGCGATGGTGATTTTCTTAGAATCACCAATTTGAGCATAGCCTTCACCCATCGCGGAGTTGACCAACCATCTACCCAAAGCACTTTCTTTGCTACCTTGTGTTCAAAGTCCGGTAATTGGGGATTCACCTATAGGCACCACAACCCACGATCGATTATAGAAAGTTAAATCACGGAACACACGTTGTTAGACATTGTTAGCAATCTATTTGCCCTCACTCCACTCCAAAACAAAGAAAGAATGCAATATGCTTGGTTCCAAAAGTGCTGCACAAGCAACAAAACAACCTCCTCATAGACTTTTTGCAACTTTTTAACATCAACGTGCTGGTAGTCCTAGTCATACCTTGTTAACTCGGTTGTCCCACCACTGCAAAGGATCCGCAAAATACTCCTCCCAAACTTGTTCAATTGCCTGTGCTTCGCCTGATTCAACTGGAACTTACTTCGTAAATATCAGTCACATTCTTTCTGAGAGACAAACAGCACCCATTTCTTTCCATGGGGACGGCCATCTGATACATACCTGAAGCATTGGTACTCACAGGCGGGCTTCTCCAAACTGATGACGATGAAGACCCACTTCTTCCTCTATGAGAGGACGAGACCAATAATAAAGGAGGGTGCATAAGCCATGGAGACTTCAAGAGTGTCATCACACAGGCATCCTGGTCACACAAACCCCCAACAGTGCGTCAAAAATCACATTGGTAGCAGGTTGAGCATAAGATACTCATCAGTACTAATAGATAATGTTTCACGGTCAAAAACAATGATCATGTCCTGTCAATTTGGGGGAAAACCTAACACCCCTATTTTTTTTATCAAAACATTGCTGTGGAGGAACGATAATGTACTGGACATAAATCTTTATAACACTCACTCACCTGTGCACCAGCTCCACACACCAAATAACTTCTCGTCTGTTGCCCATGACGCAATGAAAGCCGAGTGAATGCAGACATTTCGTGGTTCGATGTCTACAAATTTCAAAAGATTTGACAAAGTAACATCACAAATAGAACTCACTTCGTGTCTAGAGAAAGTGTAAAATTGAATCCCTACAAGTCTTTGGCTCTCTTTCAGATGCATGTTCTCAGTCTCTTAAGTGAAGCCCCTTCTCCAAAAGCATGCAGTATCTGAAACCTTGAGTAAACTTCCATAAAGTATATAAGTATCAATCTTCTCCTTTCAAATGAGGTATACTCTTCTCCAAAGTGCTAAACCTCCAGGCAGGTGAAAACCTTTCTTGCTTGGTTCTCCAACCCCAACCTCAACATCAGCAGCGTCCAAATGCACAACACGACAAGCTTCAAAACTTGACTCCAGCATACACACAAAGTGCCATGTATGATTGCCAATATCTTCAACCCTCTTCAGTTGCGTCCACAACTTGTCGAATTCGTATAGCTCCTTTGTCTTCAGCACGAATAACTTCCATTGTATGCAGCTTCCAAAATATTGCAAAATGTTGACTCGAACTGCACTTTAGTCCACACACAAAGGTTCATTTATGAATCTATGTCTTCAAATCTTCCAATCCCTTTTATTTGTATGTGTTCTCTTTCTGTTTGTGAAATCCCCTCCAAAATGCTGAACCCTCAGTTCGGGGAGAAAATACCCTCAGCAGTTTCCTACATCAACAACCACCGATGTATGCAGCCTTAATACAAAGTTATAGTCAATAAAAAAAAACATATAGCATACGAAATAATCTCTTCAGGTCTTCTGCTCCCTTTAACCAGTCTCTGATCAATTCTTCACACTGCTAATCCAACAACAAAAGTAACAGCAGCAGTTCGGCATCAACACGATCGACTTCTAATGTATTCAGCTTCCGAAAACCTGACTGGAACTTCACTTTAGTCCGGAGAAAGTTGCAAATGTGAAGAATCAATCTCAAACAAATACTGAAACTTGCACAGATACAAAATCCTACTTACGAAGAGCAAGAAACCCTAAACCACAACACCCCACATGAACAACCCCAATAAAAGGTTTAAAAATCTTGACTTCAACTAAGAAACTATGCGTCGTGTAAGATCAATCTCTTCGAATTTGCTGCTCCCTTACAACTGCTCCTACTCTATCCCCCAAATTGCCAAACCCTAACAATAGAGAGGAAAACACTCTTGACATGAACAACGTTCGATAAATGCAACAAGTTCCATACCCTAACTTCAATCTAACCTCAATCTATATGAATCAATCTCTGCAAGTCCTTGAGCTACAATTCACCTGCGTCTGTTCCTAACTCCAAGTTGCTAAACCCTAACGTCAGCAAGAGAATGAGCTCCCTATGGAGAGCCCTCAAAGCAGCAGCTCCATAGGAACAACAGCCAATGCAATTTAGACTTCAATCTAGACTATCATAGAAGAATCATCTCATAGATGTTTTCAGCTACCTCCCAACTCTGTTCTTGCATTGCTAAACCCTAATCGAGAAAACCCTAATGTATGCAAAAAGCTTCCAAATTTGACTGTGCTGCAGAGAAAGGATCAAACGTAAAGATTCATGCTCTGAAGACATCCTGCTCCGTCGACAAGGTTAACCACGCAGTGGAGACTCATCGAGCGACCAAAATAATCAGGTGCAGCAAGAGGAGATGGCCAGACACCAACCAAATGCATCAGCCTCACGACCCTACCTCAGGACCCGATTCCCACACCCGGACGTTGAATAGCGCAGTTGCATGATGCAACGGTGTTTCAAAGTTTGGATAACCTTGTTCAGGAGCCTCGTGCAAGATACTTATTATTGATGAAAGCCGATGAGTCGATTCATGGAATTCAAATATCTCTTCAGTGACGATAGACGTGAAAATCATCAAATCCACAGTCTGAGGAATCCTGTTCCCCATTCAAAATGATGTTTAGCTCGCTATATTGCCATGGGCCGCCCTGCCTACGAAGATTTCTACGCATCCTCTCAATCTTCGCTTCAATACTTTGTTTTCCAATGGTCCTTCACCAGGAGGTGCAAGCCAGCACACACCTTCGACCAAATCCATGCAACCTAATGAGAAACGACGTCTGATCGGCCGAGCGATGCAAGGCCACTTCCTCTTCACCCATTCAAAGAAACTCGAGAACGAATGCAATTCAACGGATGCTTGATGCTCGCCATAACTTACTGTAGTTCTTCAAATGTGCCAAATCGTAAAGTGAACGCTCAGTTTATAGAAGGGGTGCCAGAGGAAGAATACTACACTGTAGTAGTGTAGTACGGAGTACAAAAGAAATACAGCACCAAAGTGACCAAACTCCAAACTTCATGAGACCAGCTTAAAGTTTTGGGTGCTTAGAGCATCTCCACTGGTTCGCGTCACAGTGACGCGCCAGATCCTGTATGACGCGTGTCAGTGTTCAGAAAGGGCTCGCCTCGTTACCGGACCCCCACCGCAAGACTATTATATTGGGAATTCCAATGCAAGTGTTCAAATCCCGATGCTGAATCAAGTCACCACCACGTGGAGCACTCATGCTTGCGGGACTTTCATTGGTTGGGATGGAAGTTAATCACTGCAGCTCACATTGGAAACTGCGTTCTTGCTTGCATCTGACACACGCCAAAAGAAGAGAGAGCACTGTAGGTTGGAGAGCGACAAGTGATTTCTAGAGGGGCCGGCAATGAAATAACCCAAATTGGTCAACTGCTGGGACAAAATTGGAGTCCCTGGCGCGCCACATAATCTGACGCGACTGTGTAATGCAACTGTTGGAGATGCTCTTAGTCAAGGAGTTTCGTCATGTGGTTTTCTCAAATCCGTTTCACGAAGTGGAACTAGAAGAGCGGATTTACCCCTGGGTAAAACGTAGGAATTTTTATTTGCCACAATTTATTTTTTTTCAAATTTTGAATTCATATTTGCAATTAGAGACCCCAAATTAGCTAGGAGATGTCTACAACATACTCTAGACACGGCTCAAAATAGGGGGCTTTTTTTTAGTTTTACCCCCCCAAAACACAAAATTTATCTTGTGAGTTTCACCTTGTGGGATGGATTTAATGTCCTGCGTCCCTCATTGCATACACTTTACTATTAACTCTACTCTCCAATACAACTCTACAAACTGCCAGCACCAACTTTCTCCCAAAAAATTGGGGAGGAATTTGCAAATTCTGATGACGGGGATTTGAAGAAGATTATCAGCCTCAACAATTTTTTTAAATTTTGTCATCCGCGGTAAATAATCTATTCCTACGTTTTCCTTGTGATAAAATTTGGAACCAAGCTCCAAATTTTATTCTTTCTAAGAAGGTTTGTAGCACTAGTATAGTAGAGTCTAGGTAGGAAGTCTATAAAGTAAACATTTACTAGTTGATTTGCAATTTTTAGGAGTTTTATTTCTTGAATTATTTTAAAATAAAATTTACCTTTTTATTTCAAATAATTTTTTTATATTAACAAAAAAATTGGATATTTCTAAGTTAGTTTTGTATTGCTAAAATTCCATAATCACTATGTTATTATTATTATTATTATTATTATTATTATTATTATTATTATTATTATTATTATTATTATTATTATTATTATTATTATCAATAATATTATTAATGACGATCATTTAACTTTTCATTTTATGAAGAATCTTTGTTTTATTTTTTAAAATTATATTTCAATTATATATATATATATAATAATTTATTACATGAATATTTTAATTAATATTGATATCACTAATAGTAATTATATAATCAATATATAATAATTATTAGGATATAATTTTTTTTTAATTACTTTATTTGGTCATCAATCATTTTTTAATTCAATGTTTATCAACAAACACAAAGAATACTTATCATATGGTGGAACCACCCATTCCTGACCAAAGAGTCATACCCAACTTTCAGGATGGAGTTATTTCCAACCAAGGTTGGAATTGATTTCCAACCAAAGCTTGGAATGTTTTTTTTCTCCTTTTCAAAGTTGGGATTAATAAGATCATGACACCTGCCTCAAAGTAGTGAGCAAGAAAGTAGGAAGTAGTGAGCAAGAAAGTAGTTCTTGAATGATCAGAATTTCGAAGACTATATAAATTGGATATGGGTGTAGACTAACTTTTGGCTTCCAAAACTCATAGTTATTTCAATTTAACCCCTAAAGGTTTTTGATTATGTTTTCATCAAAATCGCTCCAAAATTGCCATTTCTAATACAAGTACCAAATTTTGGAAAAATAACATTTTTGGACATATATAACCATAGGATCTTGTAGTAAGCTAGTTTGAAAAGATGTGGAAAAAATTTCAGAATTTTCCACCGTGTGGATTGCAAGATATTAGCGTTTGAATTGACAAAAATCCTTTTCTTGTCCCTGCAAAAAAATGGGCAGCTACCCTTAACAAGGTCACATTTGTATGAAAAAATGTTCAAAATGGTGGATACTCTTTGGATTCATTCTTCAAGGCAAGTTGGCTACACGCTTGAAAAATTTCAGATCATTTGAAATTGTACAACATATAGGAAAAAAATAGTAAGTAGAAAGAAGTAGAGAATGACTCAAAATACTAAATTGTCAAGAATTTTGTTATGAAATTGAAAAATTCCAATCCCAATGGTTGTAATGTTGTAATAAAAAATCTACACCCAGTATTTTTATTTTTTTTCAAAAATCTTGAAAATTAAGTTAAGTAAAGGACTTCAAAGTTTATTTTAGAATTATATACTAGACGGCCGCAAAAGGCCTTCAATTCAGGCCTTTTTAGGGTTAGTCAAAGTATTTCAAAATTTGTTTAAAGAAAAGTTCCACAATGTGGAAGTTTGATAATCACTTTGGTTTAACCTTGGAACACTCCAAAGTCCAAAAAGTGGACGATGAACAAAGCACAATGCTAACAGAAGGCGGGGAACCACAAATTTTCATTCGTTCTTTTTTTCAGAGTGCAGACATCGGTTTTCTGTCGATTCATGGTGGTAGTGCTGGTATTTGTAAATACAATTGGAAGCCAAAAATTCTTGTGGTGCAATATGTTAAGTTTTGAAGGAAATTTGCATGTGCCCGAGGTCAAGAAAGTGCCGCACAGAGAATTTATGGGCCTGAAATTTGTGCGGGGCAAGAGATAGGACCCATGGATTTGTGAAATGAAATAGAAAAATTTCTACACTAAACTGATTCAAAACCTCTATATTTTAGAACGGCAATAATGAAGAGTGGGTACAATACAATGCTACGTATTCGACAATGTCAAAACGCACAATATTCTTTTACAATGTCACTAAACTGGCGGTTAGGCGGTTGAATTGTGAAATGATGATTGAATTACAATATACTGAAAATGCACATATTTTACTACTTATACAGACGAAGCCCCTTCTAGGTGTCACACTACGCTTGCAAGTCAAATTCTATTATACTACGCGTTGGGCATGCTTCCGGTCTGGTCACTTCCAAGTAAAATTACTCCTTGTTTCACTTTTACAGGATGCCTAAGCTTTGCAAGCTCCTCAGTATTATGTTTGGCCGCCTACTTGCAATGGATTGAGCAACATCCCATTCAATATTTGATACTCTGCACATAGTCTTTTTTAACACATTTTTCGGAGTAGTTATGTAGTCGTTACGATGTCATTGGTGGCCAACTCACCACCTACCTGTCTTGATCAACGCCCCTGCTTTCCTAGTCAAAGCTTATGATCTCCACATCAACTTCCTTTTCCTTGAATTTCTCTTCACTTTCCCATAGTTTGCTAAGTAATGCTCCAGATCCTACGGTTATTCCTTGCATTGTCCACAACACTTTCATAACATTCCTCTCATTAATTTCTGCACTTTCCAGGCCACTCTCCACTTCTCCAATGAATCCCGACACTCTAGGGTTAAGTAGGGCAATGAATAGAGTTACATTCTCTTTAGAATTTTTTGTAATGTGTGTAAAAGAGGGTCAAGAATTGCTTTAGAAAGTGCTAACCCTTAGCATTTGTCAATGGTTATAGTAAAAAGCAAGAATTATGTGAATTTGCTCAATGGAGACACTAAAATGCTTCTTTAGAAGTTGAAAAGAATAAAACTCTTTTTATAATTTTTTTATTGATTTGATCATGAGCCATTTTTATATATTAAAATTTTACAAATATACATATGACCATTTCCATGCAAAATTTTCCTCATTGCACATACAACTATAAATATGCAACTTTTCTTCTTAATCCTAAATAAAATTTAAAGAACACATATAGTCAACCTAATTTTTAAAGAAAATGGAGAGTCCTCAAAATGTACAAAAACTCATATTTGGCAAGGAAAATGACCATATTGGATATTGACATAATCTAAGAATAGTTGTGTTATGAATTAGTACAAATTTTCTAATTTTTGGAAAAAAATATTTAGGCTACAAGAAATGGATAATATGTTCTTCACTGATTTAGGTGTTATTTTGGATGAATTATACTTGTTTGCAAATTAATCAACAAAAATGGTCATTCCAATAGCAAATCCTTAGATGGTACTTTGAGGGAGCTTCTAATCTAAGTTGGTTTGTAGTGGCTATAATTTATATGGGCCAATGAGAAAGTATTTGATTGTTATTTTTTTTTTCAACCTGCCTTGTTCATAAATAAATTAAGGTAATTTACTAAGGTATCTCACCTAAAACAAACAATTTTTGAGATATGCGAAAACAAATTGGGAAAAAAATCATACCAAATGAAAGTGGATGCAATTGGATTGAGAATTTTGTAAATGAAAGTGGATGGAATTGGTTTGAAAGTGGTTTGAAAAGTAGATGCAGTTGGTTTGAAAGTGGATGCATTGGTTTTCAATCTATTAGTATGCATTTTTTGGATCCTATGAATAAACCATAACTTTTCAAAGTATTGAAACATCTACATCCAAAAACACTAGATTCCATAGTTACACAGTTATCACATTGAACAGACCGTTTGCCTGAATTTTCCGATTTGTTTGCCTATCTGAGACGTCTAGTGACCCTCACTCACCTTATCCGTTCAGACCGTCCAAACCGTCCAACATGTCTGCCTGTCCGAAATGTCTACACTGAATAGGGGTTTTAAGGGGATCCATACTAATTAATCGACATTTCACACTATATAAATATCTATCTTTGTTGTACATCAATAGTAACTAAAGTGTCAAGGGGTTGTATATCATGTTTCAAACATCTACAATTTTCCATAATAAGTCCCTTTAATTTTTTGGTCCCCTTAATACCCCTATTCAGTGTAGTGATCTTAACTCGTCCGATGTGACAACAATGCATGGTTAGAATCTGTATATTTTAAGTAAGCATATCAATGTTGCAAATAAATGAATTTACTTTAACCAAAGCAAGCAGCTAAGTGTTAAGTGATTGTTATAAATTACAAACATGTCAAGAAAATCAAGTTCTAACTAAAATTGACTGAAACTCCTCACTCTAGCATTCTTTAAAACAACAAACAAGGACCTTGCCATTAAAGTACATAAATGTACATTTTTGAAGATTGAATACAACTTACTTTAGAAAGCTACATTATACCAAGTCTAGTTTTGAAGGCAATTTGTCACTGTTGCATGGATTAGATTACAATATATAATTGTACTTACCATTCAAATGTGTTTATAAGATGCCGCCCAAGAACAAGGTGGAATTGGTCATCCTACACAACTCACAAGACATGGAGGGGCAATGGATTCCAACAAAATATGAGATCAACTCGTGGGTGACTTTGGAGCAGACACCACAAGTGCATGGAGTCGAGACTATGTACATTACAGGGAAGATAGTCTCCAATCCCTCTACAAGGTACAAATAAAGGAGTTTGAGGTGTTTGATGATTCACCAGAGTTTGTACCCAAATGCGAGTGTGCCATGCATATGAATCCCAACACTTGAGATTGGACCCTAACGTTGCACAACCGAGACTTTGATGCAATTGTAAGTATCTCTTTCCTCGTGCATATAGTTTTATTGGCAAATTGTTCTTCTCATTCTAAGTCCTTACATCAACTAATAAATTGCAAATAGGAATATTTTTGATTGGGTACAACTTGACATTGGTATCGATTTGGTAATGTTCTCAAGGCTTTGGGTCTACAACATTATTTAGATGGAAAGGTCAAAACGTAATTAGTCAAGGATTTTTGTTTGAAAACTTGCTAATCTCCAAACAAAACAACTTTTGCTGCTTGAAATAGGTTATTCTTTCACCAATTCCTACGCAAATAAATGTCCCTATGTTAGAGGCTATTGAAGCACAACATGAGATATGGTTTGGTGATAAAGATCTACCACAATTGTTGTGACTTTGTGAGCAAGAATGAATGTAACTTGCATCTTTGTAATAGGATACAAATAAATCGATATATTCAAAGGCTCTTCTCCACATTAATTGACGCAAAAACTAAGAAAAATACTCTTTTCTAATGACAATGCAAGACATTGGCATTTGCATTTATTAGATTCGAGCCGTCATCTGGTGGCCAATGAGGAAGAATTATGTCATTTGGGACCATTTTGTCCGTCCCCTAGGTGCTTCGTCCAACCTCCAATAACTTCGTCTAACCAAGACAATTTAGCTTAACTTCATTTGACTGTCGGACCTTGATAAGCCGCGCCTAGCATTTGACTGTCACGTGTGGGGTTTCATTTGTCCATCCCCAGGTCTTGCAACGGCGTCCGACATGCAACAGTGTCTTTGAGCACTTCAGGGCCCTTTGTCCATCCCCCAGGCCCTTCAGCCACACCTAATATACATGGACTGCAAATTGCTGCGCAAGGATTTTTTTCATTTAATTTAGAGAGTGTAGAAACGTGATCTTTCTAGGAGTGATGCAGTAGTTTATATCTATATAAATTGATGAAATGTGAAAAAAAGAAGATGAAATTTAAATTATTCATCTAAAGAATATACATACATCCAAAAAGAGTGATATTGTCTTTAGAATATGTAGCTATTCAACAATTTCATCCAATGAAGAATGGCAAAATATGTTGCCTAATATTCCCTCAAAAAAATTGGTATTGGTTTTGAACAAAATATCGCTAAAAAAACCTTGTTGTTACCTTGGAGGACAACACCAAATTAAAGGCCTTGTTGGCCAGATCCAAAGAAGTGACACGACACTGTTAGACTAAGGTCTATAGGGCCAACCTAACAAGTAATGAGGGGTCGTTGCAAGAAAGACTTGCTGTTTTTGTTCCACTTTGGCAGTTTTGGACCTTTTTTTCGGGAGTACTTTAAAATTAGAAAAATATTTTAAAAAAAATATGAAAAATATAAACAATGTATAGACCTGTAAGAAGAAGGTCCCCTATGAAGGAAAAGTCCAAAAAAATTCTTTAAGTGGGAGAACTAGAAAAGTGCAGAATCGCCAGAAAATAGATACTTGGACGTTTTAATTTGTAAAAAATAGGAAATTTTTTTTTAAAAGAAACTAAAAATTGGACATTTGGGAAGACTTCATGGTGAAGAGATTCCACCAAAATATTGGTCTTGAAACCATTTTTAATGTTCAGAATTGAGCGCGCAAGGGAGCCCTATTTGCATGAATGTAGAAGATATAAAAGAAAATATTTTAAAATTCCCCTTGGTAGAAACATGACTTACTACTATGGAAATACACCATAGAAATTTCAGACCTAAATCATTAAATTTGGGGACTCCAAAGTACTCAAAACACCTAAAACTCAAAACGTGACATATTAACTTAATTGATTTTTAAATAAAAAATTATTTTTAAAAATTTCTGAAAAATATGAGATATGATTAAACTCAAGACAAACATCTCCAAGAAAAATTTCAAGTTCATGCGAGTTAGGCTTCAAAAGTTATTGCAAAAGAAAGTTTCAGAACTCCCCCCTGTGACAAATAACTAGTACAGGTCTTTCTTGCAACGACCCTGAGCAACATGCTTTATTCTCTACTTGTGAAGTTTAGGTTGTGAGCTATTTTACCTCTTTTTGAACAAGCTTTGTTGTTGAATTTTTATAGAGCTCTCTTGTTTTTCTTCTTTTTATTTTCAGTAGAATGCTTTTGCATGGATGCTAGGAGGTCTCACTTGCTTGCTACTCAAGATGTATTTGAGGTGAGTGATGATGATGATCAATGTGTTTTATATCCCATTATATGGGCTTGTATTTGTATTCTAAACCAAATATAATATAAATCACAAAAGCACATAAGATTAGATAGAGGTACATTCAAATGCTAAGATATGGAGCTATTCACAAGTCAAATTACTGTATTTCCAAAAAATGACCAACATAGCATGTAATCATTGTACGTTTTTGTTACTTGCTAACCACTTCCATTGATTTCCTAAATCCACTCGTTGTCTTCATGTTCTACAATGAATACATGTCATTCTTCAAAGAATGAAGTACAAGGAAAAAGAAATAGATTCCATACTTGGAAAATAACCTCCAAGTTCTACAAAGTCACTATCCCACAAGTGATCAACACAAGGTTGTATGCACATACCATTCTCCTTGTATGAACTAAAAGGATGGTAATTGCAAACCCAATCATGTATAAACAATTCTTCACATTTTTCTCAATGTTTATTACAAAAACAAAAGTATAGCCTTGGTATGTCTAAGTATGCAATTCAAAAAATGGCAAGTGATTTAAAACTTCCTTCTATAGTCCACACCTTGATAGATTGATAATATACATGAACTTGCATCATTTTTGCATGTTTGTGGATACAACATTTTCTAAAAATTGCATAGAAATGTCCAGAAAAATTACAAATTTTATGCAACAATCAATGTAATTGATTTTATATAAGTTCACAAAAATTCAAGTCAATTGGAACTTTTTTGCACCTTCAATTGCATTTGTATATCCTAAAAGGGTCAATCTACACTAAAAGGGCAAATGTATTCAATTCCATGTTGAAGTTAAGCGTTTAACTGTGAAAAGATGGGCTAATGACCATTTTTTCCAAACTTCAAAGTTCCTCTCTTTATATGCTCCCATTTTGCAACTTTATATGTTTGAAATTTTTATTTTTTATTTTTTAGAGATGTGGTTACATGTCTTCTTTATGTTATAATTTTTTTTTGTGAAAATGAAAAATAACAGTAAATTTTTGAATAAAAAGAGAGAAATATTCATATCTAATATAAATATGCCCCAAAAGTCTGAATTTTTTTTCAAAAGTGTATATAGTAGTTTGGAAGATCATGGTGCATATAATATTTGCCATGTCATTCTAAAAATAGAAAATTAACACTCCATGGTAATAGGCCTAAAGTTCAAATTCAAATTAAAAATATATAATTTTAAAGATTTTTCAAATTTTCAAATTGGAATAGGAACCACATTTAGAAGCTCTTCTTTGGTTTACAAAGAGACATTTTCTTACCCAACAAATACAAATGTGCCATCTTGGTTGCCCTATTCTAAACTCTATGCACTTCATCAATGGTAACTTGCTTTGGTGACAACTCAAGTACTCTTGGCATTTGTAAAAGAAGTCAATCCTTGCAATATAATAGCAAGCCTATAGACATGTAAGATTTTTAAAGTTTTGTACGTGCACAAATTGTGAAAATTTAAGTTCCTTAGTGCCTTGGTGGATTCTTCTAGTTGTAATAGTTTTGTGGGTAGTGTAGATTAGAATCCCTTTAGGTGCACCTGATTCTTTGCACTTTGTAGTGGATCTTCAAGTCACATGTATGTCATGTGAAGTAATGTCTCTAGATGTACCAACAAACTGGATTCATTTTTCTAGCCTCAAAATGTAATGCTACGAGGTTAAAAAATATATAAAATTTTATGATTAATTCTAAAATGTAACAAACTTGACCATTGTTGTATCATATTTTTTGGTCATTTGGCTAGTCTACTAAGAAAAGGTTTCTACTAGTGCAAGTTGGTACATTTTTGTGCACCTATATTATACATTTAATTTTTACACTTTTGACAATATAGTCACTTTAAAAGTTGAAATTTTATTCTTGCACTTAGTAAGTAGGGCCTCGTCGATACCATGCTTGATACTTAACCCATCCTGTATTTTCAACCCATAGAGGTTTGATTATGATTTTTCGTTTAGGAATGTCGAGTGGGGCAGACGGTGGTGATCCCTTTGGCAAACTGAAATCTTCCTTTGGTTCTAATATAGTCGATGAAGATTGAACAAGGTCAAGAAGGCTTGATTCTTTGTTCTCCATTGAATTATTTTTCTTTTCTTTTGTTCGAACGTCTATATCTGCTATTTCAACTGTTTCAACTATTTCTGCCATTTTTCAAATTTCCAAAGAAGACCTCTTCACAAATGTTATTCACACTGCAAGAACATAAATATTTTTCAAAAAAGATTCTTGCAATTTTCGAAATGAAAGAAATGTTTCTAAACCTACACAATTGCTCTACAATTGTCCAAGTATAAGGCTGTTGTAACTTCCTCAAAGTAGAAAAGTTATGTTTGACAGAAAAGAGAAAGAACGATGAAACGTGCATTAATTTCTATGCTGTATTTAATTTCTTCAAGTGCAAACTAAAACAAATAGCTATACTACGATTGGCTCTGTCCTTATACCATTGGCACACTTTCAAGTAAGGTACCTACTTCATCTTCCTCCCATATAACTTTTGTGGATGCAATGCCAACAAAATGCCACTGATCTAATTTATAAGAAAAATCCTGAAAGTAAAAGTCTGTGTCCTGAAAGTAAAAGCTAAGTCTTGGATCGGAGTCTTGGATCGGAGTCTTGGATCGGAGTCTTGGCTCGGAGTCTTGGGTCGGAGTCTTCGGGAGGAGTCTTGGGGGCGGAGTCTTGGGCCTGCGTGTTTCGCGAGAGTGCTGATGGCTTCAGAGATTTTGGGTTTTGCAATGGGACTTGCGCATCGAATTTGCTGGTGAAGCCGCACTCCAAAGCTTCCAGCGATGTCCGCGCCCTTGTTGCGTCTTTCCGACGTCCGCGCATTTGTGTTGCACATCAAGACAAGGTACTCTTCATTAGCAACCAGGCGCTATCATGGTGCTCAACTGCGCATCAGAGTGCACAATCCGCTTCACAACTCTCCGAGACGAACAATTCGAACTCGTATCGCAACGACGACAACAGCAACCCCGAGGAGCTTCTCCACCGTTCCGCTCTCGGCCAGAGCTCTTGCTAAGCCTGTGGTATGTCATTTCTTTAACCTTTGAATGAGCTCTTTTCCTGCTTGGTTGCGCATTAGAGTCCTCGCTGCAGCATTGAGTGCGTGCGCAGAGTAATTGCTTTTCTAAATTTCGCAAATTTCTTCGGAAATATCGAAATTTCAGTTCGTTGTGCACACAATTCATGAAGAGGTTCAACTTGTAGACTGTAGGAAGAGGAATGGCTGTACTTGTTTCATGAGCTTCAGTTGATTTCGATTTGGGTGCGAATTTTTGGGTGCGTTTTTAACATTTAAAAAAAGTGATCCTTGTTGAATTTTCAACTATGAATTAGTGGAGGTGGTTTACTTAGAGTTTTAATCTCAATAATCTTAATCATAATCTTCTTCATAACATTCTAGAAAACCCTCTGAATTGGAGGGAATCCCCGACACCTTAGTTTCCAAAGTTGAGCTCTCACTTGTGTTGGCACTGTTCTCGAAAGGCCACTACTGCTCAAGAATGTTTGGTCCTTTTTGTTTTAAGTGGAAACCCTTGGTTTCTTCTTATGAATTACACTAAGAGCATAACACATTTTTAGACATTCTACTGGCCATCTTCTCGTCATTTGTAGCACAAAGCCCTAGTTTCAAACTTTTTAATAACGGTGGCCATTTGATGTTTCTAGGTTGCCGATGTATGGGCCGAACCTGAATCATGGGTGGTATTTTCGGACCTTCACTTAAGTCGACGCACATGCGATGTGTGCCTCCAAGTTCTTCAAACCGTGCATGCTGCTGCACTTGCAAGGTGAGGCAACAGCATCACCCGGGTTCTCCTTTTGAAAACAAATTTGGTGTGACTTCAGGTAGAGGATAGTACAGAGCAGTTTTACATATGTAGGAGTGAGATATTTTGGAGATGTCTAGTGTAAAGATCTTTGGTACAAGATCTCTGTTGAGATCGAAGTTTTATCACTTTATATGAATTCCTTATGCTGTCATTCAAAGTTGGAGGTTGTAGACCACTATAAGTGACTGTGGGTAATCCTATTTCCATTCAAAGACCAGTGTTTGAATTGATGAGTTGCTGTTGGTATAGGGGTCTCTATAGGAGATGGGATCAGTTCACCAACTGCTTTAGTATCCTCTACCTTAGAATATTAAACAGGAGCACTTTTCCATTGGGATTCAATATTGTTATTCCAATGGTCGTGGTTGTCAATCAGATGGTGATAGTTAAGGGGGAGGCTGCAGGAAAGCAGGTATCGTATTTCTGGGAGACTTTTGGCACTCGAGAGGTGCTTTACCTGTGGAGCTTCTGAATATGGCCATCCTGGAGCTGCAGTCTTGGCAGTGCCCTGCCATCTTCATACCTGGCAACCATGACCAGGTGTGTGACAACGAAACTAGCAAACTTGTCAAGTTGAAATAAGGAACGACGCTACTTTCTGCCTTTCGTGGAGCAGCCACAAAGCTACAGGAGGCTCCGTAGCTTATTTCATGTTAGGAACTCCGTCTTTGAGTAGCAACAAGCACTATCCATAAGAAGTTCGCAATGTTTCTCACTTCACCTTGGATTTGTGGAGCTATGCTTCATCGCCTTGGTCCAGTGCCAACAAATTTAAGAGACTGAATTTTATTAGTACAGCTTTATAGTATCCAGCGCCATTTCATGTGTCGTAATCTCTTCAACAGGTACTCGCTAATAGTGGCTTCACATTGGAAGACTTGAGGAGGGCAGCATGTACTTGATTTGGAATTAATGACTATTGAGGAGAGTCTGAGCTTACATTCATCTTTCAGGTGAATTTGGAAGGGCAAATACATGCTTTGCAAGTACTTGAAGCAGCCAACCCTCGCATCAAAGTGTTATCAAGCCCAGTGGAGTACCTGGGAGCGTTGTGGCTGCCGTTTCGGCGTGACCACTCTGTCATTGAGCAGGCTGTGCTGGAGCATGGACAGATACACGCCATTTTTGCTCATGTGGACATTGTAAATTCACAACTTTTAGTTTTTTTTTTCTAGTTTCCACTCTTGCTTTTGGAGCTTGGAATGTGATAGAAGCTGATTCATATTCATTTAAGTGGTGGAATTTCACGGAACTAGTGGGCATTGTAATGACTGAGTTTTGAGGAACCAGAGCAGTTTTAGGTCGCCCGACATGAAAACTGGAGCCCAGCCGAACTTCATATCTATTCTTTTCCTAGATTTTAGAGTTCAAAGGTTCAATTGGCCACCTCAATGTCGATCTGACCTCGTGAATGCGTCAATTTTTGAGCACTTGAAATCTCAATTTTTTTCGATAATTGAAATCCATCATTAAATCGATTGTGACCACAGCTAAAAGACGTTTTACACCATACCCCGTATTTGGGACGTATATGGGAATGTTAGTCTATCTAAAGTGGTTACCTTTTTTATAGTTTTTTCGTCTAGTAACCTTGTGTGATCTCTTATTTAGGTGGGAGCTTTTTTGAATGAGGCAAGTCAGGCAAAAGAGGGAATTGAGCCATCAGTATTCCCACAAGATCTGCCTGTTTACACAGGCCACTATCATAAGCCTCATGTGGTGAAGGGCACCCGCATTGAGTATGTGGGATCCCCGTATCAGATTTCAGCAGGGGAATGCGATCAAACAAAGCGTTTCCTAGTTCTTGATAAAGAATGGCAGGTGAGCATAAGGACACTTGCGCTGAACACTTACTGGTTAGTTTATTCTCTTGATGTTTTCATATTGATTATAATGGCAAAAGGCCAAGAAATTGGCACTTTTCCAGACGCCTGTCTTGAACTTCAGTTCTATATTAGTCCAATTTTTTAGATCTCTGTGCACTTAATTATAATTGCTCTGGCGCTATGAAACATGACAAATTTAACGAATATGGTCATTTGATTTGCATTCATTCAATGTACTGAATGTTTGAGAGGTGCTTTTGATGCGACTTTTCCAATGTTGAAAGAACCTTCGAAGCCAGATATTTACAATCTCCATGGGGTGATTGAGTTTGCAGAAAATTGATGAAATTCCAGTAAGCATCGGTCCCAGACACTTCATAATCACACAGGACGAAAAATCTCCTTCTGAGATCTTCAAAAACGTCCAAGAGGGTGATAGAGTGCGCTGGCACTTCCCTTCAAGTACCCTCGAGGACTCTGTAAAATTGGAATTGGTAAGCTCCAATTTTCTGTGTTATAAGCTGCTGATCCAATTCTGGGCACTTTAATTGAGGTAGAGGAGACTATGTGCGTCAATTATAAGCATTTTGAGATATGTAAGAGTCTGTTTTTTGGATTGATGTTTGTACTTGTCAAGAGATCTTTGGGTACACGAGCTAAATTTTTTGAGGTCAATGTAAGTTTTATCACAATGTACCAATTGCCAGGAAAAACTTCAAGAAAGAGGAGTTTCGGTTGACGTAGTCTTCCCGATTGTTGCGTTTAAGCAACGGATCAAGGAAGCTGAGAATCTTGTAAGTCATTGTCTGGCCTTTATAAATTTTTCTATCTTACTGAAGTTTTCTTCGAGAGAGTGAGGGTCAACAGAGACGATTGTAGTGGTTATTTCACTGAGCTTTATGATTCATTTGTTAATTTCCCTCAAGGTTGAAGGATACTGAGATTGAGAATGAAGCTGTAACATTGCTACATGTCATAACTTGCTTCCTCAAACTCTGTTCTGCTCTACGTTCATTGTCAGGATGTATTTGGTCTATTTGAGTTGTACGCTCAAAGCGTGGAAATGAATGACAATGTCGTAAAAACGGCGACGGACATGCTTCGCAGCCTGAACCTGCCTGCCAAACTTATTCAGAGGCCTCAAGGTGACTGTTTCAACCCGCTCCTGCTGCCTTTAAATCCTTCTCTTTAATCTTTCTCCATGCGCTACTTTAATTTGATAATATTCTAGAGGCGGTATGTACACCGAGATTCCTCTTGCAGGATCGACACTCCTCGATTGATTGCGATTGGTTATTTCAGCATTTGATAGGTTGTTAGTGATTGTAACCACTTTCAGGAAAATTTTAACGATATCATAAATAGAATCTTCCCCATAATTCATGGGGAGGCCTCCCTATATCTTCAGAATCCTGATCCAATGGTGGATACCTGCAGTGCAGTGTGAGTTAGAGTCTGTTGAACTGGAGGGCTTCGGTGCGTTTTTGACACCTGCAAAGTACCCGCTCTCACAGAGAGGCGTAAGGATTGTTTCTGGAAAGAACTTGGACACTGTGGGCGCTGACAGCAATGGTGCTGGGAAAACCACGCTTGTTATGGCTCCCCTTTGGGCCCTTACAGGTGCCGATCTTGGACATTGTATTACTCGTCCAGAAAAAACTTGCTGTATTTCTTTGGCCATTCTTCCTGCCATATCTTACTGAACTCTAATATCTGATGTCTTGGTGCACAAAACCGTCATTTTATATTATGAATTTTGCATAAATGGTGTCTCAGGCACCACTGATCCACGCCCAGACTCAGTCCGTGGACTTACTTCAGCTGAAGTGGTGCACAGTGCTGCTAAGCGTGCACGTGTTCGAGTTGATGGGACAATCAATGGGAAATCTTTTACAGTGGAAAGAACGACTGGCAGGTGAGATCTACACTGGTACCAATCTTCGACATCTACCTTTTTTTGCATGTTTAGAATGCAGTCGGATCTCTAGAATGGATACCACATTTTAGGTTAAATTATCTATGTTAGTTTTGCAATCGAAACCACCATATACCGGCAGCTATCGGCTTCCTTCTCACCCTCCAACCTAGTCTAAACTTCTAGAATCTTAAAAAGTTAGTTTTGCTTAATTTTGAAAACTTGTTTGTTGAATTTTAGCTACTGAAAAAGGTAAAATATGTTGCCTCTTCCTTTTTTGCTTTTGGGAGCAATCAGCCTATCTTGGATGAATATGACATGTGAATGGAAAAAGCTAAAAGAGATTTAATTAGTAGTGTCAATTTTGTTAACAATAAAAAATATTGGTGAAGACATATAACTTAACTGTTTCTTACTCCCGACTGCTAACTAATATGGAGGTCCGACTGTCCAATGTTGAATCCTTCTTGAACCTGTAAGAGGAAGTCGTCTGCTTATTCTGTGTTGTACTGTTTTTTGAATGATTCATTTTGTTTCCATTAGTTAATTCTGGTATAGCAGCTCAAAAGTTTTTCTACACCCGTATTCTGTTGAGCTTTGTTTTCGGTAATCTTAGTGCCTAGGGTTGGGACTCTATCTCTCATCGTCTCTATCAGCTCACATTTTGACTTGAAGTTACACTACAATAAATGGCATTCTGTACTTCTGATTTGCAGGAGAGCCAGTCTGAAGTTCTTATACGATGGAGAGGATTTGACTTGTCAGGAAATTCGAATGACACAGTTTCGTATTGATGAGCTTATGTAAGCTCCGTTTATCAATTAGTAGTTTCCCATGAATGTTGCTGGAAAATTTATCTGGTCACGCTGCTGGTTCTAGACAATCTGGTGAAAGCAACTGACTTGTTCAAGTTTTGTAGTGACACATCTGTGCTTTATCGGACAGTATTTCAAGGCCAGCATGGAGGTGGAGGGTTGTTGGAGGCCTCGGACAAAGAGTTCAAGGTATGCTCATATGCACCTCAAAGTTTAAAGGACGAAGAGTTCATGGCTTGAAAATGACCAATCTGATTGATCATATTGTGAAAATATAATTTAGATAGGGCAAATTTTACAACACCAGAATTATGTGATGAACATTGCACGTGTTGGTCAGAAACAAAATATAAAAATTGAACAAAAGAAAGTCCTCTATGACCTACTCAATAATTGCTATAAATGCACGAGGCTCAATTTGGGCTTTTGGTCCTTTTTAGGGTTAAGTGTTGAGGTGACGGGCTTTACTTTGCTTTGTTGCAACTTGAGACTCCTCTCTCTCCACTACAACCACTGCTGGTCAGAATGCGGGAGTTGAGTACTAAGTCCTTCAGTACTGGTTTTGATACATTGGGCAGGAGGAATTAAGCAAATTCATGGCCGTGGAAGTCTGGATGGTTGCGAAGGATCGAAGTGCCAAGGAACTTCGCAGTAAAAAGACCGAAGTTGAGCAATTGGAGGGTGCACTTGAACAGCTTGGCAAACAGTACGAACAGTTGCAGAGGAAGGTGTGTGTTTTCTCTTGATTTGGAAATTTTCATTCATCCAGCCAAAGTTACTGTGAGATTCTAGATCTAAGCATGAAAGTAAAGAATCCAGCCAACGATTAAGCTGCTATTGATTATTTAACCTGTTTTACAATTTTTATTATTACGTGACGTAAAACGTGAGAGCTATAATTCTAACAATATTCTTGGGCGCTAGCAAAAAAATTGAATGTGATCCAGGTCTGCGGTGGCTGAACCACACACACTCATGTTGGGATTCTGATCCACAGATAACTATGTGTGTAGGTGGAATTCTGTACGCAGCATTCACAGGAATGGGAGGTTAGCAGGTGCTGCACCAGTGGATTCGTATCAATATTTTAGCTATTGTATAGCTATTTGCTTCACGAAACTATTCGTTGGTTTGTATAGTCCGTGCCTGACTTTTAATGGTGATGCAGGGGTAATAAAGTTGCAACCATTGAGAAAGAGCTAAGAGCTGCCAAAGAGACACTTCAAG
Source organism: Pseudisothecium myosuroides (assembly GCA_951799445.1). Classification (NCBI taxonomy): domain Eukaryota; kingdom Viridiplantae; phylum Streptophyta; class Bryopsida; order Hypnales; family Lembophyllaceae; genus Pseudisothecium; species Pseudisothecium myosuroides. The sequence continues at coordinate 11,136,520 of OX637291.1, read as the reverse complement.
GCTCAAATGCTATCTTGGTAAGCACTATTGCACAGGTGTCATCTACTGTGACTGCGTGGGAGGTTCTGAGGAAGGAGCTAGAGCAGGCACTGAAGGATGGAATGGAATCTTGGTCAGTGCCTCCTCGAAGTGACGAATCTCAACAAGCAACCGCTAATGATGCTTTTGAAAGATTATTGCAGAAGCATGCAGAATTCTCCCAACAGGTAATAGCTGAATGCTTAGGGTTATGAGGACAATTGGTTCACCATCAAGTTTCGAGTTTTTTTCTTTTTGAGAGACATGTAGCTGCCGTCTGTGAGACTACAATGCTTCTTATATGTTTTTTACCTGACCAGGTGCGAATGGTGGAGGCTGCAATTAAAAAGAAGGAGCAAGCGCTTGAAGCTTTTGAGGAAAATGTGACCAGATCTGTAGTTTGCGACAAGTGCTTGCAACCCATTGATGCAGCGCACTCCTCGCAGAGCCTTCTTCATCTGAAAGCCGAGTTGAGTACAACTTTTGACGAACGTGATCTTGTTGTGAAGGTGAGAGATTACTTAAAGACATTGCACATATAAATGCAGCTTGAGTGACTGCTTACAGCTAATAGAATACATTCCAACTGAACCTTCAGTTTTTGCCCTGTTTTTTTCATATTTACTTTTAGACTCATGCATTTGTTTTCTTTGAATTCCTGAAGTATGTTCTTATGTGAAGTATTCTGCAGGAGCTCAAGAATGCTGAATCGGAGGTTCAGAAGATTCGGGAAGCCATAAATCTAGAGAAAAGGACAAGAGAGGCAGAGGCTTCCAGAGCAAAGCAGATGCAAGTGGCCTTCAAACAGGCCTCTTCCAAAATTATTTCTCAGGTCTAATTGCCCGTCCTTCCTGCCCTCTATATGTTCACAAATTAGGCCGCTCTATTTCTCACGATCAACTTGTGTACCCATCATAAGACACCTTTTACTTAAGGTAGAGGTTACTCTGCATCACTTTAAGCATTTTTGCATATGAATAAGTGTGATTTTTGGGAGATCAGTGTAGTGATTAGGTGAAACCTTTGCGGTTCAAGAGCTGAAATTCTTGATACCAATTTTTTATCACTACGCATGAAATTCTTGTGCAATTTCAAAGTGGGAGGTTGTAGACCACTAATAATGATATAGACAGCCCTATTTCCATCCAAAGATCAGTGACCATAGACCTTCAGCCATGTCATTCTTACAGTCCTTGTTAATGAATTTAACCGAGTATATGAATTGATGAGTTAACATCTAATGTTAACGGGGTCAATGTAGGACCTGGGATGAGATCCTTACGGTTTAGTATCCTCTACTTTTTAGTGTTATTCACTTTTGTTTCTTAACCTTTAGCACTCTTCACTGCCCTCTATGTTTTTCAGAAAGTTCCTGAACATCTGAGCGTCTGATTTATCTTGCAGCTGAACCATATACGGCAACACATTTCAGAGGCTCAGATGATTCTTAACAGTGCGCGTCCTCTTGTACATGGGGAGTCTCCTGCTGCCTCAAGCTCCTCGAAATGGTTAGATGGATTGTCCGTCAGTGAAATTACTGAGGGCAATTCTGAAGAAATCACGAACCGGGAACAAGAATTTCTCTACCTCATTCAGAAACTTGACAGAGAGGTGCACTCAAGGGTGTCAACGGAGAGGCGTGCTGAAGAACTGGAGATGAAATGTCATTCTGCCAAAGAGGAAAGGAATCGTTACGAAGCTGAGTATGAGGTTCTTTCCACCTTATGTGCGAAAGCTGGCACTGAATACCAGGAGAAACAAAAGCTCCTTAGTAGTCGGCGTGAAGAGGTTGCTTGGCTCAAAGAAATCGACACCGCATTTGGGTTGACAGGAGTTCAGGTGAGCTCAGGTTTGCATAACTTTCTTTAGACTGGGGTCCTGCCACCTTGGAATCATAACCACTATGCGAGCTCCTGAAACATTAGCATGAGTGAGAAGACCCCGTGCTTGTAATAAAAGGAGTCACTGGATTGGCAATAACCAATGACTCGGTCATTCTTATTATATTCATCAGACTAGGTTTGTAGCACCTTGGATTCAAAATGGTCATTTGAGAACTAGAACATGCATTTAAGAAAAAGGATATTCATGATTGGTTGTGGACAATGAGAGGTGGGCCTCAGACAACTCAACAATCATTGTGCAAGACACTGAAACCGTTTTTTTGTGGGCAGAGTTACATCCTGGAGGGCGCTCTGGCAGATGTGCAAGAAAGGACAGCGCGTTTCTTGGAAATGTTATCCGGCGGTTCGCTTGGCCTGCTGCTGCGGCCTACAAAGGTGACCAAGAGCAGTAAAGTGACTGTGGAGGCTATAGACAAGGTTGCTGTGGTTCGACTTTCTAACGGGGTCTTAGAAAATCGGTCTCTTCGCCAACTTAGTGGCGGTGAACGGAGGCGAATGGCAAGTTTCTCTGAATTTACTCTCTCGATTTCAGCTTTCATTACCCTCTCCACTTGCTTTCATCGCCACATGGCGCATTGTGGTTGAAAAGAGGAGTGCCTGAAGTCATAACCCCGTCCTTAGAGAGCTATAGATCTCCAAAACCTGACGGTCTTGATTTAGTCTACAGGAGAGGGTTATGTCTTGGGTCTACTGCCCCTGAACTGGTTATCCAGTACACTTCTATGCCATGCAGTTGTGGATAGTTTTAACAATCATAGCTGTGCATGTCTCCATTACACTTCGTTTCTAACGAACGTTGAAATGTCTGCAAGTCTTTTGTTTTGCGAGGACTTGAGAAAAACAGCATGAACCTGGAATGAACCTGAGGATTCTCTTGCCTGTTTTGAGAATGTTGTTGCTTGTTTCTCCTTTTACAGGCTTTGGCTCTGGCATTGGGATATTCAGAATTTGCCTCTCAACGTGGAGGAATTCATTGCAACCTACTCGTTCTTGATGAAGTTCTTCAGGTTCGTGTTTCTTGACACTTGAGAGAATCTCCTTTCATAATACCAGTTTTGAGTGGTCATTAAAAAGCCTAGTCGTTTGTGCAACTTGTTTCGACCAGCAGCTATGCTGTGAGAGACTCTTTCCCTTTCGCAGTGCTACTACAAAGCTTCGAGTGGCTAGATCTCTTCACCGAGGGCAGTAAGTCAAGTAAATACTATGCTGTACAGTTCGGATTTTATTGCTTTTTAATCTGCCTCTCAAGTTCTCAACGTCTTTTAATGTGATGGCAGCATTTGGATGGAGAGGGCCAAGCTCGGGTGGTGGCCATGCTGAAAGGTTTACCGCAGAGCTCAGTGTTAGTGGTGTCGCAAGCCCACAGCCTGCTGGCTGGCACTTTTGACTGCGTGGACTGGGTCATCAAGCAGCGTGAGAGCGCCACTGTGGAGGTTGCTAAAGCAAACCCAGTTCATGCAATCTAAACCTGAATTTGACACGCACGCACCGTGGAAACGTACCATTCTAGACCAGTTTTGATCGCCCGCCCTTTTCATGGGTCATTCCAAACTCAAGATGTAAGAGGATCTGTGGTAAAGAAAAATGTTGATTATAGGTATTGGGGCATCTTAGATATCTTGATTCTTCCTTGAATTAGCAATGGGTTCAATATGTTACCAACTCTTTTCAAGAATGCTATAAACTCAACATAGAGCTTAGACCCTTTGCTACAAGAAGACAATTGAATTATACCATTCTTCAGGATGAGATTCAACTACAGTTGGTTGCAGATAAAAGTTTTAGTTCTTGATTATTGGATTGGAGACATTCTTTGATTGTCTTTGGTTGTCTCTAAAGTTCATTGACTTTGGAACAAGGAGAGGATGCCTTGCATTGACACTAGGTTCATCTATAGTGAACATAAGGATAACTGAATACTCTAGAAGCGAGTCTTAACAGTGTGCAACAAATTTGGTAGAGGTACAGGAACAGAGCCTCGTAGCTGCTTGTTTATTTACTTTCTAATTGTGCTTGAAATGACCAAGTGGTTGTAACAATCTCTGTTGCAATATCTTCTGACCTGCGGCAGGAACAGAGATGGTGATGATGATTATTGAGAAGTTTGCAAAGTTCTGCGTGACTGATGTAAAATGTTCAGATATCTGCTCAGATTTTGACTAAGACTTAACCCTGAAACACTGTAGAGGATTAAAAATACCAGTATTCGATGAATGACTTTCCCTGAAATTATAGAATCAAAGTATACACCTATTCATCCTTCAATTTGATAATTTTTGGTTGATTACCTTGGTGATACGGCCACGTCCTTGCAGGGTTACATTAATTAAAGGAGCCATCATAGCATCCCAAAGATAGCATCCCAAAGAATCTTGTGATGCTCTTTCTTTGAAAAATTGGGAATTGACCTCGTCAATTTTGGCATTTCAATATCAATGCTAGCCTTTTTTTAGCTAAAGAAATATTGCTAAACGCCAAAGTCTATTTCTAGAAATGCTAAATTTGGAGTGAATTTTTGTTTTCATATCGTCAACTTTTTCATCCATTTTGAGTGATATTTCATCCAATCCACCATATTTCATCTAATTTCGACTTCAAAATCATATCATTGATTGCCATCTTTAGAAATGACAAGTAGAAAATTCTATTTTTAGACATGCTAAGGTTGATTGTTCAATTGTCTATTGAAGAAGGACACTCCCTTGTCTTGTACAAATGTTGTTAAAAATCTAAGATTTTGTAGTATATTAGAATTCTTTTGTGATTCCTACACATGGATCAAAGACAACTTGTACGTGAGACTTAAATTGGGGCATTGAAAGAAAGTCATCCATTACATTTTCTATGGTCTTTACATTCTTCAAATTGGTCCTAATTTTCTAAGACCCTTAGAAGAAAACTCTAGAAGCTTTGTATGTTATCAAACTTTTGAAATATCTTTGTATCACTACAGCGAACCCTGTCGTTTTTCATTCAGGAGATGTCGCTTCTCACTGAAAACGATCTAATGTTAGTATGCAAGTCGGCCCCATGATTTGTCCTTTGTGACTTTTTTCACTCACCACACGTTTTTTTGCTATTTTAGGGAATGAAAAGTGACGGGTTTCGTTGTAGTGTATGTTATTAAGCTTTGTGTATAATTTCTATAGTTAGAAGTGCATTTTAAAGACCTTTTAATGGTATCTTCTATATTGGCTTTCATGAAGAGATGTTTCTGCAATTTGTGTGCAAGGTTTATGTATCAATCACTACAAGAGAATGGCACCCTATATGACAGAATTGACAGAGAATTGACAGTTCTCTGTCATATAGGGCACCATTCTCTTATAGTGATATTAGAGTTAATTGTAAAGTGTGTGCAAGGTTGGACCAAGAGCCGGAGTTTAGAAAAACACAAGACTAAACTCCCTCCGGCACCCAAACTCAGGTTTGATTGAGTTTGGTGATGTATTTGTTTTGTTCTTTTTTCAGTTAAACCTTCCTTGACACAGGTTCACAAACACATGACAACTTTACAATTAACTCTATTGATACCTAATTAAGGTAGGCATCCCAAATGCGCCACTGACCTTAAAGCACCATCTTCAGTGTGTGTACATCTCCAAAATCAGTTATGTACCTTTGTGAAAGAAACGCTTTTAGAACCAAACTTTGTTCCTTCATAACTTTTGCATATAGTATCCAAATGTCACGTTCTTTGGTGCGTTGGAACCTCCTTTCCCTTGCCAATAAGAATATATAAGAATTTGAACACTCTAATAGTAGTAATTAGGCACAGTAGCAATTAGTGGCGGTTTTGGGATACCTACCTTAAACCTTGAACCCAAATTGACAGAGAGAATTGACAGAGAATCGACTTCTAGACACTTCCGGTTCTGTTATTTTGGACATTTTGTTTACATTTTTCTTCTGTTTTCTTAGACTTTTTGTTCTAAGGGCCTGCCGCAGCTTTGAATGTCTGCGCAATTGGCTCATTGTTAACATCAGGTGAAGCGCGACATCGACCTTGTGTATGGAGGCGGTTTTATTGGACTGATGGGGACGACTGCGAATGTTGGTCATGTGCTTGAATTTTACTTCAATTTCGCCCTTGGAATTATAACAATGAAGGAGCTTAACTCTACATTGCATACGATAGAAATCCAAAAAGTCCATAGACCCAATTCTATACGGCAACTGAGGAATTTTATGCATTTTATTGAACTGACGGCAACACTGCTCGTCCAATTGCCGTGCGACAACCTGTTGCGGCATTGAGTTGTAGGGGTTTAGGGTTTAGGGGTTTAGAATTCGCTGATGAGGTTCGAGAGAGTGTCATTCTCTTTAACTTTCACCATTTTAACAGTAAGCTTATGATGATCATGTTTCATAGAATTATGGTCAAGTGAATTTGAGTACGCTCCTTCATTGTTATAATTTATTTTTTTCAATTTTGTTGTCATACTTGCTATCAATTGTTTTTGTGAAGAAACATTAACAGCATGAACATTGAGAGCTCGATCTGATATGGAGTGTCTTTACAGGGCGAGCTACAGTACTTTGGGAAGTTAAGTGCAAGTTGTGTTGCGGGTGCATTGCTGGTGAAGTATGGAAGTATTTGTGGGCCTGCGGTCACTTCTCCTAATCTCAATGTAGCGTTGGTAATGATCGTCACGCCATGCCTCCTTAGTGTAGCTTTGTTAACAATTGCTAGCATAGTTTGCTCAGATGGGAATGCAAGTAAACAATGACATGTTTTCATTTGATATTGAATGCCTTCCAATTCATTGGATTTTGCTTGTAGGTTCTAACCACCGGTTGCTTGTTGATCAATATGTCTTACGCTTCCAATCTGGCTCACAATAGGATTTTCATTTCCATTCACGTCTTAGTAAATTCAAAGTATGTCCGTTGTAGAAAAATTCCAAGCCTGAATCTCGAGCCTTTTCATAACTGTTGCTTTGTTGGCAGTCTCTTGATTGCGGGTAAATTTTTAGGATTTAGAGAATGAGTTGCTTTATTTACTTGCGTCTTGGAATTAGCGCTGTGATTTCCAAATGTCATGTGATTAGGGTTTACGAGACATGAGAGATTTTTAAGTGTTTGCAGTTTAATTTGGGAACTTCTTTTTTCCCTTCTTGAGCAGATTTGATAGTTGTTTCTAAGCGGCGTTTCGTTTCTGTATTCCATCCGAGCCAGGACCATTGTTTCGTCCGTCGATCAAAGCGGCGTTTCGGTTCTGTATTCCATCCGAGCCGGGACCACTGTTAGGTCCGTCGCTCCCGACTGTTTTTTTTAGAATTCTACAAGGTTTTGGTCGCATTAGTCTTACAAGCCTGGGATACTGAACTCTGTCGCTGCTTTGGGAAGACACGATGTGCTATGTACAGTACTGCTAGTGACTTCATTAGATTAGTGGTGAATTTTTAGTGTGGATTTTGTGCGAGGCAGGCTGCTTCGAATTGAGGTGAATGTTCCGTCTTCAACACAATATGTACTGATTGTGATTGTGGTTGATTAGGAGGAAGAGAGCGGACCGTCTGTGTCAGGAGCGGCCGGGGAGGCGTACATGGAGAAATTGAAAGGGGACTTGGGTGGCGGAGACTCTCGAGCTGCTGCTGCTTATGGTCTTGCACGGGTAGGCAATGGCAGCCCATAGCGACTCCGACTCCTCTTCAAGCCCCGACTCAATCGTTTAATCCTCCTGCCACAAATTTTATGCCATCACTAGTTGACATTACTGAGGTTATCTGGCTTGACGGGTTTTGTGTGATGGCTTCTGCGTGTGTAGTTGAATTGTGGGTTGTGTTTGAGAAGTTTGGGAGGATCCGTGGGTGCGAGTCTCAAGTTGGATTACTGGTATGAATGGAAAGGATCATTAAGGCTATAATTGATGTTGCTATAATTTATGCGACCACCACAGCAGCCACCCCGACATCGTATGCAACGCCGTTACAGGTCACTCAAGCCCAGTGCCAGAAGCAGCCACCCCGACATCGTATGCAACGCCGGTACAGATCGCTCAAGCCCAATGCCAGAAGCTGACGCCGCAGCAGCAGGAGGTTAAACATCAACAACTCTTGCATCGCCAACAACAGCAACAATTGCAGCAGCAACAAGTACATCAGCAACAGGAGGTTTACCATCTACAACTCTTGCATCGTCAACAACAGCAACAATTGCAGCACCAACAATTACGGCAGCAGCAGGAGGTTTACCATCTACAACTCTCGCATCGCCAACAACAGCAACAATTGCAGCAGCAACAACTACGGCAGCAGCAGGCAGGAGTGCAGCATGCAGCACTAGGTGTGGGGCTGCAAGCCCAGAGACGACCGAACAATATTAGTCAAGGCATCTCATCTAGGGCGTTCGTGCCATTGCTGCAACCTCGTCTTCCTGGGGAGCAGTTTGAACAGCTAAGCGCGCTGTACCAGAAATCTAAGGCAAGTTTAGTAGCGTTGGTTGTTCACTTGGAGTGTCTGAAAGGCGTCACCTATGCTTTAGAAGTGCTTTGGAATTGTTGTATGGGTAGTCATTGGGTGTATTCAATGACGCTAAGATTTACATTGTGTGGCCGTCATTCAGTCCAGAACAGTTTACACTGCAAGATGCGAAATAGAACGGGATAACATATTCCTTGTTACCGACATGAGTTTCTTTAAAACGCTTATATGTTTTCTAAATACTAACGACTTGACAGTGGTTATCTGGCAGCAAAATGATATCACAAAGGAAGATTTTATTCGTGAAGTAGGAGTAATAGTAGGGGATCAAGTTTTGGTGCAGATTAATCGGTGGATGCACCAAAAGGTACTTTGCTTTTCGGGGTCCGCTGATGGAGGCTGCGTTATCTTCTATTGTCGGATTTTCACATGTGACATTTTGTGTGAATTGCACCTACTAGATGCTACCCCGTGTTTTGAAGGAACAAAAGTTGTGGAATAAATGAGCATATACTGTTGTCATGCGGGTTCAAAGCTCAAACTGTGAGCTCAATGCCACTACTTGGACCTGGGTTTTCTTTGTCTTCCACCATGGAAACTTTGTCTACTACAGAGATTTTATTGTGGACATTAGATTTCGCAGATTGTCGTGTCAATGACCTTCTTGACACCTGAAGTTGTCTTGGCTTTGGATCTGTGCTGCAGCAACAACAAAAAGGGCTTCATCAAGCAGTGAATCAACAGCAATCGAATAACTCTTCCCAGGTTGCTGGAACGCCACCATCAGGAAGTTCTAGTCAAGCGGCTACTCCTGCTGGCCCAAACACTCAGGCGGCAATTACTATGCATGTTCCTGACTCCCAAAGTGCACAAGCAGGGGCTGAGCAGACTCCTGTTGTGTCATCCGCTACGGTTGTACAGGCTCAATCTCTACAACAACAGCACCAGCAAGTTCAGCAGCAGCAGGTACATAGAGGTTCACTCATATGGTGGCGTTGGATGGCCTTGTTCTGAATGATCATGTCAATTTGAAGGATATCTCAGTCAGTGCATTGAGCTTCATTGGCATTAGTAGATATGCTTCCACCATTTGCGAAGATGATTGGAAGGTGTTGGGAGTGCTAAAGTATGTCTCATGTGTGAGAATCAGGGACAGATTTCAAGTCATGCAGGGATTGGTGTGGCAGGGTCCCAGCAGTCTAAAGTGGAAGCTCAACCCCAAGGGTCATCTCAATCTGGTCCAACGAAGGTCACAGTCTTATCTCAATCTGCGACTTTGGTGAGGCAAAATCAAGGGGGAGATGCGTCAAGTCAAAGAGTGTCAAATCTCTCACCACCCATTATACAGCAAGTAAAGAACGAGGTGAACAAGACAGTGGGGCCAGCCCAGGCAGGAAGGCCTCTCCAAGTGCCAGCGGCAAGTACTTGCGGTAGTTTCCAAGCTCGGCCTTCAACACCTCACACTGCTAGTGTCCAAGGGCATTCAAGGCTCTCTGCACAGGTATGGGTTGATCGTGCCTGATGTTGTGGATGTGATGGCTTCTATTCTGTTATGTGCTAGATTTGGTGGTGTGAACCGTTCCTAGGACATCATTGGCGGCGTTACATTCGGTGAGCCTGGTAAATTGTCCCAATACTGAGAACTTTTTGCTAGGATTGTACATCCTTGGATTCCATGTATCACAGATTGTAAAGCGATGACTGTTTGTCGTTGTGAGACTCTTCTGACGGGAGCAAGCAGCTGGTGTCTGCAGGTTCCAAAGGCGCTTGCTCCGATGCAGTTCAGTGGGTTAGCACAGGGTGGTCAGGTGCGGCCTAGATTCTCAGCAGCAATGTCTGATTCTAGGCAGCAGTCAGATCAGAAACCCATTGTGAAGTATGCAAAAGCAAAGCTGAAGAAGGCACAGAAGAAAGCTGAGGAAGAAAGAATTAGGAAAATTCAAGAAGATGAAAGATTGAAGAAACAGCAGCCAGATCAGAAACCCATGACGAAGTATGCAAAAGCAAAGCTGAAGAAGGAATAGAAGGAAGCTGAGGAAGAAGGAATTAGGAAAATTCAAGAAGATGAAAGATTGAGGAAACAGCAACAAGGAAGTGCTAGCATTGTACACACTCATGCTCAACCACCGGGTCAAGTAGCACAGTCTCTGTCAATGCCGGTGGCAGTACCGCAGCCACACTCGAACCTGCTCGAGAGCAAGCCGCAGGGAGTGCAGACTGTTCCTGCAATCAAGCACGAGCCACAAGTAGAGCAGCATCCAGGAGTCGCTTCACAGAGAGCTCCAGTGACTACCACACAACTGGGTCAGGTAGTACCGCATTGACTGCTAATTATTCTAATTGTATTTGCATTTACTAAGTACTTTCAGCTGATGCGCAGTTTTTACATTCTTTTATTTTCTTCTTTCACTTTTACTTCATTTCTCATATACACCTTTATTTACACTGGTACAGCGTCCCATCTTGTGTGTCCTGCTTAAGACTTCGAGTCATGGGATTGTCTAGGTTGGAATTATTGGCGTATGTAGTCGATTCGTTTAGCTTTTGGCTCCGCGTCTAATCGTCCTTTGCTTTCGCTGGTCAGGTGGGCATTAAAGCTCTTGGCCAAGTGGAACTTCCTGAGGTAGCAGGGCCTCAGGCAACTGCGACAGTGGCGAAAGACCCCAGTGTAGCCGCTGCAGGTGTTGAGAAGAGACAAGCAACCACTGCATTAGCAGCGAGTCCAATGTCTCGGTATCCAGGTCTGCCTGGTTTTTCAAATCCTTCGCATCCAGGTGCGGGCTTAGGCACAGCGACCGGGAGCAAGACGCCCCAGGCAGGTGGCCCCGTCACACAGGTACTTTGTGTCGATCACGTTCACTTGCGAAGGGATGGGAATGTGTTACAGTGAAAGCCGGAGTTGGTCGTTTCTTTAATCTTGCTTTTTTGGTCATAATTGTTCGCATTTGAATGCAGTGGCTTTCAGTTTCTCTATCCACTTTTACTGATTCTTTTTTCATAATGCGCTGAGATCAAGGACATGGGTTGACTGGATGACGATGTGCAAGAACCACCTTACGTTCTTGCGTCTGACCCACTTGGATAAACCTACTAGAGTGATGATTTTTAAACCATAAATGAACTATCCATAAGTGACCACTTTGTCACTATTGGCCAGCTCAACCATAAAGCTCCTAAGTGATGCAAGATACACGGTCGTCCTCACTACAATTGTTGTGGATAGGACCATCGGACATATTATGTGCACTTTGTTGAGTCAGTGTATCAAGAACAGTTGTGCTGATATATTGGGTGGTGCTGCAGGGAAGCGGAAAACGCAAGAGACAGTTGCTGACCAGAGCATCAACGCCCTGAATGATGTAAAGGCTGTCAATGGAGTCAATTTAAGGGTACGTTGGAACCCTAACTTGATGAGCTACTCGTGATGGGATTTGGAGGGATTGACATGTCCGAATGTTTGACAGATGCTTCATTCCGAGTCTTTTCCACTGCTCGAGTGGTGCATTGTTGACGAGTTAGTGTAGATCTGCAGAACTAGGTGAGATGGTATTTGATGGGTTGTTGTTCTTGCACAATACTGTTTTATTGCCTGCATGATACTGCTAGTCATGTGGTTAGCTTTGGGAGTTGTAAATGGCGTTTCTTGACATCTAGTGTGTAAACTTTAGAGCAATTGCTGGCTGGTCCGAAGGAGGAAAGCTGAACGATAGAAGCAATGCTCAAATTTGTTCAGGAAGAGGCGGAGTGGTTGTTTCTGGAGAGGGGTCCTTTGCGTGCAAAAGCTCATGCTGTTCATATGCTCTTCCTTAGATAATGTTTCATGGAGGATAGAGAATTTGTGGATGGGCGTGTCTACACATTTTTGCCCTCTTCTAGTTACTTTTGTCAGTCCGGAGGTGATGAATCTCTAGGTTTGTTTAGAGCATATTTAGGTAGGCCCTTGGAACAGCAACTGCTTAGTGTTGGTCTCATTGCTTTTAGCTTCATGGCAAAGAGAATCCACCATGGCTATGGGGTACATGAACTCGAAGTTGGAAAGACATTAAAATTTGACAAAAGTTTGTTAGAAGACAATTGCCAGAATTTCTCGTGTAAATATCTTTGTCAATTGATGTGTAAGCCATGTTATCGTCATAGGAACTCATGGCCTGGGCCTCTTCAAGATCTCACATTTCTAATGCCTAAGTTCATCTTTGCATCAATAAGATGGGCTTACACATCCTTAGATAAGACTTGAGCATAGCAATAAGGTCAATTTGTAGGCATGCCTATTAGATAAAATGGTAAGAAAAGAAAATTGGCAAGAAAAATTAGTGCCAATTGTTCAATGTTTGTTTTAAATAACTACACCACTAAATGCATCCCAAATAGCAATTGAGTATTATTCCTCTTAATTTTTTGTTGAGTTTTGTTGAAAATCAAAAGAATATCCTAGGTTCTCTTAGAATGAATCTTTTGAACAACATTTGAATAACCTATAATAGGTGTATCTAGAAGCAATCTTAGGCTCTCATGAATAACGTGTAAATTTTCAAAGTCTTGAAAATAGATGAATCTAGAAGCAATCCTAGGCTTTCATGAATAGAGGCAAATTTTAAAGTCTTGAAAATAGGTGTATCTAGAAGCAATCCTAGGCTCTCATGAATAGAGGCAATACACTTTAGACAAGATTATATAGGGGGTGGTTTTAAAAGGGGCCAAAATTAGGTGTGGTTACCTTAATTTAGGCATCCTTAATGGCAACCTAGTGCCTTCACTTACTTATGGAAGGCTGCGGCCGAGGTTGAGACCTCTTCATAGCAATGGTTATAGCAATAGACACTTTGTCAATTCTTGTGACCCAATGCATGCCAAAAAGATGCATATGACATAATAATTTTGACGCCAAGTTCTAATGCTTCATAGCAATGTGAACCACTAAAAATAAATGCAATTGTTCACAACTTTGATGAAGAACTCGTGGAGGGAGATGGAAAGTCAAGTTTGATAAATCAATTCTCCCATGTTAGGGACTTTTTAATATAACAAGGATAGTAGCGGGCTAGGCAAAACTACGTCATAATGCCTACCTTGGAGAAAGAAATAACAACATTGTGATGATTCAAAGTGAAATACTGCTAGATCCATTGGACCCAATCTTTTCTTTCCACGTCTAACCCTACTTTTCCCTCAACGAGCCCACAATAATTCATTGACTATACACACCATTGACTCCACGTCAAAAGGTCACAAAATTTCATATTCAATGCTACAAACATTTTTTTTTAGCTTTGGATGACTTCACAGGTCTAAGTTTGTAGGTTGGAAATAAGGGTGATTGCACGAAACACTTGTCGATTTTGTTGCGTTTTCAATAGTACTCATGATTTTTTTCTAGAGTACTTTAAAATTGAAAAATAATTTCTAAATTTAAAAAAAAATATGACTAATGTATACACCTTTAAGATGAAGGTAACCACCAAAGGAAATGCATAGAAAAATTCTCTAAGTAGGAGAACTAGAAAAGTGCCAAATCACTAGAAAATACATACTTTGATGTTTTAATTAGTAGAAAATAGGAAAAAGATTAAATTAAATAAATAAAAATTGGCCATTTTTAGAAACTCTATGGAGATGGTCATTCACCAAAAAATACACCAAAATAAGTTTTTACATGTTTCGAAATGCAAGTAGAAAGAGGCTCACTTTGGGGACTTCTAAACCACATAAAATTAAGTATTTTTAGAATTCCTTTGGACAATAGGTACAAGTCTACTAGAAGACCATCTCTACCAAATTTCAGCTCCAAATTCGTTTTTATGGGTACCAAATAGTACTAAAAACCTCCAAATTGGCATTTGTGACAAAATATCGGGGGCTATTATTAAATAGTAAAACATTTTTTAAAAATTCCAAAAAATTAGTGTATAATAGTCGTAAGTACCTTTTTTGTGAATTTTGAATCATTTGGAGTTAAAATGCAAAAGTTATGGCTAAAAAAATAATCAAAATGCAACATGTGACAGGAAATAGTACAAGTGTTTCATGCAATCACCTATAAACGTTTTTTTCATCCAATTCTTTTAGGAAGTTGCTTGAGTACATTTTCAATGACTAGTAGTCCCTTATTATGGTCTTATTGGCTTTTCTAAAGGAGAAGATGCTTAATAGCAGATTATCCTTGTAGTATATTTTGGTCATTTCTTGCTATATACTCTTGGTGTAAATTCTAGCTATAAAAATGAGAATTTTTTATTTTGAGTCCAACCAATGAAATGAAACTTATTAAGTGCAATTTCTACTCCAATTAGAAATTTTGAAAATTTCATAACTTTCAATATTTTATAGCAATATAAACTTTGGGCCTATAATCATAGTTTGTTGATTGTTAAATTTAAGAATGACACAATAACTTTGATTATATCATGTCATGCACTATAATATAGATCTATGGTGAAAATTCAAGATTTTTTTAGTATATCTTGTATTTTATGTGAATTTTCTTCATTTTCTTTTAAGAAATTCACAAGGAAATTCACAATAAATGGCCAATTTCATTAAAGTGGCGATGTTTTGTTAATTTGGCACTTTTAGCAGTTCAAACCGCATAGTTTGAATTGTTTTTTCTGTATCAAAATCTATATAAGTACTAGATTTTTGAAATCTACACTTATCCTAGATATCTGAAATCTATACCAGTCCTAGATTTTTCAAACTGCATGGTCTAGTATCTATGTCAGTTCTAGATTTTTGAAATCTAAAATCGACCTGGATGTTAGGAATGTACACTTATTTTAGACTTTATAGGGCTAAAGAAGGAATTGAATGGAAAAATGACAGATTTCATATGCCATTTTAACGAAATTTCCCATATAATTTCAAATTTTTCCCAAAAAATTTGAAAATTATATGACTTGTAGACATATGACTTCAACTATGAAAAATAAATATTAAATTGTTCATTAGAAGTTGTCACACCTTCTTCAAGAATGAAACTTCTATGAAGAATGAAAAGGTATGGAGTGAAAAGAAGACTCAATAGGAGTTCTTTTCTATGAAGAAGGTATGACACCTCTTTTCGAGAATGGAGAATGGAGAGAAAAAGAGGGAATGGAGAATGGAGAAAGATATTAGAGAGAATGGAGAATGGAGAATGGAGAAACTTCTTCATGCCCATACTTCACCTTGAGAAGAGGAGGAAAAAAACTTCTCAATCTTCAAAGAATGAGCCCTCTGCAATTCAAAGAGAGAGTGCCATGTCCTCATTCTCTAAAGATTGAAAATGGGAAGAAAAAGATGTGAAAACCCCTATGCATATCTAATTGCAAAATGGCATTAAATAGAATGATGGGTAGCCGTGAGGCTCGAAATCAATGGTCATGAGTCCATCCTTTAACCCATAAACGACGCCGTGGCTGGTTTTCAGTTGATCAATGACAAAGAATCTTTCTATGTAGGATAGAAGTGCAGACCCTTGGAATTTTATGTGAAAAGAAGAGGTCTTGGACAGTCGTCTGACTTCCAATGAGTGTTCTTAGTTTTTTTAAGCTAAGGATTCACAACTAAGGTAAAACAACCCATCATGGTCAAAGTTGCTAGTTTGCCCTCTTGCCATGGCTGAATTTTTTTTTTTAAATTCCCACTTACAAACAAGTATGAGAAATTATAGTAAGAGCAATTGAAATTATATTTTTTCAACAAAGTATGAATTCACTATGATTTTTTGAAGAGTTCTGTCCAAAAGAATCTGTAGAATACTCCAAAACCAACATGCAACTACATCCATAATGCTCACCTTACTCTTCCAAAGGAGTCACAATATTTTGTATTGTAGAAGGCCTTAAAAAGTCATTTCCTACTATGATTTACACTGAAATAGCTGGGTGTTCCTAATGAGCCAGGTTATTAATCATTCCATTAGTGTTAGGTAAGACATTGATTGTAGCTCAAAATCTCATAACCGGTTGTTGACTTTTCAACGCTAATGTGGCACCATTCCATAGACAACCCGTCACCATTGCCACTACAAGTTGCAACTCATAACCTTCTTTCCTTTCTACTTGCTTCCTACACTCTTGGATCATAAAGATCAAAGGTTGTGATTGAAAAATGTACAACCGGTTATGTCCGATAACCTATTTGCCGCTAATGCGGCTCATCGGTTATCTAATACATAAACTGAGAAAAACCATCATGGGGTCATTCCTTAGGTGTCCATCATGGGTCATTTGACCATGGTGGGCTGGTCTACCTTAGTTCTTATGTCAAGCAGGTGTCAAGCATCTCTCTTACTCGGCTCCCGCCTCACCCTCGTCGCCAGGCTCGCTCTCGCCGTGCAGGTGACGATCCATGGTTTCATCCGCAGTCTTAATTTATTAGGGTTCACCCTCTCGCTGCTCTGCGCCACAGTCGCCCGTTCCCAATCTTTGACTGCGACTAAGAAGTTGATTATGAGGGAAACAATCTTGGCAGTGTAAATAACTGAGAGGCGATTACGCAATAGTAAGTTGTTTTTCCTTACGCAGTCTCGTTACTTGTTGCATACCGACAATTTCAGCAAATAACGTGCTCCAGGTACGCTACAGTAGCTTTCATTGATTTATGTTTCTTGCGTCCAGCGAGCTTGATGACTTACTTGCCCGGCGTTAGTTTGCGCCACTGTCAGCTCTTGTTAACGATTCTTTTGAGGAACTGCTAGGGTATGGTGAATGAGGTTTACTTTAGTTTTCATTATTGTTCATCAGTATCTTTAAGGTAATTACACCTAATCGCAGCACGAGTTCTAATTTTCACGTTCTCATAATCAATATGGAATTCTTGTGTAAGATGTTGGAGTGTCGAATTTAGTTAGGCGTTGGAATTAGGTGGGGAAGATTTTATTTTATTTGATGTTTTTGAGAGTAGATTGTAAATTCCTGTGAAGAAATGAAGTGCTGAATTGTAGCGGTCTTTGACAAAGACTAGCTGCTCTAAATTTCGGTGTGTTTCCTTTCATCAGCCTCCTTTCTGTACAGTACAATGAGTTAGAATTGCCCTCGTGTTTAGGCTCTCGCAGCTTTGGCATTGTTCATAAATTGTCCACATCTAAATTTAAATACGTGGGCTACTTATTTGTTTGTGATTTTAGGATTATCCCAAGAGTTAGATTGAAGCATGAAAGTCTATGTCATGGTTGCTTATCTATTTAGCCTTTTATGTTTAAATTTGGTGTGATGGTTGGGTATGAGTAGTTCTCGGAAGCTTCTGTCTAGCGGTGCACGCAATGAGAAAATTTGTCAAACTCCACTGAAGTCCTGTTACTACTGATTTTGGCCTTCAGAGGGGAGGTCCAGTCGCGCCCAAAGCAGAGCTTGAAGCGGCGTGAATGTCAAGAACCAATTGACACTCAGTACGGACTAGGTATTTTTAAGGATGCGGTAAGTGGCTAGTTCTTATTACATTGAAGCGATGGCGAAATCTGTGTCACGGCGATCCAAGACACATGGGCGGACGTCCCAGCAACCGTCATCATCGCAGCCTTTGCCAGATGACGATGTTTCCGAGACCTCGGAAGTGATTTTACGTGCTTCTAAAGCTGTGAATCCCGTGAAGAAGAAGAAGTCCAGCGGGGGAAGAGCTGCTGCGGAGTGGTTGTCGATGCTTGTGGCACTTATGTTCGGGATGTGGTGGGTTTTTCGATATCAGACAGAGGTTTTACCTCCGCCGGTTTCTGAGAGAGCGGCGGGAATTAGGGGGTTTTCTGAAGAACGAGCTTACAGACATGTAGAAGCACTTACTTCTTTGGGACCTCATCCGCTGGGCAGTGACGCCCTAAATCGTGCTGTTCAGGTACACAGGACCTTTCTGTTTTTGTTTTTAAATTTTTATTTTATTTTTATTTGAGGGGTTTGAAAGATTAGACTCTCACAGGATTCAATGGCTTGTGAGTACCTGAATTTCCCATATGGGGGTACTCCGGGTATAAAAGGGTGTTCCAACACGTCCTGACATTATTGCTTTTGAGAGAACGAGATTGTGGGAGACCAGGTTCCCAAAACGGATGGTGTGGATGGTAACCACCACTATTTCTACCTGAATTTGGAGTGCTTTTCATGCAATATGCTTTTGAACAGCACAACAGAGTCGATTTCTTGGCTAGTGTTGTTTTCCTTCACTACGTACTAGATCAGGGAGTACAGACTAGAGGCTGTGGTCACGTTCTAATCTATGGAGTTTGGAAAAATTTTAACTGTAGAGTTTTTCTCGTTTTCTTTTTCTGCAGTACGTGCTTGACCAGGTCACAGAGGTACAAGAGACAGCGAATTTAGAGGTGGAAGTGGAGGTAGATTACTTTCACCCAAGTGCAGGAGTAATCCAATTAAAAAAAGGACTTTTCGTAGGAAGGTCTTTAGTTTATTCTGGATTGAAGCATGTTGTTGTGCGTGTACACCCTAAATACGAGGATAGTGCCCTGGAGAATGCAATTTTGGTGTCTTCGCATATCGACACAGTCATCACAGCCGAAGGAGCTGGGGATTGCAGCTCTTGTGTAAGTGTCATGCTTGAGTTGGTGCGTGCATTGTCCCACTGGGCCCAAGGTTTCAAACATTCTGTTATATTTTTCTTTAACACAGGTAAAGTGAAATCTCCTCATCAGACTGTATTCTTTTCCTAGGGTAGCGTTGTTGAACTTTTGGCTGGTGTGAGTTTCTAGATGACTTGTCACCTCGTCATATGGCTACAGATGAGTTCCATGATTACATACGTAAGCAGTGGCAATACCAGCTTGCGTGTAATCTTGATGTAGGAGCTCATGTTGTACTTTGAGGATGTAGTTCTTGAGCCCCTGATCTTATGGGTAGCTAAGTCTTGACGAAGCAAGGCTCCCATCGTGCAGGTGAAGAAGAAGGTTTAATTGGATCGCATAGTTTTATGACCCAGCATCCATGGAGAGAATCGATCCGTGGCGCTATAGATTTGGAGGCTATGGGTGTTGGTGGAAAGAGTTATCTGTTTCAAGGTGGTCCGGATAGGTGGCTAATTGACACCTTCGCCAAAGTGGCTAAGTGGCCTGCCACCATGATGCTTGCTCAGGATATATTCCATTCTGGTCTGGTGAAATCGGCTACGGACTTTCAGATTTACAGAGAAATCGCGGGCCTGTCAGGACTTGATTTTGCTTTTATGGAGAATGCGGGTGTTTACCATACTAAGAATGACAAGTTGGAGCTTTTGCGACCAGGATCATTACAACATTCTGGGGACAACATGCTTCCTTTCCTACGCGAAGTGGCCACATCATCAGAGCTTGCATCTCGTAATATGTCATCTGCTCCGGGATTTTCGAACATGAACGTTGTTTACTGGGATATCTTGGGGCTTTACATGTTGACTTATACGCAGGACTTTGCGAAGCTACTCCACTATTCCGTTATATGTCAGCTTGCAGTACTCCAAGTCAGTGCCATTTACCTCTCAGGAATTCCTTCCCTGATAGCCGCATGCTTAGCATTCTTGACTATCTATCTCACTTGGTGTTTTTCCATCGGTTTCACTCTCTTCGTTGCAATCATTGTTCCAGCTTTAGGCAGTGCGGCCGTTCCGTTCTTTGCTTGCCCCTGGTTAGTAATCCCATTGTATTGTATTCCGGCTGCTATGGGTGCTTTGGTTGGCCATCATTTTGGCCATATGCTGCTGGTTGGGTATCTTTGGCATGTTGATGAAGAGAAACGAAACAGCACGGAATCGAGTCGGATCGGTTCATTGAAAGACCTAGTTAAACATGCTCCGGCCACAGTTCTATGGGAGGCAGAGAGATGGCTGTACAAAGCGGGGATCATGCAATGGTTACTTGTGCTTGGATTGGCCACATGGGCAAATGCCGGAGCTTCCTACTTAGCACTTGCATGGGTGGTTGGCCCTACTGTAGCATACGGGTTGCTGGAGATTCGCCTCTCACCTCGACAGGAGTTGAGACAGCTGCGATATTTGACATTCTGGCTGGGCGTGCTTGCGCCAGCTGTGTTGATGGCTTTGCCAGCCTTCCATTTTCCTCGTATGCTTATCAACATGCTTGTGAACTTTGACAGGTAATTCAAAAAGTCCTGAGTTTCTAAGGTAGAGGATACTATTTGCCAGTTATTTCTTCTAGCTACCTGAAGCTGGTGTCATCTACTTCGTTGTAAGCAAGTGACACCGGCTTTTGGTAGCTAGAAGAAAAATCATTATTTTAAACAATTTCAACATATTTAGAAATTTGATTTTTGGGAGATGTAAAGAACTCTGAAGAGATCTTTGGTTACAAGAGCCAAATCTGTTGAGATCAAAATTTTATCACTTGCTTATGCAAATTCAAAGTGGGAGGTTATAGATCATTCTAAGTGACAGTAGATAAACTCATTTAAATTCAATGGCCTTAGGCATTAAGCCAACACTCAACTTGCTAATTGAAGGCCAACCAAGCGTGCGAATTGATGAGTTGCTGTTGGCAACCTTTAACGGTTTTAGTATCCTCTACCGTATTTTAGATTGCGGTCTGTACTTGTTCCGATTTTGTTTTTGGACCAAGAGTTTCTTTATGAAGCATCTTCTGTAGTCCGCTAACACAGATTCGACTTGCTATACAGGAACCCTGGTGGTTTGCCGGAATGGACGGGGAGCGTGATGATAGCCTGTGTATGTGTAACAATGACGACCTTGATGCTTGTGTACCTGCTTCCATACGTTCACCGTTCAGGAGGGCTTCCTTATGTTCTTGGAGCTCTTGGAGCTCTATTGCTGGTGGCTTTAGCAGCTATTGCCCTCAGTGTCTTCCCTGCCTTCACTCCTGACGCAGGTCGAGCCATTAACGTGGTTCATGTTATCAACACTGATGGAGGTGGAAGTGATTCAAAGTCGTTTCTCTCACTGGCATCTTTAACTATGGGCAGCTTGAGCGAAGAATCGAAACACATGAACGACGCAGACCTTGTGTGCATTCGAAACGACACTCTGGACTTCGCAACGTACAGGGTGAAATATGGATGTCAGAAACCCGTTCCACTTGATGACAGCTTGTGGAAGGACAGACCTTCGTTACTAGTGATCAATGATGACCAGGGTCCACCAAGAGTGACAACAGTGCGGTTGAATGCTGGGAAAGCTCGCCGTTGGTTCCTTGCCATAAATTCAAACAAGATTTCAAGGATGCAGCTCGAAGCTGTGACGGATTCTTCTTCTCCATTGATACCTGCCAGGGATATTTATGGGGTGGATGGTTTGTATTACATCCAAAGCAACTTTGTTGGTGCCGGTGACCCAAAAAGCTTTTTGCTTACTCTGCAGTGGTCCAAGAATATAACCGACCTAGATGCAACTAAGCTTCTGAAGCTGCGAACAGATGTTGCCATTACAACACCTGAAGCTGCAAAGATGCTTGAGGATGTTCCTGAATGGTGTATCAGCTTTGGAAAGTCCACTTCACCTTACCCACTGGCCTATTTGGCAACCCTGCCAGTTGAATTCAGTGAGGCTTATGAAGCTTAGAGCAAAAGGGGGTGTCAAGACCTCGTGATTCCTGCCCTCTGTTGGTAACAAACTCGTTACCAATTTGTGCACAATACGACTCTTGAAGACTTTTGGAAGGCGATGTTGAAATTTCCTTCTTCAGGAAACCAGATGTGACACCCCTGATGTGCACTCTTGCTCTGAAAAGGGGTGATCATGACCTATGGGGTGTGTAGTGCTCCTCATGGCAGCCCTATGAGTTTTTTACGTTTTCACTCATCTCTCCCTTACTAATCTCTTTGAAGTTTTGTAAAGATTTGTAAAGAATTATTATATACAGGAACTTAGAGGGATAATTTTGTGTTGATAGAGTTAATTGTAAAGTGCAAGGTGGGACCAAGGAGCCAAAGTTTGGGAAAAACACAGGACCAAACTCCTTGGAGCACCCAAACTGAGGTGTTTGTTTTGTCCTATTCTTAGTCAAACCTTCCTCTGACACAAGTTCACAAACACAGTAAAACTTTACGATTAACTTTGATATGTAAAAAATTTGATCTTGGAATTTTAATTTTGGTTTTTAATCAATTTCATGTATGATTATGTTAACTATTGCTATCAGTAATATTAATATACCTCATAACATTGTTTATGAATGAAGGAGGGGTCCCTTTTGCATCCTTGAAAAGGGAACCCCTACTTTGAGCAAAATTGCCTTTTATGGCTCCTCTGTCAACCAAAATCCTTGAGTTCATTGAAGCATCTAGCAAAGCATAATAAGGCAGGAGGTCCATAAAGTGACCATGTAAGCTCTGAACCTGAATTTTGGGGAGGTAAAACATCTTGAAATATTTTTCAGTAAATTTTCCTTAAAAGACAAGAGGAAATGGCATTTGGCCCAAGTTGTTTCATATT
Source organism: Pseudisothecium myosuroides (assembly GCA_951799445.1). Lineage (NCBI taxonomy): Eukaryota > Viridiplantae > Streptophyta > Bryopsida > Hypnales > Lembophyllaceae > Pseudisothecium > Pseudisothecium myosuroides. Next base: position 11,113,818 of record OX637291.1, on the reverse strand, counting down.
TTTTGGAGCTTTGTGGAATTAGTTATGAAATTTTGAAGTTGAAAAGCCATAGGGCTCTAAAAGCGACCACCTCCTAGAATATACATCATTTGTACATTTTGGTAAATTGAAGAAAGCAAAATGTACCTCTGTGTCCTATTTGGTTCAACATGCCCTGTTGGAGTTCGAGCCTCCTACCTTACCTTCCTAGCATAGAGAGATTGTTGCTTGGTTATGTAATGTTATATCTAGTATGAAACTTAAAATGTAAGATTTCTTCCTAGATGAGTTGTATCTTAGATATTGTTAGTATCAAATTAATTTTTTTTCCAAATATAATACTTTAATCCTCTTGAGGATGATAAAGCCTAAACTGGGCCTAAAGTTCTTTATTGTAATTTTGAAGAGTTTATATGGGGATTATTATTTGTTCAAATGAATCTTTTTTGAACCATCTCATATTTTATGGATATAAAGATTTATAGTGTGACCAATGGTCCTTTGCAAATTATGAATCTTTTGTCTTTACAAGGTTAAATATAGATATAATTAAGATTAAATTTTATACAACTAATTTTTGTAACGAGGATATATTGTTTGATTTTGATATATTATGTCCAATATATTATTTATAGAACATTTATACCAACTAAATTTGGGATCTATATTGTTCATTTATTAGTCAAAGAGGTCAAAATTGAATAAGTTTGGATGAAAAGTACATTGTTTGAAGATTAAGAGATATTATTAATTGATTAAAGATTTAGACCATATATTTGGAGCTTCAAAATTTTAAACAACATTTCTACAAATAGGTGGAGCCTAAAGAATGGTTATTAAAACAAATAGAGTTATAAACAAAAGTATGGTAATTAATTTATCAAAATTAGCTGGAGTAGTAGGAATCAATGGCATTGATTGAAGATACAAATATACTTTCAATCACATTACTTCATAGGTACTTTGTGGCTTGATTATAAAAAAACTTTTACATATTCTCTTTTGATTCTAATCTTCAAGTCATGTCAAAAGATTTCCAAATGAATTACAATGAATCAGTCATTGAAAAAAATAAAGAGATTGATCAAATTCTTGATGGACATATGGTAGAACCTCTATAAAGTAATTACCTTTTTAACCCCTAGAGGACCAACGGGTCATCTAGATTTCCAAAGTTGTGAAGATCTATTATAAAATGCAACTTAGAACAATGTTTTAATGACGACTCTCAAACAGTAGTTGTAAAATATGATTTATAGATCACATCTATACGGTTAAATCAACAAATACAAAAAACAATATTTTACAATAAAATTTGAAGTCAAAAATTGAAAATTCCTTCTAAAATTGATTGTAGATTGAATATTTATAATTTTCACAAGAATTTTTTTCTATATGTTCAAAATTTTAAGTTCTAATTATAGTGAGTTTTGAAAAAAATTATTTGATTATTTGATTCTTTTCATTTTTGAAGGATTATTTTTTAAATTGAAAAAAGTTACTTTGAGGAGGGTAGACCTATCAATACCCTTTGAATTATAGAATATTTGCAAAGCAAAATTTTCATAATCTATACTATATAAATATTAAAGAACCAACACAAGAATCTTCAAAAAAATTGGTGGATGAAAAAATACATTTTTGTGTGTTTAGGATGTGTTTTCATGTATTCGTTGTTCAAAATTTGCACTTGTGGTCCTTTAGTGGTAAAGGTAATATTGATTGTCAGGTCCAAGCTTGGGCCACATGCAAATGTCACTAATGCAAAAGACCCTCCCTGATATAATAACTTCTAAATGAATATGACTCTAATGTAATATAATTAGCTAATTCTAGTCCTATTATTTTAAAGAGGTTCCATTGTAATAGTTTTTATAAACTTGATTATCTTGTAACAAAAAGATAGTATAGTTTTCCAAACTATAGTAACTTCTTGTTCAATAGTTAGTTCTTTAAATATTCAAAAATTAGCTTAAAAAATTTTACACTATGATTTTATTTTTTTAATTACAAATTTATAGCAATGATGGAATTGGCTTGATTTTTTGTATATTGATGGATATAAGTTTTATAATATAAAATTATTATTTAAAATAAAAATAAAATGAATAAATGAATAAATTTTTAATATTTAAATGTTCAAGGCACCATATTTTAGAATTCAATTTAGTTTTTGGCTTACTTAACCGGTCACATCCGGTAACCTCGCCTATAGCTGGACTCCAGGGCTCGATTATCTAATCCATAATGCATTAGTTCTATGGAGATGTAATTTTCTACTACAAGAGACATTCAAAATAGTCAAGTTGCATTATAAGACACTCATTAGCTTGATTTTATTAAATTTCATCTTTTCTTTTAGTAAAAAATTTTAAAAGGATTTTTATACACATTCTAAGAATATCATTGACTTGTACAAGTCAACAATCAAATGCACTTTTCTAGACAATTTCTCATAGATTAACTATAGATTTTCAAAAGTTTTTTCTATTGTAGAAATATTGAGATGTTTCAATAAGTGTAGATTATTACATTAAAATTTTAAAACTACATAATATTTCAAGGAATTATAATTTGATCAAAAAAACAAAAACGGTTCTATTTGTCTTCTTTAGATCATGTATCACTTCTTAAGAATAAGATTAATTAGTCAAATTGAGCACAAATTAGTGTATTTGAAAATAATAAAGAAAAATATACATTTACAAAAGAAATTAAAAAGATGCCAATTTTTTGTTTTTTCAAAAATGCATTAAAAAAATGCAAAACCCTTCTTTTTAGTTTTGTTTTTTAGAAGTTAATGAGAATTTTAAGTTAAAAATATCAAATCAAACTTCTAATTATAAGATCTTCTATCTAATATGTATGTCTAATCTACCACTAAATTTTAGAGTCAGTTGCTTTAGCATCTAGAAGATCATTATAGCACAACAAAAATTTCTAGCAGTGAAGTTTCAAAAGTGAAATTTCAATCTTTCTTAGAAATGCAGTTTCAACTTCGAAACATTTAAAGAAAAAAAGCAAGTATTTTAGAATTTGAAAAATTTGATATTCTACTAATGAATTAAGTTAAAACTCTCTGAAAAATAAGTCAACAATAAAAAAAGTTAGTTTTCAAGATTTTCATCTATTAAGTAATGATCACAAAAAAAGACATAAAAGGTAATTAAAAAAATTAAGTAATTGCTAATAAATCTAATATGAAATTGAAACATGTCAACTCTAGTACAAAGTAGAATCATATAGCAAACCACCTAAATCCTAGACACCCTTATTTTATAAAAATTATAGATATTGAATTAAAAGAATTGAACCCCGGATAATAATTTTTTCCTAAGATTCTATAATATTCCAACAAAAAAATCTTCACATTCTCTATCTCACTAATTAGAATGTAGTAAAATATCCATACTAGACACAAAAAATTCTTAAAAGAGATTTATACTAATTTTTTTAGTTTTTCAAAAGTTAATCCTTGAAGGACCAAAGGGTAGTCCACAATTCCAAAATTGAGAAGATGCACTAAAAAATGCAACTTAGAATAATAACTTAGAATGATTTAATGATAACCTTTTTTAAATAGCTGAATATGATCTATATATAAATTATATCCAAATGGTTAGATTTACGAGTGTACTAACCAAATTTTTATATGTTAATATTTGAAACCTAAAATTAAAAATTTCTTTTGAAATTGATTCTAGATTGAATATTCATATTTTTTTCCAAAAATCAATTTTCTTTGTTCAAAATATTAAGTTCTAATTACAATGATTTCTAAAGATTTTTATTTTACTCATTTATTCAAGTTGATTTTGAAGGGTCATTTGTTGAATTAGGAAAAAATTTGAGGTCCAAATACTTGTATACATTGAACCATAGAATATTTGGAAAGAAAAGTTTTGAAAATCAATATTGTAAGAAAACTAATACAAGAATGCCTATACATTTAAATGGATGGGAAAAACAAGAGTTTGTGTGCTTGGCACATGGTTGTGTTCATTGATTGTTTGAAATTTGGAAGATTGGTCCTTAAAGCGAGGTAAACAAAAAAATAATACGAATTCCAACCAAAAGCTTGATTTTCTTATAAGACCAAAATTAGTAAAATTTCCAATCCTAAATAAAGTTTCAAAAAATGCCATCAAATATAGCAGTCACCCAAACTTGCGCAAAATTCAACCTCAATTTTGATTCTACTTATAAGATTTAATCACATTTTAAAGACTTAGTTTTAATAAATAAAAAATTTCATATCAGTAATAATAAATTTTCTTAATAAAATGTGAAAGATGTCTTGGGGAGCGATTAAAACTTAAAATTGTCTTGTCAATTTGACATGTACCAAATCACCATGTGTACTTTCTATTATTTTTTATACTTTGCACAATGTTTTTGAGCCTACAAAAGCCAATTTCTCTACGAAACTTATTTTTTCTGAAAGAATATATATACATATATACATATATGTTAATTATTTATTTATTTTTCGTTTGACCAATGGGACAGCAACCATAAGACGCCTTTCAATTTCGAACACTAAATTCCCGCCAAAGCCATCCACGAAGTCTCGAGGGGGGCGGGTCCGCGGGTGTTTCCCGTATTTCAAACCGCAGCTTCCCGCGAACAGGCCTCGGGAGGAGGGACAGCTCAAAATCAAACCCCACCGTCGGATCCCCCATCCCGATGAACCAACGGCTCAGATGCGCCCCTGGTCGATCCGCCTGATTGTTTCTCATTGGTCGGTCTCAATGAGGGCAGTATATAAAGCTTGGCTTCCTCTCCTTCACAATCTACGCCCTCACTCTAGCATTTCTGTCACCCTCTCTGCGCTTCCATTCTCGTGTTTTCGTTGCTCTTTGCTTTCAAAGTCAGTTCGCCGCTTGTTCTTGTTTCGGTCACCATGTCAGGAAGAGGAAAGAGCTCCGGCAAGAAGACCGTGTCACGGTCGAGCAAGGCGGGTCTGCAGTTTCCCGTGGGCAGGATCGCTCGTTTCTTGAAGGCTGGGAAGTACGCCACCAGGGTTGGCGCTGGCGCTCCTGTGTACCTCGCGGCGGTGTTGGAGTATCTGGCTGCTGAGGTATGTTACGCTGCTTCCACCAGGGTTTGAATATGGAATGCTGTGAAATAATTTTGGGAGTGGCCGGGGGGGGGAGTCATGGCAGTGGGTTAGGGTTTGGTTAATTTAAGTCGGTTCTATGATTGTGCTTGAAAGTTTGGGTTTTTAGTGTTGTCGGACACCTGAAACGTATTGCTGTTCGGTCAATTGGATATTGAACTTGGATATATCATGTGGCAGGTGCTTGAGTTGGCCGGAAACGCGTCTCGTGACAATAAGAAGACGAGAATTGTGCCTCGCCATATTCAGCTTGCGGTGAGGAACGATGAGGAACTGAGCAGGTTGCTTGGACAGGTGACGATCGCAAACGGTGGAGTGCTGCCCAATATTCACACCGTCCTGCTGCCGAAGAAAACTGGCGTCACGGCCGGAAAGGCTGGCAAGGCGGGTTCCCCAGAGTGATTCTTGCGTCCAATATTGCTCACTTACATCCAAATGGTGTTTTATAACACCACCATTCGAAAGATTTGATATCAATTTCCTTGTTTGGGTTTTGGGTCTTTCCGTTTCCCCCCCTCTCGCTTCTTCCTGACTTCTCGGGTAGTTCTGGATGGGTGATTTTTTCGGGGAGACGTCTTTCGTTTTGACTTTTGAGTAATGCGATGCGGTTCTTCTTGAATACGAACAGTGAGGTAGTCGAAGTACAGGTAGCAATTTATCAACTACAGAGGTATAAATTTTATGCAATTTATAATTTTTGGGGCAGAGTTCGTCAATTCCAATTGGATAATTTCTGATATGCTCCTTCACTATTTTTCAACCTTTCTGTGTCCAAGTTGTTTCTATGCAGTTGAGTACCATGCCCCTAGTCTCATCGATTTGGGAAAATGTGCACCTTTATTAATTGGGTGCAGGTGGCAATGCGAAGTTCACAGTGCTTTTTCTTCAATAGCCAATTGAGTCCATTTGAGGGTTCTTTCAAAGTAAACAGTCTGTTGCCGAAAATTGTGGTCCTCCAGGTTTCCGACTTCACGCAAATGCACGCCTTGCTGTCTATTGTTTTTACTCTTTCTGCCTTGGTTCGAATCTTCTATCGACGTTGCTTTCTTTATCACGGATAGTGCTCTAAATTTTGGGTTTGTAATGAAGAATTGCTGCAATCCACTTCTTTCAAGAAGGATCTGTGTAATGTAGGCAATCAGCGTGGAGGGTATCTACATATCGAGCCTTGGTTACATCTCGGTGAGGTCATTAAACACATGTTTCTCTTCCGCATCCAGTTAGCTTATCTTCAGGCAAGGAATTTACCAAGAATGATCGGTGCTGGCAATTTCTGGAGGGACTTGCTGAACAATAATATATCCTCTTCTTTGCGAATGAGCAACAACTTCTCTTGATCAGCCTTGGGTTTCGTTTTATGTTTTTCGCTCAAATGGCTTCGAAAACTGGGTTTAGGCTACCAATTCTCTTGCGTCTTGCATAATTTGTTGCCTCTGTCCTCTGGACAGAAACTATGGCATCAACTCTCTGGTTTCTGAATCAACTCTGCTCTCTGAATTAGAGTTTCCAAACCCTATCTACAACTGTATTCACATTGCACAATGTAGTTAGGGTTTTGTTGGAGTGGACACGGTCTCATGGTCTCACACCATTCTTGTTTGTTATAAGGTAGGTTTTGCAAGGGGCCCTAAAATTTCTTTAGAATTATAAGATGCTTGTATTTTAGGGCCACTTGCTTGATTCAATCTAATTTGATTGAATTGAATTCAATCCAATTGATGCAATCCATGGGGCTAATTTAATTGAGCTTAAGAGGAGAAAGTGGGTCAAGGATACATGGTCATCCAATTATTAGTACTTGGGTCCAATTTTGGGGAGCCAAAACATTGTCACATTTTCATCCATTGGATGAAACAAAGAATAAAGCTTCTTTTCTACTATATATTTCATAAATTGGGCCTAATTTATGGCCCAAATTAATGATCTCAATTCTCCTATTGGTTGATTGTGGTAATTTAGAAATCAAGCTAGTAGTTGAACCTTAATACAAAGTGACTATGTATTCAACATGAAGATATTGAAGTGGAGGGTTGATTTGAGAAAATTTGCCAATTTAACTCCTAAAGGACCGTTGTTCCCTTGGGGGACAGATGCGTTTTCGAGCAAGTATCTACACGCTGAAATTTTGTCGGGATTTTTTGAACCTTTTTTTGGAGATAGAAAAATTGATAAGCTTTGTGGGAATATAATTTTTTCACAATCGGTGCCTGGGAACAAAAGTTATGACCAAATAAGCTCAAAACAGGGGACGGGAGGCAGTCCGGGTAGCAAAAAAAAATGGACAAAAATTTGAACTTTTTTTTTTAATATTTTTTTTTTCATAGATTATATTTTTTTCAATCTGGAAAGCTTTGATTCATTTCATTTGGATTTGTTATGAACAAGTTATGGACATTTTGCTTTTTAGGCAATTAGAGCATCTTCTTGAAAAAAATAACTTGTAGGATTCATTTCTGAATGCAATTTTTTCAATTTTTTAATTTTTTTTACATGGTCTAATTTACTTGCTAGAACAATCTCACCATTGGGATTAGTGCATTTTAATTCCATCTAAAATATATGAATATTTTAGATTTTCCTTCTATCTCGTACTCACTTCTATTTAACAATTTTTTTAAGAATGATAATTAAGTTTTTTTGAATTTTTTTTTCCTAGACTCTCAACTCAATTATCCACTATAAAGATTTGAAGCTCAAAGCTTTGAAGTGCAAAAATTTTAAGTTAAAAATGTTCAAAGTAAAAAAATCTAGTCCCGTAATGTGCTAAAAAATTTGTTTTTTTTACTTTAAACGCAGATATCTTGCAATATGTGCGGTCAAAAATTCTGAAATTTTTTCAAACACTCTCATAGTAGTTAGGTGTAAGATCCTACGGTTAGATGTGGAAAAAAAACAGTTTTCAATTTTTTTTACTCTTTGCTATAGATTTGGCAGTTTTGAGTGTTTTTTGGCAGAAAAAGGGCCTTGGTCCTTTAGGGGTTAACCCTGAAAGGACCATTGTTCCCTTGGGGGGATAAAATGGATATCGGGTAGGTTCTTATGACCTCAATTTTTAGTGAAATGTTTTGAAACTTTCCTATAAGATAGAAAAACTTATTAGCTTTGAGGGAATATAATTTTTATTTCAATCAGCACCCAGGATTACAAATTATACTACAAAAAGCCCAAATTTTCATTTGGCGAGTAGAAAAAGAAATCTATGAATACTTGAAATTAAATTTTAATTTTTTTTCTTATAGATCATATTTTTGTCTATATATAAAGCTTTTATTCATTCCATTTTGATTAGTAATGTGAAAGTATGAATAATCTTGTTTTGGGGGCAATTTGAGCATCCTCTTGAAAAAATAACTTATAGGATTCATTTCTGAATGCAATTTTCACAATTTTTTCAAAAAAATTTGGTTTGCAAAGGTTAAGTTTGTTTGCTAGAACAATCTCACCAATAGAAATATTGTGTTTCAATTCCATCCGAAAGCTATTTACAATTTAGTTTTTCCTTCAATCTTGGACCTATTTCTACTCAACAATTTTTTAAAGAATAAAAATTAAGTGATTTTTTTTTGGAAATTTTTTCCTAGACTTTCAACTTAATTCTTCAACACAAAATCTTTTAATTCAAAGTCCATAATGCAAATTTTTTCCACAAATGGCAGTGAAAGTCATCTAAAATTGCAGGCAAGTCTTCAAAAAACTTTTTTTCCAACTTTGAATGCTAATATCTCCCAATCTGTATGGTCAAACTTCATGAAATTCTTACTACATGATCTCAGACAAATAAAATACAAGATCCTACAATTAGATTCAAAAAAAATTGTTTTTTGCTTGCAATCTTGTAGACGCAATGTTGGCCTCTTTTTTGAAAGTACTATAACAAATTCTAAAATTGTTTTTTCAATAAAACACAAAATTATTTACACATCTTGGCATATTAAATAGTCTATAATAAACACCTTTGCTAAAATTATTAAAATTAACCTTTATACATTTGAAAATTATTTAAAATTTGAGAAATGCATTTGGTACTTATATTAGTGGAATTTGAAGACTTTGATTGAATCAATGGTATGAGATATTCTTTGCAATCCTAAAATATCTATAAGTTGCCTATAAGCTTGTTGCTAGATTGAAATTAGAATATTTTTGAAATAAAAATCATATTATGAAACCTCTAAAAAGTAGTTAATTACATGTTTTTTAATCAATCATGCTTTTACTTTTTATTGTTGACATTCGACAATGATGCTATTGCTTGAAAATGTCAAGTTTATTGTACATTGGATTGTGTAAAATGATCTTCAATTTTTTTGTAATTACATCAAATTAAAGAATGTCTCAAACAATACAATGACTTAACATTTTCTTTATACAATTGTCTTAAGTTTTTTTGGACTATGGTTGTTTAAATGGAATTTATTGCCTTTGTGGACGGACAACTTTTGTGAACAAAAATTACCGTTGACAAATAGGTAGATGATAAACAACTACTAGCAAATGAACGGACAATTTTGGCTCATGGGTTGACAGAATGTGATTTTTGACAAACTGTCAGGCAAACATTTGAAACTCCAATTCAAGGCGGAATCTCATCAAAATCAATTCTTCATTAACAAAAAAACTTTGTTTGTTGCTTTGTAAACTTAAATTGCATATACATGTTTCCATCTACAAATACTAGGGCATTATCATTAAATACCAGCCCGCATAAATCCAACTCACTTAACCTACTTGACTTTCCTAATTCCAACCGGATCTTCTTAGTTGTTAGAAGGAAACCATTCTAACATGAAGGTCAAGATTGCAAATCAAAATTGTGGAAATCTTTCATTTATGAGTTCAAAATTAGCCCAATTATCAAATTTATAAGACTTCCAACAGCCATCACCTACCATTCAACATTTCATATGGATAGATGTTTTTGAGCCAAAGACATGATATACCAGCTTTGTCAAAGATGGCTCAAACTGAGAGCTATTTGGAGCTATAAAGTAAGCTTCAAAACGAAGGAAGCTATATTACAAGATCCCTTTCAACCACCATTTGCTATCAACAAAATCTTGGACAATCAAAATTGAAAGTGTTGAAGGCAATGAGCAAATGCGACATTGTTATTGTGCACTGCCCTAATGCAATGCCGAATACCGTATTTTCAAATTCATTCACAAAAGCATTCTAGAGAAGAGTGAATATTGTATGATGAAGAGAACTACATAGGTGATCCTTTTCAAATGCCATTTGCAATCAACAAAATCTTGGACAATTGAAATTGGGTGGACTATAAATTAAGATGTGACTTTTGGCTAATAGAACAAATAGATTTATTTTGGTGGACGGACGGACAGAATGCAACTTTTGGAGGATGTGGCAGATGAGGCGGATGTGGTAGAATTTTAGGCTAACGGGTAGACATACAACACTAATATTATAACTGATAAAACACACAATTGGTGCTTGACATAGGACATCTAAGTGGCCATGTCTACATTCAACCATTAATAATTTGAAATTAATATTTTCATTAAAGGCAACAACAGATGGCATCAAGAACCACCTAGGTAGTAAAATATTAGTTGTAAGATTACTTGTAAAAACAATTTTAAATTTTAAATTTCAATGAATGTTGTGTAAGTGTTTTTTAGATGGATGGTTAGAAATACCTTGCTAGAGATTACTAACAATTTGTATTCTTTGTTGGCTAGTTGATCAATTAGTCTTTTTTACCTTACTTAGCTTTAAGTTTTTAATTTTCACACATCGACATTAGCTTGAACAAATATTCACATATTAAATTATGTGTACTTTAGGCACATATTATGAACACCACGTTCCAGTCATTTATTATATATAAGTTGATCATGTGTTTGGTGTCAAGGATGTGTGTCTATACCTTTCCCATATCTCATCGGCTACAAGACGATACTTAAGGTCTTGTTCACTACAAGAAAACAATGTCCTAATTGACTAACTGTGTCCAAATTGACATTGTTCTCTTACAATAGTTGTTGCTACCCAATCAAAACGTATATACAATTACATGTCTAGGCAATTGAAGCTTGTAGAACATTGTCACTTCGCTAGTAAAGAACATAATATGTAACCCGAACTTAATAAATGGAGTACTCTTGTTCAATACCTTCTTTCCTATATAGAGGAATGTGTCCCTCCATAAGTCTAGCATGTGTAAGAAATAGGATCCATGAAGCTCTGAGAAAGTTGAGATTGCTCATGAGATCCTTGGAGTAAAGATCTAGGCCAGAATGAAAATTTTGAGCCTCTAAAGATTGGTTGAGAAAATCAATGCAATGGTCCAAGCTTATTGCCAAGTTATTCCGCAATCCGATCCGCAATGATTTTAAAGATTAGACTAAGACTCTGCTCACCTACACATCACGAATGGGAGGGTACTGTCAATGGTGGGTTGTTTGTGATTAAAGCCTGCAACATTGTATTTAATTTATAGTCACTAGCTAGTTTGTACTTTACAGGAACATGTAGGAACAAACCCAATATATTGTAGGATTTTTTCTTCATGGTTTAATCCTACTAAGATCCTAACATATTAAATGACCCTCAAATATGGCTTTTAGGATTGAAGCATTGTATCCATGGAGTCTCACTAAGATCACTTGCGCATTTTCAAATACAAACTAAACATCAAAACAAACTTACAATTATTGCCCTTTGAATTGAAACTATATAATTAGGCATCATCTATATCTATTTTGCTACATTCTCCCAATAGTTATTATAAAATGATGGAGCTCTCCATGGTGAATACAAGCACAATATTTGCCACCATGCATATTGGCGATACATCAAATGTATTGACAAAATTGATGACAAAAGGAGTCCTTATGCATCTATTCTATATTAACTCAATATTGTTAATATGTATTAGGTGAGAACCTAGTGTCTCTACACACACTCGTTGAATTCTATGGACACCTTCCACTGCTTGCTTACTATAGATTTTGCATGGTCAACAATTTTGATGACTAAAATTACACATGTCAAACCTCCAGTTTGCATCAATTAGAACAAAAGTAATCATTTTGCAACTATTACATTGATTTAAACACTTGCGCTTTCAACACAAACGAAGGACATGCATAGCTCTACAATTTAAAGGCAAGGTTTGTGTCTTTCTGTCTTCTACCATGATTTTCAAACTTGTTGCCTCCAAACCCCACATCCATTGGGGAGGCGACTTTGTCTCCAAACCCCACATTAGAAAAATGTCAAAGTTGTCCCCCCAATGGAGTTCATTAATGAGTTCAAGACGCCTTTTGCTAAAATCACCTACTTGTGCAAAAAGAAAACAAAAGCTCCCAAGCAATTTAAGAAAAATTTATGTTAAAATCAACTACTCAATGGCCCCCACCAATGCATTTTAGCCACCTTCTTGCCAAAATTGCCCTTCTAAACCAACATAAATAGAAAATTCTAGGTGCATAAAAAATACAAAAGCTTCCAATTAAGCTCTATCATGAAGACAATACATCCAAATTGAAAATTTGTTTCTGGCAAGTATATGAAACTTTGGTATTAAAAAGACCGACAATATGGAAACAATTAAAATCAAAATTGTAAACAACAAAAAATCCATCAAATATTAACATTGTGGACAAAAGAATCCATGAAAACCACCATTATGGGTGAAAGGTAAGTTGATCATGAAAAAAATAGCAATGACATTTTATCCTTGAAGCAATGCTTTGCTGGAACGTCTCTTTTGACGTTGGTGAACTTAGTGGGTGATTGCAAGAAAAACCTGTGCTATTTTGCGTCTTGTTTGAAGTGACGGAGTTGTTATGTGCTATAACTTTTGAAGTATGAATCCAATTAACTTGAAATTTTTATTGGAAATGCTTGACTTGATATATGATATGTGAACCCCTTGTTTTTTTTTAAAATAAAAAATAATTTTATATTTAAATTTAAATTTAGTTAATTTGTCACTTTTTGTGGTTTAGGGTTTTTTTGTATTGGGGAGTACCCAAACTTAATGATCTAGAGCTGAAATTTTTGTGGTCTATTTCCATAGTAGGAAGTCATGTTTCTACAATTCTGCCAAAGGGAATTTAAAAAATAATAGGGCTCCTTTGCGCGCCCATTTCTGACCATTGAAAATGGTTTTAAGATCATTATTTTGGTGAAATCTATTTATCATAAAGTTCTCCCAAATGTACAATTTATAATTTTTTTTTAAATTCCCTATTTTTTACAAATTAAAATGTTGAAGTACCTATTTTCTTGAGATTCTGTACTTTTTTAGTTCTCCTACTTACTAAATTTTTCTATGATTTTCTTTCTTAGGGTACCTTCTTTTTAAAGGATACAAGCATGCTTGGAGTACCCCATAAACATTGTCACACAATAACCCCTAAAGGACCAAGGCCTTTTTTTCTGCCAAAAAACACTCAAAACTGCCATTGCTATAGCAAAAAGTAAAAAAAATTGAAAATTGTTTTTTTTTCACATCTAACCGTAGGATTTTACACCTAACTAGTATGGAAGTGTGTGGAAAAAATTTCAGAAATTTTGACCGCACAGATTGCAAGATATCTGCGTTTAAAGTGGGAAAAATAAGTTTTTCAGCACATTGCGGGACTAGATTTTTTGACTTTGAACATTTTTAAATTAAAATTTTTGCACTACAGCGTTTTGAGCTTTAAATTTTTATAGTGGAGAATTGAGTTGAGAGTCTAGGAAAAAAAAAAAATATTCAAAAAAACTTAATTATCATTCTTAAAAAAATTGCTAAGTAGAAGTAAGTATGAGATAGAAGGAAAATCTAAAATATTCATATATTTTAGATGGAATTAAAATGCACTAATCCCAATGGTGAGATTGTTCTAAAAAAATAAATCAGATTATGCAAAAAAAAAAAATTGAAAAATTTGAAAAATGGCATTCAGAAATGAATCCTACAAGTTATTTTTTTCAAAAAGATGCTCTAACTGCCCGAAAAACAAGAATGTCCATAACTCTCTCATAACATATCCAAATGAAATGAATCAAAGCTTTCCAGATAGGCAAAAATATAATCTATGAGAAAAAAAATACTAAATTTTTTTTTTTAAATTTTTGTCCATTTTTTTTTTGCTGCCCAGGCTGCCCGCCATCCCCTGTTTTGAGCTTATTTGGTCATAACTTTTGTTCCCAGGCACCGATTTTGAAAAAAATTATATTCCCACAAAGCTTATCAGTTTTTCTATCTCCAGAAAAAGTTTAAAAAAATCAGGAGAAAATTTCAGTCCGTAGGTACCTGCCCGAAAACGCATTTGTCCCTCGAAGGGACAACGGTCCTTTAGGGGATAAAATTCAGTGAAATTCACTTCTTTAATATAGATTAAGTTACAAAGCTTGATGTAAAAACTTAATTTTAATATAAATTTGCTTGCTTCAAGTAGAATACGATATAGAATCATCCCAAAAAAATTGCCATTAATTGATTTAAGTTGTTAATTTGATTCTTGTAGCTACATTCAAGACTCTATCACAATGTCCATTTTTCATTCAAGAATCAAAAAGGAATATAAATATTTAGTAGAAAGTATTTTCAAATCATTTATTGGTTTACGATGTTTTAATAACCAATTGCGGTAATTTATAACTTGATATGGGATATTTAACTATTATATATTATTTTTCAAATCATCTTAAATATCACAAGGAGGGGCTACGTTTAAAAGGAATTCAAAATTGAAATTTCTTTTGGTTTCATAATTGAAACATGAAAAGTAAGTTTTAAAGTAGTGAATAGGCAAAAAAATCATGTTAAAACTCTTGTATATACATGTATATTTTCTATTGACATGATATCAACTGCTAAATCCTAATAAATAGAAAAATTAAAAATTAAAGATTTAACAAGTTTTGATTCTTGAAAATGATTTGACTATATGTGTTCTAACAATAACCAATGTTTTTAATAAAATACTCTCATTTTTATTTGTAAAATAGCCCAATTAAAAATGATTTCATTCCTAATTCTTTAGTTCCAAACAAGTATACCCCAAGCATGCATATATACTAAAGGTTTATACATTATTCATATTTTTATATTTAAATAATAATAATTTTTTAATTATAAAGCCTCTTAAAAAAACATGAATATTGTGCAAAATGCTATAGAAATTGCACAATGTTTCTTGCAACAACCCTAGCGATGTCACCCTACTTTATTTATTCATTCTAACAAATACTCCGTATCTGACCTTGGTGTTTGCTGAAATGACAAATTTTCCTCCAATGTATCTTTTATTTTCCTATGCATTTGTTTTTTGGGCCTCGAGGATGCTAGTCTTTAGCTTCAAATTGTCCAAATTATGTTGCTTTGTTCCCACTTTGTACCATTGCTACTCCATTCCTAGTTTTATTTGCAAGATTCAAAAGTTTACAATAAACCTTTAGACTATAACAACCGGTTGAATGACATTGGTTGGTCACAGAGAGCCCATTAAATGCACTTGAGCATATATCTTGAACAATGTCTTTAATGTAATGAATATTAAGGTTCATGCACATGGTTATTGTACAAAACAATCAACAACCATAGAATATAATACATATACATTTTAGATTTTTTAGTTTTTATTGTGGTTCACCTTTTTTTAAAATAGAATTTAGAGTTATTGGTGTAAGGCATGGACAATTACAAGACTTGCCAAAGTGCAATCCATAAAAAAAAACTTGATTTTAGTAGAGTCTTCCTTGTACCAAAGATTATTTCAAAATTGTTAGATTCAAGATCCAATATACTAAACCTGTGATGATGCAATAGCAACAATATAAACAAACCAAAAAGAATAACAACACCTCCAAGTAAATCCTTTCAAAGCAAAAAAATTCATAATGTCGCACAACTTTATCCAATGAGACTTAATAGGCCTTTTCAAAGATTTATCAATCTCAATCCATAACCAAAAACATATTTTTGCTTTGAAATAGTAAAGGAGATAGGCTCACCAATAGAATCCAACAATGGGTGTAGGAGGTTGAGACCACAAAAGACAAGTGAAAGATGAGATGAACAGTGGGCACGATAAAAAATTATTAAAAAATTATAATAATAAATATTTAAATTAAATTAAATTAAATTAAATTTGAATTTATTTATTTTTTAAAAATAATTCACAAATAGAAGTCTGATGTGGTCGTACTAATGCCACATCAAATTTGAAGATTCTATAATTTTGTATTTATTTTAATATTAAATTTTAAAAATTTTTAAAATTTTTTTAAAAATTATTTAATTGGATTGTCCCGCGTTAATCAGACAATACAATTTGCTAGCCAAATTTTTTTTCCAGATAGCGTTCCTTGCTGTTCGAGAATTCACAGCCTTTTTGAAGGCTTATTTTTTCTTAGTGCCAACTTGAAAAATTTGTAACTAATTCCACAAAGTAAAAAAAAAATGAAATGGCTTAAGTTAAATGTAGCCTTTTTTTTTACTATAAAACATGTGTTTCTCGCAGCATGCCATTGCAATAAATTTGGAGGGACATGAGGGCATTTGTTCCTTTCTAGCAAAATTTTGCCGAAAATAAAAGCGCTAGTTAGATGTCAATTCCAATTTCTTTCTATCAAAATTTATTGAAAAATATTGTAAGGAGTTTAGCTTCCCTCCAAATGCCATAAAAATATTTAAAGGCATGCTTTCTGAACCTCCCATAACATTCAATGACATTGACTGGCACTGCCTTTGCTCTACAATGAAGGATATGGAATATTCCTCACCTTTCTTTGTAGAGCGAGGCAGTAATAACTAATGCTACTAAATGTTATATCCTACTTCAGAGCATCACCACTGCAACTCTTCAAATGGCACGGACACGATAACTTGGTGTGTCAGGGCTGCGCAATAGGCTCACGGCAGGCGTGCCAAACAATAAAAGCTAACCGGCCATGCCAAAAAATCATGAGGGCACTGGCAAATACTCGATCTTCTGCAAGTCTCGCTATATTGTATTCTTGTCCTTTGACCCACGTTTCGAGGCAATGTTTGAACATTGAACGGCGCCAAGGTTTCTATTTTGAGCGAAATTTCGCTCAGCCCGCCAAAAATTGGCCTCTGACAACAGGTCCCTCCATAAATTAGCCTATAGAGCAAGGCCACCAAGCATACACGGGACAAAAAAAAACCTGGAACGGCGCCCATGTTTGAGGAGGAGGCACCTCTCATGACGTGGCAACTGATTTCCTAGGGGACGTGCTTGGAGAGGCTCAATCCCGTTCTAGCGTGGGGTAGCCTACCAATAGAGAAGCAGGCCGGTTCTGCAAACCCCGCCGTATCTTGGCTTGCGCCCCTGTTTGAGGAGCCCGCCGTGGGGATGCCCTCACTCTCATTCCCGGACGGAGACGGAGTCGACTCTCCGTCCAAGCTCCGTCCCGATTCCGTCCGTCCACAAGCTCCTCCCTTTCCAAGACTCCGAGCCCTGCCCTGTGTTTTGAACTCCTCCGTGGTCCTCAACGATTTTGCAGCGCTCCTGGTGTATGGAACCGCCATAGCCAAAATCACCCACCCTCTCTCGCCCCACCATGACTCGTCTCCTCTTCCCTGTGCTGTTCTTATCCTTGATCGCCCTTTCCGGCGTATTCTCCTTCCAATCGGATGAGCTTCCCGAAGACGCCGACGAATGGGGCCTCGTAGGCGATGTACCCCCGATCATCAAGACCAAGCTCCCGGACAACAGCAAGGTGGAGCCCGAGTACGCAGAGAGCGTAATAAAGAAGCCTTCTCGAGCTCCTGCTGCTGCTGGTGCCGCTGCTGCTGGAGCTAGAAAGATTTCGTTCGCGCTGGAGCATTCGCTGGGCGATGATGGAAAATTTGAACAGATTGGGACGTTCTCGGGGATTCTCAGGACGTCAGCTCACGACTCGGCTCAAGAGAGACAGGTGTAGTGTGTATTCTCTTTGTGTCAGTAGTTTCGTAATGCTGTTGTGAAATTATATTGAAGAAGTGGCTCCATGGAGATTCTCGGGTTGCGGAGCTTTGCTGGGAATATAAGTAGGTGGAGCGCTGTGTTGGATGGTTGCATCTGTGTGGGATTCGCTGAGTGATAGCGAAAGAGGTGGAGGTTTAGGCGTTGTGGGGTTTAGGGTTTCGTGAGGTCCGAGATCGTTTTCGTGATCTGCTCGTGAAATTATTTTTTCCAAGTGAGTGGATCCCTGGAGATGCTGTGTTGCACTATCTGCCGGGAAAGTAAGAAGTTGGAGCGCTGTTTTGGATGCTTGCATTTGACTGGGAAGCCCTAAGGAATTTGGGGAAACGCTTGGAGATTTTGGCGTGTGGGATTTAGGGTTTCGTGAAGTCCGTTCCGATTCTCTCTTGAGACCATTTTCCGAGTTATTAGTTGGCTGGAGGTGCTCTGTTGCACAGCGTGCTAGGGACCGCGGTGTTGGATGATTTCACCTGTTCGAAGCCGAATGGGAAGCCCTAAATGATAGGGAAAACGCCAGAGATTTAGACGGTGGCAGATTTTGGTCCGTCCTGATGCTCAATTTTGCCTTGGAAGGCGAGTTCGTTTGGTATCGCGACTAGAGTTACGTGTACAGGGAACGATTGTAATTTGTAAAAGCATCTCTTTGATATTGTGCCACCTCTTACGTGATCGGCTTGTGAGTTCATGAAATCATTTGCAAGTGAGTGACTCGCTGGAAAAGAAGCAGATGGACGATTGCATCTGTGCAAAGCACGCATGGGAAAAAATCAAGTAATAGGGGATATGTGGAGGTTTTTGCGTTGTGAGATTTAGGGTTTCATAAGGTCCGCCCGATGCTCGGATTTGCCTCTGAAGACTAGCTTGTTTGATATTAGGACCAGAGACCAATTGGTTTAGGGAACGATTTTAGTTTGTAATCGCATTACTTTGACGTGCTGGGTAGGGCGAGATGTTCCGGATTACGCCCGGAGAAGCATTGACATTCTGAGATCAACCGCGGTTGAGATTGCCGAATTTACAATGTTTTCTGTTTTATCTGATCGTTTACTTGTTGCTGTCCTTTCCAGGTCATTACCAAGTTGCGCCTCTCAAGAAATCCTTTTTCTAAAGCCGAGAAGCAGGCATTTGAGGTGATTTCTAGAGCTATTGCATCTTTTTTTATACTTGAATAAAAAAAGGGTGAAACAGAGAGTTATTATTTATCTGTGTCTACTGACTTCATAGTAGACATTCTGATATATTTCAAGCATTGATTAGGATGCTGGTAGACGGTTTTGTTCATAGATAATTAGTTGCCAAGGGTCAGGGTCTTGCCATAATAGTGACTGGGTGTGGATTAATATGCTCAGGAGTTGGTGAAAAATGATGGGTTTTATACAGTCCGATTACCCGCAAGTATGATCCAGCCCGGGAAAAAGCAAGTATTGGCTTCAGTCAAGGCTGTAAGTACACATCAACCTCTCTAATTTGTGGTGAAAATGAATTATCGTCCTGAATAACCCCTGTAGTGAATATATACCGGTACTGAACTTGCCTAGTGTCACTTCTAAACATGGAATAATATACCTGTTTAAATTAGATCAATTGTTTGCAACTGGCTGGAATGCCTTTCTAATGTTTCCAGTCTCATATCACTGCAGCGGTGTTTGGCTGCTGCAAATTTGAAGGAGCGGTTTGACCTATTCATGGTAAGTTCCTTAGCCTTATGTTGTAAGCATTATCTACTGTATCGTTGATGGGTAGTTCTCTTGCTAGTTTTCTCCTCTTGGGACTTGAATCCTCACGTTTGTGTGTAGAGGCGGGAGAAAGTAGTCACGGAATCAGTTGCGCATTTGACCTTAGTATTGATGATTTTATTGGTTCTTTACAGGATCAAGGCAACCTGATTGGTGTTGGCTACTCTCCAATTGGCGATTGCAGTTTCCCTCGTCCTCAGATTATTGTAAGTTACTTCAATTTTAAGGAGAATTTTGACGACCTTCGGCTGCAATTTGCGCTCATGCATCAAATGCTGTAATTTTAAGTACAGGTTTGACATTCTGTTTTGGGCCTGGCAGCCGAAAGACTGGACGTTTGAAACGCTGATTGTTGCGAAGGGCAACGAGCAAGCTCCAAGGTTCTCAATGTGTTCTATTCAGTGCTTTTCTGCTGCTCATATTTACCGTAAAATTTTATGGCATATTAGAAAAAAATTTGAGGGCATGATTGCATTTTGTATGATTTTGGGTAAATTTAGTGAAGACTATAAAAATTCTTCGTGGTTTCAGGCTTGGATCCAGGTTTAACTTTGAAGAGGTAGTCCCACTGCGAGGTGGTGAAACGCTCGTTGAGGGTGAGGAAGGTATGAAGGTGGTCGTGGAGAAGACTTTCTGGCAGAAATATGTAAGTTTTCTTCTTTGTCGGTATCCTGGGTACTTGAAGTCACATTTATACTGTTTATCCACAACCGTGATTATTGTTTTCTACAACCTTCCTGATGCCGACATTGCTCATACATTTTAGCAATGCTAGCTCTGTTTACCTCGTCGGCGCGACAGTGTTTCGTTCTTGTGAAGCACAGATATGTAGATCCAAGGTGATTTCTCTTGCCATGCTTAGGGTTGGTTGCCTTCAAAAATTTATGGTGCATTTTGAAACCTTGTGATGTTTGATTCATGTGTGCAGTGGATGTACATTGTTCCTTTTGCATTTATTGCAATCAATGCCCTCAGTCAAATTGCTAACATACCTGAAGACGCACCACCTGGTCAAGGAGGACCTGCTATTGCTGCACCCGCACAAAGAACCGGGGGTTCAGGGGGAGGTAGAACTAGGCGGTAGTATGTACAAGTAGGTTTCCTTGCTACTATCGGTGATACCAAACATGCTCAATTTTACGTACAAAGGAAGTTAACCAAAATCCAGCCCAATATTCCAGGTGACGTTTGTAACATCCTTCATGCTTTAGTCAATGTTGCCGTATATTGCTTTTAAAGTGATTTAGCTAATTTTAAATGGTGCCAAGTGATTTGAAACTTCTTACACCTATTGTTGCAACTATTGATGATTGAGTCTTAACCTAGTAAGGACGCCGCGGACCATAAGTGTCCGATGAATGACAAGGGATTCTCCAATGTAGGACAGAACTGCAACTATTCATCCTTGGAGTTTTTTGTGGAAAGTGGAGAACATCTACAATAGCTTGACTTCCAATGAGTACTTTTGGATTTTTTTATTCCAATGACTCTCACGGTTATACAATGCATGATTTCCAAGGTCACCCCCCGCGTCCTTACAGGGTTAATAAGGCAAGTGGTTTGAGAATCATGTTTATCTTGTGCTTTATTATTTTTCATGATTTGTTTCAAGATCTTTGGAGTGAATTATAAAAACACACAGCTACCCTACAAGAAGATCAGCTTCGACATAAATTAAGTCATTTCTGTATTAAAAAAGTGCTACATTCCATCTTGTGAATGGTGTGAGGTGATGTGAATTTCTAAGAATTTGACGAGGGAATTCAATTTTGACACCTAAGTGGTGAATCAGACCTTTATGCACAATATTTGGGTCATATTTCAGTCAATAATAATTCCTTGAATAAACTTAGAATTCATAAAATGTTTACCATAAAATTCCAAAAATAATTCTCATGACCCTTATTAAAGAATCTTGAAGAATTTATGCTTGAATTAACCCTTGAAGTTCCTTGACTATGTTTTCACCAAAAACACTTCGAAATTGCCATTTCTAATACAAGTATCAAATTTAAAAAAATATATATATTTTTGGATTTATGTTATGATAGGATCTTATAGTATGCTAGTTCTAGAAGATGTGGGAAAAATTTCAGAATTTTTCATCGTGCAGATTGGAAGAAATTAGTGTTTGAATTGATAGAAATCTTTTTCTGTCCCTGCGAAAAACAAGGCAGTTGTACTTCACAAGTTCACATTTGTATGAAATTTTTTCCAAAATAGTGGTTTGTCTTTGAATTCTTTTCCTAAATAAGTTGGCTACATGCTTAAAATTTTTCAAATCATTTGGAATTGTACAATGTATAGGAAAAAAACAGTAAGTAGAAAAAAGTAGAGAATGATTTAAAATACAAAATTGTTAAGAAATTAATTACGGAATTGAAAAATGTCAATTACAATGGTGGTAATGTTCTAATAAACAATCTACATCCTAAGATTTTATTTTTTCCAAAAAATATTGAAAATTGAGTGAAATAAATGACTTCAAAGTTTAGTTTAGAATAGAGAATCCAGAACTGTCCACAAACTAAAACTCCTCATAACTTTTGATTCATTGATTGAAATGGAATGATTCAAAGCTTTCCACATAGGGTAACTACGCCTATTGTTGCGCTGGCCCCCATTGTTGCACAGCCTCCACCTGTCATCGCGCGATTTTAATATCCACCGTTGGATCTGCAGCCAACCAACCGATGAATATCAGCCGTTGGATCTTCGACCGTTCCCTGTCATTTTGCAGAGTGCGCACTGTCATTTCGCAGCCTGCACCTGTCATCTGCATCCTTCCCTGTCACTTTTGTGTGTGCGCATTGTCATTTGTGCAGCAAGCTTTGTGTTGTTTTCGAGCATTGTAGCCTAGATCGCACCTGTGCAAGGGAAACTCCAGAGTTTTTGTTGTAAGTATTGGCAACTTGCTGCCCTACAGTTTCGATTGAAGGCGTGAAAGCTCCACGAGTTTGCGTCGTTCCATTTTGCCTGCCGCCGACTTCGGAATCATGTCAATTAAGGCCACTTTCCGGATTTTTTTTGTAGGAGGCCACCTGCTCAGCAACAAACTTCTTGACAATGTAAGCCATGGGAATTTCTCCAGCGACTTCATCTGGAAATCTGTAGGTTTAGCAAAGGAAATGATAATTAAGTTTCCGCTACTTGATTGAAACCTTCTAATACCAGTTTGTTCTAATCACAATTAGAAATCTCAATCACTGCCCTAATGAGAGCTAGCAAAACGATTTCAGAACTACGATACAATTGGAAGTAGATAATTAATGGCTTGTGCAGACTCTAAATAAAGCCTGCTAGTAGCGCATAATTTTGCATAAGATAGCTGCACTTTCTCGTGTAAGTACTATTTCAAATGGCAGTAGCGCTGCATTGTCTGGTTTGTGTGGTACGGGTGACATCATTTGTGCTTGTGTGATCTCCGATGAATTTATTGTCGGTTCCTTCAGCACTCAAGGTTGGTATGGCGATTTTGTTAGGGTTTAAACGTCAAGCTGCCTGTTGCGGAATCCTTCTTGGTAAGTGTTCTCTTCTTGGTAAGTCATTCTACTTATTCTAGTTGGAAAACAACGCTTTCTCTTGCATCTGTGTGTGTTTGCTTAGGTCGCACAAATGCGTGTCTACATTGCCGGCCAATCGCTTAACATAAAAATTTCATCAATCCATTAAGTTCAGCATCACTAGTGTAAATTACGAGATCTGATAACTAGCAGTAGACTTTGAAACACAAGCCTTTTGTGACATAACGTTTTGAAACACAAGCCTGTTGACTTTGAAACACAAGCCTGTTGTGAAATACAAGCCTGTTGTGACATAACGTTTTGAAATTGCTCAGAAACTGAGATCGGTGAATGAGCAGTATGTTACGCAGCCTATCAGCAATGACGATGAACCGAAAGTGTTGCACAATGGCTCAAGTTCTGTGCAATTGAGTGGAGACGAGGGTTCACCTTCTGAGGTAGAGTGCTTTCATCAATTGAGCTCCATACCAGAATTGTATCCCTGGTTTGAAATTTTGTCTTCACTTGCTAGTTGGAGTTTCAGATTTGTGTGAGTAATGCATACTTTCATTTGGTGCTTGATGCTTCTTCCATCTCTGAGATTCTCTCCACCTTAGGCTTCTTAGGGTAGTCTAGTGATTTGTGGAAGGATTAACGTTGTGTAGATGGTGACATAACATTTTGAATTTTGTTGTCATGTTCTTATGTTGCCCAGTTCCTTCTGCTTTCTATGCTTACTTTACTGACATTGTCTTTGTGTAGTGGAAGAATGTGCTTTCTAGGCTTTAAGAGCTGGATTCTGAATCGACAAAGCCCGACTCATTGGAGGATGCTGCCAAAGCTGGTCAGTTCAGCCATGAGAGGGGTGCACTAGCGGAATCAATTCAAGGCATGAACATTGACAGGGTATGTCATGACATACTTTGATTGCTTGGAGATGATATTCATTGGTTGCGAACCTTCTTGCTAATTTAAAAATTGTGAGTTTTGATTTTTATCTCAAAGTATGTGATGTAAACTAATTATGAATGCCAATATGTTAATTCATTAGGGTTTGGAGCTTCCTCAATGGGGTTGCACCAGGGTGCGAAGTGGTGCATGTGTGAGATATGGACACGTAACAGAGCAAAGCCCCCTTGGCCCGCGAGTGAAAAACTCAAACAAAGCCCGGAAAGAAACAAAAAAAAAAGCGTGGCCTATGGACTGAAGAGGCAATGAGATCTGCTCTTGCGGACATTGAATGCGGTAGGAAGAAAATCAGAGAAGCGGCACGATTCTACTTCATACCAGAATCAAGCATTAGGGCTTGGCTTTACGGGAAGGTTAAATCTAAGAACTATACTTACCAAAGAAGAAGAGAAATTGTTGGTCAAGTGGTGTGAGACGAGACAGAGAGTAGCACATTGTGTGTCACTGACTCTTTTGAAAGGAAAGGTGAAGTTAATTTGTGAAGGTAGGGATACTCCTTTTCATGAAGGGATTCCTGGGAGAAGTTGGTGGTATTGGTTTCAGCAACGGCACCCGCATTTGGTGTTGCGAAGGCCTGAAGACTTGGATACTTCAAGAGCAAAAGGATTGTCAAAGGAGATATGTGGTCAGTTTTACAGATTTCTCACTAATATCTATGAAGAAGGAAGATATCCCCAAGCAGGATTTGGAATGCAGATGAAATCGGGTTAAGCGCATCCCAAACAAATAGTAGTATCAGAGTGATTGGTGTCAAAGGGTCAAGAAATGTTTCAACACTTAATACTACCAACCGTCAATGGATGACCATCCTAGTTTGCATAAATGCAATGGGATATAGTATACCTAACCTCTATATCTCTTCAGCAAGTAGGAAGTGTCAAAATTTTGTTGACAAGTGCGAATCAGGAGCCCAAATGGCAGTGCAAAAGAATGGATGGATTGACGAAGTGATTTTTTGTGAGTGGCTAGACCATTTTAAAGATTCAGTGCCTGGGGGTGTCTCACCAGAGAAGAAACATCTTCTTCTAGTTGATGGGCACAGCAGTCACATTACTTTGGATGTGGTGACCAAAGCAACTAGTTACGGCATAGATATTGCTCTTCTACCACCCCATACATCTCATAAGCTTCAACCACTTGATGTATCGATTTTTAAATCGTTCAAGACCCACTTTAATACTTTGAAGGAGAGCTTTAAAGAAGCAAATCCAGCATGGAGCAACGGCAATTTTGACAGGTCATATTTGGCTGAGCTTGCTAGCAAGGCTCTTAGAGAAGCTCTCTCTGCTTCTAACATTCAAGCTGGTTTTAGAAAATCAGGGATCTATCCTTTGAATGTACAGGCTATGGATGAAGAAATTGGACCAAGTTCAGTTTTTATCAATTTGAAGACCATGAAAACTGAAGATGTTTTCAATACAAGAGATATTAAGGATTTTGCTTTTGAGACAGATAGGTAAGAAAGTTATTTTTATGTCTAATTTGGTGATTATTTATTGTTTATTCAATGGTCCATTGTAACTAATCAAAAAAACATTGGTTGGATGAAATAGGGAATTTGTGGGACCTCTTTAAATATCATGGGATGATATTCAAGCTTTGGACCCTAGCCAATTTCTCAATGATACAATCATTGATTTTTACATCAGGTACTTTAGAATTATGATTTCAAATTGTTTAGATTTGTTTTATATCATTCATTATATTCATTTGTTTAAATTTGTTCTATATCATTCATTATATCATTTTGTGTTTGTATGTGATTAGGCACATTCACAATGAGCAACTCCTTGACATGGAATGGAAAAAGAAGCTGTACTTTTTCAATTGTTTTTTTTACACAAAAGCCAAAGAGTCTTTGGATTTTGAAGACATGAAAAAGTGGACAAAAGGAGTTCAAGTATTTTCAAAGGACTACCTTTTTGTTCCAATCCATGAGAAGTAAGTAGTAGATATTTAATCAAGTTTTGTTTTTGGAAAATTTTATTGAGTCCATCTTTAAACAATTCTTTTTGGATTAACTTGTGGTTTTATGATGTTTCTTGTCAATTTCCATTGGAGTCTTGTAATCATTCAGACTGGACATGGAGGCCTTTCAGAACAAAATTATAAGATGATTAATTTTTTTTGGCAATTTTTTTTAATATCATTTGTTTTTGATATCATCATTGATTTTTGTAGGACCATTATCTAAGATTTTGGATATACCTACTTACAAGATCCGAAAGCCAAAGGTTAACATTGCTCGAGATCTTGCAACTCGACATCTTATTACATCACATGAGTTTATAACTCATGCAAAGGAGGAGTTGGCTTCTAAACTGGAGAAAATTCAAGCTGGAGAAGAACGGACGTTATCAAGAGCCATTTGTAAAATGGAGAAGGAGAAGTTAGTAGCACAAAAGAAGTCATTTGCAACAGAGAAGAAATTTCTTGGTTCAAAGAAGAGGACACCCAACAATGTCAAAAGTTATGTAGTTAGAAATAGTGAGTTAGTGCAGGTGCTTTCTAAGAGAGCCAGAACATTTGTTACACCTTTTGTCTCTCAAGGTTTGTCAAATGCAATAGCAAGTTAGGGTGGTTAGGGCGGTTATGTTAGACTTTCAAAATGGCTATTGAAGCTCTTTCAATTTGATTGAATGTTTTGCAGACTCATGTGATTTTGTATCAATTGTAGGATTTGTAGCGCTTAGATGGCTTAGATGGATTCTTAAACCTGTAGGCTAGAAGTTCTAAAATGCGGGAAGATAGGAACAATTTTAATGCGCAATGATAGGGATAGTCTGCACAATGAAAGGTCCTACTGCGCAATTACCAGTGATTTGTTTTTTTGGGAGGAGGTCTTAACATAGGTACAGAACTTTTCATACATGAGACACATATCATAACAAGATTTGATTTTGAAAGGTTGTCTACAGAGTCACCTCCTTTGTAATAAAATTTTGTATAGGAAATGGAAGCAAAATAGATACAATGAAGTTTGCAAATTGAATCAAACTCTTAAATGCGCAATAATACATACATCTACCCTATACATAAATCTAGAAAATCAATTTCAAATTTTTGTTTCTGAAAAAAGTGATTTTTTCTAATCTATCCGGACTACCCAAGTTGAGAAACAAACAACATATTAGGCCATAACTTTTGACTCATATTTCCAAATGTCATGAAATTTAGTGCATATGAAAGATATTCTTCGTCCCCACCTTCATTAAAAATTCCAACTTGAAATATGCAAATTTCTAGTCACAAGTACCTGCTTAAAATCACTATGTTGCTAAAAATAATACTTTAGTTCATAAGGGGTTAAAAGGATTGTTTTACCAATAAATTTGAAAAATAATTTTATCAATTGTATTGCTTGTACCTCAACATATCCAAAGTTTGTTGAAAAAAATCTAATTTTTCAATCAGTTATAGCAATTTTTGTAAGTGTAAAAAACATTTTGAAAGACACTTGAATGTTATCGTAATACAATTCATGTGTGGAAAAAGGAAAGTCTATGGTATTATCCCTTTCTTTTTTTATTATCCCATTTCTCAAAAAAAAATAAAGCTTCAAATTGACCAATAATTAAAATATCATCAAATTTTTTGGATTCAATTGTTGAATTGTATTCTTAAATTCATAATTTTTGATGATGTTTGGATTGAATATACTACATTTATTGGTTATGTATCCATAATATAATCACTAGTAGAAAAGCATGACCAAATCAACAAAAAATCAACTGATTTTTGTTGTTTCGTGCACTACAGTGAACATTTTCACTGAATGTTGATCTTTCTGTGAAAATCAATAAAATGGCAACCAAATTTGTATTGATTTGAATAGTGCAATGACCAAATCAATAGAATTTTAGGAAATATATAATCTTTTTGGAGTCTTTTTTAGAATCTTTTTTAATCTTCTTGGAATCATATAAAATCTATTATAATCTTTTGGAATCTTTGGACTTTACTAAACACATTCAATATACCTTAGAATATTTTTGAAAGTTCTTGTACCATAGCAATAGGACAAGGTTGGCACATTGATGCCAAATAATTAATTAATCCTTAAAGCCTTAAGACATGATTTTAAAACACTTTGTACTTTGGGGCAGGCCCTTTCCAATGCAATCTTTGTTGAATACAATTCTTGTGAAATTTTTATTAAATTTTTGTTTCACAACTAACTCAATGCCTAAAAAAAATTTAGACCAATCCAAGTTGCGATTAAAAAATTATGTCTGGAAAAGGTCATTTTGGGGGGATGCAGGCAATTTCAAGCAACCATGACAAATTGATTCAATTGGCTTGAAATTCTTTACTCATACTCTCAACAAAATTGATAACACAATCCCCAAAGTTGAAAGGCATATAAGCACACAATTTTGACTTACAAGCCTTTGAAATAAGTTTTCTTCATTCAGGCAATGTTTAAAACACTACGGTTGAAATTCTATGTACAGTCGTGTCTGAAAAGACTTTGCACCCCTTATCAGTTGCGAATAGTATCGAGTTAGGGAGAAATGGCGGCAAGGAGACGAGATTTGAGCGAACGGGAAGAGTTGAATTCAAACTTTTACATGCTTTGCACACATATGGGCTGAGGTTACGGGAAGATTGCTTCCAAATTAGGATTGTCAAAGTCACAAGTGCGAGATGTTGTGAAAAGAAGCGATGAACGTGGGGGTGACGTTAAGGATGCTGTGCACTTTGGACACCCCTCAAAACTCACGAAAACAAAGAGGAAGAGAGTTTTAGAAGTAGTGGACAAGAATCCAAGGTTGAATCTTCGAGAGATCACCAATACTGCTGATGTTGGACTCGACCGTTCCAATGTTGACAAAATCCTTAAAGAGTCCGGTTTCCGTCTCAAGATTTCGAGGATGAAGCCATTTTGGAGAGCTGGACAGAAGCAGAAGCGTAAGGAGTTTGCATAGAGGCGACGCCAGTGGGATTCGCAGCACTAGGATCGAGTAGCATTCATCGATGAAGCGACAATTGAGTACGATCCTTCCCCAGCTGGAAAGAAAGTACGCATGAAACCTAGAGAGGAGTTGTGTGAGAAGAATTTGAAGCCAAGTTTCAAGTCAGGGAGGACCAATGTGGGGATCTTTGTGTGCATAGCAAAAAAAAACCACACGGGATTGACATTTTGTCATAGTAAAATAAAAAATTTCAAAGAACTTTGAACTAAGAAAAGTTAGAAAATAAAGGTAACTTTCATTTCCAAGAATTGGCCAAACGTGACCAAAACAATAGGTGCAAACAACAGTTTTCAGTTGTTTTGGTTGCAAATTTTTCTAGTAGTGAATATATACATCATATTAACAATGTTCAACAAAAGATGTAAGATTTTCATCCATATCCATACCAAAATTCAAATCCATATCCAATCCAAAGTTGTATTCATATCCCTTATATCCATGATCCATGGATTTTTAGAAGAGGCAACATTAAATTTTTGGTACTATACATGGGGAGGTCACTTAGTGCACATATTAGAAACCACGTGAGATCTAATATAGGATACGATATATTTATTGTATCTAAAATTTAAAAAAATATTATATCTAATATAGAGTGTGTAAAATTACATGTAGGATATTATAACTAATATAGGGTTATGTTTAATACCATGTATTAGATTTTACGTAGAAAAAATATAAGGGGGCAATAATTTGTGGGGGAAAATAATTTTATAGAGTGGGTATTTAATGTCCTTAAAGAAGAGATGGACAGAAAATGACACATTATTTGTCCCAAATCATCCATGAACCTTGGATGAGGGGCTCTAGTTGCCTCAAGGGTTATTTGTAAAGCCATTTGAAGTCATTTGGAATTTGAAGAATCTATCATAAATTCTGCTTTAAAGTATACCCTTATTTGTTCATTCCAAATATTAGAAAGGTATAAAAGAGCTTGATGGTCTATCATTATTAGGTGTGTAAGAGTTTGGAGTTTGTTATATTGTATGCAATGTCATCTTTTCTTTGCTAAGTACTTGCACTCATTGTATTCATTTGAATACATTGTAAATCTATGATTAGCAGTAAGTTGTTTGACACAACTAGAATGCATTGTTTACGGTCTGTGAATGTATTTGTTTGGCTATATTACATTGTCTAAACATAAAGTACTTTAGTTTTCAGTAACCATGAAAAAAATGGTTTGAAAAAAAAGTGACAAAAGAATAAAGTAGAAAAGGATAAGAAAAAATAATAGGAAAAAAAATCATACACCTGTTAGTTCTAATTTTTAAATCTAATATAGGGGCCAAAAAATTGGACTCAAATGTGTATTATAATTAATATAGGGTGCTATAATAAATGAAAATTTAGAATTATTTTTAACAATAGGGTATATTAAATTATGAAATATTAGAAAAATAGCCCCCCATAAAATATCTCCCAATCTCACGTATACACTAAACCTCTAAGCTAGTGACTCCCCCGTGGTACTATAGTTTAACATGAATATTATTGCAAATGAAGTTGCAATTTGTATGCTTTGATGTTTATTTGAAGCAAATATAGGAACCACTCCAATCATAATTTGTTAAAAACATCTTAGATTCAAGATTGCTTTGTTTTTTTTCAAAAATCTACGAAAATGCAATTTTATCAAATATATAATTTATCAAGAATCATATACATTTTAATGACCTAAATATTTTATGAATTCACACAGCATTAAATATATCAAAATACAATTTGTTTGTAAATTCAAGTGTATTGAAGCAAAATATGATGCATTTTTACCAAATTAGTTTACTTAGTGTAAATTGTACGTTTTTCACATTAAAGATATGAACTATAGAAATGAAAAATGATGATTTTTCTTTGTTTATAGATTATAAATATATCATTGGGATAGTTTGATTTTAAATGTACAAATAGTATTGTTTTGAAATTTTGTATAAAAAGAAAAATTAATGGAATTAGAATTTTCTATATAATAAGAGCTATATATATTAACAAACTTTGTTTGAATATAGTGTTGTGAAACCTTATTTGGGCCTAGTAGAATATGTACTTGAAAAAATCAAGTCTTTTGAGTTTAAAACGCCAAAATTAAATTATTGGTGGTTTCTTCTTAAAATTCATATTATTATTTTATTTTTGTTCTTACAATGTGATGACTTTTAGTTAATTCCTAAGCTTTGAATTGTAAGTAATAACATGTTTCATAGTAAATGTATATAGCACATGGGTGGGGTAGTGTAATTTATAAGAAATAAAACAAAAATTCAAAGGTTTACAAAATTTAGTCATTTGTATGCCGTTATGTGTACAACTAGGTCAATGCAAAAAAATAAATAGTAAGCTATCATTATTAATAATATGTTTCATTTATACCATCAGTAGTGTCACTTAATTAGTATTAAAATTTTGGATTCCTATATTATATACCTGTATCAAACAACAATAGGTATTTTGGCTTCTAAAATACAATTATAAAAGCTATAACTTTTTCTACAATCAAAATACATAATGTTATTGAGAAAGTCAATGATTTTCCAAGATAAATTTCTCCAGTGTGAATATTTTGCATCAAACTAAATTTTAGCCTTGAATAAAAATAGATTCACTAGCTACACCTATCTCTACTACACTCTTTATCAATGCCCCTCTACATGCATTGATTAGTAAAATTATGTGTAAATGACAGTATTGTATGGTAAGTATAATATGTGATGATTACTTTTTATGGTATGAAATTATAGAATTCCAATTTCATTAGACACTGATTTTAGTATAAATTTTATATGTAATCCATTTATTTATGATTTGGAAAATATAAAAATTTGCACTACTTGATAAAATAAGTATAAGAAGAATGATTTTTGGATGACTTGTGTAGGAGCCTATCAAAGAAGAAAAGACAAAATGTTTAAATTATATTAAAACTTAAATTAATGAAAAAAAAATATTCTCATTTCAAAATCAGTGGAAAAAATTTAACATTACTAGATGATGTTTTTAAAATAAATGAAATGTAAGTTATTCAAATACGGACGAATTTTTATTCACTCTAAGATATAATCTTTGAAATGTTCTAAAATCATTCATCCTTGAAATGTTTGTGTCTCAAAAAAATATATTATGCATTGTAGAGGATTATTTGTGTAGTCAAACTTCCAACTTATTTATGCACCTTTATTAGACCAATTTTTTTTTCAATGTTCATAAAAAATATAAACATTCATTTTTAAGTTATAAATCAAAATAATTTGGAAAAAATTCCTAATCTAGTTTGTTCAATATATACATAAAAATTGACTAATTCATAGAAATTGAACTTGCTTTATACAATCTTGCATTTTTTTTTTGTCAATAACTCTAAACATACATTGTAAAGTTTTTACCTCACCATTTCGACCGTTCTACAACACAATCTCTCACAAACAAAACATATCTTTTATATGCAACAACACTTGACATAGAAAGTAGAGAATTTAGGATGGAGAGCTCAAGACAAAAGTTTACATGAAAATAGCAGCAACCATCCCAAAATTGTAAAAACAACTCAGTTGAATGCCTAATTTTTTAAAATTATATTTTAGAAATGCCTAACATTCACATATTATTTTCTAAACTACTTAACTATTTTTTTGCACCTTAATTACTTATTAGGCAAAAAGCTGCCTAAGTTGCTAGGAACCTAAGATCATAATCTAAACATCACTACACTAAATAGGGTATTTAGTGTTGGATTACATTTAGTGTGTTTACCACCCTACTTGACCCTACACTAAATGTCAATTTTAGGACGATTAGTGTAGTGCTAAACTTCAATGCGCCGCCTTTGTCTTCTCTTCCCTTCTACCTTCCTTTAATAAGTTCTAACACTAAATGTAAACATTTTCAGATTTCAGGTTTACCATAGAGTATATTTAATGTTAGAAATTACATTTAATGTTACTTACTTTAGTAGGCTTAATAATATTTAGTGTCATGGTTCACAAATAGTGTTGCCAACACTAAATACCCTATTTAGTGTACTTCCTTCTAATAGATATTTTTCATCTCTTATAATCTTTCAAATAATTTGTAGTGACTTCTATCCAAAAAATCCAAAACTCAATTTTTATTTTACCAATTAAACATTCTACCACATTTCAAACACTTCATTTTACTGTAGAAGATTTATTTCAATTATCATAACAATTTTTATTGATAAAGTGTCAAGGATTAATTTGAGAGCTATTAAAACTAAATATTGTCTTGTCAATTTGACATGTACCAAATCACAATGTAGAATTCCTACAATTTTCTTTTATTTTTGAACAATGTTTTTGAGCTTTAAAAACCCATTTCTCAATGAAACTTATTTTGGCTGAATTTAAAAAAATTGAAAGAGATTATATATATATATTCCTCTGACCAATGTGACAGCGACCATAAAACGCCTTTAGATTTCGAACACTGAATTCCCGCCACGAAGTCTCGAGGGGGCGGGTGTTTCCCGTATTTCAAACCGCAGCTTCCCGCGAACAGGCCTCGGGAGGAGGGACAGCTCAAATCAAAAACCACCGTCGGATCCCCCACCTCGAAAGAACCAACGGCTCAGATGCGCCCCTGGTCGATCCGCCTGATTGCTTCCCATTGGCCGGTCTCAAAGAGGGCAGTATATAAAGCTTGGCTTCCTCTCCTTTACAATCGACGCCCTCACTCTAGCATTTCTGTCACCCTCTCTGCGCTTCGCTTCTCGTGTTTTCGTTACTCTTTGCTTTCAAAGTCAGTTCGCCGCTTGTGCTTGTTTCGGTCACCATGTCAGGAAGAGGAAAGAGCTCCGGCAAGAAGACCGTGTCGCGGTCGAGCAAGGCGGGTCTTCAGTTTCCCGTGGGCAGGATCGCTCGTTTCTTGAAGGCGGGGAAGTACGCCACCAGGGTTGGCGCTGGCGCTCCTGTGTACCTCGCGGCGGTGTTAGAGTATCTGGCTGCTGAGGTATGTTACGCTGCTTCCACCAGGGTTTGGGTGTCGTCTGATTTTGGAAATTGGCCGTGGACAATGTCGCAGCTTGCGGTTAGGGTTTGGTGCACTTTCGTTGTCTTGGGAAAGAAGCAAAGCCAGGGTGATTGAAGGCGGTTTTTTTTTTGTTGATTCTGAGTCGTCTTGGCGATGTAAGTGGCCCTAACCGTAGGCTTGCTGTTCTGGCAGGTGCTTGAGTTGGCCGGAAACGCGTCTCGTGACAATAAGAAGACGAGAATTGTGCCTCGCCATATTCAGCTTGCGGTGAGGAACGATGAGGAACTGAGCAGGTTGCTTGGACAGGTGACGATCGCAAACGGAGGCGTGCTGCCCAATATTCACACCGTCCTTCTGCCGAAGAAAACTGGCGTCACGGGCGGAAAGGCTG
This sequence comes from Pseudisothecium myosuroides, assembly GCA_951799445.1. Lineage (NCBI taxonomy): Eukaryota > Viridiplantae > Streptophyta > Bryopsida > Hypnales > Lembophyllaceae > Pseudisothecium > Pseudisothecium myosuroides. The sequence goes on along the minus strand of OX637291.1, from coordinate 11,079,215 downwards.
GCAAGGCTGGCTCGCCAGAGTGATTTTTCAGTCCAAAAGTGTACACTTATATCCAAATGGTGTTTTATGACACCACTATTTGAAAGATTTATTATCAATCTCTTCTTTTAGGATTTGTATAGTTCCCTCCTTTTGCTGAAGTTCATTACAGGCAGCATCTTGGTTGTTGGAAACCTTTTTTTTTAATTTGGTCTCAACAAGTTCATCCGATGACTCCCATTTTGTTTCTTCCACATTAAAGGGAAGAAACATTAAATAAAGGTTTGAAAAATTTGTTTTTTCCACCTTTTCGACTCTGGAAATCCTCCACTAACTTAAGGTTGACATCACTTGTCTGAGTTATCTGATCCTCACTCGGGTTAGGCTTTATTGTGCATTGGAGTGCATCCTGACAGGCATTGACGTGTAGTGAGGTAGCTGCCAGCAATGAATTTTGTAAAACTATTGAGTTCAATCCAAGAAGCAACCTTGTTTTTGTTGAACTTATTTGTAGAGGAAGTGAGAATTATCTTCCAGAGAAGTGAAGGACACAATTCGTATAGCTAGGACACAATCTTCTGTGGTTTGTGTTATTGGGCAGGAAGTGTTTGCAAAACTTGTTTCAGGGTAACTTGAATCGATCTTTCTTGCTCTTATCAACTTCCGACTTGCCCTAATTGAATTTTTTTGGTATGCCATTCCGTCTTGGCGCATAGAGTCCTGTTGCACCGTATTGCGCTGCGCTGTACTTCCTCCTGGTTGGACTGGTACTCACGTTAGAAAATTTTAAGTACATCAGTCCTAGGATGTAAAACTGACTCTGAAGATTGAGAGAAAATGCATAACTGACTCTGAAGATTGAGAGAAAATGTACAACTGACTCTGAAGCAGCGATCCCAAAACTGGCTAAATTTCGCTCCGTTGCTACTTAATTTTGTCATGCCCTCAATGTAAATTCAAAAAAAATCTTCCAAAAATGAACATTTGGCTAAAAACTCTGAACCAGTGTTGAGATCACTGCTCTGAAGATTGAGAGAAAAAATAGAACTGACTCTGAAGATGGAGAGAAAATAGAACTCTTGGCACCTCGTAGTTAGGCATCAAGACGAACTTTCTCCAAATTTTGGGTTATTGGAAATGCCAACCTCCAAAAATTTTAGTTGTGTTTTCTAGAAAACAGTTCATTTCGTTTTAGGTTTTCAATTGTCAAGCCAAAGGAGTTACTAATATGTATTGCCATACCTGGCAGTTAGGGCTGGCAAGAAATGATTCTAAAAATGTATGACAACTTTTGGAAAAGGATTTTGTAATTAATTAATTAATGTATTTGTATGGATGGAAAAGGAATATTGTGGAATATTGGCAAAGTATTGTAGTTTTTGGTAGAAAGTATTTGGTAGGAAGTATAGAACTTCCTTTTAAGGTATGGTATTCAAATAAAAATATGTGCATTTGTCATATTTGTTGTTACATTACAAATGCATATGTAATGGCAAGATTCTATATTTTTTGATTAAAACAGTTGTCAAATTTATTGTCGTAAATGAGAAATAAAAATAAGTCAACAAAATTATTTTTGAATGCCTCATGCATTCATATCAAACTAAAAAATTATTCAATGATGGCAACATTGAGTCATTTGAGTCCATGATTTGAATCTATGCAATTGTAGATAATTTAAATAAAAGATTGGTTGTTATGATGCTTATTTTTTACAAATATGTGACTTAATTATTTCTCATAGGTAGCAAGATCCTTGTCTATCTATCTTTTATTTTTTATTATTTTTTGTGTTCCAAAACTACCTACTTTAACCCCTAAAGGTCAAAGACTATGTTTTCACCAAAACCGCTCCAAAATTGCCATTTCTAATACAAGTACCAAACTTTAGAAAAAAAACGTTTTTGGATACATGTAAGTGTAAGATCTTATAGAAAACTAGTTTGAGAAGATGTGGAAAAAGTTTCAAAATTTTCCACCGTGTGGATTGGAAGATATTAGCGTTTGAATTGACAAAACCCCTTTTTTTGTCCCTGCAAAAATCCGGGCAGCTGCACTTCACAAGGTCACATTTGTATGAAAAATGCCCCAAATGGTGGTTACTCTTTGGATTCATTCTTCTAGGCAAGTTGGCTACATGCTTGAAAAATTTCAGATCATTTGGAATTGCACAACATATAGGAAAAAAATAGTAAGTAGAAAAAAGTAGAGAATGATTCAAAGCACTAAATGTTAAGAATTTATTTATGGAATTGAAAAATGCCAATCCCAACGGTTGTAATGTTGTAATAAATAATCTACATCCAATGTTTTTATTTTTTTTCAAAAATATTGGAAATTGAGTGAAATAAACAACTTCAAAGTTTATTTTAGAGTAGAGATTCCATAACTACCCTCAAACTAAGAATCCTCATAACTTTTGACTTATTAATCCAAATGGAATGATTTAAATCTTTCCACGTATATATAAATCTAAAGAAAAAATTTCAAATTTTTATTTTAAAAAAATTGATTTTTAAAGAATTTTTTAGAGGCTGCCCGGATTGCCCGCCGTACACAAAAATTACACATTATACAATAACTTTTTAACCATGTAGTCAAAAGTTATGAAAATTGTTGTACCTTAAAGCTACTCCTCGGGCACATCTTGTGTGAAAATTTCAAAGAAAAAAAATAAAAACTCCACTCGTAATGAGTTGCCCAAAATCGCTATGTTGTCAAAAAACAGTGTTTGGACCTCTAGGGGTTAAATGAAGTATATTCCCTTCTTTGTTCCTTGTCTTGACCCTACTATATAAGCTTTTTTAGATTCATTAAATGGAGTATATTCCCTTCTTTGTTCTTTGTCTTGACTCTATTATATAAGCTTTTTAAGATTCATAAGATCCATCCAATCTTCACTCAAACCACTAATTATTTTTTGACAATTCTTGTAATTGTAGCACAAATATATTTGTATGACAACGCTATCATAGAAGGGCCATCCAATTCTTCTTCAAGAATGTTATGAGAAAAACATTGACAGTTGGTGAATAATGTGATGTCTTTATTCATATCTCTAGAAAGTTGGAGTCTATTGCAACAACTGCCATAACAATTCTCATATTTCTTCTAGCTTCGCAAGAGCTATCTAATGTAGCTCACTCAACCCACTAACTATTTTTAATAATTTATGTAGCTATAGCACGAATATATTTGTATAACAATGCCATTGTAGAAAGGACATCCAATTCTTCTCTTAAAAAATGTTATGCAAAGAACATCGAGAGTTGGTGAATAATGTGATGTCTTTATTCACATTTCATCAAAGTTGATGGAGTCTATAAGAAGATTTGTAACAATTATTCACATATTTCTTTTTAAAGTGTCAAGATTCTAACTAGACTATAATGAAGATTTTTCTTTATTCAAAGATGAGAAATTTCTTTACCAAAAGCACATCCAACAACAATCATGCCATTTAAGGACAACTTTTAATATAAACCACACTTGAAAAAAATTTGATACATTTTTAAGTGAAGATTGTTACCTAGCAAATTTTGCATAACATTTTTGTTATTTCAATAACTACAATAAAATCTATGGTGATTTACAATATGTTTTCAAAAAAAATGACTAAATTTTTTGGCTCAATAATCAGAATTGACTTCACTAGCCGTTTAGTCTCTTGTTTGGACAAGGAATTGCAAGGTGGGACCAACTTGATTGTATGCAACTAGTATAGATTATTGTAATTTCCAGCAAGTCCAAAGTTGAACAAATTTAATTGTCGTCTAAAATTTTTTTTTTGAATGTGTTCAATGTAGGCCAACAAGGAGAAGTTACAAACTAAAATACACTAATTTTATTTAAATACCTCCAATTGCTTATGGCTTATACCTAAACCAAAATATTTGTAGAGATCTAGCAATATTTACCCAAATAGGACAGTTGCATCATGGGTGTCTTCTTCCAAAGTCAAAGAATCAAATTGTGCTTTGGATAGCACAATTCTTTCATGCATTCAATAAATGGAATCTTGGATGCCAGTCCCTAAGAGTGATATGGTTGAATAAGGTCGGGTGCTCTAAAAGCAACCCCGTTCTAAAAGCGACCACTAATATAGAGGTACGTTTCACTTTCTTCAATGTACCAATATTGAACATTTCAAGAGGTGGTCGCTTTTAGTGACCCTTGGGTTTCAACTTCAAAATTTTGCAATGAATTCCACAAAGGTTCACAAAATATTGGGTTACATGCCTATTCCATTTTTCTTTCTCCGAAAATTTATTGAAAATTGTTTTAAGGAATTTAACTTCCCCCAAATGCAATTAGCTCTTAAAAAGGTCGCTTTAAAGAGCAGACAACCTTAGGGCTTAGCAGCAACATAACATTCAGTAGCTCTACAGTGATGGTGTGATATATTCCACACTCTAATAGTGCTTCATCAGTGACAGGTGGAGGATGTAGAGGCACACCATCACTGTAGAACCAAGGCAACATCAACACATGCTACTGAATGTTATGAACTGGAGCAACCAAACAAGCATAGGCAGAGTCGGTAGAGACCTGCAATTCTCGATACAAAATTGACGTTCTACAAACAAGGATATCATGTGGATGCTATCCCTCAGACAATAAGTATGCGAATTAAGACAAAAGCCTCCTCACTAATCCTTGAGTTTTATACACTCTTATAGTACAGGAGTTTCTCTACTCAATCATATCCACTTGACCTATAAACATGTATAAGCTCCCAGTCTGCCGACCTCTCCATTCTAAATTTCATCAATCCGTCTATGCTGCAAAAAAACTAGAAAGAACTATCGTGTCCTCCTCTTTTCGTCTGTAAATTCAACAAGAACTTCCACGAGGAGCGGGAAGAGAGACTTGGGTTCCAAATGGCCTTAAACCCTAAACCCTAACCCTAACCCTAATCCTATCCAGGTCTTCTTCTTGTTTCGTCGACGAGGAGCTGGATTCCGAGCCCCGCGCTATTGACTTTGACGAGCGGATCCTCCACAGAATGGCAATCCGAGATGTATCCCACCTCGTCAGCCATGAAGTTGCCGTTCACATCCACATCATGCGGGCAGAGGAATTGTGTCGAAGCAGGGATTTGGTAACAAGGCTCCAACGAGAGCGCGCGCACACACGGTGTGTCGGTGTCTCTGCGGAGATCAATGTACCAGGGTGTCAAGCTTCCGTAGCCTTGCGCGAGCGCGCCGAACGTCGACAGTGGCGTGAGAATCAAGTGATCAGTTAGGCTCAAGCTTAAGATTTCCACCAACGCTTGCCTGTCGACTTCCACGCCGAAGTACTGGTCGCCTTCGTGGGTGAGCTGCAGAATTCCAACCGCGTCACCTGATTCCAGTGAAGTTCGCACAAAGTCTTTCGTGAGGCGATCGAACAGGCCTTGGTAGAGAGAAGTCACCAGCACGGTGGTCACGTTCATGGGCTGCAACGGGGAGTTCGCGACAGACAAGGGGGATACAGCAGGGGAGCCATTAGGGTTTGGGAGGAAGCGATTCTGCACCAGACATTGCTTCACATGCTCCTCATTGTCCTCATGCGTTGCGAAGAAATTCGCCTGGCCATGGAAGTATCGCAATTGCACGCCCACGCGGCGATCGGCGTGACGGAAGTGCGCGTCGTGCACTTGCTTCACGCGGCCCCAGACGTTGTCGCAGGGGAGCATGATCGTGCGGAGGACGTGGGTGAGGACGTTGTGGTCCGGGAAGAGGGACTCCAGTAAGGGGCGGAAGGTGGGAACCGCAAAGAGCTTCGGGACGTAGTATAAGTTGTTGCGGAAGCCGATCCAGTCGACTTGGGTGTATTGCGCTTGCTCCGTGCCGCAGAAGAAGCGAGGCTGCGGCTGGAAATCCCAACGCTCTGTCGTTTGGCTTGCGTAAATCGGAGATACCATGGCGGGGGAAGTGCCGTTGCCGTGTGAGCCTCGGGAGTCGACTCTTCGGTACATCTCTTCCATCGATATCCATAAATCGCCGCGCCTCTTGCCTTCTGACCATACCTGTAGAAAATGTCAAAAACTATTAGGATCCCATGCTTGAAACTATGCTTGAAACTTGAGCTCCGAAATGGAAGCATTTGGGAAATGCAATTTGGCATTTCGAGGCCCATCTTGAGAGACGGTCTATCTCGAAGTGCTTCAGATGAGAGGGCTCCCAATTCTCGACCGTAAGGCCCCCGCATCTTCATCTCCTCATCTTCAATTTGGATTTGATGGCTTAGATCAGTGTTAGTTACTGGATGCACTGTTTTGAACCCTTGGACAGGAAACGCAATGCTCTTGACCAAACCATTGAAATTCAAAGATGTTTAGAGTCTTTACCCCATCAGGATCGACTTCCCAGGAAGACCCTTCAAACGGCTCACAAAATACCCCCGGCACCGCCGTCGCCGCCGGCACCAGCAGCACCCTCTGCGTCACCACCGCATACACCATCGCCGACACAACTGACAACACCTTATTCCCCAACCCCGCCCCTGGCTCCACCCCCGCCACCACAAACTGACACCCCTCAATCCTCTTCCTCCCCAAGAAAAATTCCGTCACATTGCCCATCTGCATCACACACGTCCTGTGAAGCTCCTCATAGGCCTCATAAACTCTCCCCCACCGCACATTCTCCTCCACATCTTTCGTCACTTTTCTCAACGAGTACAGATCCCGAACCTCCAGCCGGCTTCGACACGGGTGGGCAGCACGCCAGGCGGATCGCCTCTCTTCTGTGAACAGGGTTTGGGTTCTGTTCCCTTTACTCGCAATCAACGTCTTGGCTTTCAGTTTCCGAAGAAGCGCAAGGACGGAGGAAGGGACGGGGAGAGTTGTGGGATTCGGGTGTTGTAGACGCTGAACTTCAGGGGCAGCATGGTGGTAATGGTTGATCGGATCTTCGTCAGGGAGAGGATGTGAGTGCTTTGGTGTTGAGGGAGATACCAGGCGGACTGCAATTGTGAAAAGGGCGACAGTTATGAAGAAGATGAGGAGCTTGGATAGCAGGCTCTTTTGAGTTGGGGAGCCTCGGCATCTGGGGCTGGGGATGCCATGCTTGAGATTCCGCATTTTGAACATTATGGAATCTCAGGTTGAGAAGAGGGCCACGAGGCCGGGATTGGAATGTTCTTTCCTGACACGAGGTTGGCTCATGGTTGTGCATTCCAATGATTCCACGTAGTATTCTTCATGCTCGGCCTTGTTGCTAGATCAGATCTGTGATTCTCGTTCCTTGGTGAGGTTGCCTAGTCCTGTCAGAGTGAACATTGCAGTGAACCTGTCAGCTATGTTGTGCATAAGTGTAGACATTTTGAAGTCAATATAGAGTTGACGTAAGGTGCAGGGCAGTGGTCCCGTATGTGATTTTCACAGTTAGCTCAAGTTGCTAGAAAAATTGCTGAACAGTTGTGATAAAATTTCAGATTTACAGTGGTTTTCAGAGTTTTGTCAGAGAACACGTTGCAGTGAAACCTGTCAGCTATGTTGTGCATAAATCTAGGCATTTGAACGTCACATTAGAAGTTGACGTAAGCTGCAGGTAGTCGTCTCATACATGATTTTCATAATTAGTTCAAGTTGTTAGAAAGATTGCTCAACATTTGTGATAAACTTTCAGATTTACACTGGTAATCAGAGTTTTTGTGAGAGAGTACATTACATTGAAACCTGGCAGCTACGTAGTGCATGAATCTAGACACTTTGAAGTCAATTATAGGTGTAAAACCAACCCTAGAATTATTCATACAGTGTCATAATAATATATGCCAAGCGAATCTAGAATCCGCTTTCCATTGCGAACTGGACACAACCAAAACTGAGACAGTTCAACAATAAAGAGCTGTCATGTTCAGAGCACAATCAAAACTGAGACAGTTAAACAATACTCCGTAAGAGCTTATCCAAACGCGTTCAGGTGTAGTTACCTTAGATATTCATTAAGAGTTGGAAGGGAATTAAACTATTGTTTTAATATCTTGAGACGAACAGGTACTCCTAGAGTTCTAGCCTCTTCACACGGTTCACGTTGACCACAAGGTTACGGGTCTTAACCCTAGATTCCCTATTTAAAAAAGAAACTTGGCTACTGTAGTCAACTTCGCGTCGTGGTATTCCAGTAATTGAAAATTAGGACTTCGCATGCACGTTTGGGCTTGCCAAGGGGCATTTCTCACCAACAGTGCCTCCAGCGGGATGAAATATATCCACTCTATTTCAAATAATATAAAATAATCTATTATAAATATTGGACTGACCCTAGATTATCTATCTTTGCGAAGAGATACCCAAAGTGATGATGAGAGACTTGAATATGACAAGACAGAAATGACGTCGAGGAGCTGGTAAAATGAATAATTGAGGGTACAGTAGCTCAACCCACCAGCCTGGACACGCTCTTTTGGACAGCAAGGTCAGTTAATACTGCGAACCGGACGTATTTGAGTTCTTGTCGTCCTGACTTATCCCTTTCAGTGCGTGCATCAACAGGTTCAACTACACTGATTTGTTTTAATCGTGCGTGTGACGCTAATTTACTAAAGTCACCGACTATTTTAAATTGTTTCTGTATTGAAATGAAAATTTGGGGTGACGTTAATTTCCTAGGTGCTCTAATTTCCCCCTCACTAACAGAACAAATCAGCGTAATTCAACATCTGAGATTGGCCAAAGTACTGAAAATAGTAAACAAATGGGAGAAAAATTGTAGCCACGAGAAATAGAAAAACGTCTGAGAATTGCTAAATCTGCAGGGAGTTCGATACTGTTCATTCTGTGGCGCTAGCTCGCAATATGGTGCGGCCAATCTGGCAAGATCCGGTAATTCGGCAAAGAGAGCTCATGCGAAATAGTGCGCAATATTGCAACCGAATTTCTGGAACGTGGGGCACGTCCGGAGGTTACTGAATTCCGGAACCTCTCCCTGTTGTAAGCGGAAATCTTCAACAGGGATTCTAGAAAGTACGATCAAAATTGAACTTCGGGAGAAGATTCATCACCTGGAAGCAGTCGCTAGCCAAAAAAAACCCAGACCATATCGGTGCGTGCACGCTCAATCCTCGCTTCTCCAGTATCCGTCAAATCCAGACGGGAGCTCCGAGCGCCGAATTTTAGAAAAAGACCTAAACACAAAAACGATCACACCGCAGGCCTACAAATCAGATTCAGATCAAAGCCGACGTCCACACCATCGAGCTAGTGTTCTACTACCCTACCCCATGATTTTTGAAGATCACTACTCCTCGTTCGAAGCTCCCAACTAACTTACTTGCTCCAACTACTTGTGACTCGCGCCCAACACTAGAAGGAAAATTTTGGAATATCAAACACTAGAAGGAAGCCAGCCCAGCGGAACTTCCAAGAACGAACTTCCAAGACGGTGAAGACCGAGTCAGTTCCAGATCGAAGAGTGCCAACCCACCGAAAAAATCACTGGGACCGTGGAAATCGTCAAACATACCACGCAGAGAATCCAGTATCCCCGAAACACCGTCCGCCCCCACTGACTGAACCACGAATCTCCAATTCCACGCCGATCCAATCACCTCCCCTACATGAATTCCCCCAATGGCTGAAAACGAGATTCAACGTCGAGCGCTAGCTAACTTACTACCATGGAGAAAAAATCTTCCAAGCGCAGGCCGTGGAGTAGCCAAGCCAAGCCAAGCCCAGTCAAGCCCAAGCCAAGCTAAGGAAGGCACCAAGGACTTCAACGAATCTACTTCGCAACTGGGAACCGTCGTGGATGAGGAGGACTACAGTAAAGTTCATAAGAGCTACTGTGCACAAGGGCTTTAGTTCGCCTTGGGCCCGTCTGTCTGACTTGCTGGTGGCTTCCCCGGTGGCGTCGTGGCGTCGTGGTCGTTGGGACTGTGGGAGGGCGAAGGAGGACTGATCCGGGAATCCCGTGGCCACTAGTGCGGGAGTTCTCCACTAGGGTGCCGACAATTTTGACGAATTTGACACTACAGTACCCCGGATGTTGTTTGATGATGCTGATGATGACTATGTTACTTTCTTTTCTGGCGTGGACTCGTTGGCTGTTGGATGGCTTCGTCGCTTTCGTGGTCAAACACGGCTCGCAAGTGAGTGCGACGCGTTTCGTAACTTTCGTTCTGTTGGGTCGTGGTTTGGTTTGGTTGGGAAGGGGAGGCGAGGTCCGGTTGGTGCGGAAGGAGCGGTTGCGCTGGACTGGGCTGCGGCCGGCTTGCGCCCCCACCGTCACGGAATCTTCTTGGCCCGAAGCTGTTACACTGGAAGCCACACCTGTGGACTGGACTGAGGCCCAGCCAGGGATGGTTTTCTCATTCCATTGATTTTGGGCAGTGCAGGAAAGCGATCTTCGCTGGCACCCCTAAATGTACCACTGACACAAAATTGCCATCGTCACTATGTAGACATCTCCAAAATCAATATGTACATATAGATGTCCTCAACTACCAACATTCCTCCAAAATACAATGAATTTTTACAATTACAAAAAACGCTATAATCCAAACTTCTCCACATCTGGTGGCTTTTCCTATCTCCCCGCTTTCTTCTTTCCAAAGCTCAACTCCCCATAATAAAATAACACTTTTTTTTTATAATCTTAAATAATTCCTTCAAAAATAATGGTTTTTCAATCAAACAACTTATGTTCTCTTTCTTAATCACTCAACTACCAAAGTCCAAAATTTCAACAAGAAAGACATATTTTAGGTGGAGATATTTAGGATTATTTGAGAAACATTGCTTTCTGAGGACATCTATATGTTGAAATATGTACATATATTGAAGAAGCAAGCTTAGAACATCTACTAAGAGCATGCCCACCAATTGCTTCCCTATCCCTATCTCCATCAAGATGAAAGGGAGCAAAGATGGGAATAGGGAAGGCGAGGTTCCATCAATTCTCCTCTAAATTTTAAAGATTTTCCTAAAAACAAGTAGTAACAAGTGGAAAAGCAACTGGACAAACACAATAGCACCAAGCAAGTGGTAAAGCAACAGTAAGTCAACAAATCAGAGAAGTATAGATTAGCCAATACGAGTGAAAAAACAGATTGGGATTACCATGTTGAATTCACTGGTTGAATTAACTTAGTCTGAAGCCAAACTGGACTTATACAATTGGAGAGAGAAAGGGGAGTAATACCCACTCTCAGACCGTTAAGGGAAACACTAAGCATGCAGTAATTACCACTAAGTATGTACAGCCATGATACAGTTAATTACAGTAGTTTAGAGGCTAATGAGATTAAAGCCACTACGTATGGATGAATCGGTGCTGATGGATGAATTTGTATGTGTAGGGTTTAAGAGCGTACTCCAACACCCTCCCTCGCTCGTGAAACCCTGCATTTTATATTGTGAGTTGTTTTTCAGGAACATACAGCGACAATGTCGCGCGCTCTAGAGTGGCCGACTGATGTGGTGCGAGTGCTCTGGGATTCAAACACTCAGCTGTTGTTGGTACGTATTGTGAGTCGCATTGTGTCAAGCGCTGAGTGAGGGTTTTGTTGTGTTGCCGCAACTGATACGGATTTGTTGTGATGCACAGGTGCAGATGTGCCTCCTGATTGTGTTGCTGGTGGCGATGGCGATCCGGCGTGTGGTCGATAATTTGCTGGAGGTCGGCATTGGATTGTGGGCATTGCTCCAGCGATCCGAGGGAGGTCCGCGAGCTAAAGATGAGATTAGCCAGTCTGCCTGGTTTGCGAATGATGTGATTAGGGTTTCCAGAGAGGAACTTGCGGTGGAGTCGTCGGTGGAGAAGTTTTGGAGGGATCTCATCGAGCACCCGGAAGATTGGTGGGACAATTGGGCGACGAGAAGAAATCCCAGGGCTCTTGACTTCAAGCACCGAATCGCTCGCCAGGTGCTTTGGATAGATAATGTGCGCACTCCTAGTTGGGCACGTAAACAGTTCAAGAATGTTCTCTAGTGTTGATGTAGGGAGCAGTAGCGGTAGTAGAGGTATTACACCTGCCCTGCGTCGATTCTCGGCAAAGCTCTGATTTGGCAGAGGCTTTGTCAAGAAATCCGCGAGTTGATCTCCTGTGGGGATGTAGTCGATTTGCACTGCGCCGGCTTGGGCTGCTTCGCGTATAAAGTGGTGTTGCAATTCAATATGTTTTGTCCAAGCGTGCATGACTGGGTTCTTCACAAGCTTGATGCATGATTGGTTGTCACTGTGAATTGTTGTTGGAGTGTTTTCTTCAAAGCCTAATTCGTAAAGGAGACGTCAGAAGTGAATAATATCCTTGGCGGCGTCCGTCAGTACTCTGTATTCGGCCTCAGTGCTAGAAAGAGATACTGAGGGTTGTAATTTACTATTCCAGAAAATGCTTGAGTTGCCCAATTTGTGAAGAATTCCTGATATAGAACGTCTGGAGTCCAGACCTCTTGCCCAGTCTGCATCGGCATATGTGTGGTAGCTACTTGTGTTGTCGGCTGGCAAGAAGGTCCCGTAATTGATAGTACCGCTTAGATACCTTAAAATCTTCTTGGCAGCTTGGAAATGTGCCTCCTCTGGATCCTGCATATATTTTGACACAGTACTTACTGCATAGCAGATATCTGGTCTAGTGTGTGCCAGGAACAGGAGGCTTCCGACCAGGTATCGGTATTCTGTAACATCAACTTTAGCGGTGCCCATGGGTTTCTTCAGTGGTTGCTTGGGATCAGCTGGCACCTGCGTGGGGTTGCAGCCTTGCATCTCGAATCTTTCCAGGAGCTTGCGGATGTATCCTTCTTGAGTTATGAATATCCCGCTCTCCTGTCTGTGAATCTCGATCCCTAGATAGTTATGTGCCTCTCCTAGGTCTGTCATTTCAAAGTCTATTTGCAATCGTTCTTAAGCTGAGCAATGTTCTGCTCATTGTTTCCTATGATCATCAGATCATCTACGTAAAGGAGTAGGACGGTAAGCTTCCCATCTCGATTGCAGTAATATAAGTTAGGATCGCTTGTACTTCTGATAAGTCCATATTCTCGTAACCATTTGTCTATTCTCTCATACCAGGCCCTCGGGGACTGTTTCAAGCTATAAAGAGCTCAATTTATTTTACATACCTTGGTGTGATCGTTGGCTCCTGGAAATCCTGGTGGAATCTCCATAAGTATGTCTTCATCGATTGATCCATTTAAAAAAGCGGTGATGACGTGAAGCTGATGAAGCGACCAGTTAAACATGGCAGCCAGCGCAAGAACAAGTCAGATGGTTGACCACTTGACTACGGGCGTGAATACGTCGTGGTAATCAATGCCCTCCCTCTGTTGAAAGCCTCAAACTACGAGTTGTGCCTTCAGCTTCTTAATTTTACCTTCAGTGTCTTTCTTGATCTTGAAAAGCCATTTGGCTGTGATAGGTTTGCCGTATTTAGGCCGGTCTATAATATCCCAAGTCTTGTTCTTCATGATAGAATCAATCTCACTTTGGATGGCCTGCAATCAATCTGACTATTGTGCAGCGCTATAGAAATCCATTGGTTCTTCAGTTAACTCCGAGAATAACGTCCAGAAATCTTTGAGTTTTACTGACAAGGCTCTATTTCGGCTGGGGTAGCGGCGCTCCGAAGGACCAGCTTGTCGATCTACTGGGACGGGACGTCTATTGCGAGATGGTGAGTGTTCTATATTGCTGGTTGATTCTAATCTTACGGGTTGAGTTGAGTGATAGGGGGAGTCTATTTGTGGTGATGCAGGTGATTCAAGGAGATCAGTTGACGAATGGGAATCGACGTCCTGGTGAGTGGGCTCCATCTCAGGAGACGAAGGTATTTCTGGGTCCTGTGTTTCGGGGGTCTCAATGTTCTTTGTACTATTTCTAGCCTCAGGGAAGGTGATCACTGTAGAGTTAGGAAGCTGTGGACCCAAGTAATGATAGCCTACTTTTGTTTCGTCAAACACGACGTCTCGGCTTATGAGTACCTTTCTTCTATGCTGATCATATAGCCGAAAAGCTTTGGATTCGTTATCAAAACCCAAGAATATGCAGGGTAAAGTTTTGCTATCTAATTTCTTCCTATCTTCTTTGGGGACGTGGACGTAAGCCATACAACCAAAAATCCTCAGATTAGAGATATCAGGTGTCATACCTGAGCAAAGTTTTTCAGATGTCTCCCCAGAGCTTGCTCGAGTAGGGCTCCTGTTAATCAAGTACGTGGCGTGTGACACCACTTCGGTCCACAAGGAGACAGGTAGGGCGCAGTTGCTTGAAATACTCCTTGCCCTTTCCATGATGGTTCGGTTTCTTTGTTCGAATACTCCATTTTGTTGGGGTGTCCTAGCTTGAGTAAGTTCTCGATTGATGCCATGTTCTATGCAGTAGTTGATGAATTCCTCTGACAGGTACTCTCCACCTCTGTCGGAGCGTAGCGTAAGGAGCCTGTTTCCAGTTTCCTTTTCAAGTTTCTTGTGGAACGTTCGGAATTTCTCATACGTCTCACTTTTGCATTTTAGAAAATACACCCAGCTTTTTTGCGAGAAGTCGTCCGTGAACACCAGCACATAGCGGGACCTTCCTAAGGAGGTGTGTTGCATGGGACCTATAACATTGGAGTGAATTCTATGACCAGGTTTGTTTGCTCTAGTTTCTGATTTCTGAGGGAATCTTTCTCTGTGTTGTCTTTCTGCTAAGCAGCAAGAACATACTTGTCTGGTGTTTTCTAATTGTGGTAATCCTGTGACCTTCAAGTTTCTAGATAGGTGGTAGATGCCAGGGAAACTTAAATGACCTACCTGCGGTGCCATAATGTGGTTGTGGTGCTATTTACAGCTGACAGGGCTGCATGTTGTTGTCTAAAGTAATATAAACCATTTGTTGGATCTCTTCTACCGGTGGCTAACGTTTGACCTTGCATGTTTTGAATCCAGCATTGACTGCTTGAGAAGCCTATTTTATGACCACTGTCAGCAAGTGCGCCAACTGACATCAGGTTCTTTTTCATACTCGGCACGTAGTGAACTGATTTTAGTTTTATTGCTCCTGACTCTGTGGTAACTGTGGCCGAGCCAGAGCCTTTTACAGCGTGAGATTCGCCTCCTCCAGTTTTGATCTCAGTGATCTCTACCCCGGAGGAGCTAGGAGGTTCGTCTAATTTCTGGTAGTCAGAAGTAATGTGGCTTGAAGCCCCACTGTCCAGGTACCATGGGCCATTTCCCCAATAGTAGTAATATGGGTCGTATTCTGCGTAATCTAGTTGAGACTTGAACATCTCTGCAGAGTTTGTTTGAGCAGTACCGTTGCTAGATTCTGTGTAAGCATACTGTTTTCTAGGCACCCTACAATCTCTTGCTAAGTGTCCTGGTTGGTGGTAGTTAAAGCATACCGGAGGTGGTCTCAGTGCTCCAAATGGGAACCTTCCTGGAAATCTGTGGCCTCGGGCATTTGGCCAGTGCCCCCCCGCGTCCTCGCATGCTCATTTGACGGTGGAAGCTTGCTGCGAGGGCTTCTTCGTCTCCAAGCTGCTGAGTTCGGTATTGTCGTCGGTGTGATTCGAACAGAAGACTTGCGCTTAGTTTCTCAAAAGTCATGGTCGGGTCGACGTGCGTCAACGTTTGGATTGTACTTTCGAATGAACGTGGCAAGCCGTTTAGTACCATCTGGTTGATGTTGCGATCGGTAAGCTTCTCTCCCATGTTGCTAAGTCTGTTCTTCAACTCCCTGGCCTTCTTAACGTAGTTGTCAATTGAGTCTCTGTGAGCTCCCAATTTGTCACTTGGGACTCGTAGAATTATTTTTTTGGAAATTTGCAATTTAAAGTTGATAAAAGTATAGAAAAACCCATAAAAAGAGTGTAGAACCGAAATAGGGTTGTGTCATACCCATTATAGTATTTGATCTAGATTTGTATTTTTTACTTAGAATCCCCCAAACCTTGCCTAAAAATAATATAGAAATAACAAAAAAGTTAAATTTGGAGGATTCGAGTTACACAGCCCCCAAAGGGCTAAATCCCACCATGAATGTGGCGATTCATGGCTAGGTCGGTCCGAGGGATCTACAGTGAGGCCACTAGGTCGGGTCCTAGAGTTAGATTTAGAATTCCCCATTAGATCGACGAATTCCCAAAATCCCGATTGTTAGCATGCAGGAGCCACTCACGCAAGACCGGGCCCGTGAAGGAATCTACAGCCCAGGAATGGTGTTTCAGGGTGAATCCCATGCCAGAAGTCCAACGGCAAAATCGGTTCGCCAAGATTCCTCCACCTGCAGAAGATTCCCGCACCGTCGCTAATTCGAGGAGATGGCCAATTTTAAATCTCCATTGACTAATCGTGCCAGGTACGGAAATACACCCGCACGTCTTTCATGGAACTCCCTGAGAGGTCGCGTGAAAAATCCCGGCATCTTCCGACTTGCAGAAGAACCTTTTCCGGGTGGTCAACCCTCCTAACCTCCAACGGGAATTTCATGGAAATTACCCAGGTTACAATAAAATCTCACTAAAAATTAGACTAGCTTGTTTTATGTTAATAATGCGCTCTGTGAAGTTTCACGACATTCCGATAGCGGCAAGTACTCGAACCGGCGAGATTCCTCGAGAATTAACCACGTGGCGGGGTCCCCGCCACGTTGACCGGCACCCCGGGCCCATATGATGGCGAAACGAAGTCAATCAAAAGTCCTTCGCGACTCTCTCGCACCTACCGGAGACCCTAGGCTATTCACATTTCTCAAAATAGGAGACCCCCAAGATCTAGGATTTTACCACAATTTGGTTTTTAAACTAAATTAGCCTACGATGGATTTTTGGCCTTAGTACGAGGGGTAGGGGGATCTAGGACTAAACACGGCAATCTGGATCCAACGGCGCAATCCGTTTGGCGATTGGAGCTAATCTCCAAAAGTTAGGATGTTGGTCCAGCATAGATGGTAGAAGTAAAAATTTAGGATGTAGGATGAAAATCTTTGAGGATGAGGATGAAAATCCCCGTTGATAAGGTTACCTTAGAGCTTTAGAGAGAGGGGTGAGCCCTTGGGAAACCTATATAAGGGCCCCATTTCTCTCTCTAAAACAACCCCCAATTCTTGTTTTGGATTCGTGGGTCCAAGTTATTTTGGATATTTTGGCGTTTGAAGCCAAAAACCTCTACGGTGTTTTCGGAGCACTTTTGGCTCCATTGTTGCTTATTTTCAAGCTTTGAAGGTCCTTGGGGGTCCTTCTACCTTGCTTTGTGTACTCTTTTGTGAAGTTTTTGGTACCTTGTTGTAAGTGGAGAGCCTCTCTCTCCTTCTTGTACGTGTTGTGGTCTAACTTGTGAAGTTTAAGAGTCTTTTTTGTATCTTGCACTAATCCTAAAGTCACCCCCCACCGTACCTTGGCGATGCCGCTTTGGGTGGCCTTTAGCGTGTGAGCTTTGTATTGCCACGTGGTCTAACTTGTGTGTTTTTTTTTTGTGTTTTTCTTACACCCTTTTCTAACCTTCTCCTTGTTGAGTGGACACCCCCTCCGGGACGGCGAAGTTTTGAACCTCCTTTGTGCATGTTTTTTAAAGTTATCCCAAACCCTCTTCTAATCTTCTCCTTGTTGAGTGGACCCACCTTCGGGACGGCGAAGCTTTGAACCTCCTTTGTGCATGTTTTCTAAAGTTATCCCAAACCCTCTTCTAATCTTCTCCTTGTTGAGTGGACCTCCCTCCGGGACGGCGAAGCTTTGAACTAGTGACAAAGTTGAAGTCCTAAAGCGTGTATTAAAAGTGTAGACGACGGAGCTTTGAACCCCCGAGGTGTCAAGAAGTCCTAAAGTTGGTGTTAAAACCAATCTAACGGCGAAGCTTTGCACCTCCCCCGTGTTTAGTTCCAAAGTCTAGTTTCCAAGACCTTTGTGGAAACCTCTAGGGTTTAGCTTCCAAGATGTGTAGGTTCCTTTGCATGTAGTGAAGTTTGATTAATCCCAAAGTTTTCTTTAGTTTAGTTGTTCCCCAAGTGTTTAGTGTGTCTAAGTTGCTCCCCAAGTGTTTAGTGAGTCTAGTTGTTCCCCAAGTCTTATTTTCCCCAAGTTCTATTTCCCTCAAGTCCTATTTTTCCCCAAGTTTATTTTTCCCAAGTTCTATTTCCCTCAAGTCCTATTTTTCCCAAGTTCTATTTTCCCCAAGTTTTATTTTCCCCAAGTTTTTTCCCTTAGTTCACCAAAAATCTAGTTTGCCAAAAATCCAGTTTTTCCTTAGTGGTCAAGGTCCAGAGCCAAAAGAGACCAGATCAAGTCGAGAACCAAACAGACCAAATCAGTCAAGAACCAAATAGACCAGATCAAGTCGAGAGCCAGAACAGACCAGATCAAGTCGAGAACCAAACAAACCAGATCAGTCAAGAACCAAATAGACCAGATCAAGTCAAGAGCCAAAATAGACCAGATCAAGTCGAGAACCAAGCAGACCAGGTCACATCATCAGAATATCAAAAGAAAAAAAATATATATATATTTATTTATTTATTTTGTTGAACCCGACCCCCCAGCAGCTAGCTAGCCAACCAGCCGGGAGGCCAGGCTTGGTCCGGCAGGCAGTTGGGGCCCCAGTTCGGTCCCCATTTTTGGACTCCTTTTTCTCTCACACCAAAACAAAATAAAGACAAGATAAACAAAACAAAGGAGAATGGGAGGCTGACCTATTGCTAAGTAGGGATTGGGGTAGGGATTAGGGTCTAAAATCAAAAAGGGAGAAGGGAAAAAAGAGCGGAGCACCACCGTACCTGCACACAAAGAAGTCTCATCTTCACCAACAACTACAAAACACTCTACACACAATGGAGGAAGGGTAGAGAAAAATTGAATGAAATATGGGAGAGGTGAGAGAGACGATGAATAATGACCTAGGCTTAGAATAGGTCGACCTAAGAAAAAATCTTGAGAATTTGTGGTGACCGTTGAGAGAAGGATTAGGATGACACAAAGGCAAAATTGTGTAAGAGGATAGTTGGCATCTTAAAAACCTCCTTGAAGTTTGAGACCATAGTGTAAGACTCATAAAAGCTTAGGTGGAATAGTACTAGTGTAGAAGGAGAGAGGAAGAAAGAAAAGAAGGGAAAAGAAGAAAGAAAGAGTTTAGATCATCAAAAATTGTAATATTTTCTAAATAAGCGGTGAGCTTGAAAAATCAAACAAAAACCAAAGATTACCATGGAGCATGAGGATGTACACATGGACGTGGACGAAGTTATTTCTGAAACCGGTAGTGAAGAGGTGAGTTTTTTATTTAATCTTTGATGTTTCTCCCTAATTAGCATTTATTTTCCTAATCAGCCCTTAGAGCGTGATTAGCATCCGAGATTAGTGTAAATTAGAAGTTTAGATTCAAAAGTTGATAGATTAGAAATAGAGGTTTTCGAAAACATCTTATAATTAAGATTCGACCGTAAACTGACCGCGTTAGGCTAAGTTAAGCGGTAGGGGGTAGGACGGAGGAATTTTGAATAAAAATCATCCAAAAAGAATCATGGACGGACCTTAGGGGTTTAAATTAGAAAGAGAATTTAGGATTAAAATTAGGGATTAATTAGCGGTTAGAATTAGAATCAATTTACATTTTATTTCTTAAAGTTAAAATTCTAAGGTCAAAATCTAGAGTTAACTTTGGGAAGTTAAAAAGTAGAATTAATTTGGAAGTTTAACTTAGGGGGTTAAAATTTCCAGTGAAACCTTAGGGTAGTTTAGAAAAGGAAGTTTAGTGTTAATTAGGAGTAAAAAATCCGAGTGGGAAGTAGAAATTAAAAAGTAAAACTTTAGACTAAATGTTGGAGGTAGAAATTACGAGTAGATTTTTGAGTTAGAAATAGAGTTAAAATTAGAAGTCAAAACTCAGAGTAAATTGTGGAAGTAAGTTTAGAAGTTAAGCCCTAGAGTTAAAAGTTGGAATTAAATTTAGGAGGATAACACTTAGAGTTAAACGAGGATTAAAACGATAGGATTAAAGTTGGAAGTAGAAAGTCAAAAGTCAAAAGTCAAAAGTTAAGATTAAATTTAAAGGTTAAACTTTAGAGTCAATTGGGGAGTAAAAAGTTAGAGTGAAAAGCTAAAAGTAGAAGTTAAAAGTTAGAGGTAGAAGTTAAAGTTAGAGTTAGTTGTTGGAAGTAGAAAAAATCTAGAGTCAAAGTGAAAACGTAGAGTCAAACCTAGAGGTTAAGATTTGGGATTAATTTTAGAAGTAAAATTTAGAGTTAAAAGTCAAAAACCTAGAGTTAAAATTCAAGGGTAGAGTTTAGAGTTAATTTAGGAATAAAAACTTAGAGTTAAAAGTTAAAACATAGAGTTATAATTCAAGGGTAAATCTTAGAGTTAATTTAGGAATAGAAACCTAGAGTCAAAAGTCAAAACATAGAGCAAAAGTCGGTAGTTAATATTTAGAATCAAGTTAAAGAAGTAAAATCTAGAGTTACATTCCAAAGTTGGAACTTTAGGGGTAGCTTTTAAAAATAGAACTTCTAGGTGGAGTTTTAAAAACCCAAGATAGCCTTGGAGGTTCATGGAAGGAACATAGGGGTTCCCCTTCACTACTAGAAAATTTAGTGTCCGATTCAACAAGAAAATCAAAAAATATATGTTATTTTGGACAGTGGATTAGGACATTTTGATTCGGACAAAAATCAACACTTCTATGTTGATTTTATATCTTGATTCGGTCACAGTGAAAAAATTATTATTATTATTGAATAATTTGCCACGTAAGCTGCCACATAGGTTGAACTTGCCACGCAGGCAAGACTGCCACGTCAGTAGAAACGGCCAAACGGATTTAATTGCCACGTCAGCAATCAACAAATTGATATTAAATAATTAATTAAAGTTTCCAAATTAAATTCTTAAATTTAAAATTTAACTTTAAAAAATCCAACATTATATTCAAATTAATTAAATAAGTATATACTACTGTAGAGCTTTGAATGCCAAAATTCACCACTACATTCCAAATAATTCAACATATATTCCAATTTAACTTTGAATGTAGCTTACCTTGGTGTTTGAAGAGAGGGGAAGACAAGGCCTTTATACAAGTGAGGTGGTAGGAGGTAGGACAAACCATATGGGATTTGTAAAGAGTGAGGAATAGTTGAAGCTCAACCGCTCATACTTAAGTCAAAAGTAGGAATTGTAGTTTTAGTAGAATTTCAGACCTCATTTAGGCATTGTAGAATTATTTTTTTCAAAAAACTTTGGACTAAGTTATTGTAGAAAATGAATCTAAATTTCATCTCCAAAAATCCGTTTCAGATTTGAAGCCTCCAATTAAAAGTTATGGACAAATTTGAGAGAGGGGTTGGAAGGGACATTTTTTTTGACAATTTCAAACACCCACTTTGAAATTTGTCCATATCTTTTGATTGGAGGCTTGAAACATCAAACGGTTTTTTGGAGATGAAATTTGACTTGATTTCACAACTTTTTTTAGTTCAAAGTGCTTTGAAAAAAGATATTCTATTATGCCAAAATGAGGTTTGAAATTCTACTTTGTACACAATTCCTACATTTTGACAATGAGCGGTCAAGCTCTCATCTTCAAATTATCCCATATTCTTTGATAATTCATGATGAACAATGGATTTCATTGTAAAAACAACCTCTCGACTATCATTTTTCCTAAATGTCAATGAAAAATGGTGACTCCTAGTAGTAGTTGGGGCCACTATATAAATTGCTCTCATAAATTGAGAAACTAAAATTGTGAAGTGAAAATTGGGAATATTGTTGTACAAAAGGGATTCTACAATTTCACTTAGAATGGATTATATTTAGACCTATTATTATTTGAATGAAGTTTTTATGTAAAAATAATTTTTTTGTGAACAGTGAAAATGTCTCATTTCTTTTTATAGGATGAATATACATCTTCACTAGAATTACATATTATAAGTTCCATGAATTTTAAATTTTTATTGATTGAATTTTATGGATTGAAATCTTATTGATTAGAATTTGACCTCAAAATTTTTACTTTTTATTTTTCATTCCATAGATTGCAAAAAAATACAATAAAAATTCAAAATAACTTCAAATAACTATGTATATCAAACATATTTGCAATTTATGGAGTGAAAAATTAAAAAGTCAAATTTTAATCAATAAGATATCAATCAATAAAAATCCAATATTCGTGGATCTTGTAGTATGTGATTCTAGTCAAGATGCACATTCTTCCTATAAAAAGAAATGAGACATTTTGACTTTTCACAAAAAAATTATTTTTCCATAAAAATTTCATTCAAATAATAATAAGTCTAAATATAATCCATTCTAAGTGAAATTGTATATAAAGGTAGAATCCCTTTTATACAACATGTCAAAATTTCTCTTAATATTTTCAATTTCTTAGTTTATTAAAACAATTTATATAATAGCCAATTATTTTTGGAAGTCACCATAAGTCCATCACCTTGCCATATAGAATATCTTGATTTTAGATGGTCATTGGACTTTATTTTGGACTTTTCCACTAATATTGGACATTTTTATTTTTTACAAAATTTTGATTATTTATTTTTTTGTTGAATTTGACATTTTTTCTTATTCATTTTATTTATTTTTTGGCATACTTTTAAATAATTATTTTTGGCCGACCCTATCTTACTATTACAATATGTGGAAAAATGAAAATGATGTTGAGAGGATTGCTGAATCAACTGAGCAAATTTTTTTTTTGTTCAAATCAACCAAATCATGTTGATTGATGTTTGGAGGACAACCAAATCAACAGAGCTCAATTTTTTTTGTTGTAATCAACGTAAGTGCATTGATTTTCTGTTGATTAGGGCCCCCTTTTCTAGTAGTGCTTTTTACGTAGTTAGGGACGTTAAAAATGACGCCAACTACCCAGTCGACCCTCGACATAGGATAGATAGTTAGGGAGTTAGAAGTTTACCATTACCCCTGAGCTTGCAGTTACCTTGTGAGTTATTACATGCATTCTAATTATTTGCTGCCATCCACGACACTTAGGAAACGTTAGCAAAAAAGATCCATTGCTTGGAAGGCACAGTGGACCGCGTTCACATCACCCCCATATATTAAAAATTGTGGATAAAGGCATAGAACCTGGTCGGTGTTCGCTTTATTACCAAGGGTGGGTAATCTAGCGCCCACAGTCTCCCTCGTTCATGCGGAGCGATTGCAGTTGCCCCATTAGTGTAAGAATCTGCGGTTGATCGCCTGCATTGAATTGGTCTTTTAGTGCCTTCCATGTTGCCGCTGGATCTGTGTGCTCTGCAACAATATCAATGAGATCGTCAGATACAAACATAAGGAGTAGTCTGTTTGCTATAACTTTCTTCTTCTTCAACTGGGCTTCAATCAATGCTTCGCCCTCAATCGTAACAGGAAATGTGACTGGAGTCTATTCAGTCTCCGTGATAGCCCACAACCCTTCCGCTCACAATACTACTCTCAGTTTCAATGCCCATACGTAATAGTTGGCCAGTCCCTTCAGTTTGTCTCCCTCTCTAAATGCCAAACTCGAGTTCTCAGCCATCGCTCTAACTTCTCTCGATTCTCAGGAGCAGCGCTCACTGTCTCTATTATGTTTCTCTCTCTCTCGATTTCTAACTCTTTTCTAACGTCGTTACTTTCTCTCCATGAATGCTACTGTGTTCTACTCTCTCATACAACCTGCTCTGATACCATGTTGAATTCACTGGTTGAATTAACTTAGTCTGAAGCCAAACTGGACTTATACAATTGGAGAGAGAAAGGGGAGTAATACCCACTCTCAGACCATTAAGGGAAACACTAAGCATGCAGTAATTACCACTAAGTATGTACAGCCATGATACAATTAATTACAGTAGTTTAGAGGCTAATGAGATTAAAGCCACTACGTATGGATGAATCAGTGTTGATGGATGAACTTGTATGTGCAAGGTTTAAGAGCGTACTCCAACATACCATGCTCCAGTTTTCTATATGCCATCCTCTATTACGGGATTCAGAACCCCCCTCTCTCTAAATTTTTTGGGGTAGGGAATGTTGGTGGGGGGGAATTCTTTCCTATCCGGATGAAACTTATCCGGATAGGGATACAACATCCCCTTGGTGGGGATGCTCTAAAGACAATTTTACCCTTCGTAACTTGTGCATACAATACAATTAATCGTAAAGTGTGTGCAAGGGGGGATAGGAGCCAAAGTTTGGGAAAAACACAGGACGAAACTCCCTCAAGCACCTAAACTCAGGTCTAATTGAGTTTTGGTGCTGTGTTTGTTTTGTTCTATTCTTAGTTGAACCTTCCTCTTACACAAGTTCACAAACACAAGACAACTTTATGATTAATTAAAGTATTCAAAATGTTGATTTTGGGCAGTACTGGAAAGCGATCTTTGCTGGCACCCCTAAATGTACCACTGACAAAAAACCGCCATCGTCACTATGTATACATCTTCAAAATCAATATGTACATATGTTGAAGAAGCGAGTTTAGAACATCCATTAAAGACAATTTGACCCTTTACAACTTGTGTATACGGTATTTAAATGTTTTTTTTCTGTTGCTTTGGAGTTTGGAACCTCTTTTTACTTGCCAATAAAGAAATATAAAAATTTGAATAGTCTTATAATAGCAATTGGATTTAGTAGCAAAAAGTATTAGTTTAGGGGATTTCCACCTTATTGAAATGGATGAAGCTAGCTTGTGAAGTGCAAGTGAAACTTAACCTCTAAAGTCCTGAGGCCATTTTTTTGTCAAAAAACACTCAAAACCACCATTTCTATTGTGTTCGCCCAAGAAAATGGAAAAATATGTTTCTTAGAATCGAACCGTAGGATCTTGTACTTGAATTGTCTCTAATCATGTGGTAAGAATTTCATGAAGTTTGACCATATAGATTGGAAGATATTAGTAGTCTAAACTGGAAAAAAGGTTTTTTGGGACGTTGTCTTGCAATTTTAGATGACTTCAACTGCCATTTGTGGAATTTTTTTGCATTACATACTTTAAATTTCTAAAAAATATTATGTTGAAGAATTGAGTTGAAATTTTGGAAAAAAATTCAAACCAAACACACTTCATTTCATTCTTTAAAAAATTGTTAAGTAAACGTAGGTTAAGATTGAACGAAAAACTAAATTGTTTATAGCTCTAAGATGAGATTGAAAATAATAATCCCAATAGTAAGATTCTTCTTGCAAGAATACTTAACCTTATAAAAAAAATTGTGAAAAATTGTGAAATTTGCATTCAAAAATTAATCCTATAAGTTATTTTTTGAAGAAGATGCTTCAATTGCTTGAAAAACAAGATTGTCTATAAAATTCTCATCACTAGTCCAAATAGAATGAATCAAAATTGTCACATGTAGATAGAAATATAAAACCTTAGGAAAAAAAAATAATTTATTTTGACTTTTTGTGATTTTTTTTGTGCTACCTACCAACCTCTATTTTTGGCTTATTGTGCCATAACTTTTTCTCCCAAGCATCGATTGAAATAAAAATTATATTCTTAGGAAGCTTATGTATTTTCTAGCTTCAAAAAAGTTTTAGAAAATTACAATGAATATTGAGAATGTATGAATCTACCCAAAGTCACATTTTGGCACCTATAGGGATAATGGAACTTTAAGGGTTCAATTATTTATTCCAAAGAAAACATGGACTACAGCTGGTCTTCGGACATAATTCTAAAGTATATAATTTACATGATACAAGATGAAAATGTAAGAAAATACCATATATAGTGTAAAAATCTCACTTTAGGAAGAATTAAGGTCTGTTGGCCTTGTCGAGCAAGGTCAGAAAAAAAAATTTCCCTAACTTAAAACATTATAATCTTTCAATTTGTGCGGTCAAAGTCTAAATTTTTTTTTCCACGCATTCCTAGAGAAGTCTAGTACAAATTTGTACGGTTGAATTCTAAGAAAAAACTTTCTTTTTTCATTTTTTCCTTGCTGGCCTGAAAAGTGACAGTCCAAAATGAGCCTTGATCTTTTAGGGGTTAATCAACCATGCTCACCTAAACAACTCCATTGGCAAATCAAGCCAAATTGATGATTAAATTTGCATATAGTACACTTGTCTCTATTGTTTACAAAGCTAAAATTTACCTTCTAGGAGCTATCATTTAAGCTTGTGAGCTACACTAATAATGAAATTTAGCATAAGTACACTACTTGATTTGGAAATGCTACAAGGTTTTATTCTTGATGAATATTCAAAATAGATTGAATTTTCAATGTAAATCGTATTCTTTTAACCCCTAAAGGACCAGCCTGCTATTTTTAGCAACATAGCAATTTTGAGTTGGTACATGTGACTAGAGATTTTCATATTTTAAGCTGAAATTTTAATAGAAGGTGGGGATGAGGAATATCTTTCATGTGCACTAATTTCATGACATTTTGAAATAGGAGTCAAAAGTTATGGCCTAATATGTTACTTTTTTCACCAGGCGGGCAGTCCAGGCAGATCTGAAAAAATCACTTTTTTCAAAAATGAAAATTTGAAATTGGTTTTCTAGAGTTATATATACGTGGAAAGCTTTAAATCATTCCATTTCAACCAATGAGTAAAAAGTTATGAGGTTTTTTAGTTTGCGGGCAGTTATAGATTCTCTACTTTGAAATAAACTTTGAAGTTGTTTATTTAACTCAATTTTTAATATTTTTTGAAAAAAATAAATTCATAGGATGTAGGTTGTTTATTACAACATTATAACCATTGGGATTGACATTTTTTAATTCCATAATTAAATTCTTAACAATTTAGTATTTTGGATCATTCTCTACTTCTTTCTACTTACTATTTTTTTGTATATATTGTACAATTCCAATGGATTTGAAAATTTTTAAACATGTACCGTGACCATAGGGCAAGGTCGGCACATTGATGCCGAATATTTAATTAAAGTTCCCAAAGTAGAATCGGCACTTTAAAATTTAATTTTTATAAATTCAATATCGCATTCTAATCAATTTTTAAATATTCGGCACATTCCATCAAAAGTCTCACAATTTGATGAAGTGAATGTGGAGAAGACAAACTCTTTTATACAATTGGGGTGGTAGGAGGTACAACAAATAATGTGGGATATGTGAATTAGGATTACTAGGAGCTCAACCATTCTTAGTTAAGTCAAAAGCAAAAATTGTATTCAAAGTAGAATTTCAGACCTCATTTTGGCATAGTAGAATTAATTTTTTCAAAAAACTTTGAACTAAATTAATGTAGAAATCAAGCTAAATTTCAACTCCAAAAATCCGTTTTAGATTTCAAGCCTCCAATCAAAAGTTATGGTCAGATTTCAAAGAGGGTTTGGAAGGGACATTTTCTTCAAACATCCCCTTTGAAATTTATTCATAACTTTTGATTGGAGGCTTGAAATCTAAAACGGATTTTTGAATATTAAATTTAGCTTGATTTACTACATTAACTTAGTTCAAAGTTTTGTAAAAAAAGTTATTCTACTATGCCAAAATAAGGTCTGAAGTTATACTTTGAACACAATTCCTGTCTTTTGACATTGAATGGTGAAGTTTTCATCTTCAAACTATCCCATATACTTTGAGGGTTCATGATGGACAATGGATTTTATTATAAAAACGACCTCTTCACCCTTCATTTTCACAATATATTATTGAAAAAAATCTTTCATTTTGCCATCAATGTTTTTTGATGGTAGATGGTCTCTGGATTTTTGGACTAACATTGGACATTTTCTTTTCTTACAACAACTTGGTCATTTAATTTTTGTTGAATTCGACAATTTTTCATTTTCATTTTTTTTTTTCCGGCATTCATAAAAATAATTAATTTCTGCCGATCCTGTCCTAAGGTTATGGTAGTCAACTTGTTTAGGAAAAATAATTCAAAGAAGCACCACCATTTTAAACATTTTTTGATACAAATGTGACCTTGTGAAGTGCAGCTGCCCTGTTTTTCGTAGGAACAAAAAAAAGATTTTTGCCAATTCAAATGCTAATATCTTCCAACCCACTTGGTGGAAAATTCTAAAATTTTTTCCACATCTTCTAAAACTAGTTTACTATAAGATCCTACGGTTACATGTGTCAAAAAAGTTTTTTTTTCAAAAATTTGATACTTGTACTAAAAATGGCAGTTCTTGAGTTTTTCGGTGAAAACATAGTCATGGAACTTTAGGGGTTAAACTGTAGTGGTTTATTTGGCAAATTTCAATTTGTCAATGTACCCAAATTTTAGCCATTCAAATTAGATAATCAAATCAAAATAGACAAAATTCAAGCAATCAATGCCATTGCATCTCCTTTGTTTTTAGAAATACAATTTATTCGTAGACTAGTTGCCGTTGTGACCCTAATATGAAACTACATACAGTAGAAGAAGATGGCAAACGTCCAAGTAGCTATGTGAAAAAGTTATGTGCTGAACATTTTTTAGAAACATTAAGGTATATTAGCATAGTTACTTATAGTGCATAATTATTTTCATATGGTAGAAAAACTTCACTTATTAAAGAGTCTTAGGTAGAGTATTCTATTTGCATTAAACATTGAAAATTTAGACATTTGGGATCTAGTAAATACTTTAGAGCAAATAGGTTTATAAATTGTAAATTGGATGTTTTTCTCATAAAGTCTACTTCTTAATTTGGCATACGGTCAGGTCCAATTCATTTACGCATTTTTCATTCAGTTTTCATTAAATAGTTCACAACCTTAGAAATTCTAGCATGCTAAAAAATGAACCGATTTAGAAACCTCAAATTGCATTAGAATTGCAAAGAAGTATACTTCAACTTTATAATAAGTGAAAAATGAATCATTTAAAATCCCACAAAAATTTGAATTTCTTTTAAATACTATTTTTCATTTCATAGGGAACCTTTGAAAGATGCATCACAAAATTTAGACCCTACGGTTTGTCAACAGTTATCATGTGGTTATTGTTGTTTCATGGGCTTGCATGTTAATTACAATTTATTGCATCATTACAATGCATTACTTTGCATTGTTATCGCATTGTTACAATGCATTATTTGCAACTGCATCGTAACGATGCAAAGTAATGCATCGTAATGATGCAATAAATTGTAATTAATGTGCAAATTCATGAAACAACGATAACCACATGATAACCGATGACAAACCATAGGGTCTAAACTTTGTGATGATAGTCAAAGATTTTTTGCATTGGATTGAAGAACAAGAAAGAAATCATACAAGCAATTCATGTGTATGGAATCCAATGGTGCTAGTGTGTGAGCATGAAAATGCAAGCATGTCACCCTTGAGCATATATATAAGTAGATATCCTACAACCAATGAAGGTGCTTATAATATAAACACCTATAATATAAGTATCTATAATATAGTTATACTATAATCATAGAAGGTTTCTATAATACCGGTATAAACACCTATTACATAGGTGTATAGTCTTCTAGGCTCATGGGCTCATGCTCCTATGCTCACATAATAGCACCCTTTGTATGCAATCAAGTATATCTAGCTAAAGCAATTGCGAAGGTTCATTTCTAATATGTACCATTAAATACAAGTTGTAATTTTCACAAATAATGGCAACAATAGATGGTAGATAGTTTATAGAAAACATCAAACTCAATGTATGATTTTCAATTAAGTATGTGTATTTGTAATGATGATGAAGTAAACTTTAGTGTGATTCCAATACAATTCAAAATTCAATTCATTTTTGAACATATACGGGCCTCCCAAAGTTCCCTTAATCTTAGTAAGATTCAAAATTTGTAAATGAATTGGACCCGATTGTACAACACAAGATACATATGTTTGTATGCACTTGATCATAAAATTGCTATAACAAACTCTTCATTTATGTTAGTTATTACTTCTCTTCTTCTCGAAAATTAAATTTAAAAAATTAATTTTCTGCTTGCAGGATATAATATGACTTATATCTTGAAGTATTTAGATCATTGTAAGCATATGAAAGTGCATGAAAAATGTCACAACAAAGTTAACAAAGAGACAACAAATTATTAGCCTATTTGAAATTTCTTCTTAATTTGAAGGTCAAATTTTAGTAGTGATGGCTTCATGAAAACTATTGGATAATTAACTTTTAGCTAAATTTTTTCTTTATTTTGATTTATAATATTCATTGGTTGAAGTAAACAATTCAAGATTTCAAGATTCATCAATTAAGCTATTGTTACCAACAAAAAGATATAATTTTGTAGTAATTTGAAGTCCAAAAGTGATATTTATTAAACCAAAATTTTATTATATAACATTTTTTAAAATCTCTATTTCCAAGAAGATTCAATCAATAATTAAGATTGAAAGTTTGTACTTGAAGGTATAAAAAATGTACTAAGTGTATGCATTAAAGTAAAATTTGATATCAATGTTGTTTTACGGCTATCCCCTTCAAAAAATAATTTAGATAAATTTTTTAAAAGTACTATAATTATAACTACAAATTTGTCACATCTTTGCTTTTTTGAAAATTTGAATTACTCCCTCATCATTTTAAGGCTAATCATTTAGCAAAAAAATTTCCACCTTCATGAATACATATAAAAAAAATACTATAATTTGTTTAGTTTTACAAAAGCTTAGATTGTTTGCAAATTTGCACTTTATATGAATAATTGCTTCAATCTTATTTCTATCAAAAGACCATTTTACAATTTTTTTCCAACTTTAGATAATATTATCAACTTTTTATTGATAATAAATTAAATTATATTTTGATGGCATACTTTTTATTTCAAATTTTGCTTATTGAGTTCAAATTCTCTCATGAATTAAATAACATAAAATATCAATATTTGAAAAAAAGAATAATGACGTTTACTATTGACGTTTGTTTATTTTCAAAAAAAATATAAACTACATTTTTAGCCAATGATAAAAAAGAATAATACAAAGAACTTGCGTAGAGATTGATTATAATTTTTTGGCTTGGTATTATAAAAATATAGATAGTAGGATTTTGAATTCTCAAATGTTCCTAACCTCACTAACCTTACATTAACAATTTTGTGACAAATCAATATTATTACCACAATGATTTGAGTGAAGTTCATTATAGTCATAGTATTAAGGTTTGATTACAATTCTAGTTGTTGACATTCTTTGATAATAGAAATTATATAAAACAATCAAGTGAAATTCATTTTTATTACCACCAAATCTTAATATTATATACCTTTGTTATTTTCTATATTTGATTGCTTACTTTAAACAACCTCCCCCTCCATTTTTTGATCATTTATCCATTTAAAAAAAAATCATTTTGGAGAAGTAGATAACTATTTTTTCAATACTAATGTGATACTTGGTGATATCTATATCAAAATTGGATGATACCTAGGCAAAATTTGGCTATTGGTCTTAAAATACAATGGTAATTTGTCTATTTTGACCGAAGAAAATGAAAATTTTCTTTACAAAAATAGCCAACATCTTTTGGATGTAGCCAACTAGCAAAAAATTGTGCATAAAAAAATCATGGACCCTTATGCACCCTCTTCATCTGCTTCCTCTGCGTCTGCAGCTTCAGCTTCAGCTTGTTGTTCAGCTGCATACTCCGCATACATTTTGTCTTCTTCTTCTTTTTTTGCTGCTTCTTCTGCAGCAAGATCTACAAGACGTTTTTCTTCGGCTTCTATTTCATCTACTTCTTTTTCAATTCTCATTTCTTCATCATCAACCATCTTTTTCAATTTTGTATTTAATATTTTGGTTTCTACTTCACACATTATTTTGTCTATTTCCAATGTTGCATATTCCTGTAGAAGTATATTGTATGAATCTTGTATACTTTATATTTTTTTTACTTTCTCTATCTCAAAATAAATCCATGGTTTCTAGTAGGAAATTAGTCGAAGTACTACAAATTTATTTTAAAATAGAGGTAGTAATATTTGTATTGTATGCTTTATATTTCATTTGCAAATTTGTACTATTGAATTAGATTGAAATGAGTTTTTTTTAAATATTAAAATAAAATTTTTGATTGAAATAAATTTATTGGTGAAAACATACCAGCTAATATAAACGTACAATTTTAAACTAGAAACTATGAACTATTTAAATTAAATTTTTTATTTCAATTTTTTATTTTATTTTTTCTAATAATCCATCAATACATGAGTATTTAGATGTGTGTATTATAAATTAAAACAAAAATATATACTCTTTGCAATTCTTCATATTTGGTCTTTATCTTCAAAAACACTTCACCAGTAGCTGTGGTTTTTTTGCATGATAAAATCCATTGTTGAAGCAACTGTAATCATCAAATCATAGAAATTAATTTGTAATCTATAAGGCATCATAAATTTTAAATTTCAAGTAAAAGCACAATATTAATCCCTTAAAATCCATTTGTTGGGAATTGGCAAGTATTCACAAAATTGTCAAAAATCAACACTTTGTACAAAAAGAGCTATTAATCAGATTTAATTCATTTTGAATAATCTCTAACCGCATGATTTTATCTTGGCTACTGTACTGGCTATCAAAGTCAATGTTTTATGCCAAATATTTAATTAAATTTGAAAAAATGAATTTGATAGATACTAAAATATGAATAATTCTTCAAATTTTGTACTTTTTCCATGTATTTTTTTTTTAAATCTTTAAATTACTGGCATCCATTTTTTAAATTATTTCTTGTCAAACTTAATAGCTAGGTATGGTAGAATTATTGTCACATATTAAAAATTGGGATATAAGAGTAGTGTTTGTGTGAATAAAACTTGCAAAGAAGAGCAAAATGAATTTTTAAGCTTGCCTAAAATTTTGACAATGTACTTTTGTTTAGATTTTGAACATTATAACTCAAAGTTCCTTTGCAAAAAAGATTTAAGGACTTCAAATTTGAGTAGGGTCTCAAGTTAGGAAGAAATATACAAGTTTTTGAAGCAAAATGGTGTTGCACTCTACCTATCCAAGTTGTCCCCCCCTTAAAAAAAAATTTTAAACCATTTGATCTTCATATAAATTAGATTTTTTTTTTTTTTTTTTTTTTAATTAAACAAAATTTAAAGAAAATAAACCAAAATCAAATACCTCATTATAAATACCAAAATTTCTCAATAAGCATTTTGCCTTGTAAAAAGCATTAAGGTTAACAACTATTTTATTCAATGTTAGTGATTTCATGTTTTGATTGAAAAGTATTTTGAATTGAAATTTTTAATGAAAATACAAAAAAAATGGCAAATATCAAAGATGATGGATTGAATATAATTGATGTGCTTTTACCCCCAAAGGATCAAGCATTCAAATTCTAAACAACAAATGATTTTAAAAATATCCCAAGCATGCAAAACTTCAATTTTTCCACCCATATGAATGTCTGCATAGTCTTTTGTTAATCCTCTAACATTTATTCAATATATATTTTTGGAACTTTTCTTTGTAGGTGTTTTAAAATTCAAAGAGTATAAAGCATGTTACACCTCAAAAATTCCTTTTTCCAAGTTCAAAAAATGACCCTTCAAATATGAATTGAATAAATAAGTACACTAAAAATATCTTAAAAAACCACTATAATTATAGCTTGGCATTTTGAAATCTAGTCAAAATTAAAAATATTCAATGTATACACTATACACTATAAATACTATTAATCCTTTTTGGTTTGTACAACTGTATGAATATAATTCTAGGATCATATTTTACAACTTTTGTTTGAAAGTCATCATGAAGTTATTCTTCTAAACTATGGTTAATCCCTAAAAGACCAGTCTGCTATTTTTAGCAACATAAAAATTCGGAGGCAAATATGTGTGACTGAAAATTTGCATATTTTTGGCTGAAATTTTAATAGAAGGTGGGGACAAAAAATATCTTTCATACGCACTAAATTTCATAACATTTGGAAATATGAATCAAAAGTTATGGCCAAATATGTTGTTTGTTTTTCCAACTCAAGCAGTCTAGGCAGATTAAAAAAAAAAAAAAATTTCAAAACAAAAATTTGAAATTGATTTTTTAAAGTTGTATATACATGGAAAGCTTTGAATCATTCTATTTCAATCAATGAGTCAAAAGTTATGAGGTTTTTTTGTTTGCGGGCAGTTATGGATTCTCTACTTTGAAATAAACTTTGAAGTCTTTTATCTTACTCAATTTTATATATTTTATGAAAAAATATAAAATCATAGGATGTAGATTGTTTATTACAACATTCCAACCATTGGGATTGGCATTTTTTTAATTCTATAATTAAATTCTTAACAAATTTGTATTTTGAATCATTTGTACTTCTTTCTACTTACTATTATTTCCTATATGTTCTGCAACTCCAAATTATGTGAAAATTTTCAAGCATGTAGCCAACTTGTTTAGGAAAAAGAATCCAAAGAAGCATCACCATTTTGGACATTTTTTCATAGAAAAGTGAGCTTGTGAAGTGCAGCTGCCTTGTTTTTTGCAGGGCCAAAAATATGATTTCATTGAATTTGAATGCTTATATCTTGCAATCCACACAGTGGAAATTTCTGAATTTTTTACCATGTGTTCTCAAGTTAGCATACTAGAAGATCCTATGGTTACATGTGTCAAAAAAAGTTTTTTTTTCAAAAGTTTGGTACTTGTACTAAAAAATGGCAGCTTTTGAGAGTTTTTGGAACTTTAGGGGTTAAAAATACGGAGTAAGTTATAACATTGGAAACTTTAACACATCTGTATCCTTGGGGATAAATACTAGTGTTATATATCATATTCAATATTAAAACTAAAAATGTCTTACAAAGCCTATACATGCTTGGTCAGGTAGTTTTTTGTCTTTTAAACCCTGTATTATAAAATTTTCTTATCCATTGTATATTTTAAATGATGAATAATTTGAAATTTAAATCATAAATAATGGTGAAATTTTAGCATATATTGACAACATTGACTACATGAACTAAAATATAACTTAAAATAATGGACAATTTGATGTATGACAATCAATTATATTATGTGATCAATATTTTATTAAAAAAAATTAATTATATATATTTACCTTTAAATATGAATCTACATCTTCCCATCGTTTGGGATCATTTGTTATTACTGGATCATAGTTTTTTAGTACCTACTAATAATATTTACAATGCAAAATCAACTATTTTACTCTAAAAATCATTAAATTAAAATTATAAAAATCATTATTTCAATTTAAAAATAAGATAAAAAATAATTAGTAATCTAATATAATTTAAATTTGGGCATTTATTTAAAAGCATAGTTGTATTAACCTTATCTAGGAGGTCTTGATTGAAAAGTTTACGCGCTGAATTCCAATCATCTATTATTATTTTCTTATGTCCAAGAAGATATAATAATGCCTAGTATAGTAATGAAAATAAAGGCATATCAATATTTTATATTCTAAATATAATTAAATTAAAGTATCATATATAGAGTAATATTTTTAATAAACTTAAACTTGTTTTTAAAATTTCAATCAACTTAAAAAATTTCAATTAGATTTGATATAATTTGAATTTTGGATTTGATATATTTGAATCAACATATTTATTATTTTATATAATATTAATCAACTATATTTAAGACAATTTTTTGTTTTTTTAAATGTATAATTGAGGATAATAATATACCTTTAAGATTCTTTGAACATATCTATTTGGATATGGCCATCTTCTTATCCGATCTAGTTCAGAAAGCTGTTACAATGGTATACAATAGAACTAGCACAATTATATATATAGTTATTAATATGGACTTCATTTGTTGTTATATATAAAATGTTTTATTAAATCTGAAATATGATATATTTCAAACTCATATATATCATTTAAAAATTTGAATATAATATGCAAATTAAATATTACATGAATTACAAGTTTATATTTATAATCTTTAAAAATAATCATCATATATTGAATAAATAATAATGATCATCAATATTTTAATTTCAAATAATATATAATTTATTGTTAATAAGATGTAACCTTATAAACATGTTTTTAGTTAATTACAAAAAATGAAAAAAGACTAAATTGATTTTGTACTTTATTTTCAGCAATAAGACTATAAGCATTTTCCATATGCTTTTTAAGATATTGCACAACTCCATTTGCAATAAACAATGCCCTTTCATATTTTTCAACTTCCACCGTGAGCTTTTCAAGAGTAGCTATTGTTTTTTTTCTTTTTTTTTCAAAGCCTTTACCCAATTTTGTTAATGCCTTGATTTCTTTTTTCATTTCTTTTTCTTTTTTAGCATGTGCTTTCTTCCTTTCTTTCAATTTGATCATATCTTCAGATTCTTTTGGTTTTTCAATCCCTTCTTCCCCTTCAACTGGGGGTGGTTCTTCTTTAAGTTCATCTGGCTCTTCGGGCTCTTCGGGCTCATCAGGCTCTTCTTCTTCAAGCTCTTCCGGTGCAGGAGCTTCTCCTCCGCCACCTTCTCCTTCAATTTCTACCATTGGATTTGGTTCTAATTCTTCGTCATTGAATTCTTCCTCTTCTTCTTTTTCTTCCCCATCTTCTCCTTCTTCCTCTTCTTCTTCCGGTTCTTCAACGGACTCTTCTTCACCTTCCGCCGGCGCCTCTTCTTCAGGATTGGGTTCTAAAATTGGTTCGAGCTCATCGTCTTCACCTTCTTCTCCCTCTGCCGGTTCTTCTGCCGGTGCTTCTTCTTCCTATTTCAATTTTTATAAAACAAAATTTTATGACACTACAATACAATACAATTATTTTGATAAACTTGATCATTAGAGTAAAACAAAAGTAGTTTTGGTGATACCAACACTTCTTATCTAGTGTCTCCATTTTTTAAAATTTAAAATTTATTTTTTTCTTTTTAATTTTGTTGTATTTCTAGCCTTTACATTACATTGTTGTAAAAGAATTTGATTTGCTTAGTAGTTATAATAAAAATAAATACAAAATAACTATGGTAATACCAAGACTTCTTCTCCGGCATCTTCTTTTTTCTTTCTTTCTTTTTCTTTTTGCCTTTCCAGTTTTGCTTTAGCTTTAGCCTTCACAGCTTGACGTTCTTCCCACGCTTTATGTAATTCTTGAAATGTTTTTAGTCTCTTAAGTTTATCTTTTGCCTTTTTTCTCTTTACTGCCTCTTCTTTTTCCACTTCCATTTGTTCAACCCTTGCTAGTTTGATTTCTCTCAATTGATCTTTGAATTTTTGAATTACTTTTGGTGTATTATGATCTTTTGTGATTTCTTTGTTATTTTCATCTAAAATAGTACTCATGGTATTAGCACAATTTCGAATGAAATCCAATTCAATTTGTTGAAAAGGTCTTCCATTTCCCATACTATCAGATTTAAGTGTGTCACAACATAAAAGTGCTATAACTTGTTTTCTTCAATAAACGTGCGTATGCATACCAAATTCAACAAATGTTAACATGATTATTATTATTATATCTTGAAGTAGTAATCTTAGCTACAACAATTAGATAATTATTTGTATTTTTTATTCAAGTATACATATAAAAGAGGTAGTTATTATAATATTATTATTGATTTGTGGTGAATTGATTAATAAAATGATTGCCAATAGTATATATTTACATTGCATTATAACGGACATGAAGGTAATTTATATGCTTATATCAAAATGTAAAGTAGGAGATGTACTGTTTTACAATGTCAAACATTTCAGATGGTCTTTCTTTAAATTCTTCCGCAAGATACTTTTTTGCTATATATTCAATGGACATTGGTACTACAAAATAAGCTCCAATTCGTGGACATCCTCCAAAATAATGAATACCTATTCAACAAAAATTATAAATTTATCAAGCAAATGCTTCAAACATTAAAAAAATTATTATTATTTTAATACAAAGTTAAATTTTAAGACATAAAATGTACAATAAGACATCACCTTCTTTATACAAAACATTGGGGATATATAAATCTTGTAATCCTTCAATAAGCAAACTAAATGTCACTGGACCCTAAATTATTATATCCAAAATAAGTATTATATACAAGAAATAAAATCCATGATTTTATTTTATTTATAATGCATTTTTTTAATTATTTGCTAATTCATTAATTGATAGTTGACATGATTCAACCACTAGTTGAGTTGAAAACATGATTGTACATTATGTAGCTCACTTTATAAGCTACGCACATATTACACATATAATTTTTTTAACAAATAATTCCATTATTTAAACTAGTCACAATTTTTTTAAACTTATAAAAAAAAAAAAAAAAGTTTAATTTAATAATCTATATTATTAAAAATCTAGTATTAATTTTAATTTAAAAATATATTTTATTAAAATTTAAATATACCTGCTTGATGACCATTTGTCGATTTAACATATGTATGTGGCTTGGTATTGTTGTTGATACATATAAAAGTCTCCTATTTTTGTAGTTCAATGGCTTTGGTATTTGAAATGGCTTAGGTGGAGGAGGTTCTTCTTCTTCACCTTCTTCTTCTTCTCCTTCTTTTGGTTCTCCTTCTTCTAAAGGTGTCTCTTCTTCTCCTTCTCCTTCTTTTCCTTCTATATTTTCTTCATCTGCTTGAGGAGGTTCTTCATCTATACTTGAAGTATCAGAACCTTCTTCTTTTCCTTCTCCTTCTTCTCCTTCTTCTCCTTCTTCAATATCTTCTTCTTCCTCTATGTAATTTCATTTTCAAGCTATAATTTAAATTCATTGATAATACTCAAATTATAACATAAAATTAGAAAATTTTAAAGATAATTTAAATTTTATGCATGAATATTATTGCAAAAAATTAAATGTTTATAAAAACCTTCTTCTTCTTCTCCTTCAATGTTTTTCTTCTTTTGGGATTTAGGTTCAAAAATCTTTCTTACAACCACTGCTACATAAGCAGCTTGACAACCTATGGCATATGTTTGAATGAATAATTCTCAAAAATGTCACAATAATTTAAGAAAAAAATTGTTTTATAATGAAATTGTGTGTATTATGTTTGAAATTCAGTATTTTATATAATTTAAATACAAATTGTCAAAATGATACCTGTATATGTGTTAATTGCTCTAAGACAAGTATCCCAAAGTAAATATGGATCATTTGTTATGCTCCGCATATAATTAAGTGTTGAATTTTGTTGATTTATTAATTCTTGTTCAATAGAAATTCTTTTCATAAGTGCTTCTTTCTCTTTGATTTCTTTATGTGCTTTATGTTGTTTTTCAAGTTCATATTCTTGTAGTATAATGGCATTGTCACAGTACTTGTGCAACCACAAGCTCAAATATTCTATTGGATCATGAGGTTTGTTCAGAGTCACTGCTGCACAAGCTTGTACCAAAACTTTTCCCACCATTCTATCAACATACTCTGCATCATAAGCTTCTCCATATTTATCTATTGCCGCCATTGTATTGTAATCTATTCTGACAATTTCTACTTTTTGTGTTAATATTACTAAAATGATTGCATGTTTTGAGAGTATTTTATTGTGACAGAATTTAAAATTTTAATGTCCAATTCATAAAAAATAATTATTATTTATCAATTTAATTTAAAACATAATCTATCATTCCATTTGTAAATTTATTTCTACAAAAAAATACAATCATCTAGTTTTTATATGAATTTGATGTGTTTTTGTAAAATTGAAAATCTGAAATATGTGATTCCTATAACTTTAAGACCCCAAATTTTATAGACTTTACACTTTAATGTCTAAGGGCTTTTTGAGCTTCATTGAATAATTTATAAATAGACTAAAGACAAATTTTGATAAAATTTAGCAATTTAAAAAATATATAGAATAATTAATAAACCCTTAAAAATATGAGTGATATAAAAAAATAAAACCAGCAACATCACTCATATATTGAGATTATAATAATTGATCCCATTGGGTCACAAATATAAAATGTATTCAAAAAATTTCAGTGCTCCATTTGCATGTCAATTCTAAAATTATGGTCATGTAAAAATTACATAAGATCAACACAAACAATTTGCATAATTATAATCTCAAAATCAACTTTAAAAAAATACTTTGATTAAATATTCTATGAATTTTTTTCCCAACGGCAATGTATTTAAGGCTCGTATCTACAACTCTAATACGGTAGCTTGTAAAATTTGAAGGTATACTCTTATAATGGATTTCCTTGTATAAAATGAATTTCCTATTAAAGTTATAATTATGAATTATGAATTTTCAAAAGTAATTGTTGATGCTCAAACAAACTTGAAAAATGATTACACTAATTACACTAAATAAAATAATAATAAATAAAAATGATGTAAAAGTTTAGTGACTTTAAAACTTGAAATTTGAAATGTGTAAGAGACCTTAAAGTTTTGTCCAACACTCAAAATATAGAGCCTTGGAAATTTAGAGGTAGGTAAGAAATGAGTTGATAATTCTAATTCTAATGATATTAAAGTTAGCTATTATAATTTTTGTATTTTTTGATACATGCAAAACATATGCATATTTTAAAAGTATTGTAAGTGTTTATTTCATGAGTGGTAATAAGTAGACAATTCTTGACAAAAATTTTGCATTTATTTTATCATATTATTATTCCTTATATACACAATAGAAAGTTGCATGAATTATAAAAGGATATGCTCATATGGTGATTTAACCCCTAAAGTTCTTCAATGTTTAGAGGCCAAAAATTCCTTCAAAATACCCTATCATCTCTAAAGCAAGGCTAAACTCTTCATTTATATTTATTTTTTAATCCCTAAAGTTCCTTGACTATGTTTTCACTAAAAAACACTTTTTCTAGTACAAATACCAAATTTTAGAAAAAACACACTTTTGGACACAAGTAACCATAGGATCTTATAGTATGCTAGTTTTAGAAGATGTGGTAAAAATTTCAGCATTTTCCACCATGCGGATTAGAAGATACAAGCGTTTGAATTGGCAGAAATCCTTTTTTTGTCCCTGCAAAAAACAGGGCAGGTGCACTTCACAAGGTCACATTTGTATGAAAAAATGTCCAAAATGGTAGTGGTTCTTTGAATTCTTTTTCCTTAACAAGTTGACTACACGCTTAAAATTTTTCAAATCATTTGGAATTGTACAACATATAGGAAAAAAATAGCAAATAGAAAGAAGTAGAGATTGATTCAAAGTACAAAATTGTTAAGTACATTTAATTATGGAAGTGAAAAATGTCAATCCCAATGCTTGTAATGTTATTATAAACAATCTACATCCCATGATGTTATATAATTTTTTAAATATTAAAAATTGAGTGAAATAAACAACTTCAAAGTTTATTTTAGAGTAGAGAATCCATAACTACCTGCAAATTAAAACTCCTCATAACTTTTGGCTCACTGATTGAAATGGAATGATTCAAAGCTTTACACATATATTACAAATCTAAAAAATAATTTCAAATTTTTGTTTTTGAAAAAAATGATTCTTTTTGGTATGCCCAGATAGCTTGAGTTTAGAAACAAACAACATATTAGGCCAAAACTTTCATATTTCCAAATGTCATGAAATTTAGTGCACATGAAAGATATTCCTCGTCCCCACCATCTATCAAAATTTCAGCCTAAAATATGCAAATTTCTAGTCACAGGTACAAGCCCAAAATTGCTATGTTGCTAAAAATAGCAGACTGGTCCTTTAGGGGTTAACAAATCCAACCACGGGATCTTTAGTTAACTTGTTTAAGTTCATCTTTCCAAGATTTTAGAGTGAACACCTCCGCAATGATTGTAAACTAAAAGTGTTGAAACTTTGAAATGTAGTCATTAGAAGAAAAAGGAGCCCTCGGGAGGGTTGTGAGTTCCCGGACAGCAGGGAACGTTAGCTGAATTAACAGGAAAAAAAAACAATTTTTTTTTGGCCGGTGAACTGGCAGGTCTGATCTGCGTGGGACTGTGCGACACAGTTCAGTATTATAATTTTAAAAATATTATTAATAAAATAAATATGAAATTTCAAAATTCCAAAATTATCCTTGTTAGCCTAAAATATTATTTTAAATATTATTTTAATTATTATTTTAATATTATTTTAATATTATTTTAAATATTTTTTAAATATTTAAACATTTTTTAATTTTTTAATATTTTTTTAATATTTTTTTATTGTGGTCACTATTCATCATTGATGATGAATAGTGGCCATTGTCTCCCAAAGGGGCTGTGAATTCCATTGCGGGGAACTCACAGCGCCTTTGCAAAGGGAAGGAGCCCTCCCGAGGGTTGATTTTTTTTCTAATGCTTTCTATTACTTCCAAAAAGTAAAGTTTTGTCTTACAACATTTTCAGAATAAATCTTATATGTCCCATATCTTATGCATTTTAGTCAATATGTTGGAAAATGGATTGAAAATACATACAAAAACATTTAACCAATTAAACTTTCACATTCATCTTTAAGAAATTATAAAATGGAAGGTAGTATTGAATGAAAGAAAAAACTAAACTTCTAATAGCTTTTATAAGAAACTGAAGATATCTTTTCTTTTAGTTATTATTTGAAAAATTTCAAACTTGTGTTCAAAGAACTACTTTATATGGGCTTTTCTACCAAAATTGCATGCAAAATAAAAGTCTTTATAACTTTCAATTCATCACTTGGAATTGAATGGTTCAAATGTTTTTGAGTAGGTCTCAATCACTCATATCCAATATAATTAGTTAATATTTGTTAAAATATACTTTTATCTCCTCAATTTGACATTGAAATTGAAAAAAACTTATAATTTTTGCAATATTTATTAGAACGACCTTAAAGAAAGCTTCACGCGTAGATTAAAATGATTAGCATCCATCTTCAAACTTTTATGTAAAAATTTAAAATTATGAAGTCAATAGAGTTCGCTGGAGTTCTTAAAAATTCAAAGTGAATTCCCTCAAGAAGACCTCAATGCGCTAATAAACAAATATGTGTTTTCATAACCTTTTTGATAGTTCATTAAATGAAGATGTTAAAAATTATAATAAAAAATAATATACTACGTCTCCTTCTAATTTTTGTAAATCTTTGTCAAATTAATTTCAAATATTTTGCTTAAAAAATGTATCAAAATAAATTCCTTCATTTTGTAATTCAAATTTGCTATGATTGCCTAATTTTCATCTTTCACTATTGCAATAGATTAAATGGACATACATTTGGTCATATAAGCATCATTAATTCTTTTTAGTACATTTATTTACAAAAGTCTTTTTACATAGATTATTGATAGTTTCACTATTTTTTCACTATTTTTATGGATTTGTACTAAAAAGTCATTATGTAAGTGCCTAAACATTACTATAGTAAATATTTAGTCACATTGTATTAATATACATTCTATTTGTATAATTTTTGCATTGAAACAATATTATTGCAATGCTTAAACTGTATAAATATAATGTACACTGATAATAGTGTTGTTATAATACTGGTACTTTGCAATGACATTGAGTAAAATAAATTTATTTTTTAAAATATATTTTTTAATTTTTCTATAAGCCTCTCAAATAATTGATTTTGACCCTTGGAAAAAGAATTTTGAGCACTTACTGTGGATTTCATAAGTTTTCATATACTTCAAGAAATGGTATAACTTATTGAGAAAATAACACAATTTTTTGACATGCTATAATAGAAGTAACACTCTTGCATAAATTAGATTTAAAAAAATTTAAAACATTTTTTTATTCATGTGTAATTTAATCAAACTTATTAGTGAATTTTTTAAACAAAAGTACAAAGTTTTAGAAATTCTTTAGTAAATGGAATGAAAATTTATTTTGAAACTTTATGGTAAAAATTTTATGAATTTTAAAATTTTATTGAATGAAATATTATTGACTAAAATATGAATAAAATAGTCACATTTCTAATAATTCATTTCCAAAATATTTAAAATATCATAAAAATCATATACATAAATTTTTTATTTCCACAATTTTTAGAGATTTTTGGAGTTATTTAAATATATATTTTTGTCAATAGTATTTCACTCAATAAAATTTTAAAATTTGTGAAGTTCTTATTACAAAATTTCAAAAAGAATCTTGAAATTTTTCCACTTATTAAAATTTTTTTTTCCACTTATAAATATGATTAAATTTAAAAAAATAAAAAATTGTTTTAAAATTTTGAAAAATCTTTTTACGCAAATGTTTTCCATGTACATCAAATTTTGATGAAAATCTATATTTCTTCAAGTACCTTTGGCAATTTTTGTAAGTGCACTAAGAGTTTTGAGAGTCACTCTACTTAGTGGTTAATTACGTTATAATTTCCACTCCATTTTTGCCAAATTTTTGATTCAACCTTTTCTGTCCCACTTAGGACCTCTCTTTGACCAACCGTTTCTTTTCCCTCGTCAGACCTTTTCCCCCGCGACCTTAGCCTTTATCATTTCCTTCCCAGCCTTTTCTTTTCCTTCCCAACCTTTTTTTTCTCTCCCAAACTTTTCTTTTCCTTCCCAAACTTTTCTTTCCAGATCCAGACTTTTCTTTCCCTCTTCTTTTTCCGCTGTTGCCTTCACTTTTTCCTCCTTTCCCACAACAATGCAATCGCACCAGACGCCTCCACGAGCGCGTCGTCATCGTCATCGCACTCGTCGCAGAGTGGATGGCCGAGTGTGTGCTGCTTCTGAATTGTCACTCCTTTCCAATCCTCTCCATGTTGCGGCTTCGCCTTCGCCACGGGTGGTCACGCAGCCGCAGGGAACTTTAACTTAGCCGCAAAGAATCGAACTTAGCCGCAGCAGTATAGCAATCAACAACAACATTTTCGAAACCGCAATGACATCATCCCTGCTGCACGTCACTGTTGCGCCTCACGCCTGCTCCACCCCCTCGGTCCTTCCTCTCTCCCTTGGAAATCAGCTCTTCGAAATTTCGCTCAGTAGAAATTTTCGCTTGGACTCCAATTGTGTTGATGAATTCGTCCTTCTGAGAGATGCAAATTGTTCTCGCATGCGTGAATACACTTGCTATTGGGGCAGATCGAATTACAAGAATACCGATAGTACTGGAGG
This sequence comes from Pseudisothecium myosuroides, assembly GCA_951799445.1. Taxonomy (NCBI): domain Eukaryota; kingdom Viridiplantae; phylum Streptophyta; class Bryopsida; order Hypnales; family Lembophyllaceae; genus Pseudisothecium; species Pseudisothecium myosuroides. The sequence goes on along the minus strand of OX637291.1, from coordinate 11,034,408 downwards.
ATTTGAAGTAGTGGTGAATTAGTAGGAAATTCTTGGTGAGGAGTGGCGGAATTTCTCGTTTTGGCAATTGAGGCTCTTCTAGTGCTTATGAAACTGAAAGAATCGATTGTATGGTGAAAATGCGGTAGGAATTGTTGTTGGGTTTGAGCACTCTTAGGGTTTAGGTATCTTGATAATTTTCTTGACGCCAGCTGAATTCTGTAATCACAGGAATGTCGAATTTTCTTGTTCTGCAGAAGAGCTGGAGGTTCTTGCATTACTGCACCGAAATTTGCTCGTGCTTGTAGGATTTTATTATTTTTTATTGTTTCTCAGTGGAAATTCTACTGTGACTCCGATTCAATATGGAAACATTTGATGTTTTTTTCCTTCTGAGCTTCGACTTGTTCAAGGCGGTCAAATTTCTGAAAGAAGAAAGAGATAGGAAGTAGAAGTAGATTAGAAGTAGAGCCTGGAAGTTATCTTGTAAGATTTAGCCTGGAAGTTATTTGAGGTTCATGTAGTGTTTATGAATTTGAAGGGATGAGGTGGGAGGAATTGAGTTCCAGCATAGTTAGGGTTGAAGTCGCTTGCTAATTTTCACTCATGAGCTGGATTCTTAATCACGGAAATTATCGCATTTCTCATGTACCGCATTCTGCATGTAAGAACAGGAGGTTCTTAAATTATTGCATAGTATTTGATTACTTCGCATGCTGTTAGTGTTATATGTAATAGAACTCTCGAGAGATTGTAGTTAACGATACGTGATGAAGTTCCTTACCTGCTTTGATTTTGAGTGCCGTTCGTGTATCTTACGCGGCAAGTTTGTTACCTGTTAGCGCTGTAATAGGCTAGGAAATGTACCTTCGGCTAGCAATTGACCTGCCAGAGGAAACAACAGCTTAGACAACTTCTAGCCTAAAGAAGTTTGTGTTCTTTCAATGCAATGCCTGCAGAAGTTTGGGTAAGCATTTACTGTGCTCGAGCATTCCGCTTGAAATTGATTATTATCATTTTTTGCAGTGTTTGTCAGGTCTCTTAAGCAGCAGTTCAGGAGAAGTTTTCGGCGGGGAGCTGGTGACTGTCTGTTATGGATCTCATAGTCAACCTCGAAAATTGTATAGTACAAGGTAAGTGAAATGCTTGAAGATAGAATTTTTTTTGACGTTTGACATTCTGGAACTTGACCTGAATTTTTCATGCTTCCAAGATGATGATCTTTTCCGAATTTCAGGCCTAGTTTAGGAGCAGCTCCTGTGGAGTTAGTCGTTGAAACCTCAAGTGAGGAAAAGCCAGAAAGCAAATCTAGAGAGAAGTCCCGTAGGGGTGGAGGGGCTGGAGGACGTCAGCGTCTCAGAGCTCGTGGAAAATCCAGGGTAGCTAAGGAAGCCTCCAACACCGTAAGTCAAAAATCATCAATGTAGGGTATTGTGGAGCGTAGGGGAGAACTAGCATTCTTTTGGTGTGGCGCTCGAGAAGTTTCCATTTTCGTCACAACTGGACAGTCAAAATGCTGTGAGGTATCAACATTGCGGAGGGCACGCTCTTGTGATTGTATTTAGTCCATGTAGAGTCTTCCGGTACCTATTTCTGGAGACTGGGGAGGGCGTGCTCACAGTCTTGAGGTGCTGTTATCTCTCCCCCTTGTGATCACGGGAATGGGAGTTGTGGATGCAGTCGTATACGCCGAAGTTGGAATGGCTCAAACAGGAAGGCATAGATCTCACCAATCAGGTAGGACTAGTCCCCACCTGACCACTGCAAGTTTGTATAACGTTTTCATGTTTCAGAGTACCGGTAGTTTATTTTGTTGTTTTGTTGGTCAAACATGTTTAGACGACAGCGTCTCAGTGGCATATTGGGCTGTACTCAATTAAATTCTTACCTGAGGAGCATTAGAGATGTGTTCTCAAGTGTAAAAAGTAGTTGTAAGTTTGTGATGTGGTTGTGGACAGTGCATTCTTGATCAAGATGAGTTATGCTCTCGGAGCGCTACAGGCTTATTGAAATTACAACAGACTATATGGCGTATCAACCGATCCATCAGTCGCTGTTCATCTCTAACTGAAGCTTTGGAAGTTGTTAATGAGATGAAAGCTGCTGGTGTCAATGCTGCCAATGAAGGTACGAGTACTTATCCTGTCAGGATCTTTGGTGTTTATGATGTCAACAAGGTGTCAGGAGGCATTGTTAAGATTCAGCAGTTTGCTTTTCTTTTAAGAGGTTCAGATTTTGTGTCAAAAGCCATCCACAGCGTCAATTTTTCAGGCTTCTACTGTTTGGTTGCCGTTACAAAATTGTTGGGTTGCAAAGCACTTCCACACTTGGTAAGACTTGTTTTTCACATCAATGATTTGCTGGTGGGGTTCGTGGAATCCAGGAACCTATCTGGCTCTGATTACTGTATGTAGACGACAACAAGAAGGAGAAAGAGCTTTGAGCATTTACGAGGTTAGCTGTTATGGTCCACCTTCTTGGAAAACTGTGTTATGTTTTTACAATCTACACATAGGTTGGGGGATTAGTATTGAAGATCTCATTATTTTCATTTATATTTACATTTCAAAACCTGCATGACCTAAATACTGTAGTGCTCAATTTGCCAATTCTAACTCTTGATTCATCAGTAAATATATTGTTTTTCTCCTAATCTATGTCAAAAAGGATTGCAGCGATTCTATGTTAGATTTGAATATTGAGTGCAGAATTTTGAGTGCTTCTGAATGTGACAGTCGAGTTGATTTATTTTCTTGACAGGCTATGAAGGAAGTGGGGGTAAAGCCAGGTGTGATAACCTACAACACTGTTATTTCTTGCTGTCAACAATCAAAACGTTTGGAGGATGCTTATCGAATCAAGGTTTAATACCTTTTCTTCTTTCTAAGTCTTTTTTTCGCTTTGCAAATACATAGCACTAGTATGTAGTTGAGGTAGCTAGAAACAGAAAAGGGAGCGCATGTTGTTTGGAGCGTCGTAGCTGGCCGGTGTTGGAGTTTTTATCTGAGTATGGCAATCAAGTTGGCGCTCGTTCTGTGCAAACTTACGATTTTCTGGATCCACTTCATTCACAACTCCTCAATTACAAAACTTGACTTATGAGTCTTGATGAACTGTGGGAAAGATTTATTATGACTGTTTTTTCTGTTTGCAGAGAGAAATGGAGGCAGCAGGTGTGAAACCTGATGTTGTAACATATACTGCACTTATGGCCCTAGTTGTTAAAACAGGCCCTTATCGGGGGCGATCGTCGCCTACACAACGGTGTGCTACTTCACCTTGTTGAGTGTTTTGCTGCTATTCGTCTTCGATAAACTGGTATCTATATAATAGTTTTGGACTTTGTTTTGTGAACATCTTTCGAGGCTCGTGAATTTGCTGGTTGTCGAGCAGACTGGAGAAAGCGTTACAATTATATCAAGAGATGCTGGATCGAAATATTCGTCCAGATTCTATAACATATAATACATTAATGTTTGCCGGTGCACAAGCTAAGATGCCTGAGAAAGTGTTGGTAAGTATTCTTATAAGATTTCGCAAATATCCAAGTTTATCAGGCAATACTCCTGCAAGGAGTCTAGAAAACAGTTCAGTATTTATTTACGTTCAGGTTTAATAGGTCTTTTGAATGCTCGGAGTCTTCTAATTAGACTGACTGGACGGATAAGGAAGAAGCATTATCTTGAGATCTCGATTATGTGTTGCAGGAAGTCTATCGGATGATGATTGCTGCTGGAGTTCCACCCGACCAATTCACTTTTGGCTTTATTTTAGAATCAGCAGGAGCTGGGGGCCGGCTGAAGGTAGCTTTAGAGATCTTCGAAGAAATGCGAAGAGTCGGGATAGCTCCGAAAACAAATACCTACAATTTCCTCATTGAAGCATGTGCGTCAGCGCCAACCCCTGATGTAAGCAAATCATCAGGGAATATTTATGTCTAGGGAATATTTGACGAGTAAGCTTGCAAACATTTATGTATTTGAAGTTAATGTCGTGGTCTGTAATCAGTGATCTGTCCAAATTTTGTTCAGGCAGAGAAAGCATGGGCATTGTACGAGGAAATCAAGACTGTAGAGGGTGCTGTTCCAAATGCACAAACTTATAATCATCTTATTTCGGCCTCGTGCAAGGTAAGCTGCTGAGCACTAACTGCGTAGGACATTGGCACAATATCTCTGCGACCGACGTGCTGCATTTCGTTTGATAGGCTGATGGTCCGTCCTATTTGTTCTTTCTACGTAGACTTTCACGTTCTGCTGATTTGGTACTTGCTTGTCGGTTGTTCCTTATGTCATTTTAGTTGGAGAGACCGTTTTTTCTTAACGAAGACTCTTGCTTAATGCTGATGTCTCGTACATGATAAGGCGCGAGCTTGCCTTTTGTCTCGCTCAAGCATTGGTGGTAGTGGTGGTAAGTATCCTCCGTGGTTAAGTTATTTCTGTATAATTTGCAGGGAGGTGATCATGAAGGAGCTTTGAAAGCTTTTGAATTGATGCAAAACTTGGGCTATCAGAGAGCTGTGACATCCGCTACTTTCAACAAGCTCATCCAATCTGCCAGTCAAACAGAAGGTCTCGAAAGTGCACTTCAGGTTGGTGCTTCGTCAAAACAGCTTACTCTTAAGGACCTAGTAAAGAATTGAAGTTCAGGCTTAGGTCCTCATCCTTATGATTGGATTTTGAACAGATGTACAGGAAAATGCTGGATTTGGGATATAAACCTGATGCCATCACCTACAGTACTTTGGTGTTCGCTTGCACTCGGGAGGGCAACCTCGACCAAGCTCTTCTCGTCAGCCATGAGATGGAGGGACTAAGTGTCAAGCCCAACCAGGTTTGATTATCTACAGGAATATTTTCCAAGATAGTGCCTCACCTATTTGGAACGTGGTGACAGGCATGCTATGTGGCATAATGGATCGCCGTTAGAAAAATGCTCAGATTACACTGATTTGCGTATGTCATTACCATTGAAGGGGTAAAGCAAGCCCGTTTATTTGTTCGCAATTGTGCTTTTCAGGTTGTGCAGCACGCTATCATTGGATCTTTTGGTCAAGCAGGTCGGTGGGAAGATGCTGTTGCTACATTCAGAGCTCTGCAAGAAGGAGAGGTAATTAACTGGCCATTAAGTGAGGAATGAATTCTTTCAGAGTCAAATGGGCGTACATGAATGTGTTGATGTATATGAAATCTTTCTCTATTCATTAGGTTGTGACTTTAATTTAATGTTATGGAAATTCCAGCACGAAATGCTTAGGTAGTTTGACCGGTTGGGTCTGAGTTTTATTAATAGTGTTAACGCTAATGTTCGACATGTTGCAGGAACAATTAACCTCTGTCTCATACAGCATCATCTTTGACGCATGCTTTGGAAAGGGAGGTGCTGAAGCAGTGCTAAAGCAGACAAAGGCTGGGACGCTGGAGATTACCCCTGGTGAGCCAGCTTAGTAATTTCAGGTTTGCTGAATTTTGTAAAATACAAAAGATGGCGGAAGATGCATCCTTATAGCGACTTGGCAAACTCTTGGTACCTGTCAACGTTTCAGTCCTTTTGACCTTCATGAAACCGCTTTCTGAACTGTTTGTGCGGCAGGAATTGAAGCTGCAATTGGCTTGTATGAAGAGGCAGCGGAGGTCGGTTTTTTTACAAATTTTACACAGACCGACCTTGCCAGGTCAGATTTCTTTATATGCCAGTGGCGTAGATTCTTTCAATTACCAAATTGAATGAAACGTACGCCTCAATGCCCTTGCAAAGGTAAAGGTGGAGAAGATTTTTTCTGAGCTTTCGATTCGGCCTTTGTGGCTTCAGGTGTGATGTGCGGACCATGAGTATCTCAGGGACTGTGGTAGCAATTTTTGTTTGGCTTCTGCGCATTGGGGAGAATCTCCCTACCTCAGATCTTATTATTATTACTGGCGTGAAGAAAAATGTGGTGGGTATACTTTTCAATTCTTGATCTGTGCGGTTCATCGTCTACTTGGTTCTGGAACTTCATTTCATCTTCAGTGGTTGCTCTGCTCTCAACAATAAGGATAAATGAGTAGGAAGCCTGTATTGGTTTTGCTTACAGCCTCGTAGTTCCCTTGAAGGGCATTAGGTATTCTTTTGCCAACACAAATGTTTTGGTGACTTCCACTTTTTTCCTCTGTCCATTACGAGTTTGAAACCATGTACTTTCGGTAAGAGGTCTCACTTTTGTTTCTTTCCGCCCAGCTATGTCCAGTCTTAACCAAATCTATGGCCTTCGTTTACTCAGAATCAGTCATGTTTTTGCCCATTCATCTGTGGCGAGTCTCACCTTTTTTATAATGCATTCATTGGATCCAAAATGTACAGGCTGCAGGAAAGCCCCGGAAGGTCAAGTATACGAAGAATCATACTGTTGCTTTGAACATACTTAAAGCTGCAGGATTGCCGTGCAAGCCTCTGGATACTGCCACTATGCAAGCGTTAACCATAAGTACAGCTGAAATCAAACAGTGGCTTGAACATACACAAGGAGAAACCGTTGCGGAAGAGAGAAACTAAATTTACAACGGCACCAACGAAGTATAGGCTTGAGACGCTGATCGAAGAAGTGGGCATCAAATTTGGTTGATCAAAAATGCATAATCTTGTTGAAATTAAAGTATTTTTTGCAGCGCTTCTGTATTATGCAAGCTGAATATTGGCTATCTTCAAAAGGCTTTCTTGCCATCCAATGCGCAAGTTGTTGAACAGCCAGCTTCGACTTATTTTAGAGTACTAGAACATTTGATTCGAACTAGAACTTTAGTGATGAGCATATCACTCGGCTGAGCGTTTGTGGGCTGCAGTATAACCTAGGTGCCCTTGGGAATGTTTCTGCTCACAGGAATGCATAACTAGATTTAACACGTAAGTTCTCTCTTCATAGCCTAGCCTCAGTTTTCAGCAGATTTGTTTGTGCGAAGGAAGCACTGTAGTTCAGAATACTGCCCTACACATGTAAGTGGCAAAGACGCTGTACCTTATATTAACCGACGTTATAAATGTAATTTGCATTTGACTTGGCACTCGATTGCCCCATGTGCTTCAAATTTCGAAAGTGGCCCTTACGTTGTAATGATAAGGAATGTTTTGCAATTGTTTATTATTGATCCAACCCAATTTATGACAACTATAGTATTTTAATTATTTACATTTTGTTTCTCAGCATCATGTACAACATTTTTTAGTCTACTTCATACTCACCTTCAAGTGGTGGTCAGGACTGATTTTGATCCTTTTTTAATTTTCTCCTCTATCCAACTATGGCAAATGTATCCATCTACTTGGAAATCCAAGTCCTCGTTCCCATTTGAAGTTTGACAGCTTCAATTCGGTTACAGGACATTATGAATTTGATAGGATACACAACCAAACAAACTTGCATGTAGGAGGTCAAAAGATTTGTGGAATCTGAACATTTATTATAAGTTTACAAAACATACAATATTTTATAAAAGTTCCCATGGTTCTACTTGTCATAGCATTCACATAAATTGGATAATGAGCAATTGCAGTGGGGGCTCACATGGTTGCTTACGAACATCAAAGTAACACATCATTCCCATTTTAAGAACACTCAGTAAGGTAGAGAATATTATTTGTACACATCACTTCAAGCATTTTCATATATGTAAGAGTGATACTTGGAACATCAGTAGAGAGATCTTTGGGTGCAAAAGCCAAATCTGTTGGGATCAAATTACTATCACTATGTATGAATATCTTAACCCTATAATGTTGCTGCGAACACTAAGTGTTCGATGGATGACAGAGAATCCTTCTAGAATGTAGGACAGAAGTACAGATGTTCATCCTTGGAATTTTGTGTGAAATGGGGAGGTCTTGCACAAAAGTTTGACCTCCAATGAGTGCTCTTGTTTTTTTTTAAGCAAATGAATCACACAGTACCAAAAAGGATGACCAACCCCACGTTTTAGGGTTAAGCAGTATCAAAAAGGGGGGTTGCAGACCACCATAAGTAACAGTACACAACTGCATTTTCATTCAAAGATCAACGGGCATAGACATTCAGCCAATTCATGTTTACATCACGTACTAATTGAAGGTCAACCACGTGTATGAATAGATGAGTTGCTGTTGCAAAAAGGAGTCCGTATAGGAGATGGGATGAGATAAACCCCTAACGGTTTTAATACCCTCTACCCTTACTTCAAATCTCAATTAAATTTGCAACAAGAGTTGCAACGCATGCCTATGAAGGCTGATTATCTGAAATCCAACATTCCCTGAAAACAAAGCAAGAACCACAATCAGAAATTAGATGTATCTGCATCATTACGAAGCCAATTAATAGCTAAATGAAACATGTGCCTCACGAAGAGAATCCCTATAAGCTATGTTGTTTGAACGGATTAGAATCAGGAGGAAGACTTACACTAGCTCAAAGATTGGCGTGCTTGCACCATGGTGTAGGTTGCCTACAAGGGCTTCCTGAAAATCGCCGAGTTCACCTTCTGCAAATCTTTAATTCGTGATGTAATTTAAATTCAATGAGCATGAAACTGATGTCATTCATGTGTCAGGGGCCCTGCTGTATCAGGGGCAAGTCACTTCTAGATTCCTCCTTCAACTCACGATTGGAAAATGTTTCCAAAATCTGCACCAACCGTACATAGATCTGAGAATGTTGCATGCCCAATGCGAACATCTTGCATAGGATCTCAATCCAAGAATTAACCCCTAAGTGTGCAAATGGTCAAAAGTGGGGCCGCTTCCAAATCTAGAGTTGGAGATGAATCACATAAGAGAAATGAATCATATAGGGAATGAATCATCTAGACGAAGAAATGTGAAATTGAAAACAGTAACAACAGGAAGAAATCACAAACTATAGTTTGAAGAATTGACTATTAGCTTCCAAAGTGGACTTCCTATTTCTAGCTTGGGCTCTTAGCATTTAAGCCATACTTTTCCACTGCACGACAGAGGTCGTTAGAACTGAAGGAACCGCACTGAGATCTCCAATAGATACCCAAATGATACTCTGTTCGTACCTGATATAAATAAAGGGACGCAAAAGCATCTGTGGCTGCATACTGAAGCTGTGGTGGTGAAAGAGGGCAGGCTTCCCAATCCCCGCAACGAATACTTGGAACTTTCTCTACCTGTTTCAGAAATGTGTGTTCTACTCAAATTTAGCTACTTGCCAGCTGCTAACATGAGTTTGTTCATATTTCAGAAGATATAACATCTTGAGTAGTATACCGGTAGGCATGACAGCTTTCTCAGAATAATGTTAATTTAAGAATTACAGTACTTTGAGCAAATAAAGGGAAACTAAAGCTCCAGCATACTCTAAAATATGAAGATAACGGCTCATTGTCTTGAGGAGCTCACTTCTTCAAATTGAGCTCAACTTCCCAAAACGACGTGTCAATGATTCCTTTTCATCCAAAATCACAGGGTGCTCAACAAGAGTTCTCTAGAATGTTATAGATCACTAGAAGAAAAGGAGGACACTGAAACCATAAGGCAAACTATCACAAGGAAGACCACATGCGAAGTTTCAGAGAACACAAGTTTCCGAGACACCATGCGTAGTATTGAACACAAATGAAAACATGAATAAGGACTTCGTCCACATTGGTATTCCTGGACTTCAGCTGACAACCTAAAGTTTCATTGCAGGAAAGGCATTGTTACACCCGAAAGAGACTCGCATACGAATGCAATAATCTCGACATCCCCATCAAATTTTTACAATCACTTTCACTGTATTGAGTCACCACTCTACAAAGGTCTTGAGTTTTTGAAGTAAGCGCGTGTACACACCTTTTTACATGTAAGCTCTTCAGCGAGGGAGGAGAGACTCCATGACTGCCATCCTCTGTCAAGCTTCTGCCTCGCTATTTCAGAGAGATCCATGACTCCTCGGGTTTGTATTCCATAATCTCTCCGCAGCTTTGATGCATCTCCGTGCGACCCTACTCCTGTCTTCAAATTGGTTGTCAAGATTCTTATAGTATTCTAAGCTGAATGGTAGAAATTCAAGGACTAATTTACTAATTAACATAGCAAACATTTTCATCTCCACCCCTAGTTGTCTTTGTAGTTTTTTCAAACTAAACCTTGATTTCTTACAAAAATTGCATACTTTCATTTCCAATTCACTTTGTTGGTTAAATTATAATGAAGTTGTTACATGAGAAGATTCTCCAACCTTCTCAAAGGGTACAAGGACTCACGGCACACGACTGTACAAAGCTCACCGATCTTAAGATTGGAAGGTTGAGGAAATGAGCAATTACCTTCAAAATGGAAGGATCCTCCAAAATCGTGACAAGAGAAGGAGGAATGCCGGAGTGCACAATGTGCATCACATCACACCGGCCAGAATCCAAACATAATTGCACCACAGCCACCTTCCCAGACGCTTCACCTGATCCCACACCCACAGCTAAGCTCTCCTTAGGTCCACTTCGGTAATGTTCATACCACTACTCTGGCACTGCAAACATGACAGCAGTGAAACCCCTCTACCATTAAAGAAACGTCACTAACGAACCAACCGTATGTTCTCACTTAACGGTAAGAGTGGTGTTAGCGAAGGTCAGGAAGTTAAGTTACTTCAAGAAATTGAATGTACATACATTGCAAGTGAATTAGCAGAGTAAGCACCAATTTGCCAACTGACGCAACTGGGCAATTAATGCGGGCATTTACTATTAGGTTCCAGTTCGCTAATTGGCGCTACTTGGTTGGGAAGAAGCTAGCAATCTAGAAAAATGGGCGTCATCTGAGGACAAAGGATCAGGATACAGACCTCGCTGAAAAGAGATCTTCCACTCCAAGTCAAAGCCCACTGCCACATTCCCTGGCGAGCTTTCTCTTTTTGCACGGATCATCTCCCAAATAACATGCGCAGCTTCATCAACCTCGTTATATGTCTTGCTGTACACAAGTCTGCCTTTAAATTGCAGATAAAGACACCTAGATTGCACCTTCGCTATCAAAATCAGAGTAAAAAGTTAGTTTGCAGCGGTACCACGTGATCTATAATAGAATTATTGGACGTAGACCCGAAAAAAACTCAAATTTACACAATTCTAGAGACCAAATCATTGTCAATAGGTCAAATAGTCATTGCAGCCGCTGGGTTATCGGTAGAACTGCTCAGCTCTAACTTGTTGATTGAAAAGGGCTTGAAAAATATGAAAGGACTAAAACCCTAAAACACCTAAATGAAGTCAAATATCTGAAATCCTCCTTAAAACATTCAAAAATTTCAAAAATGGCTCGTAAATGATGATTAACGTGATCTTTGACTTGGTAAAATAAAAATAAAATTGCGGAAATTGACAGCCTATAAATGATCCAGATTTAAACCCAAGGTCCATACCCCTACAACCGTGCAACTGCTTTCTTGCGGTAACATCTAAATGGCACACCTAAATCCTAAAATCAAAAGTGACACTTCTCCAATACTACATTATGCATTCTACAGTTACCATAAACCCTAGGGTTTAATGATATCCTCTAGAATTACTGAAGTTCACACTGTCGGCTCAAATTGGTCCATCGCATTAAAACACAATGCTACAGCGCAGGATAAACCCAGACTCAACCCTAATCGACACACCAAAAGTCAACCTCCAGAAACAATACCTTTCGTATTAGCATTACGAGCAATCTCCCACGAGTCAGTCAGCTGGCGTAAATTCGTTTGCACCACCACCGGCTTCACTCCATCACCAATTCTCGATCCCAATTGCGTCGCTTCAGCTGGAATTACAATTTCCTTCACTTGAATCTTCTGACCCCAAGCAGGCAACGTCCTCCTAACCCTTTTCAAATGCTCATCCCCGAACTCCTCCTCCTCCTCCTTAAGAGATCCAGTCGAATGCTCATTTCGTGTAAGGCAATCCACACTGCAATTCAATTCAATTCAATTCAATACAATTCAATTGCTGAAACGAAAACACGCGCAAACCAATCGAGATTTGGACTGAGAAATTTGGGAAGGGGTGGATATAATGAGAGAATGAGACGGGGTTTGGAAAATTTATGGAGCAAATAGGGTTGTACCTCGTGGTTGTATCGTTTAGGGGGAAATGTGAAGTGGTCGCTGCAGCAAAAGCTTGCTCGATCGCCGCCCATTCTTCGGCGTCCACCCATTCCAGCGGGATCTGTGAAGATTCTTCCGCAATCTCCATCGTGTCAGCAGAATGCAAAAAAAATTCTAAACACCCTCAAGAGATTTGAGAAATCGGGATTTGTACCATCCCGAGGGTTCTTCAGGAATCGCTCTGGTCGTCGTATTTAGTGTGGCCTACGCTATTTCAGAAGTGAAAGAACCAGAACATCCTCAGTTGAGGACTGTAAACAGACCGACAATTAGCAAAATGGATGAAAATCAATTTAATACTGAAATTGCAAGACCAAAGTACTTTGCCAAACATTAGAAAAAGAATGGGGTCTCAAGAGGGCTGCCAGATCTGAACCAGCAGTCTAGCACTGGCGGCCCTCTAGAGGTTTTAATGAATGATTCAAGTTTTGGACCAATAGATGCACTCACATGCTTTATTTTGCAGTGGTCATGAAAGTCATCCATCATCCACTTTTTGATCCCATTGTCCTTCGAGTATACACTTCACATTTGGAGAATGTGTTACACCCTAAAAATCACCCTCTGAGATTACATTTTGATGGATTCTTGTACTTGATTGCAATCACGGATATTTTGTATTTGAGAAGATTCTCTAAAAAATATTTGTCTTATATTCTAAATAAGATAATTCCTCATTGGTCTACTAAATGATTATTAGGCACTTATAAAGAGTGTGATTGAGTCCCCTTGAATTTGAATTAACCCCTAAATGCCCAAGGCCCCCAAATGTGGTGTCAAAGAAACCTTACCAATTTACTATTTTTAGTAGTTGATTTTTTTTAAAGATTTTTTTTGAAGTCTAGTTTTAGCATCAAAAATCCGATTTTGAAAATAAATGATTATGATTTTTCTATTCAAGATTTTGTGCAAGGATACCCATTGCAATCTTGACTTTCTATACTGTTGAGGGCTCTTGGAAATAAGCCTCAAGTACACTAGATCTTGGAGAAAAAATCACACTAGAAATTCATTTAAAAAATTGTAGAGTAAACGTTGAGAAGTCATAAATTGATTGGGGTTATATTTGTTAGGACCTTCAACCTCATATTTTTTTGGTCTTGAACTTTTTAGATTTGACATGCAAAAAGAGAGCTCAAAGATTTTCATAGTTTTAACACCCTGATGATCAAACATTATAATCTTTCAATTCTTAAATGATATTATTGTGTTTTCTTTTCCTATGTGATCTGTAACATGTCTAGTTTGAATTTGTACGGTTGCAATTCAAAAAAAATTGATTCAACTTATCAAAATGTTGATTTTTTGTTCAATTTAGAGCAAATTCCAAGAGGCTCTAAACAGGCCTTGGGCATTTAGGGGTTAAGGTGGGATCAAAACTTGCTTTGAAAGGTCAAAATGTCCTAATGCTTGAACCAACAATACTAAAAGGTATTGGTACTCCATTATGCATTTCAAATGGCAAATCTTGAATATGTATAGATAGGGGACATGATTGAAAAATGGGCAAGAATGGATATGCATACCTTATTTTGAGGCAAGAGCTTTTAACCCCTATATGTTTTTGACTATGTTTTCACCAAAACTACTCTAAAACTGCCATTTCTAGTGTAAGTACCAAATTTTAGAAAAAAAACATTTTTGGACACATGTAACCGTAGGATCTTGTAGTATGCTGGTTTGAGAAGATGTAGAAAAAATTTCAAAATTTTCACCATGTAGATTGCAAGATATGAGCATTTGAATTGATAAAAATCCTTTTTTGGGCCCTACAAAAAACCAAATAGTTGCACTTCACAAGGTCACATTTGTATGAAAAATTGTCCAAAATGGTGGTGCTTCTTTGGATTCATTCTTCAAGGCAATTGATGCAATAACACTAGTACAGAAGTCTAATATTTATTGCAATAGCTGGTTTTTGTAGCGGTTCTGCAATGACGTTCAGAAATCTGTTGACAATTTTGCAATGGTTTAGATAGCACTATGCAATTTATTTGCAACTATTTGAGATTGCAATAGTTTTTAGGCACAGATATGCATTGATGTATATGCAATTTATACTGTACGCAATGGAGATGAGAGTGCCGGAGTTATGGTCAGCCGAGCTCAAATCTACTTAATTGGGGTGAGGCCTATGCCATGATTGCCGCAGATGTGAAGGCTGAAATGCGAGCTCAAAGGGTCGCCACTTCTCACGAATTACAGAATTCATTGATCATTTCAAAGTAAAGTACGTAATTAAACCACTTTCTTCACGAAAAAATCCGCAACCCGAGTCCTATACACCATAATAGAAGTGCAATGATTCTAAAAGAAGAAACTGAGTAGTATTGATATGATTTCTGCCATCTCAACACCGGCAATTACGTCACTTGTGATAGCTCGATCTAAGTTTGGTTTCAAATGACTTGAACAATCACTCATGCAGTACTTTCAATTTTGAATATTCGCTGCATTTTTCACAAGGGAGAGATGATTGCATCACTTCTATACAAGTACAGTAGAACCTGTCTCAGTGCATAGAGTCGGGACTATGCATAAAGAGAGGTTTATGCAGTTGGAGAGGTTCTGTCAGAACTTTGGCTAACGTGGCCTCTCACTATGGGACCTCCAACTACTGTTCACAAATATCACGACCTCTCTTAGTGCATATATGCACTAAGACAGTATGCACTAAGAGAGGTTCTACTGTATGTGTGTGTCACGCAGTCTAATACTGACCATGCTCCGACACTGTATCTGGGTGCTTAAACACCTAATTTTCTACTAGTGCCAATGTGCACCAGTTCATTTTCTGATGCTACTCGCATGGACTGCAGTTCATCAACAATTTGTTGTCAAAATTCAATTTCCAATTCCCAATTCAAGAGGTTACAACCAAACACAAGATGCAAAGTCACATTTTGACAAAAGCAACTACCGGTGGTCCATGTCAAAGCTGACCGAGACGTACGGTACCCAGATAGACCATGCTTCGACTCCAAAAAGAATGTCTGAGGGCATTCCAAGCTTATAAAATTAGGGTCCCTACGGTAAGCTCTTGTATCTAAAATGTTTCATAGTTACAACTAAACGCAATAGCTTAAGTTCCATGAGCAATGAAAGACCTTGAATTTGAAACCGAGAAATCATCAGTAAATTGAAGAGAGCACTTAGAACTGAAATCAGATGATTCTGATTCAAATTGAATGAGTTATTCATAGTCAAAGTGGGCGCTGCAGACGCATATCTTTGGCCACATGGCCACATGAGACCACTATGAACGGACAAAACGAGCGGCAGCTTGCATTCACAACCGAACGCACGCAAGTCAATGAGAAGCATGCCTACCAACGCCAACCTGTCAACTATCGGACATGACTTAACGCCAAAATTCCGAGTATTGGACACAGCCGATTTGCCGCAATGAATTGAGGTGCTTCAGAAATGCTGCTGCAATAGAATTGGTTCCAAACAACTACTTCCGGTCAAAGGTAAGGATAATCTAGCTACTTGCTGTACAAACGAGGCAACGACATGGAATAAGAAACTCTCTGAATCTAAACTTGGCGATGACTGAATGCTTACGAGTCGTTCAAGCACGCATTGTCGAATGCTTGCCATCATCAAATTGTGCATTCCGGGCCGACTTGAAGGTCTCCAGAAACGCCTTCGCATCCTCCAGTTCCATCTTCTTCTTATACCTGTCCCAGCCATGCTCCGCAGCCAGAATCTCAATCACTCGTGGCAACGCTCTCGTTGCCGCGGTCGTATCCAGGAACGCTATCCGTGCTCTCCTGGCAATGAAATCCACAACAGATTCGCAATACTCGTGGCGCGCGCAGTAAGCCACCTCCGCTTCCAAGTAAGGGTAGCCGTGCGCCAGGCGCTTGCCCAACCCTTCTGATTGCGCAATCTCCGCAACACGAGGCGCCAAGCCCCCATAGGAGTCCACCAAGTGCTTCGCAGCGGCGGAGTCCATAGCTCCAGGCACAATCTTACCCCCATAGCTCCTCTTCATGCGCAAGTAGCTCTGTGAGAGCACGGTGAAGAATGCAGGGTACCAGTCGTACGCTCCCATCAAGGGTAACCCCTGGGTTAAGCAATCTTGCACCGGTTGGAGCGACCCAGTCTTGACGGCTGCGTTCACGGCGTCCTCCGCCATGCTACGGTAAGTCGTCCACTTGCCCCCCGTCACGGTGACCAAGCCATCGGGATCCATACAGACGACATGATCTCGTGAGATTGACGCCGTGTCTGTGTCTTTCACATTGGGATCAGTCGCCAAGGGACGAATCCCACTCCACGCCGACATGACATCTGATCTCCGCACCTTTACAGTGAGGTAGTCACTGATGGCATCCAAAATGAACTGAATCTCCTCCTCGTGGGGCTCAGGGCGCATGGTCAGGGGGGCAGCAGAGTCTGTGGTGCCCGCCACAGTGCGTCCCAACCAAGGCAACATGAACACCACCCGGCCGTCCTTGGTCTTGGGCACAATCAGCCCCATGTGGTCCGGGGAATAGTAATCGGGCAACACGACGTGCACACCGCTGGAGGGGGAGATGATTTCCGATGTCTTCGCCCCTGCCATGCTCCGGACGTCGTCACAGAATGGACCTGTACAGTGATGGCTGAATTTAGCAAACCCTCTAACAAAACAATCTTACAGCTACAAAAGAGTGTAGAATTCGCATACCACTGCTTTTAGCAGCTTATGCTGTTTATGAAGATCACATTTGGAACCAATGTCAATAACGGTGTATAATTTGCATTACATTTAGCAGTGCTATTAGAAGTTAATGCTGCTTTATGAAGATAACATTGGAACCAATGTTGATACCAGAGTGTAACATTCGCAGTACATTTAGCAGTGCTTTTAGCAGCTTGCGCTGTTTATGAATATCACATTTGGAACGACTGGACCTGCGTAGTGGTCTAAACATAGCAAAACTTCTACCCACACAAAATTCCAGAATGATACAATAGATGTGAAAATCACAGCGAAATCTAAGCACATTTAGGAGCGTTTAAAGCAGCAGCTTGAGCTATTTAAAAAAATTCACATTACCTGCAGCGTTGACGACGACTTTCGCATACACATCAAACTCCTTGTTCGTCAGATTGTTGCGAATGCGCGCTCCCACGATGGTACCCGTCTTGGGATCCTTCTTGAGCGCCACGGCTTCCGCATGATTCAACACCGCCGCCCCTGCTAATGCAGCCGTGCACGCAATCGCAACATTCAACCTCGAATCGTTCATCTGCCCATCATAGTACACCACCGTCCCTTTCAGCGTCTTCTGCAGGCTATTCTCCACCGCCAGCGTGGGGAATACTTCCAAGGACTCCTTCTTGGAGAAGTATCGTGACAGATGCAGCATGCGCGTCCCTGCGACCAGATCATACGCCTTAAGTCCCACCCAGTAGTACGGCAGCTCCCACCACTCGTAGCAAGGGGTCATGGTGGGCAAGGACTTGCACAGATGCGGCGCGTTTTTCAGAATCTGCGCCCGCTCTTCCAGCGCGTGCACGACGAGTTTGAATTGCCCGTAGTCCAATTTCCAAAATGCTTTCTCCAAGTAGCGGACCCCGCCGTGGACAAGCTTGGTGGAGCGGGAGGATGTGCCGGCGGCGAAGTCGTCGCGTTCTACTAAGCCGACGCGCAAGCCGCGAGTCACGGCGTCCAATGCCACGCCGGAGCCGGTGGCGCCACCGCCGATGACGAGGATGTCGTAAGGGTTGGAGGGGGTCGTGCCCCGTAAACGCATCTCCTGGACGGTGCGATGGGGGACTTTCCAATCCGTGGATGCCATGGAGGAAGCCACGGCCGAGGCGGCGTCGCCTTGGGGTTGAACGGGGTGGCTGGAGCTCACGGTGGAGCTCGTCCAGGCGACGATTGCGGCGGTCGTGGCGAGGGCGCCACCGATCAAGCCCCTGCGAAAGCGCGATACGCCCGCCATGGTACTCTAAGGACAATTCACAACACTAAAGTGATCAGATTCACAACCTGGTAACGCAATCAATCCCGTGATTCTGCAGAATTAACCCTCTCCGCCCAAAACCTCGTCAACCAAACCCCAAATTCGAAACCCACGACAATCACAACCAATTTCGCGACATAGAACCAAAGCAATTGTTCTAATCAAGACCAACACTGCAACTAGGCCAGACGCAAGAGCATGAGGGGTACAAACTAAGTGACCACTCCAAAACACCAAGAGGAGCAGCAGCAACGATCGAAAGGGAAAAAAAAATTCAAACCTTCAGACGATTTCAAAACGATCACAACCAATTCCGCAACACAGATCACGAGCTTTTAGTCTGATCACGAGCAACACAGCGACTTCAGCAAGCAACAAGAGACGAGGGGTAATTAAAGTGAGAACCAAATCGACAAAACATACCAAGACAAGCACGCAACGATCGGCGCGTTCGAGGCAGAGATTCTCGTCGTTGCAGCACCCAACTAAATCACACTTTCTGATGCGCAGCGCATCCGACACAACCACGCCATCGCCAATTCAGCTCCCTAAACCCTAAACATTCCCTCCCCCAACAACTGCATCTCTCCGCCAAATTCCCTACCCTGACGCTGCAATTGTGGGTGACGTCGAGTACGTCACTGAAATACAGAGGCTACATGTCTTCCACGCATCGATCGCTGACAGGAATCGATCTACAGGGATCTCCGTAGCAAATTCACAGAAAACGAAGCATTCTGAAGGAACCCTACAATTGCTATTACGAACTTCACTTGCAGTCAAATGCTTTGGTGAGGGTGAGCGAGAGAGTCTTGGGATTCAAAGGAAAGAGGAGACCGGAGCCGGCGATGGCAGGACTGTTTCCGGGCTTTATTGCCGCTGCACCGACTCTTGGTTTTATCTACTCCTGGAGTACTGTAGAGGCTACGCATATTGTTCTCCATTATTAGGTTAGGCACTTCAGTTTATCACAGACCAGTAGCCAGGATGAAACTCTCCCTGAAGCACCTAAATGTGACACTTATTCAAGATTTGCACATCTTGAGAGTAGCTACAAGGAAATTGATATAAATTGATGTACTCTCACAAGGAAATGGTTTATGAAACCAACAAAATTGGTTTCGTACTTTTCCAAGCTTGTATGAATATAATACGAATTTTTGAAAATAACTAATTGTGAACACTAGACTAACACCAATGTGGGCACAAAAACGCCCAAAAGCGACAAACTGTAAGCTTGGATCACGTGTGGGTGATTGGTCAACGCAAGACCTGCCCTCATGCCAATGACAACTTCTTGAAACCCCACCTGTCTACTTTGGGTCTAATAATTACGCTTGGATTTAAGTCATTTTTTAGGTGTCAAAGAATGACTCTTGTTACATTTGGGTGCTTCTACTTTAATCCCTAAAGGACCAACTTGCTATTTTTAGCAACATAGAAATTTTGGGCAGGTACGTGTAACTGGAGATTTCCATATTTTAGGCTGAATATTTTAATAGAAGAAGGGGACAAGGAATATCTTTCATATGCACTAAATTTCATGACATTTGGAAATAGGAGTCAAATGTTATGGCCTAATATGTTAATTTTTTTTCGTACTTGGGTAGTTCAGGCAGATCAGAAAAAATCACTTTTCTGAAAAACAAAAATTTGAAATTGGTTTTCTAGATTTATATATATATGCTGAAAGCTTTGAATCATTCCATTTTGATCAATGAATCAAAAGTTATGAGGAATTTTAGTTTGCGGATAGTTATGGATTCTCTACTCTAAAATAAACTTTGAAGTCATTTATTTCATTCAATTTTCAATATTTTTTGAAAAAAATAAAATCAGAAGATGTAGATTGTTTATTACAACATTACAACCATTGGGATTGACATTTTTCAATTCCATAATTAAACTCTTAACAATTTTGTATTTTGAATCATTCTCTACTTCTTTCTAACTACTATTTTCTCCTATATGTTGTATAATTCCAAATGATTTGAAAAAATTTAAGCATGCAGCCAACTTGTTTAGGAAAAAGAATTCCAAGAAGCACCATCATTTTGAATATATTTTGCAATCCACGCGGTGGAAATTTCTGAAATTTTTACCATGTGTTCTCAAGTTAGTATACTACAAGATCCTACGGTTATATGTGTCAAAAAAAGTTTTTTTTCCAAAATTTGGTACTTGTATTGGAAATGACAATTTTCGAGCGTTTTTGGTGAAAACATAGTCATGTAACTCTAGGGGTTAACAAGTGTATGTAAAATAAGTGTCACTTATAAGTGACTCAATTTGATACGATGACTTGGAAATTTGACAAGTCTAGACCCAAATGGAAAGTCTTGGGTAGAAGGAAAGGAATGCAGATTGTTTGGAGAAAAGACCACTTTAGTATGGGTCTTATCTACCAACCTCGGACCCCAAATTCATTTTTGTTTGTTGTTTTGTTGTTTTCACCTAGTTCTTTGACTTTTGACTTTTAGTTGTAGTGGTGTATCTTTCTTCTTAAGCATTTGGCTTACTCCTTATGTTTAAAAAACCCTTTTCTAGTATATCTTTGATTGTATTGATCTTTTCTATTCTAAATCTTGTTTTCAAAACCAGATTTATCTCCTTAGTGGAAGATGGAGCATTTGGGAGTTCAATAATTTTATCCTTTTAGAATTTTTTTGCCAAAATTTTTACTTTTGTTTTAGTATTAGCTACGTGTACACTAAAAGAAGTAGGAGAAAAAATTGGATGAAATTGTCAACAATATCTTCAAGAATGCTTATTTGCCCGGCAGTTCTAGGTGCAATTAATTTAGCTCATTC
The DNA here is from genome assembly GCA_951799445.1 of Pseudisothecium myosuroides. Lineage (NCBI taxonomy): Eukaryota > Viridiplantae > Streptophyta > Bryopsida > Hypnales > Lembophyllaceae > Pseudisothecium > Pseudisothecium myosuroides. Next base: position 11,013,559 of record OX637291.1, on the reverse strand, counting down.
AATACTCATTGCATTATACTCTCAATATCACACTTGATTATGTCACATAAAATCTTCTTGGGTATAAAAAAATTGTTTGATCATTAATCAACAACTTTTTGATTTTTTAAGAGTACATTCACACCTACCCTAACCTTCGAAGGTAAAAATTAACACCCATCATATCTTCAAAGGAAGAGGGATTATTTTGAATCCTTGATCTGAGTGAGGTTATTTTATTCCTATGCAAAGATAAGATATTATGCCTCAATGCAAATGAGCCCTTCTAAAATTTTGCACTGCAATCATTTATTGTATACAATAGAACTTTTCTTACTGCATACTCTCTTAGTGCATAATATGCAATATGAGAGTTCGTAGGTGGGCCCAATTTTTGAAAAGTAGTTAGAGGCCATGTTAGCCAATGGTCATTATTACACCTCTCTTAGTGTATAGTGCTAGCACAAACCAAAATCATTAATTGTTTAGAGCATCGCCATCGTGGGGTGGCCAAATCCCCATGGTAGGCTGCCATTGGCGTGTCCAATCGAAGACCCCGGGCACAGTGATTCCTTGCTCTCCATTGTGACACACCAACCCGCCTCGGAAAGCAGGAAGAACATTAACCCTATAACACCGAGGAAGCCATTTTGTGGCTTCTGAATGACAATGATGTGCTGTGTACAGAGATTGGAAGCATTTTTTCATCCATGTCTTTCTTGTTGACCTTTCATGGTGGGTTATGAAGAGTATCCAATTGAGTTTGTAGTCTTGCAAGTATTTGTCTTCACATAAATGAGAAGTTAGTAAAAAAAACGAATTACAAAAATATGCTATTTTAGTGTATTTTGGGAAGTTGTTGTTCCATGTTCTAAATCTAAAATTTCTCCACAAAATTGATATTTTTTGAGTTTGAGTCCAACTAACAAAATGAAGGTCATCTACTCTAGTTTCTACTCTAATTTGAATTTTGAAAAAATCCTAATATTGAATATTTTATTGCAATTTGAACTTTGGATGTATTTTCAATGTTTATTATTTTTTAATTATAGAATGACACGGAAATTGAGTTTACACCATGATGTTTGTCACTATAATATACACACATGGTGAAATTTTCTAATTTTTTGAAATAATTTTCTATTTGATATGATTTTTCTTCACTTTTTCTTCAAAAATTCTCAAAAGAATCTAAACTTTTTATGAAGTAATGAAGACATGTAATTCCGTCTTTGAAAAATAAATAAATAAATTTCCATTCATATCTAGTTGCAAAATAGTAATAAACTGAGCGATGGGCAATGAGGCTTGATATCAGTGGTCATAGGTCTGTCCTTTAAGGGTTAAAGCTCTGCCTGAAACACGGGAAACTGAAGGAAAACAAGGAACAGTACCGAAGCATTGAAGGCACTCCACCCAAAAACAAAAAAAACTAGAAAAAAACAAAGAACAGTACCGAAGATCGGTCAACTCCGGGTCCAGCCCAAAAATCCTCTACTTACACCAAGCTCAAGTGTTGGAGCAGAAATATACTGTGCCCAATACCTCGGAGAGCGTGCCCCAAGTTACACTGGGGAGCAATTCAACTTCTGGGCCCAACCTACGGTGTCCCGACCATGTACGCCGGGCCATAGTGGCGATGCTCTTAGAGCATCTCCACTCTTGCCTTGGATTGCCCCTCGGCCGCTCAAATCCAGGGCCCGCACTCTAAAATTGCCCCTACTCTTGCCCCAAAATCCAAAAGTTAAAGCCCGGCCTTGCTTAAATCACTCATCAACCCAGAATCCTCACGGGCCCACTCTCCTTCTCTCCAAGCTTGGATTCTCCTTGTCTAACAATGTTTTTGTCTCTTTTTAGAAAAGTTGGACCACTATACCAATTCCCACCAATGAGAATGCAAAGTTAGTGGAGATATGGAGAGCAAGGGTGGAGATATGGAGAGCAAGGGTGGAGATATGGAGAGCAAGGGTGGAGATATGGAGAGCAAGGGTGGAGATATGGAGAGCAAGGGTGGAGATATGGAGAGCAAGGGTGGAGATATGGAGAGCAAGGGTGGGGAACTACTTAGAAGGTGGAGCCCGCAAAAAAGCCATTTCGCGAGGCTAGTTTTCAGAGCAAGAGTGGAGATGCTCTTCGACCGAGTGTCGAGGGGTTCCACCACTGACGAGAGACCACCATAATGAAATAACCTGAGCTCCTCTTAGTGACTTCCTATTCTACTTTGAATGCAACTTGACCTCTTGCACTAACGACTCTTGGATAGGACTATTTCTCGCTTAGAATTACTCTTTGACATCTTTCTGCAAGTTTGTACTGAAGAAAGAATTTGAGGGGCCCACTCCTTGATGAGATTCACCAGAGAACCTCAGAACGAGTTGGACACTGATAAAATCGAATAACAGCGATAGAATCGCTTCAGAATGTGCGAAGTACAAGACCTGCTGCATGTCAAAATCAACAGCGTACAACCGATAGTCCTCCAGTTTCATCACTCCAACACCATTCAATGCTGCATATGATGTATTACTGGGCAGCCTTCATAAACAGCTCATGAATCTTGTATTGCAGGCTGTGGCATTAGTGGCCCTTCCGAATTCTAATCATCTAGCTGTCACATTCTAAAATCTAAATGCAAGCCAGAGCTACACCTGGCTTGTGTAGAGACAGTCGCCGCATCTCCTAACGCTACCGATTCGCGGCTCCACGTCGATGTAAAGATTACGGATTCTCAAATCCGAAAACTCTAAAAACTCCTGTAAGCGACAGCACATCGTTAGGTTTCAATTGATCCAATTATTTAAAATAAATATTCACCCACAGATCTACCATCTCAAGAACAGTGAAGCAGACGTACTGCTCAATTGCAAGAGAAATCAACAGATTTAAATAACAGAATAAGATCATAGAAATAGCATCATATCAAGAGGTAAGCGTAGCATGCCTTCATCAGCTTGATACTTGTTCTTGTCATCAGCAGCAAATGCCAACAGGTTAAACTTTGGATTCCACTCCACGCTGTTCATTGCTGCTCGGCAAGGTATTTGGTACACTGACCGTCCAACATCCACCTCGGCCTGCAGCGCAGTAAATTGCACATGTGAATGAATGTAAACCACCAGTCATGGCAATATGGGAGTCCACGCAGACTTCGAAGAAACGATGATGACAATGAAGACTCGCGTGACAAATAAACACCGAGGAGAAAACATAGACAAAGAGAAACAAGATATAAATGAAAGAAACGAACAAAATTCCGAGCATTCTGAACGGCCCGAAAGCAGTTACGGACGATAATTCCTAAGTTGCCACATTCTAAAAGGCTGCAACATCACGAAAGAACTTTTGTTTGAGGGATCATCTCCGCCACAACTTTGATTTCTAGTATGGCAAGATGAAGACAACTTACGATATCAATAAAAAGATCTTCACTCGCAGAAGCAATATATTGTCCGTCATGATTGAAGCTAATTGTGCGCACGGGCCACCTAAGAAGAAAACATAAAGATATAAGAATGTCAGCAAAGTGACAAACCTGCTGGATATTGATTTGTAATATTCAATCTCATCTTTGCAGATCTGCAATATTCTAGATTCGGAAGATGGATCCTTTTCAAGACCGTTATAAATCAGTGAGAGTTGAAAGAATACAATAAGCCAAGTCTTCAGTGATTAGTACAAAATTCTTCAAGTTGAAATAGTGATCGTCACACTGAAAGTCAATTCTAAGCAGTGTTCTACGAACGAAAAGACAACTAGAAAACCACAAGGAAAAATAGACAAAACTTACTCAAGCTTGGTAAAAGTCCGCACGCACAACATCTCAGAGACATCCCATAGACTAACTAATGCATCTGCACTCCCGACAGCCAGGTACCTGGGACAAAAGTTGCAACCTTCTCTGTCAAACACAGCCCATGCAATTGCCAATCAGGCAAGATGATAATTCAAGGAGTAAAGCAAGGAAAAAGCATCTAGGTTCGAAGAAAAACCTTCCAGTAGGATCGATTGCAATGCAGTAACAACCAGCTGTATGTGCAACCAGTGTTTGTAAAGTCTGTAAAGAGGGGTACTCAAGAACCTCGACAGTCCCTGTGTAATGAAAGCAAAAAGTAAGTCCTAATGACTATGAAGAGGACAAAGATCATGGTAGAAAATTTGTAAAAAACAAACATTCTGCAGATCATAGAAAGGGCAATGCTGCCACTCGAGGCAAAATAGAAGAATTGGACTCCTACACGAAGATCTTTACAAAGAGCTGGACACTAAAATACGGCGATGGAAAGTGCCTTGGGTTAAATATCAACTAACCATTCCCTGTTGTGAGGAAGAAGAGCTCGCCAGTTGTATTCCACGCAATTTCGTTAACCTGTGAAAGCCAAGCGTTGGTCAGGTCGCTACTAATGGCTGACTTACAAATCCGCGTTAATTCCTGATGAACCACAAGCTTCAGCACAATCAGCCAAATGTATACTTAAGGAGATGCAAAATGACGACAAAATACCCCACAAGTACACCAGCTGGTTATAACTAACATACCTCGTAAGTAAATTTGCGTTTCTGGATAGCCTTAAACTTACGAACATCAATAATAGTCAGCTCATCATCCTGCAGTAAATACATAGAGCTTTAACCTTGAGTAAGCAAAGGTCCTTGGTGCCTCTAGTTTCACAAGTATAGGAGCAAGTAATAGAGGGTCCAAGAAGGCTCATTACGAGTGCTTTTGAGATTCTATGAAAAAAAATCACGAATGCATTTCACGAATCTAGATTACAGCCTGTACAAGGAAGAATGCCCAAACAAAGTTTATTCCAACCAAATTTAAGTAGGCAGTACTACAACCTGCCCAGAATGCCACTTTTACATGGCGAAACATGAAACAGCGATGCCGGAACTTACTCGATTACCAACAGCAATGTGACTACCGTCAGGCTTATAGGTAATATTGATGTTCTCTCCACTCAATTCAACTTGTTGAGAGCATTTTCCGGCTGCAGCAAGCACAACCATCATCATATCCATTAAAAACCATCATTCTCCAGCTTAACAGAAAAAATGGAGATGCATCAACTAAAGGGCATGCAGATGAAGAGTGCAAAGGAGACATATGGAGTCACAAGTCTAGTCAAGCACTATCATATCAAAAAATCTCAGGAAAAAGAGCACTGTTTAACAGCTAATAAAAGCAGACGAGGTAGGTAAAGCTAGAGAGTACATTGATAAATACTCACTGCGGGCATCCCAGAGACGCACTGTCTTATCACCCGATGCCGTAGCTAGCAAATCCGCATGCTTGGGGTCCCAACATAGCTGATCAACACTGTCTGTGTGCCCCTTCAATTCCATATCCTTTTGCTTACTCTGTTCCCATAAAACGCCTCTATTAATCAACAAGAACTTAACAAGTCACGTTATTAGAAAAGAGAGGGTACAATGGCGCCAATTATGAAGAAAAGTTCCATACATGTCCATGAGGTTCAATATGCCAGATTCGTGCAGTCTGATCCACAGAGCCCGATGCCAACTTCTTGCCAGAACAATTCCATGCCACTGAATGCACCTGAAGACGTACCAAAAAAAATAGAAATCGATAGAAATCATCAGTAGAAATCCCGTTACAAAGGCCAATGTAGCTACTGTTTGCACCCAGATGATATGAATCGAATGCACATGATCATGAGCCGCTCACAATTCGTCGTCACTCAAGTACATCAATGGAGTCTGGTAAGCTCGGTAACTACCGAATTTATAATAGATAAAACGGACTCTTCCATCAGTAATTTCTGAGAAGGTGCTATTGTCACCCATTGCAGGGAGGTTAGGGTTTAAGAAAATAAAGATTCAACATACCCAACGCTCTCCCTGCTGGAACCAATAACAAAACCCGAAACTGCAATATCCGAGGATCCTCCATCATGAACTCGCCAGAAATGGATGAACAGGGGACAATAAATAAACTAAATAGACGAGACCATCACGCAAATGATTCAATCTAAAATCTCAAGGTCACGGCAGACCACTGAATACAACCAGATCATCATCACTATTGGATCTATATCATCATTATATTTCCGTCAGAATTATTCTGTTTTATTACATTAAGGTAAGGTAGGAGTACCCAATGCGACAAACGCCTAAATTCCACACCCTAAAATCTTGCATATGGATTTGAGACTATGCTCTAAGTCCTCTACCAATAAGGGATACTTTGAGGCATTGGAATCCCCTAGCAATTGCGAACAAGAAGCACTAAAAATTTAGTCAGTCTAATGCTGAGAACTATACTCAGCGCTTCAAATGTCGCGTGTAGGTGTGGCTACCATATTGCTCCCAAATAAGACTTGCATATATGATTTGATGAAGGTCACTGCTGACGAACGTCACAGTAAGTCCAAGTGGAAGCAATATTAGGAGAATTGGAATTTCTGCTTCAAGTAAGTGATTAGTTATATTTAAAGTCTTCTAGGGTTTACATACTGTATTAACACGCCAAAAAATAAAAATAAAACGTACCTTCTTCTTATGACCTAGAAACTCCCGCGTGTGCAAGTTCCTGAACAAGGCTTTTCCAGTAAGAGGAGCGGAAGGAGCCGGCGTCACATCCACTACCTCCGCAGTCGACATCTCCTTCACCAACCGATTCTTCCAGCAGGAATGCTAGGTCAAAATGCAACTCCCCGCTTCAGCTACACCATCAACTCCCTCCTACTCACCAATGCATCCCTAAACTCAAAATATTCAGAAAATACACAGAAATTGTCAGACGACAACAAACAAACTGCAATCCTCTACTCCATGAATGATCCAAACAACAAATCGCTTCAAGCATTCAACACAGGATTTTCAACCTTCACCACCTACCAATACTGTCCTGACTCAATGAAGTGAAATTACTCGATTTGTTAAATTCTAATGAAGAGCGATAGCTTACAAGCTAGCGCAACTTGAAACAATGCTGGTTTCGTTCACAACATATGCTGGATTCGAAACTGAAACTGAAACCGAGGCTTGTGGATTCTTAAACTGCATCGCAATTGAGCGCATTAGGTAATTGCCCGTCAAGATGACCATAATGACATAAATTTGGAGATTGAAATTCATTCTCCGGCATTAAATGTTCCAAATTCGACTTCCAAGATTCACAATATGAATTCTGAAGAAACTGATCCGGCGGATTCCGCTATGAAGCTACAGACTGACATTGCCCGAAGCCCGAAGGTTTTTGTCATCGTAGCAAATACCAAAATCGCACGAAAACACGCACGGAATCGGAAACAATGCAGATTGTCGAAACAAACCTAAAGGAAGATGAAATTGCTCCAATGCCACACGAAATGTCCGTCCTCGCGCAACTCCAAATTCAAGCAAAGACTATAATCAGCAGAATAAAATGGGGTCAGCCCAAACCCTACGACTGGAATAGCCGGTGGCTTTTGGATGATTTTCAGAAACACAGTAGAGGATGTAAAACTGCATTTTCATCCAAATTTATTTTTTGAGAGAATTTTTTGAGTTTTTTTTTTTTAGTGCATGGTGGTGGAAATTCTCTCATTGAATGTATTATTGACTTTTCTATACAAGAAGATGCTAAAAAAAGGATCACTAAAGATGCTTTTCTACTGTATTTTAGCAACTGCTATCTCCTCGTTCTACTTGATCTGAAAGTTAGGCATGAAATTGTTGATTTTGAGTTTAATTAATGAAATGAACCTTACTTGGCCTAGTTTCTATTCCATTTTGAAAATTTGAAAATTTGAAAAATTTGTAAAATCAACAATTTATTGCAATTTGAACTTTGGGCCCATGAGATTGGTGTGTTGATTTTTTAATATTAGAATGACACAGAACTTTAGTTCACACCATCATATTGTATATTATGATATATGCTAATGCAGAAAATTCTAGGATTTTAAAGCATACCTTGTATTTGCTATGAATAATCATTATTTTCTCTTAAGAAATTCACAAAGATTTCAATATTTTATGAAAAAATCCACAAATTTCAAGATTTCTAGAGAATATATGATTGTATCTCTATAAAATAAAATAAAAAACTTCTACCCAAATATATGGAAAAATGGAGCATATAAAGCAATGATTTTCAAGACTTTATTATGGTCATTGGATTTGTCGTTTTAGGGTTAATTATCAAATTCATTGTTGAACAAAATCTACAAAAAACCAAGATTTTATTTTAAGTCACAAGAGGCTCTTGATGTTTGTAGAATATTATTCTAAAATGAGTGCATGGTTTCCATCAAGAACCGAATTGCATCATGTACAATACATTAAGTTACGAATATCAAATAGAGAAATTGACCTAATTGTGAAATCAAACATATTGACACTGATGAAGAATTTACAATAAAAAAAATGAGTAAAGTTCTTAGATATGCCACAAATAGATCAACAAATTTTAACTTATGTCTTTGTTATTTGTTAATGGTATATGTACATCATTAAATTAAGTTCAAGTTATATTGGTTTTATTTTATTTTATTCAATAAAGCATGTTGTTTCCAAAGAATGTAATATTCATAAATAATTTTATTTTTTTTTGTTTTGGAAGTATAATTAACCAAACAAAGCTTGTCACATTTAGTTTCTAATTTGCTAGAATTTCTCTTGTTAAATTCCAAAATTCAATATTTTATTACATTTTGAAAGATGAGAGCCTATAACTATACTTTTAAATATAGAATGACATTAAATTTTGGATAGTAGTATGATGTCCTACACTATATTATATGCTACTATGACATTGGTTTACTTTTCAAGTAAGGTTGTACTCAAATAGCTTCCTCACATGTACTCCCTTTGTCCCGAAATAAATTCGGAATTTCTAAAAATACTTGTCCCAAATTAAATTCGAATTGTCAAGAAACCAACTTTCTACAACTTAATCGACAACAACTGAAGCTAGTTCAAACACCCTAAAGCGAAAAAATTCACAGATACCACATTCCAGAGACTATATAGCAATTTGATCCCTGCAAAGGGAATTGAAACGCAACCTTTTAGTCTCTAACCAACCAAAGATGATAAATTCAACCCACAACCGTGTACCACAACTGCTAATAACAAATCTTTTGTTGTGAATTTCCTTGAGTTGAATTATAGGACATTGTCAGAATTGAATAGAGAGGACATCATCAGACTTCACTGCACTGGAGTTGTTTGGAAAATGATCCAAATGAGTAGTATAAGAGTAGTTCTAGAAAGGAAAAAAATTTGTCAATTTTGCCACTTGTTTCATCATGCGCCACTTCATTGCTAACTTCCATTCTTTTACACCTTACTAGTGGGGTTGACTAGAAGCTACAGTACCTATACAATTCCCTGAAAATAGGAATAGCTCACACGTTAATCTAGCCATCTTTAGGAAACCTTGGATTTATTTCGGGACAGAGGGAGTAGCTTTTATCAATACAAACCTGCATCATGGTCAATTATTTAAGTTTCCTAGTTTTCTACTTAGTCTTGGTTGGGCCTAGTGTTTTTTTTAGAGCAACATTTTGCTCACAAGCAATACAAATCTTCTTGAGGGATTATTAGGCAATATATTCCCCCATTTTCAGTGGATGCAATTGTTGATTTGCTATACAATTTAATGACAATAGCGCTATACCGTACGTGAAGGTCTGATTCGGCAGTGAAGTGCCAAATTAGTTTCTTTTTCAGGCGCGAAGGGATTTGGCGGGGGGATATTCTACGATATTCCAGAAGTTCACTTGTAATCTTCCAAAATTTTCACTTGTAATATTTTCAAAAATTTAGACATCCCAAGAAATACTTAATTTATGTCTGAATCTGACCTTCACGTAGGGTATTTTGAATTACTGTACAGTACACTGTAAGAAAAAATTTGCTCATCTTGAACGTTTCATCCATTTCCGTGGATGTAAACAACTGCACCACTGAGAACCTGCCATTTATATTTCCTGGTTTTGGTTTCACATTGGTTGGGCCCCGTGAAGGGCGTTCCAAAAAAAAGGGTATGCCGGTACGTGTACCCAGCGCACGGTATTCTTTAGTAAAAGGCGAAAGAATAGTTCGCTCTGTGCTGAGTACCCGGCTGTGTGCTCTTACCGTCTCAGCCAGGAGCCTTTATACTAGGGTAGCGACGTTCCCTGTGCAATGCTTATGGGTTATATGCGTTGGGAGATTTTCAGAGGAGCTCTCGTGAGCTTTGTGAAAAGGTCACTTCTCTTTGCTCCTGGCTGGTGAGCTGTTCGTATGAGCCGCCTTGCACCAGAAGCGAAATGGGACAACAGTTTTACTGAGTGACGAATCTGTGAATAATATTTTCACAAGTAAATGGGGGCATTTCTTATTGTTTTCTACAGTCCAAGGAAACCGTCAACCTCGTTGCCTTCAAAAAGAGAAGTCAGTCAATAGATTGCCGAAGAAGAGCATGCTATGAGGTAACTACGCCTAAAATTGCATGAATAACGTTTGTGGCATAACTGATATGCTTTAAGAAATGAACAAGTTCGGCTTATCGGTGAAGGACTATGAATCAAAATGCAAGTGGTTCCATTATTTTTGGAAGCATCATGAGTTAGTTACAAATTTTTAAAGGTGCAAGGTGTAGCATGTGAAAAGTGTCATGTGGGTGATGCCAAAATCCATTTGATGCATTGTACAAAATGACACTAGTAGTATCGGAACATGTCATAGTGAAGAAGTTGAAACAAAAGAAAGTGCACCCAAAATTGACCACTTGTAAGCGGTCACCACCTCCACAATACCATACTAAAAATAGAGCTGCTCACTACCCAAAATGACCCCCAATTCCACCTTATACTTGTCCTTGTAACACTCACCGTTTTGAGTATCCTCCCTGTTTAGTTTCCCTTCAAAATTAGGGGTCGGTTTTCAGGAGTGGTTACCCTACAGGAATACTTTAGGCATCCAGTGCAAGAACAGATACAGTGCATTCATGTACAGATGAGGGCGATATAAAAAAAACATCTGCGATGCTGATTGTTTTGAAAATCATTTTTTGAGTTTCTATTGTCCTAATCAGTTCGAGTTTGTGAACTAAAAGAGGCACAACTGGCCTCTAGCCTGACCTAAACTGTGCTCCACATTCTACAGACGTTGTGGACCTTAAACATCGCAGAGATATGACCAAACTTTATGTTCAGAGCAGAATGAACGCTAGTCTGTTCTCTATTCAAGCTTACCGAAACTACCATGTCCGTTGACCAAAAAATTCTGCTTGCGGATGATTAAGCCAGACCCCAGTAGGATTTGTGCAGATGATATGCGGGCAATTTTCCATTGCATGCATTTAAGCTACCTAACGTGATAACTGTGCGCATATCCACATCACCCTTCCAAAATGCTGATTCCACATGTTGGAGGATCAGCAGGTGTTCTTCAGTAGTAGCACCGTGCACTCAGTAAGTTAATCTTCGTACTCCATGTTGAGCAAGAACCTTCAAGCTCTCTTTCGTGAGAAAACTGCAGCCTCGCATCTAGTTGTTCCACCCCTTCCAACATTAGAAGAGGCTTGTTTTCTTCATGATCCTGTAAAACTCTTCCTCGTTGATTTCGCCGTCGCCTGTTCACGAGCAAGGGCAATCACAGAACTAAGAAATGGAAAACGAACAAACGATCTGTCATGACAGTGATTTAAAACTACAAGAAAACTGAACTCATGGATTATAATTCCAGCAAGAATATTCATCAAATTCATCAAGATAACAAAAAGCAAATTTGCGAAGCATACCATCGCGATCGGCTTCATCAATCATTTCCTGCAGTTCTTCATCAGTCATGTTCTCCCCCAGCTCCTTTGCAACTCGCTTTAGGTTTTTGAATGAGATCTTACCCTGTTGTGATACACATGGCTTAAATAATTGGTGCAACAAATATTCTGACATAATTGACCACTGTAATGCTTCCATTACATTCCAATTTGCTTCTAAACCTCGAGCATATTTAATTGTAAAAACTGGGAATATCCATGCTTTGAACATGGATACTTCCATCAAACTTGGATTCTTCATACTATCCACAAAGTGAAGAATGATCTACTTGGGATGGCTCATGGTGAACAAAACTAACGACTTTGCTTTGAATAAATAGTGGTTTGATGATATACGTTCTAAGCAGTTCAAAAATCCAAGAAACTCACAGTTTCATCATCGTCAAAGAGACGGAAAGCTTTCATGATTTCCTCCTTGGAATCGCGTTCACCCATTTTTGCTGTCATCATCTGTAAGAACTCTTCAAAATCGATAGTACCACTTCCATCTTTGTCAATGTCAGCGATCATCTTCTTGATTTCCTGGAATACACGTAATCATACAAAAATTAGGACGAGTCCTAAATCTGTATCAACAAATCCCTCGACTCTACGTTTCAGTTTTCAATGGTCTTGATCGAGATTCCATAATATCCCTTGAAGAACTAAAATCCCGTGGAAACATCAAACAAGAACAGCAATAGCAAAGAATTTGTTACAGCAGCAGGTTAATAATCTCTGCCAGACTTCAGAAAGCAAGCAAATTCCAGAACTCAAAAGCAGAGAAGCCATCAACTGACCTCTTTTTTGGGTTCAAATCCAAGAGCCCTGCCACATACAACCGACGATTAACAGTCGCTTGAGGTCAACCACTCAGTTCCAGGGACCCTTTATTCAGTAAATTACTCTTATGCAACAATTTTGATAGTTCTCCATACAACATAATAAGATACCATAGTCAGCATCAAAACTAGAGTAGAAGGAGGAATTGTGTTACCTCATGGCCACTTTCAGTTCCTTCGCGTCAATAGTTCCTACACACCATGGACACGAAGGCAAACTTATCGATCGGTAAAAAAAATGGTAAGAATCAATAACTTCGAGGTTGTTACAGTTATAGTACATAATAAAGGAATCGATCCCACACACATACCAGAGCCATCTGTGTCAAATAGGTCAAAGGCTTCACGGATCTCTTGTTTTTGATCTTCCGTGAGACCCTGAGACCGCCCCTTGTTCTTATCCCGCCTCGCGGTACCCATGCCTTTGCGGAAACTCTGCAGTGCACAGGCAAAACCTCATCATCAACAGAGTAAACCCACTCAGTGCATGGGGGGTAAAGGGGAGTTCCCGAAGGCACAGACAGGCATCCTATCCTTACCGTACTGGCCTGCAATTACAAAGAGCAAAGGCGCACTCTTCAGCCAAAGCAACCCAAAGCTGGAAACCACATGTGTATTCCAGAGCTTTGGGTTACTCAAACCATCATCGAAACCCTACTTCGCGATTCCGAACAAACAAACATCACAAGCCATACTCACCATGGTTGCAGTAACGATTTGCCGACAAGTTCCTCGATCTCCTTGAAACCGCAAATTTCAGAAGCGCCTCGAATTTGACCACGCGAGCAAGCCCCTGTCAAAGCACAGATCAGTAGTAATCTGCAAAGAAAATGGCGAAGAGCGAGCTTAAAAAAATGCACAACTTAGCGAGGGTTACGCCAAGAACGGACAAGGCATGTTAACCGATTGCCTCATTGGCATCCTTGAACGCACAGAAAAAGGGGTTTCGTCGATGATTTTCATCCGTGAATGGTCGCGGTTGCCGACATTTCAAACGCGCATGGATGCCGGCTTCATGGACTTCAGGGTAACCCCTAAGAGCAGCCCCACAGCAACACGGTAAAGCAACACTGTAAAGGTTCTGCACCATTGATGTGCACAATAGTAAATGCAGGAGGCACCAAATTCTGGTGTCGACAAAACTGCCTGAGTGACCATATATGGTCGATCTGAAATTTCAGGCTCATTTTGGTATGGGCAGTTAAATTCGTTTGACCGTTTTAAAAAAAAATTCGGGCAATATTCAAGGTTAACTATTGAAAACTTTCATTTTTCAATGCAAAAGGTAAACATTTGATTTTTTGAGAGGTCTTGAAAGCCATATATGTCCATTAGTGGAAGTGTAAAGCTTCCTAATTTTACTTCATTTTCCAACTTTTGCCAATTTCACTTGATTTGAGATCTAAATACTTGTACTTCTCCATTTGCTTTGAAAATGGTCCCAATGGAAAGAGTAAAGTGTTTTCATGATTTTCACCATTGAAAATTTAAACATGCAAGTGTTGATTTGGAGTTATTTGCGATTTATACTTATAAAAAAAATTGCATTTCACCAATTGCAAGTTGGATTGTGTAATAAATTTGATAGCTTTTCATGTGAAATTAAGTTTTTTGAAAGTGAATTTTAGTGTGCTAACATTATTTGTAGTCATTCATGTCACTTCCCATCCCAAAAAACTTTTATATGCAAATTTCTAAAACATTGTGGGGAGGGCAGCATACTAAAAATAGAAAGCATACATTTCTCTTGTTATATTCTCACAACTCCTATGCAATTTCGAACTCAAAATTGGTTTGTATACTAATAATCAAGCTCTTTAAACATCTTTACGGTTAGATTTTGAACAAAATACAATTTGCTTCATTGGGGTTAACTGTAAGCCCATGCTCTTTTTTCATAGTCAAAACACACTTGAAAAGGCTTGGGCATTTAGGGGTTAAATAAAACCTTAACGAGTTATTATTTTAGTAGTTATTATTTTTGGAAAATTCTCTTTGAAGTTTAGTTTTAGCGTAAACAATCCAATTTTGGAAATGAATGATTATGATTTTTCTACTCAAGATTTTGTGCAAGGGTGTCCATTGGAAATCTTTTGATTTTCTAGTGTAGAGGGCTCTTGGAAATGAGCCTCAAATACACTAGAACTTGGAGGAAAAAACACATTAGAAATTGATTTAAAAAAACTGTAGTCAGTAGATTTTGAGAAGACGTAAATGGATGTTATGTCCTTTAACCCCATATTTTTTTTGGTGACCAATTTTTTAGTTTTGACGTGTGAAAAGAGGATTAAAAGACTTCAAATCACTTTCACAATTTTTAAACCCTCATGATCAAACATTATAATCTTTCAATCCATAGATGATATTGATGACTTTTATTTCTTGTGTGATCTCTAACATGTCTACTTTGATTTTGTACAGTTCCATTTTTTTAAACGATAAAACTTATCAAAATGTTGTATTTTTGTTCAATTTAGAGCAAATCCCAAGAAGCTCAAAAAGACTTGGGCATTTAGGAATTAAGGTAGTCTGCTCTTAAAGTGACAAGAGCTGATTGCATTTTGGGGGAAGCTAAACTATTTGAAACAACTTTCAATAAATATTCATGGGAAGAAAAATGGAATTGGCAAACAATCCAAGTAGTTTCATATTTTTTGGACCTTCGTAGAATTGATTATTAATTTTTGAAGTTAAAACATAGTAGTTGTTAAAAGTCACCAATTTTTGAAACATACACTATTGGTACAATGAAAAAAGCAAAAATGTACCTCTATGTTAGTGGATGCTTTTAGAGCACCCTACCTTACCATAAGAAGGTAAGTGCACCCATAATCAATACCAAGGTAGGAAGCCCATTATGGACCCCAACCTAATTCAATGCAAACCTACATTTGTTCAACATTTTAGAGTATTGAGCATACTAAGGGTGGAATTTCATGCACCTGGAATTGGAAAAACTTTTATATAAGAAACAAAGAAAAATAAATCAGGATTCTACTTGGAAGTATGCAATAGTTGCAAGAAGGAAATTGGAATTTTGGACCAACAAAATTTTTGTAGGAAGTTTGTAAAAAAGAGGGAAGATAAATTTTGACTTTCAAAAACTATTTGTAATAGAGAACTTAAACTTTTTGGTTGCTTTTAGTTTGAAAACAACAATGCAAAACTACTCCTAAAATATTTTTCTCCCTATTTACATAGAAGCAAAAGCATAAAGAATCACAACATTGAAGACAATTTCAATTCTAGGAAACTTCCAATTTCTTTCTCGAATAAGACACAATATGATTGTTCACTCTTGTTATTGTTAAACATGAGTTATTTTAATTGAATCTTATTGGCAAGGGAATGAGAGGTCCTACACACTTTTGCATGCATTTTTTGATCACCCTATAAATCATTTAAGAAATTTTAGAGTTGATTGTCTCCAAGTTCACTAAAGATTGGCACTCGGCTCTCTCAAAATTTTGAGTTTACATTATGTATATTTTGTATCATCAATATCTAGGTTGTTCTTGAGTGTTGTTATTTGGTCCAAATGTAGGAGTTGCATTTTAGGTAGAAATGATTATGGGTGCATATATTTTAATTGGTAATGTATTGCACAATCGACTTATGTAGATTTTGGTGCAATACAAATACTATTGAATATAATGTCAAGGATAATGTTTATCCTTTGAATATAAGATCCCATTGTCTATGTTATGTATAATTCTAATTAATATTTTTTAAATCCTTTTTTTATTCAAATGTTATTAAAAAAATATGTACTAAGAAAATCTAGAATGTTCTTCTAATTACAAGCAAGACGTATCAAAATGAAGACAACTATTTAATAGTAACCATCCTTTGATGCTTATTTAGACACTTTGAAGTGTGGTTTTATTAATTTTTAAAGCTCTCTAGAGTCCATACTAGATCTAGATGATGAACAAAGTGCATTAAACCAATGTTTTGACCAAATAACTTCTCATTCATTGTTATTGATTTTTCCTTCTTTAAAAAATAATCTTTTTTTATGATCAATTCGATGAAATTGATATAAATAATATTTTGTATTAAGATTTAAGCAAAATTTCCAAAAAACAATTTAAGCATTGGTGGATTAATTTCTTTTAAACTAAGATAGTTCAAACTTCCAAATTTTAAAGAGAAGTTCTAAAATACAACTGAGAATAATAATTTGATGGACCTACTTACTCAAAAGTTGCAAAAAATGTCCTATAGGCCATATCAATACAATTGAATTTACCACTACACAAACATTTATTTATTTATGAAATTTGAAATTAAAATTAAATTGAAATTTGCTTCTAGAATTGATTGTAGATTTAATTTGATGAATTTTTGATGAATTTTTCCCAATTCAAAATACTAAGATATTTACAAACAATTGAATGGATGGAAAAACAAAAGTTTGTGTATAAGAAACATGCTTGCAGTCATTCATTATTCAAAATTTTAAAACCTAGACCTCCATTCTTAAACCCCTAAAAGTTCCTTGTCCCTACTTTTTTCAAGAGGGGAATACATAAAGGAACATTGATCTAGAGCTTTATAGGCCAATAAGTTATAGCCTTTATTGAGTGTGTCTGTCTTTTGAGTGGATAGTAAGGATTTTCACTCATGGATATTCAATCTGATTAATCCTTGAGATTGATTTTCAGATTAATTTTTCCACCTCACCCCCCCCCCTTTACTTGTATTTTTTGTCCCAAAAGTCCCCTTTGCAATCGATATGGAATTATGTGATTTTCGTATGTATATTGTCTGTATTTGTATTTGAACATCAATATCCATATTCTACATGTATGTATTTAGTATCCAATATCATATTCACTATCCATATTCAGTATTCAGATTGACAGCAGTGGAGGGGGTCTTGTTTTTTTTATAAACTCATTAGACGGCTAGGAATTTCCAGGGCGGGGGGGTTGGCAGAACGTTCCCATCAGGGCTTTTTTTTTGGCGAAATTTCGTCAGATTCCAACTTCCTCTGACAGATTTCCGCCACTGTGCCTAGCTCCCTCCAAATATTGACCAGCAAACGGAGGGCACAGAGAGGCTCCACTATTCATCTACAGTGCGAAAAAAAAAGTCCTGGTTCCCATCATGACATGAGCGAGTATTCTTGTATTTCACTCATACAAAAAATAAATCCAAGGTTGTGGCGGGCTTCAATGGATAGTTGGCACTTCAATCTACCGTTCACATTTTCTCTTGGGAAGTGGGGACCAAAAGCAGACGGTCTTGTAATCACAGGAGATACTGGCCTTAGGAAAATCCAAAGTTAAGATTTTCATTTTGTAAGTTTTCTCTTTCTTGTCTATCCTTGTATAAATTGATTTAGAACTATACACACAAATCATGAAGCATTGAGTGACATTCTAATCACATCACCAAAAAAAATACAAAATTTGTCCTCTCAACACATGTGGATGCACTTCATCTGTTTCACAATGGTTCCTTCAAATAATTTAGAAATGATTTGTAATCCACCAAGTAGATGTCACTTAGAAATATGGACCTTACGTTTAAACAATGGATGAAAGCAAATATTTCAAGTATACAAATTTTTGGTTTTAACATTTACTTGCAATCACCCCTCGATATCTATGTTACCTCTGGATAGACATTAATACTACTTTAGAGGGTGCACTATATATCAAATGACCCCATGCAAGCAAAGAATACATATAAAATGGAGGTTTGAAACAATAGACATATTCTAAGAACATTCCATAAAAATGGAACATTTTTATGTATCCTCAAACTATTTTCTAAATAAAAAATTGGAGACTATATTAGAACTACTTGGTTTTCTAAGTAGTTGATTTTTTTATAGTTTTTGAACTAAAAAATCCTATCCTTGCTCTCACTTGGTTTTCAATACTTTCACATAGTGACCTTACTAAAGAATGATACTATTTTTTTTGTCTTATGAGTTTGTTCTTTGCTCGCATGCATTTTATATCTGATTCTCATTTCTATATTTGAAACTCTTACAATAGTTTTTTAACATTTGTGTGATACAATAGATTTTTTAAACTTTAAAAAAAAAATTTATAGCTTAAAAAGTACATGTCTATTCACCTTAGATTCTTAGAAGGTCATTTTTCCAATTTAAAAAAATGCTCTCTTCAAAAGCAATTTTTTTTCATTTTTATTCAAAAGCAAGGCTCTCTTTAATAAATACTCCATTTCAAGTAAAATAAAGACCTTAAAAAATGAAAATGGAACTTAAAATTTTGAAGGTCCATAATGGAAAAAGAAATTCTAAAAACTCAATCTATAAATATTATCACAACTAAGGAATTTCAAATTTTGGTTTCAAATTTTATTGCAAAATTATTGGTCAATGTAGTAGTAAGTGAAACCATATAGACATGCTCTATATATGGATTATATTTCACAAACTTTGTTTTAAAGTCATTATTTAACCCTATAAGCATTGGCCCATGACCACTAATTTCAAGTCTCAATTGTCATTATTTATTCTATTTGTCGCCATTTTGCAACTAGATATGAATGAAAAAATTTTAATTTATTTTTTAGAGATGAAATCATATGTCTATTTCAAGTTTTAAAAAATTCAAATTTTTTGTGAATTTTTTGTGAAATTACTATGAATTTTTTAAGAAAAAAATGAAGAAAATTCATATCAAATACAAAATATATCCAAAAAATATGAAAATTTCACCATAGATGTATATTATAGTATAAAACATCATGGTATAAACCAAAGTTACCATGTCTTTTCAAAATTAGAAAATCAACAACCATGGTTATAGTCCCAAAGTTCATATTGCTATAAAATATTGAAATTTATGAATTTAAAAAAAAATTCAATTGGAGTAGAGACTAAATTTGGTAAGCTTTGTTTCATTAGTTGGACTAAAATTCAAAAAACATCATTTTTATGGCTTAAATTCACATCAAGAGAAAATAGCAAGAAATGGCCCAAAACTTGAAAATTGCCAAATATGACACTAATGTTCATCAAATTGGTAGTTTTTTGATGATATTGACAATGATAATTTAATTTTGGGGGGATTTTTTGGATCCATTATGTGCATCCTGAACTCCAATCTTTGGACAAGAAAATTGAATTTGAAAACACATTATAGGGTTGCGAAATATAAATCGAATGCATTGTCTAATTCAACAAATATTTCAAATGCAAGGGCTTTAAGATATAACAACAGTCAATGTTGCAACCTGTACTCTTTCTACAATAGCTAATGCAATCCCATGTTCTCAGTTCCCCCCCAAAATTCAAATATGGTGAGGATTGTATGTTTGGCAAATTGTTGATATTTTAAATTCTATTAATGTCAATTTCCTTCAATTTTTGTGTACAACAATTTGAAATGATGTATACCAATATTTAAGGCACAAAAAAAAAAGAGTTTTAAAAACAAATTGACAAAATATAAAGTAGTTACAAATTATAGCGTACAAAACCGAGTTTTAACATCGCTAACTTTGGAATTAATTTTCTTTCATATCACAACTAGTTTTTTTTTTAAACTTCCATAGTAATGTGTTACATGTCGAAGGGTTGCTATTATGTGAGCATAGGAGTGTGAGCCCACAAGCCTAGAATACTATACACCTATGTTATAGGTGAATATACTACAGAAATCATCTATGATTATAGTGTACATATGTTACAAACACCCATATTATAGGTGTTTATGATACATACACCTTCTATAGTGTGTGGTATCTATATTATAGGTGCCTATATTGTAGGCTCAATGCTCACAAGCTCGCATTCTTGGGCTCACATATTAGCACTGTTGATGAAAAAGTTTCAAATTTGTACTCGGTTTTGTTTATCAGTGTATTTGTAATGATAGTAATTACAAGTTCTAATTTTACACCAAGAAAAAGATAGCAATATTTAGAATGAGTCGTTTAGAGTAATCCACTGATGATGTTTTAGGCATTTTGGGTTAATTGTAAACCCACCTCAAAAAACCCTGAAAATTTGAAGCAATGCAAGCCGTGCGGATAAACAATCGTTACCAAAACGAACGAATCTCATCCAACGACATCCACCATTTCCCGTCCAAAAGCGCACCCCAGATAAAAGGGCGGGACCTCCCACCCCGTCGAAACGTAGGGCCATCCCCACCCGACCCGACCCGACCCGACCCGACGGATGACCCGGGATGAGAGGCTTGGGGAGGAGCGGAAGGCGCTCCTACAGCGTTGCGTGATCTGCTCGCAACGACGCAACGAGCCCATCACCTCCTCCGATGATGCACATCACCCTAACACACACCCCAACACACACTCAACTCATCTCAATTCCACACCCAAATCACTCGATTCCCCTTACAATCCTCCAATTCTACACCTCCACATTCCCCCTCGCAATCCCCCAATTGCTCTGGCGCACGGGCTTGGAACAGATTTGCTTCGAATTGGGGTGACGACTTGGTACGATGTCGTCGCCAAGGGATTGAGAAGACGGTGCGCAACTTGGGTTTTTGATTAGGCAGGGTGTGGTGGGAGGCTTTCGTTGGGCAGCAGGCAATGTGCTCTTGTAGCCATGGTGTGAGTACTGCTGCTGCTGCCATGGCTTCGAGCTCCTCCCTTCAACTGCGCTTGTGCGCGTTGCCTTCATCGTCCACCGTTATCATCCCGTCAAGGATTCTCCACCCGCCGAATTCAAGCGTTGCGCGGTGCACGGGGTCGAGGATAAGCTTCGCCACGCTCCGGGAGGATGTGACTATCAGTCGACAACACCTGCAACAGGAATCTTCGTCGTCCTCGTCGTCGTCGTCGTCTTCCTCAGAGCAGCAGCAGCAGAACGGTTATGCCGCCTCGGGGAATCTGAATGGGGCAGGGGCAGGGACAGCAGGGGCTTTAGGGGTGGAGAGACCGAGGAATGGAACCCTGAATGGGAATTCTGGCGCAGGCAGGGAGCTCGTGGAGGAATTTCTGTTTACGCAAGACTATTTGGAGTCTTTAGATTATGATTCAGTGGTGGGCAAGAGTAATGGGAGGATCCCTTCTGTGCGGCGCAAGATTTGGGTGAAAGTTGATGCTTCAGCTACGCGATTGAGACCGAAATTGGGGAGCAGTAGTACTGCCAATGTGGGGAAACGGGAACGCAAGGGGGGACGCGTGTTGCCGGCGTCCATTGCTGAAGTTCTGCCGTTGAAGCCCGAGACTAACATCAAGTTTTACGTCGATTTGTATGCGTCGTTGTTGAGGGCGGGCAGGTATTTACCGAATTTGTCACTTCACTCCTTGGAAAGCTTTTGAGCTAAACCCTCAAATACAAATGCAATTACTGAAACCCCTGTTTAGGTCTTCAGCTGAGTAAGGTAGAGACTCCATTACCCATACAGGACATTAGAGGCTCCATTGACCATACAGGGGAGCTTTCATTTGTTCTAAGTGTGAAAGTACTCAATCTATTGACATTTCGGTTTGTGATATTGATTATTACCTTTCCACAAAGTAAATGTGCAAAATTGTAGATGGTGCAAGTTTCTAGATTGTTGTAGGAAAAGGTTCAAGGTTCAACTGTGTGGCGAAGAGAACCTCTCCCTTACTTAATGTTGAATGGACACTTTACATTAGTTTAGTCTGAATGCGCAGTTTTGAATTGGAGGATTGAATGGTGCAGGATCAAGGACTGTCTTGTGCTGTTGAGTGAAGTGGACAAAGTGGGGAAACTCGGTTCGATGAAGGTATTGTGGATGCTGCTACACTGATCGCTCTATTTTCGTTACCCTTGTTAAGGTTATTTTTTCCAAATTTGTTGTGGCTTTTGAGATGATGACGGGTGCGATGAGATCAAGGAACTGAAGTATCGTTTTGTGTAGGTGAATCACTCGAGATTCTATGAAGCGTGTAAAACGAGAGGATCTGTGGAAGATGCATTCATTTTTGTGAAGCTGATGCGACGTTATTCCACGTTACACCATTTCACAATGCTCCTGTCTGTCTGTTGTCATGCAAAAGATATCGATGGTGAGCGGTTAGTTTATTCCTTTAGATTGCACGTGAATAAGAAGGCCAAGTTGAGGCTACTTTGATATCAGGATGTGCTCAAGCCGGTTTATTTTTTCTGGCGGTCGTTGGATACTTGGCAATGGAGAGGGAATATTAATCTGAAACATTTTGTTTGACAGGAGCATTGCGGGTGCTTGCTTTCGTAGAAAACAGTGGTTTGAAAGCGGATTGCATGTTCTACACGACGCTTATCTCTGCATGCTCGAAAGCTGGAAAAGTGGACCTTCTCTTTCAGGTGTGAACCGGCGAACCTTTTCTGTTGGTCTGTTGACATTTAAGTACTGGAAGAAGGTGGCTTTCTTGAAAAGATTACTGAAAAATCTCTTTGAAAATGGGCATAACAAGTCATCGTTGACTTAGAAGTTACACAGCTTGTGAGCTTTAAACCTTGCACAACGGGTGTCCCTCAAAGAGTGTTCAACCCGTGCCAGATATACCACGAAATGGAGTTGCATGGAATTGAAACCAACGTTCATACTTTCGGAGCCATGATTGATGGGTGTGCTCGTGCTGGACAACTGCCCAAAGCCTTTGGTGCCTATGGTATAATGATATCAAAGGTAATGTTCGTTGACTCTCGAAGGACCAAGATTTATGGTTTTAGAATGTTCATTTCGATTGGTCTAATTGTGAAAATTATAATCCAGCTGAAGCCGATTTTTATCACTGAAGAACTTTGCTTTTGTTGGGAAATAAAATAAATAATTTTTTCCAAGAAATCTCTATATGACCTACTCAAAGCTGCTGAAAAAAAGCATGAGTCCCAATTTAGGTCTCTCGGTCCTGTAGGGGTTAAGCCGTTCATCTGATCTTACTCTTTCCCTCAGGTGTGTGATCGTTGAATTACCAAACCATAGTTTCAAATGCTTTTCTTCCATGCTTTTCTACCAAGATATTCTTTTGGGATGTAAAATAACTTGGATAAGTTCTGAATATTGTGTATGCAGGATGTGAAGCCCGACCGAGTTATATTCAATACGCTTATACATGCTTGTAGTCGGGCTGGAGCTGTTCAAAGGGCATTTGATGTTTTAACAGACATGAAATCGGAAGCAACACCTGTGAAGCCAGATCACGTCACGTATGGTGCTCTTATTTCTGCTTGTGCCCGTGGAGGAGAGGTACCATCCGAAATTGTGTTTCTGATCAATACTTGCACGTTGTCTAGAATCTCAACAAAGTGTGTGTTTGATGTACTCTGATCATGAGACTAGCTCACAATGATATATATTTGTATCGGTTGAGTGTCACACATCACGAAACAGATACAGGCGATCTGACGCAATGCAATTTTTTATGGTTACAGGTGGCCAAAGCCCTTGAAGTTTATCAGAGCATGCGCGAAAGCAATCTGATAGGTTCTCCCGAATGCTACACTGCTGCTGTGCATGCATGCAGTCAGAATGGTGACCTGGATTACGCTCTGACGGTGTATGACGATATGAAGAAGGATGGAGTGAAACCAGATCAGGTACCTTAAGCTTAGCTTTGGATTGTGAGGTTCTCCTATATCAAATAAGTGTTTCTTCGGTCCTCATGTTACGGGTAGTTTGAAATAATTTTGTGTCGATGCCCAGAACAAAGGATGTTGTATTGATCACTGCTGTTAATTTTATTTTGAGCAGGTATTTTTCAGCGCGTTGGTAGATGTTGCTGGCCATTCCAAAGACATTGATAAGGCCTTCAGCATACTCGACAACATGAAGAAGGAGGGCATAATGCCCAAAGCGATTGTCTACAGCTCTCTTATGGGGGTCTGCAGTAATGTAATTCACCAAAAGCCGTCTCTTTGCTCTTAACCTAAACGTTAATCATTGCTATATGACACCAGTGTTTCGAAGAGGCTCCTGGTTCTCTGTGATATTTCGTATTTTGAAATGCCTTGCTTCGATGAGGAAAACTCAATTAAAAATGCCTTCAAATTGGTCTATGACTTTCGTACAAAGAGTTTTTGTTCCAGTGTCATGGCGTAGTTTAGCAAATTTGAACTTTAGAAGATTCTGTGGCGTTCGGACATTGTGTGCTGTACCTTCATTGGTTTCTTTGGTGCTTCTTGCAGCTAGGGAATTGGGAGAAGGCACTTAAATTATACGAAGGCATTCGTTCTTCTGGAGTGCAGCCAACAGTGTCAACGTTTAATGCTCTCATGACAGCTCTTTGTGAGTTATTCAGCCTGTTGCTCTGTCATGAGGATTTTTTTTAACGCTTGTATAAGAAGAAATTCATGTTAGATGTTGCCGTCCGGCTCTATGTTCTCGTGCCTGACATTTTCTTTGTGTTCCATGTGTTCCAAGAGTTCTATGTCCAATCAAACCTTGCTCACTGGCACCAGAAGATAGAAAATCACGTGGTATACTTTGTGGATCTTGGCCATTTTTTATCACAATGACACATGGAGAATAATATATATTCTCTTTTGGGGAATAAATTGAGAACTCAATAACAAAATTTGTGATTTTTCTCTAGTGTATAAAAATTAATATTACTCCAATTTTAGAATATCTGTCCGGCAACGTGCAACTTTGATGTTGCAATTCGTCTTAAATCTTGTCCAATCTGCAGTACTGATTGCCACTGACATATAGTCTTTTCTTGCTCAGGTGAAGCAAAGCAATTTGATCATACATATTCGGTTCTCAAAGATATGAAAGAAATAGGGATAATGGCCAACCAAATTACGTACAGTATCCTGTTGAAGGCTTGCGAAAAGTAAGGAACTCTGTCACTTTTGGTCCAATCTTCATGATCAGATATGAGTTAAGGGAATGTTCTTACATTACATGATGGACAAGGAATTTTGCTCTATTAATCTCTCCTCATGGCTGGAAGTATTTCAGGATTGAGTCCTTGCAGACCTAGGATTTGTAACATTTCCATTGTACTAGAGAGCTGTTAAGATCTCAAGTGGGTGTGTAGGGAGGGGAAAGCGGACATGGCCCTCGATCTGTTCATGAATGCAAGGGCAGAAGGCATTAAGCCAAACGTAGCCATTTGTGACAGCATCACTGGTACGTGTCACCAACTTCATTGCCTGGAAGTTGATCTAAATCAGCCTGTGAGATGGACTGCTCCGGGATTAATTCTAGGAGAAAGTCATTACTAGGACTTTCTTTTGAGGTTTTAAAAAAAAAAAATTTAAAGTAGAGTGCTGCTGCTGTTCTAATCTATCTTGTCTGTTCGTGTATTTAAAATGTCTAGGTAGCAGAGATTTTTCAATCCATATCTTTGATTTGGTAAATTATGTCATGAGTATTCCTGTTCCCTAATTTGTCAGATAAAGCAATTCTTGTCACTTGATCTACATATGCACAACCTTAGATGAAAACTCTATTTTCTCTAGGAGAAACTTCACTTTCAAAGAAGCAGGAATTAAATATTGTTTTTGTGTTTTGTCGACAGGATTGTGCTTGCAACAAATTCAAACCTCGGCAGAGGCGCCTAAAGTTTCACTCACCATGCTTCCTCCTGTTGATTTAAGCAATATTTCCCCACGAGATCAATGGTATTACCCTATTTGTGATACTCATAACGCATGAATTATAATTTGTTGTGGTGGTTCTTATATATGACAATCAATTTAGTGTTGTTCCACAGAGTACGAGAGCCTGGTATGTATTATTTATTACCATGAATGACCTTATACTATCATTGGGGTTTTCGTCTTTTTGGACTCATCTCAGGGTAAGGAAAAAGTTTAGTGTGCAAGTTTGTAGTCTTAGATGGTGGTCGAAGAGCATAGATTCGGTCACTGTTTCAAAATCTAAGTGCAAGGAAGAACCATTTTTCCATCTGAATTGAGTTTCATGTTTTCAATATTTAATGGGAAATAACTCACGTCCTGGAAATGCCACCATTTGTAGGTTGACATGGGCCCTCGCTATTTATCGCCAAACCATAGAAGCAGGTGCACGTCCAACGATTGAGTCTCTCTCCCGGTTGGTGGGCTGCTTGCGCAAGCCACAAATATCGAGAAGTGCCTCGGCTGGCTTTGACGACAATCCCCACCAGTACCCCACTGGTTATGCTCAACCTCAGACACCACCAGTCAACACGACAGCTTTTGATGGCTTTGGCATTTACGATCCTCGTGCTCTTGCACTCTTTGAGGTACCATTTCTCACTTCTTAGACAGTGAAACAGCTCCTCTGATGCTTCATTCCCTACATTAACATCGTCATTAATCCATGGATTCAATATTGATCCTCAAGAAGACGAAATAGTCTATATGGATGACAAAGAGTCTTTGTGATTCTTATCATTATGTATGGGTGGCACAATGTGGATCATGTTTATCTTCATCTTGAGCAACGCTTTTGGGAACTTATGGAGAACGATCAATAAGCTTCTCATAAGTGGCTTTAGAGAAAGCAATTGAGAAATTTGGAATCCCAAGCTCCCGATAGGCTCCCAAGTTTCCCAACTATTTGTTCTCAAAGCACAAGACTATTTGTAACTTAGAGATGGTTTTAGAAGTTAAAGGAGAGTACTCGAATGGGTTCGTTCTAGGCATGTTATACGCATATATATAATGTGCACTTGCAACCAAGGGTGAAATCCCTATTCGAGGCTCTGCAAAGGCCTCTTCTGGTATTAGGCAGCTACTTACTGTTCATCGGTATTGCAGGAGGCATCAGCTCTTAGTATTGCGCCAACGTTTAATTATACCACTGTTCAGCCAATTGTCATTAATGCGGAGTTGATGCCTGTATTTGCAGCTGAGGTACTGTTTTGCTCCCCCTACATGTGAAGTATTATTGGTCCTTGTTTCCTTAGGTTTGATTGGAAGAAATGAAAAAGACACATTCCTCCCTTTGGAATCCCTCGAGGTCTTTTGGTTTTGTTGGTTTTGACATATTGAGTGGCTTATCGTAATTTATCTCGATGCCTTCTGAATCATTTCCTTGATTCGACAGGTTTGCTTGCTTACCGTACTGAAGGGCCTCACACAACGACACGCCGCAGGTAATATTGCATTTCACTGAAATACCAGAAGTATGTGACCCCATCGTACTGAACGCAGGAGATTTTCCATCTCTTGTAATCCTTCTCTTAATTTTCTTCGGTGATCATTTTCCAATATGCATTCAGCAGTGGGCTGTTCAATTTTAGTAGATGTTTGCCTAAGCGATGTTGTCTGTTTGTGTTTGGCCAGGTGCACGTGTACCAGCAGTAACCATCAAGTTACATGTAGAAAAGAAGGAGACTTACAGACCAAAAGGAGGCCTAATTTCACTGACTATAGCTAATAAGTGCGTACTGCCCTCTCTCAAATGGCTATCACATTAATATGAGTCTCTCGTGTGTCATCAATATCTATAGAAATATTGCACAAATCACAGGTGACTTTGCACTTAATTCGTTCTTCTCAAACAATTGATATTTACAAAACATATAAGCACTCGTCCATATTTAACCATTTTCTGATCCATGATTGTGATCCCTCTTCGTGAACAGAACTGGTCAAGCAATAGCAGTACTATTGAGACGATTACGACTCAAAGCACAAGGGAACGAAAGCGCCGGCGAGCTGCGCCTCACAGTATTGGAGCTCCAGAAGTGGCTGAAGCCCAAACCAAGCACTTCCACAACATCAGCTGTGAAGAACCCTTTTGCCGTCCTTGAGCAAGGAGGGCACTCGCCCTACTCGTTGCTGGCGAAGACCATAGCTGACCAGCAACGAGCCATTCGATTAGGAACGACGGCTCCCCACTTGAGAGCCTTGGATGTGATGACGGACATGAACATGAGGCAGGGGCACTTCCACCAGGAGGATTTCAGCTATGACAGGGGCTTTCACAAACGCTCCGGCAGCTTCTGAGACACCTTGATCATCAAATGCCAAGTTTCAAGGCAACTGTGTCACTCTCTCTTTAGCTGGTCAGAAGCTCGTATAACCCTTCCTTGGCAATGTGAGCGCTTTGATCAGATTTGGAAATTCAAAAGTTAAGGAAATGACTTAGCATGATGTCCTGGTTCTCGAAGGTTATCTAGTCCGTATCCACTTCTAAATTCGTCGAAGTGATTTTTATTACTAGGTAGGGAAAAATCAAATAGTTGGGCGCTTTGATTTGCATGTTTGAATGTCATGACAAATCATTTGAAATGTCGAAATTGCTTAGTGTAACAGTCATATAGGATCATAGGAGATTTTGACTCCCTTTTCCTCCAGCAATGCTCAAATTGGGCCCTGGACTTCCTGTAGTTGTACGGAGGGTGAAGAGGATCCAAATGAGCTTCAACCTCATGCTGCAGTCACATCATGTCTTGTTAGCAACAGTTTTGACCCTCCTTTTAGAGGGGAAACTGAAATTTCATTTTGTCAAGAAACATGTAGGATGCCAGAACATTGTAAGTGAATCTACAGACTTGAATGTATTTGACCGTGCTTAGTTTTTAATCTACCAGGGATACGGATCAACAAAAGCTGACAATTTTGTACGTGATTTCTTACGAAATAATTGAGGAATCCTGTTGAGTTGGATTCCAACAATTGTCCATCAGAATGAGGTATTCAGGTGCAATTTGAACACCAAAAATGTGTAGTGGCATGCGCACTTCTCAACCAAATTACAAGGATAAGTTATACCAAACATGTTCAATATTGAAACAATATGTTCTACAAACCAGATTTGTTCTACAAGCCCAATACATAAAATGGAAGTTTTTATGCTCTTGTGCAGATGGACAATATAGTGATAATCTAATCTCCACGAGCTTCTACACTTGAAAGTTCTGGCTGAACTGTGAGTAGACAGGACTGGGGAGATTGTATTAGTTCTCTCCCTCGGGAAAAAAACGGTTCTTTCAAACTCGGTGAATTGTTTATGGATCTGAAGTAAGGACGCCCAACATTAACTACTCTACAAGAGCCTCGCTAACTTCAGCCTCAAACTTTCTCACGCCTAGCTTTTGTCAATGCATAAAATCCTTTTGTTGATGGGTTTGTAAAAAATCCCTCCCGTGAGGTACATGATCATTATGAAAAATTCTCCCTAGAGAAGGGAAAAATCATACTCATTCAAGTTTTGGATGAAATTTCAAACCCGATTTTTACATTGAATGAAGAATGTTATCCTCAAGAATTTCCCTGTGTAGTGCTCTCCCTAGCTAGGGATGAGTCCCTTACTAACATTTGTCATCCTATAAATAAATAAAACTTCTCCCAATTTCAAACTAGAGCTAACAAATACAAGCCTTTTTATCTTCGAGAGGCTTTATCAATCCCTATTGCACTAGCTTGTTTTTCAAGTAATGTCCTACTTAATCTTTCTTGCATGTAACTTCTATTGATGTCAAAAAAAATGCCCCACTTTATATTGGGCCTAAATATAATTCAAAATCAGACCAATTCTTAATCCATCTCAAATTGGGTCTAAGTTTTAGAATTGGACCAAGGATTATGGTGACTCAATATTTTCACTTGGGTCTAATATTTTAGCACCAAAAAATTGTCATGTAAGCGTCACACAAGTGACCTTGTCATCCACAAGGCAAATTACGTCACTTGACCTTTGAGATAGTGAAACCAGAAATATTGTTGCTTTTAGGTCACTTGACCTTTGAGACCTTTGAGATAGTGAGACCAGAAAAATTGTTGTTTTTAGGTATTTCTAAGCCTTCGGTCCACTGTCCCCAAAATCTCTGGACCACCACAAGCTCGTGAACCGCAGCTTGTCTTGTCCTCGGAGGCAGCTCCCCGCACACGCCCATACTGACCTTCCCATGCGCTGCAGGGCCACCAAAGATTCCAAAATTCCACAACTGAACTCAACACAATTATCATTTTTCTTCGTCACCCTCACCGTCAGATCCTTCTCTTTACGAGCTTGCAATTCAATTGGGGACGCAGCAGCTTCCATCCCAGGCTTAACTTAGTACTCATCTGGGATCTTCTCAAATCTCCATTGCTTGAGAGTAGCGATCCTTAACAGAAGCAAGAGGTAGAAGCAGAGAACCTTTTTTATGATTAGATTTTCGAGGGATTCTTTTCAATGAATTGGAGCACAGTTTTGCTGTGAATGTGTGAGGCGATCGGCAGATGGGTTTTGGGTTTATGGTACTCTTTCCGTCACGGGAAGTAAGCATTGTAACCTGTATGTACATAGGAGTGTGTTTTCATTGGGAGATCACTCAATAGAGCTCACGTACTAGAGATCACTTTGGGTAATTAGTACAAGAGTTAGACTTTCTTTTTGGATGAAATTGTTTGAAACTGGTGCTGAATGTATTGGATGGTTTCTTATACAATCATGCGAAACGGGAGGTTGTAGAGCGCTGTTTTAGGGACTATAATCAACCCCATTTGCATTTTAAAGGTCTCAATCAATTTAGTCGAATTGGTAATTGAAGGCCAATCAAGTGTTGATTGGAATCCATGAGTTGCTGTTGTTGGTAACAAGGGTTCGTCAATACGAGACAGGATTAGGTCTTAGATTATTCTCCTCCTTCGATTCTTCGTTTCTCAACAGGTTTTGCTGTGAAGGAAAACAGCTATGGAAACACTCCATAGAAGTACGCTTGCTCTGTCATGGAAGGTCTCTCTTTGTCCCTACGAGGGCAATTGTGATCGGAAGCCAGGAACGCAGCTTGGTTACTCTTGGGAGCCATTGAGAGTGAAATCTTCATTGTATACGCTCACCTCAATGGCAATGGGATCCCTCCCGGAATGTAGATTAGGTTGGGCTTCTCGCAGTAGACAGCTTGAGCTATGTCAGAGAAGAATTAGAACGAGTATGCATGCTGTTGCTGGAAAAGCTTCACGTTTGAGGACATCCGATGATGACGATGGGGAGACGGACCTCCTTGCAAGAGGGAAGCTGTTGCAAGATGATGTGGGTCCTAATAAGACGCTCCTGGAAGCACAGGCCAAAGTGTGCACTGGACCCACGCAAACACGGCCCTTGGATGAAGCGCAAGCTTTTAAAGTGCTGAATACTATTCTGCAATCAGGTATGCTACTTGATACTCACCCATATTGGACCTGGACTGTCTTTTTTCCCAAATAAATCGAATAACATTCGGATTTCTTGAATAACATTCTTTAATAAGGGACTTCACACCCGTTAGAATTGTGGTAGAGGATACTCTTTCCGTCATTTTAAGCATTTTAACATCTCTAGGCGTGTGAGTTCATTGGGAGATCAATACATATAGCTGTGGACGAATCACTGTGGTTACTACAATAACCAAGTGCAGTTGAAATCAATTTTTGTTACTCTATGAAATTCTTATCCAAAGTGGGAGGTTGTAGACCACTATCGAAGGGATTGTAGTTAATCACATTTCCATTCGAAGATCAGTGGCAATGGACATGCTTTCACCGAACTTGCGAATTGAAGGCCAATTAAATGTATGAATAGATGAGTTGCTGTTGGTAACAGGGGTCCGTAAATGAAACGAGGTCAGATCACTATCGGTTTTTGTGTCCTCTACCTTAGAATGGATTAACATCGCTATTTTGATTCCTCAATTCTTAAGTGGATTTTGTGGTCAAAGGACCTTGTTAGTTGTTAGAACAAAACAAGAGAAAGAGACTGCATGATCATGAAACTGCGTACTTTGAATGCAAGATCATGAAACTGTCCAATGCCTAGAGCTTGCTAGAGTTATTTGGTTGAATGCAAGATCATGAATCTGTTCGATGCCCAGGGCTTTCTAGAATTTATTTCGTTCGATGCAAGATCATGAATTCATTCGTGATGAGTTGCTGTTCGTAACAGGGGTCCATAAAGGAAACGAGATCAGATCACTAACTGTTTTCTTGTCCACTACCTTAAACTGGATCAACATCCCCTATTTTGATTTCTCAAATCCTGAGCGAATTTCGTGACCAAATATTAGAACCATATAAGAGAAAGATTGCGTGATATTAATCAAAGAGCTGCATAATTTGGGTTCTATGAAAGCAAGACCATGAATTCATTCGATGCCAGAGCTTGCTAGAATTATTTTGTTTTCTGGCATTGTGTGTGTGCTCATAGGCGGAGGAGCAAGTCCTGATGGAACTGAGTGTGGCTGCTGCAGCACGGGGCGAGCTTCCGGACGCTGAGAAAGTGTCCAAGGCCCAGATGGGTGCGTATTTTGGTGCCATGACATTACGAGCGAATTGCTTTCCTCTCCCAACGCGATGGAGTGAAGGCGAGCGCAAGGCCATGGCTACCCTTTGGCCGATTCTCTACAAATGCCTGCCCGAGGAGGTTCTGTTCCTGGCCGATCCAGAAGGGACGATTATGGGAGGATCTTCTTATATAGGACCCATGTTTTCAGGGAAGTCTCCTCCCGATGTCCGACTGGTGGGGGCTTTAAGAGAAGTGCTGGTGGGGGGTCACTTGGGCCATGAGGAAGTGGTGATGTTGCTCAAGAGGGTGCTGCCACTGGGAGGGCCTAATGGTGATGTCAGCGATGCTTTGCTGGCGGCTTTTCTGATCTGTTCACGGATGAATGGGGAGACGGACAGAGAGCTGAAAGCGTACTGCATGGCTTTCGATGATGAATTAGGTACAGTGGTGTGGTCTCTTAGCTCTTGAAATTCGTGAAATGTCATAGTGTTGGAGTCTTCTTTTCCTCTTGAAATTCGTGAATTGTGCAGTCCTTGGGCGCCTTTGAGGTAAGGTAGAGGCAGCATTAACTATACAGTAAATGAGAGGCTCCATTGACCATACATGTGAGCTCTGATTTGTGCTAAGTGTGAAAATGCTTAATCTATTGACATTTAGTTTTTTGCAATTGATTTTTAGCTCGACACAGAATAAATGTGCAAAATTTTATATGGTGCGAGTTTCTAGATTGTTAGAGGGAAAGTTTCAAAGTAGATAGGCTCCAGTCGGACATGCAGTCGGCCTCATTTCCATTCAAGGTCAGTGGTCATAGTATTTTAGCCGAGTCATGCTTACACCACCTGCTAATAAGTCCAATCGTGTGTATGAATAGATTAGTTGCTGCTGCAGACGGGTCAATGTAGGAGAAGGCATCAGGTTTTTAACGGTCTTAGTATGGATATAATTGATTGGGGTTTGTGTTGACCTATCTGAAGCCGGTTTGATCCTCATGAATTGCAGGTTCATTACCAATTGCCAGAGTGAAATCGTTGACACATTATGGTGAACCATATGATGGGAACACACGATTCTTCCGGAGTTCTCTCTTCGTAGCAGCTGTGCGCGCCAGCTATGGGGAGTCTTGTCTTCTGCATGGAGTTGATTGGATGCCTCCTAAGGTAGGTCACTGGTGTTGTGTTTGTTTCCAGCGAGAATGGCAAGTGGTTGCTATAGTGAAGAACGATTTTTATTGAGAGAATAATTTGGCAGTTGAATCGTTTTTGCTCAATCTTGAGATTCTCAAGTCTGAATTGGTTCATTCAATATGCAGGGTGGTGTCACAGATGAGCAGATGCTGAAGCACTTGGGTGCGAATACCACCTTGACCCCCAAAGAAGCAGTGAGACTTCTTGAGGTTCGTGTCAATTGTATGAGATCTCTTTACAATTATCTGCCTTCTATGTTTTAATGGTCACTGTTGGTTACTGTTGAATGTAATCTTATAATTCTACCACTGAAAGCATACATCTCACTTTGTGCTTGTGGTCGAAATGAGCCTCTTTTCGCCCTTATTATCTGGGCGATCTGAACTGGTAAGCTGAATTATTTTGGACTTGCCATTTTTCTGACGCTTCATTAACGAATTTCCTATTCCCTGGGCCACAGGATAAAGACGTGGGATTTGCTTACATCAGCCAACGAGAAGGTCGACCATCATTGTAAGCGTTTTGCATTGTGCTTGGAATGCCCACATATCTGGTGCGAAAGAAATGAACAGAAAAGAATGTAATGTAGGAATCTGACTAAAAATATCCTATCCACTAATGGAAATCAAGTAGCTGGATAGGCTAATGATCATTGCTGTAGTTGCAATCAAAAGTTTGTATTTGTGCTGCAGTTACAACACAAAGATATGTGAATTTTTGGAATTTGTAGACGATTGAACTTCTCTTGGTGCTGGACCACGTTTAGGACTGTTGATGACTTCAACTGAGCACAGATCAAAGCTTGAGAAAATATCTATGTTGTGTAGCTTATGTCAAGTTTGCTGAGTTCCGTGTCTTTATAAGAAGGTTTTGTGTACTGAATGACAGCTGCTGAGTTTGTTCATCCAGGCATTCTCTTGTGGATTTGAGGGAGCACATCAAGAAACGACCACCTATTGCAACCACTGAGAAAGTGCAGCATTACATTAAGGTTTCCTCAATCTAAATACCATTTTAATTCTAGCTCAACTTTTCTTTCTTAAAGCTCCATCAAATCTGATCTGTTCAGCTTCTATCAAATGCATGCCATTGAGATGATTGTTCTGACCATATTGTATTTCCTGCACCACTGTTGGCCTCTCATGAGCAATATAAGCGTCGACAGACTTGAGGAGAATTCACCACCTTTTTCTGATTTTGTGTTGTCTTCATTGAGGTATTGATACTAGTGTGATTTTCTTTACAGGCCACAGGTCGTGAAGCAATGGTAGCTAGCTTCTATCACGAGGGCTATGAGGATCCTCTCTTAATGCTTATACGTAGAAGAGGAGTGCAGGCTGGCCTGGTCATCAAGGTGCGTATTCAAGTTTTGTCCTGCTCAAGATCTGTAGGGTTCCAGGGGCCACTTTTTTAGATTGCAGAGGTCGAAGCAACAAGTTTGAGTTAACAAGACTTCCTACACCTTGATTGGATCCTTCATTTTTTTATTTTTTTTCTTGTTTTGTTCAGTGTCAACTTCACGGTAGTCCAAGGTACAAGAATGAGCATAAAGAGGCATGCTAACAATGTCTGACATCATAAGGATTCAAGCTACCTCTTTGAGGTGGCTTGCACTCTTGTTACCTCGGATGTGTCATACGGTGTCATAACGGTTAAGGATTATTTTATGCTTGCTATCACAGGATGTTAGATAAAATTTTAAGCCTGTTATCTGAAACTTGTGG
The DNA here is from genome assembly GCA_951799445.1 of Pseudisothecium myosuroides. NCBI lineage: Eukaryota > Viridiplantae > Streptophyta > Bryopsida > Hypnales > Lembophyllaceae > Pseudisothecium > Pseudisothecium myosuroides. The sequence continues at coordinate 10,977,985 of OX637291.1, read as the reverse complement.
CGTCGACCTGTGCAATCTAAGGTGGCCCTAAGATCAAGCGGACTACAATGTCTGGGTTTGTTGGAGCTTCTTGTCTTGAGCTGAATTTGCACTACCTAGATCCGTTTTGTATTCCCAGGATCTTCAGCTTCGAGTGCTTGATTTACTCATGTCGAAAACTGGATGTAAATTGCAGGGAGAGGAAGGTGCGTTGTCTCTCACAACGAAAGATAGGTCGCCTGACGCTGTGGTGAAGGGGAGACCAGTGAACTACATTGCTGGATTCAGACCTCAACAAACCCCTTTTACTGACATTGGCAATCCAGAAGGTCTGGCCTACAACCTGCAGTTAATGCCTTTCGGTGACGATTGCTACTTTGCTTTTGAGATGAATTTCTTTGTCACCAGTATTATTTGACTTCTATGCCATGGCATTGTTTTTCTGATGTGCCCTCGTATTCCTGCAGGAGTTCTGAGAGAAACCTTCGCCCTTGAGTTGAATGCCAAAGAGTACGGAATTGCTCCATCATCTACGCCGCGAGTGGATAAATCGGTAGGTGTTCCTGGCGTTTTTCTTCTGGCAGAGTTTAGAGAAAGATAGTGGCGCAGGATATTAACTCTGTGACGACGCCAAAGACTTAAAGTGTCCTATGAAAGACTTTCTAAGAAACTGAAGAGACGAAGGATGCAATTCTTCATCCAAGAATCTGAATTTTTTTGACTAACTACCTTGGTGATAGGGCCGCGTTCTTCCAGGATTAACACTTAAAGGACCAAGATTTTAAATGACCTATTTGACTGATCGGATTGTGAAAATCATGATTAAGAGGGGGAGAAATTTCATATCACCAGAATCGATGAAGAACACTGTATGTGTTGGTCGCAAAGTAAATGAATCTGGACACAAGAAAGTCTGCACATTGGCTACTCAAAACTGCTGGAAAAACACGAGGACCAGTTTGGGCTTTCGGGGTTAACTAGATCCTTCAGACACTTCTAATACCGGTTTTGTCATTCTGTGACTTTTTCTGGTGACAACTTCTGGTCGTCTTTGACTCAAAATGCAGGTTGAGAAAAACGTGGAACTTGGGATGGCAGCACTTCGAGGAGAAAAGGGACCTGCGTATGATCGGATCGTTCTAAATGCAGCTGTAGCCGACCATTTGCTTGGATGTGTGGGTGCGGAAAGTCCACTCACTGCAGTGGAACGAGCGAAAGAAGCCATTGACAGCGGGCGGGCTTTGAATGCCATGTTGAATTATATTGACAGGAGCCAGCGGTAAGTGATCTGCAATTCTCAACCGGAAGAGCCTAAGCTAAAAACAGAAAGTCCAGTTTGGAAGCTAGTAGTCGAGCGTTGTAACTCAACTTTCGAAACTTCTTTCATCTTTCTTTCTGTTGGCACAGCTTGTTACCTTCATTGCAGCTTCTCAACTGATTTATTTCAACTCCTATGTATGCCATTTGAATACTTAGGGATTAAACATTCCATGTAAAGAGGAATCACGAAGTCAGTTAGTAATCCCTATTGAGGCTTTGTTTGAGCTCTAGAATCTTGAGAACTCACAGCTTCTCTTTTGCTGAATTATTCCACCAACAAAATCAGTTCTTGTGATGTAAAATAAATTCCTTAAACCTTTCACTAATTGAGTTTTGTTCTGTTTGTTTTATCCAGGCCGAAAGGTACTCCGTCTCCTTCGACTACTTAAAGAGATCAAAAAGTATACAAGAGGCTTGTCCTACGATTTAGGCTCTCATCAACGAAGAAAACTATCCCTGTATAAATGGTCTGTCACTGGCTCATCTCTTGTTCAAAAGAGACGCGACAAAACCAAGGATTTCAACTGAAATGAATGGTAAAGTGCCCTGCGATTCCTGCTGCGGACCAATTCTAGCTTTTCTGGTCTTTTTGAAATCTTTCGGGTCCTAACGATTCTTGGTTGTTGAAGCCTGCCTATTCACGACAATTTGTCATTCGTAGAGCAGGTAGGACTAAGGTCTAGAGGAAACCAAACATATCGGAGAAGCATGTTGTGTAGTATTCCATAGATGCACACCACTCAGAACTCCACTTTTGGCTGTAATTTGCAACCCCTTCAGTATGATTACTGCAAGTTTCCAAGCTCATAGGTTGCAGTGAAATTTAATTTTCTGCTCTCATTCATTCGTCTGAGATTGTAGCTCGTGATAACTCTCACTGTTGGATGCCAGAGCATTGCATGCGTTAATATTCTCTGAGTAGGCAGTCAGGCAAGCACTGAATCACGTAAATTGATTGTACTTGAAATGCTGATTGCTACCCTTGTCAACTTCTGATTAAGATAAGATGTCTGAGTGACTTAACTTAAGACGCAGCAAAATGATCTAAAGTAAGTTAATGACATACCAGAACAGGATCATGCACTCAGAGGGTCACGCAGAGGGCTCTGTCTGTTGCAAATGTGTCGGAAATTATTAGTGACTTTCCTTTCTTATTCTGACGTAATGTTGGACTGCTATGGCATCGCATTACTTGTCACATACCGTAGTTGTGAGGCAGGTTTGGCAGAAAATAATTCTAATAATAGATGCCAAAATTTTTTAGGGAAATTGGTTTTCCAAAGAACAAAACTCTTGTTTGGTGAAAAAAAGAATAGAGTATTGGTTAAGAATTTATATTTTAAGCATCTACCAAACATTGTTTTGTAAGAACCAAAAAAATAATTTGATGAGAGAGGTGTTGGTCCTAATCTAAACTTATGATAGTCATTTACAATAAGGTTAATAATTGGCCTAGGTTATACATGGCAAGTAATTTGATGGCATACTAATTCAACTTTGTTGGAGACATTAGTTGGCACTATGGCTTCAAGGATTTGGGCACTTTATTTTGTAGTGTTTGATGGTCGCATACAAATACTTCAAGACCAATTAGGATGGATTGTATTCAAACTATAAGAGTTCAATCTAAATATGTTGAGAGTAAATTTTAACCCTGTAACGATGGCAAGGACTAAAAGTGTCCTATGAATGACTTTCTAAGAAACTATAGAGAAGAAGAATGTACTTCATCCAACAATCTGAATTTTTTGGGGCTAAATACCTTGATGGAAAATTTCATTAAAATGGTGGTATTCCATATGCCACTTTTCCATTCATTTTTTAAGACAAGTATAGATCTCATTTTGGGGGGCTAAATACCTTGATGGGAAATTTTGTTAAAATGGCAGTATTCCATATGTCACTTTTCCATTCATTTCTAAGACAAGTATAGATCTCAGACCGCATGGTCTAAATGTGAAAGTGCTAATTTTGCATAATACCGCCATTTTAACAAAAAAATATAGGTGATAGGACTACATCCTTGTAGGATTAAAACTCAAAATAAATGGTAGCAATTCCTCCAAAAGATAGTGTTTATGGTATGCATTCGTTAATTTCTTTTTTCAATTGGTCTATTACATTAATTTTGAAGTATATATTAGATGGAGTGAATTTTCAGATCATTCATCATTCACATAGTGGATGGTTGCAAATTTAGGATTAACTCCTAAAAGACCAAATGCGCCATTGGAGAACAGTGCATGGGGACAAATGAAAAATCAAGTAGGTCCTATGACCTCTATTTTTGGCACGATTTCTGGAATCTTTTTTTGAAAATGGAAAAATAAATTAGCTTCTTAGGAATATAATTTTTATTCCAATTGATATCAGGGAGCAAAATATATGCCATACTAAGCTTAGAATACAACACAAAAATAATATAGAAAATTTCAAAATAGAATTTGTAAAATTATATTTCTAATACAAAATATTTCCTAACCCAATTTTTGCAATTTAAAATAAAAATCTACATGGTTTAGTTTTCTTTGTAGAACAATCTCACTATTGGGATTAGTATGTTTCAATTCCGTTCTAGAACTATTTGTGATTTAGATTTTCTTTCTATCTTGTACCTACTTCTATTTAATAGTATTTTAAATAATAAAAATCAAGTGTTTTTTATTTTAATTTTTTTCTACCATACCCTCAACTTGATTCTTCAACATAAATTTGTTTGAATTCAAAATCTTTATTGCAAAAATATAGTTAATAAGATTCAAAGCCTTATAATCTAGTCAAGCTATAACACAAGGTGCAAGGAAAAACGTTTTCTTCACTTCAAACACAAATATCTTGCAATCTACTTTGTCAAAGTTTCTAAAATTGCTTTCACACATTTTAATGCAAGATTAGTGCAAGATTCTACAATTAGATATGCATAAATAAGAAAATATTTAAATATTTTGCACTTTGTAGTGGAAATGACAATTTTGAGTGTTTTTTGATGAAAAAAAGGCCTTGGTCCTTTCGGCGGTAATATTTGTGTATAGGAAAAATCCTTGAAAATTTGTGTACATTGGCATATCTTTATGCAAATGACATATGATACTAAGTGGATTTTGCTCTTTGGTAGTTAGTGATACAGATTTTAGAAAAGTAAAAGCTGCAATTGTTATATAAAGTAAGCAGACCCAATTTGTAGCTCTACTTTTGAATTTAATTCACTTTTATTGCAATCTAATGTATGTTTTATTGCATTGAGTGCACAATTGGGACTCAATTTTGGAATTGGAGATGAAAGTGTTGGAATTGGATTAGAAAATCACCAATTAATGAATTCAATCAACTCATCCATGCAACTTCTACACATGACAAAATTGCTTCACTATACAAAGGTGCTTTTGGATTTCTATTGGAACCATGTAATTAAGTATGAGAGTCGCATTAGAATTTAAAGGGGACAAGAATAGTCTTCCTAGGGACCACAATGGGAAGCAACTATATGTTTTTGCTTTGACCGCCTATAGTGCACTTTTTTCCAAAAATTAATTGACCAAAATATATGTGAAATAACCCCTGACTTGTGATCTTTTGGGGAAAAAAATTGTGAATATAATAATTGTATCTATGCACATTGCCCAAACAATCCACAATGGGCTTCCTACCTTAAGTGCTTGACCAATTCTATTATTTTAGTGAAGTTTTGCAAAACATAATGTAGAAAATCCAATACCATTGGAATATGTTGGCATTCACATTTATATATTAAGACTTGGATAAATTGAAATAAAATTAATATAAAAATATTACACAATAAGTGTTTTATTAGAAAGAATTTTGAACCATCCTTGAAGTTCTTTTAGAAGATCAAGGAAGAAATGGCAAATTGTAGACCTTGAGCTCTCAAGAGAACATTATATACCGGTATATAGAAAACATCATTAAAAAAGAACATATATCGGGATCTATAACGATACATAAAACAATTGTCCTTTGACACTATAACAATATAGTGTTGATTTTCATTTGGGATATTATGCAACTATGTAAGTTTCGTTGGTATGTGAAGAGAAAGAAAAAACTCCAACCACTCTAAGTGATTGGTATACATCGGAAGAGTTTGTTTGTTTAGGATTTCACGTTGGACTCCAAAAAGTTGGTCCAAGTGACATCTAAATTACATATTTTCATAAAAAAAAGGAGACTCTGTACTAACTAATTAAATTGAGAAAGGAGGGGGATTGCATTGAGAGTTGGATAGTTTGTTAGCATTGTAAGAGGCTGGTTAATGAGTGTAGAGGCGAGGCAAAGGCGGTGTAAAGAGGATAATTTATTTTTGGGAATTTGTGTACATTGGGAAGTGTTTGATTGTTTTGTAACTTTTGTTTGTATAATAATATATATGTAAGTGGAATATTTAATGTCAATGTTATTAATTTTAATAGGCATTTATTTATAGCCAAAATGGAGATTTTAAGATGTTGATGAAGTGATTGTATAGATGCGTATAAATTGTACCAAGAGGACTTGCAATATTTACCAATAACAGTTGTGTATTCCGACCTAGATTCCGAGTGTTGGTAATGAATGAATGGTATTAATTGAGCTTATGCGCCAAAAAGTCTGGGAAGACTTTGTCGTTGCAATGTGTAGATTCAATGAATTGAATTTTGTATTGTTGTAATGCGGTAGTTGAGGGATCACTTTAGAAAATTGTTGTTTGAAGCCAAAGTATATGCAGGCATGGACAGGCATCACATGTATAATTCATGGGATAAGGGCAATGACAAGGGTATAATTAACCATGGTGGGGTGGGGTGCTCTAAGAAGGGCTATAAATTCATGAAATTAAAGCATCTAGATTTTGTATGTGATAGTATCATGTTTCAAAGCTCATGCATTGCTTTATTATGTTGTTGTATGCAAAAGTCTTTGATGTTTGGATTGGTGCAATATAGGAGAATGTGCATCCATGTGTTTATTTGTTGTAAATTGCAGAGTGTGCATAGGGGGGATGGATATCATATTGGCTAGAATAGGTGTTTGTGGACTTGACCCGCATATTGTCCATACCGGATTTTGAAAAGATGCATGATTTGGGCATCTTAAATAGCAGGGTTGGTTCAAAATTTATTAGAAGAATTATCAATGTTTGGATTATTTGTCCATATTTTAGTGCTTCAAAATTGTTGTGCAAGTAACACGTCAGAGAGGATTTCTAATTTGGAGATGTAGGCATTTAATTTAGAATTTCAGAACTCACAAGTGTAAAGATGTAAACCATTCTTCAAATGTCTTCTATGAGTTATTTAGAAACATCCTTGACAAACAAAAAGATTGGAGTTGGCTAAAGAGCCATAGAAGACAATTTTGTTCACTATAGGGGTCTTTTTTCAAGGATGCAAAAGAGCCCCCTGCCTCATTGGTAAACAATGCTATGCAACATAAATCCATCTAGAGTTCATCCATTAGTGACAAGTCCTTGTTTACAAACCATGATAGACTTACTCTACTAACTAAGGTAGAGTGTTCTAAAAGCATCTCTACTCTACAAGCAACCACTAATACAAAGGTACATTTTGCTTTCTTCATTGTACCAATAGTGTACATTTCAGGAGATGGTCTCTTTCAATGACCACTGCATTTCAACTTCAAAAATTCATAACTAATTCCACAAAGATCCAAAAAATATGAAATGACTTTGATTCAATGCCAATTCCATTTTTCTTCCTACAAAAATTCACTGAAAATTGTTTCAAGGAGTTTACCTTGCCTCCAAATGCAATCAGCTCTTACAAGGTCACTTGCAGACTACCTTAATTCACTCATTGTTTCAACAGAGGCTGGTGCCCCAGTAACCAGCAAACAAAATCGTGTAGTAGGTGCGTGGGACGTGTGTAACTCAGACATGTCGACGTTCTAGGCAACCAAACAAGTACACAACCTAAGCTTAAGTTAAGTCCATTCCAACACTGACATTAGCAGGTCACTTAGCTGACTTAATCTGACGGACACCTGCAGCTTCTCACCTCCCACTAGATTTTTATTTTTATTTTTTAAAACTCCATTTTTTTCCATCCAGTGAGCAACCGAACTGAATGTGTGACGTGAAAATCTGAGTGGATGGGCAACGTATACGAAAATGATGATCCTGGAGCTGCAGCAGTTCCAGGACATCGTGCTCTTGTATGATGAGGCAGCAGAAGTGAGCTATTCTGGCAGCCATCAGATCTCAGGCACATTTGAGCTCTCACCTTGCTTCCACGTTTCCAACAGCAACTGAAGCCTGAAGCCTGAAGATGCCGCAAAAGAGCATCCTAAAAAGTACTCCAAATAAACCACTGAAAATAGGAGTTTAATATCGAAATGGTATGGAACATGCAATCATACCCCATTTTATAATGGAAATTCTGGCCTGCATGCATTTCAGGAGGGAATGTGTGGTGGTTTCCTTGCAAGATGGACGGAGACCCAAATCCAGAGAGACAAGGAGCAGCAGGGCAGGGAGGGGAGTACACTCATTTGCAAGATGGGCAGAAATTATTGCCCAAGGAGAATGTCAAACAGTGATACTATGTAATACTATAATGGATTTTCAGGAGGGAGGAGGACTGTGCTTAACCCTTCACCACCAAGCCATGATCGCAGTGTGTGTGCGTGCAATGCAGATGCTTTGCGACCAGTTTAATTGCAGACTGGTGAGTTTTCCTGTGGCATCGGTTTCCACAAAGAGAGTTGAACTCACCCTTTTTTTTGTTTTTTGTTTTTTGTTTTTTGTTTTTGTTTTTGAAACAAGTGTGTTGAGGAAACACACTGCAAGGGGTTTTCCATCAGGTGCAGATGCTTTGATTTCACATAGGGTAACAAACTTGTCACGGCCAGGTATCGAACCCTGCAACCACGCCATTTGCAAGGGATACCTCTCGACCATCATTTGGTAGTTTAGGGTCATTTTGGACCATGAACTCACCGTTTTGATTGATTGTTACCTTCGATGCATGTTGAATGTGATTTCTCGATCAGATTTTTGTGGGCTACATTTTTAGATTATAACGTTTGATCTTGGGTGTTGTGATGCTTCCCTAGCATTTTCAGCAAACAAAATTAAAAAAACGTCCCCCTTGGTAGTGAGGGGCTAAAAGATGTGTTTAGATTATCAGTGTTTGGGAAGTTTTCGGAGTTGCCCTAACAATTTGTCTCCACTTTGTATAAGAAGGGGGAGTTTCAAGGGCACCGGTTGCCGATCCTCTCCTTATCAAAATCTCTTGGTTGATTTCTACTAGTATCAAATTCTCATTGTCCACTTTCCTTCAAATTCAAGTTTGTAAAGGCTACAATCCTCATCTTTCAAATACATGCTAGTTTTGAAACTAACATCTAAATTTCTTTAAATCGGACAGACACGGACGATAAAGCAAGGGTTCACCGCCATGACCAACCTTAAAGCAATAGCCACCCCCGCCTGTCCAAGCACTTCAAGCTCTTCAACGACCAATCCTAAAGTGAAACCTATTGTGTCCAAGAGCATACCCGCCTCCAACAACCCGGATCTTTGCCTTGAATTCAAAATGGCATGTGACTAAAACTTGACAATTTCATGAAACTAGCAACTACATACAGTATCCACCTTTTTTTTTTGCAAACTGATCAATTGTCAATCCTCCCAATTTGTAGTCTAGTTTTGGATCCTGCATTTTCACACTCCACCTAGTTATTTTCCCACAAGCACCAGCTAACAATGAACTTACCGGAAAATTTATATCTGAACATTGTAGATTACCATTCGAAAAGTGGAAAAAAGTCTTGGTTCCTCCCAGCCAAGTCACTTGTGGCTAGTTGGTTTGTACTTTGCCTTTGCACTGAAATTCCATTTCACTTGTTTCATAAATAAATAAATAAATAAATAAATAAAATAAAATGAAGTATAAAATAAAATAAAAATTTGGCAAGGGTGGAACTGAGGAAGTGTGAGTGGGGCAGAGGGGGCAGGATGGATCAGACTTTTCGATAGGGTGCGCGGCTGCTCCGGAACATGATGACGGAGAAGTTGGATGGTCAGAGCCCAGGCTTATGCCTGCAGTCCTGCACCCGGCCTGCCATAGGTTGTAAGTTAAGGTATTTTGGAAATTGGACACGACGACGACGACGGACACTGTTTTGAATTCATAACAGTAAAAAGAATAAAACATGCATTCATCATGATCATACTGTATAGGCAGATGGGGATCTGGACAACCGGCTCACTTTTGTCAACAGTGTCATTTGCAGCCTTCTCCTCTTGGAAGCCATGTGCTTCCCCTGGGTGGCCTTGGGTTCTTGCCAGATGAGCGCACAACAAAAAAAAATTTAACCCGGAAGCGTTCAGACATCCATTTTTTGGACGATGGATGAACGAAGGGCTTCAAGGCACTCTGTAGTCCAACTAACTTCTCATTCATCCAATGCAATACTTGAATCTATAAAAAAAAAAGACAACCTTCCTTAATCCCTAAAGTCCGAAGGCCACTTTTCCATCAAAAACCACTCAAAACTGCCATTTCTATAGCAAAGAGCAAAAAAAAAAATTTAATGTGTTTTTTTTTGCATATTTAACCGTAGGATCCTGTACTAGACTAGTGGAAGAATGTGTGGAAGAAATTTCAGAAACTTTGACTGTGTAGATTGCAAAATATTTGCATTTAAAGTGAAGGAATCAAGTTTTTTTTGCACCTTGCTCAACTAAATTTTTTGGCTTTGAACCTTCTTAACTTAAATTTTTTAATGATTTTGAATTTCTAATTTTCTATGATGAAGAATTGAGTTGAGAATCTAGGAAAAAAAATTCAAAAAAGAAACATTTAGTTTTCATTCATCAAAAAATTGTTAAGTAGAAGTAGGTTCAAGATTGAAGGAAAAATTAAATCATTAATAGCTCTAAGATAGTGTTGAAATATACTAATCTCAACGGTGAGATTGTTCTAGCAAAAAATCTTAACCTTGTGAAACTTTTTTTTATAAAATTGTCGAAATTAAGTTCAAAAATGAATCCTACAAGTTATTTTTTCAAGAAGATGCTCTAATTGCCCAAAAAATAAGATTGTCCATCATTTTTGCATAAAAAATCCAAATGGAATGAATCAAAGCTTTCCATGTAGATAAAAATAAAATTTATATGAAACAAAATTTTAAAACTTTTAATTTTAAGTTTTTTGCGAGGTTTTTTTTCTGCCCGCCGAACTAAAATTTGGAGGTATTGTGCCATAACTTTTGCTCCCGGGCATCAATTGAAATAAAAATTACATTTTTGGAAAGCTAATGTGATTCTTTGTCTTCCCAAAAAAATCAGAAAATTACAACAAATATTGAGACTGTAGGAGCCTGCCCAAAATCCATTTTGTCCCCCGAGGGGACAATGGGACTTTAGGGGTTAATGACCAAATTTATAAAATTCAATAAATGATATTTCTATACAAAGATATAAGCAAAAACGTGCAAAAGTTCAAAAAAGGATTGAGGCATTTAGGGGTTATTAATTAGTTTGTGTATTTCGGATTTTGATTGCTCTATAGAGAAGAAGAAGGGGAACTTCGGTCCAGAAGATTCATGCAAATGAAGCGTACATTGGAAATTGCTTAATTATTTAAGGTAGACAAGTCTATTACCATAAAAAATTAGCAATGTGAATATATCTCAGGGTCCACTACTAGAGAGGCACGTATTTTTTAGAGGTGTGCGTTTGTTTCATGAATCAAACCCAAGTGAAAATATATTTTTCCAATTAAAATGGTAATTTTGTGAATTTCTGAAGTGGTTTGCCTTGAAATTATAGAATCGCTCATAGAGTGAAGTCATGAACATCCGCTATAAACAACCCATAACTGCTCTTTGCCATGTATCCAATGGCGCTTAATTATGGAGGTTTAAGATGCCATGCGTTGTGCCCAAGCTAAAAAGAGGCTAAAATGATCCTATCTCCAATATGCCTTCATTTCTATTACTACCCTTTTGCAAGTGTCAAATCGTTTTGCCATTGTCCAAATAAAGTCACGCAATCATTGCAATGATTTTTTTAGAAATTGCCCGGATTTGGATGATGTACTGGATGATATTGGGTTCAAAAGTAGGATGACATAATTAGGTAGCAAACAAAATGTATTTGGTCTACCTTAAGCCTCATAGATTTAGATGGTAAATTCCATCCTTGATACCTCAATTATTGGAGGTAGACCCTTTAAAATAAAAACAAAAACAATATTCCTTTCTTTGAGAATTTTTCAGGTCCCCATATGATGACAAGGTTATTTGAACCTCCACTATAGTTGGGTGGACTATAGTGGCAAGCGCTCTGCAACATTCAAGTTTGAACTCATGACCACCTTACTAATGTGTTAAGGCCAAAGCTACTAAACCAAGCTGCAAGTGCCCTAATTGGTCTATAATATTGAATTTTGTTTAGGAAGGTAAAAGAATTGTAACTCTCAACCACATGGCTCTCAAATTATGGAGTATACAACATCTGTTGGAGATAAGCCTTTCACCCACAACTGCCTACTCAAGCAATCAATTCCATCTAAATATTTTAGATATTTTCCCATCATTTTTTTACGAAAGTAGAAGGAGCTATGGCACAAAACTAGATCCTTGAAAGAAGCTACTTTCATGTGGTCAGTTTGGCACAATGTAGTAGTAGTTCACTCCTAGAGAGCTAGGATTGCCCCAGGCATTGACACAAATTGCAATTGCTGCAACTTAGATATTGAAGAAACCCCATTCTATAGGTTTTATGCCTATTCACAAGCTCTAGAAATGTGGAATTATGCCCAATCTACAGTTTATCATCTTAGAAGGGTGTAGCCTATCATAGGACCCCATGATAGACTAGATTTTTTCCAATGTATATTTGGCAATTCGATCCCTAGATGGTTCCGTGACCTTAAAGATCATTTGGTCTCTGCTCCGCAGTTCTTCAAAAATGGATTATCTAGATCTCTTATCATAGTAAGGTTTTGCACAAAATCGATGGCCACTAGACTTCACACATACAACGATCTAGGATGCTCTCCTTGACTCAAGCCGTGCTGTCCAACTAAAGGCTCAGCTCGGCACTTGTCAATGCCCACAAGATGCAACAAATATTTGGGTCAAATTTGATTGTATTTAGCTTAAATCCTTGTCTTGGCTAGTAGGAATGGTACAAGCATCTTTTAAAACTAGCCTTATTTTCTAAGCTTGTCTTTCATTGCTTTATCTTTCCCACTTTTGCTCTTATCACTTCATTGACCAGCCTTTGTAGCTTAGCTGTTTTGTGTTCGGGTTTTTTTAATGCAATGGTTTGTTCCATTTGTTCAAAAATAAAAAATAAAAAATAAAAAATTGTAGCTCATTTGAGCAATAAATTTAAAAAAAAATCTCCTTTGTACAACGTCTATTAATAAAAAAATTGGATTGATTTTGAATACCTATATTCTACATTTTGAAAATTCATAGTTTATTTTTACAATGTCCAAAAATGCAGCATTTAAAGCATTTAGAAATCCCTTCCACTTACCTAAAAAATTTGACAATTTTTTTTATAGTCCAATAAGAGGAACATATGCTCAAACCCTCATTTGGACAACTTAAAATGTTACCTCATACATAAAGGAGCCCAACTAATCTTATAGGCATAGTTCCGATTATTAGACAAACATAGTTTTTATTGAATTTTGCTGTCCATTATGAAAATACTTAAATGTACTTTAGTATATATTTTTTGAACATTATATTATACAATTAAAAAATCTAATCTAATTAAATTGATTGTAGGAGTCGTAAACAATATTCAAAATCAATTTTAAGTTCTTAAGTTTTGTTTGTATTCATTAAAAATAGTAATCCAACACTATCACTATTTTTCTAAAAGTTGCAATTAGGTACAATTATCTTAACCCCTAAAGCCCCAAAGTCTCTTTGGGGGACTTTGGGGATTTGGGGTAGGCTTGTGTGACCTCGAATTTTTACATGATTTTTTAAAACCTTTTTTGAAGATAGTAAATCCCACGAGCTTTCTTGTAATAATTTTTTTTCATTTCAATCAATTTCCAAGAGCAAAAACTATGCCACCCTAAGTCCCAAAAGTAGCTCGTTATGCAACACAAAAATTTATTTATTTATTCATTTATAATAACTTAAAAAAAAATTAATTCATTTTTCACAATTTAAAAAAATTCACATAGTTGACTTTGCTTGCTAGAACAATCTCATTGTTGAGATTAGTATACCAATTCCATATTAGAACTAACAATTTATTTTTTCCTTCTATCATGTACCTAGTTCTATTTAATAATTTTTAATGAGTGAAAATTAGCACTCAATTTAATTCTTCAACGTAAAAAGTTCAATGTTCAAAATCAGTAATGCAAAAATTTTAAGTTAAGAAGATTAAAAGTCAACTAATCTAGTTGAGCAAGGTACAAAATAATTTGTTTTCTTCACTTTAATACAAATGTTTTGGAATTTACAATGTCAAGTGTTTGAAATTTCTTCCACACATTCCTATAATATTCTAATGGAAGATCCTACAGTTACCGTAGATATGGAAAATAAAACAATTTTTAAGCTATTTTGCTCTTTGCAATAGAAATGACATTTTTGAATGTTTTTAATGAAAAAATGGCCTCGGAATGTAAGAATTAAGATTAATTAACAAGTAAAAATTAGAATGAAAAAAAAACATGCCAATAGTTCAAAATACATTTTATTCATCTAAACTATGGATGTTTCAAATGGAATTTATCCAAAATTTGGATTTGGAGAAAATATGTAAAGTGGCATAAATGAATCTATAATTGTAAAATTTTCCACTTATCCATTGATCAGTAATGATTGTTGAGAATCCCAAAATATAAATAGAATTTGCTTTATATAATACTAAATTATTTTTCAACAATCCTTGATATTCCTCACTATTAATGATGACTTGATTTTACATTATAATGGTTGCCATTGGCAAAGAAGATAAAATTTTGACTAGATATAAATAAAGGAGTAGAGTCTTGGAAAAAAAGGAAACAGGTTAGAAATTAAATTTCATTTTTTTAGTGTTGAAAATCCATTGAATGCTATGATTGTATTTTGTATACTCCAATTTTGTATACTCAAATTATAAAGAATATTTTTTTTACTAATAACAAAGTGTCTTTGTTAAAATTTCAAAATTACATTTGAAATTATAAAGATTTCCAAGCACGCAGTTCTAATCTTCAAATTGGTACTGACTACTATTTGTATTAATTGCTTATTAATGAATTTGTCAACATTTGTGTACTAGATTCTATAGCCATTGAGTTCTTTTCTAGCTCAAGATATAAATTCATCTTTGGATGAGTACGATCCCAACGATCATTACCAAAATGGAACTGCTCACAAAATGTAGGAATAGATATGCCTCCTGAGTTCTTCAATTTTTGAAGATATGGTTGTAAAACGGTAGTTAAATATGCTAATGATTCATCACTAGTTTCAATTGCGATCTGGAATTTCTCAGGATGGATCACATTAAATGGATCATTCAATAGATTCTTTATTGGGCTATTATCAATTAGAAGGGTGTTCGAACTTGTTGCCTCACTTCCTAGCTTGTCTTCTTTGAAGATACTATCCAAGGCTTTGAAAAGAATCTCCCTTTTTGGAATACCAAAATCTTTATAGTTTGACACCTCACAATCCTCCCTACTAAACAACTTACAGTCACTTAGCATTGGAAGGTCACATTCCTTCTTCACAGCATCTATGATCTTAAGTGCATCTTTCCGAAATGAACAAGTCCAAAATGCCACTTCGAAATTATTCAAACAAAACATGAGGAATTCTCTAAGTTTAGGTCGCATGCAATATTGATTCTTCATCTTAGTACAAACGTGTTCCTTCACGTGTTTCAACAAGGTTCCATTCAAATCAAAGACAAGAAAATATTTGTCTACCAGATTGTCTTTGTTTGTTGTTTTTTCAACCTCTATGTTCGCCATTGGAGATTTCAATAGTCGAAGGGAGATGTGTGTATTCACTTGCATGCCTACTTGTATACTTTCATGGTTACCCAGACTTATAAATTGCTTGGGCGCAAGAGTTGCAAAGGTTTGGTCCATAGTTGTGTTTGGACAAGCTATTTCAATGTGAGAATTTGGCTCAATTATTTCCGTCCGGCTTGATCCCATGCTTGATCAATAATCACTTAATTCTAGAATTTGCTCTATCAATCTAAATTTGATCAATATACAAATCTAATGTAATATAATCAATAACAAAAGAATGAAATTATTTATTCTTGCCAAGTTCTCTTTTACTTTTCCTTTAATATAAAAGTCCATTAGCTTTTATTTTATTTTTAGAAGTCTCTAAAGCAATTGTGAGATTTTTTTAGCAGTTTTAATTTATCTTATTATTATTACCTTCTTGAACAAATACATCTATACCATGGGCTACACTCATCTCCAATTTATCACGACTCAAGACCAATAGTTTACATAAGTTAGATTGTTTGACACAAACTTCTGTTCTGATCCCATTTTTTGAGCAAGGGTCTGAATTGAAAATTTAGATCAAAGTATAGTAACATATGAAAGAAAATACAATACAAGCTATTTAATGTAATTTTGACACTACAATAGTATTACATAAATTTATTTATTCAAAATCATAGGAGGATCTAATATTGATACTAGATTGTTCTTAACTACACATTCTTGAAGTACAAAATGCTTTAGCTCTCATTGAACATCTAAATGAATTCTTCAACTCCAACTAATTACTTTTTGAAAATTTATATTATTTTTAAAGATTATAATTTATTTTTTTAGTATTTAAACATATGAAATTCATTTTTGAGATGTATTTTTTTTAAATGAAATAAAACAATGCATAGGATACAACATGCTTGTACAAACATTCTCATTGTCTCATTGTCTAGGATACAACATGCTTGTTCAAACATTCTCATTGTCTCATTGTCTAGGATACAACAAGCTTGTTCAAACATTCTCATGGGCTTTGCATTTTATACTAAGCCCATTGCAGATCCTTTAATTTCACCTCATATTGTCTAAATTTTTTTTTAAAGAAAATATTTTTCCCTTGTAAATCCATGGGGAACCATATATACATCATTGCATTTGATTTTTGAATAAAAATTATGTACTAAAATATAAAAAACATACTCCATTGGATTGACTAATTACCATATTCATCTTTCTTTTAACCCGTAAAGGAAAAAGCTGCATTTTTTGGCAACATAGCAATTTTGGGCAACTCACTACAAATGGAATTTTTATTTTTTTTATTTCAAAATTTCACACAACATGTGCCTATTGAGTAGTTTTAAGGCGTAACAATTTTCAGACCTTTTGACTACATAGTTCAAAAGTTATTGCATGATATGTAATTTTTGTTGATCTTTGGGCAGCTCAAGCAGCTCTAAAAACTTCTTTAAAAACTTCTTTTTTTTAATATAAAAATTTGAAATTGGTTCTCTAGATTTATATATATATATATATATATATATATATATATATATATATATATATATATATATATATATATATATATATATATATATATATATATATATATATGTGTGTGTGTGTGTGTGTGTAAAACTTTGAATCATTCAATTTTGATTAATGAAATGAAAGTTATCAAGAGTTTTAGATTATGTGTAGGTATAGTTTTTAGAGGTAGAATTTTGCAACATGGTAGATTGGCATATGTAATTGTCACAATTGTGGAAGCCTAATCTATTTTGAAATCAAAAAAAAAATTCTATTTTTTTCTAAATAGTACTACTAATGACAAAAATGCCTTGAAATCTATTTTCTTACCTTTGTAGTTCAAGTCTCATGAAACTTCATTCATGGAATTCCTTCCTTAAATTTTTTTAAAAGTACTTGCATTTTTTGCCTTTACAACACTGTTTTATTTCTACCATTTTGATTTACTTTTAGTGAAGCAATATATATTAAAAAGTTATATTTTTTAATACAAACCCCTAAAGGACCAATTGGTTATTGAATGACCAATTGGAAATTTGGGTAGGTTCCTAAGAAGTCAATTTTGAATGAATTCTTTTAAAATTTTGATACAAGGTGTGGACATATACCCTCATAAAGGAAAGGATTTTTTTTCCAATCAAGTTCACCAATCAAAAGTTTTGCTATCCAAGGTTTCTCCAGCAAAGAGGGCAATCCAATGTTATATTCAAAATTCTTCCTCTGCTTTTGAATTTTTTTAGGTATGTAATTAACACAATGTATGATGCAACTTTCAACAAAATAACCATATGTAGTTCAAAAATTTCACTCTAAGGGAAATAGATTTACATGGATTTTTGGTCCTTTAAATAATTAACCAAGGGGGGTGGGATTACTCAAGATTTCTCTAAGAAAAATTGAAGTCTATTTACACTGTCCAAGAGGGTAGGAAAAAATTTATTCTTCAAACTTCATATATTATAATTTGTCAATCTACAAAATAAAAAAATTTGGAAAAAAATTTGCACATTCCCATAGTAGTCTGGTACAAGTTTGTGTTGCTGATTTTTAAATTTTTTTCTCATTGCCATAAAAAGTAGCAATTTTTGACAATGTTTGCCCAAAATGAGCCCTAGTCCTTTAAAGGTTGAACATTACAATAATAGGAATTGCACTAAATTTTCAAAACTATTGCTTTTGGATGTAGATAAGAAGCAATTGAAAGTCTAACTTTCCCACATTACATACATTCAATAATTATTTTTTTCAATTATAATTTGTTGAACCACTGAAGGTCCAAGCATCCAAAAATGGATGCACCTTGGTCAACTTTGATTGTTCCAATTTTTCCAAGAAACTATTTTTGCTATATTTATTAATTTATTTTCACTTTTTGCTACAAATTTATAACAATGTCAATATTTCATGAAAGAAATTGAATTTTTTTGCAGTGATAGGCAATCCAGAATGTCACATAATAAAAATATAAGATTCACACTTGAATCCAATTAAAAGGCTAAATTTTGCTCATACATGAAGTTTGACCATTTTATAAAGGATCAGGTCTTGTGGGGTTAAACAAGTTGGTCTCGTATGATGTTAAAGTGGTCATTTGAAGACTTTGTTGTGCGTCTATCTTCCCCCAACCAAGGGTGAATGTAAAAAATAACCTCTATTTTGTGTTTGCTTAGTGTCTTGCATTCTTCATCCTTCCTATTATGTTCTTCACCTCTCTTAACTAGTTTAGTGCCTCTAAATCCAAATTTAAATTCAAAATTTCCAAATTTTATCATGGTTGGCAACTAAAAAATTCTCGTGCTTTCCCCAAGGGTAAAGTTGCAACCTTCAAATGACCACTTTAAAGTCTCTGCATTGGTCTCATTCGTGAGAATATTAATTTAGTGATACATTCTTTGGATGAAATTGCTGAATTGCTACCAAATTTGGGTTTTGTGTCGTTCTTTTGGGATCAAAGATTTGGAATTTTGATCAAATTCGGATTTTGTGTCATTCTTCTAGTACCAAAGATTTGGAGTTTTGATCAAATTTGGGTTTTGTGTCGCTCTTTCGGGACCAAAGATTTGGAGTTTTGATCTAATTTGGGTTTGGATCACTATTTTGGGACGGATGATTTGGGATTATGATCAAATTTGAGTTTTGTGTCACTTGCTCCTTTGGGATCGAAGATTTGGGATTTTGATCAAATTTGGGTTTCGTGTCGCTTGCTCTTTTGGGATCAAAGATTTGGGATTTTGATCAAATTTGGGTTTCGTGTCGCTCTTTTGGGACAAAGATTTGGAATTTTGATCAAATATGGATTTTGTGTCGCTTTTTTGGGACCAAAGATTTGGGATTTTGATCAAATCAGTTGGATTTCATGTCGCTCACTTTTGGGATCAAAGATTTGTTCAGATTTTTTTTATCAAATTTGGGTTTTGATTGCTCTTTTGGGATCAAAGATTTGCTCAAAATTTTTGCTCAAATTTGGGTTTTGTAAGGTCGGAGGCTTGAACTCCAACCAGGCATTAAAAGCGAACATGACTCAGAGGTACATTTTTCTTTCTTCAATGTACCAAGCATGCACATTTCAGGAGGTGGTCGCTTTTGATGACCATAAATGACTGCTTTTTTTGAACTTCAAAAATTTGTAACTAATTCCACAAAGGTCCAAAAAATATGAAACGACTTGGGTTAGATGTCAATTCCACTTGTCTTTCAAGGAAAATTTACTGAAAAATATTTCAAGATGTTTTACCTCCCCAAAATTCAGTTTCAGCGCTTAGATGGACGCTTTATGGACCTCCTACCTTATTGCTCTTTGGAGATCAAAGATTTGTTCAAATTTTTTTATCCATGTGTTGTCTGTCAGTTGCATCCCACCCTGCTCCACCCCCGTAAATAGCTCCATTGTCACTGCCTGAGTGCCCCAAATTTAATGTGATAATAAGCCATTGATTACCCATTACGCCAAGATGAATGGGGCTGCCCTGTACAGTACTGGACCGAGTGTGATGACTCCCTGGTGAGAGCGACATCACACCTGAAGAGTTCATCATTTGAAATGGACACATTGCAAACATTGGGTGTCAAGTGATGAAACCCAGTGCCAATGCCATGTTTTAACTCAGTCACTTCGAACTGGCCGGGTTGGGTTGGGTTGGGCTTGGCTTGGCTTGGCTAAATACTACAGCAGTAATATTTATGCCTGCCTGTTGGTGAGTACGTACACATCCTCCTTTCATGTAAACTTATGACTTACTGCTCTTGTCCTGCTCTTTAGTTCAGTTGTAAGGTACCCCAAGCAAGCAAGCAAGCAAGCACACCACTTCACTTCAAATGGGCGCTGCACCTTCCGCCAACTTCCTTGATAAGCTCGCTCATGTTGACATTGTTGTTCGGTTCCCCCCCCAAGTTATGGTTTGGAAGTACCACCGGCGGCGGGAGGTGCAAAACTTCAAGCACAAGAAAGTCTCATCAATGGGAGGGCGAAGGTAGATGCGACACTGAACTCTAAACTGCCATCTTCACTTTGTGTACATCTCCAAAATCAATTGTGTACTTAACCCCAAAATGACCCTGGAATTTCTTGAGCTTCTAAGAATTTGTTCTAAATTGAACAAAAAGTCAACATTTTGATAAGTTGTATCAATTCTTTTTAAATTGTAACCGTACAAAATCAAACTAGACATGTTAGAGATCACATTAGAAAAGAAAATACAACAATATCTCTTACGGAGTGAAAGATTATAATGTTTGATCATGAGGGTGTTAAAACTAAGAAAGTGATTTGAAGTCTTTCAGTCCTCTTTTCACATGTCAAATCTAAAAAGTTGGTCACCAAAAAAATATGAGGTTAAAGGGACTAACATGCATAACCCCAATCAATTTATGACTTCTCAAAATCTACTCTACAATCTTTTTAAATGAATTCTAATGTGATTTTTTCTCAAAGATCTAGTGTAATTGAGGCTCATTCCTAAGAGCCCTCAACACTACAGAAAGTCAAGATTACTATGGACACTTGTAAACAAAATCTTGAATAGAAAAATCGTAATCAATAATTTTCAAAATCAAATTTTTGAAGCTAAAATTAAATTTCAAAAATATTTTTTCAAAAATATAAACTACTAAAAATAGCAATTTGGTAAGGTTTTATTTAACTTCAAAAATCAATGGAAGACACATTCTGTCCTCAGGGTCATTTTGGGGGGGTTAAGGTGGAAGCAACTGTTTTAGAACCAAACTTTGTTCCGTCAAAACTTTTGCATATAGTATTGTTCTTTGGTGCATTGGAACCTCTTTTCACTTGCCAACAGTAAAATATGAAAATCTAACCAGTTTAATAATAATAACTAGAGTAAACTTGCCATTTACCGCACACATCCAATCACCACTCAACAACACCTCCCAATGACCAAACACTAACCGTACAACCACCCCTCCAATGACCAAGCACTAACCGCACAATTCAATTGAATTGTGATGGGAACAAAATCTTGTATCACCTTCCAAAACATGCAAGTTTCTATATTTATGTGGAGAAGGGTTTGAATTCTGTTTGTGCGATGATTGGCAAGTTTACTATAGGCACAAAAGCAAAAAGTAGCATTTTGGGGTACTCACCTTGCCTTAAATTGGTTCCAAAATGTGTCCCCATGGACTATCAAATTTGGATTGTGTAAGCACATCAAATTGTGACAGCAATACCTAAAGTGGATACCCCACGGATTGCCAATTTTTGCTACTATGCATAGTTACTAATACTAGATCAATCAAATTTCCTTATTTTCTTATTGGCAAGTCAAAAGAAGCTCCACTACACTAAAGAATGCAACAATTGGATACCATATGCAAAAGTTATGAAGGTTCAAAGTTTTTTTTATAGAAGATGTATGCCTACACTCATGTAATACACATAGAACATAGTATATCCATATCCATACAAATATAATACATATGACCAATATTCATACTCATATATATCTCGTATAATACGTCAAGTCATATTCATACTTGCATATACTTTATATAGGTCGTATAAATAAAATAAGATATCATAAATAGGATTGTATTGAAGTCGTATGAGTTGTAAATAACTGTATAAAATCTCTTAAATCTCACAGATGTACACATTGGTAGAACTAGCATAGATTTTTTTGTGTGATTCTTTTGAATTCGAATTTTGGCACACATGTTATTGACATAGAGATTATTTCATCATAAAAATTTCATGGTAAATAAACAATTTTTCAACCCTTGGGATAGTGTCAAAATTGGTAGTAGTGAAATTGTTTCTCACAACTACACATGTTGGGGAGATTTTGAATATCTATTTTTATGGAGGACTTTTGGACTTGAAATTTTTCACACATGTAATCAACATATAGATTTTCCTGTGTCAAAAATTTCATAGAAAAAAAAAAATTCAGTCCTTGGGAGGGTGTCAAAGTTGGCAGTAGTGAAAAAAAAATTCACGGCTACATATGTTGGAAGATTTTGAATATCTCTTTTTGTGTAAATCATCTGGCCTTGAAATTTGGTACACATATAATTAACTTAAAGATGATGCTATGGTAAAAATTTCATAGTCAAAGATCAATTTTTGAGCCCTTGGGAGGCTGTCAAAGTTAGGAGATGCAAAATTTCCTTCCCTGCGATTTCGAAAACGCCATTTTGATTGGGACCCCACTGTACATCATTTTACTTATTTTTTAGAGTTTTATGGAACTACATGAAATGCCAAAATTTCCAAAGTTGTTCAATATTAGGAAATACGCCATGCAATGATCAATATAATTCATCCTCTCTATAATCCTTGTTGGTCCATCCTATCCATCTTTTGCACTTGTTGTATCAATGAATTTCTTATGTATACATTTTGGGCTCTTGGTGTTTTCATTGTTGAATTCCTAAATGGGTGTCTAGGCGGCATCCAATTGTACCTTCTCAGCAATGGACAATCTTCTTTTGTGTTGAAACTGAATGGATCGATCTAAGTGTGAGTTTGAAACAAAGCAATCTCCCAAACTTAGCAATTTTGGTTGGTTCTGGCCAATGCAGTGAGCCCAAATTTTGGACCTTCAAAGGAAGATTAACCAAATCTAAATCCTAAATATTCAAATTAGTAGAGCATGTCATGCGCTTTCCAAAATGGTAAAGCACTTCCTAGTTGGAGTTTCCTATTAAAAGCTATGCGTGGATGAAGTTCTACATCTAAATGGTCCTAACAAACTTCATATATCAATTTCTACTGGCCTATTGATCTAAATTCACTTTCAATTTTGGAATTTGTGTTAAAGTTAATTCTACTTTTGTACAATTTTAATTTCACTTGAATTGGGTAGATGATGTTCTAAAATTATTTCTTCAACATACATACATATTGATTTTTGAGATGTATGCAAAATAATGATGGCGGTTTTAGGATGGGGAGATTTTGTGTGTGTCTACCTTAACTATTTAACCAAGAAAAAATAGGCTTCATGTTGAAAATTTGACTCATTTATGTGACTATTTCAATGTCCTTGTAGAACTTAGAGCATCTACAATGGTCCCTTTAACAATGATAGTATTGGCACTGTGCCAAGTTCCAAGTGATTTGGAATAAAATATGCGCTCCAATGCAACCGTTATGGGGTCGTTATTACTTCTATGGTCCCAGTATGCGACTCCTTGGAATCAGCAAATTTTCAAAATGTGAAGGGCCTGCAAATTGGCTTAAGGTAGAAATAATCATTATTGACAACCTTTTTTCACATTGTTAAGTATGCCAATTAATTCAAACTTCCCTTATTTCCATGAAAAGTCTTTTTTTAATGTAGATTCTTTTTTTTCTTTCTTTCTTTCTTTCTTTTTTTCATTTTATATTGCGGAAAAGTCCATTTGACATTTGGATTGTCAGCTTTTCATTGGATCAATTTGTTCTAAAAAAAACCCAAAATTATGCGGGCCATTTGGAATGCCCCTCCATTTGCCGATATAGGGATTGTTTGCCGAGAGACCACTATAGATACTCTTATTTATTTTAGAAGACGTGAACAACCAACTAGACCTTTTCAAGATTTTGATACAAGGTGTGGAGCTACAGATATGTACACTCTAGGTGAAGATATGAATATTTTTACCATCGGGTGTCCGGATCAAAAGTTATGTTGTTTGAAAAAGTCTTGACAATTGGGGCAATTGGGGTAGTTAGAGAATCTTTTGCTAAACTCCACATCTACCTTTGAAATTTTGCAAGTATGTAATTCATTCAATACATGATTCAATTCCCTAAAAAAAATCTTATGTGTAGTGCAAAAATCTCATTCTAGGAGGAGTTAAAAGTTTGTTGGTCCTATTGAATAAGGTTGGAAGAATGTGTTTTCTTCTAACTTCAAATGTTGTAAATTTTTAATCTACGTGGCCAAAATATTTGAAATTATTTCTACACATTTCCACAGTAGCCTAGAACAAATTTGTAAGGTTGAATTTTTAAAAACATTTTTTTTTCACTGATCTAAAAAGTGGTAGTTTTTTTTATCATTTGTGCCATAAATGTGCGTTAGGGGGTCAATTTCCACACATAGATTTTGTCAGTGCAAACCTTCTTCCCAATCAACCTAACGTCTATAAATATTGCCTACATCTTGTTGGATCATGTCACCTTTAACTCCTAAAGGAACAGCTTGTTATTTTTAGCAATATAGCAATTTTGGGCAGGTACATGTGACTAGAAATTTGCATAGCTTAGGATGAAATTTTAATAGAAGGTGGGGATGAGGAACATCTTTCATGTGCACTAAATTTCATGACATTTGAAAATAGGTGTCAAAAGTTATGGTCCAATATGTAGTGTTTGTTTTTCAACATGGGTAGTCTGGGCAGATAAGAAAAATCATTTTTTTAAAAATAAAAATTTGAAATCATTCTAGATATCTACATGTGTCGAAAGCGTTAAATCATTCCATTTTGATCAATGAGTCAAAAGTTATGAGGAGTTTTAGTTTGCAGGCAGTTATGGATTTTCTACTTTAAAATAAACTTTGAAGTTGTTTATTTCACTCAAGTTTCAATATTTTTTGAAAAAATGAAATCATAGGTTGTAGATTGCTTACTACAACATTACAACCATTTGAATTGAATTTTTTTTAATTCCATGATTAAATTCTTAACAATTTTGTATTTTGAATCATTCTCTACTTCTTTCTATTTGCTATTTTTTTTCTATATGTTGTACAATTCCAAATGATTTGAAAAATTTTAAGCATGTAGACAACTTGTCTAGGAAAAGGAATCTAAAGAAGCACCACCATTTTGGACATTTTTTCATAGAAAACTAAGCTTGTGAAGTGCAGCTGCCCTGTTTTTGAAGGACCAAGAAAATGATTTCAATGAATTTGAATGCTTATATCTTGCAATCTACGAGGTGAATTTTTTTGAAATTTGTACCACGTGTTTTCAAGTCAGCAAACTATAAGATCCTATGGTTATTTATGTTAAAAAAGGTTTTTCAAAAATTTGGTACTTGTACTAGAAATGGCAGTTTTGGAGTGTTTTTGGTGAAAATATAGTCAAGGAATTTTAGGGGTTAATCACCAACAATCTTGTTTCAATCTAAAATCCAGTTTTTTTCTAATTTTTTTCTTCTTTTGAATTCTTTGTCTATTCATTTCTATCCTATAAATCCTTTTTATTATAGATGCTCCTTAAGTTTTAATGTTGCAAACGTTTAGCAACCAAAGAAGTAATTTATGAAGTTATGCATTCATCTTTGGAAACACATAACGATGGCCATTTGTTGAGAATACATCTTTGGATTGTAAAATCTATAAAAGTAAAATCTAAAATATTCTCTTAAAATCCAATATCATCTATCAAATATTAGAGAGTTTAATTCTAGGAAATAAGTAGACTTCTATGGACAGTGTCCACCAAAGTACAATTAAACTAATCCTCTATTTAACGACAATTGGTTGAATGTTGATTCTTCAGATTTCAATGTCACGACCAAGCTATGTGATGGTTTTAATGGCCTAAGGAAATCTACTTTGAAAATTTAGAGTAATTACATGTCTTATCCAAAATTTATATATTTTTTTAATTCATAATTATCTATTGCTAATACTACAAAAATTTGCCTCTAACTTCATGATGAATTGCTTGTTTTGATGATTTTGGATGTTTTTACCTTTGGTGTAAGGTAGGGTGCTCTAAAAATAACATTGTTCTAAAAAGCAACTACTAACACAGAGGTACATTTTGCTTTCTTCAATGTACCAATAGTGTACATCTTAGGACATGGTTGCTTTTATAAACCACTGTGTTTCAACTTCTAAATTTCATAACTAATTCCATAAAGGTCCACAAAATACAAAAAGACTTGGATTTGATGCCAATTCCATTTTTTTTGTTGTAAAAATTTATTGAAGATTTTTTCAAAGAGTTTAGCTTTCCCCCAAATACTATCTGCTCTAGTAACCTTTAATGATTTAAGAAGAGTGTATTTTCAAAGTCGGCCAGAATTGTCAAGAACTTGAGCAATTTGTTTGTTCATTTTTTCTTAAGATTGGATAGTCTAAAACCATAGGATCTTGTAGTTCACAATGAGAGCGAGCACCTCAAAAAAATTTAGATTATTTGACAGCACAATTTAGTAGATACTTAAGTTTGAAGTTTTATTTGGGTCAATGAAAAAACAAGGCAACACACTTTGAAGGAGCATATCTTGATGAGAATGTTTTGGAAATGATGACCTTCTTGTGCTAGTGAAAGACAAAAGAGTTTAGAATGCTCATTCAAAATTTTATAACATTTCAAGCATTTTTCAATTCACGGTGGAGCTTGCAATGCACGGTGGTCACTGAAATGAGAGTAGTGTTTGTAAGAATAAAAAGAATGGGACACTTGTCTTCTCTTTGAGCTCCTTGGATTGATCTAACCTTTTCAAGGTAGATCTGACTTTTCTAAGGTAGGCAACAATGGCATTGGTTGACTAACTTTTCAGTCCATGCCCAATTCAAACTCCAAAAAATGAGTTGTGAACTACACAACACCATATAACTTAAAAAAATTCCACAAGGCGGAGATTAACTTGGAACTTGATGAAACTACGGCCGTTGGATTTATAACGCAGTCTATTTCCTTGGTATCAAATTTAATTTTTTTTAAACTGAAAATTTGAGAATGGGAAGCTCAAAAGAGGGACAAAGACCAAAAAATGGTCACTTGGATCATTGGGGGGTAAAAGCTCGCATCAAGAACATACTACTGACCTTACACAAAATAGTGAAATTGGGTTGCCTTAACAATTAGGTTTCTTTCTCTGAGAGAAGTTAGCTCACAATTTAGTGCTTGCCCACATGGAAGCACATGCGGTTCTCTAAAACCCGAGCCATGAATAATGCACCAACCCATACAACACACATGATTTCTTCATAACTGCGACCTTCTATAATGACTGTATATATTTATTTAATGTCAAATGTCAAGAAATTAGTGTAGGGCAATCTAATTTCACTATTTTGTGTACAATAGTTATCTTACCTTACCTTCTATCAATGCAAAGCTTAAGGTAACTGCACCCAATTTTGACCCCTTTCTAAAACCGTCCCCTACAGATTCTTGCCTAAAATGTACTCCCACTATTTATGAGAGTCTAGGGTCGATTTTAGAAACACCTGTTTCTCAAAACTTTGAGTATTCACAATTTATTCATATGGTGTCCAAAAAATGCATTCTCAAAGAATCTAGAATTCTCTTTGGAATACCAACGAGCCCCCACAAAAAGTTTTTTAATTTAATAATGAGAACTATGCTGAAATCAGCTGAATTGCTTAAGTGTGAGATTTTAGGTGTAGTTACCTTACTTAACTTTGCTCCAGACTCCACATAGCGAGTTTGGAAGAAAAAAAACTCCACACCGGATCTCTTTAGGGGATGCAACCCATTTCCAAACACTTAAGGAATTCCAGAATCTGGAATTCATTAATTCATAGCAACTTTGTTTTGATACCAAAATATCTGAAAACTTTGGGAAGGGTCCAAACCCTACTGCTGCACACGAGAAAAATTTCCACTGAAGAAACCGTCCTCTTACATGCCTGTAATTCCTTAAGTGATCGGAAATGGGTCGTCAATCAGAAAGGGGTTGCCTCCCCTAAGTTAACATATTCTCCGTCTTCTTCCATCCTCCACTGCAGTTTGGTGTTGGTGTCAACCTGTTGTCACCTTCAATGTCCGCGTTCTGCATCTCACCTGACAGGCCCAGCGAGGTGGTGGCGTTTGTTCGTACCTCTCCGCGATGTCTACTGTAGCGAAAGTAAAGTTACAGAAATGTCATGTGCTTCATACTTACCAACTCTTTATAATGTCATGTATTGTACAGTACAGAGCCAACAAATGCATATGGCAACAACGATCACTTACTCCGTCCAGCTCACCTTTTCATCGACACAACCAGAGTAACTTAAATTCCGCTTTTCATGACAGGCAGGCCCTGGCAATTTCAGTTTACATTTACATTTTCGCCCGGGTTCAGCTTTTCAAGGAGAACATACGCTTCTCTCGTTGGTTGGTTGAAACTGCATCAGCCGGTCTCCGTCCGGACCTCCTCCTTTTCCGCAGTGCCAGTAAAGTCGCAATTTTATTTTTATTTCTTTTGAAATTGTCGACAAAGTAAAAGACCTCTCAGGACAAGCACTAGGAGCATCGCTACCCTACCGTAGCTTGGACCACACACCCAACTATGTTTTGAGAGGTTGGTTGTGCGAGTGGCATAAAAATGCAAGGTTCACGTGTCCCATGGTAGTTTTTTTTACTTTGTCATCGAATGGCATTGTTCTTATGTTCATATCTTTGACAAGTGGGTAGAAGGTCTACGTGTCGCTACAACATATTCCCTAGCAACTAAAAACACTACTAAAAGTCTGTGGTAGATCTCGATTTTGGTAAAGGATCTACGTGTTGCCACAACATATTCTCTTGTGACCAAAATCATTGCAAAAAGTCTAAAGGCGGATCTTGATTTCAGGAGGTTTGGCATGCAATTTGATGGTATGAACAGGGACGAAGAAGAAATATATTGGCCGGAAGCTTTTGATGAGAGGCCATGAGGTTGGCGAGCGTGGAGAGGAAGTGGTTGTTGAGCAAGACATAAGGTGTGGTTTCAGATTTTAGGTTGGCAATTGTTTATTGCTGCCAATTAGACCAAGGCAAGTTGGAGATGCTTTAAGGTAGAAGGACCTTCATAGTGTTTGGATGCCCCATCGATGCTTAATACATAAAAAAAAATTAAACCATCCCTTCAAGATTGCAAATTCTAATGTGGGGCCTGAGTATGAAAACAAAACAAGGACTTTTTTCTTTAGGTACTTCGCATTGTGAGAATTAGATAGCTTCATGGGGACAAAGATAGAGTGCAATTCAAGTTAAATGTTTGCATGTATTTAAGAATAAAAATTAATAATGAAATTTCAAGATTTTTTGTTTGAAAATCTATCATTTCTAACTTCTTCCATTTTTCAAAATTTAGGATTTGTTACATCCAATTTTAATAGTCAAAACTTCTTAAAGGTTTTGAATAAGGTTGATTAGAAATACCTTGCTTATAGGTCTTAAAGCTTACTCTATTCAAACAAGTTTTCTATTAGTAGTTTCTTTGCCTAAATACCCAAGGATTTTTTTGAGTTTCTTAGAATTTATTCAAAACTAAACAAAAACTCCAAATTTTGATAAGTTTTATTAGTTTAAAAAAAATTGTAACTATATGAATTCAAACTAGACATATTATGAAAAAATCTGTAACAATATTACCTGTGGATTGAAAGATTATAATGTTTGATAAAGAAGATGTTAAATTGATAATTGTGTGAAAGTTATTAGAAGTCTTTTAAATCCTCTTTTTATGTGTCAAATCTAAAATCAAGGCCATAAACAAAAATATGGTGTTAAAAAAAAAACATGCATAACTGCAATCAATTTATATAGTTTCTCAAAATCTACTCTTCAATTTTTATAAATGAATTTTAAATGTCAATTTTAGAGTATTTGATGCTCATCTTCAAAAAACCTTATTACTAAAAATTCAAGATTTGCAATAAACACCCTTGCACAAAATCTTTAATATAAAATTTATAAATAATTTATTTTATAATTTAATTTGGATATATAAAATTAATCTTTAAAGGATATTCAATAAAAATAGTACTACAAAAAATAGTACTTTGCTAAGATTTCATCTACTTTAAAGTTCAATCGACACCAAAATGTGTCTTAAAGATTTAGAGGTTAAGGCACAAGTGTCAAATAAAAGGAACAATCAAAGGATCAACCTTTCTCAAGGGCAATATCCTCTCTACAAGGACCCACAATAAAAAATGAGCAAGATTCTAATATGCTCAAAATCAACCATTTTTAACAATAATAAAATACAAATATATTAAATAAGCTATTAACACTTTGAATCCAATCCTTTGGCTAATTTGCTATAGAAAAAGAAAAATCCTTATAGATGGTACACAATTTAAACAGCTGAAGGGACACTATCTAATGTAATATGCAACAATCAAAATATATTTTTTCATATTAACTACTCTTTAGAAGAATGCACACTATCTTTTTATACCTTTTCACTTTCCTCATTATGCCACACATTCATAAAAGATAACAATACAAAACAATAAATAATTTAGAATTGTTGTTCTAGATATCATAATAGTCATACAAACATACACAATGTCCAACAAATCACAAACCAATATCATCGTAAATGTATCCTATAAGATCAAACATAAAACATGGTCACTAAAAAGATCCATCTTCTTACAAAACCAACAGAATCTATATAATACAACCTCCAACTTTAATAAAAATAAACATTGAACTATTTCCACCATTTTTATAGATTCAAATATGTAGACAAATAAACAAGCAATGAATAGAACACATCTCAGATGTCAACACTTTTAACACAATTCAAGCAATTCAAACATTATAATAAAATAAAATAAAACTATCCAAATCCAAATCCAGATTTGGACAATATGATAAATAATGCTCAAAAATGCCAATTTTGTCCCAGTGAATATTGCAACATCAATTACACAATATACAACACACAAATATAGACATATAGCTATACCATCTAGTGAATTCAAAAACAAACAATAAAGTGTAAAATTAAACAATACAATAACACAATTTGAAATCATATGAACAATTATAAATGTATAAAGATAAAGGTTATAAAAACAAAAATGAACCACAACAAAACAATTAGTAAAATAAAAAATAATTAATAAAATTATGCTAGTCTAGTTGGCACTTGAAAGACAATTCTAGCACATTTTTTTCTTAAAGAATATATTCTAATATATTATAGATTTTCAAAAGTGTTAAATTATAAATATACCAAAAATAAAATTTGTACTATCATGGTTAGACTATACATATTTTAGGCTAGAGTCTATTAATTTTGTTATTGTATGAGGATTACAGTTAAGTGTAGTTTTTTGGGTGCAATTAGAGATTTTTGAGTGTAAAGTATACATTTTTCTAAGTCATAAATGAATAAAATCATAAAAAATATCATAGTTTTCAACAATTGTAATTTGAATGTGTACAATAACAATACAACAATTAATCAACATTCTTGTATATTATCTTGGCATATAAGTTATTTGGGTGAATAGCTCCATGGAGATGAGTTTGGCTTGTTAATATTTTGCAAGGTATGAGCACCTATAATCATCATTGCCCCACATGTGAGCTCCACATGTGAGCCCCACATTTGAACCAAAATGTAATACTAAAATCTAAATATTGAGGACACATAAGATGTACACAATTTGAATACAAAAGCTAAGGAGAGTCCAATTTCAACTTTGGCTACACCTACAAATATTACTTTGAAATTTCAAAACTTATTTATACAATGTCCAAATGATACATGCTAAAGTGCGTTGGAATCCTCTTTCACTTGTCAATAAGATTTAATAAAAAATTATATATATGTAAATTATGCTCAATTTCGATTACATTTACTTTTTTCTTAGTTTTTCTATACATGTAAGGTTAAGAGTTTGACAATTGCAAAATATTTGCCTCTAAGGTGAAAACACCAAAAAAACCCGTCCATGTACCCATTCTTGACATGTAGACTTCTTTTGAGAGTGTCTCCAAAACTGCAACTAAGTCATTCCCATATATTAACTACAATTGGTTGATTGCCAAATTTTCTTTAGATTTTGGTATCATGGTCAAACTAAGTGGTGATTTCAGTGGCCTATGGAGTTTCACTTTGAAAATTCACAATAATTACATGTCTTATCCAAAAATTCTATTTCTTTTTTGCAAAAAAGCATGATTTCCAATGGCTAATACTACAAAAAAAATAAAAAATAAAATAAAATTAATTTATTTTTTTCCTTTTCCCTTTTCCCTTTTTCCTTTTTCCTTTTTCCTTTTTCCTTTTCTAGAAAAAGGTGTCTCCAAGAAAGTTGAATTGCTTCTTTCGACGTCACCATAGCCACGTCCTTTGGGGAAAGTTTTTTGACTTGCCAATATACAATGCCATGCCGAGAGTTCCGTCCGTCCCCCGATTTCATGTACAATTGGTTGCAACCAACAATTGGTCTCTCTAACTTTCTCTCGACGGTACCGTCTGGGCCGGCATCGCTGATCTGAGCATGGGAACCAGATTCCCAACCAGCCTTTGCACTACCACCTGCAACAAGATGGGTGCGGTGCTTGTCTTGGCACGCAAGTGTTGTACAACAGCTTAACCCACTCTTCCAAGTACAACTGATGAAGAGCGTGTAAACGCCAGACGACGCAGTGCAAGAGACACATGATGCGCCTGCCCAGTGAACTTACTTACAGGCCAGGAGGAACAGCAACAGATCAAGTACTTCACTTGCTGGTCAGGTCACTCACTTTCTTTGTGGCCGAATTTTAATTTAAAAAATCATTAAAAAAATCACTTAAAAAGATCATTAAAAAAATAATTTAAAAAATAGTTTTAAAAATAATTTACAAGAACTGGGTGAAAAACTGGATGGGTACCAGCTCTTACCATGCCCACAAAGTTTGCATAGTGCGACAAGTTTCACCACCCAACTTTTAATTTGAATATGGCCGAGTGAGGGCAGGGAGGCCTATTTCCTGTAGTTTTGAACGCCATTTTTGTTGCATTCTCTGTCGATGTATGTCGTGGCTCACCCCCCCAACTATAAATTCGTACCCACCAAAGCTGGGAATGCTTTAAAGATGAACCCTCTCGTAATGAACTCCCCTCCTGGAAAACGGAATATTTACAGCCTTTTTTGTGATAAGTGCCGTAACTCGCAATCAGTTGCACTCATTGGCGAGGTCTGTTGTTTTGATATGTCTTCCACACCCTGTTGCAAAGTGAAGGAATTGATGTCTGTTGCCCCGGCCTAAAATCATTGCAAGGTCCAGTCCCCAAATGCGGTAATCTTAAAAAGTTTATCATAG
The DNA here is from genome assembly GCA_951799445.1 of Pseudisothecium myosuroides. Lineage (NCBI taxonomy): Eukaryota > Viridiplantae > Streptophyta > Bryopsida > Hypnales > Lembophyllaceae > Pseudisothecium > Pseudisothecium myosuroides. The sequence goes on along the minus strand of OX637291.1, from coordinate 10,944,749 downwards.
CCGACTTGATCAGGTTGCTCAGTGTTAGTTCTCATTACCTGCTTGCGGACAACGGGGAGGGCAGAGTTTTGGTAACCTTCTGTTTGTTTGTAGGCGAAGTGGGGCTGGCTGGCTGGCTGCCTGCCTGGCATCTTAGGTCGACTGGCACAGTCAGCCTAATTATTAGGTCATTTTTTAATTTATTTACTTGTGAAAATATGAAGGGTGACGCACTTGTAGGGTCGGTAGCTAGGCTCACCCAACTTTTAGAGTCGCATTTAACAACAGCTAGCACGCTTAGCTTTTTAAGGTGTCAATCGATTGTTGTACAGTCGGTCAGCTGTACGATGTGTGACGCATTTGGTTTGAAATGGAATTAAGTACAATACCCAATTTCCTACACAATGTCTCAAAGGACAAATGGGCTGCTAAATGCACTAAGGTAACTACACCCAAAATCGCACAGTTAACCCCTAAAGGACCAAGCTGCGTTTTTTGGCAACATAGCAATTTTGGGCAGCTCACTACGAATGGAGTTTTTATTTTTTTTCTTTGAAAATTTTACACAACATATGTCCGAGGAGTAGCTTTAAGGCCCAACAATTTTCATACCTTTTGACTTCATGGTTAAAAAGTTATTGCATGATATGTGATTTTCATTGCTCGGCGGGCAGCCCGGGCAGCTCAGAAAACTTCTTTAAATAATTTCAAAAAAATAAAATTGAAATTGAAATAGGTTCTTTAGATTTATATAGAAGTGTGAAGCTTTGAATCATTCAATTTGGATCAATGAGTCAAAAGTTATGAGGAGTTGAAGTTTGCGGGTAGGTATGGAGTCTCTCAAAACCATACCTACCCACAAACTTCAACTCCTCATAACTTTTGACTCATTGATCCAAATTGAATGATTCAAAGCTTCACACTTCTATATAAATCTAAAGAACCTATTTTAATTTTTTTTTAATTTTTTTGAAATTATTTAAAGAATTTTTCTGAGCTGCCCGGGCTGCCCGCCGAGCAATGAAAATCACATATCATGCAATAACTTTTTAACCATGAAGTCAAAAGGTATGAAAATTGTTGGGCCTTAAAGCTACTCCTCGGGCACATGTTGTGTAAAATTTTCAAAGAAAAAAAATAAAAACTCCATTCGTAGTGAGCTGCCCAAAATCGCTATGTTGCCAAAAAACGCAGCTTGGTCCTTTAGGGGTTAAGCTCTGCGGCATGATCTGTATGCTCTGGAAAATGAACAACAATTTTTGAATATACCTGAAGGACTATGAATCAAAATGCAAGTGGTTTCATAATTTTTGGATGCATTGTGAATTAGTTACAAATTTTCAAAGATATAAGGTGTAGGGTGTTAAAAGTGTCACCTAGGTGATGCCAAAATCAATTTGATGCACATGAAGAACTGTCAAAGACAAGAAGTTAAATGAATGAAAAGTGTATTCAAAATGGACCACTTGGGAGGTTGCCACCTCTACAGTTCTATTAATAGAGTTGCACACTAGTCGAAATGGGCTCTTACACTTGTCCTTTACTGTGCACCATTTTCGGTTTCCTCCCCATTCATTGTCAGTTCAAAAATAGGGGTCAACATTCAGGATCGGTCCATTTTAGGTGTAGTTACCTTAACTCACATGTAATTATTCTTGAGTTGAAACTAATAATAAGTTGTCTAATAAGATGTCTAAGGTAACTACACCTAGAATTGCACAATTAAGTTTTGAGGCATGATCATTATGCTCTAGAAAATGAGCAACAATTTTTGTATATAGGTGAAGGACTATGAATCAAAATGCAGGTGGTTTCATAATTTTTGGATGCATTGTGAATTTAGTTACAAATTTTCAAAGATACAAGGAGTAGGGTGTTAAAAGTGTCATCTAGGTGATGCCAAAATCAATTTGATGCACATGGAAAAATGTCAAAGAGAAGAAGTTAAACCAACAAAAATTATACCCAAAATGGACCACTTGTAAGGTTGCCACTTCCACAATTCTATTAATAGAACTACACACTACTCAAAATGGGCCTTAACTCCATCTTACATTTGTCCTTTAATGTGTACCATTTTGGGTTTCCTCCCAATTCATTTTCCCTTCAAAAATAGGGTTTGATTTGAAGAGCGGTCCATATCAGGTGCAGTTACCTCACACACCACTCACATGTATTCTCAGTTGAAACTTCAAAAGTTGTCTAAGGTAGGAATACCATAAACGGTTAAAATAAGCATTTTACTATGGGGAATTCCTTGAGAAATTGAGTTCAATATGTGCAAAAACAAGGATGAAGAAGAGTATAAAAAAATCAATTTTTTTTTCCTTCAAGAATGAATATTTTATTCAATATAAATGTAGATTCTTTACTTGAACCCCATTCTTGTCTTATAAATGTAGATTCTTACTTGGACCCCATTTTTCTTTACTTGGACCCCATTCTTGTCTTACCTAAAATGGCTACCTTTGGAACTTGTTCCTAATCAAGTGTAAACCAATCAATTGCAAGCAAGTCGATTCTTTTTCAGAGCCAGCTATTGTTGATTTTGAGCCCCCCTACTCTGCCACCAGAGGGAGATAACGATTATTGGTATTCCTAACTTAATAAAATGTCTACACACCATGACAGTTTACAAGGTTTAGGCAAAATGTGGAGTTTTGGAGCGTGTCATTAGAGAGGGTTGAGTGTACTTCAACATGCTATCGACATCTTGAGTTACATTCCGATTATTATTATTTATCACAGCAAGATCTGTGTGTACCAATTTTTTTGGAAAAGTCTGAAAATCTTCAATGATTTCAAGATTTTGCTGTCCATAGTATATGGAAATACCGTAATTGATGTACTGGAATTGCCGTAATTGCCCAATATATGGATATACAGTAATTGCCCAATATACAGTAATTGCCCAATATACAGTAAGTACTTTTTGTTCTTATTTCTTCAGTATCTTTGGTTAATATTCCTACACCAATTACGCTTTTGGAACTGTATTTGCAAGCGCTAAATAATCACGTTTTAATAATTGCAACCTTAGCTGCAGCTTGTATTCAGTGTGAGTTTCATTAGGATGTCATCATTAAATCTAAAAGGAATGAACATAAGGTGTACTAGTCGAACGGTGAGTGGTTGGCAGCCTCAGAATTAAAGCCTACAATTTTAAAGTTCCATATGGGGTCCATCTCTCGAAAGTGACCCAAATGGTGTACCCAATTTCTTTTTTTAAATTTCTGTAAGTTATCCACATTTATCTCATTTCCGCCCATTTCTGGCGGCACCGCCTCCCCAAGTGTAGAAAGAGGACGTTACAAGTCTCGTATCGCGAATAAAATACATACGTCCGTGTATGTCGCAAACTCTGATCGTGGACTATCGCATTTGGATCCCAAAAGTGAGATTCCTCCCAAACCAATTCAACTGTTTCCCAATACGCTCGGAAAGTCCTTTGCCCTTGTTGGTAGTTGTCACAAGTGCAAGTCAGATAAGAACTTCAACAATATTCCTGGTTGGCTGAAAGCCCGAAAGCCCGCGCGAGCGATCAAATTCCAAATCTGATCATTTCCACGCCTCCCGCCACAGGAGTGAAGACAAAATCGACAACCCTTTGGGGCCATGTGCCCATGTGCCCATGTGCCATTTGTAAGTAGAGTACCCGTATTGGAAATTAAAGGACTCGTTTTCATACAAATATTAAATTTTCTATTGGGTATGTTACCGTGGGCGCTTGTACCTCTTTTTTTCCGTACTAAAGCAGAATGGTGACGGAAGTGCTTTCCATGCTCGTACAGTATTCTCAAGAAAACTACTGACAAACAGTCCATTTTTTCGTGCCTGCCAATGCAGTGACAAGAGGAGTCTGTTTTTGAAAAGAAAGAAAAAAGAAAGAAAATAATCAGAAAAAAAGAGAGGAAAGAAGAATTAAAAGGAAAAGAATTATAACAAAAAAGAAAATGCAAGAAGGAACTTATCTACGATAGACTTTATCCTTGGGGTATTGGCTCACTTTTCAAGTGAGGTCCTAGTCGAATGTCGTCACATGTAGCTTTTGTCAATGCAAGGTGGATTATAGTAATCCTGCAAGCCGTCCACTAGTATGAGAGGACTAGTATAGGGAAGGACATGCAAATCCTTCTTCCTTTTTCTCATAGAATGACAATTGTTTCCTAAAAAACCTCTTGCGGATTTTACAATATTTCTTCCCAAATTTCAATGCATTGTAAAATTTTCTCTCTATATAGAATTTTTTTTTGGGAATATGTACCTTGTGATAGGGAATTTTTCAGTAGTCCTATCATCGAAAGACAAGGTCTAATCACCAAGGTAGTCAACCAAAAGTTATTAAATTATAAGGTAAATAGGTGCATTCTTTGTTTCTATAATTTCCAATAAGGACTTCAAGATCTAAATGTATCCTATGAATGACTTTCAAGGTAATGTAGAAATGGTGAATACATGTATTCATCTATGAATCCGATAATTTTTTATCGATTACCTTAGTGAGAGGGTTGCACTTACCAAAGGTTAACCTTAAAAGTACAAGACCTATATATTGCCAAAGTACTTTGCCAAACATGATCTGATTTGGAGACCAACAAATGCATTATTCGTTTCTAAACTAATCGTAAAAGTCATGTGCCAAATACTTTTTGGCCTCAATGTCCTTGTAGGGTTAACTCTTATAACCCTCACAAGAAATTTTGTATTCTTTTGGATGATTTTAGGGAGGCTTCTTGGATGGAATTTTTTTTTCATCCAATCTTTTGAGAGAGTTGCTTGGATCCATTTTCAACTAGTGGTGTTGGATACTCCCTCCTTGTGATATTTTTCTACATAAAAAAATGGCAAATCCACGGATGGCATCAAATAGTGTATTTTGACAACTTGTTCTCCTTTCTCTTAATTTGAATTTTAGCCATGAACATTTTTGAATTTGAGTCTTACAAATGAAATGAAGCTTATCAAGTCCAATTTTTATTCAAATTGAAAAAATTGAAAAATTCATAATATAAATTTTAAATTTTCACAAAAAAGTTTGAAATTTTTATGACTTATAGAATATATTTGTAATTATATCTTTGAAAAATGAATAGAAAAAATCAAATATATGTAGTTTCAAGTTAGGAGCATATAGACAAGGAACTTTGAAGTTTGAAAAAAGTGGTGATAGGTTCAATCCTTCTAGGACTCAGTTACTTCAAGAACCAATAAACAATTATATAGAGATAGAGACACTCATTCCCAACACTGAACCTTAAAACCAATCTTGAAAATACGTAGATGTAGAAAGTGCCAAAACATACAACTTGGATACATGAATGCAAAAAATGGTTTGGGATACATTATGTATTTGAACTTCACAAATTCGTAACATATTCCTACATATATAGAAATTATCAATTTTTTTCTAGAAAATTATTAATTTCAATTGAAAATATATTAAAAATAAATTTATGTGTCGGTTGATTCTACCTCGGTATGTGGAATTGCTTAACCCTTAGAGGACCACGACCCTCTCTTTGTCAAAAAACACTCAAAATTGTCATTTCTATTACAAAGTGTAAAAAACTGTGAGTTTTTTATTTTTTATTTATTTTGCATATCTAACTGTAGTCTATAGGATCTTACACTAAACTAGTGTAAGAATATATGGAAGAAATTTTAGATACTTTAACAACATGGATTGCAAGATATTTGCATTTAAAGTAAAGAAAACAAGTTTTCTGCACCTTGTGTGATTTGGTTATATGACTTCACTACAAAATTTGAATTAAAAAACATTTATCATGAAGGAATATCATTTTCTAGAGTTTGGAAAAAAAAATTTAATTTAATTTTTTTTTTAAATTGTTAAGCAGAAAGACAAACCAAATTGTTTTAATATCTCTAAAGATAGAAATGAAATAAACTCAACCATGTAGAACTGTTTTTTAAACTGTGAAACTTGAATTAAAGAATGAATCCTATTCATTAGTTTCTAAAAAAGATGCTATAATTGCCCGGAAAACAAGATGCTCCATAACTTTTTCATGACAAATCCAAATGGAATGAATCAAAGCTTTCCATGTTTACAAAAATACGATGTGTACAATTTTTTTTTAAATATTTTATTTCAAGCTTCTATGGATTTTTTTTGTTGCCCAACAAAGGAATATTTGTGCTTAGGATGCCGCATAACTTTTGCTCCCATGTACCAATTGAAATAAAAATAATATTTTCAAAAAATCAATGTATTTTTCATCTTAAAAAACAAGTTTCAAAAGTTATGACAAAATTTGAGATTGTGAGGGGTCTACTCTTGTCCCATGTAGGGACTCTAGTCTTTTAGAGGTTAAAAGATGTCAATTCTAGGTGCTTCTACCTTAGCATAAGTTATCCCAAATTTCTAGGACTCCTCTCTCCCCCAAATAGAGTACAATGTTCAGAAAAACTAGCAGCTAGTTCAAAGTTAGTTGGTGGAATTGGACAAAAAAAACCAGTTGCAATTCGAGAATTTCGGAAAAACTTGATGAAAAAATCTACATAATTTCTATCTAGAGTACAAAATAGAGAACAATATTGGACTCGATACCGCATGCGCAGGTCAGTCTTGGCACATTGTGGCTAAAATAGTTTACTTTTGGAAGTTTGACAGTTCGGCAACTTGATTTGGATTTCTTGACTTTTGGCACTTTGCTATTTCTAATTTACAGAAACTCCTAATTTTGGATTGATTTTTTTTATTCATTAGTAAGTTAAATGTGTTCCTTTTTCTTAATTTTCTCAAGAATAATTTTTGGGTATTCAAAATGAGCAACAATGAATTTTTTTCCAAATTTCATCAGAAATAGTCATTCAATTTTTTAAATTTTGGCACAATCCAAATTTTGCCCTACTTATTTCCGAAACTGACCTACATGTACGGTACTTGAAAAACTGGTTCAATAGATATCAGAATAGAAGAAAAATAGCTGGTAAAACTCAAAAACTATAGTAAGGTAGAAGCACCAATAGCAGATCACACCCAGTACCCAGCTTGTAGAATGTGCTATTTCTAGCCAAGGCATTGGAATGTGTTTTTTTTGTCCTTTTCAAGGTAGGGGCTGATAAGGTCATGACACATGCTCCCAAAGTAGTGAGCAAGAAAGTAGTTTGGCTATGATCGGAATTGAAAGACTCTAGACATTGGCTATTGGTGAAGAGTACTTTTTGGCTCCCAAAATTCATAGTATTTTCAATTTTGGGAATAAAATTCTGAAAATTTTGCTATTCCCATATTTCTTATCTTCCTACATGGGAAAAATTTCCATCACCACATATTGCGTACAATCTGCTCCAAAATTGCTTAAATGCTCGGTTACTGGTGCTTCTACCTTAGTAACCCGAGTACCCGACCACTGGTACAGGAACCCAGTGAGGCAAGCAAGGTACCATACCAATTTACCAACAACCTACTAACTACGGTAATAGCCTGCAACTGACCCCCCCGCCTGCCAGAGCCAGCCCCCTCTCTAGGTCATGATGCCACCTACCTACTAGGCAGTACCGACCTCCCTGCAGCCCCTGCTGGAGGTCAGTGACTCAGTTCTCTGAGCGCAAGAGGCCACCGCCGGACAAACCTAAAACTGAACCCCATTCACACCGCCAAGGAGAACAACAACAGCATGAGGACACACTGCAGTGGGGCCGAGGATCATCATCAAGGAGAAAGGGAAGGGAGGATCACGCAAAACCAAAAACATGTCTCCGAAAGTGTGCCCGAAAAAAAAAAAACATAAAAAGAAAATCCTAAGATTCATGTTGCACATTGTTCGAAATGGACACGTTGAAATTAGTGCATTGATGGTTTTTATAAAGTTTACCAATTCAACTTTGACTTCCGATCCAACTTGGGGTATTATATTGGATGTAATGTGGTTTTTGAACTTCCCCCAACTTTTGTTGGAGTTTGTCTTCATATGGTTAAACTATAGGGGATTCTTGATACATAGTCAATGGTTGTCAAACGGATTTATATGGTTTTTAGGGGATGCTATCTCTATGGTGGTGGGTAATAGATGGCATCTTTGGTTGTCAACATGCACATTGAAATGTGGGCATGCATTGGTACATTATGGATCATGTTGAGCGGCTTTGGCAATTGCAACGTTTGCAGCGTAGGAGTCGATTCTAAATATAGAGAGATGCCATTGGCAATTTCAAACTCGTAAAGATTTCTTGCTTGCAGTTGTAGTAGTAGGTGTGAAAGAAAAGTGGACAAAGTTGTGAATGTTTATGGATGGAGTTGTGGAATTTGTTGCAAGAAGGCTATGGTCAATGGATCTTTTTGTACAAAGCTAAGGCTGGTTGTTGAGTCAGACCTTGGCCAAGTGCCAAATATGGGAGGAAAATAAGAGAGGTTCTGATAATATTAGGCTTGTTGATGCAATATTAGAATCCATATCAAAAGGTCCTCCCTCCAAAATAGTGTTTTAGGTTTGTCCAAATATTGGTGTTATTGACAGATTTCTTAGTTGAAAAGTATATTAGTTAATACTACCTCTGTTTTTGAAAAAGACCCGGGTTTCTTTTGGAAAATACAAAAGAAACAAGGGTCTTTTTCACAGTCAAAGGAAATAGTTTTATGTAAATTGATTAGACGAGCCATGTAGGTGAGTTTGAAGTGCGGTTTTCATTTTTAAGTAGGAATTTAACCAACTATAGTTTTGGTTATATTTTTCAACTTAAATTATAATTTTTCAACTAAAGATAAGCATCATTGAAAAAAAAGTAGAGAAGAACACTCCAAAGACCCATTTCATATACGAAAGACTTGTAATGGAAATAGATGTCTAGAGTATGGTCTATAAAAACAAATGATAATGCTATTTTTTAGATTTAAATTGTATAAAGTTCATGGGAGACAGTGGAGGGTAGACAAAATTATCTACAAACATCTAAAGGGTAGCCCGGCACAACTTAATTGTGGGGTGACTTTGGTTACGTCATGTCGTGTATGCTCTTAGATAATTTCATGAAACCTAAACTATGCTCAAATGCTTAAGGTGAACTGGGCTATTACCACCCAAATTAGAATTTGCCTTCATTTATATATGGTGTACATTTTTGTTCTGAAATGTATTCCATGGGGATATAGTGTTATAGTTGAGATGGAGGTAGTAATATGCTTGTTTACCTTAATAGGACAAGTTCAAATTGTGATTCAAAATCTAAGAGTACGATTGATAGATGCATCTTGTGAATACAAAGAGAATGATACCAAGTAGTTTATGTGTAGTCGCCTCTAAAGTCCGAAGGCCATTTTTCTGTTAAAAACCATTCAAAATTGCCACTTTTGCTGCATTCATCTAAAAAATCAATTTTCTTTTAAGAATCTAACCATAGCATCTTGTTCTATACTTCTCTCAAATCATGTTGTAAAAATTTTGCAATGTTTGACCATACATATTGAAAGATATTAGCATTCAAAGAGAAAGAATTTTTTTCCAAGAAGATGCTATGATTGCCCGCAAAACAAGCAACTCTATAACTTTCACATCATTAATTTGAATGGAATGGATAAAAGCTTCTCGTTTAGATAAAAATGTAATCTATGAGAAAAAATAATTAAAATTTTTATTTCAAATTTTGTACATTTTTTTGTTGCCCAATCTCCTTCAACATTTTGATTTTTCTATTAAAACATTCTGTAGCATAGCTTTTGTTCCCCAGCACTAAAAATTATATTTCTTGAAATCTAATGTTTTATTTTATTTTATGAGAAAGTTTCAAAAAATTTCACTAAAAATTGAGCTCATAAAAACCTGCCCAAAATCCATTTTGTCTCCCAAAAGGACAATGGGATTTTACGGGCTAGAGAATTTTTTTTAAGATTCTTTGAAAACCTAGCCCAAAGTATGATGTTTTAAGGGCTAATTAAAACCCCTCTTAAGTTCCCCCAACCCCATAATTTTTTCCTCCATCTCTTGTAGTAAGTTCCCACATTGTCCCTCCACCTTAATCTTTAAAAGACATTTGAGGTCTTGGAGAGGACTATTCTAACTTGGATTTCATAATCTTTTTAAAATGGGCATCATATAGCTTGTTCAAATGACCAATCAACGATGAGCCTCTACCATCTTCAAGGCCATGATCAACCTCAAAGCCACTATTGAAACTTTTTATCAAACTTTACAATGCAAAAACTACAAGTTCAAATTATGTGATTCAAATTCCAACTCTTAGATTGATAGATGCATTTTATGAAGACAAAAGAGAATGATACCTAAAAAGTTCACATGTAGTTGAATATTGGAAGAGAATTTTTTTCTAAAGATTCTCTAAAAATCCAACCCCTTGGACGGGAGGCTATCATTTCAAGGTTCATGGAAAATCCTCTCAAGTTCCCCAACTTCCAAATTTTATGGTCAAGGAAGATTGACCCCCCCTTTTTGCCCCATATTTTATCCATGGAGAAAACGTTGGAATTTTTTAATTTACTTTGCATGATAAAATTTGCAAATTCTAAATTCATGCTTGCAATTAGAGGCTCCAAATTAACTACACAAAATAATGAAATTGAATTTCCCCTAACTAATTTATCAACATTCTACACTATGTAAATTTGTATAGTTACTAGAGAAGGATGGAGGCACCATGTGTTGTTGCATGGGTTGGTGTACTGGTTCATGGCTGAGGTTTGGAAAATTGCATGCGCCTCCACGTGGACAAGCAGTGAATTATGAAGTAACTTCTCTCGTGAAGGCAACCTATTTGTTAAGACAACCCAATTTCCCTATTTTATGTAGGAAAGATGAAAGAATAAAAAATTTACGCGGCACAAAATATGGGGCAATTTTTTACATTTACCCTTGGATGGTGGGGCAATAAGGCGTCAATCCTTGCAGGCCCAAATTTACTCCCTCACCCCCCAAATTTACTCCCCCATCCCACGCAGTAACTTCCCCCCAGTAACTCCCAAACAGCCTCATAAACAGACTGTGGCTCCACCCTCCCATTATTATCAAATTTTCTAGTTACCCCTACTGCAGTTCCCCACCATTTCGTTTCGTTTCCGTTTCCGTTTCCGTTTTCCTGTCGAGGTTGGGGTTGCAGCAGCAGCAGCAGCAGCGCTTGCATCCCGTATCCCATCATCATTATATCATTTGCAGTTCAGTGGTTATTACTAACTTCCAGCCCCAGTAGGGATCCTCCTCCTCCAGCAGCAAGCAACTTCCCTTGCAAGTTACAAGAGCTTTCGCTGCCGCCGCCACCTCGGGTTCTGCGCCCTGGCTCCCGCAACATACGAAAGAATCCGCAACATAATACGGAGTACTACTGTAGCTAGTCTCGCCAACATACGACTATACGAGAGAATCCTCAACACAATACTACTGTAGCTAACTTAGTCTCCCACACTTCGACACTCCCAAGTCCCCGCCGGCCTCATCACTACTCGTATAAATATACACCCCATCCACGCCCCTCACTCTACAGTACAGATAGATATATATATATATATATATATACACTTCCTGCCCCGGAAAGCCGGAATCGGTAGGAGGATCCCTCGCACTCCTCCCAAAAGGCCGGCCCCATATGATAATATGCTTGAACTGGCTCATCATTGTTGTCATGGAGTGGGAGAGAAGCGCTCATTTCGGCACCTGGAGTTGACTTAGCAATAGTGGTGCCATAGTGGGAGTGGAGGGAGGAGGCTCAGCAGCTCAGCAGCAGCTCAACAAGGAATGTGGGGCGCACTCATGGGGGAGATGGCGTTCTACTTCAGGAAAAAATAACAGACAAAAACAAGATCACGACTAGCTAATGGAGGGATTAGCTACACTAGCTAGTCAGCACTTCACTCAAGGTCGGCGTAGATAGAGAGCGGCGTTCCGTTCCGTTCCGTTCAGTTGGTGGTGCCGTGGGTTGGAATCAAATCAAGTTCATTTCATTACAAACTGGCACCAGGCAAAGATCGAGTTCACTCTCTCCTTTTTTCCACCTTTTGTTCTCTCTCTGACGTGCTGTGACTGCTGCTGTCCATTTGCTGTTGTGCGGATGGCGACGGGGAAGGCGAAGGGTGTTACTGTTGGAAGGTAGAGGTTTGGTGGGGTGGGGTATGGTAAGAAAGAGAGAGAGAAGAGAGAGACTAGAGTAGTCGTGAAGGTGTTTTGGGTTGATGTTTTTGGTGGTTATTATTTATGATTCTGTGATATGTTTGGTCGGGGTGAGTGATGAGTGAGTGAGGGTTTATTAGATATGGTGGTTTGGAGTGGCGAGAACCCAAAAGCGCCCGGGGGTCATGATTAGAATCCAAGTGTGTGTCGGAGAAGGCGCGGAATAATAGGAATACTACTGTAGTGGAGTGGAACAAGAGGATATGGTGTTTGAGTAGAGTGTTTTGGGGGTGTTTTGAGCATCTTTTCTTAACGTTTTGGTTTCGGTTTCGGTTTCGGTTTCGGTTTGTTCGAGAGACGGACTTTGTGTTGTTTGTGTTTGTTCGTGGTTTTTTTTTTTCTTCCTTTTTTCCTTTTCTTTTTTTTGATGGTGGGTCCATTGCTGATGCCCCTGTTGTTGCGTCAGGCCAGCGTCGTGGGGGGTGTACCTTCGCATTGCTCCAGTGCCGACACCAGCTCTCATCAGCTCTTTCTCTCGTGCTTCTCCACCACCACCAAGCATAACTGAGTTAGTAGATTGGAGTTTTTGGAGTTCGTAGAGAACAACAGTGAGAGAGCTTTGAGCGTGGGTCGTGAGTGGCGAGTGAGAAAAACGGGTGTAGCGCTTTGAAAGAGTTGGAGAGAGTGGAGTTGGCTTTTGAAAGATTGATTCTTGGCTTTTGGGGTTTGGAAAGAGGTGGCCAACAGTCTTGTGGGGGTGCGGTGGTGATTTGAGAGGTGCAAGATTCAACGGGAAGGGGCTCCACCTTGGAAGAGTGAGAGAGAGAGAGACACGGGGGTCAAGGCATGAGAGGGGTAAGACAGAGACCAGTTTGAAAGAGGGGGAGTTGGTTGGTAAGGGTTGTGTGATCTTTGGAGTTCGCAAGGGTTGAAGAATTGAGTGGAGGGGTTGAATCCGGTAATTACAAAGGAGAATTTGTGAATTGCAAAAGGGGATGTGAGGGGGTTGGTTGGTTGGGTGTAACTAGGATTGGATCAGCTGCAGATGGTTTTGCTACTTCCATTACAACCCCATTGCTGCACACTCCAGAGCAACGTCACATGACAGGTAGGTTTGATGGATTGTAGCTATGGAGGACTGTACTGTACTGCAGGCTCTAGAGTTCGTAGCCCCTTCTGCTGTCTGGTCTGGGATAGGGTGGGAATTCGTTAGGGAGTACCCACCGTTTTGGTAGGAATTCTAATCACACGGGGTTTCAGAGTCTGAGACTCAGATCTGATAGTTTTCGATCCTGTCTTCCGCCTACTCTCCCTTTCCAAGATTGTTGCCTGCTTTTGAAGGCTGTCGGATGGCCAGTCATTGTTGTCAGTGGTTGAACTGAAACGAACTGAAACGAACTGAAACGAGCTTTTGTCTTTGGTACTTGAATAGGTACTTGATCATTAGGTGGTTAAGTTTTCAAGCTCAGCTTCCGTGTAGGTCTGTCTTGCATTTCTTGCAACTGGTGAGGAGGAGGCTTGAGAAGAGGCTCTGGACACAAGCTTTTGAGCTTCCTTTTGTGAGGGTGAAGATTTTGAACTAAGGTAGTAATCTTGATTTTGGTTGTACTTAGAATCGTGGAAGGAGCAAGCGATGGATGCGTCAGGGAAGTACGTTCGTTACACTAATGAACAAGTGGAAGCTTTGGAGCGGGTGTACCATGAGTGCCCCAAGCCCAGCTCCATCCGGCGTCACCAGCTCATCAAAGAGAGCCCCATCTTGCAAAACATCGAGCCGAAACAGATCAAAGTCTGGTTTCAAAATCGGAGGTATGGTTTCTTCTGTGCCGGTAGAACTTTTCAGAGTGACTGTTTTTGGAGCTTGTCTGTGGATAGCTTTTTACTGTTTCCACTGGATACATGTTGTGTTTTGAAGAGAGAGTACTGTCCTGGGCTTGATCTGAACGGCGGCTTGTGAGGATGCTGAGGTGGAATTGCTCAAGCCTTGTTTTTGTGATTCAGAATTCACTGTTTGTTGTTAATCAGATGTCGGGAGAAGCAGCGCAAGGAAGCCACAAGGCTTGTCAGTGTCAATGCAAAGCTGACAGCTCTGAACAAGCTCTTAATGGAGGAAAACGAGCGTTTAGCCAAGCACACCTCGCAGCTGACTCTTGAGAATCATGCCCTTCGGCAGCAGTTACCCAACCAGCCTTTCCCTGATGGAAGACATCGTCTATCATCTCAGGCGAGTTTTGTACTATCAAACTGTATTTTCAGGAGTTATAAACGGGTGAAAATACGAGAAGGTTACAGTACTTCGTTTCAAATGTTAATGCTGGTTAATGTGAATGTTGTTCGCAGAATCTTCTGAAGAAGGAAGGGGCAGTCAATGGTGGAGATGAAAGCTCCACTCAAGGTGGTATCTGTGTCAAATTACACGGGCAGGCTGGTGTGGCCTCCACAGATACGAGCTGTGATTCTGCTGTTACTGGCGGTCTACCCCATCGTCGCACTCCGCAGCATTCCCCTCGCGATACTAGTCCTGCAGGGTAAGTTCATAAATACACTAATTTGATGCTTTAAAATTTTATTTTATTTACTGAATCTATGATCTGTTTACGGTGGATGGTGCCATTTGCCTCACTTTAAGCATTTTAGCATCCGTAGGAATGATTTCGGGGGATCAGTGTGGAGCTGTGAAGAGATCTTTGCAAGAGTCATATGCAGTTTAGATAAAAATTTCAGCACTATGTATGAACTTTTCATGCAATTTGAATGTAGGAGGTTGAGACTACTAAAAGTGACAGTTGACAACCCCATTTCCTTTCAATGATTAGTGGTCATAGGCATTTATTCCTTGCTAGCAAGTTGACTCTGTGTAAGCATCGAGTCATGATTACCCCCTACTTGCTAATTGAAGTCCAACAAAGTGTATTAGAACAGGTAGTTGCTGTTGGTAACAGGGATTGGGCAATAGGAGACGTGATCAAGACCCTAACGGTTTTAGTATCCTCTACGTTATCGAACAAATTAACATGCAGTGTGTAGATCTATCAAAAGTGTTGAGATTTTGGCGTCACAGACTGTCGCGCAGTGGCATGATTTGAATTTGAAATCATCCGCAGGTTGTTGGCTATTGCGGAGGAGACGCTAACGGAGTTCCTGGCTAAGGCCACAGGAACGGCGGTGGATTGGATTCAGTTACCTGGTATGAAGGTATGTCAAGATGCTGATCTTACATTCTCTGGTTTGAATTGAGCTCTTAGTTTGAACGTGGAATATGGGTATTGTGTTTTTTGTTTAGTTGAAATTAATGGGGCAGACGCTACTGTGTGCAGCCTGGTCCGGATGCTATTGGCATCATTGCTATATCCCACGGTTGCGTCGGTATAGCTGCTCGAGCTTGCGGCCTTGTGGCCCTTGATGCTAGCAAGGTTACAGAAGTGATCAAAGATCGTCCAGCTTGGCTACAAGACTGTCGACGCATGGAGGTTTTGGGGGCTCTGCCTACAGGAAATGGGGGGACCATAGAGTTGTTGTACACCCAGGTAAATATCTCCTCTTTGGATTTATACACTTTATTATAGTGGGCTGGAGGAAAGTACCGAGTCTCGCTAAAATTATGTTACAATGTGGTTGTAGTAATCCTCATTACAGTTTTCCAGGAAATATGAAAATAGATGTACAGGGTATATTCACTCCAAGGGGGAATGTCTTATCCTTTGAGAGACGAAATAACCACACTCAGATCCAGTGGTCAAATTAACCCTTCTATCGTCGTCTCCAGTCTCAATCCTCAATTTTTGTAGGGGTTACTTTTTCCCCTCTCTCGGTTAAGATATGCCCCCTTGGTGTGAATATACCCTTGTAGGTTCCAGGGGCCACAGTATGGTATGTAATCAATAAAGTTCTAAAAGTACACTCTAATGGCGCGTTGTGTAATTGAACATTCCCTGAATATCCTGAGAGTCTGTCATATTGTGATCGAACACCTTCCTCATATCAAGGAGTGAGCAGATGTCAGTGCATTTAGAAGCCCATTTGTACCCTGTGGCAGTGTCATTAGAGAGGGTAGAGTGTACTTTGTGAGATTGTTAAGATTTGTGTAGATTGGAAGTACTTGTATGCCTCTGCTCCTGATCTGATCAGGTACGATCAAAAATTGATTTCATCTCAGATGTACGCACCGACAACGTTGGCTCCTGCACGGGATTACTGTACTTTAAGATACACTACGATTTTGGAGGATGGAAACCTGGTGGTAAGCCTCTTCTGCATCACTTGTTAATAATGTTTCATGAGCTTGTTGAATTATCATTCTTGTACTGTTTCTATGGCATGAACCTGTGACATTCCGGTTTGTACCAGATTTCGTCAGTATTAATGCAATTTTATGATGCTGTGCAGATTTGCGAGCGGTCACTAACTGGTGGGCAAAGTGGACCCACTATGCCACCCGTTCAATCCTTTGTGAGAGGAGAGATGTTCCCAAGTGGTTATCTGATCCGACCATGTGATGGTGGGGGTTGTATAATTCACGTTGTTGATCATTATGACAACGAGGTACACTCAGACCTCTTTAATCTTACCACTTGGGGTCCGAAGTGTTTCATATTATAAAGAGATTTGAATTTAAGCTGTGCTAACCTGAACATTTTAGTACAACTTTCGGTTGCTTTCCTGATTGTATCAATGGCCGAGTAGTTTCGATCTTTGAACAGTATGTATTGAGAAATATGTGATGTGGCCACATTTGCAGCCTTGGAGTGTACCGGACGTACTACGCCCTTTATATGAATCGCCAGCTGTTCTGGCGCAAAAGTCCACTATTGCGGTATGGTGCACAACTTCCTCATACTGTTTCCCTCACCTAGTAACCTCGAAAGGACTGAGATTTCATAGTTTTAAAATGCTCAATTTGATTGATCATATTGTGAAAAATATAATACAGACATGGCTACGTTTTGCATGTGTAGCTTTAAGGCCCATATGTCCTACTTAAATGTTTGTAGATAATCATGAGGTTCAGTTTGGGCCTCTTATTCCTTTGGGGGTCATTGTACATCATATACAAACAGTTTTGCTATTTCTCATTAGTGGTCTAAGTTAGGTGCACCTAATTGTGACCCATTTCTGAAACCGAACCCTTCAGATTGCTCCCTAAAATGGGAGCCCAGGTCGATTTTGGGTACACTTACTTTCATAGTTTATTCATACGTTGTCCAAACATGCATGCTAATAGAATCTAGAATCTTCTTTTGACTCCCAATTAGATCCAACAGATGCTTAGACAGTCTAGTAATAAGAAACATACTCAAATTCTTATTTGGATGATTCTAGGTTTAGTTACCTTACTACTTGTGGGCACTGTTAAAATAGGCATTGCGGCATTTGAGACGGCTTGCAGCAGAGGAAAGTGGCGAGGGAGTTCCTCGGAATGGACAACATCCAGCAGTCCTTCGCACACTGAGCCAGCGTCTGTCCAAGTGAGCTGATGAGACTTCGTATTTAAACTCTTTAACTGCTGAGCAGAGTGACACTGCTGTGGTGGAAAATTATTGGTGGATAATAGTTGAACTGAGGATTGATTGTCTCTTATTATGCAGGGGCTTTAACAATGCGGTCAATGGATTTGGAGATGATGGCTGGGAATCTACAGTTAGCGATGGCCTAGATGACGTGACTGTGATGCTGAACGCAACCTCCAAATCTCTGGAGGGACAGATTGGATCGGACAAGTTGCTGTA
Organism: Pseudisothecium myosuroides; assembly: GCA_951799445.1. Taxonomy (NCBI): domain Eukaryota; kingdom Viridiplantae; phylum Streptophyta; class Bryopsida; order Hypnales; family Lembophyllaceae; genus Pseudisothecium; species Pseudisothecium myosuroides. Next base: position 10,926,967 of record OX637291.1, on the reverse strand, counting down.
TTCTTTGGGTGGAGGCATTCTCTGTGCTAAAGCCTCCATGTTATTACAAGTACAGCCCTCTGACACAACGCTTTGTTGTCATTTGTCTTTGTATTTCTACGTTGAGGCATTTGCTAAGTTAACTACACCATCCGAATAAGTACTTGAGCTTGGTTCCTATGATTCAACTATCGAAGTTTTTGTTTGGTCTTTTTGGAGTCAAAAGGGGATTTTAGATTCTTTTGGCATATATTTTTTGGACCCCATATGATTCAACTCTCAAAGTTTTTGTTTGGTCTTTTGGGAGTCAAAAGGGGATTTTAGATTCTTTTAGCATACATTTTTTGGACTCCGTATGAATTTTCAAAGTGTTGAAAATAGGTGCACCTAAAATTGACCCTAGATTCTCATGACTTTTCAAAGTGTTGAAAATAGGTGCACCTAAAATTAACCCTAGATTCTCATGAATAGAGGCTCCACATTCTAGGCAAGAATATGTAGGGATCAGTTTTAGAAACAGGTTGCAATTAGTTGCAGTTATCTTAATAAATACAAGTTCCTCATCGATTTCAAAGAGTCATTGGTGAAGTAAGTAATTTGTACACCAGATTAAGTCTTTTCTTGACTTGATGCAAAGTATCGAGGCTTTACTGTTGAGTGAGGGTATCGGCGATTAGATACGAAAAGCACTAGTCCAAGCCCCTTGTTGAACCACATCCATTTTGTAAAAAATATCACCAAAATTACCACATGGTAATATGGGCTCAACATGGAGTTTGCTGTGTCATGGCTTGTACGTTTCAATTTCTGTTCGTTTCTCAGAATTACATTGACTTCTATTTACGAAATTTTTTAGTGTCAGTAACCAGTTTGCCGTTTCTTGCAGAATGTCCCTCCGTCTCTGTTGATCAGATTCTTAAGAGAGCATCGTTCAGAATGGGCCGACTACGACATGGATGCCAATGTGGCGACATCCTTTCGAAGTAATGGCAATGGCTATGCTCCTCGAGGTGTTGGCGTGTCTCATGTCCAGTTGCCCCTGCCGTTAGCCCATTCTGCGGAACATGGAGAGGTATTCACTCCTGAAACTCTTGTAGGTGTTGACATCACAATTTCGGACATGATTTTTTATTCGAACGAGGCCGGTTTTACTGGGATATTGTGACCTTTTCAATTTCTTTTAATTGGATGAACGTCTAAGAATTGAAGCTTGCGGTGGTATTCAGATGCTGGAAGTCGTGAAGCTGGAGGGTCACAGCTCAGTGCAGCATATGGTTCTTTCACGAGACACTTTCCTTCTGCAGGTGTGTTCTCTTTGTACTCAGCAATTCGGTAAATGGCTTTCTGCACTTTTGACAAATTCAGAGGATCACTTTTGGTGACTAATAAATGTGCAACATTGAAACCGTTTATAAACTGACAGTTCATGTGGTTGTTTGATAATCAGCTTTGTAGCGGGATCGACCAGAGCGCAGTTGGGGCTTGTGCACAATTGGTCTTTGCTCCAGTGGACGTTGCACTGGCTGAAGATATTCCCCTTCTTCCATCAGGATTTTGTGTTAGCCCTATTGACACAAGTGTTGCGGTATGTTCTCTTCTCTTTTAAGCCTTTTGAGGACGAGGAAGACCATATTTTGTCCTCATATTTTCTAGTAGTTTTGAAGAATTTCTACCAAGATATTTATTTGTTCAAAAAACTTATTTTTCTGAACCAACACATGCAATGCTCTTCACTCAATCTTATGATATGAATTTTTTCCGCATTTAAATTGTACCTTCCACAATATGTACAATCAAAATGTTCATTTTAAAAGCGTACATCCTTAAAGGGTTAGTATAGTAACGTTTGTATATGCTGTCTTTGATTTATGTCTCATGATCTTCTAGATTACAGCATCTTAAAACAAATCCTGATACGGCACGTTTGCTTGTGCAGGATGGGTTTGGTCTTGACCGCACACTTGATTTAGCTTCAACTCTCGAGGGAGGCAACGATCTGCGCTTGAATGGTGACTCAAAGTCGAACAACAGTGCTGGTCAGATGCGGTCTGTTCTTACAATTGCCTTCCAATTTGCGTACGAGGTGCACACTCGTGAAACTTGTGCAGCTATGGCTCGCCAGTATGTGCGCACTGTAGTGGCCTCAGTTCAACGGGTCGCCATGGCTTTGGCGCCCTCCCGAGGACCTGCTCCACTCCGTCAAGTGCCAAGTAATCCAGACGCACTTTCATTAGCACGTCATGTCCTGAGCAGCTACAGGTATTTTTCCTAATCACCGACATGTCATTTTAAGCATATGTATGAGTGTTTTTTGGGAGATCTGTCCAGAGCTGTGTAGAGATTTTTGGATACAAGAGCCTGATCCTCTGGGGATCAAATTTTGTTCACTGTGGGTCTATTTCTTATGCAATATCAAAGTGGGAGGTTGTAAACTGGCTGGAAGTGACTGTAGATGACCCCCTTCTCCATTCAAAGATCAATGGCCATAGTCATTAAGCCAAGCGGTGCTTACAGCACTTGCTAATTAGTCCAATTGAGTGTATTCTGCAGCACTTACTTATAAGTCCAATTAAGTATATTCAGCAATTCTTGCTAATTAGGCCTACCAAGTGTATGAAAAAGATGAGTTGCCGTTGGTACAGAGGTTAGTTTAGGAGATGGGATCAAGTCCCTGATGGGTTTTAGAATGCTCCACTTAATTTTTTGTTGTAATGCTCCCTTTTCTTTTTGCAATTTCTTGCCTTCGCCACTTCATCTGTACTGGGTTCTATAGAATCTGAATTAGAATAGCACCTGGAACTGTGAGTAGACTGTATACGAGGTTGTTAAGAGCTTTGACAGGTCCATCTGATCTCCTTTTTGCAAAGAAACTGGCAAAAGTTGTTATCTAGTTGTTGACAAGAGTCTTTCGTTGCTTTCATGGAATGTGGTGAGCAGGTTTCACTTGGGTATGGATCTGACGAGGCCCGAAAATGGAAGTGATGAAGCTCTGTTCAAGGCATTCTGGCATCATACAGATGCCATTGTATGCTGCGCTTGGAAGGTACCAGAAATGCTGATGCTCATTTTCTTTTGGAGTGTCAACTCATTGTAGATATTACAATTATAAGACTTACCAAAAGAATGAGACCACTTTGCCTCATATTTACTGTTATTGATGAAAAAATTGTGCTTCTTGTTCAGGGAATGCCGGAGTTTGTATTTGCCAATCGATCAGGCCTTGAGATGTTTGAAACCACGACAAGCTCCTTGCAAGAGTTGGACTGGGAGAAGACTCTTAATGAAAATGATTGCAAGTTATCTTATGCCACGTTTACTCAAGTTTTGCAACAGGTGGGCGTTTCACCCTTACTACTAGTGACTTGCACCGTAATCTTCAATTACAGTATAGGAAGCATGTCATCGACGGCACACCCCAAGTTTTCTATGGCTTAGCAAACTTCAAAATTTTGTTTAACGATTTGAAACTTCTCACAACTACTTAGCATCGAGTCTTAAACCTTTGACGAATAAATGGTTCAAGAATCATTCAAATTCAAAAGTACTTCTCCCTCATTACAAATCCACCAACATACCATATAGAGACTCTAAGGCAACTCCACCTAAATGTGACTCGTTTCTAAAACCAACCCCAATAAATTCTTCTCTAATCCTCTATTTATGAGGACCAACTGTTAGATTTTGGGGTTCACCTATATTTAATACTTTGAAAAATCAAAGTTTATCCAAAAATACAAAAAGAGATGTCCAAAAAATGCATGTTAAGAGAATCTAGAGTTCCCTTTTGACTTCCAACAAGATTCAACCAAAACTTAAATAGTTTACTAAAAGAAACCATGCTCACCTCAGTCAATTTTAGGTGGTATTACCTTATTTCAACTTTTCCAACTCTGGAATGTAATTTCCACACGGTAGGAATGACACATGGTAGACCTTGCAAATTTTTGAATGACTACAAGTTCTCTTTTGTGTAACTTATTACAACACAATATTGTTTCAGCCTGCGCTAATTGCAAAAAAGAGAGTGACTTTGGTAAAATAGTGTCACGCACAGTAATTGGATAAAATGAGTTCTTTTCACTTGCGAAAAGAGTATAAAGTTGGTCACACAATAGAAGAGTTTCTTGCAATTCTACAATGAGGACTACGAGGAGATCGTGCACAAAAAGGAAACCAACTTTCTTGCAATATGAAAAGAACCCACCTAAATCCTGAAACCGTAAACCCTGAAAGCCTAAACAAAATAGTCTTGCATCCTTGTAATTGGTTTTAATGTATTGATGTTTTTTGTGCTTGTGGACCAGGGATACTGCTCCCTTCCAGCCGGAGTGCGCATGTCCAGCACCGGCCGGACCGTAGCATACGAGCAGGCCCTGGCATGGAAAGTGGTGGACGACAATGAGGCCGTGGAGTGCATAGCCTTCCTTTTCATCGGCTGGTCCTTTGTGACCTAACCAACCAACCTCATGTTGCTGATGATGACCGTCTTCCTTTCCTGTCGAGGCATTTCTGGAAAGTGAATTGTTTTTTTTTGCTCTCACCATCGTGGTATACGAGAGTAGTATCAATCAACGTTCCAGGCTGGTGGTAAGTGTGTTCAAAACTTGACCAGCTGTTTTTTTTCAACAAATTCAGCTAAGCAGACAGACTGATGCTGGATTCTGTGTGATGAACTCGAAGACACTTTTGGTATTTATGAAGCTATTCATAGTAGAGTACAAATCCATGACTGTGCTCAAGCTTTTTTTAATATCAAAGTATTGCTCCCCACTTTCATGTCACAGCTAGTCTCAGAATGTTTTTCAGTAGGGTATTCCATGAATATTACCAGTTTACCACCCGTCGAAATGTGATGGACAAATTTGTGAATCATGTGAGACCAGTACTGTAGAAAAGCATCGAGCAGAGATGATTTTGACATTCTTTACTTCTGATGATGTTTGGCATCTTGATGATTACCGGTAGTAGCAGTTTGTATTGAAAGATCAGACCCTTGTTTGCCTGCTGATCGATGTGTACGTAGCCAAGGATCTCTCATTGTATTTTCTGAAGTTGAGAAAAGGCTGAACTTCCACTACCAGGAATGGGTGGTGCTGTTGACTCTCTTTTTGTCACTTGAGTTAAAATCACAATTTGACACCTGAAGTGTAAGAAAATAAAAGTGTTGATAGACAACCCCTTTTTGGTAGTGTAATTTGGAGTTTTGAAAATCAAAGTGCATGCTAGGTCTTATCATTTTACTGATAATAATAAGACATAGTAGCTGTTAATAAGTTTGACAACTAAGAATTTTTTGATTTCTAGATTCTTAACTGCATATGTATCTCCTGGAAGTAATAAGGTGGGAGAATCCAATTGCTACTCTATACTAATTTGACACCATATTGATTCTAAGAAAGTACACAAGTTGAATATCAAACTTTATAATGGTTTTGGTTCGTTCTCATATATAAATTTGAACTCGTGTAGATAGTATTCAAATGGTTCCAAAGTTATCATGATTAGAATGGCAAGAATTTTTTTGTAATTATTCTATTGTTCAATTGACCTTAAAAAAGTAACTCTACAAACAAGCAAGATAATGTTATTTTAAATTACCATAATTAGAACTTTAGTGCGATGGTAGATTTGATTGTATGGATATGATCTATGGATCATTGTTTATAACTTTTGTTTGAAAGCCATCATTAAATAATTCTTCTATCCAAGTTGCACTTTACAACACATGATTTGATACATTTTTTGAAATTGGGACTACCCATGTACATAAGGGATTAATCTTGGAATGTCAGGGTAGTCACTGTGGAAATCATCCTTTTGGTACTATGTCAGTCATTTGTTTAAAAAAAACCAAGAGCACTCATGGGAGGTCAACCTATTGTGCAAGACCTCCCCTTTTCACGCAAAATTTGAAGGATTTGAAGGATGAACATTTTCTAACTTGTCTTACATAGAAGGATTCTCTATCATCCATCAAACACCTTACACCTTTAGGCCTTTTAGGCTGTCCGTCAATATAGGGTTATGTTATGAACTACTGTGGATAAGAGGCATGCAATATTGAGTTATAATTTCACTCAGTATTAATCCTCTAACGCCATGGCCTCCATTGATGCTTTGATTAGCTTTGATTTTTTCAAAGTTTCTGCGTGTGCCTGATGCAGCATACCCTTTTTGCTTTTGGTGTCCTCCATTTCAGATTGTACCATGAGATGCTCCAAACTTACCTGTTGGATCCGCTTAATTCGTAAACTTCAGTACCAAATTTTGTGAATCAAAGTGCAATGACATTGTGTAAATTTATAACAGGTTAATGAAGAATATTGCTTGAATCCTCTTTAGGAGTGCCTCTTTGGTAGTCCTTACCTCTTGTAGTATCTGCTTCAACTCTTTTTCTCTGGTATCCAAGAGTTTAATTTTTTCTTCTGCTGCTGATAAGTCGGTTTCCAGTCTCTGTCAAAAAAATTTAACAAATCCAAATCTGTAAATACTGTAAGCAGTATGCATTTAGGTATTCTTCTTCCTGTATTATGCTTAGCCCATAACTAACGGGAATTTCAACTCTATTTAAGAAAAGCAAAAACAACCAAACACTCGTAGGAAAGTGGTCTTGAGCACCAATATGTGACATTGTAGTTTGGTGTTCCAAGACCAATTCTCTACTAGTGAAATAAAGGTCTGCACATTCAATCAGGTCACCAAATTTGGTACTAAGCAATTTTTTAGAGATCAATACTTTGTTTACTTGTCACAAAAGAAACAGGTCATCATCATTCACCCTTACATCTTGTCTATCCCTCGTCTCCCGCAACGCATTCTGCAAGGATTGACAACACAATGGCGTGGGTGATGCTCTCCCATGCACCCCTACCTTGTCCTTGATGCTGTTCCTTGAAGGACATGTCTACAAGAAGAAAATGCGCCAAAGGAAAACGATCAACAGTTTATTTGTCCTAGACTAAAGAGGAGGCCTTGCCTTGACAAAAGCTACATCTTCAGTGAATGTGAGGAAGGTAGAATAGGGTATTAGTACATGAAAAGTAAGCAATTGCTACAGCTCAGACAATACGTCTTGTGTACAGACACATCTACATGTTTGAAATTGAAACAATTAATCTGGATCGTTGCAGTGTTGACAGGATAGAACAGGGATAGAACAAGGATACTGCTAAAACTTAGCTTTAAAATGCTCATATTGTAAGAGATCTACACCATGGCCTACAGTACGTAAGATGAGAATGAATTGCCAAGCAATCTCTTGGATATACTTATAATCATAGTTCACTCATAATGTGTTCATCAAATACATGGCATGATACATTGGAATTCTACTTCAATGGCCAAAAGGACCCAACAAAAATCAAGGCAATGCGATATAGGAGTCGAGCATTGCTGATTTCTCTCAGAAGTGACACTCATCTAATAAAACAGTCGACAATGAACGTCCAATATGATGTCAAAATGGAGAAAAGTGTCGGACAAAACGCAATGCTCGGTAAGCACTTTTAGGTGAACCTTTCTAGGGAAAATCAACAACGCAGCAAAGCCAAATTAGGTAAATATGAGACACACCTTACCAAGTCTCCTTTCCTTGGGGTTAAAAGCTCCGCATATAACAAGTGACCTCGCGAATGTGTCTTTGGATACCTGCTCTCCATCTCAACCTGTCGCAAATTTTCTTCAATTGCTAGCCTCTCCATTATGATGTTCTGTAATGTGATGTTCACGCTTTGAGCCATAGTCCTTTCCTTGCAATGTGGACATGGCGGAGCCCAAATGGGTCCTCCTTCCAGACGAGCTTTCTTCCTTTGAACTGCCGTGTGGACGGCAATGCACTAATTCAAAACACAACGTAACATAATTGTTCCATTGACCATATACTACAGCTTTGCATCAAAACCCTGAAATTCTGATGAAACACGGTGACCAACGAACACTTTAGGGTAAATGCTTTGGGGTGTGAGAGGAGAAGACTAACCTTGGCACAAAACGTGTGGCCGCATGGTGTAAGGATAATAGGTGCTAATTGAGGAGGCTTCATAAGCGCAAAGCATATTGGACATGTGCGGCTATCTCTTGTCACAGAGCTGCAAACATCACAATTAATTCGCATCTCAATATGAGCTTAGAAGTTCTCAGAAATGCAACAGTGTGCTCTCAAGGGGTCATCTGCCAGTTTTTGCTACCAACAAGGTAACCCAGCCTAATTGTGATACTTCAAGTGCTGAGTACCAAAGACTGCATTTTTGGCATCACCGTTTTGGTTTCCTTGCCCCGCATTTCTAGTGCTACGGGAACAGAGCCTCTTGTAGCTTAGTTTCTTGTTTGGTTAGCATGAGCATGTGCTATAAGGTTTCAGTGTTTCAGTGATACATGACCTAAAATTGACAACAGAGGAAATTAGAACTTGAGGTGGAAATGTGGAGTTCATTCTCAAGATCAACACATTCTCATTGAGCAAGATTTTGGAGTATCACATGCTACGTATTTCAGGTGATGGTTCTTTGTTGACTCAGGAGTCAAAAAAAGGAGGCCCGTTTCATCAACACATGCAAGTCACATCTACAATGAAGTGAGAAAGTTCAAGTCTGAGCTGCTTCCTAACAGTGTCTGTTGCCACTCAAAAACCGAGTCATAGTCTCTAACATGAAATAAGTTACATCTACATCGCAACTACACAACTACACAACTACACAGTCAATGAAATAAGCTGCAGTGATAGCCTCTCACAGCTTGTAGTTGCTCTAACTTATGATGTGTGATCATCTGCTACAAAATCACTTCGTTTTTAGCAATTTTGTAACAGAAAGATTTTGTAGAAGCATACCTCTGGAGTGAAGCAGAGGGTTCACAGTGCAACCAAGCTGAATTCAACACCGAAATATTCTCCATAGAGCTGGCTCTCAATCACATGCTCAAACCCTTTGCATGATCAAATCCTGTAACAACAGGATCAATGTTCAATTCATGATGAAATCGAAGTACGTTCTTCGGGTGAAAGTCATGTACGAAGCCACCATAGACCTGGTGTGGAAGTGAGAAAATGCAGTTTATGGATCATACAAAGAAATTGCAGCTAATTGATCATAAGAAAAACGTAAACAATCACGTGAGAAGAACTGGAAATTTCATTCTGGTACTGCAGAGAGGAAGGAGACAAAGGCTGCTCCAGCTTCGCCACTGCAGCAGTTAACAGGCTTGGTACCCGGTTGATATCCTGTTTCCCTGGATATAAGCTCCCTGAGTGGGGACCGGGGCAGGGTTTTTCTTTTCCACTGTAGCACAATACCATGCAGTAATTGGAGAAAGATTTAATCCACTGTCACTGTGCCACAATAAGGTAGAAGTACCTATTTCCGATAACTTAAGGGATTTCACAATAAGTGATGAGCAATTTAAGGTGTAGGAAATTTTTCCCATGTAGAAAGATAAGAATATGGGGTTTTCCAAATTTTATTTGCAAAATTGAAATTACTGTGAATTTTGGGAGTCAAAAAGTGGTCCGGACCAATAGCCAATGTCTAGAGTCATCTAATTTGGATCATCTTAAAAACTGTTTTTCCGCTCACTATTTCCAACTTTCTTCTTCACTACTTGGACATGTGTCATAACCTTATTAGTCCCAACTTTGAAAAAACACATCCAAGCTTTTCAACTTTGGTTGGAAATAGTGCCCCCCTATAGGTTGGCTATGGGTCGTGATCGACTATGGGTACGCCTACCTTAGTAGAGTTTGGCACCAAGGTGCCAGAAAAAACAACCCTGGACCGGGGTAACATTTAAACCCTAAATGGATGAGGCCATGATAGGGACAGAGGCAACCAAATATGATCAAATTTTTGGATGAATAGGGTTAATCCTTTAATGTACAGAGTCTTCTTCAAAAATTTTGATTTGAGAAAAATTCATTGTAAAGTACTATTTGGAAGAATATTTTGTCATTGATATACAAATAAAAGTTGTAGACTTTGAGTTTTAGATTCCATCTATACGGTTAGATTCACCAATGTTGTCACCAATATTCTTTTTATAACTTTCAAAAAGGAAATTTTAAAATTCCTTCAAAATTCAATTACAAACAAAATATTATTACGGTTGGAGCATCATTTTTTGAATACAATATGTTGGAATGGATTTGAAAAGAGGTTCTCTTGACATGGTGATTTTTTGAAATTTTTATATTTTTAAAATCTATAACCTCCAATTTTTGCAAATCCAATTTTGAACTAGTTTTGTCTTGGTCAACCACTTGACATACTTCTACATTTGTAATTTTATAAAAAATAAATATATGGACTCTACTAACACCAAATCCAACCATTAGATAGGGCAACAACTTAATAAAGTATCTCCACATATTAGGATGACTTTCATCCAATTGAAGTGGTAATGAGAAAGTAACATCAATTTCAATCTGTTTGTTGTTCAAAACTAAATGTCGGAGTACAAAGTAATTAGATGCATGGTATTGTCTAAGGGAAGTACACCCAAAACCAGCAAACTAGGAAAACTAATACTATGTACCTAAATTCTACATTTAGGCCCATCAAATGTACAACAACAATACATAATATTGGTTTTGGATTCATTGTTGTTTATGGGTACTAGTATCCACACTTTACTACTTCTTGGAACAAAATTTTTGCATAAACTAATGCACATTGTGCATTAGGTTATAAATGCAAGTTTTAAATCTAATTTAAAAAATATATAACATTAATATAGTAAAAAAAAATGAACCATTTGTTTATGTCAACTATATATCAAGTCTGTAGTCACATTTTAGTTTGTAAAAATTGACTTTCTTTAAAACTTTTTGAATTTAAAAACTCCCAATTAACATTACTTTGACCACTTTCTATCCAAATTTTGATTGTAAAAATTTCCACATTAATGTAGATTTGAAAATCCATCAATAATCTCATATGGATAAATTAATTTTCTAGTACATGTACCAAAACATTGTAATTTCAAAGAAATTTAAAAAAAATATTAAATGAACTATCAATATACAACAATTTAATTTTAAACCTAAAAATTAAAAAATGCCTAAAGTCATATTAGTTATTTTAATTTTTTATATTTAAATATATTTAAATCTTATAGCTCAATATTCCATCATTTAGCCTTATTTTTTGTGAAATTTGTGCTGCACATCAACTCTAGGATATAGATTATTTTTATACAATCCAATGTAATTGCAACTGTATAGAGATGATATCATAAGATCAATATTCTAAAGCCAATTGAAAATAATCTATACACCAAGATCCCTTTTTAAATATTTGATCATGATGTTTTTTTAAATCTCAAAATTTCTCAAGTAGTGCACAACACAAAAAGTGGTTGATTCTATCATGCATTAATTCATGTGTGCGTTCTTTGTTTTTATACTTTCTCTAAATGTCATTAAGTGGATATGCTTTGCCCTCTATAACATTTCAAAGTAAATCTTTTATGACATTTGACACTTGAATCTTGTCTTGAATTTTAGAATACTTTTACTTGAATCTATTTTGTGCTTGAAACTTGATTATTTTGGATGATGAATATTGTGCTTGAAGGTGGTGTTTTGTCCAAATATCTTCTCAGTCATCCAAAATATGTTTTAGTTTTTAACAAACAACTTTTTTATTTTTACAAATTGATCAAATTGATAAATTGAGGTAAATATTAAACTATTTACTAAGATATAAGCAAAAATACGCAAAAATTCAACAAATTCAACAATTCAAACTTTAAAAAGTATATTTATTCATCCATCTTCAAGGTGCTTTTTTGACTTTGGTTAATTTCTTGGAAATTTGTCAAATTTGCTACTATATTTGTACATACAAGTCTACTATACCAATCCATTGATTGGTAAGAAATTGTCCTCAATCATTTTAGTCGTTGAAAATCATTTGTCAATCTATGTATTTCATCCATAGTTTCATGACCTGAAAAAAAAATTATTAAAAAATTTCAAAAATTCAAATGTCGTGAATAAAAAAATTGATTCATAACTACTACCATTTTTTATAAGAGACAATTTGGCAACAATTGTGACAAACTTTGGCATTTTGACCTATAATAATGCATTTTTGATACTTACTAAGTAAGAGGTAGTTGGTTACAAATTTACAATACTAGAGGAATAAAGATAAGAAGGTGTGACTGTTTCTATCAAATGCCTCTTCCATTTTTGGTGTAACCTTTACGGTCTTGACGCATTCTTCATTGCTCGTTATATTCATTCTCTTTGAATAGACCACATTTTGTACTTTGTTATATCAAACAATTGATTGGATGCACAAAATTGAGACACTTCTAAAAGTTGTAGTTTTCAAGAGATCAAAAAAACTTTTGGTCCAACGTTGCTAAGGCCATGGTAAGTAAATAATGTGATTTCATGTGTGACATATAGAAAAATAGTTTTTTATTGATAGATTTGAGGTATTTTGGAAATTAGTGATAATATCTTATTTGGTTTTTGTTATATAAATTTGGAATTTGGTGGTGTGTTATGGATTTGCAATGCAACCATGTTGCATTTGGGGTAAAAAGATGTGATTGTTTCTATCAAATGCTTCTTCCTTTTGAGCTTGCTCTAGACAAAAAAGGCCGCCTTTGCCTACTATAATTGTGTATGATTTGTGTCCAACCATAAATCCATAATTAGCATTGGTGATGGTAATGATGGTGACATTCATATCAACAAGTTTCATGCCACTTACAAAAACTCTAAACAACTTCATGATCCAAATTTCAATGTATGTAGTAATAGAGATTAAAATTTTTACAAATGATAGTTTCTATTTTTTATTATTTTTAAATTTGATGATGTCATTTTGCTATGAATTTGCAATCATGTGGCCTTTGGAATAAATCTTGTGTAGTCAGAGCAACCATTTGAACCTCCTCTGGATGAGAGATGGACATCTTCTACTTTACCTTCATACAATCCATATCCAACTACAATGGATATTGGTGTTGGCTCTAATAGTGACCAAAGCGAGTTTTCACTTGCAAAACCTCTAAGCAATTTTACTTCTCGAACCTCAATGTATAGTAGAGACTACAATGTTGACGCATCCATCATTCATAGTAATAGCAATGGTGCCAACAACTTGAGCCCTCAGAGATCTCTCTTTAACAATGTGGCACCTATGATTAGCTTTGACATTCCAAAAGAGGAGCTACCTGAGTATCAAAGGAGTAGCACAAGTATTAGTGGTAGTGTCAATATTTTAGAAGGTGGAGTTCCACGATATCGTCTAAGTAATTCCGGCACTTCTATTTCAAGTGGTAACAACGTGAATATAGAAAAACAAATGTCTACATATGATCTTAATAATTCAAGCTCTAATACTCCCAATGATGGCAACAACATTCCATATGAGGACATGACTACATATCAACAAGGTAATGATGGCCCTTGGAAATCCAATAAAGACAGTAACATCCAATATGAATACCTACCACATTACCAAAATAACAACAATCCTTGGAACTCCAATGGTGGCAATGCCACTACAAACCCTTCAATTTATGTCAATAATTCCATTGATCCTACTTCAAATGGAGGTAGTGGGACCTTAGATGAAAGAATACATGAACATTGTCCCAGTAATATTTCCGCTAGTATTCCGTACGAGGTCTTGCCATTATATTGTCAAAGTGAAACTAACCATCAAACATTTAATGATGGCAACAATTTAGATGACAACTTGTGTAAATACAATGTAAGTCCAAGTTATAGTCCTAGTATTTCAAATGTTGATACTATCATTTCAAAAGAAGAACTCCCCGTGAATCATTTGAGTGCAACCAATCTTTTAAGTATTTCTGGCTTAAATCCTAATAATGAAATAGATATTAGAATAACACAAAAACCTACAAATTGTCCTAGTACTTTTAGTCCTCACATTGCTAATGATGACATTAACATTCAAGAAGAAAAGATGAAGAAATATCACTTGATTAAATCTAGTGATCAAATACCAATAGAACAACTTGCTTCACAAAATTCAACTTCTGGAATAACTCCCAAAAATAGTCATGATAATGGTGTCAACAATGTCTCTATTGGAATTACACCTAGTTTTGATACTTTTCAAACATTTAAAGGAAAAAATGATTTTATCTCTGATGCAACCTCTATTGGCACTATTAGCAAAGTGAGTGGCATCTTGCCTGCAATTTTGTTGGAAGTGCCAAATTTTGGCAATAAAGATGTAATCTCCAATGCAACTTTAGTTGACACAACCAACAAAATGAGTGGCATCTCGCAAGTAGTCCCGATGGAAGTGTCAAGTAGTGAGAATGCTAGATTGCCCCGTCTGCTCATGTTGCATACTCAACAAGTAGACCAACAAGTTCCTTGTAGCGATACAAATTGCCTCACACACCAATGTTGCGTGAAAGTTATGTGTGTTTGTGATACTAGAAATTCTCAACCGATGGTAGTTAAACCTTCAAATCCTATAGAGCAAAGTTCTTCTAGTCAAAGGTTTAGTATACAACCTTTGAATTCTACTCAAAGACGCCATTGGAATCATCATAGGTCAAGTGATCCATTTCCAGTAAGGTCTAGTGAACCTTTGACATTTCAATCTAATGAACCATTTCAAAAACAGCCAAGTGGAACAAGTTTTATAAGGTCTGGTGATTTAGGTTCTACATCTTCAAATAAAAATAGACAAAAATTAAGGCCAATCACTTGTGATCAAGTAAGTATTTTTTATAGATCTTCCATTCTTTATCATGCCAACTAAAAAATGATGCGACTCCTTAGCATCATAATTGCATACCTTTCTTTGATACATAAAAATATTTTCTTCACTATATATGCTTGATAGTCAATATATTAGCACAAAATATTCCTTCAATATATTTCTAGATTTATTAGAAAGCATTTTGATTTTCTAAATTATTAAAGGATACCACCACAAATTGCATTGAAAACATAAGGTTTTGTTTCTTGAAAATGATTTGTGATGTGGGAGTTTTTTGAATGAATTCTTGAATTTATGATGTTGTTGCAAAGAAATTGAATAAGGCTGCCTTTGTAAGCACATGATACTCATGTAATTTTTGAAATATGCAATTTCCAATTTTTAGTTTGCTTTTGTTGAAAAAAACACCTTTGTCTCATTGTTGACTAGTATATTAAGGAAATGGTTCCAACACAATTGGAATTTTTTTTGATCATGTGTATGTCTAATAAGCCATTAGATGTTTTTAGGGGGCATTAGAGGGCCATTGCAGTTCCTTTGCTGTAATGAACAGTGCCGCAGTCAAAATATTAAAATATTAAAAAATTAAAATTAAAAAATTAAAAAATTATATTTTTTCAATATTTTTTTTTATATTATTATCTGACGTGGCAATCGTTGTGCCACGTCAGCCTGCTGCTGCAGCAGAGTTTCCACAGTCCGAGAACTCCGGGGAACTCATGGCCTTGTTGAGTAGGTGAATCTCATCTAATGCACGAGTTTATTTTGATAATGGAACTTAATTTGTTTTTACTATGTAGAGTTTCCGCAAAGGCATGGGGATTGCAAGGTGGAATATGAATAAAGGTCGATCTCAGGATCTTACAGAAGAACAAAAGCAAGAAATCCGTGAAGCCTTTGATCTATTTGATACAAATGGCTCTGGTATGTTTGATCAAATCATTCTATATCATGACTCAACAACCTCATACTTGTTGGTGCTTATCAATGAATCATTCAACTTTTATGTTGATTGATAAGTTTGGTTGTGGATCTACATTATACAGGAACAATTTACGCAAAGGAATTGAAAGTGGCAATGAGGTAATTCAATTTAAATTTTTGCAATTCATATAATCTTGCCTATAGTATTATTTGTAAGCTCCTTAGAAACTGTCAAAATGTTGCATTGCAACAATTTGATGAATAAAGAGTTGCTAAAATTGAGAGTTTGACCTCATGCAATGGCTAATCATCCATTGTGTGTGGTAGGGCTCTTGGATTTGATCCCTCCAAAGAGGTTAGTTGTTTCTATTATTATTTTTGGTCTTGAAAATTATTTGTTTTCCAAACTTTGATCAAGATAGATCACAATCAATAAATTCTTGATTCTTTGGTGATGTTCTTCTTCATCTTATTTGATATTTTCATAAGATTTTAATTCTTAAAGTAATATAAATGATGAAATGCAGCTAAAAAACATTGAAAAGTAAAATAATAATGTGGTAGTTCATCCATTTATTGAAATAGATTTAGTATGCAAATTAATTAGTAAATGGTTAAGTATATTTTAGGAAATAAAAAAGATGATTGCTGACATCGACAAAGATGGAATTGGTACTATTGATTTTGAAGAGTTTTTACAAATGATGACAACAAAAATGGGGGAGCGTGATTCCAAAGAAGAAATTATGAAAGCTTTTCATTTGTTTGATGATGATGAAACTGTGAGCATTTTCACTTTATTGAATAATTCCATTGCTATTTTAAAATATGCAATTCAAATCATCAACTCTCTATTCACTTGAAGTACAGTTTTTGTTTAACTTGAGCATTGCAAGTAGGGTGATATTCTCCTATAGTTGCAATATGACATTTTGATATCTTTGTAAACTTACACTTTATGCTCCAATTGTAAAAAATATTTGGTGAATTTTTTTCCATTATAACTCAATTAAGATGCACCATTTCAAAATAGAAGTAAATGATTTTTTCTTAAATCATTAAATCACTAGATTGGTATAAAACATTACTTTTTTATTTTTTGATGCAAAATACAATGCAATTTTTTTTATGTTTTATTACATCAATTTGAGTATGTTTTATTGAAAAATTAATAATATTAGAACTATGAACTATAATAAAAATAAAAGTAGTTTGTTCCAATATAAATTTAATTAAAAGAGAATTTTAAAAAATTATTTTTTCCAATCATTGCATTTTAAATAGTTTTTTGAATTAAATACACCAATTACATATGAATAATCTCAGACTCATGTTTTTGTCAAAACCAAATTGATAATGTTAATTTCAAAATTAACAATTTTATCATCAATTAATGCATATAATGTTCAAATTTCCAATTCACTAATAGCTTTATAAATGGGGTACAATCTATTAGAAAATCCCTTATATATCATTATTTGTTTATACATTAGTGTGAAAGACTTTATTTACATGTAGACATCCAACTAAAAAGATTATGTATTTAAAAGCCATGTGTACATTCAAATTGAGTTTAGTATTGATAAGCTTGATCAAAGCTTTGTAGGAATGAAAGTAGTTTGTTAACCATTATAGTAGAAAATTATTTTAAAAAAATATGGAAAAAATTATTAGAATAATGCATTTCACAACAGGGTAAAATTTCATTAAAAAACCTAAAGCGAGTTGCAAAAGAATTAGGCGAGAACATTCCAGATGAAGAGTTGCAAGAAATGATTGATGAAGCCGATTGTGATGGTATGTTTTACAAAGATATTTTTCATTATTTTAAGTTCTTAAGGATCAAACATTCAATTTTGAATAACAAATTAACACAAACATTTTTCAGACATTCAACATTGTGGTTTTTCATTCATCTAATTGTTTGCAAATTCTTGTGATAGTTCAAAAATTTTAAAGTAAATTTTTTATTTTTATATAATTCAAAGGCTCAATATTAGGTTTTGTGCATTTCACCTTCAAAAGGTTACTTCTTTAGTTCAAAAAATGACACATCAAAAATAAATTAGTCAAATACATATAAGAAAATTATAGATAAAATCAAATCAAGTAGGATTTAACATTTTGATGTTGAAGGGCAGAAATTTTTATAAAACTTATAAATATTCAATCTAAAATCAATTTTAGAAGGAATTTTTAATTTTGATAAAAAGAAAGTTGATAAATACTCTCATTAGTATAATTGTAGATTCAACCATATGGGTATAATTCATACATCATATTTTATAATTTTTGTTTGAGCGTCATCATCAAT
This sequence comes from Pseudisothecium myosuroides, assembly GCA_951799445.1. Classification (NCBI taxonomy): domain Eukaryota; kingdom Viridiplantae; phylum Streptophyta; class Bryopsida; order Hypnales; family Lembophyllaceae; genus Pseudisothecium; species Pseudisothecium myosuroides. Next base: position 10,909,033 of record OX637291.1, on the reverse strand, counting down.
TTATTTATCCCTACATTTTACTATATATCCTCACAACTTTGGATGTGGACTACCCTTGATCCTTATGAAGTTAATGAACTTGATAATTATGCTTACTTGAATTTTAATTTTTTAATTTTAATTTACCAGTTTAGCTCATTTGTAGTTTAAAATCACAATCATAAAAATATACAATATTATATATAATTTTTGTTTTTTTAGTTTCTGAATTCTATGATTGCCTTTGCTTGTGTATAGGAGATGGTGAGATCAATGAGGAGGAATTTTATAGGATCATGAAGAAAGCAAGCCTCTTTTAATGTACAAAAGGAGGTGGAACTTCTCAATGGGACACTGTAATTTTTATTTGACAAAAGAAAATCTGCATGACGGCTTTGAAGATCAAGAAAAATTGAAAAAAATTGAGGTTGCAAAAATTGTCCGCTTATGAAGAGTGAAAGAGAGTAGTATTTTGGAACTCAACCCTACAAATGGATATAAAACATTATTATGTACCTTTGAAGAAAATATAAAGAGGATCCACTATAATGATTGGAAGATTATTATTGTCATTCTCAAGATACATCTACATTACTAACCACTGTAGACATATTTGAACACATTTCATGTAGGAGCATGAATGTTGAAAGATTATTGGGGGTACTTTTATATCAATGGATGTGGTGTCAAAAGCACTAGTCAAGAATTGAAGCTTAGAGCCCTTGCAAAGAAGTGAAAGCATGGCAAATTGAGATTCAAAAAGTATATTATTATGAAGAATACAAACTAAACTATGATGAATTTGGAGAATCAGATTGGCTTACTATATCTACAGTACATGAGTACTTTCAAGTCACTCCAAAAATTATGAAAAGTCTACACGCATTTATTTAGATGCTCATTTAGATGCTCAAGTATGGTAAATTTTTTTCAAAGTTAGTAGTTATATATGAAATTGTACTTTATTACAGACTTTTGATTTTTTTTATACACGTAGAAGGTTTTTATCTAGCATTCTTTCCAAATTATCATATGGAATGGAATTATCCATATACTACAAAATCTTCACATGCAAGTTTCTAAAAAATGTTCTTATAATTTAGATACTATATCTTTTACCAAAATAGTGTATGTATTTTTCTATTGGAGCTGTACAAAGATTCCAAGCTCCTTGGTAATTAATCCAAATCATGTTGATGTTGTTGTATTGGATGTGTAATTCTCAGGTACAAAAACATTTGTCATGGTTTCAAACCAAATTCATCACCAATCTCAAAACATATTTTTATTGTCCCTTTTGCAATCAAACATGGATTTGCGGTCTTAAAAGGGTTAAGATGGAATATGATTGAAGATTAAATTTCCAAAGTACACATTGCTATTGTTGAGAATATTTTTTGCTAGTTTAGGCAATGATGAGTTTTGAGAGGGTACAATAGATATATGTACGTAATTCTTTGCAATACGTAATTAGCTTGAATACATGCAATGAAAGATTTTTTGCACATCATTTGTACAAGTTGCACTATCTGATGATTTAGCCACTCGCATTTTCAAATTTTGGTCAAGAAACATAGGATTTTGGTAAAGCCTGAATCATAGAATTTATTTTTTGTAACTAACCTTTATATTGATGTGGAATATAGAATTTTGTTGTAGATCCACAATGTTTGAGATTAAGTGTGTATATGTACATTATAGATTATAGTTTAGGTTAGGCACAAGGTTCATTGATGATAACCCTCAATCTTAAAACATCCTAATAATTCCTAGGATTTTTAGTGCCGTTTAAAAGATCTTTGATTTCTTTGAAGAAACTTCAACATATTTATGGTATATATTAAAGTTAAGGTGATGAAAACCTCAATCTTTCTGTCAAAAGTAAAGAAAATTCTTGTTAAGATTGTATATTACCATCCAATTTATAAATTTTGCATCATTCTTGTATTTTTCCATTCTTGTTATTTTCTCTATTCAAATTCTTCTATATTAGTATGTTGTCATCTAGCAATACCCCTCAAAATCAACTTTTAATACATAGGCCCTCTAGTTTGTACTCTCTACGGAGCTTTGTAAGACAATTCTTATTGTAGTTTAGTAGTTGTGAAGTCCTTGCCAAGAGAAAATTTGAAGCCTCCAAAGGGCCACTTCTTGGTGACATCCAAGTTATAGATTTCTATATCACCATTGGCCCTATAGATTCTTAGTATCATAAAACTCACTTGGTCTGACCTTTGCAAAGGATGTCAGACATAATAATAACAATACATTAGGACAACATAGTACAAGACAACAAAGTACATGATGTTTAATTAACAAATTAAGTCAAATTAAGCCACTTATTTAATTTTATGTGTTAAAAGATGAGAAGAGAAGCTCTTTATACAAGTGGAATAGTGATAGGTAAAATAATCCATGTGGGATATGTAAATTAGGATTAATAGGAGCTCAACCACTCATAGTCATATAGCTATAGTACAGTGAAATGCAAGAATTAAGTTCAAAGTTGAATTTTATACTTCATCTAGGCATAGTAGAATAATTGTTTTCAATTTTTTTTGAACTAAGTTAATGTGGTAATCAAGCTAAATTTCATCTCCAAAAATCCATTTGAAATTTTGAAGCTCCAACTAAAAGTTATGGCCAAATTTTGAGATGAGTCCAAAGGGACATTTTTTTTGACATTTTCAAACACCCTCTCTGAAATTTGACCATAACTTTTAGTTGGAGTCACAAAATCTCAAATGGATTTTTGGAGACAAAAGTTATCTTGATTATCCACATTATGTTAGTTTAAAAAATTAAAATATAATAATTCTACTATGCCTAAATAAGGTCTGAAATTCAACTTTGAACATAATCCTGCATTTGATAATGAGTGGTCTATCTTCAAATTATCTCAGACCCTTTGAGGATTCATGATAGACAATTGATTTCTTTATAAAAGCAATCTCTTCACCATTCATTCTTATAAAATGTCAATGAAGTAAGTCTTTCACATTGCCATCAAAAAAACTTCTTCAAGGTTAAGGTGCATCAAAGTACCTTAAACTTGATTATTTAACACCTTGTACTCGGATTTTGAGCAACTGACAAGCATCCGACATAGCAACATAAGGTGAGAGGCTATAGGAGAAAAACTAATCCTTAAGCAAAATATAATGTTATTTGTGGGGTCCTTGGAGGGCTGTAGAGTGGCCCTCCGGAGGCCCTATATTTTTTCTAATAACACTATGTAGAAATTGGCACTACATGTTCAAGACTTTGTCAAATCATAAACCATAAAGTATTTTAGAAATGTCTATCAATCTATGCTCAAGATGTAATGCATTTTTACATTAATTTTTTAAAAAAGAATACAAGAATTTGACTTTTTATTACCTGTTGTCTACCATGTAGACTGCCATTATTTGCAATTACAACATGCATTTTGTAAGGCATTGTGATAATGAATACATAAATAGCATCTCAAAAGTGGAAATTGATATTCTAGAAGATTTTCTTGTCATTCTATATTGTGTAATGGACCATAAATGTAGCTAACAACACCAACACTATACTTTTATTGTCACAAAACTTAATGTGTGAAGCACTCGTACTTTAAGTTCAAAGTATTTAGTCTATTTTCACTTTTAGTATTTCTAACACTAAAAAATAATGAGAATGAATACTAACACTCATGTCTCTAATTTATAAAATTTTCTATTATAAAATCATTTATCTTATTACACTTGTCAATTTCTTTGAGACCTCTATTTATGTGTCAAAAGAAGCAAAATGTGAATATTACTTACCACACTCATAATCCATTGTACAACATAACGTGACAATTGAATCTTGTAGAATTAATATGAATTTCCTCTTTGAAAATATTATTAACATATTCATACAATTATACTACTATGCTACATACAAAATGCATGTTGTAATTGCAACTAATGGCAATAATACATAGTAGACAACAAGCAATACAAAGTCAAATCTTTTTATTTTTTCAACATTTTCAATGAAAAATGCATTATATCATGAAAAAAAAATTCCAAAATAATTTATGGTTTTTTTTTATCAAAGTTTCAATTGTCAAATGCAGATTATTTTTACATGTTGCCCTTTACAATACATTAGGATTGTAATATGCATGACAATTATTAGGCATTTTAAAATTTTAAAATTTTAAAATGCAATGAAGTTTTTAGAATATTGTTGAATGTATTCAAAATAAAAATGAACATTTTAATATCATTCCATTTAACATCAAAATGACATCAAAGTAACAAAAACTATTCTAACACCATTTTGAACCCAAAACAACAATAACCTTTTGCATTTATTAAATTAACATTATTATTGCATCAATATTATATTCCAATTTTTTTTAATGTTGACCAAAATGACAATAGTCATTCCAATGCCATTCTACCATTGGATTGACCTATGTACATTCTATATTAAAATCACTAGCTTAATTCCTTTATTAATGACCTTGTGATCAATTATTAACAAATGATGAATACAAACATGTTCCAAGCATATGAAAAACTTTATTATCTTCTCCATATAATTGCTTATAAAATCTTATATTACATAGTTTTGTAATATTTGCGTGATTTTGGGTTTGAAAACATTTCTTGGAAAAAATAATATATTTCAAAAAGTAGAAGTATATTTCACTTCAAAAAATTAATAGAATATAAAATCATGAAAAGTCATTATAATTCAAACTTAGCATTTTGAATTCAAAACAAAAAATACTTGTGTAAAAAAAAAAAAATGAAAATTACAAATATTCAAGCAATCAAATTTCACAAAATGTTTGTTTTTTGCTTCAAATTTTGTTAAAAAGTAATTTTGCAATAGTAGATCGAAGTGTATGAATATGAATCATATATTACAACTTTTAAAAAAAAATTCAGCATTAAATTATTCTGAAAAATTGCATTTTGTCGTGTTTTGAAAATTTTGGACACCCTTGGTTCTTAAGGGATTAACTTGCTATCAAACATAACATAAAATAGAATAAGGTTATTTTAACACCATTTTGATACCAACTAACAAATAGACATCCAACATTCTAAAATGTATGATGCAAATAGTCCCGTATATACTCATAAATATTTCATTGAGAATTTATAAATGGTGTCATGACCAAATAATTTTTTACTATATGTGTTAAAACACACTTGTTTTCAATTTGATACACTATTATATAAATTAGACATCATTCTAATGTTAAAATGACATATATTACTAATTTGCAGATGCTGAGTCGCAATTGATAAAGCCCTCATATTGTCTGTTCTCCATACTCAAGGAAAGTTTCTACGTGGAAGGTTGCGATTGGGCTCGTGACGTTCCTTCCTGAATTCAAGGAAAGGTTCTACGTGGAAGTTTGCAATTGGGCTCGTGATGTTCCTTCCTGAATTCAAGGAAAGGTTCTACGTAGAAGTTTGTGATTGGGCTCTTGACATTCCTTCTTGAATTCAAGGGAAGTTTTTGCGTGGAAGTTTGCGATTGGGCTCGTGACATTCCTTCTTGAATTCAAGGAAAGTTTTTGCGTGGAAGGTTGTGATTGGGCTCGTGACGTTCCTTCCTGAATTCAAGGAAAGTTTCTATGTGGAAGGTTGCGATTGGGCTCGTGACGTTCTTTCCTGAATTCAAGGAAAGTTTCTATGTGGAAGGTTGCGATTGGGCTCGTGACATTCCTTCCTGAATTTATTGAACATTTCTTACTCTAATAGGTGAACAAATAATGCTTCACCAAACTCGCTCAATTACTGTTCAGTTCTCCATCGACTCTCCCTAATGTAGCGTGGTCTTTGGTGGGGAGATAATGGGTCTAGTATCAACTTCTAAGAGAAAGGGCATATATGTTAGGGGTTATATTCCTTTATAGAAATAAATAAAATTTCATGGCATTTGACAATGCAAAAGTTACAATTAAAAAAATGGCATTACTGCATGAGATGTGCTACTTGTCAAAGAATCATAGCAAAACCTAAATTTGATGAACAAGAATGAAGATGGGGGCACTATCTTGTAACACAACCCTGACCCTAACCCCCTCAATAAAATCCTCTCAATTTAAAGAAATTGCCCCCCTCCAATGCAAATTTTGCAAAAGAAAAAGACAGTCACTTTTGATCAACGCTGCACAGTGAAGGATCTTGACCATTTGCAAAGATTAGGTTTCAGGAATGAGGTAGTTGTTGAGGTAATTTTAAGAAAATGTTTTTAAGGTCCCCTATAGGAAAGGGTGATGTTCCCCTGAGGGGAACTTCGGCGCCCAAGGGGAACGTCGGGAGCGGGGAGCGCCGGGGACGAAACTCGAAACGCAAAACCCTAAGTTTGCTGCTGCGATTGCTTGAATTCCGTCAGAAGGTTTCGTCGGATTTACAAGGACTCGAGGCAGATTGAGAATGCAAAGACGGAGAAGACCATCGTTGCTGATTCGAAAATGAAAATCAAACAGGAGATGGGTACGACATTGGCGGTTATGAGCTTCAAACTCCGCCTCGCAGCAATTACACCCTGAAGCAGTACCTGCTGCTGTCGGAGATCTCCAGCAAGTCATGAATTGGCCAAAATACGCAAGGGCAGTGTGAGAGCGAGGTTTTGGCAGTCATGTGTAGTAATCTTAGGAAGTGGATGTCTTAGCTCAGCGTCTCATGTTAATTGGCTGCTTATGTCAATGTTCTATCCATTTTATTACAGCTTTGTGGAATAACCTAATTCTTGCTTTTGGGGGTGAAGGCTTAGTCTTGTAATTGAGCTGATTTGTGTTCATATCGGTTGGCGTGCAGAGTGCGAGTTTTTTCTCTCGATGAATCAGATGGAAATTGCACATTGCACGGAAATTGATTCCTGTACAGGCTCTTAGACTGCCTAATATCAAAGCCCGACCATGTCACCCTACTATAGTACCTTGTTTTACAATTATTTTCCGCCCACTTCTTGGTTGTTATGTTGATTTAGTAATTTTTATTATGGTGTCCTTGAAACCTATTGCAAGGTTGATTTATGATGTTAGTGATCCCCTAGGCTTTACAAACAATATTACTCAATTCCTAAGAATGTTGTGAAAACAAGTTCTTTGATGTAGATGTATAATGTTGTTTTTGTAGGTGATTCTCTAGGGACCACACGTCTGAAATTGTGAATAGAGGCAAGTTTATGTCAAAGTAGTCTTTGCCTGATCACTATGAAAAAACTTGATGCCATTTCATTTTTGTGGTTGTTATTGATTGAGAAATTCAATGCAAATGTCTAAGATTAGCATTCTCAGATGGGTTCATGTAGACATACGAGAAGAACTTGGTGGTGCTTCTTTCGGATTCGGTCCCAAGCTTTGTTCTTTGATGAATTAGGTTTATGAAACGTAACTCCAATTGTGTGTTCGGATGGATCCCTGGTGCTAAGTGTACATAACCCTGTACCAGTGCTTCTAGTAATTCTCTTAACCAATCAGATTTGAGTTCCAAGTATTGTGATCGTTACAAGGAGATTATAAATTGGGATCAATTGATTTCTCACAATCACAAGTGTAGGTTTTGAATGGTTGGACTGATGATTTGATCTCTGTATTAGTTCTCGTGTTTGCAGTGCACTTGTCGCTTTAGTAATTTAGCATTTGATCTAGTGTATTTAGAATTAGGTGGTAGGAGGATGAAGCATGGTGGAGGTTCATAATCACAGTACTCCGTGTGTAAATAGTGCTATAGGTAATATTGAAAACCACTCTTTAGTGAAGCATGGATTTGGTATATTGAGACATCATTTTGATCCTTGATAGTAGTGTGAGGAACTTATGGTTTAGAAGATGTATCATATGTACACTAAGATCAACTGACTATAAGTTTTGTTGATCGTTTGTATTCACCATGAGCAAGTAAAATCTAAGTTTTTAGAGTGGTTGCTACACTTGGAATGTTTTTAGAAAGTAGCGTTTAAAGAAGTGCATCTATATCAACACATTAGAATACTTCGGTTCTTAAAATCTATGACCTCATTTGTGTAAATTCAATTTTAAACTAAAGTCAATGCAATTTTGTCTTAGTCAACCACTTGGTGCACCTTCACATTTGTAATTTAAAAAAATATGTAAATATTCTAGTAATACCAAACCCAACCATTATATATGACAACTTAATAAAATATCTCCACAAATTAGGATGACTTTCATCTAAGCGGTACGTACTAAGAAAAAACGTAAATTTGAATTTAAACCTACATTAAAGATGACCAATACCGGTACGTCAAACTCTACCTACAAGAAGAGGTTGCAAAGATTCCATCTCACCTAAAAGCATCTAGACATTAAGCATTTAGTACAAATAGTCTAAAAAGGGTCTCCATCATTCCACCTATATAGTTATTTTTAATATTTTAAAATAAAAAAAATTTAATATAATTTTTTTTAATCCTTTTTATATATCCAACTTTCTTCAATATATGATTTTGTAGGTGATTCTTTGGGGACCACACGTCTTGTTCATTGAATGAAAAAATGACACATGTACTCGTTCTTTTTCTTTGAATTGCTACCACCAAAGGGACAATCCCTAGTATAGCGTGGTCTTTGGCGTGGAGATAACGGGGCCGGTATCGTCTTCCTCCAAAACAAAGGGCTGGTGTGTTCCCACTCGCACTTGCTGCCGCGTTCTTGAGCTCCCGTCCCTGGCGCCTGCACTTCATTCTCTGCCATGGCCGTGCTTCCTGCTCCTGGCCTTTTCGTAACGTAAGTTATTGCGGACCTGTTCTTCTTCCGCCTTGTGCGTTTCCAACGTTGCGTCAATTGTTTTTGTTTCTCTTTCTCAATCATGAAAGAAAAATATGCGCTCTCACGCCGCGCGGCTCCCCGCCCTTCCGCTATTCGGGTCGCCACCCCGACCCCGACGACGAAGGATGGCCTTGTCACGTGCCCCGGCATCCTCGACCACGATCGAGCCTACTTCCAGGCATACTCGCACGTCGGCATTCACGAGGAAATGATCAAGGTATTTTTTATTTTTTTTTACGAACTTCAATCCGCCGTCAACCGCATTTCGCTTTTTGGAGGGAGAATTGTGAGATTTTTTTTTTTTGAGCTCATTTTTATGCCCGTGCAGGATCGGGCTCGCACGGATGCCTACCGAGACGCGATCCTCTTCCATGCCGACTTCATTCGAGATAAGGTCAGCTTAGTATCTCGTTCTGTGTTTCTAGAAAATCGGATTATTTGTGCTCACGATCTCTTAATTGCGTTTTCGATTGCTGTACTTTTTTTGAATCCTGATTTCAAATGCTCTGTTCTTAAGCTGTAATTACACATACAGTGGTTGGAAAAAGAACATTCAAATGGCATCTGAATTAGAAGCCGAAGACAAGAATATTTAGCTTTCTCGGAACGGAGTTGCCACGGGTTTGTATCAAAGTTGTCATATGCTGCCGATAGTTGTTTTCATTTTCTTGCGATTGACAGATGTTTTCGGCGTTTGGTGAGCAGGTTGTTATGGATGTAGGATGCGGGACAGGCATACTGTCTATATTTTGTGCTAAGGCGGGCGCTCGAAAGGTAAGCTCCTTCAAACATCTCTGACTTTCTATCACTGCCGCTTCCGATGAAACAACTCAAGAACTGAATTGTTTAGATAATATCTGTAGAAGCCCGAGAATACGGAGGGCATACCTGGACGTTACGGATGTTGTGGTTTCGAATAATAATGCTCGGGGTTTTGACTTTCCAGCTCGTGCACGTTCACTGAAGATTTTACGCTTCTAATTGGAGAGTTTCAAGCTCCTTCCTGCTCCTCTTCTAGCTGTTCTTCTTGATACTCATTCAGTAGCGTGTCTCACTTTGTGCTTTCAGCTCAGCAATTTGTCCATCTCTCTTTTCACGTGCTTCAAAAGGTCCTCTCTCTTTTTTTGCCGTTCACATTACTGTAGTTCCGGCAGGCTATTTCTTCTTCTCTGCAATAGGCATGGACGGCAGCATCTCGTTGTTCTCAATCTGTATCTCGGAGGAGCCTGCAACAGCTGCTCATTATTTTATCATCACTTGTGAGGAGAAATATACACTTGAATGCTCAGCCTACCGGACAGAACCCGCATCTGAGCTTTGAGTTTGGATCTCTCTGTTTCCAAGATGTCTAAATGCTTACCCCACCTACAAATGTTCTTCATTAGGGTCTGAGCGATATACTCTACCAGTAGCAATCTTCCAATCCATTCGCAGAGCTTCAGTCACTGCGTTCTATGCCTTCAGCATAAATTCGTCGCGAATGCCTGCCCGACATTGTTAGAAATATGAGCTTTCTGAAGCTTGGTAGATTCTCCTCTGTTAACCTCCTCACTCTATCAAGCTCATTTCTGAGCTCTTACACCGTTCCTCTTGCTGCTGCAAGATTCTTTTTCGGTAGGTCAGCGTCAGTACGCGTCCTCAAGCTTTGATTGCGTCGATTTGATAGCTAGAATAGAAGGAAATATATACATTGATCATAATTGGCACTGGCATCTTTGTTCACAGTTAGAAGTGTGAGATCTCTTCTTCTTGCTAACGAAATCATATCTCAGTTTTTTATTACTTGTTTAAAGTATTCCTGCTTGTTAAACTAGAAACGGGGCGACAAATAACCTTACGCTCTTTCTCTCACGCCTCTTTTCAGGTCCATGCCGTGGACGCAAGTGACATTGCAACGCAGGTGCGATGCTCATCTTCATAGTAGAAATTATCGATATCCATTTCACTTGGATTTTAGGTCTCTATAGTGACCTTTAAAAGCTGATGCAAGGTTGGGTTTTGTTTATATTTCATGTCAAGTATTTCTAAAAGCACGAAGAAGTCGTGAGCAAGTCCGCCAGTAGAAATTCTTTGAACGTTCTCTCATCTTCCTATAGGGTTTGGGTTCTTATTTTTTATCCAGGCAAGAGAAGTGGTGAAGGCAAATAATCTTTCCGATGTTATTACTGTTCATCACGGGAGGGTGGAGGTGCTGCTTCCTTTCAAGTACCTTCATATGGCCTGTTTGTCAATTGAAGTGTTTGACGATGTTCTTCGAATTGTATCTTCTAGGTAGCCATATAAGTAAACTTTGAACATTTTTTTCGGTTGGCCTTTAGGAGTGTTGGACATTGCAGCTCTTCGGTAGAATAACAATCTCTCTTTAAGAATAAATCATTTTTGGCGCAACTATGAATTCTGGATGAATTACACGCCTCTTTTTTTTTTCTGATCAGGACTTACAAATCGATGAAGAAGTGGATGTTATTGTATCGGAATGGATGGGGTATATGCTACTATACGAGGTAACTATAGTTGCACTGACGTGAATTCGTGGGAAATTGTTCTTGGAAGTAAAAAATTATGATGTAGAATTTTTGGTAGTACAACGTGCGGGGTAAATTTAATTGAAAACAGATATTGTCTTTTGAAAACCTCTTGCCCATGAAGCCATTTTTGGATTCGATTGTACAATGTGAAGCAAAATTTGTTAAAGATGATTTATTTTTTGTTATTTCTGTCTCGGGAGACTCTATCTTCAGGAGCTGACCGTTCTAACGTAATGTCATACTGGCAGAGCATGTTAGGGAGCGTCATATATGCCCGAGATCGCTGGCTAAAAACTGGAGGCCTAATACTTCCTTCCTTTGCCACTGTATGTGTCTGCAATCCTAATGCGGGTTCAATACTTCCCCGTCCTTCTGAATTACCCTTCGTGAAGCGCAGCTTATTTGTTTAGCAGTCTCATCCTTCCGCTGAAATATTCGTGAACCTTTTTCACAATCACACACTTGAGTATAGAGTTTCTAATATGCGATTCTGAAATGTTTATACTTCGGAAACGAATGAATGATGATGCTAAACGAAAATCGTTATTTTAGATTCTTTAATTTCTCATGGATGCAATCCTCATTTATATTCAAGATATCCATTATGTACAGTCTGTTGACTTATATGTTTACATTGTCAATGAAGAAATGCATATTCGGATGTGAATGTTCATGTTGTACTTACCTCCGCCCGTTGTGTGTACAGTTGTACATGGCGCCGGTCACCAATCCTGAGAAATATTCAGAGTGTATTGACTTTTGGCGCAGTGTTTATGGCATCGACAGTAAGTATTGAGGAGAGCTCATGTTTGCAAATTGCAACGTATTATGTTGTACTTTTTCAGAGAGTTCTTCCGCGGTCCTTGAGAATTTTTTTAATACCTCGTTAAGAAGATCAATGAGTTGTTTGTAAAATTGGTGGCAGTGTCGGCAATGCTACCTTTGGCGAAGCAGTGTTCTTTTGAGGAGCCATGCATTGAGACCATTCCAGCTGAGAGTGTTTTATCGTGGCCCATAGTGGTATGATGTTTATGCTCCCTTTCTACTTTTTGATACTGGAATGTTTTGGCGAACTGTTTGTCTACTCTCAATGTTCAATAGTTCATTGATATTAATCATATTTTATGGATATTAAGTATGTTTAATTTCTTAATTTTCTATTTCATTTGTATTTGGGGAAAATTCATTGTCTTTTGTTTGATATACGTTGTCATCGGCATCTGTTTGCAGATCAAGCAAATTAACTGCCACACAATTACTGTAGGGGAACTTGAAACAGTGAAAGCTGACTTCTCTGTGTCTTCCATTATGATGGGTACGTGCTCTTAACATCGCCATGCATTTTTATGTGGTATGGTTGCTTGTCTTCACCTGGGATTTGGGTCTGAAGAGGCGGACTCTTGTTGTTTGTAAATTCAACCTGGGGATTGAAAACTCATGACCATCCTGGGTTTTGAGAACCTGCATCTCTGGACCAGTAATCGAAAGAGTCCGGGCAGATCGTAGTTTCAAGTATATCTAGAACTAGAATGAGATGTCACGTGTCTACGAATGCTCTTTTGAAGTTTTTCTTAATTACAGTTCAGCCTTGAGATTCACAACCTTGTGCAGTGCGACTGTTGTTCGCACCGGTGGCCTAATATTTTATTCTTGGGATTGCAGCTTCCCTACACGGATTTGCTCTTTGGTTCGATGTTTCATTTGGTACCCGAAATACTCAAGAAACGGATGTGCAATCGGAATCCTCTTTAGATAGCTCTTTGTCTGGCGATTATGATAGTGTTGGAATCAGCGGGTCAAAGAAACGAGGAAATCCCGATGACTGTATTGTCCTCTCCACAGCTCCTGATTCTACGCCAACTCATTGGGCTCAGGTTCGTATGCATTCATTAGGTAGATTTTTATATCATTATCGTCTCGATCTTGAGGGCGGAGTCTAGTCCAGTTACCCTCGGAATCAGACCAGGCAGTTCTTCGTGAGTTCATCTGGTGTGTGTAGAGTCAACTTGCTATGATTGAAGTTTATTTTATCTCCTGGAAGCAGAAGTATTTTAAGATTACAGTTTCTGAATGTCTGCCCACTCTTGCTTGCTGCAGACTATTCTATATGTATATGATCCAATTGAGGTAAAACAAGATCAGGAGATTTCGGGTTCGATTGAATTATCTCAGAGCAAGGAAAACCCACGTTTTTTAAACATTTTCCTGAAGTACAGGTATGTTCCATCGAGTCCTTGAGCATTATTCAGCCTGTTTGTGGTTTTGTATATCGACGATGTTGAAGTCATTGAGAATGTTGGTGGGTTAATATTTCTTGTTCGGTTATTTGCAGATCAGGAACTCGGGAATGTGTGAAAGAGTCGGTGATGAGATAATGAGCTTTCAATGGTACCTGGTAGATATGGACTGCCTGACATAACATTATTGACCAATGCTGGGGGCCTCCGTTTTGCTCCCTCGAATGAAGAAGCCCCAGCACGATTTCTCCCTGAGCCTCGCTAGGAATTTAAACTGAACTGGTCACAAGGTATCCAGGAAAGGATGATCCCTTTTGACCCTGGAAACGTGGGGGGAAGGGAGTATGCAGTTTTACAATGTTATGGAGTTGGATGCTCCCTCCATGAATCCTAGAGCTGTTCATTTTTGATAGAATTCTGGACTTCGGAGTTACATGTCTATGAATTCTGAAGCCGCGTGAAGACATCAACAAATTTCCAACCAAAAACATTTATTGCAGACAACTGCTGTCACCAAAGTATCAGGATATTCACACTTGGTCACATTTTAGGAGATATTAATCGCAATATCTTCCTCGTTTGATTCCATTTTGGTCTTTTTTATTTCTAGTTTTTGAACTAGACGAGGCGCAACTGAACTCGACCCTGAGGAGTGTGATCTCTACTTTCTGAGGGTCACAAGTATCCCAGAGATACAAACGAAGGATTCATTTACGAACCTCTTGGATGCTAAGACATGTTTCTCTTAGCAGTCATGTCAAGCTCTCATGTTAGTTCACTTTGTCCATTTGTTCATTTTCACTATTTTCACTTTGTCCATTGTATGACATGAAACTGTTTTGTATCCAATAATGTGAAAATCTCTATTAGTTGTGTGAAAATTTGTCATTTTTACGGCAATAGATAAAAAGGAATAGGTAAATGTAACAGAGCAATCCATCATTTTGAAAACCTGATGTTTGTATGGGAAACAAGAAGGGTATCTAAAATTTCTCATACTCTATTGTACAGGTCACAAATAAAGGATATAGGGAGTTGTTTAGTTGATGACAGAAATGCTACATGTTCCTTAAGGGGTTAATATCTTGCAATATTTAAAGAGAAATGGACCGAAATTTTTTCACACATTCAAGTGGCAGTCTCGTAAAACTTTGTAAGATCGATTAATAAAAAGAAAAGAGAAGGAACTCTTTCCATTTTCTCTCACTCCATTAGAAATGGCAAATTGGAGCAATTTTGTGGCAGAAGATCATATATTCTTATGTTAAATAGTACGATTCTATTCATTGGAATTCTATTTCATTGGAATTAGAGGAGGAAAGCCTGTGCTCACTGTTCGGACTGATACTTTCAACATTTGATTTCTTAAAATAAAGTGAATCCTTGTAAGCATAGTTGCCATCTCTTGCACATCTTGTCAGTAAAATTTCATTTGGGGGTATGTTAAAACACCTCAAATATCTTTGACCAACAAATGACTGCCTAGACAAAGCTAAAATGATTCAAAATTGTACAGTACAGTGCCAAATTCTGCACGAAGGTGAGTCGAAAAAGCTTTCATATAACTTCAAACTCTAAATTCTTGCAACGAAGTGAAAATTTCCAAAACTTTCACACATTGCCATAATTTTCAGCTACACTTTCGTTTGGTTGAGTTTCATTAATTCCCAAAGCACTAAAAGTTTTTGACAATTTTTTGCATCACAAAGACCCTTTCCCGTCTAAACACCACCTAAACACTAGAACTCATGTCAGTTTTGGGTCACCTACCAATAAAAACTTGAAACCAATATGGTATACAAATAACCAATATGGAATTCTTGTTGCATTAGAATTCTGTTTGATTTGCTACTAAAAATACCTAAAAATCTAAGAATTAAAGTAACAGAAACTAGGCACAGAGCTTGGTGTGGTTCCCTTACCACATCCAAAATCACCAAAATTCAAGAGCCTTAGGAGCCTCACCAGGCACTGACCAAACTTTCCTTGCCCGAGGGATATTGCAAAAGAGTTCTCTAGTGCTTGGTCAATGTGCTTCTGCTTTTCCAGGAGGCTCGCCTTCCCCTCCTTGATGATGACTTCGGGATCCAACGCCAGTAACTGTCACATCAAAACACGGAGCGACACTAAACCAGCATTTTATAGACAGCATGCAGAATTCTACAGTAGTGATTTGGTTTCTCGTGTAAAATGCGCACCAGCTGTTCATCATAAGCTTAATGATCTGGTTGTACTTGGTCAAAAACCTTTGCGTTCTTGGGCATGCTACAATTCTTTGGGCCAAGGTTACTGAAATTTTTCCCTCACATTCTCATGCAAGTGTAAATCTGGACAAGAGCTTAGTGTTGATATTTGGTGGACCTAAAGACAATACTTATTCATACAGGGTCAAAATAACGCATATAACGCATGCTAAAGTCCGCTGGTATCTTTTTCATTTGCCATTAACATCCAATACAAATAATTTGTGTTTAATAATGTGGTAGTAATTATGTTCACTTGTAATTACTAATGATTTGAGAGGTGCATACCTTAGACCTAACAAGGCAACCTAGAACTGTATTAGCCAGCTTCCTTTGCCGGGTTTTCAGAGACGAAGAACTCGAGATATCTAGGAGCACTGGAAAAGTCGCTGCTAGAACTAAATTTGCCATACTCAAGACAAACTTGGCCGCCGGTAACAACGAGGCCATTCTCGCGAAGGCTTCTCATCAAATCATCATGCAACTCTTCACGGGGTCCAGATACGACTAGCTTCAAGTTGACCTAGTTTCAAAACACAGATACAGATGAATCAACAAAATATTTCAAAACTGTGAGCAACTCAAGTGCAATGGTCAAAGAAGTCATCATGTCGCATGAAGTGCAAGGGCTAAAACCAGAAGACCTCGAACGCAAATCACAATGAATCGTCAAAAGGATGAGAATCAAGTCTTACTTCAGGGCATCCGCGTTCAATAGCAACATCCAGAATTTTTTTCGTGTTTCCCATTTGTTCATTGCCACGAGTTCCGATCCTAATATGTTCGATCTTGTTGGCTCTGCCCTTCTGTACATTAAACACTCTTACTGATAACATCTAAGAATTGACTTGCAACCAGCATCAACTATGAAAAAAAGGAAACTTCCAGTAAGCTTCCTTCAGGGACAAATCAAGATCAATCGTAGTATTCACTCTATTCAATGCATACTCACAAGTACAACCTCAATTCTGAGGTTCGCACCAATTGCAACCTCACAAATTATGAACATGCTAGAGGAAAAAACACTTCCAGGGTCAAGGTCAAAGTCGTGGAATTACCAGGAACTTATACGGACCGGGGTAGTCGATTCTTGCGTCACAGATTTTGTAGTTCGTATCCGACAAGGTGCCAGACACAAAGACCAGCGGCTCTGGTCTTTTAAGACACACAATTACCACTCTAGAACTAAATGCCTTCCCAGATTCCTTCCTCTGCTGATGTACATAAATGTTTGGTGAGCTGCGAGGAAGTGTCAAATCCATAGACTTCAGACTGTGAAGACGTCTACTCAAGTGGGAGAACTCTTCAGCTGCAACTCTGTGAACAATTATCTTGAAAAGTGCAGTAGGCATTCGAAAATATTCCATATCATGTCGAAGTTCCCACAACAAGGTAACCATTCATCCTGCTGAGTGAACTCGAAAATCCATTGCAACCAAGCAATTAGAAAGAACATCAAGGAGACCTCCACAACTCACACCAACAACCTCTACAACATGCATTTGCATACTAGTATTGCCATCTATAGATGGCCCGAGACCCTCATTGATCCAATTCATCTTTATTGGCAAGCTTAGAGCCTGCACCATAAATACAACATTTTGATTAGTAATCTTTTATCTATCATTACAAACAACTTAGGAACATTTTCCAAAGTCTAAAACACAAAAGTGCCAACAACAAACAAAAGATTGTGCAAACCTGATGCTGACCTTTGTGATATTTGCAATAGACTTCTCTTTCACCACCTTTCTTCCTTTGTAGTCTATTACCTCAAAATCTGAAGCTCGACATATCAAAGACAAATGTCAAGCTACAAGCTTCAAAGAGTCCTCCATGAAAAGTCCTCAAAGAATCTTCCCTAACGTACTGATAAGGCAACCACAATAGAATTTGGAGTTCATGGTATAAGCAATTGACATCACGGTGTAAGAACACAACTCACATTGCGTAATCATTTCTGCTGAAGACCAGTCAGAAGCCTTCAAGATTGATAGGTCCATATCCATCAATTTTTGCATGACTTCAAGCAAAGTCAAAGGTTGAGGATTGTTCCATTGTTCAACCTTCATCCATATTGCGTATCGTTTAACAAAACGCATTGAGTTATTAACTTGATTAGCATAGAAAATATGCTCCTCATATTGTAAGACATATTGAAACACCTCACTTCCATTATTCTATTAAAGTTTCATACATTTACATCAATATCAAAAGAGAGTGCGTTAATCTTTACAAGCCATTGAATATCTTACATAACATGTCAGTGACAAAAGAAGCAATGAAGTTACAATCAATTTGTCAACATAGTGGTACAACAAAGAACCCAACAAAGGAACTTTAAGTGTCCAACACAATATTTTTTGAGCCACAATATTGAAATATCGACAATAATGGAGACTTTAACACTATCAATAACTCTCTACTATGAACTAAAAATTCTTAAATAAACATGTTCCCAAAAGATAGTGATCAAATGAAACATATTACCTTTGTCTCAAAATAAATCCGTGGTTTCTAGTGGGAAACTAGTTGGAGTACCACAAATCTATTTTGAGACAGACTAAGTACAAGCTAAACAATAAGCAATCCAAACTTGCATGAACTAGAACTCCAATACACACACAATCAATAATGAAGGACTTATGCTACAAGTTCCCGAACCAAAACAATACAAACTCTACATCACTAACTACATGTAAAGATGATCAATCCAATCTAAAGTCTCAAAAATTTCAATCAACAACCTCCTAGTCACATGAAGCACTACAAAATTTGACAAACTTGTCACTTACATACCTTCACAACACTTGCACCTTCTTTAGATGTGTTGTCGATCACAACACTCACCGGATTCGGACCTCTCTTTAGATTTAGGGACATGCATACATCTAAAAAGCTCAGCCGCCCCAATGGATCGGGATCCCAACAACCTACGATGATGTTGCTAACAAAATCAAGAAGGTCATGGGGCAATTTCGGGCGTCCACCTTGCAAAATTTCAGATATTGTATCTTCACCTCCAAGGCCATCATATGGAATGCAACCTGTTACAATCTCATAGCAGGTCATGCCATAGCTATACACATCCGACTCACGTGTAAACCGAACTTTTGCTCTAGGCACTCTATTCTTCAACTGCTCAAGTATTTCTGGTGCCCTCCAAAACCCGGTCCCCAATACTCCCACAGAGCACTCAAAATCAGCAACAAGTGATCCTATCCTCTCCACTCGGTTTGGAGTTGCAACAAGGCTCATGTCTTCTCCAAATTCTCCCCACACAAGCACATTGGACGCTTTCAAATCGCGATGTATTATATCGTGCTTGTTGTGCAGCATGTCCATATCCTCAGCTATACTCAACATCAAGTGAATGGCTTCCTCGATTGGGAAAGGGCCTCGTGTACTGCGCTCTTGTTTCATTCGGCGATCAATCAAGAGACGCAAATCTCCCCAACGCCGATACATCACAAATCCAAATCGGCCACGCAACCTCTCATCACGTAACAATGTTCCTCCCAAAATTGTAATCAACGGCAAATCGAATAGATGTTTATACTTGGAACGAGCAGACAACATTCCAATGGGCCATTGTGCTTGGAAAGCTTTGAGAGGAGCATCTCCCTTCATCACCTTCACCACCAAATCGAAAGGACCATCACATGTCATGCGAGCTTCATAAATGTCGGCTTGAGCCCCTTCGCTGATTTTCTCACCCACCTCAAGTGTCTCAAAGTCCGTGAAGAAACGACCCCATTCCAGATCTTCTTTCAGCAAATCAAAGTATTTATAGTTGGTCTCCGTTGACCACTCCGAATCAGTTGTGGAATAATCCAGTTGGCTCCAGTGACGAGCTTTCGAGGACTCCATCTCAATTTCGGTCTCAGAAATGAAATGGCTTGTCCGTTCAGAGGAAGGCACAGTTGATGAAGAGGAGCTCGCCATGCTCTGGATAGAATCCATTCCAACGAGATCGTGAGTCTTTCTACCTTCCTGCCTTCACAATTATCTGCCTGGGCTCACAATAGGACTTTCCAACAGAGCTTCGGGAAGGTTTGACCTGCAACCCCAGCTTCTGCGCAAAGGCAGAGGAATTGACGTTGTGAAATCTCGATTAATGAAAAAGAGAAGTGAACTTCGCAAACTCAAGAAATGGTTTCACGAGATCAAGACAAAGTTGATGCAAGTCGATAAACAGGTGAAATCCGCCACAACAGTAATAATCATACGAAGAAAGAGGCAATAGCAGGTTTCGAAATTCCACACATCAAACTCTGCGCAAGCGCAAAACAAGTTTGGTAATTTTGAAGATTCCGACTAATGATGGGGGAGTGAACGTTGAGAACTCGAGAAATGGATTCAGATAAAAGCAACTAAACAGGTGAAATCCGCTACAACTGAAACCAAAATACGATGTTCAAAAGAGCCAATTGCTGGCTTCACAATTCCACAGTAACGAGACTCCAGGGGCACAGTCACGGCCATTCGCAACAAGCAGGTAAGACATCAGATCCATCAGTTTCAGAAAACGCACACAAGGAACTCCGTAACAGGTAATTCATTCATTTAGCTTTCGAACAAGGCACAATTGATCATTCTATCGAAACCTAAACAGCTCAATTATGGGACCACCGACAGTGTACATAGATAGGGGACTGAGCAGCACCTTCGAACCGAGGCGTTGTGAATTGCCTCAACGAAACGCACGCCTCTTCACCGCAAGCAGCTGCACATCAGAACCGTTTCAAACCCTTTTTCCTGTGCAGGAGTGAGCGAGACGCAGGATCCTACGCAACACCGACAGGTCCTCCTGCAGAAAATCTTGGAAGGCAGTGAATGAACGAATGAGTGAGGCCTCTGAAGATTCTTAATACATCGTCGAACTGCTACAGACTGTAGTGAGCTCCCGCTCTAGGAAGTAGGAGTCAAGATTTGATCACCGCTTGGGGTTCAGTGGAAAACGCGCTGAGTTAGTCGGGAGGGACTTGGGGATGAAATGCTTTCAGGCACAATTAGTAGCTCGAGCTTGGGTTTGGTATGTCCCCAGATACATTTTTTGGTGGTTTTCTCCTTCAAATAATATATTTATATAGTCTTCAGCTCGCACACAACTCTGCCCCTCTGTTTGATGACTCTTTAGAACGTGTTGACGTGGGCTTCTGGAACCTGCACAGCAATGCGATCACCTATTTTCTTCAACTTTCAATCATCTCTAAGGGGTTAACATTCAGCAATATACAAAGACAAATGGACCTAAATTTTTCCACGTATTCAAGTAGTAGTCTCATAAAACTTTGTAAGAGAGATTTATAAACAAGAAATGGAAAGAAAAAGAACTCTTTCCATTTTTTCTCAATCCATTTGAAATAGCAAATTGCAGCAATTTTAGAGCAGGTCATATATTCTTGTGTTAAATCATACATTCTATTCATTGGTATTTGAGGAGGAAAGCTTGTGCTCACTCTTGGGACTGATACTTTCAACATCTGAATTCTCAAAATAAATTGGAATCTTGTAAGCATAGTTGCCATCTTTTGCACAGCCTGTCAGTGAAAGATGCTTTGGGGGTATGTTAAAACACCTCAAAATATCTTTGACCAACAATGACTGCCTAGACAACGCTAAATGATTCAAAGTTGCAGAGTGCCAAATTCTCCACGAAGATGAGTCGAAAAAGCTTTCTTTTAACTTCAAACACTGAATTCTAGCAACGTCGCGAAAATTTCCAAAACTTTCACACATTTTCAGCTACACTTTTGTTTGGTTGAATTCCATTAATTTTCAAAGCACTAAATTTTTTTGACAATTTGGATCACAAAGACCCTTTGCCGTAAGCAAACAAGTTCATATGCTCCTAAAACTAAACTGCTGACGTATAGTCCTATAGGCCAGTTGAATTTCGACGATCAACTCCTACACCATGCGCCAGAACTTTTCACTCAAATTGAAGAAATTCAAATGAAAATTTGTCAAATAATTCTCCACGATTTTTCACACAGGCAGAATCAAAACGCTCTGTCCTCTTAAAACCATCTCCCAACTTCCATGCGTGTGTGGAGAATAGACGTCTAAGCCTTCCACGTCTCAAAGTCGCGTCTGGGCAACAGAAAGGAGCTAGCATTGCGATGACCTCCACCCCCATAGGTCTGGACCAAAAACAAACAGGTCAATCCAAGTTCAAACTATCCAATATTCGGAAGTCTTTCGCATGAAGTGCTCTACTACTTCAATACTGTATGTGATTCACATTCGAAAACTTGAAGACTAGATCCACAAACTCGAGAAAATTTGAAGTCAAGAAGTTAGACTCACATCCTGTGACATGTCATTTTCTCTCTTGTCACAGCCGTTTGCGATAAATGCTTGTCATTTTTGTTTTCAAATTTTCACCATACTGGTTCTACCTTTCAGAAAACGTGACTTCCTCGATATTCCTAGTGAAGTACACATGAAAGAAAAATCTCATTCAGACTCATTGCAAAGAAGGTTGCAGTTGGGCACACCTGAGAAACTTGCGTAGTATCATCAGCATCTCCAATGCTGCGTAAGCTTATTTTGAACATAGAGGCATCACTCAGCGCTTCCTCCACATACACGACAGCCCCGATTGGCCTGTCCAGAACTTGAATATCAGGATCATAGTGATGAGAGATCTTCACCTTCCACTCATGTATCTCTCATGCACAAACATGACTTCACAATGTGCAATCTCACAAGTACTACATTACTCCCTCCGTCCCATAATGGTAGTCCCCTTTAGTTCTCTCACTTGTCCCGAATTATTTGTCTCCTCTACATCAGACCTGATTTTAGGTAGCGTTGAAGATAATTTCTTTTGTTTTTGACATTAAACTGATAAAATGAAGCACAAGAAGTCTAGTTTATATCCACTTTACTATCAAGAAAATTCTGAAAATTGAATTCTTTTTATAGCAATTTGAAGTTGACTAGGTCATAGAACAAAAGACATTGAACTATTCATTGAATCCCTTGAATTCCCAGCCATTCTTGTATAGATCTAAACACACAGAGAGGACAACGTAGTTGCACAGGAAGTCTTCTTTCTCTATAAAGCCTATCCTTATCTACTTGTGGTACTCTGTATATATTGCAACCTCCTCCTTTCTAATCTTTCCTTCATTGCAATTAATAACCATGTCCACTTGTTTTGCCCTTGAGAGGACACACTGCACATTGATCATTTGATCGTAACATGCATTGAAAATTTGTTGCCTAATCCTCAATACTTTCATTACTTAAAAATAGCAGTATATGCTGCGTAAAAGTGTTCAGATGTCGGAACAAACTACCACTTCATC
Organism: Pseudisothecium myosuroides; assembly: GCA_951799445.1. Classification (NCBI taxonomy): domain Eukaryota; kingdom Viridiplantae; phylum Streptophyta; class Bryopsida; order Hypnales; family Lembophyllaceae; genus Pseudisothecium; species Pseudisothecium myosuroides. The sequence goes on along the minus strand of OX637291.1, from coordinate 10,885,951 downwards.
ATAATATTTCTAAAGGTCGGACAACTCACCGGAGACCTTGGTCTCGACTTTTGGCAGCCAGCTGGTTGCCGAGTTCGCTTCGGAGATTTGCCACTGAATCCACTTGAACTGCCTGAGAGAACATTGCCCAAGTATGGATGACGTCAGAAACATGACCGAAAGTAAAGCAAAGCACTCACCGTTGCATTTCAGTAGTAACTTAGATACCTAATTGCAACTCCCATCCTACATGTGACGGACAAAAATCTTGCACAATTTGTAGATATTGGTTTGAGAATGTACACCACCTAAACACTAGAACTCATGTCAGTTTTAGATCATCTACCAATAAAACCTTGAAACCAATATGGTATCCAAATAACCAATATGGCACTCTTTGTTGCACTAGACTTCCGTTTGATTTGCTGATAAAAATACCTAAAAAATCTAAGAATTATAGTAATAGAAACTAGGCTCAGCTTAGAGTGTCAGCTATTAGGTGTGGTTATTTGGATACCTTACCACATCCAAAAGCACAAAAATTCAAGAGCCTTAGGAGCCTCACCAGGCACTGACGGAACTTTCCTAGTCCGAGGGATATTGCAAAAGAGTTCTCTAGTGCTTGGTCAATGTGCTTCTGCTTTTCCAGGAGGCTCGCCTTCCCCTTCTTGATGAGGACTTCGGGATCCAACGCCAATAACTGTCACATCAAAACATGGAGCGACACTAAACCACCATTTTATAGACAACATGCAGAATTCTAGTGATTTGGATTCTCGTGTAAAAGCGCACCAGCTGTTCATTACACGCTTAATGATCTGGTTGTACCTGGTCAAAAACCTCTGCGTTCTTGGGCACGCTATATTCAATCCTGGAATCAACTAAGCCACTGCTAAAAGCCTTACTATCTGGTAACGCCCATGTCCACAAATCTGCGTCTTGGATGTACTTGAAAAGAGTTTCCAGATGTGGAGCTTTTTCAGGATGGAGGAAACTATGGGATGGGGAGTGCGCTTGAAGTCTTTGGAAGAAGTAATCGTAAGCAATAGTAGCGCCACTCCTCTTCATGTCAAGCAGTATTTGCAAGTTCGGAGGGCCTGTTCCGTTGGGTGGAAGCGTCTCGAGTGCTGTTTTGTGATGATCCAAGACCACAACTCTGCTCTGCACCACAAGATCTTACGTCAGTTCTCAGCACCAAAAACTCTTAGTACAGTATTGTGCTGTTTTCCAAAACCCGCTTCACTTCCAAGATATTGCAAATTCCATCAGACAGACAACGGGCATGTTAACTTTGACGAAAGACCGAATGGAACAGCGAGGATAGAGAAATAAAGAACATTGAATGAGCCTCCTTAATCCCTAAAAGACCAAGGATACATGGTGTGAAAATAAGCAATTCAGATAGGACCAAATTTTATATCACTAGAATCAGTGAAGAGCGTTAGTTTAGGTCGAAGAACTACATGAAAGTGGACCACAGGAAGTCCCCAAATGCCTACTCAAAACTGGTTATGAAAAAAAAAAGGTCCAAATTGAACCATTAGAGGTTTACGGATACAAGAAAATCAACAATTTCATATGAACTGAGGTGCTTACTGTTTAGCCCTCTTTGCTAGCTCTACTGCGAATCCCTGTGGTCCGGCGAAGTCCAGCAGGTAAAAAGTCTCCACATTTTCGGTAGACAGATCTTCAGCCCTGCTCACAAATAACCAGACAAATAAGCAGGGCTCTAGAGATAAACTTTCTGCTTTTAGAGGACCGTGTAATTCATACACAATTACAGCTTAAACCCTGAACCCAGAACAAGGTCAAAGGGAAGGGATTGGACTACTCATGTATCAAATATTCGAAACAGAGAGGCAGAAAGGCATGTAAACTCTAAACTCAACCTTGCAAATTCTCTTACAAATAATCAAATTTTACCGAATACATCAAGAATCTTTATCTACAAGATGTTATGTTAATATTCTTAGCTCAAAGTTAGAAATTGTTGATCCTACTAAGTCATCGATGTAGCAAACCCTAAACGGTTCAATTGGTAACACTAATTGCTTTCCAATTTATTCAAAACAAAATCCGACTTCCTTACAAATGTGGTAATCTTTCGTTGCCAAATCACGTTGTAATGAAATTACTCCACAAAAAGAATTTCGAACTTCCTCATTTGCATGCGAGTGGAAGAAATCAGATTTTTAACACCATTACGGTGTTATAGATCACCTTAATGATTGAGAATGAACAGATAATAAAAATTGACACCATTCAAAGCACTATGAAGTTAGTTTCATGTTACCTCAATGGCTTATACACAGTGTTTGGAAGAAACGAAACGGATCGGCCAACGGCGCCATGATAAAGATGCGCAGCCAAAGCGGCAAAGACCCCATCTGGACAAGGATAATGGTAGAGCACCACGCTCTTCCATGGTTTACTCACAACCCTGCGTTCTTCCATTGCTGCAGCAGTCCAGCTCCTCCGCCCACAAGCCTTGCTCCAAATGCTGAACGAGTGACTGCTCAAAACAAAACAAAACTTTGCTTCACGGAACCCTAAATCCTAAAACCCTAAAACTGAAAACTGAAACTGAAAAACCCTAAGCCTGTTAGGGCTTTTTCGCCTACTCGCTCCTTCCCACATTTTTCTTCCGAAGATTAATCAAATTCTGCAGGACATGAGAAACAGCAGGGCAGACTGCCAAATTGTTGGAATTCAAAGACGATAACCACGATATCTCCTCGAAGTCTAAACCTGAACCCCTAAAAACCCTAAAAACTGAAACTGAAACTGATGCGCTACAATGTGCAACCCCATGAGAAATTCGACTCAAAAATCGAAGTGGAAGAGGTACCTTCTGGGCAAAACCAAATTTTTCATCTCCTCGAAGCCGATGCGAAGAATGTCAAGTTGGTTTTCATTGAGTAGTTTCCTATGAGGCTAGCTAGATTCTTAAGTTGCATTCGAACTCCTTGGTGATGCAGGTATCAAAATCCTTCCATACTTAAGGTAGGAGGCTCATAAACCGTTCATCTAAGAGCTGTTTGCCATTTTGGAGTAGCTAAGCCCCTTGGAACAATTTCCAGTAAATTTTAATAGGAAGAAAAATGGAGTTCGCATCTAACCCAAGTCGTTTCATATTTTTTGGACCTTTGTGGAATTAGCTATGAATTTTTGAAGTTGAAACGTAGTGGTCTCCAAAAGCGATCACCCCCTGAAATGTACATGGTTGGTACATGGAAGAAAGCAAAATGTACCTCTAGGCCATGACTGGTTTTACAGCCCGATCGGTTTATGAGCCTCCTACCTTAATTCCCTCTACATTATCACATTATCTTTGCAACATTCTATCCATACAGACTGTTTGTTTGTTTGTTTGTTTGTTTGTTTGTTTTGTTTGTTACGTTGAGATCCCCCGGACCATGCGTCCCCGGGGGTGCTTGGTACCGTCGGAAAGCCCTTGGTGAGGAGGGGTGCACGAGCTTTGTTTCGTGATGTTTGGACCTACGGTGGGAAAGTTATGGAATTTCAAAGTTATTTTTGAATTAAAAAAAATAAAAAATTGCTTTTAATTACATTATGGTTGTGGCAACGCCACAGGGCGCATATTATGGATTTTTGAGTTATTTTTGGTTCTTAAAAATTACTAAATTATATTAAATTATGTATCTATTGAACCGTGTGTCAATTTGTCACATTCTTGGTACCGTTGGAAAGCCCTTGGCGAGGAGGGGTGCACAGGCTTTGTTTCGTGGCATTTGGACCCTCGATGGGAAATTCATGGATTTTTGTGAGTTATTTTTGGTTCTTAAAAATTATTAAATTATACTAAATTATGTATCTTTTGAACTGTGTGTCAATTTGTCACATTCTTGGTACTATTTGAAAGCCCTTGGCAAGGAGGGGTGCATGGGCTTTTTTTCTTGGCATTTGGATCTACAGTGGAAAAATTATAAATTTTTGAGTTATTTTGGTTTTAAAAATGACTTTCGTTTTTGTTTTGGCTGTGGCAACGGCACATGGCACAATAGTCTTATTGAAGGGTACATTAGGAAGAATACAAGCAAAGTATTGAACAAAAAAAATTCATTTTCAATATTTTAATGTAGAATTGTACTTCCTCTGTCCCTCTAAAAAACTCAAAAAACCTTCTTCATGAGAAATTAACTATATTTTTAGTCTTTGTGCTAGTAATATATGCATTCAAGAACTAGTAACCCATTCCTTAGATCTATCCTAAATCTCCAACTTAGGTGCCATCGTTTACGCACCTAAAATCTATATGGAAAGTATCATATTTGAACATCATTCATGAATGCTGCTAGCTTGTCATCATTTCTGATGATTTAAAGGTTGGTGGCAATAAGAAATATCTGCTCCCAACTAAATACCCGCAACAAGGAAACCTAGCCACTTCATGAATAAATCTTCATAGCGCCCAAGTAGTCACGAAATCCATCGTCAACACAATTGACTAAGGAAGCAATAAGTACAAGGTGCTTCATATGGACAAGACCAACCTTGCTAGGAGAGAAATGCTCCTTGATCGCTTGCCCCTTACTCCCACGAGGTCATTCAACACAACCAATGCTTACTCAATGGTTGAAATTAGTAAACAGAGCTATTTAGTGGGACACAAATTGTACCTTAGTTGGAGTTTTTTTTAACAATAAATGGAATACTAAATAATTTATTGAATGTAATTTAAGGAAATTTGGGTGGAATTGAGTTTTCTTCTCAATCTTCTTGAATCCAAATACGGTAATATTCAATTGTTAAATTGTGTGAAAATAAATGAAGACCATGACTTATTTTATTAATAAAAATAGTTCTGTTTGATTTCTAGAAATCAAGTTGGCATTCAAATTCTATTCTCAATTGATTGCTCTTAAAATATCATAAATTAATTGGCATTCAAGAATTCTTTAGTTTTCTAATTACTTAATAGAAAATTTCACAATACAATATTTAAATAGTCAATAAATGTAAACTTTAGACAAAAACTATGTTTTATCTCATCATTGCCTTGACTTCTATTCACTACTTTGATTTATCTTTTTAATGCATTTGAGACTTATTATAAAAGTCATGTTTTTATAACATATGTGAACTAGAATTTTGCTTTTTTTGTAATATTGATGGTACCCAATTGAAGATTTGGAATTTTAAAAGATTGATATTTCAAATTCTTGAAAGCTATGAAAATGGAAATTGTAAATTTTGAAACTTGTCTATTTTTAGTTTGCAAATTTGTCACTAGTATATTTATTAACTTATGAAATTAATAATTTTTAGTATTTTTAGTTTCTTAAATTTTTAAAAAATTGTTATGTTATAATATTTTAAATTTATAAATGTCCAAAAATTTGAATTTATAAACTCATAATGTTGCAAAAAGGACGAGTTCTAATCTAATGGAACACACTTCTAATGGATATGACCTTATGCATCTCAAAAAAAGGGCTAAAGACTTAATGCATTATGGATGAAATGTTAAAATTACACATCGGTTTTGACATTGCTTCTTTTGTAGAACATAAATAGGGAGTATAAAGTATGACTTGAAACACAACCTAAAACACAAAATTTCAATTAGAGGTTTACTTGGAGATGTTTATCTTAAATCTTTTGTGTTCATTTAGAATCGTCCAACTCTAAATAGTGCATAATATGACAATGATTGTTTAGTGCATTTGTGATAATTCGGGAGTTGTGGCTAACTTCAATGCATTGTTAAGGTAACAAGTTCACGACTCGCCCACCTAAGGGCTGAAACTGAATTTTGGAGAGGTGAAATGTCTCAAAATATTTTTCAGTAAATTTTCCTCGAAAGACAAGGGAAATTGGCATCTAACCCAAGTCATTTCATATTTTTTGGAGCTTTTTGGAATTAGTTATGAAATTTTGAAGTTGAAGTGGCATAGGGCTCTAAAATCGCCCACCCCCTAAAATGTACACTGTTTGTACATCGCTGAAGGCTATGAAATAGTTATATGTACAAGCAGTGTACATTTGAATAGGGTGGGCAATGTTAGAGCTTGTGCGATTTCAGAGCCTGCTACCTTAGTATGGTATTGAAAGTACACAAAATATCAAATACACTTGAAACAACTAAGTAAATTCCACGTGTTATTTTGAAACAATCCATTCCAAATATCAAATTACGCACACCAAATTAATTGTAATGATAAATTTACTCTTGAAATCTATGAAAGGATAAAGAAAAATGATAAAGCAATTGTGGCTTTAGTTCTTGTGCCTTTAATCTTTTTGATCCCGTAGTGCATATAAGCTTTACAAGTAGACCCCATTATCCCATATATGTCATAGCATTAAAAAATACATGTATTAGATCCAAACTAAAAATTGTCATTAGAAATAGTGCTTGCTCATAGAGTAATATATTCCAATGAAGACTTTTAGGTTGGAACTTGTTTAGCTAATTTTTTTAGTGACTTTTGGATTTATCATATTGAAGAATAGACAATCTCCTTTGCAACTTGTCCACAAGTATTGTTTGAAGCCACTACTATTTAAAGCCACTACTAAAATAATAATGAAATGAAGTAAGGACAAAAATAATAGAGTTTTGAAATCCCACAACTAAAATTGAAACCCACAGAGCATTCAATGTCTTTTGAATTGAGGGAGTTGAAAAGTTTTTTGAGAGAACCAATGGGAACCTTTAGGGTTCAATTAATTTCCAAAACAAAGGCTAGAACACCTAGCCTACCTTTATATCAAAATTTATTTCATAAATACTTCTAAAGATAAAAAATAAGAAGTTTTCAAGAGCAAACAATGAGAGAGTTGAAAAGTTTTTTTAGAAAACCCGTAGAACTTACAAAAATGATAGGCAAATATTTTAGAATTTTTTTATTTTACTTGAAATTACAAATAACTAGTGAAAGAGTATCAATGAAAAACCAATATCCAATTTAAAAATCTAATACAAATTCCGATTGCCAAAGATAAAAATCTTGATTGACCATTTTTTGGAGGCTCCAATATCATGTAAGAATTATCATTGCCAAAGTCTCAAAAGATGGAAACAAAGGTCAAAATTTGAGTAGGTCATTTTTGGTAGTATGGAGAGAAGTGAATTTATAGTTTTATATTAATTTTTTTTCATACAAAAACATATTTTTGTAGTGACATTAATTTTGTACTCTCAATAATAGGATAAACTAGTGTAACCTAAGAAGCCCAAATAAGACTCACATGCCCAACCATGTTTTGAGGATCCATTTTTTTTTCTTCCATTCATTTCCATTATTTTTTGTTTGTGTGTTGTTTGCAAGGTATTGATAACCATGGCATGCACTTTGTGCTAATGGAATGAATTTGGTCATAACTCCTTTGTCTCCCCTCATTGCTTGACCTAATTTGAATCCAACAGTTGATCACATGTATGCACCCAATATCTTCTTACACTTCCATTTCATGCTATGAATTGAATGCAAATGGAGAATTTTCAATCATTTGGGTTCCAATCTCTTGAAGTAAAAGTCAATATTTTATTTCTAGAAATCACCATGTGGAACAATGACGTGGTCTTACTCTATATGATGGAGAAGGAGCTTGTTTTGGCATTATGATCGCTTCTATTCTAAACCTTTGTAATTATTGTTCATGTAGTGGTTGTGGCATTTTAGTGGAACATGTTGGAGAATTAATTTTTTTGGATGTTGGGGAAGAGGTTTTTTTATTTGTATAATCATAAATATGATATTTTTTGCATTGGGAGTTGGAACATTTCTTTGAGTAGTTGTAGATTCTACTATATATGCAGTTCCACGGTTTGAGTAAGCAATCTTGCATTGAGCATAAGGACTTTATGTGATGGTGATCAGGTTTTTTTTTTCATTTTTGAAGAAGTGCCATAGTGGCGATACAAAATGTTATAGTGGTGCTCCAAATTGCAACATTCATCTACTTATTGGATGTATAGTATGGTTTTCATCCACAATTAGGCGATTTCATCTAATATATTTTTTAATTTCAAAGTTGTCTGGCGATTTCATCCAATTTTTTTGGCATTTTTTATAACCTTTTTTAGCCAGATTTTTTTTTTCTGGTGCAATCTGGCACCAGAAAGCCAAAAAAAAAAGCCTTGATGGTGATGCTCCTTATTAACATGGAAATGTAGTAATTTGCGATTGTTGAATAAACTAGGGATTGCTAGAAGAAGTCTCTATTGTTTTGTTTTGTTTTTTGAGTCCATATGATTGAAGATTTCATATCCAAGAATTTTATGTTTGTAGAAGCAACACAATGTATGGTCGGCAATCCTTGTTAAGATTACAAAGTTGTAGCAATGGAAATACACAAAATAGGCAGATGGTGATCCTTACATGCTCAATGACAACCATTTTATTTCTTGTTTTCCTTCAATACAACTATATGTTGCGCTCAAGGCCAACTCCCAAGGGCCAAATCCTTGCCGATACCAATGTGGATTGGATTGTATCAAAGTCCGTGATTGTGGCAAATGATCCTTTAATTGAGGAAGAGCAAAGCATTGACATTGAGAAGCTCAAAGACGAGGAGATATACCTCAAGGAGAGAGAAGAGGAAACAAGGGTGAAAGAGGAGATTGAAGACAAGGATGCAAAAGATGAACTGCAAGAGAACAAAATTGAGGAGGGAAATTGGGAGGGGTTGAGATTGGGAGAAGAAGCCACTAGCATGGATGATGAAACGCCAGAAGAGGATTGATTCCTCAAAATTACCCTAAAATCTATTCAAATAATTATTGTTTTTCAATTCCTTTGAGCTCAAATGTGATTGTTCTTTGTTTTGTAAATGGAAATGAATGCTTTGAAGTTTTGTGCATTGGAGTTAAGACATCTTTAGTTTTGGTTTGACATGGATTTGACAATCTTGTCCCTAAAATTGGCAACTCCAATTCAAGTGGTTAGTTTATTTTTTATTCCAAAGATGGATGAATGTAAAACTACAATGCTTATCTAAATTGTAAGTGATTACCATCTTTGCACCTTTTCAAAAAGTCAAAAAAATGCCTAATTCACACCAAGTATGGAGAAAGTGATAGAGTATGAATTTAATTTAATAGGATTGATAAGATTTTATACATAATTTTTGTGAAGATGAATCATTTCTTCTAAGAATAAGAGTTGGTTTGCATAAACTTGGAGGGAGATATAATCCTCAAGGGATGAACAAGGAACAATAAGATTATAACTTGTAGATTTTAAATACTCACTATCATATGTCCTAATATTTGATTGCTTAAAGAATATAATCTTATACTTGTAAATTATAACCTTCAAGAGTTTAAGATATTGAACCATCTGCCATAATGTTATGTGCTACATTGAATTAGAGTAAAGATTTGTCTCCCTTAGTGCAAGCAAGACAATTGAATTTGTATTCCATCCCTAAAAGCTCAAGAGGCTCTTTTTAGCCACATATTTCTACTTGGATATGTATGTTGTGCACTTCATGACTATTATATTCAATTACATTATCATATTTAAGCACTATTTTATACCATAGTATATAGGTACAAAGCTATATTTCAGTACTTGATGGAGATATTATTGGATTTTATAGTGTATATCATGTATGAAGATATGATTTTTAGTGAACCTTTAAGAATTAACGGCTTCAAGAAGAATTATCCTAGTAGCATCAAATGATCAAACAATCCCACAACTATATGTACTACTTTGAACTCTAATCTATGTTGTAGTGGGAGTTTTTTTTTTTTCTCTGAGGATTAAGATATGTTTCTTTGGTTTGAATGTATTCTATGTATGTTAAATTTTTTAAATATACAAAGTTATGATTTTCACATTTGTTCAAACAATGATTTTTTTTTAAAGTTTTATTAGCCCTATATATATGCCTAAACATTGACCAAATCTAAATGCTATTTTATTTGACTTTACAATTTTTTCCACTTTAGCTCTATATTGAAAAGATTGTAATAAAGAATTAAGATTTTCATTTATACTTTTGGATTTTCAAATTTTGTTGTTGGATTATTTATTATAGATGTCTAACAAAAAAATATCAATATATCGACATTAAACATACATTTTCATAATTTGGATTTTGGTATGATTGGTTAAATTATTAAATTTATGGCATGTTTATATTTTATATGCATTTCCAATTTTTGTTTTGTTGAAATGTACAAATTGTGACTTTGTAACAATTAATCTCCAAAGAACTTATTTAAAGTTTTATCAAAAGTTGTCACCCATTGCTATTTTCTTAATGCATTGAGCATATGGAATTTTTATTTTAAAACTCAACCTTTATAAGTTCAACATTGTACTATGGAATTCAATAGGAAATTTTAGAAAGGCTTTCACAATTTAGATATTGAGATCTTAACCCCTAATGTTTTTTCATGCCATTTAGAGGCCCAAAACTACTTCAAAATATTAGTCTCCAAAGCATAGCTAATATCTTCATCTGTAATTATTCATGAACTACAAATTTTACTGTAGGATTCTTTGGTTAATTTATTAGAGTGCACCCTCCTAGAATTTCAAAATTATGAATCTTACCAATTGCAAGATCATAATGCTTGGATTTCAAAAAGAAATATTTTCAATTCTTTCCAAATGGTTTACTTAGACTCTATCTTTCAAACATTTTATCCAAAAATGTGTAGATCTTGCAACTTGCAACCCTCTACATTATGTTGAAGAAAAAAGTTGAAAATACATATAAAAAATTTCAACAAAAAATTTCATACTCATGCTTGAAAAAAATAGTAAGTAGAAAGAAGTAGCAAATGATTCAAAATACTACTTCGTAAATTGTTAAGAATTTAGTTATGGAATTGAAAATGCCAATTCCAATGGACAGTTGTGATCTAGTATTATAATAAACAATCTACATCCTATAATTTAATTTTCCCTGAAAAATATTGAAAATTGAGTTTAACCCCCAAAGGACCAAGCTGTTTTTTTTGGCAACATAGAGATTTGGAGCAACTCAAGTCTACAAATGGAATTTTTTTTTTTTCTTTGAAATTTTTGCACAACTTGGGGACAAGGTTTTTCTTTGAGGTCCAATAAGTTTCATAACTTTTGACAACATGGTTAAAAGGTTATTGTATGATATGTAACTTTCTTTTCTCAATCGAGCAAGTCAGGGCAAATAAAAAGATCGCTTCTTTCAAACACAAAAATTTGAAATTGGTTTTGTAGATTTAGCTATGCTTGGAAAGCTTTGAATAATTCCATTTAAATTAATGAAATGAAAGTTATGAGGAGTTTTTAGTTTGCAGACAGATATGGATTCTCTATTCTAAAATAAACTTTGAAGTTGTTTATTTCACTCAATTTTCAATATTTTTGAAAAAAAACAAAATCACAAGATGTAGATTTTTATTACAACATTTCAACCATTGGAATTGGCATTTTTTTAATTCCAAAAAAAAATTCTTAAAAATTTAGTATTTGAATCATTTTCTACTTCTTTCTACTTACTATTTTTTTCCTATATGTTGTACAAGTCCAAATGATCTAAAAATTTTCAAGTATGTGTCTAACTTGCTTGGAAGAATGAATCCAAGGAAGAACCACCATTTTGGATATTTTTTCATATGAATGTGACCTTGTGAAGTGTAGCTATCCAATTACTGCTAGGGCGGAAAAAAAAATTGTCATTTCAAATGCTAATATATTGCAATCTACATGGTGGAATTTTTTGAATTTTTTTCCACATCTTCTCATACAAGTTAACTTCAAGACATTACTATTGTATATTTTTTGGAACTATTTTTAAAACTTTGTCAATGAACACAATAAAAATGGTAGTTTCCAGTGATTTTGGAGCCAAAAAATGCCTTGGTATTTTAGGGGTTAAGGTTGATTGGAAGAGATGAAGAGTTCAAAAATTTTGTATTATGTTGATGATCTCATGATCTTGGTACATTTCCAAACATTGTACTAGCCCTTAAAGTTCCAAGTGCCTTCCTCTCTAAGGATTCTTGAAAATTATGGTAGGTTTGTATGATCTCAATTTTTGGCATGATTTTTTGAAACTATTTTTAAGATAAAAATTTAATTTTTCATAATGAGAATATAATTTTTATTTGAAATGATGCTTGGAAGAAAATGTTGTGGCACCTAAACTAAAAATAGTCGAGTATAAGCAACAAAAAAAAACTTTAAAATAAATTTTTTTAAACTTTTTTTCCATATAGATTGCATTTTGATGTATATGGAAAGATTTGATTCATTCCATTAGAATTAGTATTGTGAAAGTTATAGGTCATCTTATTTTGTGGATGATTATAGCATCTTTTCAAGGAAATAATGTGTTGGATCCATTTATAAATTCAATTTTTTTTAAATTTAAAATAAAAAAGTATACAATTTTTAGATTACGTGCTTGAACAACTTTTTTGTTGGGATTAGTGGGTTTCAATTCCATCTAAAAACTATTAACAATTTAGTTTTTCCTTCCATTTGGCATTTGCTACCACTATAAAAAGAATATGAAGAATGAAAACCAAATGTATTTTTGAATTTTTTCCCTCAAACTCTCACCTCAATTCTTTAACATTAATAATTTTCAATTTAATATTTTTAATACAAATAAATTTAGGCTAAGAAGATTCAAAGTCTTATAATCTAAATACGCAAGGTACAAAAATATTTGTTTTTTTTGCTTAAAATGCAAATGTTTTGCAAAAAAATAAAGTAAAAAACTTTGATATGTCTTTTACAAGTTTTTGTACTACAATAATGCAAGATCCTACAATTAGATAAGCAAAAAAAAATCAATACTAAATTTTTTTCTTTATGCACTAAAAATGGTAGTTTTGAGTGCTTTTTGACCCCCAAAACAAGCTTGCGTATTTTACTAGTGTTTAATTAATAAACAACGTCTCATTTTGGATTGTTATATGTTTGTTTGCTCCAACTCAAATTTGTGTCAAGTGGTTTTCAAAGACCCGTTGCATAAGTTAGACTTAGCCAATATAATAATACTTGTGGGATTTTTAGTTTTTGTTGGTTTTTCTTGTGTTGTACATATATGATTCATTTGTATGAATTGTTTATACATGCTATTTATATATGTTCTATTTGTGTAGGTTGTGTTCAACAATAGTTAGAGTATATATGCTATACTAACCAACCCTAAAACCTCTTATAATTTTTTGAATTACAATAAAGACATGTTTAAATGCCTCAAACGTCAATTTTAGCTACCACAGTAGGTAGGAAAATGGGCAAAAGGTAGAAGTAGAAAAGAAATAGGGGCATACCTATTGTGAAATAATATCTAAATAGCCCCCAAAATAAAAAGTTTCAATGCACGTATATATGGATTACAAGGTATAGTAAAGTACATAAGAAAATGGTATTTGGATTGTAGGGGTTGAAGAAAAGGAGAAGTTGAATTGCGAGGGGAAAAAATATGGTTTACATACACCTAAAAGTTTTATAATAAGTATACAAATACAATTTCAACTATTTGCTATATTTTGAAGATAAAAAATATTCATAATATACTTCAAAATAAGATACTTCAAAATAAGATACTTCAAAATATTCATTTGTCTTCTATAATAGGCTAAAACATTCATTATTAAATATTTATTTATGAATCTTATAGTTAACCCCTAGAAAGGAACCCCTAAAAAAATATGAATTGTATAAATTTATAGTAGAGTACGATGGGAATAAGTGGGGAATTTCCCAAAAACTTTGAAAAATTGTTAGAGTGTATATGCTGTACTAATCAATCCTAAAAATTGAAAAATTGAAAAATTGTAGTGTTTGAAGTTTACTTGAAAGAATTAGTTTTTTTCTAACCTTGCCTATCAGACTTTAATTCCTCATAGAGTGATATTTTTGTATTATTTACACATGGGATTTTTTGGGCAATTTCATCTAAATTAAGTTATGTTAGTTATACACCCAACGGTGCTAGTATGTGAGCCCAAGAATGCGAGCTTGTGAGCATTGAGCCTACAATATAGATACCTATAATATAAATATCACACACTATAGAAAGTGTATGCATTATAAACACCTATAATATGGGTATTTGTAACATATATATATATATATATATATATATCCTATAATTATACATGGTTTCTATAGTATATACACCTATAACATAGATGTTTAGTATTCTATGCTCATAGGCTCACTCTTCTATGCTCACATAATAGCAACCCTTGTTATACACCTACCAAATTTCAAAGGTAGAAGAAATGGGCAATTTCATTAAAATGGCGGTATTCCAAGTGCCACTTTGACGGTGTACCATTTTTACCATCTAGGACCAAAATAGATTTCAGAACGGGCATTCTAAACCATCTAGGACAGGTATAGATTTAAAATGGCCATTTTAAACTATTTTCATGCCATTTAAAAATAGTTCGCCATTTTAATGAAATTGCCCAAAGAAGAATTTTGTACATGCTCATTGGAGTTACCTGCCTTGCTTATGCTTAAAAAACGTCAAGCAATATAATGTTTGATCCAAGCATCTAATCAAGAAAAAAATGATATTCCCAACGAAGATCTTGTGGTTTTGTTTTCATTTAAACTTTTAAAAAATCAATTTTAAAATACAGTATAACTTTAAATACTATTTCAACCCTTGTTGCGCTTAACTTCTAAAGGTCTATGCATCTCCAAAGTAGATATACATTGGTCAACCTTGATTTTAATTTTCAAAATAACCATTTTGGATATTTGATTTGTGCTAAGATATTGAAACCTAACAAGTTTTGTTTCTACTCTACTTTAAAATTTTGAAAAAATTCAAATATTAGAAGAATTAATGCGTATATTTACTAGCTCTATGTGTTAGAATCCAAATTATACAATATAATTGTGCATGTTTCATTTATAGATTATTCAATTTAAATGAAATTTTAAATTTAAATGACAAAATTATATTTCCCATTCTAACCTCCATTTATGGTAAATTTTTAAAATTATTCTAATATATATTTTATAACTAATATAGTTTTGTTTTTAGTTTTTACATAAAAAGTCACTAAAATTTGATTATTTCATCAAAAATTCTGAAAAATTGACATCCATAGAAAATACATTTTTTCATAAGTGAAAATATTGAACATTTATATATCAAATATATAAAAGGATAAATTTAGCTTGATAGTGGCATTTGACATGAAGGTCATTAGCATGGGTGTTTTGAGTGTAAAGTATAAAATAATTAATTGATAAATCTTCATTGCTAATTGTATGTCCTAGAAAAATTCAAATTAATTGGATTGTTTTAGCTATATTTACTAATTTATTTTCACCTTTTGCTACAAAATTATATCAAAGCCAATTTTTCACTAAATGAATTAAATTTTTCTGTTGTGATAGGTAATCTATAATATTACTTACTAATATTGTACGATTGATGTTTGAATATAATGCAAAATGCAAAATTTACGTCAGAGATATTTTTTGACCATTTTGCAATAGACTGGATCATTTAGGAGTAAATACAAAACTCCTTATGATTTTCAACTCATTAGTCAAAAGTAAATGATTTAATCCCTAAAGCTCTTTTATGTTTAGAGAACCAAAATTGTTTCAAAATAATCATCTCTAAAACAAGGCTAAAATCTTCATCTATATTTTAATTTTTTTTAAATCCACTAGGAGAATACTTTAGTTAACTTGTTCAAGTAAATTATCTCAATATTTTAGAGTGAATATCCCCACTGCCAATTTCAATTTCAATGTGGCTAAACTTTAAAATGTATGATTTTCTAGACCTTCTAAAAGGTGAAGATTTGTCTTTGAAGATTTTTAGAAAAAACTTCCATCTTCAAAAAATTATAAACTTGAAAGGTGGTATTGAATGAAAGGAAAAACTAAACCACTAATAACTTTCACAAGAAACTGAAAATTCTTAATCCCAATGTTGATAGTTTGAATTGCAATAAAATATATAATCTTAGAAATCTTCCAAAATTTCCAAATTGGAATTGAAATTACATTTGATAAGCTTCAATTTATTAGTTGGATTTTTATTTAGAAATGATCACTTTTGAGATAAATTTGAAGTGGAGACTTCATGCCCTTTTTAACCCTATAAGGTTACGTATGTTGATGTGGCTAAATTTTGCATTTTGGTCCGGAATGACCTTAACCTACCCCAAATGGCATTAACCCTTAAAGGACAAACTGGTGACCGTGGAAATCATCCCTTTGGATACTGTGAGAATCATTGCATTAAAAATTGAAAAAACACTCATTGGAAGTCAAACTATTGTGGAAGACCTCCCCATTTCAAAGCAAAATTCCGAGGATAAATAGTTGCACTTCCGTCCGCATGCAAGGATTCTCTATCATTCATCGAATGCCAAAGGTCCGCTGCATTGTTTATGGGTTAAGTTATCCCTTTCTCTCATTTCCAGTAGAGTTAGGTACCTTGTTATGTAATTCATTGCCTAATTTGTGCACGGAATCTTGCTATACAATTGATTTAGTTCAAGATAGCATTTAATTTGAAAACTTTTTGAATTCGGGCAGCCCTTCAAATTGGAAAAGAACAAATTAACCCTAAAACGCCAATAAGGAATAAAGGACGTTTTTTGTCTGATGGATGAGAAAGAATCCTTCTAGTAGGACAAAAGTGCAGCTATTCATCCTCTACATTTTGTTGAGAAAAGAAGAGGTCTTCTACAATAGTTTGACTTCCAATGAGTACTTTTGCAATTTTTTAAGCCAATGATTCATACGGTAACCAAAGGGATGATTTCCACAATCACCAATTTGTCCTTTAAGAATAAAGGATGTAAACATGGATGTTTTGATGAATAAGAAGATAACCATAATCAAAAATAGGTGAGACACCTTCAAAAAAAAGTATTAGAACTTAGAGGTCAATCCAATAGTATTGACGAAGTAAATAGTAGCACATTAAAGTTACCCTCTTTTTAAACTCTAAATGCTTGAGGCACCAAATTTGGGTGTCGACAATAATTTGAAGTTAAATAAAACTTGACTAAGTTTCTTTCTTCAGAAATTTTATTTTTGAGAAAATATTTTTTGAAGTCTAATTTTAGCATCAAAATCCAAAATTTTGAAAATGAATAATTATGATTTTTCTATTCGGGATTTTGTGCAAGGGTGACCATTTCAAATCTTGATTTTCTAGTGTTGAGGGCTCTTGGAAATGAGCCTCAAATACACTAAATCTTGCAGAAAAAGTCACATTAAAAATTCATTTAAAGAAATATTAGAGGAGATTTTGAGAAACCATAAATTAATTGGGATTATGCATGTTATGCCCTTTAACCTCATATTATTTTGGTAACCAATTTTTTAGATTTGACATGTAAAAGACTTCAAATTACTTTCACAATTTTAGCACCTTTATTGGATGAAACATTATAATCTTTCAATCTATAAGTGATATTATTGTGTTTTCTTTTCTCATGTGATCTCTAACATGTCTAGTTTGAATTTGTACAATTGTAATTTAAATAAAATTGATAAAACTTATCAAAATGTTGGCATTTTGTTCAATTCAAAGCAAATTCTAAGAAACTCAATCAAAAAAGGCCTTGGGCATTCAAGGGTTGAAATTTGGGGCATTACAGTATGGTAATCTTGTCCATTCAACGTAGCAACCACATTTATTGAATTTGTAGTGTTATTTGTATGTATGAGTAAATCCTCTATGAAGTCCATCTCCACTTCCATGTCAGCATTCAAAACAGGAGGTTGTGAGCCCTCAAGATAGCACTTGGAGCTTTGGGTTTATTTTTTGCGATTTATTGTTAGTTTTTAGTATAATTTCATGCAAAATAGTATGAATTAGTAGTTGAGAGGAGTTTGGTAGAAGTCCCTACCAGATTAGTGAGAGATTGTCCTAAAATCATAAAAAGCACAAAATACTTTGCTTTACTATGTTTAGGTCTTAGTTTAGTGTCTTAGAGTCCATATTTACGTGTTAGAGAGATGTGAGGATGTGAGAATTAGCCAGTTCTAGTGTCCTGTCCATGTAAAACTCGACATGTGAGCACATGTGACAGCCTGGCTGAATCATAAGAGTCTATGTTCAGATTTAGAAGTATCTAGATCCAATTCATGTAAAATGTAGACTAGTTATGTGAAAACCCACAAATATTGAAGAATACGAACCCTAATGCAAAGTAGAAGAAGGGCGAGGTGATTGGAGCTTACAGAAAGGTGCTTGTAGGATAAAAGCATGCCAAGAGGTCAACAGCGGAGCTAATCATCCACGACAAACCCCGGTACCAGATTAATTTCCCCTAGGGCGGAAATTATTAAGGAACTGCTAAATTTAGCAACCTTATTGGAGGTTTGGTTTTGCCCTTAGCTTTTAGACACTTCCTAGAAGATTGCCCAAAAGTTTCGGGATTTTACAAAACTCCACGATGACTCCATGGAAAGTCAACCGCCTTTGAAACTGATAGTAATTTCATAGAAATTATCCAGAGTGTGGTAAAATCTCACTAAAAATTGGATTGGAGTTCTATATACTAAATAAGCAACCAGTCAAGTTTGAAGACTTTTCGATAGTCAGAAGTACCAGAATCGACGACGACGACATCGAATTTAACAAGAATTTACAACATGGCGGCGGGTTGACCGGCAAACCAGGAGCTAACGGTGTCCGAATGTCGCGAACAAGGAATATTTTCTTACTCTCACGGACCTTCCAGGCAACTCAGGCCAGTCAATTTCCTTGGGAAATGCAAATTCCATAAACCGGGATTTTGACTTTTCTTTGAAGTTATCGTGAGTGGTTTTTATACATATTTACAGCCTGAAAGTGGGAGGTAGGGGGTCCCGTAGACTAATCGAGGTCTTCTGAACGCAATGGCGCAATCGGTTTTCAATTTGGAGTTGTTCTCAAGAAGATAGGAAGAGTTCAACCGTAAGTTTGACTTTTCTAGAGTAATTAGCGGTAATTCAAAGTTATTTCACAAAATATCTTGGTGAAAGTCGAAGATTGGATTTAGTTAAGATTTCAAATCTTTCCTTTAAAAGCCAATTTAGATTAAATTAAGAATATTTGAAAATATCCTAGGGTTGTTTGCAAAATATCTCAAAGTCAAAATAGTTAAATTCCTAAATATCTTTGGAAAAATCTTAGATTTTATTTGGACAAGATTTCCTTTCTAATTAAGGCTTGTTCTAGAAAATTCTAAGGATTAAACAAAGATTATTTAGGAAATATCTTAGGGTAGTTTAGAATTTAGTTTAGGTTAGTTTTTGAGTAAGAAGACCAAATATCTCATGGTAAACTAAGTGGTGAGGCCTTCTAGCAAGTATATAAGGCCTCCCCGCGAAGTTTGTCGTACCCCATTTTGTTCATTATTTGCCTACCGACACTCTGTCGGAGTACAGATACTCTTTTGTTGTTCCACTTGCTTACCGGCTTTGTCGAAAATAATTAAGCTAGACCAAATTTTGGTCATCTTTTCTCATTTTCGTTTTCATTGCTTCCTTTAATGGAGGATTTGGTTAAGGGCTCGGGATTTTCTTTCAACCTTCACAACCACACTAAGTTCATACTTTTGGGAAGTTTCATCCCCCAAAAAACTTGTATACCTTATTTACGTACTAATTTCGTGTTTTGCAACAGCTATTGAGCTAGAATTCTTAAAGCGGTGAAGCTAGTCTTTACCAAAAGATTCTAACACTCAAACCATTGACCAAACTTTGTTGTATAACAAAGTTTGGTGTGACTTAATCCTTAATGTTCGGTTTAACACTTTCATGTGTACCTCCTTTAAGAATTAAAACCATTTGATACCTTGGGAATTATTTTAGTCCTTAATGTTCGGTTCAAATACTTTCATGTGTACCTCCTTTAAGAATTAAAACCATTTGATACCTTGGGAATTATTTTAGTCCTTAATGTTCGGTTCAAATACTTTCATGTGTACCTCCTTTAAGAACTAAAACATTCCTACAGCCACTTGGAACTATTCTTGACAAGTTTTAGCCTGGGGTTGCTCCCACACGGCGAAGCTTTCACCTCAACGGAAATTTACCTTGAAACTTGAAGGAATAATTGGGAAACCCCTCGGTGTGTTGGCTACTTAAGCCAAAAACCCACACCCAGTGGCTCCTTTTCTTCCGCCGAAATTTGCTCAATTGTTTTTCATTTCCATTGCCAAAGTTAGGAACTCTCATTGATAGTTTAGTTTTGCTTAGTAGGTTATCCTTGTCTTTGTTTAGTTGAGATCACTTTGTTTTAGTTTATTCCAAAAACCCAAAAACAATTAGTTAGTTGCTTGTTTGAGCCATTTCCCTAGAAAATCACAAAAGAATGTTAGTTTAGAACCCTTTGCTTTAAGTTCTCAAAAAATCCAACAAATCATTTAGAATTGCTCCAATTAGTTAAGGTTCCAAACTCTTAGATTCAGTTAGTTCCCATTTATTTTAGTTCCAATAACCCATAATCGTTAATTAGTTAGAATTCAATCCTTTCCCTAATATTTTAGTTTAGTTTTAGTTTTGTTAGTTTAGTTAGTCTTCAAAAGCCAAAACGAGCCAGTATTCAAAGCCAGAACGAGCTAGTTTCAAAGCCAGAACGAGCTAGTTACAAAAGCTAGAACGAGACAGTTCAAAGGCCAGACGTGCTAGCTGAATCGGAAGGCTGGGTACGAGGCGGGTATCGGAGCAGGAGGGAACGCGATTCCCAACGAACGGAAACGGGAGGGGACGCGGCCAGTAGCGACGCGCCACATGGCGCCTCCACGCCACCCGACCCGACAGTAGTGGTGACTGCTGGGGGATCCAGCCTTTGCGAATTCAAGTCCAGTCCAGCCTTTGCAAATTCAAGTCCAAAGTCCAGCCTTGCGAATTCAAGTCCAGAGTCCAGCCTTTGCAAATTCAAGCAGAGTCCATGCCCAAATTTCATACCATCAAGCCATCAAGGTGATCTAGTCACTCAAATTAATCTTTTAGAGCTCACATACTAAAAGTTTGAAACAAAATCAAATACTAAAGGTTGTCCGTTGCTCGCCACACCAAACCATTTTGATTCTTGTCCAACAAACTTTGGAATTGACAACTAAAAAATTCAACTCACTTTGAACATTCCAACTCACAACTTTCCAACTCCATAGCAACTCCAAATGATAACAAAACTCAAGGCAAAACATACTTAAATGAAGACGAAGTGGCGGCTTGGGAATAATTAGATTAAAAAACTAGTTTCCTAAAAGAATCTCACTATTCATGTTGGCTTGATGTTTTGTTTTTCACTATTCCTTTTGGATTTGGCGCGGTTTTTTATTCTTTTTCTATTCATTTGTTTTGTTTTGTTGTGCTTTTCCTATTCATTTTAGATTTGTTTTGGTTTTTATTCCGTAACTATTCATTCACTATTCATTCGGGACAAATTGTTTTTTGTTATTATTCTTTCTTTACTATTCATTCACTATTCATTTAGAATAGTTCTTTGGTTCTATTCCTTTTACTATTGAAAAATTTGTTTTTTTCTATCAATTAGTATTTTTGGAAGGAATTAGTTGGTCTTGTTGACTTGGGGTTTTGTTTTATTGGCCTAATAAGCCAAATAGGAAAAGACAAAAAGTCAACAAAAAACAATAGATTAATCCAACAAAAATCATAAACTAATGAATAACAAATAAAATTGACTATTCATTGGAATATTATTAATTTGGAAGACATTAATTCTTTGAAATTCATTCTTAAATTAAACAAACATTCAAGGTGGTTAGAAATAGGGCCTTGAAGTTATTTTAAATTCAAAGAGTTATTTTAAAATCAACTAAAAGCCATTAGAAGTTTAACATAAATTCCTAAAATCAAAGGAATTAAGTTAAAAACTTAGACTAACCCTTTTATTTGTAGGAAATCATTTAGAAGAATGTAGGAAAAGGATTTTTCCATACATTTTGACACTAAATTTTCATCGACAGACGGAGTACCCATTATAGAGGACGACGGCTATCTTGAGACCATTATACTAGTGATCTGCGATGACGGGACCATGGATCCAGAGGTATGTTAATTTTACCCTTTGCTTTTGCTTTGTTTTTGTTTTCAAATTTAAATTAGAATCTTTGCTATTAGAAGTTAGTTTTTAGATTAGAATTTAGAATTTAAGTTAGATTTAGAACCTAATAAGTAAATTAGGAGTTATAAAACCAAATCATACTTAAAATTTAATCCAATAACAAAAATTACCAATAATTAACCATAAACCTCCATTGGATGATAATTTAAGATTTTCATCCAAAAGAACCTTTAAAGAATCTTTTTAGATAGGAATCAGACAAGGAATCTATAAAGATTCCAAAAATCCTTTTTACTTTTGAAAATACTTTATTTTTGAAGGATAAAAGGTTGGATGAAGTTTGAAACCAAATTTGGATGAAAAACACTCAATTAGGTCAAAATTCCGATTAATCTTAAAAATCCGTAACTTAAAGGAACTAATAACTTAAACTTAGAATTTAGAATTATTTTGGATTGATTTGCTATTTTAGATTAGTGGATGAAGGTTAGCACAACTAAGGGGCCAAATGTACCTCGTGGTAACTTTTGCTAGGAATCTTGGAATCTAGTTTTCTTCACCATTCTGGGAAGAGAAAATTATATTCTAAAAGAATATCTACTTAGATACAATTTTAGTTAGATTAGATTTTGTTTTCTTTGCTTTTTACCTAACCATAACGTTAATTCATTAACCGTAGCTTTTCTTAGAATTAGTGGAATTTTACAAGATTACCAGTCACAAAAAGTGTCCATTGCTTGGAAGGCGAACACTTATTTAGGAATCACCCGATTAGGAGTAAAATCTCCAATGAAACTGCCGCTAGAACCCGTGTGTAACTTTTTGACTCTATGGTGGAATTAGAAACACTCACAGAGGTGCACAAAGTGCCCATTTAACTCCAAAATGCCTAGGGCCTTAAGTTTTTAGGCTTAAAAACATCATTGTTTTTAAAGTGTTATAGGTCTAAATATCACTAAGGTATAGAAATCACAACCGCACAATCTTGTAGTCTCCGTGTTATAGATGACAAGAATTGAATTTGGAGCCATGTGGCCATGTAGATTGCATAATTATAATGTTTTAGTGTTGAAAAAGGATGCTAAAATTTTCCTAGCAAAACATTTGGAGGTGAAATTTGATTTCTAAACCTACTCTAATGAAAAAACTTTAGACTATAAAGTGCTTCAAAAATAGCATGCAAATACATTGTGGAAAGAAAATATGATTCAAATGATCATTGTGTTTGTAAAATAGCTTCAAAATGTCAAAAAATAGCAAAAAAAGTTGTAAACTATACATTTAAGGTTGAACCTCTTTTTCCTAAAATTCTTCTTAATCACTCATAACTTCTTGGATTGATATGAAATTTTAACCATGGGTGATTGCACGAAACACCTGTACTATTTGTTGTGTTTTGCAACAATACTCACGATTTTTTTTGGAGTACTTTAAAATTAGAAAATCAATCTTTAAGAAAATAAAAAAATATGACCAACCTTTAAGATGAAAGTAACCACCAAAGAAAATTCATTAAAAAATTCTCTAAGTAGGAGAACTAGAAAAGTGCCAAATCGCTAGAAAATACATACTTTGATGTTTTGATTAGTAGAAAATAGGAAAAAACTTAAATAAAAAAAATAAAAATTGACCATTTGTAGCAACTCTATGGAGATGGTCATTCACCAAAAAGTCCACCAAAATAATTTTTTACATGTTCCAAAATGAAAGTAAAAAGAGGGTCACTTTGTAGACTTCTACACCACATAAAATTAAGTATTTTTAGAAGTCCTTTGGATAATAGCTACAAGTCTAGTAGAAGACCATCTCTACCAAATTTCAGTTCCAAATTTGTTTTTATGGGTACTAAATAGTACTAAAAGTCCCTAAATTGGCATTTGTGACAAAATATTGGGGGCTATTATTAAATAGTAAAACATTTTTTTTAAATTAAAAAAATTAGAAAAGGTGTATATTAATCAAAAGTACCTTGTCTATGAATTTTGAGTCATTTGGAGACAAAATGCAAAAGTTATGGCCAAAAAACTAATCAACATGCAACGTGTGATAGAAAATAGTACAAGTGTTTCATGCAATCACCCCCATACAAGCTAGACTAGTATGTGCAACTTTTCCCAAATTAAAAAATTATTGGAAACAGACACTATGTAAAGAAGAGAGAAGTCGCCAAAGTTCACTGTAATCCAAAAGTGTCCAAATTTTGAACTTTGAATTGCTCCTAAACATTCATTGAAACAACTTGGATTGACGTGAAATTTTTACCACAATAACTGAACTTTAAGGGAGATAGAATCCAACAAATTTTTATTGAAAACGAACATTGATGAAGGAAATACAAGCCCCCGAAGTTGCAGCCATCAAAACGCAATTTGGTGAACCCGTGAACTTTGAATGATTTCCAAAAAATCAACACATGTTGGATTGATTTGAAAATTTTAGTACACAAACTAGAAGAGAGAACGCATATTTATAAATAAGTTTGATCAAATTTGGACATTGATTGCAAAAGTTATAGCACTTTGAGTTGGACTTCCAAATTGTAGGGAGACTTTTGGTCCCCAGAGGCGCTTAGGGGTTAAGAGCTGGAAATTAGTTTGGGAAGGTTAGACCTCTTGAAATTTTTTTCAGTGAATTTCCTTTGAAATAAAAATGGAATTGGCATCTAACCAAAGTCATTTCATATTTTTAGAGCTTGGAAGAATTACTTATGGATTTTTGAAGTTGAAACGCAGTGGTCAGAGAAAGCATCATTTCTTGAAATATATATTATTTGTACATTTTTGGTGCAAAGAGAAAACAAAATGTACAAACATTCTTGAGGAAGTGGACACTTTTAGAGCCTGAGTGCTTTATGGACCTCCCACCTTACCCCATTGCTTGAGTTGAGAAGAAATTGGATGAAACAAGCTTGTCCAAGCATTTATGATGCATTTAGAGCGCGGGGTACTTAATGGACCTCCTACCTTATCCCCATTGCTTGAGTTGAGAAGAAATTGGATGAAACAAGCTTGTCTAAGCATTTATGACGCTTTTAGAGCACAAGGCACTTTACAGACCTCCTACCTTATGCCCATTGCTTGAGTTGAGAAGAAATTGGATGAAACAAGCTTGTCCAAGCATTTATGACGCTTTTAGAGTACGGGGCACTTTACGGACCTCCTACCTTATCTCCATTGCTTGAGTTGAGAAGAAATTGGATGAAACAAGCTTGTCCAAGCATTTTGTATAGGGGCAATGCCCAAGGAGGAGGGCGAAAATTTCCCCACAATTTCAAATTCATTCCTTCACATAAGAATTTTGGTGGTGAAGACCGAAGACTCATTGATCATGATGATGTCAGAGTATGAGATTGCAACCTCCATCACTGGATAGGTTGGAAATCCTGTTGATTTTGAACAGAAGCCGCTGCTGCTGCATGTGCAGATATTTTTTTTATATCTGTGTAACTAGTCAACTGCCACTCAAATCTCTTGTATATTGCCCGAACTGCATGTCATTTTAAATTGAGTTTTGTAGCACTGTGACCTTCAATAGTGTTGCATGGGAATGGGGCACTGACCCCTAAATAGTGAATTCTTGTGGACGAGTTTTCGTTAACCCTTGAACGACGCGGCAGACGTTTTTTGTCCGATGGATGACAAAAAAATCATCCGTGGAGCGTTCAAAGATCATTTTTCATCCATATTTTTTTCATAGCGATCGTGGAGGTGTGTTGCATCATTAACCCTTGAACATCGGGTGGTTCACCGTGGGAGAATTGCGGGTTGTGAACAGTGCTATGGCACCTCATACCGCGGAAAAGGACATTGTTCCTTCTCTGTCTACAGCCCGGCCACCGAAAGAGGTGGAACAATGAAAACGGTCGCGGCCAAGCCAGTCAATGAGCTTCTTACACGTCTAGGAACAGTGGCTCCCCCGTCAGAGGCTGCAACGGCCACTTTCAACTACAGTGCAAAGACATCCTTTGTCCGGAGTCACTACTGCAAGTCCTTCTCTTCTTCTTAGGGCCGCTTTACATCTAGAGGCCGGGCCAATTCGTCACCAAGCCAATTGCCCAAAATTTCAGCCCATTCTTGGGCTGGAGGCCGGCCTTAACAAATCTGACATTGGCCTCCAAGCCTCGAATTGGCCTCCCATTTTTGGTGCACCCAATTCAACAAGCTCGGGCCATGCTCGGGCCATGTCAGATCGTCTATTTGAGGAAAAAAAATTCTGACATAGCAAATTGGCCCGGCCTCTTGGTGTAAAGGGGTTGGGGCTGATTTGAGCCTTTCAACCAATCACAAGCAAGGATTGTTGGCCTCTGACACACCAAATTGGCCCAGCCTCTAGGTGTAAAGCGGCCCTTACTAATGTGATCGCTTCTGGATGTGGCAGTTACTGCGCTAAGTTTCCTAATTGCGATTTTATAAAGGATGTCAATCAACAAAACCGGCACTTCTCAGACTTTTCCAAAGAAAGCTCAGTGACATCTTACTCTGCATAAGGTAGCAACACCCATAACCGTTAGTGTACCCATAGTTGATAGTAGAGTTCCCTTAAAGTGTCTTCAAATGTACCTTGAAACCGTGCCCAATGCTTAATTGTGGTTGGTGGGCTCTGATTTTTTTAGATTTTGGTGCTAGAATCAAGGCAGACTTAGTAGAGTGTGGTTTAGGGTGCCCTAGGGAGTTGTACTTTGAAAATTCATAGAAAATAGATGCCTTATCCAAAAATTCTATTTTTTCTTTTGAAAATTCATGATTTTCAGTTGCTAATACTAAAAAAATATCATTTCTACAAAAAGGTGTCTCCAATTATGCTGAATTGCTTATTTTGACGGTTATGGGTGCTGCTACCTTAGAAATTAAATGAAGGAGTCACACATATTTGTTCAGAATGGTCCTGCTAGTGCGAAAACGGACCATGGTACAAAAACAACATGCATCTTGATGTCCACATTTTCTGAAGGGCACTCACAACTCAAGTGAAATAAGGAACGCTCAACACGCTGAATCATTTGAAGACTCCCATGAAGAATTTAAAAGCAAGAAACATGATGCTTGCTTGAGAAGGATACCATCTGTATGTCGTGGTCGTCTTTTTAAGGAACGGATGACAGCTTCTGACTCCAAGTTTGCAACCCCATCAAATCATTTGCTATATTGTCCATGTCCATGTCCATACCTTCTTCTAATCGTGCCTTCTCAGCTTTGCAGTGTTTCCTCACATTATCAAACCAGTTCAATGAATTCAGGTGCTTCTCTTGTCCCAGTACCTGAGGATTGCAACATGAACAAAATCAAATGCCCTTTATAATCCAAACCAGAATAGCTACATATCAATCTCCAAGGTGACTGGCTACATTGCCAGAGGATAAACAAAGCTACTAACAAGTTGCAAAACTTTAGGCCAAACCAGGTGGGCAAAACATAGGCATGAACTGACAAAATACAATACAGACACATTCAAACTCTCAAATAATTTGGCACAAGTCGGTAATGAGTGATAAATACCATGAGTACCCACGCAAGACACATAACTAAACCATCATCTCTGAAGAGACCATGTGCTGAACTATGGGTCCATTTACAGAATTTTGATTTTGCTATTACCATGGCTTATATAGCATTAACAATCAAAGCCACGACAACAAACTCCTTCAAGAAAATGTGATAAACACTTCACAAACCCTGATCCATATCCAGAATAAAAGAGAGAATTCTATGTCATTCCATCAGTACAATACACCGCTGAATACTATGAACCATTTCCAGAATTCTATATTTCTTCACAATTTCACTAAGCAAGCCACCTGAGAGAAAAGATTAACAGGATGCTGAAGTAATCAATGACCACGTAGAAGCTGAAACATGTAGAAGTATAACACACCTAGCACCTCGATGTGTGTTGCAAGGGAGCAATAATAGAACCCAGGCAGGTGCACAGCAACATCTCAGATAACAAGATTCAATGACAGAACGGTCACATTTGCATATTACCCCTGCTGCTCTCGGGTTCAGGAGATCTCCCTTTCTTTTGTCTGCACTATCCAAACCAACCACAGCATGAGATTGGAAAACGTGACCCCACTTGCTAATAAGGTAGGAGGCTCATAAGTCGACCATCTAAGCAAAAACAGAGGTCTGTGGAGAGCTGTGGGTGTCAAAACTTTTGCAGATTTTTTCGTGTGGGAGAGAAGTGAGGAAGATGTGCACTGCGATTTTTTTGAAATTTTCTGAGAGCATATGCATTACTGGTGAATTTTTGTAGTAGAAGGCACGTAGGTCGCTATTTCAAATCTTAGATTACATCCGTAATGAAGAACTACATGTCTTAAAAATGAAATACGTGAGTCCTGAAAGCGACAGACTTGGCGCTTTGATGGTTCAGCTCTGTCCTTCAAGGCGTGCTACCTAGTTGGAAAAACAAACAACACACGTGTCACTGTGCAAAACACTGTTCGTTCCTGGCATTAATATTTAAGGACTCTTGCATTAAAAAAAGATGTGTGTCTTAAATCCGCCCATAAGCCCACCACTCCTCACGTCAGCAGTTTCCTATTACTAGGCACTCAGTATGACAAAGTCTTGCTAGGAAAATTCTCTTTCGTTTTCACTCAGTGCTGCGCGGTTTCTGACGCATTCATAGGATCGGTTGAAAATGCCCGGTCGGAGTTCGAGCCTCCTACCTTAGACAGAACATAATAGTAGTACTCCATTGCCACTGACAATTATTGAGATGTCATGTATAGAGCATAATCCAATGTGGCGCATTCAAACGAAGAACTTCAATGAAAGGAAGGAAAATCAAGCCTGCGCATTGAGTACCTCCTATCACTTCTTTTATGAACGCTTGAACAGTTCACGCTACGATGATAAGACAGTAAGGTAGGAGGCTCGAACTCCGACCGGGCATTTTCAACCGATCCTATGAATGCGTCAGAAACCGCGCAGCACTGAGTGAAAACGAAAGAGAATTTTCCTGGCAAGACTTTGTCATACTGAGTGCCTGGTAATAGGAAACTGCTGACGTGAGGAGTGGTGGGCTTATGGGCGGATTTAAGACACACATCTTTTTTTAATGCAAGAGTCATTAAATATTAATGCCAGGAACGAACAGTGTTTTGCACAGTGACACATGTGTTGTTTGTTTTTCCAACTAGGTAGCACACCTTAAAGGACAGAGCTGAACCATCAAAGCGCCAAGTCTGTCGCTTTCAGGACTCACGTATTTCATTTTTAAGACATGTTGTTCTTCATTATGGATGTAATCTAAGATCTGAAATAGCGACCTACGTGCCTTCTACTACAAAAATTCACCAGTAATGCATATGCTCTCAGAAAATTTCAAAAAAATCGCAGTGCACATCTTCCTCACTTCTCTCCCACACGAAAAAATCTGCAAAAGTTTTGACACCCACAGCTCTCCACAGACCTCTGTTTTTGCTTAGATGGTCGACTTATGAGCCTCCTACCTTAGGGCAAAGAGAAATTTGGAGGGCAGAAAGCATTACGCAACAATAAAGCATCATAAAGATTAAGGCGCCTTACCAAGTGAAGCGCTCTATTCCTAAACAATCAAAGGAATTGAGCATTCCCAACCCAATGTGCCAAAGAATTATCCCATCTCACTGAAAACTAGAGAACCCGAATAAAAGAGCAGCATGATACAATTACCTAACAACTTCACAACTGAGTTCCAGGACTGAATCGTGAAAACCACTAAGAAAAACACCGACTCCAGACAGAAAAGTGAGCAACCTTACTGACAATGACCCTCTTAGGGCTGAATACATTATTTGTGAACACACGTATCTTCTTCGCTTCTGATCATTTCGATTTTCACAATCGATTTCTGCTCTGTTGATTCAGTAGTCTCCCACTTGAGGTGATCATTGATTGCCCCAGTAATCAAGCTGCATTGACGTCACGCGGCCGGTCTGCGACTCCTTTTGCTGCATCGGCTTCCACAGGTAGTCCGCCCACAGCACTTCAGAATCTGCCAGGACGACGACAGAAAAGAACCAGTCCGACATGGCCAGGACATGGGTCTTATCCAGCGACGACAGCTGCGGAGGAGCAAATAGGGTTTTCGATCGGACCCTTCTCTGGTGCGAAATGAAGGTCCATACAGAACATGAACTTCACATGAGCCATACCAACATCTACTTGTCCAGAGCTTTCCCCCATGTCAGGGCTCCTTCAATGCCACCATTCTACAGCTAACCGGCAGAGCACGGAAAAATTAAAAAACTGCAATTATTGATTTAATTTACATGAATAGAAGTGAAAGGTAGAATGGTCACTATATTAGTGCATAGCAATCATACTACAGTAGTAATGAGCTTTTGTGCTGTTACAATGAAATGTTGTTTCGTCAATCTTAACCCCTAAAGGATCGTTGTCCCTTCGGGGGACAAATGCGTTTTCGGGCAGGTACCAACGGGCTGAAATTTTCTCCTGATTTTTTAAAACTTTTCTTGGAAGTAGAAAATCTGATTAGCTTCGTGGGAATATAATTTTTTTCACAATCGGTGCCTGGGAAAAAAAGTTATGACCAAATAAGCTCAAACAAGGGGACGGCGGGCAACCCGGGCAGCCAAAAAAAATGGACAAAAATTTGATTTTTTTTAAAAATATTTTTTTCCTCATAGATTATATTTTTGTCTATCTGGAAAGCTTTGATTCATTTCATTTGGATATGTTATGAGAGAGTTATGGACATTCTTGTTTTTCGGGCAGTTAGAGCATCTTCTTGAAAAAAATAACTTGTAGGATTCATTTCTGAATGCAAATTTTCAAATTTTTCAAATTTTTTTTTTTTTGCATGGTCTGATTTACTTGTTAGAACAATCTCACCATTGTAATTAGTGCATTTTAATTCCATCTAAAATATATTTAGATTTTAGATTTTCCTTCTATCTCATACCTACTTCTACTTAACAATTTTTTTAAGAATGATAATTAAGTTTTTTCGAATATTTTTTTTGTTTCCTAGACTCTCAACTCAATTCTCCACTATAAAAAATAAAAGCTCAAAACTCTGTAGTGCAAAAATTTTAATTTAAAAATGTTCAAAATCAAAAAATCTAGTCCCGCAATGTGCTGAAAAACTTGTTTTTTTCACTTTAAACGCAGATATCTTGCAATCTGTGCGGTCAAAAATTCTGAAATTTTTTCCACACACTCTCATGCTAGTTAGGTGTAAGATCCTACGGTTAGATGTGGAAAAAGAACAATTTTTAACTTTTTTTACTCTTTGCTATAGATATGGCAGTTTTGAATGTTTTTTGGCAGAAAAAAGGCCTTGGTCCTTTAGGGGTTAAATAAAAATTAAAAAAAACTTCCTAGGACCAATGACACGACCAGTAGCAAGGATAATCACACATGTAAAATCCATTGCAACCCGAGCACATATGGGAGGTTTTTCTTCTACATATTTTGCAAAGTCTCCTCTTGTTTCCCATGGACCACGGTCCATGACTTGCACGAACATTGGGGGCGAATTTTGAAAACCCTTTCACTCTCCCTGGCCATTTTGAAGTCAAGTCTTTTGCTAACTGCATGTTGAATGCCAAATGGGTCATTGGGTCCGTTAGGAACTTGAAACTCAAATTGCTGTGAAGGATCCATGAGTTTATAATAGTTGTGTCCAATAGAAAATGAAATAGACGAAGCCACCATTTGTGACTGCATGGCAAGGTGGTATAATATCCCCGTAATTGATCAGCATTGTCCACTCCTCGCATGTTCCTCTGGTATTGTAAATGCATTGGGCCTGTTGGCACTGGCTTCTTGCCCCCTTTGCCCTTTCTTTGCACAGTTCGTTCTTCCGCGTCCTGTGAGCCCGCCTCAGCATGTGTTGAGAGAAGCAACACGGGGACCCTATCTTTCCAAACCACGGAACAAATTCTTCTAGAAATGTGCATGCGGGAATCCATCCACCCCAACTCCTTTTTCTTAGTGATGTTTTTGGCCCACATTTCCCTAGGCACGTACTTTCGATTTGACTTCAACGTTCCTATTGCCATGGTGCCCTGGTCCAATAATTGAAGGAATAAAGGCACTGACGTGAAAAGACTATCAGTGGTCACAATGTGTCCCCGGCCATGTAGAGCTTTGGTGAGGTCCATCACCACTTCCGCCCCTTGCATTCCATTTCCTTTTCCCTTTTTTGAAACAAAGTCCACACCTATGTTTTCTTAAGAATGTTGAATTGGGGCATTGGATTTGGAGTCTTTTCCACAGTAAACCTTGAAAGTCCACATATATTTCACAATTGCATCCGCCAATGCCCACACCTTCATGCCAAAACGTACTGGTTTTCCGGGCATGTATTGTCTTATAGGACTATATTGGCCTTTATATCTGACCATGGACTCATCAACACTCACTTGTTGATTGAGATTCCACAAATTTTCACATCTAACCCGTATAGCTTCATGTAGCCATCGGACCTTTCCAATTTTATCTCCCCCAAGTGTTGCTATTTGAGCCACATGCAAGCATCGCGTTATACTCTCAAATCTATCGCGAATGAACAAATTTGATATCACTAGACAATAGAATAGTGGCTCTTGTTTTGACCAATAACACCTTTGGTGTGGTATGCTCTTCAATCCCATGAACAATAAAACTCCCAAATATGCCCGAAATTCGTGGTACTCGAGAGGAGTCCAATCCAAACCACCATTGCTTTGGCTTGTATGTTCATCTAGTACTATAGAAGCATAACGGTTAGTCTCTCTTATAATTTTTGTCAAAGTCCCTGGAGTCCAATATTTTTCGAATAGTGCAAGACATATTGGCAGTTCCTCATATGGAATAGTGCACCCTGGTTCTGGTCCTGAAAATGATAATGGAGGATTTGCATATTTTTTAACACCAGATAGCCAGTTCTCAGTAGCAAACTCAGAAAGCATGGGATCAACTTGTACATCACCTTCTTTTGAGGGCTCCACTGAATTGACAAGACAAAAATTAGTTGAAGTGTATGCGAAGCTACTAAGGTAAGAGGCTCTAAATTTGCATGGGCAGTAAGAAGCGCACTAAAAATAGCCCCTACAAATAGTTGTGAAATAGACAAGAGGTGCTTCTAATTAAAATTCCCCTTTGTACTCATTGAAAGAATTAAGGAAAAATGCATTATAAATTGCAAGAGTCAATCTCTCTCTGTGCTTTCCACATCTCTCTTTAGAATTGCAAGTGAACAGTTTATGGAAGACCTAGGGTCATAAATAGGGACTCACAACCCAACTCGCTTGAAAATTCATAAGTAATTCAACAATACTTCGAAAAATATGAAACCACTTGTGTTGGATTCCTCATTTATTTCTTTGTGTCTGAAAAATGAGCTAAATATATACCCATCCAAGGAAATATATGAAAACGATGGACCAGCCCTTACATGGGTGGTTTCTTAGCTTCCTATCTTACTAGCCACATCCCCTTGCCTTCCTTCGTGATTTCACCCCCTCGTTGCCCCCCACTCTACACCTAGAGAAAACATTGAAATTTTCTATTCTTGAAATGTCGGTTTCTTACAGGTATTCTTAGTTGGAAATTCTGAATTCATATTTGCAATGTGTGAGGCCCCAAGCTAGGTGCAAGAGTTGAAGAAATACGAAAAAACAAGGCAAATAGGGGGGGGGGTACAAATACCTCTGGTTGGGGCAGTGGTAGGGTCGGTTCTTCCTAGACTTCCTTCGCTGAGTTCCTCTCCAAACTTCCTGCGTCCTAGTTTCTGAATAACTTGAGCTCTCCTTTTCAGTTGAACAATGGACGGAGAAGTGCCTCCTAACAGTGGATGATTGTTGTCATCTAGTCCTGTAGCCGTTGTGTCGTGGCCCGAGCATTCCTGCTGCCTGCGACCGTCCCGCCTTGCTGTTGTGGACGTTTGAAGTGCCGGCTGTCACATTGCGTTTTTCTTACATCGCGCTGTGTCAACTTTCAGCCCGGCGGCTTCATGGGCGACAGGGGCGTCCTCATCGAAAATCGAAGGGCTTGCATTGCTTAGAGCCGCGGCAGCATTTTCGACCTCATGAAGCAAGCTTTGGGAAAATAAGTTGATCAAAGCGTCTGGGGGATGAGCTACTTCTTGTGGATCGCGTGATCTTGGAGGCGGTCGTGTCGTGGAGGTGACTCCTCCTCTACGGGATTGCATCAATGTCAATGCTGCGTCGTTGGAGCAGGAGCGTTTCCGTAGCAATTCTAGGTCTTCATTGGACGGGCTCTCCGAGTCTGCGTCAGTTGAGAAGCAACGTAGGCTGAAGACCTCCGCGTCTGTATCACTACTAGAATCGCCTGAGTAGATCCAATCGGACGCTGGATCGTGAGGAAAAGCATTGGGAGACTCAGTCGCAGCAGACGGCATGCCTTGCAAGCGATCCGAGTGTGGTATGTTTTCATTCGGTACTTCTTTTTTCGTCCTTTGTCGTCCGTTGCGCTATGGTAAGTCTAGGGCTCCCCAATAGACATCAGTTTCCTACCCGTCAGCAAACCGAACCGTAACTCTTCTCTCATTAGAAGATGGGTCAATGAACTCCTTTACCAGATGTGCTGAGGTCCATGTCTGAATGCTGGATGATATTTCTACATTGTCATTGTGTTGCAGGAGATTAAGTTGAAGTCTCACAACAGGTGGGGGTTCTGGAACAACTTGAGTTTGGCGGGAATATCTCCGATGAGATCGACTTGGTGGCGCGACGTTAGGGTCCCACTGTTGCAGAGCAGCGTCTGACGATGCTGGGGGAGTGCTTCGGCGCATGATGACTCCGATAGTAAGCACGCCGGCAGTAATGCGTTTCTTTATCTGCCATTTATCTCATGTCAGCACGTGACTCAGAAGAGAGGGTCCATTTTATTATAGCTTGTCAGATCAAAAACCCACAAAGAAGAAGAAAGCACTGTTCACTATGAAAAGCAGTAGCTATTGGGGTTGGATTGTTGTCATTATCTTTACGATGAATGGTCGACCATGTACATGGTGACTTTCACTTATGGTTCACATAATTAGCTGTGACGGTTCAACATCAAATGTTAACTTCAGTATGATGAGTGCAGTGACCAATGTCGTGTTCATTGCAGAATCACATGTGCAACTAAGATTGGGTATGGACAAATGTGAAGCGGAAGTCATGCATGGATGAATGGAAATGTTGGACTCTTGAAGCTTAAAACTTAGAACAAAGAAGTGATAGATATGCAACCAAAGTTTATTACAAGTGAAGAGCTTACAGAAATAGTGCACTCTAGTTTCTATTAGGATAGTGCTAACTGTTATATCTGATGCAGTTGCAATGTTGAAGCTACTTCAACAATTGCATCATTCTTATACTAATTACATTTCTATGAGTCTTACCGGCAAAACAGAGAGCATGAACCGCCGCAGCTGTGTATTGTGAGGCTAGAAATGTGAGTCACAGTCGCCCTTACTGAGGGTCTTCTTCCTTTTCTTGCTAACACATGAAGATGATGATGGCTGCGACTTGGGGTCGCAGGGGATAGAGGTGGTGGTGATGTCTTCTTTCAGCATCCAAGGTGGGAGCACACGCTTTGCTCTGGGCACTTCAGAAAGAGTGCTGCATGTTCGTGGCCAAGTAGAAATTGTTGATGACACTCTCACAGGGTCGACAATATCCAGTTGGGGGAGTTGGCAATTAGCATTTGGAGGCCTTCGTTTGCAAAGCTTCAAGAGGCTTTTCTGGAGGACACAAATTTTCCAACATGAGAAGAGAATTAGTACCTATACATGCTTTGGGAATACTTTCGAGGGACACCTTCAAGCCTTGACTCAATGAATGGTAGGTGAACATTACTTCTCTGCAATAGAGCTGCAACATGCTTTTATTACTTTGGTAAGTAATTCTATTGACGCACAATGTAGAGCTTGCTTGTGGGACGTAGTGTGAGCTCCCAATTTTTCACTTGGGACTCATAGAATTATTTTTTTGGAAATTTGCAATTTAAAGTTGATAAAAGTATACAAAAAGCCATAAAAAGAGTGTAGAACCGAAATAGGGTTGTGTCATACCCATTATAGTATTTGGTTTAGATTTGTGTTTTTACTTAGAATCCCCCCAAACCTTACCTAAAAATAGTATAGAAATAACGAAAGGGCTAGATTGGAGGATTTGAGTCACCTAGACCCAAAAGGGCTAAATCCCACGATGAATGTGGCGATTCATGGCTAGGTTGGTCCGAGGGATCCACAACGAGGCCACTAGGTCGGGTCCTAGAGTTAGATTTAGAATTCTCTATTAAATCGACGAATTCCCAAAATCCCAATTGTTAGCATGCAGGAGCCACTAACGCAAGACCGGGCCCGTGGAGGAATCTACAGCCCAAGGATGGTACTCTAGGATAAATCCCATGCCAGGAGTTCAACAGCGAAATCGGTTCGTTAAGATTCCTCCACCTGCAGAAGATTCCCGCACCGTCGCTAATTCGAGGAGATGGCTAGTTTTAATCTCCATTGACCAATCGTGCCAGGTATGGAAAAGCACTTGCACGTCTGTCATGCGGCTCCCTGAGAGGTCACGTGAAAAATCCCGGCATCTTCCGACTTACAGAAGAACCTTTGCCGGGTAGTCAACCCTCCTAACCTCCAACGGGAATTTCATGGAAATTACCCAGGTTACAATAAAATCTCACTAAAAACTAGACTAACTTGTTTTATGTTAATAATGCGCTCCGTGAAGTTTCACGATATTCCGATAGCGGCAAGTACCTGAGCCGACGAGATTCCTCGGGAATTAACCACGTGGTGGGGTCCCCGCCATGTTGACCGACGTTCCAGGACCATACGATAGCGAAACGAAGTCAACCAAAAGTCCTTCCCGACTTTCTCGCACCTACCAGAGACCCTAGGCTATTCACATTTCTCGAAATAGGAGACCCCAAAGATCTAGGATTTTACCACGATTTGATTTTAAAACTAAATTAGCCTACGATGGATTTTTGGCCTCGGTACAGGGGATAAGGGGATCGAGGACTAAACACGGCGATCTGGATCCAACGGCGCAATCCGTTCGGCGATTGGAGCTAATCTCCAAAAGTTAGGATGTGGGTCCAGCATAGATGGTAGAAGTAGATTTTTAGGATTTAGGATGAAAATCTTTGAGGATGAGGATGAAAATCCAAGTTGATAAGGTTACCTTAGAACTCTAGAGGAAGGGATGAGCCCTTGAAAACCTATTTAAGGGCCCCATTTCTCTCTCTAGAACGCCCCCAATTCTTGTTTTGGGTCCGTGGGTCCAAATTATTTTGGATATTTTGGCGTTTAAAGCCAAAAACCTCTACGGTGTTTTCGGAGCACTTTTGGCTCCATTGTTGCTTATTTTCAAGCTGTGAAGGTCCTTGGGGGTCCTTCTACCTTGCTTTGTGTACTCTTTTGTAAAGTTTTTGGTACCTTGTTGTAAGTGGAGAGCCTCTCTCTCCCTCTTGTACGTGTTGTGGTCTAACTTGTGAAGTTTTAAGGGTCTTTTGGTATCTTGCACTAATCCTAAAGTCACCCCCACCGTATCTTGGCGATGCCACTTTGGAGGGCCTTTAACGTGTGAGCTTTGTGTTGCCACGTGGTCTAACTCGTGTGTTTTCTCTTTGTGTTTTTATTACACCCTCTTCTAATCTTCTCCTTGTTGAGTGGACCCCCCTCCGAGACGGCGAAGCTTTGAACTTGTGTGTGTTCTTTTGACATGTTAGTTTTTTTCCCTCTTCTGAAGTCTCTTTCATTGTATGGACCCCCCTTGGAAACGGCGAAGCTTTAAACTAGTAATAAAGTTGAAGTCCTAAAGCGTATGTTAAAAGTGTAGACGGCGGAGCTTTGAATCCCCGGGTTGTCAAGAAGTCCTAAAGTTGGTGTTAAAACCAATTTAACGGCGAAGTTTTGCACCTCCCCCGTGTTTAGTTCCAAAGTCTAGTGTCCAAGACCTTTGTAGAAACCTTTAGAGTTTAGCTTCCAAGATATGTAGGTTCCTTTGCATTCATTACATCTCAAAGTTTAGGACCAATGAATTGTCAGCAATTATCGTGTAGTTACTGTTGTTTCATGGGTGCGTACATTAATTTGCAAATTATCGCATCGTTACGATGCACACGATTACTGCAAAGAAATGGCACTACTTTGTAATTTATATTAACTATGTCACTTTTATAAGTTAATCACAAGTGTGCAAAAGACACAAATTATGCACGAAAATTTACATTCTTTATCGTGCATTTTTTGTACATTGAAGGACACAAAAAATCCATGACAACAATGTCATTAGAGTCATTACTGCAATAATGCTTATTAACTGGTATCAATGTTCTAAAAAGTATTGTCAATGTTCAATTGTTGATCACCATTCTAATTTAAAAAAGATTCTTAACTAAATCCCTGGCATTTTGAATTAAATCCATCATTACTATAAGCCATCAAATTTAAACTTGAACTAAATCCATCAGTAGGCTACCAAGAAACTTGATAACGTAGTGAAAGAATTACTTCATTGTAGCTTGAATTGATTCCATGACTAGGCCACCAAGAAACTTGGTAACATAATGATGAAATCTCTTCATTTGCAGTTGGTGAGAGCTGAGGGTGCAGAGTCCCTCTTTATACTAAAATCCACTCTATAAACACTCAAAAGATATGGGACAACTTGAAGATGAGAGCTTGACTTCTCATAGTCAAGTTGTTTTGAAAATGTATAAATCGTGTTCAAAGTAGAGATTCAGACCTTAGTTTGGATAGTAAAGTACTTTTTTTTAAGAAACTTTGAACTAATAAAAGTTGGTAAATGAATCTAGCTTTCATCTCCAAAAATCCGTTTGAGATTTAGAGCCTCCAATCAAAAGTTGTGAACAAAATTCAAAGATGATGTTTGAAAAGGTCAAAAAAATGTCTCTTCCAACCCGTCTCTGAACTTTGTCTATAACTTTTGACTGAAAACTCTAAATCTCAAACGGATTTTTGTAAATGAAATATATCTTAATTTACTAAGTTTTTTTAGTTCAAAGTTTTTTGAAAAAAGTTATTCTTCTATGCCTAAATGAAGTCTGAATTTTTACTTTGAATACAATTCCTGCCGCTTTTCAATTGACTTAGTATTGAAATTGTGAAAATAAAAAAATGCAATGTTAGTACAATAACTATGCATGGACATGATGTTGTGTGATTATTGCACTAACTTAATATGTCTTAGAAAAGCACTAATGCTGCACGAAGTTAGTCACCCATCACTAAACCACTGAAGTCATACATATTTTGTCATGCATAGTTATCGTGCAATTTTAGTACTTCAAACTCAAATATGAATGACATGCCTCAACTGCATGGTATTAATGAACGTCATTATCGTGTTGTAACAATGTTTCCAAATGAATGAATGTAACACGAAAGTAGTACTTGACGATAATCGTGCGATTACTGTTGACATTTCGTGATAGAGGAACTTTGTGATGTAGTTTAGTTGTCTCCCAAAGTTTTATTTAGTTTAGTTGTCTCCCAAAGTCTTAGTGAGTTTAGTACCCCCAAAGTTTTATTTCCCTCTAGCCTTAGCCAAAAATCCAGTCTTAAATTAGCCTTAGCCAAAAATCCAGTCTTTTTTAGCTTTAGCAAAAATCTAGTCTTTTTTCAGAGCCAGCATACAGCCCAGCCAATATCAGAACCAGCATACAGGCAACCAACATCAGAACCAGCATAACAGCCAGCCAACATCAGAACTAGCGTGCAAAAAATTTAATTAAAAATTTAATTAATTAATTAAATTGTGCCGACCCCCCCAACCAACTAGCCGGAAAGGCCAGCAGGCTCTCGGTACAGCAAGGGCAGCTGGGGCCACTCGGGCTCCTCCCCAATTTTTGATTCTCTTTTTTTTTTTTTTTTTTTGGTTTTCTCAAACCAGAACATAAACAAAGACAAAGCAAACCAAAAGAATGTTGGACTAATTTCGTGCTAAGTGGGGGTGAAGTAGGATTAGGGCCAAAAATACAAAAGGGAGGAGGAAGAAGAGAGCGGAGCACCACCGTACCTACACACAAAATTGTTTCCTCTCACCACTCACACCTACACACAATGGAAGGAGATTAGGAAAGGAGGAGAAGAAGTAGGCAAGAGAAGGTGAGAGACAATAAATAGTGACCTAGGCTTAGGCTTTAGGAAGAAATCTTGAGAATTTGTGGTGACCGTTGAGAAAGGGATTAGGATGACACAAAGGCAAAACTGTGTAAGAGGATAGTTGGCATCTTAAAAACCTCCTTGGAGTTTGAAACCATAGTGTAAGACTCATAAAAGCTTAGGTGGAATAGTGCTAGTGTAGAAGGAGAGAAGGGGAAAGAAAAGAAGGGAGAAGAGGAAAGAAGGAGTTTAGATCATCAAAAATTGTAACATTTTCTAAATAAGCGGTGAGCTCGGAAAAAATTCAAAACAAAACCAAAGACTACCATGGAGCGTGAGGATGTATACGTGGACGTGGACGAAGTTATTTCCAAAATCGGTAGTGAAGAGGTGAGTTTTTGATTTAATCTTTGGTGGTTCTCCCTAATTAGCATTTATTTTTCCTAATCAGCCTTTAGAGCGTGATTAGCATCCAAGATTAGTGCAAATTAGAAGTTTAGATTCAAAAAGTTATAGATTAAGGATAGAGGTTTCCAAAAAACATCTTATAATTAAGATTCGACCGTAAATTGACCACGTTAGGCTAAGTTAAGCGGTAGGGGGTAGAACGGAGGAATTTTGATTAAAATTGATCAACAAGGAACAATGGACGAAAATTAGGACTAGATTAGAAGGAGAATTTAGACCTAAAATTAGGGATCAATTAACGGTTAAAAAACTAGAGTTAAATTAAGAAAGTTAAATTCAAAAGTCAAAATTTAGAATTAACTTTGGGAAGCACAAAGTTAGAGTTAACTTTGGGAAGTAAAAAGTAGAGTAGGAAGTAGAAGTCAAAAGTAGAATTTGAAATCAACTTAGGAAGTAGATTTTCGAGTTAGGAATAGCGTTAAAATTAGAATTCAAAACTCAGAGTAAATTGTGGAAGTAAGTTTAGAAGTTAAACCTTAGAGTTAAAAGTTGGAATTAAATTTAGGAGGATAACATTTAGAGTTAATCTAGGATTAAAATGATAGGATTAAATTTGGAAGTAGAAAGTCAAAAACCTAAAGTCAAAATTTAAGATTAAAATTAAAGGTTAAATTTTAGAGTCAATTGGGAAGTAAAAAATGAGAGTTAGTGGTTAACTTTTAGCATTAGTTTAGGAGTAAAAACTTAGAGTCAAAAGTCAAAATAAAGTCAAACGGTAGAGTTAAATTTAGAAGGGTAAATTTAAAATAAAATAAGGAAGTAAAAACTTGAAGTTAAAGTCAAAACATAGAGTTAACTTTAGAGGATAAATTTTAGAGTTAGTTTAGGAGTAAAAACTTGGGGTCAAAAGTCAAAACAAAGTCAAACGGTAGCGTTAAATTTTGAAGTTAAATTCTCTAATTAATTTGGGAAGTTAAAAACCTAGAGTACACTTAGAAGTTAAAAGTTAGAGTAAGAGTTGAAACTTTAGGGGTAGCTTTTAACAATAGAACTTCTAGGTAGAGTTTTAAAAACCCAAGATAGTCTTAGAGGTTCATGGAAGGAACATAGGGGTTCCCCTTTCCACGTAGTTAGGGACGTTAGAAATGACGCCAACTACCCAGTCTACCCTCGACATAGAATAGATAGTTAGGGAGTTAGAATTTCACCATCACCCTGAGCATTGCAGTTAACTTGTAAGTTACCACATGCACTTCTAGTTATTCGCTGCCATCCACAACATTTAGAAAATGTTAGCAAAAAAGATCCATTGCTTGGAAGGCACAGTGGACCG
The DNA here is from genome assembly GCA_951799445.1 of Pseudisothecium myosuroides. Lineage (NCBI taxonomy): Eukaryota > Viridiplantae > Streptophyta > Bryopsida > Hypnales > Lembophyllaceae > Pseudisothecium > Pseudisothecium myosuroides. The sequence continues at coordinate 10,844,151 of OX637291.1, read as the reverse complement.
CGCTTACAAACACCCCCATATATTAAAAAAGTGGATAAAGGCATAGAACCTGGTTGGTGTTTGCTTATTACCAAGGGTGGGTAATCCAGCGCCCACACGTAGTTGATGACTTTGAAGAAGGTCATGCTAGACACGCAGCAGTACCCAGAAAGTTTAGCTGCAGTTCAGGTTTTCCCAAGTGTCCATTTATTTCATAGTAATTATTTCATTTCTTTCTCCTTTGTTCAAATGTTTCTTTGTATGTTACTGAATGTTTGTGGGGTTCTTGTTGTGACTTTCTTGTGCAGAAGACCTTGATTTCTACTTTCCATGCCTTTGGATGACCATGCAGTTGTCCTTGTAAGGTACCTTTTACCTAACCTTCTATACTTAATTGAAATTTGAAGTCAATTCACAAACTAGATTACTTTTTTACAATTTCTACTTCTGTTTTATTATCACTCATACCTGGGATTCGTTTGGGACAATGGAGGACGAACTGTCTCACGTATTGAAGTATTTCCTAGGACTAAAACAGCTCTAGTGAGACGTGAAGATTAGGTGAAATGATTTGATTAAGTTTTCTCATTGTAGACAGTAATTGTCTTCAGTTTTATTGAATCCCTTTGCAGACCTTTGAAGAGTATCATAACTTATGGAATACATAGGTGAGTAATAATTATGTCTTCTACACTTAATAGTGAAATTGGGTTGCCTTGACAATTAGGTTGCCTTACCCAGAGAAGTTACCTTATGACTAAGGTAGAAGGCTCATAAACCGACCATCTAAGGGCTGGTCTGCCTTTTTCATGTATTTCCTTGGACGGGAATATATTTAGCTCATTTTTCAGACATAGAGAAGTTGATGAGGAATCTAACCCAAGTCGTTTCGTATTTTTCCGAGCATTTTTGAATTACTTATGAATTTTCAAACAAGTTGGGTCATAGGTCCCTATTTGTGACCCTAGGTCTTTCATAAATGGTTCACTTGCAATTCTAAATAAAAATGGGGAAAGCAAAGAGAGTGATTGGCTCTTGCAATTAATAAGTCTTTTTTCCTTGGTTCATTCAATGACTATAGTAGTCCATTTCAGAACCAACTCATGTCCATTTCACAGCCACTTATAGGGGCGGTTCTTAATGCCCGAACTATTTTCGAGCCTTCTACCTTAATGCTTCTCCAGATGGAGGCACATGCCAATCTCTAATCCCGAGCCACAAATCAAGTGCACCAACCCATGCTATACACATAGTTCTTACTTTACTGCATCCTTATAAAGTAATTATACACATTGATATAGTGTAGAATGTCAAGAAATTAGTGTGGGGCAACCTAATTTCACTATTTAGTGTAGATTATATTGTTTGTTACTGAAACTAAGGTGCGGGTCAGTTACAATTGATGTTCATGAATATGTGCTTTTTACAGCAGGATTTGACCTCAACAACGCATGCAACCCTTTGGAGGATGAGGCTTGGGATATGTTTATATCAGCAGCTAATCAAAAATTTCAAGGAGAAGAAAATGTTGCACACCCTCAAGTTACTCTTTCACAGGTTGGAGATTCTCTTGACCATTTGCATACATTTTTGGAACAACATGATAATGATCATGCTTCAAAATTGCTCTCAGCCTTGAAGAAGGAGATTGCTCTATTACCTGTCAAGAATCCTCAACAACAAGAGAACAGTGGGATACATTCACAATCGAAGGAGCCAACAATGCCTCTTACAACGCAAAGTTTTTGTGCTGATTTCAATACTTTTTTGTACTTTTAAAAGTGCCAATGTAGAGCAGAAATCTTAACTGTTTGTGAATTTTAAGACAGACTGTTACAACATAAGGAGTGGTTACAGACAGTGGTAATGGGGTAGCCTCCTTCATGGAGCTCTGTTGATGTGGTAAGGTAGCACAGCCCAATATCGTCATCTGCCTAATTCTGACACCTACATGGCCCTTCCATTTGTGTCAGTGATCAATCCATTATCACAATCTTAGTAATCCTTTGCCATGATGGCAATGCACTTGGGAAGCGGACACGTCAGCCCACGCTTTAAGAAGGATCAGTCCATGCTTCAACAAGGGTCTATTACTCTATTCATGCTTTAACATTTCATCTTTGAAAAATCACCGAAAATTCAATTCTTGTCAGAATCTCTTCATTCTTTTTGCAAATGACTTCTCTCAAACTTTTCTATCTCTGAAAATATGGGAGCTGACAAACATCTTCTCCAAAGTACCTAGATAGCAAATCTGTATGGTAATGGGCAGTTCTACCTTATTTAGTTTCTCCATGAAGGCTTATTTTCACAACAACTTGGAAAGTGCCAGTCAATCCAAGTGGCACCATTTATGCCTTCTAGAGGTTGCTCCCACCGTGAGTACAGGATTTGGGCAATAAACCTGTGTTGTCCAACTAGTTGTATTGACTGCCTTCAAGGCTTGGAGCATCTGGTTTCATGCTGCTAAATCTCTTTGACAGTGATGATAAATTTTTTGCGTTTTGAATGCCAGAAAATCCTCTTGTACTGGTTGCCACACCATGGATGAAGGTGGGCGTGCCAACGTTATCATGTGTGCATGTTATGACTAATATGAAGCAGGATATGAAGATATGAGAAAGTACCAAAGTGGTGATCACTTATATTTTGGTGAGGCAATGTATTTCTACATTCATCCATTCCCGTCTCCATTTGGAGAAAGAAAACAATTGTAAGTGATAATTTTATCTATGTTCTTTATAGAAGTCTTTTTAAATGGCAAAAAAAACTACATTGAACATCAACCTAGAAAAGCATGTTGAAGTTTGGATACATTTGGACCCATTGTGCCTCCAAAAAATGGTTGTATGAAAAAGCAAAGTCTAGATATCCTTGAAAAGCCAAGGATTTGAAGGTATTGGTTTTAGTTTTAATGGTAGCTTCTATTTGTGCAACAAAAATGCAATTTTTTGAATTGATTTTATTTCTCAGCTCCACTCTTACTCATTAGGAACGTAATGATCACTCCGTGTCATCAATAGAAAGTGTTGTGAAGTAGAGGTACAAATACACATACATGCTAGAAGGCAAATTGTATATGAAGTGCGTATCATAATCACACTCCATATTTGCATGATAGCAAATGTACTATGCAACTTATCATTCAATTGTCCCCCTAGCTGAGTTTAGCACCCTCACAAGTTGTAACTCATCAAGCAAAATAAAAACAAAGTTTTCTAAGCCCAGTTAGAGTCCACTAAACTCATTGTTCAAACCAATTGCAAATGATATATGATATACTACCATCTATTGCTGATGTCTAAAACCAATAAGATCATTGAGCAATGCACAAACATTTCAACAATATGCATTGCAATAAACAAAGTTTGTTGCAAAGTGCACCTTTAAAATTTTAACAAATTCACTACAAGAAAAAGGGGCCCTAATTAACAGAAGATCAATGCATTTATATTGATTATGACAAAAAATATTTGGGCTCAATTGATTTGGCAGTCTTCTAAACATCAATTAACATAATATCGTTGATTTGACCAAAAAAAAATTTGCTCTATTGCTTCGGCAATCCTCTAAACATCATTTTCATTTTACTACATATCATAGTAGTGGGGCAAGGTCGGTGGAAAATAATTATTTAAAAGTAAGCCAAATAATTAAATAAAATGAATAAGAAAAATTGTCAAATTCAGAAGAAATAAAACAACCAAGATGTTGTAAAAAATGAAAATGTTCAATGTTAGCAAGAAAGTCCAAAATAGAGTCCAATGACTATTTACCATCAAATAATTTTTAAATGGAATGGTGAAGGACTTACTTCATTGACATGTAGTGAGTATGTAGGGAAGAGAGATCGTTTTTATAATAAAACCCATTGTCTGTTGTGAGTGTTTTTAACTCCACCCTTGAGTCAGAAAGTTACACACGGGTCCTAGCGGCTGTTTTATTGGAGATTCACTCCTAATTGGGTGTTCCTAAATAAGTGTTTGCCTTCCAAGCAATGGACACTTTTTGTGACTGATAATCCTGTAAAAATCCACTTATTCTAAGAAAAAACTATTGATTAACTAGTTAAAAAGGTTATGGTTAAGTAAAATGGGAAAAAGAAGAAAAATCTAATCTAACTAAAATTGTATCTAAGTAGCCTTTTAGAATATAATTTTCCCTTCCCAAAATGGGAAAGAAAACTAGATTCCAAGATTCCTATCAAAAGTTACCACAGGTAAAGTTTGGCCCCTTACTTGTGCTAACTTCCATCCACTAATCTAAAATAGCAAATCAACTCAAAATAATTTTAAATTTTAAGGTTAAGGTATTGGTTCTCTTAAGTTTAATCGTAATGTTGACCTAATTGGATGTTTTTCATCCAAAATTGGTCTCAAACTTCATCCAACCTTTTATCCTTCAAAAATAAAGTATTTTCAAAAGTAAAAAGGGATTTTGGAATCTTTATAGATTCCTTGTTTGATTCCTACTTAAAAAGATTCCTTAAAGATTTCTTTGGATGAAAATCTTAAATTATCATCCAATTGTGTGGTTATGGTTAATTATTAATAATTTTTGTTATGGGGTTAAATTCTAAGTATGATTTGATTTTATAACCTCTAAATTACTTATTAGGTTCTAAATCTAACTTAAACTCCAAAATTCTAATCTAAAAACTAACTTCTAATAGCAAAGATTCTAACTTCAATTTGAAAATAAAAACAAAGCAAAAGCAAAGGGTAAAATTAACATACCTTTGGGTCTATAGTCCCGTCATCGCAGATCACTAGCATAATGGTATCAAGGTAGCCGTCGTCCTCCATCATGTGTGCTTCTCCTGCTGGATGAGAGTTTGGTGTCAAAATGTGTGGAAATTTCTTCCCTACATCCTCTCTGACTAATTTCCTACAATTAAAAGGATTAGTGTAAGTTTTAACTTAAATCCTTTGAGTTTAGGAATTTACGTTAAATTTTAATGGGTTTTAGTTGATTTTAAAGTAATTCTTTGAGTTAAAATAAACTTCGAGGCCCTTATTTCCAACCACCTTGAATATTTGTTTTAATTAAGAATTAGTTTAAAAGATTAATATCTTCCAAATTAATAATATTCCAATGAATAGTCAATTTTATTTGTTATTCATTAGTTTATTTTTTGCTTGGATTAATCTATTGTTTTTGTTGACTTTTTGTCTTTTCCTATTTGGCTTATTAGGCCAATAAAACAAAATTCAAGTCAACAAGACCAACTAATTCCTTCCAAAAATACTAATTGATAGAAAAAACCAAATTCTTCAATAGTAAAAGGAATAAAACCGAAGAACTATTCCAAATGAATAGTAGATGAATAGTAAAGAAAGAATAAAAATAAAAAACAATTTATCTTGAATGAATAGTAGATGAATAGTAACAGAATAAAAACCAAAACAAATCTAAAATGAATAGTAAAAGCACAACAAAACAAAACAAAATGAATAGAAAAATAATAAAAAACCGCGCCAAATCCAAAATGAATAGTGAAAAACAAAACAACAAGCACACGTGAATAGTTAGATTCTCTAGAAAAAATTAGTTGTTTAATCTAATTCATTCCCAAGCCGCCACTTCGTCTTCTTTAAGTGTTTTCCGCTTTAAGTTTGTTTGTCATTTGGAAAAGCTATGGAGTTTGAGAGTTGTGGATGTGCGTATTGTGAGTGAGGTTGAAATTTAAGTTGTGTCAAACCAAAGTTTTAGAGGAAATAATCAAAAGTGGGTTGGTGTGGCGAGCAACGGCCTAACCTTTTGATTTTTGATTTTTGTCAATGAGGTTTCTCAAAGTTTGTGTGAGTTTCCCCAAAGCAAATTAGATTTTCCAAAGTCTCTGGACTCCCTGGATTCCCTAGGCACTCCCCTTGCGACCTCCTGGACTTCCCTTGTGACCCCCAAGACCTCCCCAGCGACCTCCTGGACTTCCCCCAACGACCCCATACTCCCCTTGCAACCACCCGGACCTCCCCAGGGCCCCCGACTAGTGACACGTGGCGGCACTCAGGCTGCCCTCTCCTTGAGCCCCCTCTGGTCCTTCAATTGAGCACTCTGGTTTCTTTGGTTCTGGTTCTGGTTTTTCTGGTTCTAGTTTTGGTTCTTACGAAACTAAACTAGTTCTAATGAAACTGAACTTATTGAAATTAACTAAATTTCACTAGCTAATTAGAGGTTTTTGGGACAACAAAACAAAGCAAAACTAAACTAAATGTTAAACTAACAACTAAAGGTTTTGGAGAATGTTCTAAAAGAGAGCAACTAAACTAAATGAAAGGTATTTTTAGGATTTTTGGGGATAACAAGATAAAGCAAGACTAAACTAAATGTTAAACTAACAACTAAAGGTTTTGGAGAATTTCTAATTAGAACAACTAAACTAAATGGAAGGTTTCTTAAGATTTTTGGGGATAACAAGACAAAGCAAAACTAAACTACATGTGTTTTTGAGGTTTTTGGGATAACAAGTCAAACAAAACTAAAATAAAGGCTAAACTAACAACTAAAAGTTTGGAGAATTTGGCAATGAAAGCAAAACAAACAAAGTGATCAAACTCTGGCGGAAGAAAGGGAACCACTGGGCATGAGTTCTTGGCTTAAGTAGCCAATATGCCGAGGGTTTTTTTCCAATTATTCCTTCAAGTGTTCGAGGTAAATTATCTTATGGTCAAAGCTTCGCCGTGCGGGAGCAACCCCAGGCTAAACTTGTTCATTATAGTTCCAAGTGACTTGTAGGAATGTCTTAATTTTTAAAGGAGGTTCACATGAAAGTGTTTAAACCGAACATTAAGGACTAAAATAATTCCCAAGGTATCAGATGTTTTTAATTCCTAATTGAGGTACACATGACAGTGTTTAAACCAAAAATTAGGGATCAAATCAAACCAAACTTTGTTATACAACGAAGTTTGATCAATGGTTTGAGTGTTAGAATCTTTTGGTAAAGACTAGCTTCACCACTTTAAGAATTCTAGCTCAATAGCTGTTGCAAAACACGAAATTAGTACGTAACCAAGGTATGCAAGTTTTGGGGGATGAACCTCCCAAAAGTGTGGTTTAGTGTGGTTGTAAAGGTTGAAAGGAAACCCCGAGTCCTTAAACCAAATCCTCCACTATAAGAAAGCAAAGAAAACGATAATGAGCAAAGATGACCAAAATTTGGCCTAGCTAGTTGCTTTCGACAAAGTCGGTAAGCAAATTGAACAAAAAAAAAGAGTGTTTGTACTCCAACAGAGTGTCGGTAGGCAGACAATGAAACAAAAAGGGGTATGAGAAACTTCGGAGGGGGGCCTTATATACTCGCTAGAAGGCCCCGCCACCTTAGTTTACCATGAGATATTTGGTCTTCTTACTCAAAAACTAACCTAAACTAAATTCTAAACTACCCTAAGATATTTCTTAAATAATCTTTGTTTAATCCTTAGAATTTTCTAGAACAAGCCTTAATTAGAAAGGAAATCTTGTCCAAATAAAAACTAAGATTTTTCCCAAAGATATTTAGGAATTTAACTATTTTCACTTTGAGATATTTTGCAAACAACCCTAGGATATTTCCAAATATTCTTAATTTAATCTAAATTGGCTTTTAAAGGAAAGATTTGAAATCTTAACTAAATCCAATCTTCGACTTTCACCAAGATATTTTGTGAAATAACTTTGAATTACCGCTAATTACTCTAAAAAAGTCAAACTTACGGCTGAACTCTTCCTATCTTCTTGAGAACAACTCCAAATTGAAATTCAATTGCGCCATCGCGTTCAGAAGACCCTAATTAGTCTATAAGACCCCCTACTCCCAACTTTCAGGCTGTAAATACTCGTAAAAACCACTAACGGTAATTTCAAAGAAAAGTCAAAATTCCAACTAATGGAATTTGAATTTCCCGAGAAAATTGACTGGCTAGGGCTGTCTGGAAGGTTCTTGAGAGTAAGAAAACATTCCTTGTTTGCGACATTCAGACACCGCCAGCTCCTGGTTCGTAGGTTAACCCGCCGCCATGTTGTAAATTCTTGTTAAATTCGATGTCATTGTCGATCTTGGTACTTCTGACTATCGGAAAGCCCTCAAACTTGACTGGTCGCTTATTTTATATATAAAACTCTAATCTAATTTTTAGTGAGATTTTACCGCACTCTGGGTAATTTCTATGAAATTACTATCAGTTTCAAAGGCGGTTGACTTCCCATGGAGTCATCGTGGAGTTTTGTAAAATCCTGAAACTTTTGGGCAATCTTCTAGGAAGTGTCTAAAAGCTAAGGGCAAAACCAAACCTCCAATAAGGTTGCTAAATTTAGCAATTCTTTAATAATTTCCGTCTGAGGAGGAAATTAATCTGGTACCGGGGTTTGTCGTGGATGATTAGCTCCGCTATTGACCTCTTGGCATGCTTTTATCCTAAAAGCACCTTTCTGTAAGCTCCAATCACCTCGCCCTTCTTCTACTTTGCATTCTGGTTTGTATTCTTCAACATTTGCAGGTCTTCACAAAACTAGTCCAAATTCCACATGAATTGGATCTAGACACTTTTGAATCTGAACATAGACTCTTATGATTCAGCCAGGCTATCACATGTGCTCACATGTAGAGTTTTACATGGACAGGACACTAGAACTGGCTAATTCTCACATCCTCACATCTTTCTAAACGTAAATATGGACTCTAAGACACTAAATTAAGACCTAAACATAATAAAGCAAAGTATTTTGTGCTTTCCATGATTTTAGGACAATCCCTCACTAATCTGGTAGGGACTTCTAGCAAATTCTTCTCAACTACTAATTCATACTATTTTGCATGAATTTATATTAAAAATTAACAATAAATCGCGAAAAATAAACCCAGAGCTCCAAGTGCTATCTTGAGGGCTCACATCTGTCATGAATCCTCAAAAGATTAACGACGCTAAATTGTGAGCCTAAAAGCGTGAGCTTGAGAGCAGTGAGCGTACGTTTTGTGAGCCCAGAGCGTTGACCAAAAAAAACTTGAAATTTTAGAAGTCAACAAAGTAAATAGAGGAAAAATTCCAAAATTTTATTATTAAGCCCTATGACCGTGGACCTATGACCGTGGGAACTTGTTAGCTCGCCGGCTGCACTTGGCTTGGTCCTCTAGAGGGCGACAATTTTAACCCACTTTGAGCCTCAAAAGGGATCTTTTAGTATTGAAAGGGATTTCTTGGGATGACAAAGTTGCGGAAAAAAAATTTGAAAAAAATTAATTTTTTTTTTTTTTTTAAAGTTCCAAACCCCAAACCTGGGAAAGAGTCTCTCGCTACCGAGAGGGGTTTCTTGGGGTTTCAAAGTTGTGAAAAAAAAAATTTGAAAAAAAAAAAAAAAAAAAAATATATATATATATATATATATATTTTTTTTTTTTTCGAATTTTTTTTTCGCAACTTTGTGACTCCGAAAGGGGTCTCTCGGTACCGAGAGGGGTTTCTCGGGGTCACAAAGTTGCGAAATTTATTTTTGAAAAAAAACAAAAATAAAAATAAATAAATAAATATATATATATATATATATATATATATATATATATATATATATATATATATATATATATATATATATATTTTTTTTTTTTTTTTTTTTTTTCTTCTTTGAAAGTCCCAAACTCCAAACCCCGAGAGGGGGCTCTTGCTACCGAGAGGGGTTTCTTAAAGTTACAAAGTCGCGGAAAAAAATGGAAAAAATAAAAAAAATCTTTTTTTTTGCAGAGTTCCAAACCCCTAACTCCAGAAGGGGTCTCTCGGTACCGAGAGGCGTTTCTCAAGGTCACAAAGTTGTGATTTTTTTTGAAAAACTAGAAAACTAAAAACTAAATAAACAAATTCAGAGTCTCAAATTCCAAACTCCAAAAGGTCTCTCGATAACAAGAGAGGTTCTCAAGGTGATGAAGTTGCAAATTTTAAAAATTTTAAATAAATTTAAAAAATTTTAAATAAATTTTAAAAAATAAATTTTAAATTTTAAATAAATAGTTTTGAGAGTCCCAATTTCCAAACCCCTCAAGGGGCTTTTGGAGGGTGATGATATCTCAACAGAAAAAAAAATTGAAAAAAAAAATTAATTTTTTTTTTGAAGTTCCAACCTCCATAACTCTTAAGGGTCTTCTTCGTGTTGAGAGGGGTCTCTGATTCTCTAAGGGTGATAGAGTCACCACTGAGAATTTTTTAAAATAGGATATATAGATAAGGTGTTCGAAAAACATTTGGAGTGTCTCAACTCTATTTTAAGCCATTTGACATATATTTTTAAGTTCACTAGTTGTAAAGATCCTCAATTCTTAAACCACGGTCATAGGTCTACACCTTAAAAATCACAAAAAATCGTGCCAAAAATTGAAGGCTCACAGGCTCTTGGGCTCTTGGGCTCACGCTCCAAAGCTCACAAAATAGCACTCCCGCTCAAAAGATATGTATCTCAAAGTTTAGGACCAACAAATTGTTAGCAATTATCATTTAGTTACTATTATTTCATGGGTACGTACGTTAATTTGCAAGTTATTGTTATTGCATCATTATGATGCACACGATTACTGCAAAGAATTGGCACTACTTTGTTATCAGTATTAATTATGTGACTTCCATATGTTAACCCCTAAAGGACCATAAGGCCACCACGTGGATTTTGCAACTACATTTGTAGAAAATTTGATATGCTAACCTCACTAACAGTTCATGAACAACAAAAAGACCCTAGATGGTTTTTTCTACTGAATCTGTTGGTGCAATCCAATCGAAAAATGATCAAGTGTGCAATTTTGGGTGAGTTTTTTGAGATTGGAGAAGACACTCTAGGCCATCACTTCACATCTTCATAACTTTTTTCTACATCTCAAAATTATTTGAAAAAAAATACACATCAATATCATGATTATATGTACCTGTGGAAAAAAAATTAGAATTTTGTAGCACTTTTGAGCATTCCAATTTCAACATTCCCATTTCAGCGTATATATAAAATACTGCCTAACCAAACATCTTTCATCAATCTTGTCAACGGTGGCATTTTTGCAAAAATTGTGTGATTTCATCAATTTTTTTTCCATAGAGAAGCTACATAAGTCTTCTTTCATTTCAACCATGGCAATCATCAAAATTATTCTACAATAATGAAGAATAATGCTTGTTACAAGAGCTAGTCAAGAAAACAAGAGCTATGCTCAAACACCCCCGGCCCTTTAGGGGTTAATCACAAGTGCTCAAAAGATACAAATTATGCACAAAAATTTAAATTCTTTATTGTGCATTTTTTGTGCGTTGAAGTACACAAAAATCCATGACAATAATGTCATTGCTGTCATTACTGCAATAATACTTATTAAATGGTATCAATGTTTAATTGTTGATCACCATTCTAATTAATAGTAATTTTTTTCTTAACCCCTAAAGTTCCTTGACTATGTTCTCACCAAAAATGCTCAAAAACTGCCATTTCTAGTACAAGTACCAAATTTTTGAAAAATATCATTTTTGGACACATGTAATTGTAGGATCTTGTAGTAATTTGGTTTGAGAATATGTGGAAAAAATTTCAGAAATTTCCTTTGTGTAGATTGCAAGATATTAGCATTTGAAGTGGCAAAAGTCCTTTTTTTGGCCCTGCAAAAAACCAGGCAGCTGCACTTCGCAAGGTCAGGTTATTATGAAAAAGTTTCCAAAATGGTTGTGCTTCTTTGGATTCATTCTTCAGGGCAAATTGGCTACATGCTTGAAAATTTTCAGATCATTTGGAATTGTACAACATATAGGAAAAAAATAGTAAATAGAAAGAAGTAGAGAATGGTTCAAAATACTAAATTTTTAAGAAGTTAATTATGGAATTGAAAAATACCAATCCCAATAGTTGCAATGTTGTAATAAACAATCTACATCCTACAATTTTATTTTTTTTGAAAAATATTGAACATTGAGTGAAATAAACAACTTCAAAGTTTATTTTAGAGTAGACACTCCATAACTGCCTGCAAACTAAAAATCCTCATAACGTTTGACTCATTGATCAAAATGGAATGATTCAATGGTTTCCACATATATATAAATCTAATAAACCAATTTCAAATTTTTATTTTTGAAAAAAGTGATTTTTTCTGATCTACCCGGACTGCCCGAGTTGAGAAACAAACTACATATCATGCAATAACTTTTGACTCCTATTTCCAAATGCCATGAAATTTTGTGCATACGAAAGATATTCCTCGTCCCCATCTTCTACAAAAATTTCAGCCCAAAATATGCAAATCTCCGGTCACACGTACCTGCCCAAAATTTCTATGTTGCCAAAAAACACATGTTGGTCCTTTAGGGGTTAACTAAATTTCTTGCACTTTGTTTGTCAACACTTGATTAGTATACATTCTAATTTATTCTAGTTTAAATTTTAGTAATTGCACCAAATGATTGAACTAAGTCCATCATTATTGTAGGCCATCAAATTTAAGCTTGAACTAAATCCATCAGTAGGCCATCAAGAAACTTGATAGCGTAGTAAAGGAATCTCTTCATTGGTAGTTAGTAAGAATTGAGGTGGAGAGGTCCTCTTTATACTACAATCCACTTTATGAATACTCAAAAGATATGGGATAACTTGAAGATGAGAGCTTGATTTCTCATAGTCAACTTGTTTTGAAAATGTATAAATTGTGTACAAAGTAGAAATTCAAACCTCAGTTTGACATAATACAGTACCTTTTTTTAAACTTTGAACTAAAAAAATTTGGTAAATGAATCTAGCTTTCATCTCCAAAAATCGATTTGAGATTTAGAGCCTCCAATCAAAAGTTATGGACAAAATTCAAAGGCAATGTTTGAAAATGTCAAAAAAATGTTCCTCCCAACTCGTCTTTGAACTTTGTCCATAACTTTTGATTGGAGGGTGAATGCAAGAAACACCTGTACTATTTTGCATCACACCTTGCGTTCTGATTCGTTTTTTGGCTGTAACTTTTGCGTTCTGGCTCCAAATGACTCAAGATTTATATGCAAGGTACTCATGACTATTATACACCTTGTCTAATTTTTTTTGTAATTTTCACAAATATTTTACTATCCAAATACAGCCCCCGATTTTATGTCACACTTGCCAATTTGGAGGTTTTTATTACTATTTAGTACCCTAAAAAATGAATTTCAAGCTGAAATTTGGAAAGCATAGTCTTCTAGTAGACTTGTAGCTATTGTCCAAAGGAATTCTAAAAATAATTAATTTTGTATTGTGTGGAAGTCCACAAAGTGAGCTTCTTTTTGCTTGCATTTTAAAATACATAAAACATTATTTTTTTTTTTTTGGATGAATGACCATCTCTATAAAGTTTTTACAAACGGCCAATTTTCATTTTATGTAGTTACTTTTTTTTTCCTATTTTAAACTAATTTAAACATCAAAGTATCCATTTGCTTGAGATTTGGAAGTTTTCTAGTTCTCTAGCTTAGAAAAAGTTTCTATGCATTTCCTATAATGGTTACCTTCATCTTAAAGGTGTATACATTAGCCATATTTTTTTTGTTTTTTAAAAATTATTTTTCTAATTTTATAGTACCCCAAAAGAAAAATCATGTGTACTATAAAAATGCAACCAAATTGGTAGGTGTTTCTTGCATTCACTCTAAACGGATTTTTGGAGATGAAAGATATCTTAACCCCTCACCACCCAAGGGGCTCAAAAGTGTCCACATAGTTTCAAGTCCAATTCAAAGTATTGTAACTTTGGCATCCAATGTCCAAATTCAATAAAACTTGTTGAGAAATTTGCGCCTTCTCTTCTAGTTTGTGTGGTAAAATTTTCAGATTAGTCCAAGAGGTAATGATTTTTTGGAAGCCAATCGAAGTTCACAGGTTCAATTTGATTCACCAAAGTGCAATTCATGGCTGCAACTTTGGAAGCTTGTATCTCCTTCATCTGTTGTTTGATTTCAATAAAATTTGTTGGGTTATATTTCCCTTGAAGTCTAGTTATTGTGGTAAAATTTTCACATCAATCCAAGTTGTTTTGAATGTTTGGGAGCAATTCAAAATTCAAAATCCCGGCATTCTTGGACTATAGTGAAATTCGGCGGCTTGTATCTTCTTCATACAGTGTCTGTTTCCAATAATTTTTTTGAGAAAGTTGCGCATACTAGTCTAGTTTGTGTGGCTAAAATTTCATATCAATCCAAGAAGTTATGAATGACTGAGAAGCATTTTAGTAGAAGGAGGTTCAACCTCGTTTGTGTTTTCTGCAACTTTTCTTGCCTATTTTTGACATTTGCAAGCTATTTTGCAAGCACATTGAGTCAATTGAATGATATTTTTTTTCATCAATGTGTTTGTATGCTGGTTTTGAATCACTTTATAGTTTAAAGTTTTTTCATTTGATTAGGTTTAGAAATCAAATTTTGCCTCTAAATGTGTTTTTAGGAAAATTTCAGCATCCTTTTCCAACACTAAAACATTATAATCTCGCAATCTATCCGGTCAAATGACTTCAAATTTGATACACATCATTTACAACATGTACACTACAAGATTGTACGGTTAAGATCTCTATAGCTTAGTGACATTTAGATCTATATCACTTCAAAAGCAGTGATGTTTTTGAACCCAAAACGGCCTTGGGCGGTGAGGGGTTAATTTACCAACTTTTCTTAATTAAAAATTAAAAAAATAAATTATTCTACTATGCCTAAATGACGTCTAAATTTCTACTTTGAACACAATTCCAGCTTTTCAATTGACTTAGTATTGAAATTGTGAAAAATAAAAAAAATGCAATATTAGTATAATAATTATGCATGGACATGATGTTGTCTAATTATTGTACTAACTTTATATGTCTTAGAAAAGCACTAATGCTACACAAAGTTAGTTGCCCATCACTAAACCATTAAATTCATACATATTTTGTCATGCATAGTTATTGTGCAACTTTAGCACTTCAAACTCAAATATGAACGACATGCCTCAATTGCATGGTATTAATGAATGTCATTATTGTGTTGTAACAAAGTTTCCAAATGAATGAATGTAACACAAAAGCAGTGCTCAACAATACTCTTGCAATTACTGTTGACAATCATGACAGAGGAACTTTATGATGTGGGACAATTTGAAGATGAGAGCTTCACCGCTCATTATCAAAATGTAGGAATTGTGGTTAAAAAGTTGAATTTCAGACCTCATTTTGGCATAGTAAAATAACTTTTTTCAAAAAACTTTGAACTAAATTTTTTTTTAAATAAAGACAAAACTCATCTCCAAAAATCTGTTTGAGATTTTAAGGCTCTAATAAAAAGTTATGGACAAATTTCAAAGAGGATGTTTGAAAATTGTCAAAAAAAAATTCCCTTCCAACCCCTCTCTAAAATTTGACTTTAACTTTTGATTGAAGTCTTGAAGTCTCAAATGGATTTTTGGAATTGAAAGTTAGTTTGATTTTACACATTAACTTAGTTCATATTTTTTTGGAAAAAATTATTCTACAATGCCTAAATGAGGTTTGAAATTCTACTTTTTAACCACAATTCCTACTTTTGGCTTAATTTTGGGTGACACTTACTAACTGACTGGTAGAGCTCTTACTAACCCTAATTCACAAATCCCATATGGGTTGTCTTACTTCCTACTGTCTCACTAGTATAAAGAGTTTGTCTTCTCACCTCTTCATACACCAAGGTAAGTAGTATTCAAAGTTCAATTATTGAATATGGTTGAATACTTTGAATATAGTGTTGAATTTTTTTAAATAATATTTTAATTAAGTATTAAATATGAATTTAATTATTAATTAATTAACTTTAAATTTGTTGTTTGTTATTTTTCATTAATGTGTCGGCTAGTTGGCTATTGATGTGGTAGTCTACCCTGCGTGGTGGATTTGTTGATGTGGCAGCCTTGCTTGTGTGGCAGATTTTGCTTACGTGGCACCCTATGTGGCGGATTTTTAAATACTAGTTTTTAAGAAAAAAATTGACCAAATCTGGAAACAAAATCAATATAAAAGTGTTGATTATTGTTTGAACCAAAATGTCCTAATCAACTATCTAAATCAACATATACTTTTTGATTTTCCTGTTGAATAGGACACTGAGTTTTCTAATAGCGATTTAATATGACATAATACTATAAAGTGCACTTTCAATTTCTACAATTTAAAACTATTCATAGAATCCCATTTCTCCATTAGCAACAATATTTCATAAAATGGTATTAAATTTTTTTCTTAAAACATTTGGAAGATCCAAAAGGTTAATACTTAATAGGAACTTCCCATATACTATCTATAAGGACCCTTTCCTATCAAAAGACCACCTAACATTGTCTGCATGGCTCCTCACTTGATCACCTTCTTTATTGTGGTTTCACACAATAAATTCTAATTAACTTAATTTGAATATACTACATGAAGGGGAGTCTTTGTAGAGGGAGCTTGAGTTCAACTAGTTTGGTGATCAAACTCGACATGACAAAATATCAGAGGTTCAACACACTTGCTGAACTATCTTCTCAACTTAGGAGAAAAAGTACAAAAGTTTAGCAAGTTTGCTAAATTCCTACCCATATATTGTGACTCCCCCTCTTGAGGTCAATTTTGTGCATACTGTAGTCAATCTAATATTAATAATGGCACATGGTATCCTTCCAATGGTTGAAAGTATTATTAAGTCTTACTTTGAATAGTAATTACATTATCACCTTAGTGTCCAAATTAAATAAACAAAATATAACATAACATATGGTACAAGAGTTTAAATGTATTCATAATAAACAATTTAGTATTTAGGAGGTTCTACTATTTGAATTTACATTGTTGACTACAATTAGATTTCCATACTTTGTAAGTAAAGATTTTAAATACTATATGTGAAAATTTTAGAATGCTAGAGCAATGTATTGGCTATCTTTATTGTAGTGAAATGTTAATTGCATTCAAATTTACTGTGAAACTATTAAATTCATTGGATATTATCTTAGGGAGGAAATTAATTTGAAACTCCCTTGCCAAATATTAACTCCTATAGGATTAAGTGACCATTCAAGAGATCTTAGGTAGGATCACACAAAGCCAAATTTAAACACGTATTTATGAAAATTTGACACAATATGGGGATATTGACCCCTTTAGCGGGAATTAAAAAGAATTTCAATTGCATGCCCAGATTTAAAGTTATGATGACTGAAAAAACCTAGGCAGTTTAGGCTATTTGGCAACGATGCTAGCATGCGAGCTTGTGAGCGTAGAGCGTAGAGCTTGAAAAAGTTGAATTTTAAGAATTTTTTTCAATTTTTTTTTTTGAAACTTTATCTTAAAAGAGAGAGAAATTTATTATTTATAATAAGTTTAAGGACTCTTGACTATTAACCCTATGACCGTGGATTTTAGTTTATAAAACTATTATACTTTGAAAATTGTCATTTCCTATTAAAGAACCCCTTGTTATTTCTAGGCATAATTTCAGGCTTTGCTCACCCTCTACAATTTTACTCTTTACACAATAACAGATTGTTTAAAAAAAACAATACAATCAATTCAGCAACTAATACTCACAAAATTAAAACAAAGCTAGGTATTATCTAGTCTCCATTTCAATTGCTCTACATCAGCTCTGAAGACTTAGTTCAATATAGAGAACGCACCTACTTGCATGACTTGGGGCCTTACGAGATTTGAATCTGAGCCATCAGCTTCTAGTCTCTTGGACTTCTCGCAAATATACTCCAATCTAAAGGAATGATCATTCATTTGAAATTATTGTTTACAAAATGCGGAAGAGGACTTCCCAAAAAGTAAATGAAAACATGTAAGATAAATGGGAAAAGGAAATATAATTAAAGAAAAACATTTCAAAAGTGATGGGAAAAAAAGGAAACTAAAAGGAAAAAAATGAGAAACAAAATTGAAAGGTAAGGGAAAATAAAAAAGGATAACAAAAAGAAAAAGGTATGGAAAAAAATGGGAAAGGGAACACAAAACAAATCATCATGATGTCTCAAATTTCAAAATGATCCATTCATAATTGACTTCATTTAAGTACCTATCTAAATTCCATTTTGTCATTGTGCGGATGTTTGGTCCTTTGTCGTTTTAAATATGGGATGGACATAATTGTATACATGGTGAAAAAGCTCGGAGGAAACTAATTAATTTTTGTCAAAGTTTAAAGTGAATTATTCCTAATCAATGAATCACCTCTTATAAGTTGGTAGATTTTTTGCGCATCAAGCTAAAACAGGTATTGAAATGACTATTTTCCTCTTTACTCACTTGAAGTTGAAGAGGAAGTAGAATTTGTACTATATATAGGATGACAAAGAGGGAGACACAAGATAGAACTATGTTATTTACTACTTCAAAAAAAAAAATGGTGTTTTTAAAATTCAATTAGATGATATATATCATCAAATTTTTTACCCAATTTTTTGGCCCATTACACCGTGATTGACTCAACATATTTAGAAGAAAAATAAATCGAAATTATTTAATTTTGGCCTTACAAAATTTATCAAATTTTTGAATGAATATATGAACATGAAGAAGTGATTGCACAAACATTCCTATTTTAATCCTTACAACGCACAAAATCTAAAAATAAAGTGAATTCTTGGATGCACACTAAATTTACATACCATATACTACTATACTACTAATAATATTTGTAGTACCTACACTAATTGATTTGAAAATGTTATAAATTGTTATCCTTGATGAATATTTTTACCAACTACATTTATGGAGATCCTCTTCTTTGATAGTATTGAGATCTATAAAAAAATAATTGATAAAAAATATTTATTAAGTAAAAAAACTTATAACATATTTAGATCAATTACTATAGGTAACACTAAATATTATTATTAGTGTACCAAGTGCACTTTCACTTTCTACAATTTGAATCTTTCTATAGACTTCCAAGTTTTTGTAAACAATAAAATATTATAGTGAAAAAATCATATTTTTCAAAAAAATAATAGGACTAATGTTAGACCTTGTAACCATGATACAGCTATTCCTCATTTTTAAAATTTTGGATTGACCATTATAAATGAACAAAATTTGAACTTCATATTATATGAAAACATGAAGTCATATATTACTAATTTTTAATTCCTGAAAAAAATTGCAATCATTAATATGAACAACATTAAAAGAGTTTTGAAGTTCACCAATGATTATTTGCATTCTTTATATTTAATGTTTTTTAGTGTATCCATCAGCTTCTATTTATACAATGATTTGAAATTTTTGATTGTATATATTATATTTACTCACAATTCAACTAAGATAGAAGCACCTAAATGTAACATTCTTTGGGTTCCAACACCTAAAAAATGGCCTTGAATGACACTTCCATGACTCAAAACCACCACAATTTTTTAAAAACAACTAATGACAGGTGAGGAGTTTTTCAAGCAACCAATGAAAATTGAGACATTTCAAGCTCTAAGGATGTCCATTCAAGGTGAATTTAGTGTTACATATAAGCTATCTTATGTTTTTTCAACTTTGAAAAATTATAAAATATTACTAAAGCATTGAAAAATTACAAGACCACCGAGGTTGTGTCTCTGTCTTGAATTCACTAACAATCTCATCAATTATTTTGGCCATGTTCAACCTTTTTGAAGTAGTAGGATTAGAAAAAGTATCTCTTTCAAGTGTTGTTAAAGAGGGTACCTCCATAATCGCGTTGTGCCTTAAACCACAGCCTAAAATTAATCCTAAAATGGTGTAAATATATTTTGAAAACTGCACCTCCATGTCTCCGTGGTTCTTTAAAGAAGCATTAGCCATTTTAGGACAGATGATTGGCTTCTAAATTTAGAGAACATGAGGATTTAATAACACTTAAAGGCTTGTCAAAGATCAAAGATTGGCCAAAATATGCGTGCATTATTAAATCCTCATGTTATTTCAAGCATGTGTCAGAGATCAAAAGATCATGATTGTTATTATATCCTCATGTTATTTCATATGACTCATAGAACACGAGGATATAAAATCATAGGTTTACAAACTTGCATATTTTTTTAATAAATATGAATAACACAATTGCACCTCCATGTCTTTTACTTTTAACACCTTGGGAGGGGGAGCTTTTGAATGTGACCAATCTTTTTCAATGCCTATGAGTAATTCCAAGCACTCTACTTTCAAAACTTTGCACCCCTACTGTGGTCTCATTTTTGTCAGAACCAAAACAACCGAACCAACCAATTATTGGCTGATATTTCCAAGATTTTCTTTACAAAAATGCATGGCAATTGCAAAATAGGATTCAAAAATCTCGTTTACTCTGTATTGAGGTATAAATTTCCAAGAAGAGCATCAAGATGACCGCTGTAATGATTTACTATGATCACACACGGAAACTTGATAACATATCCTTTCACAAAGTTGTAATTGTAATTCTATCCATGCAACTTGCAATTGCAAAATCTCTTTCAAGGTTAGGAACTTTGGACGATTGTTAACTACATCCGTGAAGCAGAAGCAAGAGAAGCTTCAATTGCTCCTTATAAATACAATTCTATGTGAAACGTTTCTTGAAGAGCTGGTTGCGAGGTTTGTTTGGGTCCCTAGGTTTGGGTTTGCCACCTCTTCCACGGCCACCCGTGCTGCACATTAGTAAGGAACTGTTAGACCTGAGCTCCCCCTTCACAAAACTCTCCTTTCTTTCTACTCACAGTGCCAGATCATGGGTTTACACAACATTCAGATGTGATATTTAAAAAAAGATGTTGATTACTTATCACACCTGTACGAAAGATTGCATAATCTGGATACCATATGCAAAAGTTATGAAGATTCGTAATATTTTCTGATATAAACTGACACAAGTTTGATGTTCACGTAGTATACAATCTCAAAATATCTATAAGGTAGCAGCACCCATAACCGTCAAAATAAGGGTTTTGAACATGATTATTATTAATAAAGATTCTGGAAATTATAGGATCCTTTTAGCAAGAGAAAAATAACACGTGTGCACTTTTGAATGCATTATTTGGATACTATGAGAATAAGTTATGAATTTTTAAAGAGCCAACTGCAATTGCACCTAATACCAACACTATGGTTTGATGTTCAGATATAGTACATCCTTGTAATCACATCTATTTATTTTCACAGATTTTTCAAGATTTTAGAGGTGATGGTTTTGGGTACAGTAACGGTTATGGATGTTGCTACCTTATGTGCAAGAGTTTAGAGTGTTGCATTTAGATAAGTGTCACAGTTAAGGTAGAAATATCTAACTCTATGACCCTTCTCAATTATGTCATAGAGGTCATTTGTAACTGGCACAAAACCTCTTCCAATAATTTTTAATGAATATATGCTAATCAGCTTAAAGGAATGGCCTTAGGGCAATCCACATTTGATGTGGTAAAACATATGAAAAACTAGCACAATACGGTAATATTACAGCCTGCGCTAATTTAAAATAGTGTGACGTCGGAAAACTAGCGTCTCATGCACTAACAGGATACATCAGAGTAGTGATGACTTGAGGGACGCACCTGTACTCGTAGTAAAGCCGACCATCAGCTCCTGACATACTACTCATATTGCCATGCCGTCTGGTAAACCTGCCTCGAGTGATATCATCTGCATCCTCTTCCAATTGCTCAATTCCGCTCGCCTCCTCCCCAGCATGAAGAACCTGGCCAACAGATGCTACATGTCACTGGGGATTTCGCAACTTTGTAATATGTAAATTTGAGGTGAACAAACAGAGCAAATGATTTCATTGCTGGCTCACAGAAAACTGTGAGACACAGACACTCGAAAGAAAATGTACCTTAGTCAGCAGGCTCATCTGCTCATCAAGACTGTGGTAGCTCAAATCTGCCCCGGCATCTGAAGGTGGTAAGCTTGTAATCACCTACAGAATGATCCCAAGTAACAAGGTCAGCTTCACTAAACCTATGAAATTTCACAGATCAGTTTAGTATGCAGGTCATTATCAATTTTTTGAAATGACACCGTAGTCAATTAAATAGATGGGAAAGCTGACCAATTATTGTTTCGTGACATAAGGAGAAGATAAGAACCAAACCGTTAACATGTCAAACGGAAGTACCTTGAAACTGTAACCCTGATCAATCAAAAACTGCTGTCTCTTTGTGGAATAGTACATTTCCTGTTCATAATTCAGCAACGACGATTATCAAGTCAAGAGTCAGCCCAGAAGATGACCATTTAAAAAAATATATAGCTTTGAAGTATCCGTGCAGCTTGTTCCGAAAATATTCTAAGGATTAGAATCTCAAGGGCATTACTTGAGTGTCAGTGGAAACCAGAGAGTAGAAGAACGCATTGAACTCCTCAGCCCCTCCTGCCATCCGATCCTTGGGTTTCCCCTGAATGACGTGCACACCATAGTGGAATACTCATAAGAAGAGATTATCCAAAGTTGGAAAATAGAAAAACATTGAACCAAAGTAATCCATAACCACGACAAGGAATCAAACTTGCCGTGCACTTGGACTGATTTCACATAATGAGGCCGTGTTACAACTGTCAACTTCTGGAATGTCTAGTGGTAACTGCAAACCGATGCAATGCCTGACCTTTGCTCGTAAAATACGACCCAACCGTTGAGCTTCTTGCCGACGAGAACCGGCGTGTGATGAAATCTGAATGATGACATTAGCTTCTGGAATATCAATTGAGTTATCTCCCACCTGTTTGAAGAGCCGAGAAGATTATTATAAGCATCAAGCAAGATTGACACTTACTTCAGATACCATGTTTCAAGGCTTGACAAAAGCAATGTTACCTTTGACAGGAAAACAGTGTTGACATTCGGGCTATGCTTGAATGCGTACAAAATTCGAGTCCGCTCATGATGGCTGTAATAAACAATAACACCACATTAACCATCATGAAGTCATTTCACAAAACTTAGGAATGAGAACCGATAGTCCTGGGATCAACATAACTAGACTGAGCATTATAGAATGCTCTTCACCACAGAATTCTAAGTAGAGGCAGGCTAAATACCTGGTAGGTCCATATATGAATGGTTTCTTAAGCTTCGTTGCATACTCGCGAAGTGCAAATAGATTATCAGAAAACACAATAATCTTGTCACCGCGTTGCTGTTCGTGAAAACGTATCAAGAACTCACAGGCACGAAACTTGTTTGGATTCATCACGTAAAGTCCCTACAAACATTCGCGTTCATCAGATGCCAGATCATTGCAAACTAGGGGTGACAGTACCGGCATATGGAGCAGAGATCAACGCTGTGAGTACAATAATACTTGGGGTTAACAATAATCACAAAACTATTTACTAAAGACCACAGTAATAACGACCGACCCCAATGCAGGACGACAAATAGGTTTGCATCATATAGTAATTTTGATTCCACAAAATCCGTTCAGTCGAGTATTTCCAGTGTGTAATGAGTGACCCCACCTGTTTCTTCCTTGAGTTTTCCTTCTTCAGATACTCTCTATAGAATTCTTTGGTCATGGGACACCAAACCTCAGCACACTGTACGTTTGCAATGAACCCGCCCTTCACCAGATCCAGCCAATTTGCCTCGTACAACTTGGGCCCAATCAGAAAATTAAGATCACTAATTCGTTCGTCCTCACGGACTAGCGTCGCTGCAAGCGAAATCGGAAACAATATGTCAGTTTCAGAGCTAACATGATTCGTTCAAATCCACAGCATTCAGGTGAGGACACAGAATGACAATAGCTAGTCCCCACAGCAAGAATGCTCACAGAATCTGATACTAATGGCTCTTAGACTAACAGACACGGAACCAGCAAGACTCACAGTATAAACTACCCCGATATATATTCAGCTGGAAAGTAGCCCACCAGTAAGCCCAAGCTTGCAGTGCGATTTTGTGATGCTGATAACTTTCCGAAACATGTGTGCTGGTACAACGTGCACCTGAGTACAAAGTCCACCCAATGATTAAATGTAGACATCAGAAGTCTGAAGCAGAGCTTCATATATTAGAGAGCCTGCATTAAGAACTTTCACCCCGAACGGACCAAGAAGCCCAAATTAGGCCTCATGTTTTTTTGAGCAGTCTTGGGTAGGTCAAACGGGGACTTTCCTTGGTCCAAATAACTTAAATTTTTGACCAACACATGCAATTCTCTTACTGCTTCTGGTGCGATACAATGTAGTTCAAAATTCTTTCACAATGTGATCATCGAATTGGTCACTTTATAACGATGATTCCTTGATCCTTTACGGGTTAAGCGCCAAGAACTAGAAATGCACTAGACCTTGGACAAACATGTACTTTTCAAGAATACTTAGTAGTTAGGCACACCTCGTCCATGAGCAGCAGGCCCCACTCCCGATTCTGGATCTCCTCGATGATTTTTTGAGACTCTTCTGATCGCTTGCCACTAAAAGCAACCATGTTATAAGTGGTGACCACAACTCCAACAGAGCCCCGAAACCTCTCTTTGCTGTCCGAAGTAAAGCGAGAAATTTGATGGTCCGCCACTGTCGACCACAATTTGAACTGAAAAGCCCATTGGTCAACAGACACCGCATTGGTAGCCAGACACAACACGCTTTTGCGGATTCGACAAGCTGCTGAAACTCCCACAAGAGATTTCCCAGCCCCACACGGCAGCACGATGATGCCTGACCTGGCGCGTCCTGTCAGGTTTTCAAGTGGTAAGTGTAAAGCCCGATTGGAAATGTTCAGAAAACAATACCGCTTGACAATCGAAATTGCTCAACGCACCATTTCCAAACATTTTGCTAAGGCTTTTCTCTTGGTAAGGTCGAGGTTGGGCTTGAGGCTTGAGCTCGATTTCCAAGTTTGGATTCACCTGCCAACCAACAGTACGTAAAGGATTATCAAACCTTGGGAATAGAATAATCATCTGCTGGTGCAAAGATAATCTGGATTGCAAAAAGTATCCAATCAAGAGCCAAGATTGTTTCTAGAGTTTTGCAACCCCTTTCTTGTGAATCCCATGAATATTCTAGATTGGCTTGCTAAAGAGGTAAAGTAGTAGAGATCATTGACATTATAGCGACAATCAATCACAACCCTCGCTTTTTCCTACTCCTAAAGTGTAGGAAGACATAACCCTCAGCCTGGTGAAAGGTTTGGAACCCCTAATAACAAACTGCAATCCGTGCTCATCATACAAAATTCGCATACGCTGGCGCAATACAGCAGATCTGAACACGTACAGAGTCATTTCGAAAATCGTATTCTTCAAGCATAGGATAATTGAGAGCATTTGGCAGGCAGCGCTGTTTGACATGCTCAACCTGCAATTTCAAACACCGATTTAAAGCATCATGACGAGATTCATGTACACACCTCCCATCAAAACCAAATTGGCATCACCGAGTTGATAGCAATCTTACAAAGAAAGTGCTGGTAACAGTCTCTAAAATGTTATAAAATTTATCAGGATTCCTGAAGAGCAAAACGCACCCCACACAGTACTACGAGCAAATTTCAGACGAAGGAATAATCCATTCACGATTCTAGTTCTCCCTATATGTACTAATAAAATGCTAGTGTTGATTGAGATTAAGACCTGAGCTGGATCGATCTCAAAGGAGTGGAGTTCTTTCTCTTCAGCAACACCAATATCATCACCACCCAGGAGTTCTGGAGCAGCTGCCCCCATTTCATGAGGTGCTCTGCTGACTGTGAAAGACGAGGATCCAGCTTCAGGTGCCTGCAAATTCCATAACCCTTATGCTTATGATATCGACCAATGATAGGGGCCAAAGAGAACCTGATCCCGTCTCATATACCGACCCCTGTTACCAACAGCTACTCATCTATTCATACACTTGGTTGGATTAGCACTCGCTTATTCAATTAGCAAGTCTGGTGAAAGTACGACCTGGCTAAATGTCTATGGCCACTGATCTTTGAATGGAAATAGGGTTATCTACTATCCCTTCAATACTGGTCTGCAACCCTCCCACTTCGCACAAGAAATTCGAACATAGTGATAAAAATTCGATATCAAGAGAGTGTGGCTCGTGTACCCTAAGTAATCTCGCAACAGCTCTATAGTATTGATCACACTCCGAAATATTGGTTAACATGTTAACGAGACGCAAATAGTATTCTCCACCTTATTAGCATGCGGCTGAAACGAAAGCTTCCTTACCTCATCGACAGTCAATCTTGCGCGTGCAATGGTGTCATCCCGAAGCAATTTCTGCAAAACCTGCTAGAAGAATCCAAAGAAGTTCAAAAATAGGGTACGGTACTAAAGAAGCTTTGCTCTGTTCACGAATCCTATGCAAAAAAGACAAGGGTAAAGAGAGGCTTGCAAAACAAAGTACATCTTTCACACAGGAGCTGCAACCCTAAACCCTCCCAGAAACTGCTTATCAAGAAGCGAGATTTAGAACCTCCGGAAACGGTGACTCCACAAAGTAGCGATTCTTCTGAAGCACAAGCTTCACTTTGCCATAATTGAGTGTGGAGCCCCGGATGAAATCGATGATTTCCTTGGGAAGTTTGGTCTTGGACAACCGATCCAACACAGTGATAATAGTTTCGGTTTCAAGCCCGACTGAAACGGCTGCATAGAGCGAGTGCGGCGTCAAATTGTACTCGTGCATCGACTCGGGCCTGCACACGGGCTCCGCAATGGCGATGAGGAAGTCATACGCCTGCTTGTACAAATTGGAGAACGTTTCCAAAAAGATGCGACCATCGGCACACACCCACAGCGGTCGATTGGGATGGTCGGGCTTCAGTTCTAACTTCGTAAAATCCTGGCGTTGGATTTCTTCGACTTCATCAGGATCATCTCCAGGATCCAGCATTAGTGCTGCTGCGTCAACAACAATAAATCATCCACCACTCAAAACCCTAAATCCTCGCTCTAAACCCTAGCAAAAAAATCCGAATCACGCTCAGGAAGTCTGGAATTCTCGACCTTACCTCCGAGAATAGCCTAATTTTTGCAAGCTTTTGAACACTCATAGCCAAAGCTCCATAAATTGAATTCGTTCCAGAAAACAGAAAAAACCTCACACCTAAACCCAAATTGCAATTCCTCCATCGCTCAAACGAGGGAGTGATTGAGAGATCCAGCATTAGTGCTGCTGGGTCAACAACAACAATAAATCACCCACCACTCAAAACCCTAAATCCTCGCTCTAATAAACCCTAGCGAGAATCCGAATCACGCTCAGAAACTCGGGAATCCTCGACCTTACCTCGGAGAATAGCTAGCCTAATTTTTGCAAGATTATCAACACTCGTAGCCAATGAGCTCCATAAACTGAATTCGTTCCAGAAAACAGAAAACCCTCACACCAAAATCCAAATTGCAATCCCTCCATCTCTCAAACGAGGGAGTGATTTAGAGATCACTCTGCACACTCAAATTCAAGACGCAATCGCAGCGCAGAAGAATTGAGTTCAATCAAATTCAATCGACGAGAATCGAAAACGAGAGAGAAGAGAAGGAAGTAATTTGGAAGCGCAAATTGAGCACCTGCGTCCGCGTCCATCTTACGGCGCTTGCTCCTCTCATCAGAAACGACGTGCTTCTCCCGGCTGCTCATCTCTCTCAATTCCAATGCTCCAACTCTTCCCGCAAACGCCAACCTTATGCAACTCAATGCAAAGGCTTTGACCGCTGAACAACAGAGCCTATGACCGTGCTACAGTAATAATGCCTTGGAGAGAAAGCCTTCTGCAGGGGAGTGGCAAAAGGGCACCGGAACAACAGGTCAACCTACAATTCTACTGCAGTTAATAAAGTAATAAGTGTACATGAAATACCCTACGCTCGGGTCAGATTTGTTAAAAAATATTTCAAAATATAAATAAATATGACATGTAACGAAATTTTCAAAAATTAGAACGTGACATATTTGAAATTTGAAAAAATATTAATGGAAATAACTTCAATCCTAAAGCCTGCAAGATTCGGTTGCAAAGCCAAATTTGAGTCTCTACAGTATAAAGATTGAGGACCTTTTTGTAAAGTTGAAAATTCTAAATCTAGTTGACGAAAGGGAATTTCTTGCAAAAAGAAAAGACTTTGGATGGGATCATACGAATCTAACCCCATCGTACGATAGTGGTATACATTCAAGTTCTGAAATGTACACCACTGGTATAATTTTGTCAACAATGGACTCACTTACCTTACTCAATATAACAACCATCATGTGTGACTAAAGTCACACAACTTCAGATATTTGATTAACTCATGAAAATTGAGCCAATGAGTTGCCAAATCCCTTAGCTATAAAATTTTACCAAAATTGTTGTGTGATTTGAGCCACTATCAGCACGTCCCTCTACTCCTGCTTCAGTAAACTTTTAACATACTTTTCTCCTTTTTCTACACAATAAACTTTGGTGACAAGCAATGATCATAGATTTGATTAAATTTAGCAAAATGTCTATCAAAAGAATGTTCTAGCAATAAATACATGTGGTAAATTCAAATTTTTAATCCGTAGCGCTACAACAACCAAAAAATGGTTGATAGATGACTTTCTAGATTTTTCTAGAGATGAAGAATGCACCTATTTGTTCATAAATCGGATCATTTTAGATAAAGTACCTTGATGATAGGTCTCACCCTTTCAAGGCCTTAATAGAGTTTTTAGTAGCTTCAACAATTTATGAAAATTACACTTTGGGATCATTGGTGACAAATGGAAGCAAAATCTTAAATAGCCTTCTAACTTGAACTTGCTTACACCTCCGTTGGCCCTAGAAAGACGTTGCCTCGATTAATGATAGGTACTCCATAAAAAATGATTTATTTTATAAACTTTTAGGCTTATTGATTTTTATGTTTCTACAGCACCAAAGAAAGTCATCTGTAGGATATTTATTGTCCTCATTGTTCTTTTGGGATTAACTAAGGATGATATGTGTTCTTTGGATGATTTCAAGAAGGATTATAGGATGAAAAAAATCAATTTTTCATTCAATTTTTTTGGGGGAGTTGCTTGAGTGTAATTTAAATGAATAGTACTGAATATTCCTTCACTAATGTATTATTAATTTTTTAAAAGAAGATGATTCGAGAGATGATTAATCCATAGATCCCCCTTCTAGTGTATTTTGGTGATTTCTTATTCTATACTCTTGATGTAAATTCTAGCTATAAAAATGATATTTTTTGAATTTATGCCTAATTAATTAAATGAAGTTTAGCAAGCATAGTTTCTCGCATAGTTTTTACACCAATTGAAAACTTGAAAACTTTGAAAACTTTAATATTTTATTGCAATTTGAAATTTGGGCACATAACCAAATTTGTTGATTTCCTAATTTTATAATGACACAATAACTTTAATTTATACCATGATGTTACACAATATAATATATACCTATGACAAAAATTCTAGATTTATTGAGAATATTTTGTATATGATATGAACTTTCTTCACTTTTTCTTTAAAGAATTAACAATAATTTCAATTTTTCACAACAAAATTGAAAATTTTTATGACTCATAAAAGACATGTGATTTCATAATTGAAAAATATAAACAAAAAATTTCATGGCAGTTGATCTGTTTCATTTACGTGAAATGGCAGCTTATGCGAAATCACTAATGAAACTCAATACATTCTTTCCAGTTCAGTGCATTTTTTTTCTCTCTTTTAGACTTACTTATGATATAGTCGTTTGCAAATTGGCTTTGAGGAACCTTCTGGTGCTCTCATTTGAACATCAATCGGCTAATTCAATCGTATTCATCAACTAGCCAGAGATCATCAAAGACTTCAAGAAATTCAAACTGTGTTCCACAATTAATTGAGGTTGCCAACCTCATCACCAGTAATCTTGACAAGAACACAAGAAACCAAAGAAACCAAATCACTAGAATTCAACTTGTTATCTATAAAATGTTGGTTTAGTGTCGCTCCATGTTTTGATGTGATAGTTACTAGCGCTGGATCCCGAAGTCAGTCAATCCTCTCAAAGCCGATAAACCTCTATAAACAAATAGGGCCGGGCGGTCCCAGCTTCAGGAATAAAATGAATTGTAGCAATAAATGAGAGCCTGCCAAGGAATTGTAGTGGACCTCGACCTTGTAAAAAAAAAGTGAAATATATATCCTTTTCAACAAGCTTCTTGGTCATGATGCTTCCTAAAAATGTGGCACATGTCCCCCTCGGCATCTTCGAGTGTAGTACAAACCCTCTCTAAACCAATATTGTCAGGTGGTCCCAGCCCAATCAATTTAGAGAGGTTCTACTATATGTTCAAAGTAAGCTTACGCATCATTAGAAATGCTGATAATACTACACAAGCATTAAAAGAGATTTGAGGCCTCTAGAGAGCTGTTTCAAGGTTGTTCGCCTTCCCTATTCCCCTGTTCTAAACCAATACTAATGCTACTAGAATAATTTTTTTTTAAATTTAATTT
This sequence comes from Pseudisothecium myosuroides, assembly GCA_951799445.1. Lineage (NCBI taxonomy): Eukaryota > Viridiplantae > Streptophyta > Bryopsida > Hypnales > Lembophyllaceae > Pseudisothecium > Pseudisothecium myosuroides. Next base: position 10,813,811 of record OX637291.1, on the reverse strand, counting down.
TTTTCAGAAAAACCCTGATGTGGCCACTCTCTCGACCACATCAAACTGCGCTTGTGACAAAGTTTCCACGCTGGGAGCACCCTGGTAACTCACAATCTTCTAAAGGCCTCAAATCTCTTCTAATGTTTCTTAGGTGTGCCCAATTGCATATTTATACCTAAGAAGTCTAGTTTATTATCCACTTTATAGATTTCAGAAGGGGGTTAACACCTGGCATTTTCGTAGATATGTCTGTCTAGGAACAGCAATCTTCATTGCAATGAGTCGATTGACATTTTTGTTACATGTGCAAATAGAGAGGAAGTCCTGAAGTTCGACTCACATCCTGTGACATGTCAGTTTCTCTCTTGTCACAGTCGTTTGTGATGAATGCTTCTGTCATTTTTGTTTTCAAATTTTCTAGAGTTGTGGATCTAGTCTTCAAGTTTTCAAATGTGAATCACATATTGAAGCAGTAGAGCACTTCCTGCCAAAGACTTCCCGATATTGGATAGTTTGAACTTGGATTGACCTGTTTGTTTTCGGTCGAGACTTATGGGGGTGGAGGTCATCGCAATGCTAGCTCCTTTCTGTTGCCCAGACGCGACTTTGAGACGTGGAAGGCTTATTAGACGTCTATTCTCCACACACGCATGGAAGTTGGGAGATGGTTTTAAGAGGATAGAGCGTTTCGGTTCTGCTTGAATGTGAGAGAAAAGTTGTGGAGAATTATTTGACAGAATTTTGTTTGAATTTCTTCAATTTGAGTGAAAAGTTCTGGCGCATGCTGCAGGAGTTGATCGTCGAACTTCAGTTGGCCTTCAGGACTATACTTCAGCAGTTTAGTTTTAGGAGCATATGAACTTGTTTGCTTACGGCAAAGGGTCTTTGTGATCCAAATTGTCAAAAAAAATTCTAAGTGCTTTGGGAATTAATGAAATTCAACCAAACAAGAGTGTAGCTGAAAAGTGTTGCAATGTGTGAAAGTTTTGGAAATTTTCGCTATGTTGCAAGAATTCAGTGTTTGAAGTTAAAAGAAACCTTTTTTCGACTCATCTTCGTGGAGAATTTGGCACTGTCCAACTTTGAATCATTTCAGCGTTGTCTAGGCAGTCATTGTTGGTCAAAGATACATTGAGGTGTTTTAAAGTACCCCAAAGTCATCTTGCACTGACAGGGGGTGCAAAAGATGGCCAACTATGCTTACAAGATTTCAATTTATTTTGAGGATTCAGATGTTGAAAGTATCAGTCCCAAGAGTAACACAAGCTTTCCTCCTGTTAATCAAATACCAATGAATAGAATCTTACGATTCAACACAAGAATATTTGACCTTCTAAATTTGCTCCAATTTTGCCAATTCTAATGGAATGAGAAAAAATGGGAAGAGTTCTTTCTCTTTTCTTTCCTTTTTTTATAATCGATCTTACAAACTTTTACGAGACTGCCACTTGAATGTGTGGAAAATTTCGGTCCATTTGTCTTTGTATATTGCACAATAATTAACCCCTTAGAGATGATTGAAAGTTGAAGAAAATAGATGATCGCGTTGCTGTGCAGGTTCCAGAAGCCCACGTCAACACGTTCAAAAGAGTATTCAAACAGGGGCAGAGTTGTGTGCGAGCTGAAGACTATATGAATATATTATTTGAAGGAGAAAACGACCAAAAAGTGTGACTGGGGACGTACCAAACCCTACTTGTGCTTCATCCCCAAGTCCCTGCCGACTAACTCAGCGTGTGAACCCAAAGCGGTGATCAAATCTTGACTCCTACTTCCTACAGCGTTAGGAGCACACTAAGTTACAGTCTGTAGTAATTCGACGTTGTATAAGGATCTTCAGAGGCGTCACTAATTCGTTCAATCACTGCCTGCCGAATTTTTGCAGGAGGACCTGTCGGTGTGGCGGAGGATCCTGCGTCTCGCCCTCTACTGCACACGACAAAGAGTTTGAAACGATTTTGAAGTGCAGCAGCTTGCGGTGAAGAGGCGTGCGTTTCGTTGAGGCAATTCACAACGCCTCGGTTCGAAGGTGCTGCTCAGTCCCCAATGTATCTACACTGTCGGTGGTCCCATAATTGAGCTATTTAGGTTTCGATAGAATGATCAACTGTGTCTTGTTTGAAAGCTAAATGAATGAATTACCTATCAGGGTTGACAATGGAGTTCCTTGTGTGCATTTTCTGAAACTGATGGATCTGATGTCCTACTGCTTGTTGTGAATGGCCGTGACTGTGCCACTGGAGTCTTGATATTGTGGAATTTCGAAGTCAGCAATTGGCTCTTTTAAACATCGTATGCTGGTTTCAGTTGTAGCGGATTTCACCTGTTTAGTCGCTTTTTTCTGAATCCATTTCTCGAGTTCTCAACGTCCACTCCCACATCATTAGTCGAAATCTTCAGAATTACCAAACTTCTTTTGCACTTGCGCAGAGTTTGGTGTGTGGAATTTCGAAACCTGCTATTGCCTTTTTTCTTGGTATGATTATTCGTGTTGTGTCGGATTTCACCTGATTTTCTGTTTGCATCGATTTCGGCTTAATATAGTGAAACCATTCCTTGAGTTTGCGATGTTCAGTTCTCCTTTTCATTAATTGAGATTTCACAACGTCCATTCCTCTGCATTTGCGCAGAAGCTGGGGTTGCAGGTCAAACCTTGACGAAGCCGCAATCCAGTCATGCAGGATTGTAAGTTCTATTGGAAACTCCTACTCTGAGCGTAGGCAGCCAATTGTGAAGGCAGGAAGGTAGAAAGAGGTTTCGTTGGAATGGATTCTATCCAGAGCATGGCGAGCTCCTCTTCATCAACTGTGCCTTCCTCTGAACGGACAAGCCATTTCATTTCTCAGACCGAAATTGAGATGGAGTCCTCGAAAGCTCGTCACTGGAGCCAATTGGATTATTCCACAACTGATTCGGAGTGGTCAGCGGAGACCAACTCTAAATACTTTGCTTTGCTGAAAGAAGATCCCGAATGGGGTCGTTTCTTCAGGGACTTTCCGGCACTGGAGGTGGGTGAGAAAATCAGCGGAGGGGCTCAAGCCGACATTTATGAAGCTCGCATGACACCTGTTGGTCCTTTCGATTTGGTGGTGAAGGTGATGAAGGGAGATGCTCCTCTCAAAACTTTCCAAGCGCAATGGCCGATTGGAATGTTGTCTGCTCGTTCCAAGTACAAACATCTATTCGATTTGCCGTTGATTACAATTTTGGGAGGAACGGTATTACGTGATCAGAGGTTGCGTGGCCGATTTGCGTTTGTGATGTATCGGCGTTGGGGAGATTTGCGTCTCTTGATTGATCGCAGAATGAAACAAGAGCGCAACACACCTGGCCCTTTCCGAATCGACGAAGCCATTCACCTGATGTCGAGTATAGCTGAGGATATGGACACGCTACACAACAAGCATGACATAATACATCGCGATTTGAAAGCCTCCAATGTGCTTGTGTGGGGAGAATTTGGAGAAGACATGAGCCTTGTTGCAACTCCAAACCGAGTGGAGAGGATAGGATCACTTGTTGCTGATTTTGAGTGCTCTGTGGGAGTATTGGGAACCGGGTTTTGGAGGGCACCCGAAATACTTGAGCAGTTGAAGGCTAGAGTGCCTCGTGCAGAAGTTCAGTTTACATGTGAGTCAGATGTATATAGCTATGGCATGACCTGCTATGAGATTGTGACAGGTTGCATTCCATATGATGGCCTTGGAGGTGAAGATACGATATCTGAAATTTTGCAAGGTGGATGCTTGGAATTGCCCCATGAACTTCCTGATTTTGTAAGAAACATCATTGTAGGTTGTTGGGATCCTGATCCATTGAAGAGGCTGAGCTTTTCAGACATATGTATGTCCCTTAAGCTGAAGAGAGGTCCAAATCCGGTGAGTGTTGTCATTGACAACACATCTAAAGGAAGTGCAAGTGTTGTACAGGTACGTAAGTGAAAAAGGCAGTCAAGTTTATTAGTGCTTCATCTGAATAGGAGATTGTTGATTGAATTTTTTGAGATTTATTATTGGAATGGTCATCTTTAGGTCTTTTTTGATTCAGTTTTTTCAATGTTTTGAATATTTGTAACTAGGTTCTTAGGATCCTTGGGGGAAATCATTCTTTGTATTGTTTTACTTTTGGTGAAAATGAACTAAGTCCTATGGTTCGATCATACTTTATAGTGACAATGAGTTGGTGGTGTAGAGTTTGTGTCGTTTTGGTTTGGACACTTCTGGTATAAGTCCTTTGTTATTGATTGTGCTTGTATTGGAGTTTCAGTTTGTGCAAGTTTGGGTTACTTATTGTTTAGCTCATATTCCCTTTGTCTCAAAATAAATGTATGGTACTCCAACTACTTTTCCACTAGAGTCAATGGATTTATATTTAGACAAAGATAGTATATTTCATTTGATCACTATCTTTTGGAAACATGCTTGTTTAAGAATTTTTAATCCATAGTAGAAAGTTATTGATAGTGTTAAAGTCTCCATGATTGTCGATATATTAATATTGGGGCTTAGAAAATATTGTGGTGGGCACTTGAAGTTCATTTGTTGGGTTCTTTGTTGTACCACTATGTTGACAAATTGATTGTAACTCATTGCTTCTTTTGTCACTAACATGTTTTGTGAGACATTCAATGGCTTGTAGAGTTTAATGCACTTTCTTTTGATATTGATGTAAATGTATGAAACTTTAATAGGATAATGGAAGTGAGGTGTTTTAATATGTCTTACAATATCAGGAGGATATTTTCTATGCTAGGTAAGTTAATAACTCAACTTGTTTTGTTGAATGATATGCAATATGATGCAGGTTGAACAATGGAACAATCCTCAACCTTTGACTTTGCTTGAAGTCATGCAAAAATTGATGGATATGGACCTATCAGTCTTGAAGGCTTATGACTCGTCTTCAATAGACATGATTACGCAGTGTGAGTTGTGTTCTTGCACCGTCATGCCAATTGCTTATACCATGAACTCCAAATTCTATTGTGGTTGTGTTATCACCACCTTAGGGAGGATTCTTCCAGGAATCTTTATGGAGGACCCTTTGAAGCTTGTAGCTTAACATTTGTCATTGATATGTGGAGCTACAGATTTTGAGGTGACAGACTGCAAAGGAAGGAAGGTTGTGAATGACAAGTCTATTGCTTATATCAGAAAGGTCAGCATCAAGGTTGCACTATTTTCTATTTATTGTTGGCACTTTTGTGTTTTAGACTTTGTAGAATGTTAGTGAGTTGTTTGTAATGATAGATAAAAGATTACTAATAAGAATATTGTCTTTATTGCGCAGGCTCTAAGCTTGCCAGTAAAGATGAAATGTATCAATGAGGGTCTGGGGACATCTATCGATGGAAATACTAGTATGCAAATGCATGTCGTAGAGGTCATTGGTGTGAGTTGTGCAGGTCTCCTTGGGTTTCTTTCTAAAGGCTTGGTTGCGACGGATTTTCGAGTTCACTCAGCAAGATGCTGGACTCGTAAGGATCGAGTGGAGTGTGTCATTTATGTAAAAGGCGCAGAAACGTTTGCCTTGTTGTGGGAACTTCGGCGTAATATCAGTCGTATTACCATACCTACTGCATTTTTCAAGATAATTGTTCACAGAGTTGCAGCTGAAGAGTTCTCCCACTTGAGTAGACATCTGCATAATCTGAAGTCTATGGACTGGGCCCTTGCTCGCAGCTCATCAAGCATTCGTGTCAATCAGATGAAGGAATCTGGGAAGGGTTCCTTTTCTAGAGTAGCAATTGTGTGTCTTAAGAGACCAGAGCCGCTGGTCTCTGTGTCTGGCACCTTGTCGGATATGAACTACAAAATCTTTGAAGCAAGTTTCACTTACCCCGGTCCGTATAAGTTCCTGGTAATTCCACGACTTTGACCTTGGCCCCTGGACGTATTTTTTCCTCTAGCATGTCCATAATTTGTGAAATTGCAATTTGTGAATTGAGGTTGTACTTGTGAGTGTGCATTGAATGAAGTGAATACTAGGATAGATCTTGATTTGTCCCTGAAGAAAGCTTACTGGAAGTTACATATTTTCAGATTTGATGCTGGTTGCGAGTCAATTCTCAGATGTTATCAGTAAGAGTGTGTTTAATGTACAGAAGGGCAGAGCCAGCAAATGGGAATATATTGATGTCCGAACTTGCGGCAATGAAGAAATGGGGAACATGAAAAAGATTCTGGATGTTGCTATTGAACGCGGATGCCCTGAAGTAAGGCCTGATTCTCATCCTTTTGACGATTTATTGTGATTTGCGTTCGATGTCTTCTGGTTTTAGCCCTTGCACTTCATGCAACATGATGACTTCGTTGACCATTGCACTTGAGTTGCTCCCAATTTTGAAATATTTTGTTGATTCATCTGTATCTATGTTTTGAAACTAGGTCAACTTGAAGCTAATCGTATTGCATTGCACTTGAGTTGCTCCCAGTTTTGAATCCCAGTTTTGAATATTTTGTTGATTCATCTGTATCTTTATTTTGAAACTAGGTCAACTTGAAGCTAATCATATTTCATTGCACTTGAGTCGCTCCCAGTTTTGAAATATTTTGTTGATTCATCTGTATCTATGTTTTGAAACTAGGTCAACTTGAAGCTAATCGTATTTGGATCCGATGAAGAGTTGCATGATGATTTGATGAGAAGCCTTCGCGAGAATGGTCTCTTTGTTATTGGCGGCCAAGCTTCTTACTATTCATCTGAAGATCTCATAATCTTTGTCACTGAAAAGCCGGCAGCAGGAGCTAGCTGATACAATTCCATGTTGCCTTTTTAGGTGTAAGGTGTGCGCACCTCAAATCGTCACTAATTACAACTGAGCAGAATAATAATTATTAAATATAAATGATTTTTATTGGATCTTAATGGCCAATGAAGGAGGTTTCCACTGGACTTGAGCATGCGTTATATGCTTTATTTGGACCCTATATGAACGATTTTTGAATATTCAAAGTACTATCTTTGGGTGTACCAAATATCAACACTAAGCTCTCATCCACTCCCATGTTTGGATTTGGATTTTGTACATCTTGTATAATCAATATTTAGGAATTTGTGACACTTTTTGGTTCAAATGTAGGTGTCACATTTTGGGCAATGTTGATTATAGGTGTACATACCTTATTTGTATGAAGACAATTTTTTCTTTAATCAGGTATCCTTCGCCAAATGTGTTGAGTATTGTGAACTTCTTAGTTCCAATCTCCGGAAGACTAGTCAGAAGAACAGTTTGAGCTTTTGTTGAAACCCAAGTGTTCAATAAGCCATTAGCTAGGTTTTCTCTAGGTATTTTATAACGCAAGGACTAATAGGTGTCAAAGAATGTTGAGTTTCTCTTTCTTGTGCAAAAGGAGACTTACTGGACATCAGGAACTGCAGGGCATGTGAATATGGTACTATGATGGTGCATTGAAATGCTATCAAGATAATTTAGTGCCAACCTCTATGCCGATTCAATCTAAAAGCAATTCAATAAAATGACACTCAAATGACCTTTGCTATCAAAAAGGCATCATAATAATTTGGCCTAACTTTTATGATGTATGGTTATGGGAGCAACATTAGATTTTGAGTGCATAATTTTTTTTATTTACATGATTAGTAATCCCTAATGTTTTAGGACTATGCTTTACCAAAAACTGTCCAAAATCTACCATTTTTAGAACAAAGAACAACATCTAAATAAACTATTTTTTTTTAAATCCAACCACAAGGCTTGCATTACACTTCTACAAGAATGTTTGAAGGCTTCAATTCCATGGCTTGTTAAACATTGCTAATGTTCTAGCTATACTTTTTTAAGTTTGTGGGCTATGCCCTCTAAAAGAGTAATTATTTGTCTTTATGAGTTATAACTACGGCCATGCTTGGTAGCCTCCATGTTGAGCAAAGTAGGTTTTTTTCCACTTCAAATGTTATAGCCTTTCAATCCACACGATCAAATGGATTGAAATTTTTTCCATAGATTACTATACTTGTTTAACACAATTTGTACCATTGGAATTCAAAAAACAAATTTTGATTTTTGATTTTCAACAATGCATCAAAAATTGGTAAATTTAGACTTTTCTTCTTTAGAAACACCTTCTTCCCTTTAGTGATTAAATATGCACCTATAAGACTCTTTAAAGATTCTTTAAGTCTTGACTTTGAAATTTCTCTCCAAAATTCTATCTATCTATCAAATTATGATTTTAACTTATGATCTTTATTTGTCTACAACTAAGAAATAACCCATCTAGAGGAATGCAATGTGAAAAAATCTAATAGATTAAATGAAAGCAACTATACGGGCTATTTTATTTAAAATAAATAAATAAAAATGCACTATTTATAAAACAAAGCAGTTTCAAAATAATTCTAAAAAATTTGGTTTAGAAAACATCTTTAGAATATTTTTGCTAAAATGTTTCAAATTTGTCGGATATTCTTAGGATATATATATCTTATTTCATAATTCTCGATTAAATATCCTTTGTGCACACCTTGGTTATTTTTTTTACACCAGGCACCTTTTCGAGATGACCTATGTTAGTAATTTTGACTCTATTTTAGATTGAAGATTCATAAAGCAAACGGACTCTAAAGCTTTATCTGATACAGACATATATGTTGCTTTCTTCAAATGTTCCAATTTTAGTTGTCAATCATGTCCTAACAATGAATATATCAAAGGATGGGAGTTTGGAGTGCCCTAAGTGATTCAAACTTCATAACTAATTCTATGAAGGTCCAAAAAAAATAAAAATTTAAATTAGATTCCAATTCCATTTAACTTGCAAGAAAAATTTATTGAGAAATATTTCCAAGGAGTCAAATCCCTTAAATTATGAATCATATAATAAATAATAAATGGTCAATTTAAGGTGGAAACACCTAGAAGCAACACTTTTGCTAGTCCCACTAAGGTAGTAGCACCCATAACCGTCAAATTAAGGATTTTGAACATGATTATTAGTAATAAATACCTTGAAAATTATAGAACCCTATTAGCAAGAGAAAAATAATGCGTGACCACTTTTGAATGTATTATTTAGATACTGTGGGAATAAGTTGTGAATTTTAAAGAGCCAACTGCAAATGCACCTAATACCATTACTAGGGTCTGATATTCAAGTGTACTACATCCTTGTGATCACATCTATTCACTTCCACAGATTTTTCAAGATTTTCCACAAATTCCCCAAGTATAGACAATGTCAGAAACATGACCCAAAGCACAACACTCGCCAATGCATTTCAGTAGTAACTTCGAAGTACCTAATTGCAACTCCCATCCTACATGTCGCACACCAAAATATTGCACAACAAGTACATATTGGTTTGAGAATGTACACCGCCTAAACAATAAAACTCATGTCAGTTTTAGGTCATCTATCAATAAAACCTTGAAACCAATGTGGTATCCAAATAACCAATATGACATTCTTTGTTGCACTAGAAATCCATTGGATTAGCTACTAAAAGTATCTAAAAATCTAAGTATTTTGTAGTAATAGAAACTAGGCTCAATGCTTGGAGTGTCAGCTATTAGGTGTGGTTACCTTATCACATCCAAAATCACCAAAAAAATTCAAGAGCCTTAGGAGCCTCACCAGGCGCTGACCGAACTTTCCTAGTCCGAGGGATATTGCAAAAGAGTTCTCCAGCGCTTCTGGTCAATGTGCTTCTGCTTTTCCAAGAGGCTCGCCTTCCCCTCCTTGATGAGGACTTCGGGATCCAACGCCAGTAACTGTCACGTCAAAACACGGAGCGACATTAAACCAACAGTTTATAGTCACCAAAAACAAAATTCTAGTGATTTGGTTTCTTTGGTTTCTTGTATTTTTGACAAGATTATTGGTGATGAGTTTGGCAATCTCAGTTAAGCAGGTGGAGTACAGGTTCCATTTCTTGAAGCCTTTGATGATCTCTGGCTAGTTGACGTATACGAGTGAATTATAGCCGATTGATGTTCACATGAGAGCACTGACTAGAAGGCTCCCCAAAGCCAATTTGCAAACGACTATATCATAAGTAAGTCAAAGAGGAAAGAAAATACTCTGTATTGAGTTTCAGTATTGACTAGTGTGCCCTGTGCCGTTGCCATAGCTAAAATAAAAGGAAAAGTAATTTTTTTAATTTTTTAATTCACAAAAACTTTGAAATTCGATAACTTTCCCACCATCGGTTGAAACGCCACTAAACAAAGCTTGTGCACCCCTCCTTGCAGAGAGCTTTCCGACAGTACCAAGAACGTGACCTAGAGATGCATGGTTTTGGAGACGACTCCAAGAATGCAACTTGGAGATGCATGGCTCCGGAGATCTCACCATAACAAACTAACAAAATAAACAACCTAATTTAATGGCTGGATTTTCTATAAGCTAACAATTTATGTAAATAAAATAGATCGATTGCCATGAAACTTTTTGTCTCTATTTTTCAATTATGAAATCACATGTCTTCGATGAGTGAAAAAAAAAATTCAATTTTGTTGTGAAATTTTGAAATTATTGTTAATTCTTTAAGGAAAAAGTAAAGAAAATTTGTATCAAATCCAAATATGCTCAAAGAATCTAAATTTTTTGCCATAGGTATAGATTATACTATGCAACATCATGGTATAAACCAAAGTTACCTTGTCATTAGAAAACTTTGAAACCAACAAACCATGTTTAGAGGCCAAAATTGCATATTGCAATAAAATATTGAATTTTTCAAATTTATCAATTGGTGTAAAAACTATATTTAATAAACTTCATTTAAATAATTAGGTACAAATTCAAGAAAATTCATTTTTATAGCTAGAATTCACATCAAGAGTATAGAGCAAGAAGTGGCCAAAATACATGGAAAGGTCAAAAGGAAGATTCACATGGACTAAGCATTTTTCTTTTGAAAAATTAAAAATACAATAGTAAAGGAATATTCAATACTATTAACTTAAAATACACTCAAGCTACTCCCTTCCCTCAAAAAATTTGGATGCAAAATTATTTTTTTCATCCTACAATCCTTCTTGAAATCATCCAAAGTACACAAATTGTCCTCCGTTAATCCTACAAGAACATTGACGACAATAAATATCCTATAGATGACTTTCTTTGGTATTGTAGAAACATGGAATATATACATCTAATGGCTCAAAAAATAAATCATTTTTTATTGTGTACATATTTGCACTTATGCAACATCTTTCTAGGGTTAACCGTAGAAGAATATTACCCCCTACGACCAAGGTAGTCACCAGAATACTATGATTATTGGACCCAGAGGTGCATTCTTTGTTCTACAATTAACAATGAAATTATCCATCGGACTTTTTAGGTCCGCAATGTCTTTACAAGATTAATGAACAAAACCCCTATACTAGAAGGTAAAATTATATTTGTAAGATGTGTGCAAAATTGAATTCTATTGTTGGAAGACACTTCCAAAACAAAGTTGAACAAATGGAAACAAAAAGTGTGAGCAAATCTAAGTCTGAAGGTTGAGGTTTTGCTTCCATTCATCACCAATGATCTCAAATATAATTTTCATAAATTATTGCTGCTAAACCTCTATTATTTCTGAAAGGATGAGACTTATCACAAATGTAATCTACCAAGAATAATCCTTTTTATGGACCAATAGGTGCATTCTTCATCTCTACAATAATCTAGGAAGTCATCTATCAACCATTCTTTTGGCTGATGTAGCACTACAAGGTTAAATGGGCTAAAACTTTGAATTTACCAAATAGATTTACAGCTAGATCATTCTTTTGATAGAAATTTTGCTAAATTTGTGAACATTGCTTGTCAGTTTAAGGAAGAGGATAAGGAAGTCTCTTAGAAGATGACCAAAGTAGAAGTGGAGGGACCTACCACTAATGGCTCAAATCACAGAGTGCTGGCAAAATTTCATAGCTGAGGGTATGACGAAAATTTTAGTTTTATTGAGAATATTTTGTATTTGATATGAATTTTCTTCACTTTTTCTTTAAAGAATTCACAATAATTTCAAAATTTCACAAAAAAAAATTTAAGTTTTTTTGACTCATAGAAGACATGTGATTTCATAACTGAAAATAAAAACAAAAAATTTCATGGCAATGGATCTGTTTCATTTACGTATATTGGCAGCTTAGGCAAAATCACTACACTAAATAGGGTATTTAGTGTTGGCAACACTATTTGCGAACCATGACACTAAATATCATTAAGCCTACTAAAGTAAGTAACATTAAATGTAATTTCTAACATTAAATATACTCTATGGTAAATCTGAAATCTGAAAATGTTTACATTTAGTGTTAGAACTTATTAAAGGAAGGTAGAAGGGAAGAGAAGACAAAGGCGGCGCATTGAAGTTTAGCACTACACTAATTGTCCTAAAATTGACATTTAGTGTAGGGTCAAGTAGGGTGGTAATTACACTAAATGTAATCCAACACTAAATACCCTATTTAGTGTACTGAAACTCAATACAGATCTTCCAGTTCAGGGCATTTCCTTTTCTCTTTTAGACTTACTTATGATATAGTCGTTTGCAAGTTGGCTTTGAGGAGCCTTCTAGTGCTCTCATTTGAACATCAATCGGCTAATTCAATCGTATTCATCAACTACCCAGAGATCATCAAAGGTTTCAAGAAATTGAACCTGTGCTCCACAAGTAATTGAGATTGCCAAACTCATCACCAGTAATCTTGACAAGAACACAAGCCATCTTGGAAGTGATGAAAGCGATTTGCATCCCTCACCACAATCTCTCTTCTAGTCACTTTGGAGATCAATTTCGTTGCTGTATGACAATCTGAGCACACCCGAAGGTTCTTGTAAACACGAATTGGTTTACCACTACTAGGTGCGCAAATAAGTCCATAAACAATAGCCAGCCTCTCACTATGAGAGCAGAGAGAGAACTCTTTATCGCTCTCATCAACATCATGCAACACAAGCCGGGTGTTGGGAAGGTAACCTTCGGCCTTGATTTTCTCAGTCAATCTGCTAAGCTCCGCGTATATCTCCGTCGTTTCTGGGTGAGATGTATCCCCTACGATAAAGGAATGAGTCTTGTTACCAACTTCGATCCAGCTCCGACCTGGATCCTTGCGTATACCTCTCTCCTGCATCAGAGTACGCACCCATGAAACCTTCTCCCACTTCTCAGCTGCAGCATAGATGTTGGAGAGGAGCACGTAAGCAGAGGCATTACTGGGTTCCAACTTGAACCACTCTTGAGCCGCAAGTTCACCCAACTCCACGTTACCATAAGATCTACAAGCAGCAAGCAAGGCTCCCCAAATCGTTCCATCTGGTTCACCTGTCATAGTATCAATCAAGAGCTTCGCTTCCTTCAGGTGCCCTGCCCGCCCAAGAATGTCCACCATGCAGGTCCAATGCAACAGACTGGGAACGATCCCATAATCTTGCGACATAGCCTGGAAGAGTCGACGGCCTTCATCAACGAGGCCTGCATGACTACAGGCCGACAGCACTGCCACAAATGAGTACCCATCAGGCTCCACACCAGCTGCAATCATATTCCTGAAGACTTCTAGAGCCTCAGACCCATATCCATGTTGCGCAAATCCACCAATCATCGCGTTCCATGAAATCACGTCCCGTTCTTCCATTCTCTCAAAAACTAGTCGCGCATCCTCAATACTGCCACACTTTGCATACATGTGGACCAGCGTATTCCCCAATCGCAAATCCAACTCAAAGTCTGATTGAAGGGCATGGCTGTGAACCTCCTTCACCCAGTCCAACCCCCCTGCGCTTGCACATGCATTCAGGATGCTCACATAAGTCACAGGATCTGGTTTGAAGCCTTCTTGTTGCATACGGATAAACATTTCATATGCTTCATGCCCACAACCATGTTGCGCAAGTCCTCCAATCAACGCAGTCCACGTGACTACATCCCGTTCCTTCAATCTGTCAAAAACTAGGCGAGCATCGTCCACATTTCCGCTCTTCGCATACATGTGGATAAGAGCGCTGCCCACGCGCAAATCCAACTCAAATCCTGATTCACGGGCATGGCTGTGAACGTCCTTCACCCTTTCCAAAGCCTCTGCGCTTGCACATGGATTCAGGATGTTCAAATACGTGATTGCATCTGGTTTAAAGCCTTCCCGTTTCATTTGGAGAAGAAGTCGATATGCTTCCTCACCAAAACCACTTTCGGCATATGCTCCAATCATCACATTCCAGGTAATCAAATTGCGACTAGATAACGCATCAAAAGTCTCTCTTGCCTCTTTCATTCTCCCACACTTAGCATACATTTTAAGGAGCGCAGTCCCTACACGAACATCTGAATCAAACCCACCCTCTCTGATATATGCATGAACTTCCTCGCCCCACTTTAAAGCTGATGGGCTCGCACATGCCTTCAGGACGCTCAAGTAAGTCACTGCACCAGGTTGCATACCTTCCTTTCTCATTTGATTGAAAACGTCCATGGCATCTTTCGCACGACAGTGCAGAGCATAACCTCCAATCATGACGTTCCAACTAATAACATCCTTCTTCAAAAGTTGGTCGAACACTCTGCGTGCATCCTCCAGTCTCCCGCATCTGATGTAGGCACTCAATAGGTTCGTAGCCACAAATATATTCTGCTGCATGCCACTCTCAATGATGCACTTATGCACTTGCTCTGTTCCTGTAAGGTCTTCCTGCTTCAAGCATCGCTTCAGAACTTCAACATAAGTGTACGACTCAATATAAATGCCTTGTTGAAGTCGGTTCTTCAAAATATCAGTTGCTTCACTCGTGGTTCTTGCGCTTTCCATTTGTACACACCCACCGCCAACCTGAACAGCTTGCTGAGACTCCCTTGCACTGGTGACCAAAGTGTTTCTTTTTCTAAACCTGGCCTTCGGGAATCTGTCTCATCAATACATTCTTCCTGAGAACAGCGTTCATAACGTGGGAAACTTTCCTGAAACAAAAGACAAATCTCAAGCTCATGCCAATACCTATTTAGTAGTACATTCTCTTGAATATCAATCATGTGATAACCAACATGAGATGGTAATTTGCTAAGAGTCACCAATTTGAGCATCGCCTTCACCCATGTTGGCGTTGAACAGTCATCAACCCAAAGCACTTTCTCTGTCACCTTGTGTTTAAAGTCAGGTGATGTAGGATTCACCTATAGGGACCACAACCCAAGATCAACTAGGGAAAACCAATCAAGGAATATAGCCTTCACTCCACTCCCAAACACAAACAGTAAATAACGTAGCCTAAGGTCACCTTCAGCAAAAAATAATTAAAATTTTTAAAGCTGAATGGTTTTGGAAATTAATAAGCCAATTTGCCGAATCTAAGGAAAATCAAATACAAAGAGTGTTAAAATGTTGGAAAAGATACATGTATAGCTTGATCCCTCGACATATCCACTAAAAAACACAAAAAACAAGTTCATTCCTTTAACTTTCCAGCAAAAGCAAGGACACTATGAAAAGTAATGAGTTCATTGGAAGTCATGACTGTCACTTTCCTAAGTAAAGAAGAAAAACATTCAACTTCTAAGATTATTTGAAGGGTTGCCAAAAGTTAAGAAAAACTTTTTAATAATTGCCAAATAACTTAGAAATAAAAAAATGAACTGCCAAACCAGCCCTTCCAATTTTATAAAATTATTTGGCAAAATATGTGCGGAAGGTGACCTCAGGCTACGGTATGCTTGGTTTTGCCCAAAGCGCGCCCAGGGTCTTGAACAAGCAATAAAGAGTCTCCTTGATTTTTCCAACTTTCTAACATCAAATAACTGATAGTCCTAGTGATACCTTGTCAGCCCTGATGTCCCACCACTGCAACGGATCCGCAAAATATTCCTCCCAAACTTGTTCAATTGTCTGTGCTTCGCCTGATTCAACTGGTACATAGTTCATATATGTCAGTCACATTTTCTCTGAGACAGGCAAACAGCACCCCACTTCTTTTGAGTGAGGACAGCCATATGATACATACCTGAAGTATGGGTACTCACAGAAGACCTTCTCCAAACTGCAGACGATGAGCCCCTGCTTCTTCCTCCACGGAAGGACGAGACCAATAATATAGAAAGGTGTACAAGCCAGGGAGGCTTAAAGACTTGCATCACACAGGCATCCTGGTCACACAAATCCCCAATGTGCGTCAAAAACCACATTGGTAGCAGGTTGAGCATAAGATACGCATCAGTACTAATAGATAATGTTTCACGTTCAACAAACCATGATCATGTCCTGTCAATTTGGGGGAAAACGTAACACCCTTTTTTATCAAACATTGCTACGGAGGAACCTAAATATATTGGACACAAATATTGCTAACAAGACGACAGTGTTTCACAAGTCATTCAACCACTTATCTATAACAGGTCTACGGTCATAAGTTCACACTCACTCACCTGAGGACCAGCTCCACACACCAAATAGCTTCTCGCTTGCTGCCCATGACGCAATGAAAGTCGAACGAATCCAGACATTTTGTGGTTCGATGACTACAAACTTCAAAAGATTCGACAAAGTAACATCATAAATAGAACTCTAGAGAAGTGTAAAAACGAATCTCTTCAAGTCTTTGGCTCACTTTCAGATGCATGTTCGCAGTCTCTACAGTGAAACCCCTTCTCCAAAAGCATGCAGTATCTGAAACCTTGAGTAAACGTCCATAAATTATATAAGTATCAATCTTCTCCTTTCAAATGAGGTATTCTCTTCTCCAAAGTGCTAAACCTCCAGGCAGATGGAAACCTTTCTTGCATGGTTCTCCAACCCCAACCTCAACATCAGCAGCGTCCAATGCACAACACAACAAGCTTCAAAGCTCGACTTCAGCATACACACAAAGTCATGTATGACTGCCAATATCTTCAAGTCTGCTCAACTGCGTCCATAACTTGTCTATTTCGTATAGCTCGTTTGTCTTCACCACGAATAGTTTCCATAGTATGCAGCTTCCAAAATATTGACTAGAACTTCACTACAGTCCACACACAAAGTTTCATTTATGAATCTATGTCTTCAAATCTTCCAATCCCTATAATTGTATGTGTTCTCTTTCTGTTTTGTGAAATCCCCTCCAAAATGCTGAACCCTCAGTTCGGGGAGAAAACACCCTCGGCAGTTTCCTACATCAACAACCACCGATGTATGCAGCCTCAACACAAAGCTATAGTCAATAAAAAATTCATAGAACATACGAAATAATCTCTCCAGGTCTCCTGCTCCCTTTCAACTATGTCTGATCAATTCTCCACACTGCTAAACCCTGACCGCTCAGGCCTCCAGCAGGAAGGAAAGAAGAAACAACAACAGTTCGGCATCAAAACGAACGACTTCTGATCCATTCAGCTTCCGAAATTCTGAATGGAACTTCACTTTAATTCGGAAAAAGTTGAAAATGTGAAGGTATCAATCTCTAACAAATACTGAAACTTGCACAGATACAAATCCTACTTATGAAGAGCAAGAAACCCTAAACCACAACACCCCACATGAACGACCCCAATAACTGCTTCTAAAATCTGGAGTTCAACTAAGAAAAAATGCGTCGTGTAAGATCAATCTCTTTGAAATTGCTGCTCCCTTACAACTGCTCCTACACTATTCCCCAAATTGCCAAACCCTAACAGTAGAGAGGAAAACACCCTTGACATGAACAGCGTTCGATACATGCAACAAGTTCCATACCCTAACTTCAACCTCACCTCAATCTATATGAATCAATCTCTGTACGTCCTTGAGCTACATTCACCTGCGTCTGTTCCTAACTCCAAGTTGCTAAACCCTAACGTCACGAAGAGAATGAGCTCCCTATGGAGAGCCCTCAAAGCAGCAGCTCCATAGGAACAACAGCCAATACAATCTACACTTCAATCTAGACTATCATATCAGAATCATCTCATCGAAATTTTCAGCTACCTCCTAACCCTGTTCTTGCATCTCTCCGAATTGTTAAACCCTAATCGAGAAAACCCTAATATATGCAAAGAAGCTTCCAAATTTGACTGTGTTGCAGAGAAAGGATTATACGTACGGTTAATGCTCTGAAGGCTTCCTACTCAGTTGCAAAGATTCACCAGGCAGTGGAGACTCAACGAGCGGACAAAAAAATCTTGCTGCAGCAAGAGGAGATGCCCAGACACCAAATGCATCAACCTCACGACCATACCTCAGGAACCAATTCGTACAACTGGAGGTTGAATTTGAGCACTTGCACTTCGCAGCGATGTCTTGGGGATTTGATAATCTTGCTCAGGAGCTGCGTGCAAGATACTTGTTGTTGACGAAGGCTGATGAGTCGATTTTTAGAATCCAAGTATCTCTTGAGTGACAACAGAAGTGAAAGTCATCAAATCCATGGTCTGAGGAATCCTGCTCGCCATTCAAAGTGGTGTCTGGTCATAATCGGCCACCCTGCCAATCGACACAAGACCACTTCCTCTTCTACAAAGCAAAGAAACTGGAGAACGAATGCAATTCAACAGATGCTTGACTCGCCATTGATAATGTCCAAATGTGCCCAAATCCTCTCAAATACAGCTCTTCAAATTGCACCAGCTCTCTCCCAGAAAATCGGTAAGAAATTTGCCTCCGGGATCTCTACGACTGAAAGACTGAATGCAGCCACGGCGAGACCAATTCCAAGCTGCAAATCACAAAACACAAAATAGGGAATGCGTCTGGCCTTCTGGCCTTCATGAGGTCCATGAGGTAGAAACACCTACAAGCGTCAATTTTTGTTCTCCAACACCCTTAAAAAAAAAAAAAGGCCGAGGTGAGCCAACCCCCTCACTGAAAACCGTCCCAGAGGGAAAAGACTGAAATTTTTAATTTGCTACACACGATAAAATTTGCAAATTTTGAATTCATATTTGCAATCAGAGGTCCCAAATTTGCTAGGAAAGGAAAATTAATCAAGCACAAAATAAGGGGGCTTATTTTTTACTTCGGGGGGATGAGAGAGGGCATCAATTCACCCTAGCCAAAAAAAAGGTCAAGTTGGATTGCCCCCCTCATTGTCCTACAATTACCCCAAGGAAAACACTAGAAATTTTTATTTACAACAGAGGATAAAATTAGGAATTTTGAATTCATATCAGCAATTAGAGGCCCCATACCAAGAAGGAAAGGTGAAGAAATACAAAAAATGCGGCACAAAATAGGGAACTTTTTTTTAAAATGATCTTTAGATGGGGCAATGAGGGAGGCAATCTTTCCTTGCCCTAAAAAAATGGGCTTACTAGAAGAAAACCTTGTTGCAATCAACACAATCTAAATGATGTTGTTGGACACAAAAAACAAAAAAACATCATTTCGATTGGGTTGATTGCAACAAGGTTTTCTTCTAGTGGCTAAACTGAAAACTCCTTAACTCAAAATCAATACAATTTTTAAAATGCAACCAATGAGAGGTGATGAATGAAGAATATTTTAAAGCAACCAATGACAATGGAGGCATTTCATGCTTGAAGGGTGTTCATTCAAGGTGAGTGTAGTGTTACGTGTAGACTACTTTATGTTTTAAAATTTGAAAATACTACTAAAGCATCCAAAAATTACAAAACCACTTAGGTTGTGTTTTTGTTGAATTTGCTAATAAATTCATCAGTTTTTTAGTCAGTTGACCATAGAGATAGTAGGACTAGCAAAAGTATTGCTGCTAGGTGTTTCCACCTTAAATTGACTCTTTACCAGATGATTTATAATTTAAAGGATTTGACTTCTTGAAATATTTTTCAATAAAATTTTTTTGCAAGTTAAATGGAATTGGAATCTAACCTAAATCGTTTCATATTTTTTTGGACCTTTATAGAATTAGTTATGAAGTTTGAAGTTTGAATTACTTAAGGCACTCAAAACTTCCACACCTTGATATATTCATTATTCACTTAGGACATAATTGACAACTACAATTGGGACATACACTATAAGAGAAATGGGTGTTTTAAGTGAGATTTTAAGTATAGTCCTAAACAGAAGATTATAAGTAATGACCTTTAAGGAGATTTTCAGTAAAATTTTACTAAAAACACATGTATTTCTAGTAAATTTTTACTGAAAATCTCCTTAAAGGTCATTATTTATAATCTTATATTTAGGATTATACTTAAAAATTCACTTAGAGCAGCCCTTTTTCATATATGAAGAAAGTAACATGTACCTCCATATCAGATAAAGCTTTTAGAGTCTAGTTGCTTTATGGATCTCCTATCTAAAATAGACTCAAAATTATTATCATGAGTTGTCCAGAGAAGGTACATGGTGTAAAAGAATTAACCAAGGTGAGCTCAAAGGATATTTAATTGAGACTGAGTATAAATTAAGAGATATATCCTTAGAATATTCCACAAATTTGAAATATTTTAGAAAATATTCTAAGAAGTTCTAAAGATGTTTTCTAGACCAAAAATTTTAGAATTATTTTGAAACTACTTTGTTTTATAAATAGTCTATTTTTATTTATTAATTTTGAATAAATAGCCTGTATAGTTGCTTTCATTTCATTTATTAGATTTTTCACATTGCATTCCCCTAGATGGGTTATTTTCTAGTTCTAGACAAATAAAGATCATAAATTTAAAATCATAATTTTATAAATAGATTAATCAAAGTTTAGGGGAAAGTTTCAAAGTCAAAACTTGAAGAATCTTTAAAGAATCTTGTAGGGGTGCATATTTAATCCCTAAAGGCCGGAGGGTGTTTTGGAAGAAGAAAAGTCTGAAACTACCAATTTTTGATGCATTGTTGAAAATCAAAAATCAAAAATTGTTTTTTGAACTCTAATAAAAAAAAATTATAAAATAAGTTTGATAATTTGTAGAAAAAATTTCAATCCATTTGACTGTGTGGATTGAAGGACAATAACATTTGAAGTAAAAAAAAAACTAGCACTACAAGAGGAAGGGGTGTTTTAAGTGAGTTTTAAAGTATGGTCCTAAACACATAATTTTAAGTAATGACCTTTAAAGAGATTTTTAGCAAAATTTTACTTAATGTACATGTGTTTTAAATAAATTTTTGCTAAAAAATCTCCTTAAAGATTATTACTTAAAATCATGTGTCTAGGACTATACTTAAAAACTCACTTAAAACACCCCTTTCTCTTGTAGTGTAGATTGCTCAACATGGAAGCTACCAAGTCTAGCCATAATTATAACTCATAAAGATAGTTAATAAGTCTTTTAGAGGCATAGCACACAACTTAGAAGAAGCATAGCAAGAACATTAGCAATGTTTAACAAGTCATAGAATTGACCTTCTCAAACATTCTTGTGCAAGTGTAATGAAGGCTCTATAGTTGGATACACAAAAAAATAGTTTTTTTAAAATTATTGCTCTTTATCCTAAAAATGATAGATTTTGAATAGTTTTTGGTAAAACATAGTTCTAAAACATTAGGGATTACTAATCATGTCATCAAAAAAATGCACTCAAAATCCAATGTTGCTCCTATAACCATACATCAGAAAAGTTGGGCCACATTATTATAATGCCTTCTTAATAGCACAAGTCATTTGAGTGTCATTTTATCAAATCCCTTTGATACTCAGTTGGCATGGAGGTTGGCACCAAACTATCTTGACAGCATTTCAATGCACCATCATAGCACCATATTCACATATCCTAAAGTTTCTAATATAGGTTTCTATTTACACAAGAAAGAAAAACTCAACACTATTTGATACTATTAGTCCCTATTTTATAAAATACCTACTGGAATACCTAGCTAATGCCCTATTCAACAAAAGCTCAAACTACTTCTTTGACTACTTAGTCTTCCGGAGATTGGAACTAAGAAGTTCACAATATTCCAAACATTGGGCGAAGGATACCAAATTAGAGAAAAAATTGTCTTTGTACAAGTAAGGTATGTACACCTAAGTTATAATCAACATTGGCCAAAATGTGACACCTACATTTGGACCCAAAAGCATCACAAATTCTTGATTATACAAGATGTACAAAATCCAAATCAAAACATGGAAGTGGATGAGAGCTTAGTGTTGATATTTGGTACACTTAAAGACAATACTTTGAATATTCATAACTTGATCAAATAACGCATATAACGCATGCTCAAGTCCATGGGAAACCTCTTTCATTGGCCATTAAGATCCAATAAAAATCATTTATGTTTAATAATAATAAATATGCTCAGTTGTAATTAGTGACAAGTTGAGGTGCTCACACCTTAGACCTAAAAAGGCAACATGGAGGTGTATTAGCCAGCTCCTGTTGTTTCAGTGACAAAGATAACGAGATCATTAAAAGAAAAGTAACCAGGACTGTTGTTATCATGAATCATTCCTTGACAAACTTGGCCGCCGGTAACAAAGAGACCATTCTCGCTTCTCATCAAATCATCATGCAACTCTTCATCGGGTCCAGATACGACTAGCTTCAAGTTGACCTAGTTTCAAAACACAGATACAGATGAATCAACAAAATATTTCAAAACTGGGAGCAACTCAAGTGCAATGGTCAACGAAGTCATCATGTCGCATGAAGTGTAAGGGCTAAACCAGAAGACCTCGAACGCAAATCACAGTGAATCATCAAAAGGATGAGAATCAGGCCTTACTTCAGGGTATCCGCGTTCAATAGCAACATCCAGAATTCTTCTCATGTTTCCCATTTCTTCATTGCCACGAGTTCCAACATCGATATCTTCGGCCTTGTTGGCTCTGCCCTTCTGTACATTAAACACACTCTTACTGATAACATCTAAGAATCGACTTGCAACCAGCATCGAATTTGAAAATATGTAACTTCCAGTAAGCTTCCTTCAGGGACAAATCAAGATCAATCCTAGTATTCACTTCATTCAATGCACACTCACAAGTACAACCTCAATTCACAAATTGCAAATTCACAAATTATGGACATGCTAGAGGAAAAAATACGTCCAGGGGTCACGGTCAAAGTCGTGGAATTACCAGGAACTTATACGGACCGGGGTAAGTGAAACTTGCTTCAAAGATTTTGTAGTTCATATCCGACAAGGTGCCAGACACAGAGACCAGCGGCTCTGGTCTCTTAAGACACACAATTACCACTCTAGAAAAGGGACCCTTCCCAGATTCCTTCATCTGATGTACATAAATGTTTGATGAGCAGCGAGGAAGTGTCAAATCCATAGACTTCAGACTGTGAAGACGTCTACTCAAATGGGAAAACTCTTCAGCTGCAACTCTGTGAACAGTTATCTTCAAACGACCACCATGAAAATATTGCATATTATGCTCAAGTTGCCACAACAAGGCAAACGTTTCTGCGCCTTTTACATAAATGACACACTCCACTCGATCCTTACGAGTCCAACATCCTGCTGAGTGAACTTGAAAATCCGTTGCAACCAAGCGTTTAGAAAGAGCACCAAGGAGACCTGCACAACTCACACCAATGACCTCTACGACATGCATTTGCATACTAGTATTTCCATCGATAGATGTCCCAAGACCCTCATTGATACATTTCATCTTTACTGGCAAGCTTAGAGCCTGCGCAATAAAGACAATATTCTCATTAGTAATCTTTTATTTATCATTACAAACAACTCACTAACATTCTACAAAGTCTAAAACACAAAAGTGCCAACAATAAACAAAAGATAGTGCAACCTTCATGCTGACCTTTGTGATATTAGCAATAGACTTGTCTTTCACAACCTTCCTTCCTTTGCAATCTGTTACCTCAAAATCTGTAGCTCCACATATGAATGACAAATGTCAAGCTACAAGCTTCAAAGAGTCCTCCATAAAGATTCTTCAAATAATCCTCCCTAATGTAGTGATAAGGTAACCACAATAGAATTTGGAGTTCATGGTAATTATAAGCAATTGGCATGATGGTGCAAGAACACAACTCACACTGCGTAATCGTTTCTGTTGAAGGCGAGTCATAAGCCTTCAAGACTGATAGGTCCATATCCATCAATTTTTGCATGACTTCAAGCAAAGTCAAAGGGTGAGGATTGTTCCATTGTTCAATCTACATCCATATTGTATATTGTTCAACAAAACACGTTCAGTAATAAACTTAATTAGCATAGAAAATATGCTTTTTATATTGTAAGACATATTGAAACACCTCACTTCCATTATCCTATTAAAGTTTCATACATTTACATCAATATCAAAAGAGAATGGATTAAACTTTACAAGCCATTGAATGTCTCACAAAACATGTCAGTGACAAAAGAAGCAATGAAGTTACAATCAATTCATCAACATAGTGGTACAACAAAGAACTCAACAAATGAATTGCAAGTGCCTACCACAATATTTTTGAGCCACAATATTGAGATATCATCACACAAACTTTAGACACTATCCACGACTCTCTACTATGAATTAAAGTTCTTATATAAACATGTGCCCAGAAGATAGTGATCAAATGAAACATACTACCTTTGTCTCAAAATAAATCCATGGTCTCTAGCAAGAAACTAGTTGAAGTACCACAGATTATTTTGACATAACAGGAGAACAAGCTAAACAATAAGCAACCTAAGCTTGCACAAACTAGAACTTCAATACACACACAATCAATAATGAAGGACTTATACCGGAAGTGCCCAACCAAGACAACACAAACTCTACACCACTAACTCCTTACAAGGTCACTATAAAGTATAATCAAACCATAGGACTTAGTTCATTTCCACCAAAAGTAAAACAATAAGAAGAATGATTTCCCCCAAGGACCCTAAGAACCTAGTTACAAATACTCAAAACATTGAAAAACTTGAATCAAAAGAGATGTAAAGATGAGCAATTCAGTAATAAATCTCAAAAAAGTCAATCAACAATCTCCTATTCAAATGAACCACTACAAAATTCGACAAACCTGTCACTTACATACCTTCACAACACTTGCACCTCCTTTAGATGTGTTGTCCATGACAACACTCACTGGATTCGGACCTCTCTTCAGCTTCAAGGCCATGCATACATCTGAAAAGCTAGGCCTCTCCATTTGCTTAGGATGCCAACAAGCAACTATGATGGTTCTAACAAAATCAGGAAGGTCATGGGGCAATTCCGGGCGTCCACCTTGCAAAATTTCGGATATCGTATCTTCAGCTCCAAGGCCATCATATGGAATGCAACCTGTTACAATCTCATAGCAGGTCATGCCATAGCTATACACATCTGACTCACGTGTGAACCAAACTTCTGTACTAGGCACTCTAGCCTTCAACTGCTCAAGTATTTCTGGTGCCCTCCAAAACCCAGTCCCCAATACTCCCACGGAGCACTCAAAATCAGCAACAAGTGATCCTATCCTCGCCACTCGGGTAGGAGGAGCAACAAGGCTCATGTCTTCTCCAAATTCTCCCCACACAAGCACATTGGATGCTTTCAAATCGCGATGTATTATATCGTGCTTGTTGTGCAGCGTGTCCATATCCTCAGCTATACTCAACATCAGGTGAATGGCTTCCTCAATTGGGAAAGGGCCAAATGTGCTGCGCTCTTGTTTCATTCGACGATCAATCAAGAGGCGCAAATCTCCCCAACGCCGATACATCACAAACGCAAATCGGCCACGCAACCTCTTATCACGTAATAGCGTTCCTCCCAAAATTGTAATCAACGGCAAATCGAATAGATGTTTATACTTGGAACGAGCAGACAACATTCCAATCGGCCATTGCGCTTGGAAAGCTTTGAGAGGAACATCTCCCTTCATCACCTTCACCACCAAATCGAAAGGACCATCACGTGTCATGCGAGCTTCATAAATGTCGGCTTGAGCCCCTCCGCTGATTTTCTCACCCACCTCAAGTGTCTCAAAGTCCGTGAAGAAACGACCCCATTCCGGATCTTCTTTCAGCAAATCAAAGTATTTAGAGTTGGTCTCCGCTGACCACTCCGAATCAGTTGTGGAATAATCCAATTGGCTCCAGTGACGAGCTTTCGAGGACTCCATCTCAATTTCGGTTTGAGAAATGAAATGGCTTGTCCGTTCAGAGGAAGGCACAGTTGACGAAGAGGAGCTCGCCATGCTCTGCACAGAATCCATTCCAAGGAAACCGTCTTTCTACCTTCCTGCCTTCACAATTGGCTGCCTGGGCTTAGAATAGGACTTTCCAATAGAGCTTCGGCAAGGTTTGACCTGCAACCCCAGCTTCTGCGCAAATGCAGAGGAATGGACGTCGTGAAATCTAGATGAATGAGAAGGAGAACTGAACATCGCAAACTCAAGGAATGGTTTCACTATATGAAGCCGAAATTGATGCAAGCAGAAAAGCAGGAGAAATCTGACACAGCACGAATAATCATACGAAGAAAAGAGGCAATAGCAGGTTTCGAAATTCCACACACCAAACTCTGCGCAAGTGCAAAAGAAGTTTGGTAGTTCTGAAGATTTCGACTATTGATGGGGGAGTGAACGTTGAGAACTCGAGAAATGGATTATAAAAGAAGCAACTAAGCAGGTGAAATCCGCTACAACTCAAACCATTATACGATATTCATTTAGCTTTCAAAGAAGACACAAGCTAGAGATCATTCTAACAAATCCTAAATAGCTCAATTATACTTCCACCGACAGTGTACATAGATTGGGAGCTCAGCAAGACTTCCGATCCAACGCTTTCAGAAAACGCAACGTTCAAGGAATTCCATCAATTTTCAACCAAAGCTGACAGTTCTCCTTCATTGTCTTTCAAACAAGCAGCTTCATCTGATAATTCGAATGCATGAACCCTAAATAGCTCAAATGTGGTATTACCGACAGAGCACATAGACGGGAGGTCGGGAGCTGAGTAAGACTTCAGATCCAACGGCTTCAAAAGAAGAGAAGAAGAAACTCCGTCAATCATCGATAATTCGACTCCATTTGGCTTTCAAGCAAGACGTACACAAGTTTTCACTCTAATGAACCCTAAAGAGCTCAATTATACTTCCACCGACAGTGCAGATAGACAGGGAGATGAGTAGCACCTTGAAAGCGAGGCGTTGTGAGCTGCCTCAAGGAAAGGAACGCTTCTTCACCGCAAGCAGCTGCACTCCGCAACCGTTTCAAACCCTTTTCGTGTGCAGTAGAGAGCGAAACGCAGGATCCTCCGCCACACCGACAGATCCTCCTGCAGAAAAATCTCGGCAGGCAGTGAAAGAACGAATGAGTGAGGCTTCTGAAGGTTCTTAATACGTCGTCGAACTGCTACAGACTGTAGTAAGCTCCCGCTCTAGGAAGTACGAGTCAAATTTCGATCAGCGTTTAGCCTCGGCCCGATGTCCCAAGGCGTTTTGGGGTTCCGCCTGCTCGAAGCCATTACTTGGCTAAGGCCCGGTTCAGACTATCGACCGGCCAAACAATGAACAGTGGCGCCGCAGCCGGTGTTTCGTCCTCCAGAATACCTTCCACGTGAAGAGGATGATAGCAGTGCCGGCCGGTTCATCAATGTGGTTTCACACACTGTGGTTTCATCGACCGGCCAACCCTTAGGCTTCCAAATCCTTGCTACAGTCTCCAGCTATACCTTCCTCAGCTTTCCCTTGGGCTCGCACCTTCCGGGATCCTTTCAATGACTTTTAAATAGCAAAAGTGCTTTGCATGATGAACATTGGGACAATGCAGAGGAATGTTGCATGCAAGTAGGAGCGCTTTGTCCACCGGACAAGTTTGGAGCCACCCCGCAGGCAAGACCCAAAATTCCTACATCTTGTCCGCTGAGGTGGCACATTGGTTGGTGACGTGGTAGTTT
The DNA here is from genome assembly GCA_951799445.1 of Pseudisothecium myosuroides. Lineage (NCBI taxonomy): Eukaryota > Viridiplantae > Streptophyta > Bryopsida > Hypnales > Lembophyllaceae > Pseudisothecium > Pseudisothecium myosuroides. Next base: position 10,786,143 of record OX637291.1, on the reverse strand, counting down.
ATTGCAGTGGACAAACTACAACGTCTGAACGCAGCACTGGACAAGGATGCAATTTCAGCCAATGAGCTTTGAAATCTGTTTGTCCATCCTCTAGTCTGAAATGGGCCTAAGTTTGCAACTACGAACAAAGCTTCAGAGTGGAGATCTCTATTTCGACCGAAAAGAGGCACCGAAACACCTTCCTGGTTGTGGCACCCAGTACTCCCCTGAAGTGGTGGCAACGGTGGTCTTCAAGCAGGGTTTTTTTCCATTTTTAATGAAGTGCCATAGTGGTGATATTGAATGTTATAGTGGTGCTCCAAATTTATACATTCATCCACATATTGAATAGAAAATATCATATTAGCACATATCACATATCCATAATTCAATTTTCATCTACAATCTAGCGATTTTATCCATGGTTTTTTTTAATTTGAAATTTTCAGGCGATTTTCCACCTTTTTAGTACCATTTTTTTCTATAGACGTGGTACTAGGCCATAAAATTTGGTGCAATTGTGCACCACATCACCTTAAAAAAACCCTGTCTCCAAGGTACATTCTCTGTGGACTTAACTCCCCAAACTGATTGAATAGGGGTTGCACAGAGTACGGTTTTAATTAGGAATTAGTGCAGCTTGAAACTAGGGTTCTTTTTTTCATTTTTAATGAAGTGCCATAGTGGCGATATTGAATGTTATAGTGACACCCAATACTCCGGCCCGAGAATGTCCTTCAAATGTTTGTGTAAGGTAGGAGCACCCATAACTGTCAAATTAAGCAATTCAGCATAGTAGGAGGCAAATCTTTTTAAAAGAAATATTTTTCCAATGTTAGCAATTGAAAATTATGAATTTTAAAAAAAAAGTAGAATTTTTGGACAAGGTATCTAATTTCTACAAATTTTCAAAGTTGAACTCCCTAGGGCACCCTATACCGCACTCTAATAAATCTTCCTCGATTCTAGCACCAAAATCTAAAAAAATCCAAAGACCACCAACCCCAATTAACCCCTGAAGGACCAAAGTCCCCTCGGGGGACACTTGGGATTTCAGGCAGGCTCGTGCAACCTGAAATTTTAACCTGATTTTTTGAAACTTTTTTTGAAGATAGGGAATCACATTAGCTTTCTAAAAATATAATTTTTTTTTCAATTGGTGCCCGGGAGCAAAAGTTATGCCATTCTAAAGCAAAAAAACAATTCGTCAGGCAAAAAAAATAAAATAAAAAATGATTTTTTTTTTAAAATTTCTTTTCCTTAAAGATCATGTTTTTGTCTACATTTGAAGCTTTGATTCATTCAATTTGGACTCAGAATGAAAAAGTTATGGACATTCTTGTTTTTTGGGCAATCTAAGCATCTTCAAAAAAAAATTTATAGAATTCATTTTTGAATGCAATTTTCAAATTTTTTCAAATTTTTTTTTTTTGACAAGGTTTAGTTTGTTTGCAAGAACAATCCCACCATTGGGATTATGGTGTTTTAATTCCACCTAAGAGCTATTAACAATTTTGTGTTTCGTTCAATTTTGGACCTACTTCTACTTAACAATTTTTTTTAATGTGAAAATCAAGTTTTGATATTCTGAAATTTTTTTCCCTAACTCTCAACTCAAATGTTCAACATAAAAAATTTTAACTTTATGGTGTGTAGTGCAAAAAAAAATCCACAAATGGCCGTCAAAGTCATCTGAAATTGCAAGAAACAGTTCCAAAAAATTTCTTTTTCCAACTTTGAATGCTAATATCTTCCAATCGGAACAATCAAATTTCTTGAAATTTTTACCACATGATCTAAGACAAGTGAAGTTCAAGATCCTACGGTTAGATTGTAAAAAAAAAGTTTTTTTTGGTTTAGGAAGTGATCGCAGCAGAAATGGCAGTTTTCAGTGGTTTTGGAGCCTGAAAATGGCTTGGTCCTTTAGGGGTTAAGGTAGGAGGCTGTAAAACAGAGCAGGCATTAAGAATGGATTTTGTAAATGGCTGTGAAATGGACATGAGTTAGTTCTGAAATTGACTAGTATAGTCATTGAATGAATCAAGAAAAAAAGTATTATTAATTGCAAGAGCCAATCATTCTCTTTGCTTTTCCCATTTTTATTTAGAATTGCAAGTAAACCGTTTTTGAAAGACCTAGGGTCACAAACAAGGACCTACAACCCAACTCGTTTGAAAATTCATAAGTAATTCAAAAATGCTCAGAAAAATACAAAACCACTTGGGTTAGATTCCTCATCAATTTCTCTATGTCTGAAAAATGAGCTAAAAATATTTCCATCCAAGGAAATACATGAAAAAGGCGGACCAGCCCTTAGATGCTCCATTTCTGAGCCTCCTACCTTAAGCATGAACATGGTTTCAAGGAACTTTTGGGAACACTTTAACCCCAAAAGGACCATTGTCCCTACGGGGGACAAATGCGTTTTCGGGTAGGTACCTACGGGCTGAAATTTTCTCCTGATTTTTTGAAACTTTTTTTGGAGGTAGAAAAACTGATTAGCTTCAAGGGAATATAATTTTTTTCACAATCGGTGCCCGGGAAAAAAAGTTATGACCATATAAGCTCAAAACAGGCTTCGGGGGGCAGCTCGGGCAGCAAAAAAAAAAGGGACAAAAATTTGAATTTTTTTTTTTAATATTTTTTTTCTCATAGATTATATTTTTGGCTTTCCGGAAAGCTTTGATTCATTTCATTTGGATATGTTATGAGAAAGTTATGGACATTCTTGTTTTTTGGGCAGTTAAAGCATCTGCTTGAAAAAAATAACTTTGGGATTCATTTCTGAATGCAATTTTTCAAATTTTTCAAAATTTTTTTTTGGGATGGTCTGATTTACTTGTTAGAACAATCTCACCATTGGGATTAGTGCATTTTAATTCCATCTAAAATATATGAATGTTTTAGATTTTCCTTCTATCTTGTACCTACATCTACTTCACAATTTTTTTAAGAATGATAATTAAGTTTTTTTTTAATATTATTTTTTTTCTAGACTCTCAACTCAATTCTCCACTATATAAAATAAAAGCTCAAAACTCTGTAGTGCAAAAATTTTAAGTTAAAAATGTTTAAAGTCAAAAAATCTAGTCCCGCAATGTGCTGAAAAACTTGTTTTTTTCACTTTAAATGCAAATATCTTGCAATCTGTGCGGTCAAAAATTCTTAAAAAAATTCCACACATTCTTATACTAGTTAGGTGTACGATCCTACGGTTGGATGTGAAAAAAAAAACATTTTTCAAATTTTTTTACTCTTTGCTGTAGAAATGGCAGTTTTCAGTGTTTTTTGGCAGAAAAAAGGCCTCGGTCCTTTAGGGGTTAACCCTTAAACGCCGAAGTGGACGTTTTGCAGCCAATGAATGACAAGAGAATCTCCTATGTAGGACAGAAGTGCAACTATTCATCTTCCAAATTTTGTGCGGAAAGGGAAGATTATGAATAGTAGTTTGACCTCTGGTGAACAATTTTGGTTTTTTCAAAGAAGATGATGTCATCCGATGCCAAAAGGGCTGATTTCCACGGTCACCAGCCCGGCGTTCAAGGGTTAACCCTTAAACGACGGACCCATAACCGTGGAAATCATATGTTTTGTCACCGTGTGGATTGTTGGATTAAAATAATGCAAAAGCACTCGTTGGAAGTCAAGCTACTGTAGATTTTCTTCCCTTTCCCCACAAAATTTGGAGGATGAATAGTTGCACTTCTGTCCTACACAGGAGATTCTTTTGTCATTCATCAGCCTCAAAACGTCCGCCGCGTCGTTCAAGGGTTAAGGGAACTCTACAGTTGGTGTCAGGGTACACTCACGCTTATGAGTGTTGCTACCTCATCCACAGATTGCTCCCACATGTCGCTAAAAGTGTTTATATTTTTACTCCTAAAGGGTCAGGTCCATTGCCAGAACTGTGAAAATCATTGGAAGCAGCTTGGGCAGTAGAGCTGATAGCTAAACTTGTGACGGGGGCTTGGGCTTGGGCCTTGGGATGATGTTTGGTTTGGGGGCCAAACAAAGAATTAATCCATGGAACTTTAGTGTGGGAATGAAATACGTGGATGAGATACTATGGATGAAATACGTGGATGAGAACAACGTGGTTGGATGAGAAGCGAGGGTAAACGGTGAAGTGACGGAGAACCGACTGTTCCTTGTGGCTCCCATGCGCCCCAACACTTCTGCCTCTCAATCCGATCGCACTACGCCGGAGCAGGGTTTTGTTGCATCCGCCTGTGATCGCGTAATAACGCGCCTCCGAGCCGAACAATTCTCTCTTCAAGAGCTTCAGTGATTCACACAAACACAAGAATTTCTTTCGAATTTCTCTCGAATTTCTTCGAATTTTTCGACAATTTCCTAATGCTTGTCGCTAGAAATGCCGTGAATCTGCTATTACGGTAGGTTGATTGGATCCACCTCATTAGTCAGGACCATTTTTCCTCCAAAGGTTTCTGTGAGCTTCAATTTTTTTACGGCGTGATTGCGAGTTAGTGTCCCTGCGATTTTGGAAAGCCGTGTAAGTTTACAATTCCGACAATTCGGGTTGCGGTGGGCGGTTCTAGCGAAGCGGTGTGGATGTGGTGAGTAGTTTTTGCGGTGTAAAGCCATTAGTTGAAGATGAAGGGAGGAGGAAGAGTTTTAGGGTTTCCCGCTCTCTTGCGGTGCAGGCAGAGGGCATCCGTTTTAGGGCAACAGATTCGAGGTGCTGCCACCACGAGTGAGTTTTCAACTCCAGCAACTCCTGCTCTGAGCTCATTGCGGGAGAGGCTGGCGAAAGGAGGTCCGAGTTTGGTCGACTTCATCACGCACTCGAGCTCCGCCCCGGAGGGGTACTCGGTGGAAGTGGGCACTAAGAAGAACCCGCGGCCGAAGCCGGATTGGATGAAGATGGTGGTGCCAGGCGGCGACAAGTATAGTGCAATTAAGTCGAAATTGCGGGAATTGAAGCTGAATACGGTCTGCGAGGAGGCTCGGTGCCCTAATATTGGAGAGTGCTGGACAGGGGGCGAAACCGGCACTGCTACTGCTACCATTATGATACTCGGGGATACGTGTACACGGGGTTGCCGGTATGTGTTGGGAATTTGGGTTTGCTTTATTCTTTTGCAATTCTGTAAGATGGAGGACACGATTTAAGCATATGTTAGAGTGTGGTTTTGGGGAGATCACTTTGGGTATTGGAACCAAATCTGTTGAGATCAAATGTTTATCACTATGTGCGAATTTCGTATGCAAGTTCAATTCGCGAAGTTGTAGACTACTGGAAGTGACAGTATGAAACCGTAATTTGGATTCGAAGATCAGTGAACAAAGACCTTTATTCAAATCATGCTTACACTGCTTGCTAATAAGTTCAACCAAGTGTATGAATAAATGAGTTGGCGTTGGTAAGTGGTGTCCGTATATGATACTCGATCAGGTTACTAGCGGTTTAGTATCCTCCTAATGGGAGAAGCTTTAAGGCTGTATGATGTTCTGTTAGTGAATTGGAGAATTGTTTCGGTACTCATGGTTGCTAGTTTACGAATTCTGGCATAATAACGAGCTGCATTTTTCTGCAGGTTTTGTGCTGTGAAAACTTCACGAGCTCCTCCACCGGCGGATCCTGAAGAACCATTGCGAGTTGCGGAAGCTATAGTAGCGTGGGGGTTGGATTATGTTGTGCTGACTAGTGTTGACAGAGATGATATGCTTGATCAGGGCAGTTCACACTTCGCTGAGACTGTGAGGAACCTGAAAGAGAGGAAGCCATCTATGCTGGTTGAAGCTCTTGGTATGCTGTTTCTCCTCTGTTGTTAACTCTTTTCTTGACCTTTTAATTGATATTGCAAACCCTAAAAGGACCAAGCGGCCCAAATTGGATCTCATGCAGTTTTGTGTAGTCATAATGGGGACTATCCTTTATTTCTTTTTTGACCAATATATGAACTGTTCTCTATTGAATCTGGTGACATTAAACTTGAATTATATTTTCACAATATAATCAATCAAATTGGTCAATTTGAACGATGAACCCTTGATCGTTTAGGGTTTAATTTGTTTATAGTTGCCTTGTTCATGTCAATTAAGTTGAGGAATCGAAAAGCATCCTCCAAATGGTGAACAACTGAGACTTGTGTGTACTCTGCAGTTCCAGATTTTCGTGGTGATCCGGAGTGTGTGGAGAGGGTTGCAACATCTGGGCTTGACGTTTTTGCACACAATATTGAGACTGTTGAGGAGCTTCAAAGCTCTGTACGGGATCGAAGGGCTAACTTCAAGCAATCACTGGATGTGTTGCGCTTGGCGAAGAAGTATGCACCCCCAGGCACCCTCACTAAGACGTCGATAATGCTTGGTTGTGGCGAGACTCCTGTTCAGGTATTGTGAATTTCCCTTGAATATTTTTTTGCAGAGTAGTGAGATTATATTTCACTACACCTCACAAATCGTTGACACCACTGCATCACGGTTTGCTCTTTGGGGGGCATTAGGGTAGAGAGTACTATTTGTGTCACTTTAAGCATTTAGCATATGCAGGAGTGATATTTGGTTGAGTGGTTGCAGGTTGTCAACACAATGAAGAGTGTGCGGGAGGCAGGTGTGGATGTGATGACACTAGGGCAGTACATGAGGCCCACAAAGCGGCACATGCCTGTGTCAGAGTTTGTCACCCCCGAGGCCTTTGAAGAGTATCGCAAGTTGGGCGATGAATTGGTGGGGTTCCGACACTTCTTCATGTGTACTATTTCTTTTTTCACTGAATTCTGCAGCAATTAAGTTAAAAAGCAGTTCAATTTAGTGAAGCCATTTGGGGCATTTGCAGTTTCTTAATGGCACATTGTATTGACAACTCGGTTGCTTCACAGGGATTCCGATATGTGGCGTCAGGGCCAATGGTGCGCTCTTCGTATAAGGCTGGGGAGTATTTTATCAAGTCTATGATTGACGAAGACCGTGAAAGACAGCGACTCGCCAATCCAGAGAGTGAATATTATCCTTTGGATTTGCATGTCCACCAAAGAAGTGTCAGTCTCTGATCTGAACTTTGGGCAACAGCATTTGTATGTGTGGAGTGTGTCACTCTATGCTATGATTCTACGATTCTTTTGTACAATGACGGTATAGCTATAAACTCTATGATATCTGTGGGACCTTCAATTGCGTTGGTCATTACTGGAGTAGGATCCTTTTCTGTGGAAGTGTAGTAACTGGTTTTCTCGATTCGTACCATTAAGCATCAAGCAGTTTATCAGGAGGGGGAAGTGTTGAGGAAGCGAATGTTTCAATTAGAGCATCAGATTGATGGATCTGACTCTAGGAACATATCTGTTTGAAGGTTGGAGGAGAAGATAAGAGTTGAGGGAAAAATGGTGATGGCAATGAGCAAAACAGCTCAGAGTTTCATTTTTTTTTAATATTTGCAGTGAAGATCCAATTGTATTGGCTCCTTTTTGGCTATATATGGGAAGGCCTTGAAACCACGACCTCGAGATGTGCAAAATCAGGCTTCCAAGGTGTTCCAGCTAAGATATAGCTACCTGCAAGGTGACTTTTTGGAAGATTTGTCTACTGTTTAGCACTTTCTCTCTATTGGATTTTAATTTTGAATGTAGCACAATCATTTGCATGGAATATTGGCGCAGGATCCGTCAAAGAAAGCTATCGTTGTGGAATCCTGAACGGTACCTTACAAACAGGAATAGTTTAAGTCAGTGGGAATACAATGTTCATCTGCAATTGTTGTATTATTGTGGTCTGGTTTTCTGCCGAAGGAGATATTTTCAATGGAGCTTGGGCAAAGAAGACCTGTAAATTGAAGGATTATGTGTTTTAGAATGACGATGCCGTCACTACGGTAACCAATCTATTAGCTATAAATAAAAATTTGTTATGCCATGGGATTAACTCGAAAGTAACCTTCAAGCCAAAAATTGGCCTTTCAAAAGTAGGAAATGTCCAATTTGGGCAATCTTGAGCAGTATATTGGTCAACTAGAAAGTTGGAGAAATTGGAAGTAAGCAAATTTAGAAGGTTTTTGTTTGTTGATGTGCAATTTAAAATGATTTATGTCATATTCAAATATTTGTCTATTTATAGGGAATAAGGTGTCCTCTGTACACCTCTGTCAATATTCCTACTTAAATTTTAGACTGACAAAAATGTTTGATTGTCATCGTCTGTGTTGACATCTACAAATATTTGTCTATTTATAGGAAATAAGGTGTCGCTCTTTGTACTCCACTATCAACATTCCTACTTAAATTCTAGACTGACAACAATGTTTGATTGTCATCATCTATGTTGACATCTATCTGGAAAAAGACAAATCTAAAACATTGACAATGTCCTATTGTGATCGCCTATATTGTCAACATTCCTACTTAAATTCTAGAGTGACGACAATGTTTGATTGTCATCGTCTATGTTGACATCTATCTAGAAAAAAACAAATCTAAAACATTGACAGTGTCCTATTGTGATCACCTATATTATTAACATTCCTACTTAAATTCTAGACTGACGACAATGTTTGATTGACATCGTTTATGTTGACATCTACTTGAAGAAAACCAAATTTCAAAATTGACAATGTCCTATTGTGATCACCTATGTTGACACCAATCTAGGTTAGATCAAATCTAAACAGTTTTCAATATTGTATCTCAGTGTCATTGTTTATTGACATCTGCCTAGGCAAGATCAAAAGAATCACAATTCACAAACAACTTTCAATGATGTGTTTGATTGTGATTGTCTATATTTACACTAGTCTAGATAGGACCAAATTTAGATCAAAGATCATGATTGTGTTCACTAGTGATTGCTACAGCAAGTCATTGCCATTCTTAAAAAAAATCTACATATAGCACATCTATTTAATCCAAAACCAATTGAGGCAATCAAGGACTTCGATCTAGCAATGAATGTAATTAATAGGGCAAGTCATGGACATCCTTGAATAAGTCCTGGATACACTCCAGGCATCAATGATTTTGTTTATCCTAAACCAAACAATCAAAGGCTTTGATCCATTAGAGAATCCTCTACAAAATTTTGTTGTCTTCACAACACATATAAGAGTCCGTTCCTCACGCACTCCTTACTCTTGTTGCAATACGTTTCTATGATTATAGTAGTGAGGTGAATTGCATACATGATTTTTCCATGACCATTTCAAGATGTCTCATTGTTGTAGACGTGGATTTCACAGCAATGGAAAAAAAGAATTAACACTTCATTGCCATATGTAGACTGGGAAGCTCAAAAAATGTGTCATACTATCAAAATTCTTTATTTTTGACCAAATCTAAAACATTTTTCAGTATCTAATTATAACCATTTATGAGTTGACATTTGCTTAGGTATGACCAAATCTAAAATAATGATGTGTTCACTTGTGAGATGCTACAACAAATCTTTGTGCCTTAAAAAAGGCATGGATATGGTTTATGCATGAATTTGTTTATTCTAAATGGAATAACTAAAGGCTTTGATGAAAGGCTTTCATTAGTATGGCTAGTCATTATTGTGAGGGTTGCTATTATGGGTGACGGAGTGCAAGAAACACTTATACTATATTTTGCGTCACACTTTATGTTTTGATTTGTTTTTTGGCTTTAACTTTTGCATTTTGACTCCAAATGATTCAAGATTTATAGGTAAGGTACTCATGACTATTATACACCTTGCCGAATTTTTTGTAATTTTCAAAAATAATTTACTATCCAAAAATAGACCCCAATTTTATATCACACTTGCTAATTTGGAGGTTTTTAGTACTATTTAGTACCCAAAAAAACGACTTTCAAGCTGAAATCTGAAGAGAATAGTCTTCTAGTAAACTTGTAGCTACCTTCCAAAGGAACTCTAAAAATAATTAATTGTGTGTGGTATGGAAGTTTAAAAAGTGCGCTTTGTTCTGCTTGTATCTTGTAACATATAGAATATTATTTTGGAGTTTTTTTGGGTGAATGACCATCTCCATAGAGTCCTTACAAATGGACAATTTTTATTTTATGTATTTATTTATTTCTATTTTTAACTAATTAAAACATCAAAGTATCCATTTTCTTGAGATTTGGCACTTTTCTAGTTCTCCTGCTTAGAAATTTTTTTAATGAATTTCCTTTGGTGGTTACCTTCATCTTAAAGGTATACACATTAGCCATATTTTTTATTTTTTTTAAATTATTTTTCTAATTTTAAAGTACTGTAGAAAAAAATGATGAGTACTGTCAAAACGCAACAAAATTGGCAGGTGTTGTTGCATTCACCCTCATATGAGTCTAGGAGCATGAGCCATGAGCCTAGAAGACTATACACCTATATTTTAGAAATTTTTCATGATTATAGTGTAACTATATATATTATAGATACTTGTATTATAGGTGTTTATATTATAAACATCTTCATTGGGTGTAGGATATCTACTTATACAAATTCTCAAGGCTCACATGCTTCCATTTTCATGCTCACACAGTAGCATCATTGTCATTGTTGTCCTTGAAAAAGGCTTGAATATAGCACCTGCATGATTCTATTCATTTTAAAACTAAGCAAGGTGTCATTTGGATCCATGTAGAAAATTTAAATTCAAATTGACTCATGCATAAACTTAAATTAAAATGTGGTCCAATCTATTACCATTTTTCTCTTTGAAATATGTTATCAATGCCAATTTCTTCTTCATTCTTAACTTCATTATTGTATTCCCTTTGCATCCTTCAAGTATGTTCTTTGGCAACATAAAGTGTTTGGTCATCCATTTTCAAATGGAATTTTCATTTTTTATCTTTGAAATTTTCACACATGTAGTCAAGGAGTGGCGGCAAGGTGTAACAATTTTCATAACATTTAACTACATGGTTAAAAAGTTATTGTATAATATATAGTTTCTTTCAAAGCCTATGGAATCTAGGTAGCTTAAAAAAATCACTTTTTTAAAAATAAAATTCGAAAATTTTCTTCTATAGTTTATATGTATTTGAAAAGCTTTAAATCATTCTATTTTTATTAATGAGATGAATGTTATGAGGAATTTTAGTTTGTGGGCAATTGTGGAATATTTGCCCCTAAATAAAATTTGAAGTCTTGTTTTGAACTCAATTGTCAATAGTTTTGGAAAAAATTAAAATACATGATGTAATTGTTTATTACAACATTACAAACGTTGGGATCAAAAAAATTCAATTCTATAACTAAAACTATTAACAGTTTAGTATTTTGAATCATCTTTTACCTCTTTCTACTCACTACCCTACGTGAAGGTCAAATTTGGCATAAATTAAGCCATTTCCGTAGAATGTGCCACATGTCATCTTGTGAATTGTGTGAGGTGATGTGGACCCCTAAAAATCTAATGTCGAAATTCAATTTCAGCACCTGAGTGCCAAATTAAACCTTTATGTACAATATTTTTTCAAGTATGAATTTTCTAATATGTATTTCCAACTTATTTCTTCAACATACTATAGAAAGATGCAAGTTGTAGGAAGCACAAATTTTTGGATAAAGTTTTTGAAAGATGAAACTTAACCATGTAGGAAGAGTTGGAAACCCTCTTTTGAATTTCAAGCATCATAATCTTGAAATTGGTAAAATTTCTTCCTCTCAAATTTTAGGTGGTTGTAATCTAACAAGTTAATAAAAGGATCCTATGGTTGGATTTGTTAATGAATAAAATAAATCAAGATTTTAGCTTTGCTTTAGATACTAGTATTTTTAAGCAGTTTTAGGCTTTAAAATGATACATCCTTTTAGGGCTTAATAGCCTCTAATGATTAATTTTCATTGATTCTATCAAGTTTCTATGAATTTCTTCATTTTTCTAGCTACTTGACTTCTTGCTCAATGAAATCATTATAGTTTGAGGGAAGTAGCAAAAAAACTAAATTAATTAATCCTTGGTAGCAAGGATGGAGAGTTTTATACTCCGTACAAAACTATCTTTTTTTCTCACAACTTATATACTTTAGGTAATACTTGGGTGGTATTTGGAAGATATTTTGGTGATACAAGGATCAACTCAGGCTTCGTACAAAATATGTTGCTTAGAAAATTTAATAGTTGTTTTAAGAGAATCTTGCTATTATTCTAACCATTTTATTTTCCAAATAGCCATTCATCTAAAATGTTCTTGACGTATTTAGTAGCAACATTTGTATTTGTTGACTCTATTTTTTCTTGAGTTATTATATTGAGATAAACATTTAAATATTTTGAAAAATATTTTCCACTTTGAATGAATGAAATCACCATAAGTCACCCAATTTTTTTAAAGTTGGATGATACCACCACCTTTGGATGAATTTGCTTACATTTGGATGAGTAGATGGTGAATCATCCATAATTAGCATAGTTTTGGATGTAAATATCGTCATCACTTGAATCAAGACAAAAATTACACTACCTTCAAATATGTGTATATCCTTTGGTTGTAGACTTGTAGTGGTGCATATTTTTTCTTCAACATGCTTTTTTTAAAATATATTTATTAGCTTTGTCCTATATGGACAAAGACTACGTGAAGATTTCAATTTTGTCAAAGCTTGCTTCATAAAGAGACTTCCATTCACACTACATTTCTTCCCTCCCACTATAATAGTTCTTAGTGGGCTAAAGCCTCATCATTTTATTCTCCTTGTTCATATTTTATTTATTTATGTAATTGAATATTCACCTTGGAAAGGCACAGCTCTACAACCAAGGTTGTCATTCAAAAACCTTTATATTCTTAAATGAATTGGTGAATTCTTTGTTCCTACATAGAATTTTCCTAAAAGTTATCCATCAAATACTTTTAGCCTAGCCTCAACATCTTTAGTAGGTTTAAAAAAAACTTGTGATATGGAATGAAAATTGAGGACATCATTTGACATACAAGACTTGATTGGGGTGATTGTATTCTTTGATTCCATTAGTTTTTCTTGGAAGTCATTCATTGCACACTTTTAGCCCTTCTTGGGTTAAAAAAACCTTGGGATATGAAATGGAAATTGAAGACATCACTTGACAAAAAAAAGACTTGATTTGGGTGCATTCTTTGATTCTATAGTTTTCTTGGAACTCATTCATTGCACACTTTTAGCCCTTCTTGGATTAAAAAAACAAAATGGAAATTGAGGACATCACTTGACATAAAAAGCTTGATTCGAGTTCATTTTTTCATTCTCTCAGTTTTCTTAGGAGTCATTCATTCCACACTTTTAGTCCCTCTTGAGTTTAAAAGAAACTTGTGATATGGAATGGAAATTGAAGACATCACCTGATGTAAAAAACTTGATTCAGGTGCATTCTTGGATTCTCTCAGTTTTCCTAGAATGAATTCATTGCTCACTTTTTGCCTTCTTGTGTTTGAAAAAGAAACTTGTGATATGGAATGAAAATTGAGGACGTCACTTGACGTAAAAAAAACTTGTGATATTCGGGTGCATTCTTTGATTCTCTCAATTTTCTTGAAACTCATTCATTGCACACTTTTAGCCTTCTTGTGTTTGAAAAAAAAACCTTGTGATATGGAATGGAAATTGAAGACTTGTCACTTGACGTAAAAAAAACTTGATTTGGACGCATTCTTTTTTTTCCCCTCCCAGTTTTCTTTGGAAGTCATCCATTGCACACTTTGCGTCCTCTTCCTGTCCTGTCTTGCGTTATAAAAAAAAAAAAACTTGTGATCTGCGATGGCAAGTGGAGGGCCCTGAGCACTGTGCTGTGCAGAAGAGACTTGAGTGATAAGTCAAGTTGGTGCAGACTCACTGCAGAGGACGTACAGTACCTTAGCTGACCTCACGTTATCAGACAAACTGCAGTCCTACACTCTGTAGAGATAGGCAATCAGAAAATCATGGACGCAACCCAATCATGGGCCAGCACCTGCTCAGGAATTCCGGGATTCGGCCATTGGAAATTTGGAATGGTCTCCTTGGCGAGCTTTACAAGTAGTAGACAGCAGGGCTTTATTTTTTGGCGAAATTTCGCCAGATTCCAACCCCCTCTGACAGATTTCCGCCACTCTGCCTGGCTCCCTCCAAATATTCACCAACAAACGGAGGGCACAGAGGGACTCCACTGTTCATCTACAGTGCGAAAAAAAAAGCCCTGGTAGACAGTATATATGTACTGTATGTAACGTAAAGTTATGTAGGCATACATGTGCAGTTGTCGGAGTCAAGAGAGGTGAGGAAATCATCGGTGCACAATTCTCCAAAATGCACAGCTAAGTTATGACCATGTGATGTTTGGTTCGGTTGGGAACCGCGGTCACCTTTGTCCCGCAATGCTTCCACTGGGTTTTGAGATATTTGGATGGTTGACATCTCAATGAAGTTACATTCACAAAATGTGAAAGAGAGAGATATAAGTTAAGGTGGGTACCCCCAAAATGACCACTTTTTGCTACTGAGCCTAGTTACTATTATTAGATTGGTCAAATTTTCATGTGTTCTTGTTGGCAAGTGAAAAGGAGGTTCCACGCACCAAAGAACATGGCATTTGGATATTGTATGCAAAAGTTAGGAAGGAACAAAGTTTGGTTCAAAAATGATTTCTTCCACATACTAGGTACATAATTGATTTTGAAGACGTACACATAGTAACTAGATGGTGGTTTAAGGTAAGTGGCACATTTGGGTGTATCTACCTTACTGCATAACATTGAGTAGCATGTGTTGATGTTGCCTTGCTTCTACAATGATGGTGTGCCTCTACATCCTCTACTTGTCTAATTCATCAATAGCTATTGATGAATGCATTGATGGATGAACTAATTCATGGTGAAATGTTTTAATTCATCCTCGGAATTTTGTTGTGAAAAGGGGAGGTCTTCTACAGTAGTTTGACTTCCAATGAGTGCTTTTGCAATTTTTTAAGCAAATGATTCACGCGGTAACCAAAGGAATGATTTCCACAATCACAAGTCCGTCCTTTAAGGGTCGGTTAATTGAAAGAACTTTGATAACATTATTAACCAGTGTTGGGGGTTCCTTTTGCTCCACTAAAATGCGAGAGACCCTAGCATTGCAACTTCCTAGCGAGCCAATGGCTATGCAAATTAGACTACATTCACTTACAAGGATTCATAGAGGGATTATCCGAATATCCAAAGGGAATGGTTTATGTTGGTTAACAATGTTATGCAAGCATATTGGTTGGTAAGGAGAACCAAGCAATATAATTGACCCTAGTCAAAATGTTGAAATTTTCTACTTATAATTGATGGAAACTTTGAGTTCATATTTGGAATCAAAGACCTCCAATTAGCTTAGCGAAAGTAAGGAATTACAAATTTATCAATCTACAAAGTAGGGGCTAAATATTGAATTACGGATCTTGGCGGGTCTCCAAGACCGAATGTATAAGCTAATTCTTCCAAATCCCTACAATCAAGGGTTTTGGGTGAAATTTGGAGGTAAGGTAAGCCATTCTGTTGTGCCACAATATATTGGTGTTACACATTCAAATTTTGAAATGTGTATTAAGTGATATAATTTTGGTATTACCATGATTAATTCTTAAATAGTCTATTTTTTTGTATTTCATTTAGTTTTATTGCTATAAAGAATATCATTATTTACAAGTGTGAACAATATTTTTCCTACATGATTATATCTATTTAAAATATCAAAAGGTGCATTAAATTTTGATGATGATGTGTTGCCTTTTTTGTTTTGAGAAGAAATTCTAAATTGCATTGGCTTACTTTTTTTACAGTGGATAGTCACTTTAGTAACCCCTAAAGTTTTAAGCCTTTTTTCATCAAATTCCACTCAAAACTGTCATTTCTATTGCAAAGTGCAAACTCAAGTGAAAAAAGCTTTTGAAATTCTTTTTACACATCTAACTATAAGAAATTTTTTTAGACTAATATAAGAATGTGTAGAAGAAATTTCAAAAACTGTACCCATATGGATTGCAAGATATTTGCATTTTAAGTGATGAAAAGCGGGCTTTTTGTATCTTACCTAACTACATTTTAAGGGATTGAATCTTTTTAGATAAAAATATTTATACTACCAATAGTTACTTAAAAAAATTTATATAGAAGAATTTGAGTTGAAGAAAAAAGAAAGCAAGAAAGCAGATTTGATTTTTGTTCGTTAAAAATTATTAAATAGAAGTAGGTACAAGATTGAGGGAAAACTTAATTATTAATACGTCTAAGATGGACTTGAAATACAATAATCCCAATAATGTGATTTTTCTAGCAAATGAAACAAACCCTATTGAACTTTATTTTTTGAAAAATTGCCAAAACTAAGTTCAAAAGTAAACCATATAAGTTATTTTTTCAAGAAGATGAATACATTGCTCAAGAAGCAAGTCCAAACAAAATGAGTCAAATTTTTCCATGTAGAAAAAAAATACTTTCTATAAAAAACAAAATTTTGAAAACTTTTCTTTTACATTTTCTTTGTATCGCCCAATGATTTTTTGGTACTTAGGGTGGCATAACTTTTGCACTCAAGAACTAATTGAAATAAAAATTATATTTTTATAGAGCAAATGTGTTCCTATCATAAAAAAAGTTTCAAAAAATCACAACAAAAAATCAGATTTTAGGAGCCTATCCAAAATCCATTTTGTCCCCCAAGGAAACAATGGAAGTTTAAGGGTTAATCAAGAAGTGGAATATGCCAAATTTAATTAAAGCTATTGTTTTTTTAAACATAATCACAAAAAGAAAAAAATCATTCTAGTTAGAATAGTAATCCAATACAACATTTCAAACAAAATTTAGGGTCACTATAAGAAACTTGCGTTTATTGTAATAGGCCCCAATTTTTTTAAATGGATTTTAGGTGATGTCAATGTTAACAACCCCATGTTTTTATGTCCACATTGATGTTACATTGGATGTTTTTGTTGACATAAAAACATGAGATTGTCAACATTGACATCACTTAAAATTTGTTTAAAAAAATTGAGGCTTATTACATTAAACGCGGAATTTTTGCAGTAGAAATGGCAAAAAGTGCACTTCACTGAAAGCCAATGTCTAGAGTCTTCCAATTCTGATCATTCAAGAACTACTTTCCCGCTCATTACTTCTTACTTTCTTGCTCACAACTTTGGGACATGTGTCATAACCTTATTAGTCCCAACCTTGAAAAGGACCAAAAAAATACATTCCTACCTTCTCTTGGAAATTTGTTCTAACCTTGGTTGGAAATATTGCACCTTTACCCAAAAAATGCCACTATCCAAAGGGCTGAAAAAGTTGTTCTCACAACTACACATGTTGGTACATTTAATATATCTTCTTTTGTGTGAATCTTTTGACCTTGAAATTTTTCACACATGTTATTAACATAGAAATGATTTCATGCTAAATAAACAATTTTTCAACCGTCAGGATAGTGTCGAAGTTGGTAGTAGTGAAATTGTTTCTCACAACTACACATGTTGGTAGATTTCAAATATCTTTTTTTTATGTGAATCTTTTGACCTTGAAATTTAGAACATATATTATCATCATAGAGATGATTTCATGACAAAAATTTCATGGTAACATAAAAATATTTCAACCCTTAGGAGGGTGTCAAAGTTGACAGCAGTGAAAATTTTCTCACTGTTGCACTTGTTGGTAGACTTTGAATATATTTTTTTTCGTAATTTTTTGACCTTGAAATCTAGGTTACATATTAATAACATAAAGATGTTTTGTGCCAAGAATTTCATGGTCAGAAAGCAATTTTTCAACCCTCGGGAGGGTGTCAAAGTTGGCAGCAGTGAAATTTATTTCCTTGGGAATGCAAAAACGCCGTTTTGATTGGTACCCTACTGTACATTTTAGAATGCCAATGATTTTAGGTCCCAAGTGTTTTACAGACCTCCTATCTTATGCATAATGAAATTTGTTTGAATCAATTTCATTGCATGATGGAGTTCATTGGCAATAGACTGTAAATTGAGACTTGATAATATGGTTGGATAGCCAATTTTTGTTTGTTTGATCATTGCACATATTCACTCTTATTTTGGAGTCCCAAAAAACTGGCAAAGCTAAGGCACATTAAGGAATATTTTGTATATATTTTGGTCAATTCATTTTCTTAAGAAAGAAACATTATAGGCGGTAAAAAAACAACATAGAGTGTCTCATTGTAGATCACACTCATGACTATTTTTGTCATTTTGGCTACTAATGTGGCTCTCATAATTCCCTGCACTATTGCAATGATAATCTAAAAGATTCACAAAAGATTGTAGAAAAATGAGTGATTCCTACTTCCATATAGAAAATTCATTAGTCTATCATTATTGAATTTGTTAACTTGTCATTTTGCAACCCAATTTCAACCCTTACCAACCCTATACTACATTCAACATGTCTCTTTGAAACTAAGTACAATTTGATGACATTAACATGAAACAAAGCAAAATTGAATCTAGATATAGGGATTGCCCTTGGGTCGTTTTAGGCAATCCCACTCTAGAATTTTCTTTTGCAAACTTTTGCAATTGCTCTGACATAATTTGAGAGTAGGAAAGATTGTCAATAAGCCAAGTTTCTAGATTTTTATGAATCACCAAAAACACACTAATGTAGAAACATTTCCAAAGGGACACTTGTGTGATCTTAGCACGTGCACTTGAGCACCATTTTTCTTAACCCCTGAAGGACCAAGGCCTTTTCTCTGCCAAAAAATACTAAAAATTGCCATTTTTATAGCAAAAAAAGTTTTAAAAAATATTTTTTTTCACATCTAACTGTAGGATCATACACCTAACCAGTAGGAGGATGTGTGGGAAAAATTTCAGAATTTTTGACCACATAGATTGCAAGGTATTTGCGTTTAAAGTGAAAAAAACAAGTTTTTCAGGACATTGCGGAATTAGATTTTTTGACTTTGAACATTTTTAACTTAAATTTCTTTGCACTATAGAGTTTTGAGCTTTGAATCCTTATAGTGAAGAATTGGATTGAGAGTCTAGGAAAAAAAATAATTCAAAAAAACTTAATTTTCATTCTTAAAAAAATTGTTAAATAGAAGTAGGTACAAAATAGAAGGAAAATCAAAAATATTAATATCTATTACAAGGAATTAAAATTAACTAATTCCAATGGTGAGATTGTTCTAGCAAGCAAAATAAACCAGGTGGAATTTTTATTTATTTTTAAATTGCAAAAATTGCATTTAGAAATGAATCCTACAAGTTATTTTTTTCAAGAAGATGCTCTAATTGCCCGAAAAACAAGATTGTCCATAACTTTCTCATGACAAATCCAAATGAAATGAATCAAAGCTTTCCAAATAGACAAAAATATAATCTATGAGACTTTTATTTTTTTTAAATTAAAATTTTTGCAAATATTTTTTGTTGCCCCCTTTCCCTTGCATTGAGCTTATTTGGGCATAACTTTTGTTCCCGGGCACTAATTGAAAAAAAAATTATATTTTCACAAAGCTAATCAGCTTTTCTATCTTCCAAAAAAGTTTCAAAAAATCAGGACAAAATTTCAGCCCATAGATACCTGCCCCAAATCCCATTTGTCCCCCGAAAGGACAATGGTCCATTAGGGGTTAAATTACTTTGGATACCAAACATACAATACATCACAATAGAAAACACACAAAGTATCTTACCGAGCTATCAAGGTTGTCATTTCATGCCAATTAAATAACTAAAGTTGGAAAATGAGGTTTGGCAATCACTTTTAGAATTAATTAAAAACTCTCTCTCTCCCTACATTCAAGAATTTGGCGGCTTAATTATAGGAACATTAAGAAAGTGACAAATTTATCAATCTAAGATTTATATTTGACCAATTTTCTGATAATTCAACATCTACAACATTAATTTTTTTTGTTTTCCATCTCTATCCATGTAATTTCCCAAAAAACTCAACTTTTGATTTTTTTTTAAATTTAATTTTCGTGGTACGGCATCCAGGGTTTGGTATTGGTGTTGAAGATTGGAACCTGCGTAGAAAGTATGATGTTGCACGTACATACATACGTTTCTCCTTGTCGTTCCTAGCAAATGGTGCAAAGTTGGAACAAGTCCTTGTTATTGTTTACCTTACTGATGAAGCAGCAGCAAGTGGGGCACTCGCTCACTCAAGGCTTGGGTTGTTGGACTTGGTCCCACTGCGCTTGCCATTGGGCCTCCACTTGCACTGTATGTATGTGCTTTAGGGTTCAGGAGCAATGGAGTACTCGTTGACAAGTTTTGCATAATATAACTTATATACCATACCAGCCAATCCTTGGTAGTAGGGCCCTTGGTATTTTTTTTTTTTTTTTTTTCCCCTTGCAAACATGGTCCTCGGCATTTTTTGGCTGTGCTTGACAAAAGGGCACGACCGAGGCTTTGCATCAATGGAAGCTACATTTGGGATTGGGAGGATGCTAGAGTAGGATCTCACTCACAACATAACATTGTTTACCAATGAGGCAAGGGTTCTCTTTTGCATGCTTGAAAAGGGACCCCCCACAATGAGTGAGTAAAATTGTCTTATTGGTGACTCCTCTGCCACCTCCAATCCTTAAATTGATAATTGATAAGTCCCTCCCAAGCATCCAGTAAAGCATAATACCTTCCAAGCATAGGGAGGACCATTGACTGGTTATAGAATGTTATGCAAGTGAAACCGTGTTGTAGAGACAAAGTCATTGGTGGTGTAGATAATTGTTTTTTAACCCCTAAAGGACCATACATTGAAGTTTTGAACAAGGAATGAATGCAAATATGTCCTAAACACACAATTTTTTTTTCCATCCATCTAAATATTTGTAGGTTCTTGTGTTAGTTCTCTTACATTTATATGGTATAGATTTTCGCAGCTTTGTTTTGCAAATCTTCTATAGTTTAAAGAGAAAGTATGTTTGACCTCAAAGAGTAATCTTTTTTCGTTTAGAAAATGATCCTTTGAAAAGGATTACATAAATAATTAATGTAAAACAAATCATCATGATTTGAACTTAACCCCTAAAGTTCCATGACTATGTTTTCACCGAAAACACTCAAAAATTGCTATTTTTAGCACAAGTACCAAATTTTTGAAAAAAAAAACTTTTTTGACACATGTAACCGTAGGATCTTATAGTAAATTAGTTTCAGAAGATGTGGAAAAAATTTCAGAATTTTCCACCATGTGGATTGGAAGATATTAGCATTTGAATTGGCAAAAATCCTTTTTTTGTTCCCGCAAAAAACAGGGCAGCTGCACTTCACAAGGTCACATTTGTATGAAAAAATGTCCAAAATGGTAGTGCTTCTTTGAATTATTTTTCCTAAACAAGTTGGCTACATGCTTAAAAAATTTCAAATCATTTGGAATTATACAACATATACAAAAAAATAGTAAGTAGAAAGAAGTAGAGAATGATCCAAAATACTAAATTGTTAAGAATTTAATTATGGAATTGAAAAATGTCAATTCCAATGGTTGTAATGTTGTAATAAACAACCTAAATCCTATGATTTTATTTTTTCAAAAGATATTAAAAATAGAGTTAAATAAACAACTTCAAAGTTTATTTCAGAGTAGAGAATCTGTAACTGCCCGCAAACTAAAAAATCTCATAACTTTTTACTCATTGGTCGAAATGGAATGATTTAAAGCTTTCCACGTATATGTAACTCTAGAAAACCAATTTCAAATTTTTATTTTTGAAAAAAGTGATTTTTTCAGATCTGCTTGGACTGCCCACCTGGTGAAAAAAGTAACATATGCCATAACTTTTGACTCCTATTTCGAAATGTCATGAAATTTAGTGCACATAAAAGATATTCCTCATCTCCACCTTCTATTAAAATTTCAGCTTAAAATATGAAAATCTCTAGTCACACGTACCTGCCCAAAATTGCTATGTTGCTAAAAATAGCAGGCTGGTTCTTTAGAGGTTAACATTTTGAATTCAAAGAGAAAAAATCTTGTGAAATTACAAATGTTTTATTTATTGCTAAGTTTAGAAAGAATTTACAATCTTTTGTTTCAAATTATATTGAAAAACATTTGTCATTGTGGCAATTGATCTAACAATATTTATATGAACTGTGGATCAATTTTTATAACTTTTGTTTGAAAGTCATCATTAAACTACTATTCTAAATTGAATTTTATGATACATCTCCACATCTCCACAATTTTGGGGATTTGCCTATCCTTAATCCCAACAGTTCCTTTGTCCCTACATGGGACAAAATAGATTTTGGATTTGCTCCTGCAATCTTTATTTCATAGTGATTTTTTGAAATTTTTTCATAAGATAGAAAAATACACTAGCCTTTTGGAAATAAGCTTTTTATGTCAATTGGTGCCCATGAGCAAAAGTTAATCCAATTTTAAGCACAAATTTCAAAATGTAGGGAACCAAAAGAAATTGACAAAAATTTGAATTTTTTTCTACTTATAGATTATATTTTTGTCTATATAGAAAGCTTTGCTTCATTCCATTTGAGTGAATGATGTGAAAGTTATTGAGCTTTTCATTTTGCAAGCAATTTTAGCAAACTCTTGAGAAAATAATACATTGGATTTTTTAAAACTCAATTTTCAAAATTTTCAAGTAAAAATTTTCATAAGGTTTAATTGCTAGATAAATCTTACCATTAGGATTAGCATGTTTCAATTCCATCTTAGAGCAATTAATGAGTTACTTTTTCTTCAATCTTGTACCTACTTCTATTTAAAAATTTCTTATTAAAAGAATGAAAATTGAATTTTACAAAAAATATTTATCCTAAATTCTTAATTTGATTCTTCAACATAAAAAATTTTAACTTCAAAATTTGCAATGCTATATTTTAAAGTTTAGAAGATCCAAAGTAGTCTTATAATCTAGTCACTGTAGGTGCAAAAGATCCGTGTTTTTTTGCAAATATCTAACAGTCTTTGTTGTCAAAATTTTTGAAGTTACTTCTACACTTTTTTATACTAGTTTAGTACAAGATTCTATAGTTGGATATGACAAAATAATGCTTTTTGTAGTAGAAATGGCAATTTTTTAGTGGTTTTTGAAGTAAAATAGGCCTTGGAACTCACAGGGTCTGAGGTTTTAATCCATTAAGGACAATGAGTGCAAATTTAGAATAATGGAAGAACGCAAACACATTCCAAGCATACAAACATGAGTTTTTCCATCCATCAATTTTCTTGAAGTTTTGTATGTTAGTTTTTTAACATTTGTATAGTTTACATTTTTGAAGACTTTGATTTGCAACTATGATTTAAAGGTTACTAGTAGGTTTGGCCTCAAAAATTAACTTTTTTACTGAGTTCAAAATTAATCCTTCAAAAACAACTTAAATAAAAATCATAAGAATAACATTGAAAATCTTCAGAAATGTAAAAAATCCTTCAAAAATCACTATAATTAGAACTTAACATTTTGAACTTAAAAGATAAAATTCCTGTCAAAATTACAAATATTCAATATTCAATTGGTTTTAAAAGGAATTTTTAATTTTTGGCTTCAAATTTTGTTGGAAAATATTGATTAGCACAGTAATTGATCAAACTATATGGATATGATCCATGGATCATATTTTACATTTATTATTTGAGAGTCATCATTGAATTATCCTTTTAACACATTTTTACAATCTTTGAAATTTGAAATGCTCCAGTCTTCAACCCCTAAAGGACCAAGTTGCGTTTTTTGGCAACATAGCGATTTTGGGCAACTTACTACAAATAGAATTTTATTTTTTTCCTTTGAAAATTTCACACAACATGTGCCCAAGGGATAGCTTTGACGTGCAACAATTTTCATGATTTTTGACTACATAGTTAAAAAATTATTGCATGATATGCAATTTTCATTGATCTTTTGGTAGCCTAGACATTTCAAAAAACTTCTTTAAAAATTACTTTTGAAAAAAATAAAAATTTGAAATTGATTCTTTAGATTTACATGTATGTAAGAAGCTTTGAATCATTCTATTTTGATTAATGAGATGAAAGTTATGAAGAGTTTTAGTTTGCGGGTAGGTATGGTATTAAAGCTACTCCTTGAGCACATGTTGTGTGAAATTTTAAAAAAAAAAAAAAAAATTCCATTGCTGGTAGTGAGTTGTCCAAAATCGCTATATTTCCAAAATACGCAGCTTGGTCCTTTAGGGATTAAGGAAATAAGGTATAAATATTAATATTGTCCATTTGAGTTTATGTGTAATAGAGATGCAAACTTACAATTAGAGATTAGTTTATTACTTGCAAGTATACATAAATCATAAATTTTCATAAACATAAAATAAAATGATAAATTGGAGAAAATTTAGAATTTGTGCAAACTTTTGAATTTAGGACTTCAAGAAAGTCTACAATGACTGTTTGAGGTTATGCTAGTAACACTTCAAAACTGTAGAAATGAGCAATAAACAAATATAAATAATTTTACATTTCAAAGAAGAAGTACAATTAAAACTTCAACATCTTGTAAAATTGCATAAAGATGGTCATCTTAGTAGGATTGGGGATATTATCATACATGATTTCTATTATTTTAGGATTTGGATACTATAGTACATGGTGATTGCAAGAAACATTTGTCCTATTTTTTGTCTTCTTGACCTTGGGCAAGTGTTTTTTTGCTCATAACTTTTGCATTGTTTGTTTGTTTCCTATGAAATTTGAAATGAAGGTACATGTCATAGTTTTAGATGTTCGATAATTTTATTCATTTAAAAAAATTATATTACTATTTTTAAACAGCCCCTGATTGGATGTCTACCTTGGCCATTTTGGGAGGTATTAGTACTATTTTTGACCCAAAAATGCAAATTTGAAGCTCAAAATTGGAATAGGAGGACATCTATTAAAATTACGCAAGTCTATGAAGAGATTTTCTTAAAATCATAAAATGTCCACCTTCCACATATGCTCAAAGTGCACTACCTTTGTGCAAATACACAAAACACAATTTTTGTTCCCAAAAGATGAAAATGGTTGAGAAAGAGCATCTTCATGTTAGAAAAAATGCCTTTTTTTGGAGTTTATTTTAATACTCTATAAATATCAAACAACAAAGTGTCCATTTTTTTGGCATTTTCCATGGTCCTTTTTTTGTGCATAACTTTTAGAGATAAATTTTTCTAAGTCTGAATTTTTGGAAATATGCTACTTGCAATGCTTTACAAATTATCCATATTTTATTTTATTTAAAAAAATATTTTTAAGAAATCACTATACTCACTGAAATAGGCTATTTTGAACCCAAAACTGCAAGTGTTTCTTGCAACGACCTTACATGGCAATTTAAATTTTAGATTCCAACACCCTTATCTTGTGTGCACTTTGTGGTGAAATTCTAGTGATATTGTGTTAAGCTCTTAACACTTAAGGACCAAGAGGTAGTCAAACTTCCCAACCAAAACTATTAAGATGTCCAATCAAACTTCTCTCATTGCTTGGAAACGGTGGGGAATAGTTTTTAGCAATATGAACATAAAGAAGCTCAAGTGCCAAAGGTCATTTGTTTCAACATGCTCATGTCGTAAATAATTGTGTTTGATTGGTGACTCATCTAAGAAAAAATCTCATGTGGTTCCATTTTAACAAAAATAGCTCCATAGGTTGTTGTTGTGTCTCCATTAGTTGTTGTAAAGTCTACTAGAAATAGCTCCATTGGTTGTGGTTGTTGTGTCTCCATCGGTTGTTGTAAAGTTTGATACAAATGAATAGCTCCATGGGTTGTTGCAGTGTCTCCATTGATGGTTAATGCAATAGACTTTATGTCACTGTTTAACCCCTAAAGGACCAAGGCCTTTTTTCTGCCAAAAAACACTCAAAACTGCCATTTCTATAGCAAAAAGTTAAAAAAAATTAAAATGGTTTTTTTTTCACATCTAACCGTAGGATCTTACACATAATTGGTATAAGAATGTGTGGGAAAAATTTCAGAATTTTTGACCGCACAGATTGCAAGATATCTGCGTTTAAAGTGGAAAAAACAAGTTTTTCAGCACATCGCGGGACCAGATTTTTTGACTTTAAACATTTTTAACTTAAAATTTTTGCACTACAGCGTTTTGAGCTTTAAATCTTTATAGTGGAGAATTGAGTTGAGAGTCTAGGAAAAATTCAAAAAATTCAAAAAAATTCAATTATCATTCTTAAAAAAATTGTTAAGTAGAAGTAGATACAAGATCAAAGGAAAATCTAAAATATTCATATATTTTAGATGGAATTAAAATGCACTAATTCCAATGGTGAGATTGTTCTAGCAAGTAAACTAAACCATTACAAAAAAAAAAAAATTGAAAAATCACAAAAATTGCATTCCGAAATGAATCCTACAAGTTATTTTTTCAAGAAGATGCTCTAACTGCCCGAAAAACAAGAATGTCCATAACTTCCTCATAACAAATCCAAATGAAATGAATCAAAGCTTTCCAGATAGACAAAAATATAATCTATGAGAAAAAAAATATTTAAAAAAAAAATTCAAAATTTTGCAAATTTTTTTTGCTGCCCCGCGTCCCCACACATTCCAAGAAATGGCATAACTTCTCGCTCGAAGGTCCGATTTCAAATTTTTTTCTTCCGCCACGTACCTCTTTCAATTCTTCATGTTCACAAAAAGTTTCAAAAAATCAGGCAAAGTAAAACACCGAAAAGGTACATGCCCGAATTCCCATTTGTCCCCCGAGGGGACAATGGTCCTTTAGGGGTTAAGGAGTATGTAAATAGAGAACTACAATTATTTATACAAGTAGGGAATCTGCATCGCAAGAAGTTTGGTTGTATTATCAAGAGCAAAATTACAAAAATAATTTCAACCCACAGTAAATTAATTAAATTATAAAATAGTGTTACTTTTCATGAAAATCAGTGTAGTGAGAACACTTCTAGGTTTGGTAGAATCAATTTGCGGCTCCGCGGCTGTCATTTTATTCGAAGTACTGTGAGTCAATTGTGTCAAAGCAGAATACCGGTATAATAAATTAAAAAACACAAACAAATCATGAGCATAACGTACAAACAATGGAGAGTTGAATCAGCCCAACTTCGGCTTCCGGCAACGCGTCTGCAACGCCACGTGTCAGGCACAAATGAGCAGTCCAGGAAAGGTTGCTTCCCCAGAAATATTCATGTCCAGTCACACTATTTTTATAATTCTTTTGTCCGGGAATACTAAGTTCGCAAATAATAGTAATAAATCAGCCACAATAAATTCCCTATTCGACCACCTCCTGAGTGAGCCCATTCTCTAAAAAATTGTATGGCTTTTAGAGAGAATTTTTACTCTTGTATCATTTGCAACAACTTGCATTGGGTCGGAACAAACATCCTCTGTTTCCAAAAACAAACCAAAATATCGTAGAGCAAAGACCAACTCAATAGAAAATAATAAGCATTAGAAAAAAGGTGCCATCTGTCACGTAGGTATGGGTGGAACTTATTTTAAAAATCTACGTGGAGCAAAAATAATTGCAAAGTGCAACGTTGAACTAATCATGGTAGTACTACAGGTCCATCTTTCCACTCTGGAATCTTGAAGTAGTGTTATGCCTTGTGTCTGGGAGGAGTGAGAGCACTCGTTGTTTAATATACTAGAACAAAATCCATTTCAAATTTTTTTACGACTTTTGGTCAAAGAAACATTCCAACCTTCTCCGAGTAGCCACAAAATAAATAAAAATAATATGATTCTAAGTAGGAAAATGTAACCCTAAACAATTAGTAAAGAAGAAGGTTCGTCCAAGCTACTGCGTTAATAAGAGTTCGTGCTTGAAGACTTCAACTAGAGGACTAAGTTGACGGTTCCAATTTGTTCATCATTTTGTAGCGTAATCCCATCTAACATCATCCCAATCGGCATTTTGAGCTTGGTCCTACCATTCATTTTTCTACGCTTTTGATGGATCTAGTTGGGAGTCCAACGGGAATCCCAATTTCTCACCTCATACAGTTTTTTGGGACTTTGAACAACATGTGATTAAACAATGAATTTTCAAATCCTATGAACACCTTCTATACTGTCCTGTACACCAAAGAATCAGCCAAGCTTGGGTCAGTTTGCTAAAGTTTAACAAACAGCTTCCATTTAGATGCACCTCAATCCCTTCCATCTCGAAAACCAAGCAAGAATCGCGAACGAGTCCACTAGCAAATTAAGGCACGACAGAATCTGTTTGGACCCAATCCACCGTTCAGTTTGACACCCAGTAGCACTCCACTAGCTTCTCCCACTCCCAAGCATTGCCAGTTTCACATTCAGCAGCGTTCCCCAATGTCTCTAAATTCAGCCAAGCAAGCTTGTATTGTACCAAACCTTTGTACCGTCTTATTAAATTTGCACATTTCTGCACATTTCTGCACATTCTGTTTGCACCAACCGAAGCTACTTGTGAATATTATCCCATTTGGGACCACGGACCACGGATTTGTCATCAGTGTCCGCATTTTCCAGTTTCCAGGCAAATGTGTCCAACGCGAATCCAAGCAATTGCTCAACAACTCCCACAATAGGGGAATCCCTCCCAAGGCCCCAACCAACGCCGTCGCCAAATCCAGCTTCTTTCACCCCCACCGCGAGTGACGTTCATCTGTCCGCCGCGACGTCGCGACCCCAGCCACGCGGAATACGCCACCCCCGTGTAGGTAGCGTCGCAACTCACAACGCCGTCGTCACCTCTCTGCCCACCCACTCCACTGACGGGAATCATCAGTCCACTCCTGTCGACACTGGCGGGGCTCACCGCCTCCGGTACAGCTAGTACTAAACAAAACCACCCATTAAACTCCGTTTCAGGTCCTCTTAAATGAGCGCACTGCACTGTACGGTACTGTAGTGAGAGATTCCATCGATCCCCTGTTTCCCTTCCTGGCAACCCCGAGCACGGGTTCACGGGTTTTCGGATTCTCAGTCATCACCCAATCAAGGCAACTCGGCATTTTGTGAGGCGGGCGGGGGTTGGAAAGGATCAGCGGTGCTGAATAGCGGCGGAGGGTGGCAGGCAGCAAGGGGAGAGAGAAGAAGCGGTCCACTCGCGCCCGCCGGCCCGCGCGGCGCCTCACTCCGGTCTAGCTCTACTAGCTAGCTAGTCTCCCCTCGTGTGCTGCGGCTGCTGCCAAAGCTGCAGGCCAAGGTTGCAAGTGCACGCCTGCTGCTATTGCTGCGTGGGAGCGTAGAGAGGCGAATCACAAGGGAGGGAGGGTGTACTGTGGGGTCGTGATGAGTAGTAGTATTGTGGGGCCTGCAGGAGGAGGGGAGGGGAGCGTCATGTTGTGTCGTGGTGATGCGTGAATTGGTCGGTTAAGGGCGCTGTCTGGGGTCGAGCATCGGTCTTCTGCTGATCAGTTTGGTGGAATCTATCATCGATGAGAGCGCCGCTAGTCTACGGATTGTGATTGCAGCTCGTTTCCTCTGCCGGCCTGGGACTAGCGACGTTCGTACGTCCTCTCCGTCTCCTGATCGATTGGGAGCCGCGCGCATCTTCTGGTACTTGAGACGCGCCGGCGCTTTAGTTCTGCAGGAGAACTTCCCCTCTTCCACCCGGAGCTTGCCGGGGTGCGAATGTTTCTGTAGGATTTGAGGTGTAGAATGCGAACGGCGCCTGGAGGGGTGGTTCGACAGATTGAGCGCTAGCTTGGTGCCTCCATAGCCATTGCTTTTTGGTTTCGTCTGGGGTGGTGTTTCGAGTGTGCGAGGAGGATGCAATGCAGGGAGGAGCCGGGGTGTGTCCCGAGTATGGAGGATTGGAGAACCTCGTCGCAGGCGGAATCGAGAGATGGCAGCTCCAGTCACCGTGCGAGTGCACGATGGACGTGGCGAAGCTCCTGTTTCGGGGTCGTGGTCATGTGCGCTCTGCTTGCTGCGCCTGCCATGGCTGCCACTTACGCTCCTGGTAGGTCACCCAGGACTGGACCCCTCTCTCCAATGATTGCTCCCTTATTGCCCAACCACACTAATTATTGGGATTAAATTGAATAATCTATGGTGTCCATGGCGAGCGGTTACTTTGTAGGAGTGGTCGCTGTTGATAGACGTTTGTTGTAGAGCTCACTTTGGCTTTTGGTATAAATGAAGAGGAATCAAGCTTGCTAAGAAAAGTACGTAAAATTGAAGCCGTTCTGGCACAGTTCTCGATCAAGGCTTGCTTGCTTGCTTGCTCCGACGATTGATCGATCGCTGCATTCGGAATGTGGAGTTATTGGAGGCTCCTGTAGCAACTTGTCCCTGTTTCTGATCCGGGAATAGTGTAGTGAATTAAGTTGCACAGACAGTTTGTTCCCTGTAGCTCGACGCTTTATTTCAGAATAATGCTATTTCTTTGCTATTAATCACCTAGCCACCTCAAGCTCTACGATTTTCTGTAAATGCGGATTCTAGGTGTTAGATCACCTTGACTGAAATTGTGCTTGAGAGTAAACTCTTACGAGAAGCAATAGGACAAGAAAAGCCGCAGCTTAATCATCTGTCAGCTCAGGATTACGCACTTGTTCCAAGACCACTCATTTCTCAAGCAAATCTCCATTAGGAAACTGCGAGTGCGTTACCCTGTTTTCAATGTTTAGCGCATTTAACCCACAGTCTTTGCGGACGGAAGAAAAACGAACAGTTTTTTTGTTCGATGGAAAAAGTTCCGGACGATCTATAGCTATGGATTTCCTAATATCTGATCCCCATTGGATCCGAAGACTCTCTAGACTGTAGATCGACTCCCGCAAGGAAGAGCGGCAGCGGGGTTCTTTTGCCACTTCGCACAAGTGTCATAATTGGTGTCATAATTTAGCGTGACGTTGTGCCAATATCGCGTACTAATGAGCTGCTTGGTTTTGGATTAGAACTGGAACCACTGTTGCAATGGCTTCGACTTGAATTCTGGCCAATCCATTGCAGTCGATCAGTTTAATTGTTCAATTCCGGGTGATGACTGATTCGGTTCTTGAGTTCTGTGTCTGCTTTTGAAGATTGAAATGCGCACTTCACGTAGCACCACTTTCTCTAGCTGTTTGATTTGTGGTATATGTTCATCTAGCTGCTAGATTGTGGTTTATGATTCTCTAGCTGCTTTGATTGTGGTTTATGTTTCCATAGGTCCTTGAGTTTGGTTCATGTTTCTCTAGCTCAGTCTTGAGTTTGGTTTTTGCTTCTCTAGATGCCGATCTGTGGTTTGTGTTTCTCTAGGTGCTCGATATGTGGTCCACGATTCTCTAGCTGCTTGGATTGTGGTTTATGTTTCTCTAGTTCAGGCTTGAGTTTGGTTTATGTTCCTCTAGCTGCTCGATTTGTGGCTTGTCTGTCGCTGGCTGCTCGATCTCTAGTTCATGCATTCTCGTGGCAACTGGAATCATCTGCCTGGACAGAAGCAATGATTTCGGTTTCATGTGTGGCAAGCCTAAATAAATCCATTGCAGTCAGCATGCTTGTGAAATTCGGGTGATTCCAGAGCTAATTTTCGCGTAAGTTCCTCTTTGTTCCGTTCTTGCAGAAGCGCGCACGATGGGCGTAAACTACGGCCGCCTTGCCGACAACATCCCAGACGGCTCCGACACTGTCAAAATCATCAAGAACCTCGGCTTCGGCCGCGTCCGCATCTTCGACCACGACGCCACCACCATCCAAGCCTTCGCCAACTCGAACTTAGAGCTCACCATCGGCATGTCCAACCTCGACATCGCCGCTCTCGCCGATGCCACTGCCGCCGACGCCTGGATCGCGACTAACGTCGTCCCCTACTACCCTGCCACCAACATCACTTGCATCACCGTCGGCAACGAGCTTTTCACGTACCCGGAGCAAGCCTCCATCTGGCCCTCTCTCGTCCCGGCAATCAAAAACCTCTACAATTCCCTGCAATCCCGCGGCCTCACCACCGTCAAAGTCTCCACAGCAATAGAGTATTCCGTGCTCGCAAACTCCTTCCCACCCTCGAGTGGCGTCTTCAAGGAAGAGATTTCGATCTCGACAATGCAGCCACTTCTGGCGCAGCTGGACGCGACTGGAAGCTATCTCTACGTGAACGTGTATCCCTACTTCGGGTGGAGTGACAACGCGGGGGATATTCCGTTGGATTACGCGCTCTTCACAAGGGATACTGTGTTCACGGTGGATCCCAAGTGGAACCTGCAGTATATGAACCTCTTGGATGCGCAGCTGGACGCCATGGCGGCGGCTATGGAAGCTGTTGGCTATGGCGACGTCAGGATTGTGATAAGTGAAACCGGGTGGCCCTCGTTGGGTGACGCAAACACACTGGGAGCGAATATTTCCAACGCGCAGACGTACAACAATAACTTGATCAAGTGGGCTGCGAGTAAATCTTCGAAGGGGACTCCGCGAAGGCAAGGCGTGTTCGTCCCAACTTACATCTTCGCGGTGTATAATGAGAATCAGAAACCAGGGCCGACGACTGAACGGAACTGGGGCGTGTTGTACCCATCCGGCAAAGCTGTGTATCCCTTGGACGTTACCGCCTCTGGGAGTGGCGGTGGCGGAGGCACGTCGTCTGGGGGAGGAGGCTCACCCTCGCAACCCAAAACGTGTAACGGAAAGCCGAGCGTGTTGTCCCTGTCGGCGTCCTTCTTCGGCATTCTTTTCAACCTTAGAATCTAGGCTACAGAATCATGCACTTCTCATTCCACTTCGCAAGCTCGGATTGCTCACTCTCTGTGATGGAGCCTGGGCGTCGTGCACTCGCAAGTGTGATTGTAGTTCCCATGCTCTGAATTGTCACTCTCTGTGATCGATTACAAGTGCGTGCTGATTGCAATTGCGAGCAATTGCAGTGCGCTGGTTTTGAGCGGATGGTGATCGATGATCGATGGATTGAATTAGCTTCGGCCTGTCGATCGGTTGTAGCATATTGGATGATGATTATATAGTTGTTAGCTAGCTCCCAATTCCTTGATGTGAATCAATAAAGGAATCGCTCGCGTGCCGGTGTCGCGGATTTTGGATCTTGCTTTCGTTCTTGCTTTCATTCTTGCTTTCATTCTGTGACTGTTGTGGTGAAAGCTTCTGTGACTATTCACATGGTGTGAGTTTGTGTGATTGTTATGGTGTAAGCTTGTTTGACTAACTTATTTACATGGTGTGAGTGTGTGTTACTGGTATGGTGTAAGCGTGTCTAACTATTCACATGGTGAAGGGATTTGTGGTGTGAGCTTGTTTCATTACTCACATGGTATAATGCTGTGTCCCTATTGCGGTGAAAGCTTGTATGACTTCACATGGTATAAGTTTGTCCCACTATTGCGGTGAAAGCTTGTCGACTAGATTCACATGGTGAAAGGACTTGTGATGAAAGCTTGTGGTAAAAGTTTGTGTCATTGTTTATATGGTAAAAGCTAGTGTGGCTGTTGTGGAGAAAGGTTGTGTCAACGTCTATACTTTAAGTTAGGTTGTTTGTTTGTTTTGTTTTGTTTTGTCTGTTTGATATGTTGAAATCTAAAAAACCGTGAGGTGTTCAACGGCGTTCTTGGTACTGCTTGAAAGCTCTTGGCAAGGAGGGGTGCATGGATTTTGTTTGGACCTACGGCGTGGAAGTCATTGAATTTCAAAGTTTTTATGAAATCGAAAATTGAATGAAATTATCATTTACTTTGGAAAAATCATAACTTTCACATCGCTTGTCCAAACTCCACAAAACAAAGCTTTTCCGCTCCTTTGTGCATAGAGCTTTCTACTCGTGCCAATTTCATGGCATTTGGACCTACGGTGTGGAAGTTATTGAATTTCAAAGTTTTTATAAATTTGGAAATTGAATTAAATTATTGAAAATACCATAACTTTCTCATCGCATGTCCAAATGGCACAAAACAAAGTCCTTACACTCCTTTGTGCATAGAGTTTTCTATTCATGTCAAGAATGCAACTTCTCGCTCTATGATGTAAAAGGTATTGAATTTCAAAGTTTTATTAATGAATTAAATAATTAAAAAATTACTTTTGCTTTTATTTTGGTTGTGGCAACGGCACATGCAGACTAGTTCACATGGTGTAAGCTTTGTGTGACTCCCGGTGTGACTATTGTGACGAAAACGGCTTGTGTGACTATTGCTTCACGTTAACTATAAAGGACTATGGATTCTTGGTTTTCAGTGTCAAATTTGATCAATCGTATTGTGAATGAATTATAAATTGTATGCTTTAGATGGAACCAAATTGTATTTATTGTGGACGTTGCATGTGCTGGTCAAAAAATAAGTAGAATGTAGCAATAGAAAGTTTCTATGTGACCTACTCAAAGCTATTAAAAAAACACATGATTGTGTGGACAATACACACATGTATTGGGAGTAGTGGGCAAATAAGTCCTTGAATTGCTTAGTTTCCAAAGAGGTTGGAAAAGTAAATAAAGATTAGTGTGTGGCTAAAAGTTAAAAGAAAAAAGGGTTGGAGATTGACAGCTAATTTTTTAGGCCTTCTTTCTATAGCAAAGGATTGTAGTGGTTGTCTTTGCCATTGAATTGGATGCTCAGTCATATAAATTCTAACTTCAATCACAAGACTAATATGGCCCAAATTCCAAGTTAAGTCTATTGTGTTTTTACTATTGCAAGAAAAATAGGGCCTCAAGAAGGCCCATAAATGTGGACTAGTAGTGATGTCACTATTGCATTAACAAACCAAAACCAAAATAAAAAAAAGACCGTCCTAGCTAGTCAAATTTTGGCCAACAAAGACTACAATTATTAAATTATAATTTTTTTTTTGAACTTTTTTGAAAGAAAAATTTAAAAAATTTCAACAAGTGACGTCATTGTTAGTTTAGTTTTGTGGCCCTCTTCAGGGACCATTTTTCTTGTAATGTTAAATAGATGTGCTTTTGGGATGAAGATGTTAACAAGCCTTCTCTTTTAATTGCTAAATCACACCTTTTTTCTTTCATCCAAATTCTAGATTATTTTTTTAAAATGCATTAAATGAAAATTTTGGATGCACATATCAACATATTGTATATTAATGTGCACAAATTCCTATACTATTGGTGAAACTTTTTCCACTTGAAAAATATTGAGCATAATATTTTATAAACTATGTACGCAACATTGCCCTCAATTCACCTTCCAAAAGAACACAATAATAGTATTTGTATTTTTTTATTAATGTGTAATTGGAACTTAACCCCTAAAAGACCAGCCTGCTATTTTTAGCAGCATAGCGATTTTGGGCAGGTACGTGTGACTAGAGATTTTCATATTTTAAGCTGAAATTTTAATAGAAGGTGGGGACGAGGAATATCTTTCATATGCACTAAATTTCATGACATTTTGAAATAGGAGTCAAAAGTTATGGCCTAATATGTTACTTTTTTCACCCGGCGGGCAGTCCAGGCAGATCTGAAAAAATCACTTTTTTCAAAAATAAAAATTTGAAATTGGTTTTCAAGAGTTATATGTACGTGGAAAGCTTTGAATCATTCCATTTTGACCAATGAGTAAAAAGTTATGAGGTTCTTTAGATTGCGGGTAGTTACAGATTCTCTACTCTGAAATAAACTTTAAAGAATTCAATTTTTAATATTTTTTGAAAAAAAAAATCATAGGATTTAGATTGTTTATTACAACATTACAACCATTGGGATTGACATTTTTCAATTCCATAATTAAATTCTCAACAATTTAGTATTTTGGATCATTCTCTACTTCTTTCTACTTACTATTTTTTTTGTATATGTTGTACACTTCCAATTGATTTGAAAATTTTTAAGCATGTAGCCAACTTGTTTAGGAAAAATAATTCAAAGAAGCACCACCATTTTGGGCATTTTTTCATATAGATGTGACCTTGTGAAGTACAGCTTCCCTGTTTTTCGAAGGAACAAAAAAAAGATTTTTGCCAATTCAAATGTTAATATCTTCCAATCCGCATGGTGGAAAATTCTGAAATTTTTTCCACATCTTCTAAAACTAGTTTACTATAAGATCCTACGGTTATATGTTTTTAAAAAAAAGTTTTTTTTCTAAAATTTGGTACTTGTACTAGAAATGGCAGTTTTGGAGCGTTTTTGCCGTGAAAACATAGTCAAGGAACTTTAGGGGTTAAAAATGAAATCCTTGGAAGCCGTTTTTTTTCATTTTTAATGAAGTGCCAAAGTGGCGATATTTGAATGTTATAGTAGTGCTCCAAATTTTAACAGTCATCCACATATTGGATAGAAAATATCACATTAGCACATATCACATATCCATAATTCAATTTTCATCCACAATTTGGCAATTTCATCCAAGTTTTTTTTAATTTGAAGTTTTCTGGCAATTTTCCGTCTTTTCAGTACTATTTTGTTCTATGAGCTTGGTGTAGGGCCCATTATTTTGGTGCAAATTGATGACAAATTGCTGGAAAAAAAGTCACTACTTAGAAGCATAATCATCAAATATCACTCAAAATAGACTTAAGATAGTCACATTTTAGAAATTGAACAACCAAAATAAGTCACATTAGAAAGCAAGGTATGTGAAAAAAACTATAGAGGCTATACTATTTTTTGTGACATTTAAACATTCAAAAAAATTGTTTGGACTTGGAAATGAAGTTGGGTTTTTATTTTGACCAAACCCAATTTGACCTCTTGGTCCTACTTCTTTGGCATCAAAACTTCCCAAAAATGTTGCCATATGAATGTTTTGAAGTGATGTAGCCGATTTTGAACTTTCGAATTAGTGTAAATTCCCAAGTCCCAATTTTCAACTCTTTGAGATAGGAGGTCCATAAAGCGACCATCCAAGTGTTGAAACTAAATTTTAAGGAGGTAAAACGTCTTGAAATATTTTTCAGTAAATTTTCCTTGAAAGACAAGAGGAAATGGCATCTAATCCAAGTTGTTTCATATTTTTTGGAGCTTTGTGGAATTAGTTATGAAATTTTGAAGTTGAAATGCCATAGGGCTCTAAAAGTGACCACCTCCTAGAATGTACATTTTTTGTACATTTTTGTACATTGAAGAAAGAAAAATGTACCTCTATGTCATGTTTTGTTCAAAATGCCCAATCACAGTTCAAGCCTCCTACCTCATTCTAGATTTTGAAAATTTAGTGAGACTTGGCACTTGGGACCAGTGTTTTTTTTATAGGCCATTTAATGCCCAATTTCCTCAAAAAAAAATGGGCAGCTTCAAGCCTATAGAAAAAAAAAGGGGTAAATGTGTTAAAAAATGCCAAACTGTAATGATGATCCTACACACTAATGCCACAATGTTTCCAAAATCTCATTTCATCCATTGTGCAGAGCCAGCATATACAAAAATTGCATACAAAAATTACATACTCAAAATTGACCTCCTTAAATTCAAACCCCCAAAATGAAGGAGCCAGGAAACTCAGAACCTTCATGAAAGAAAGGCCACATAACCATTTGTCCAAAAACAAACACAAAAACACTGCTTGGGACGTAGTGTGAAAGGGCCCCAGAGTTAAGCTCGATCTCCATGTCGAACCCGGAGAAGAAGACGACTCCGGAGCTTGCATCAAGTTTCACGTGACCCGTTGTCCATTCCATACATCGCGCTGCTTGCACCTCACTTTTTCGTGCTGCCCATCATCACCACGACTTCAGTTTCCCTTTGCAACACAATCATTTCAGCTTTTTATTTTTATTATTATCAGTTTCAACAAAAATCTGGAAACCTATCAGTCAGAAACCGCACATGCGACTAAGTTATAGCGACGGGATTGACGACAATCACGCTTCTCGCGATTAGGGTTTGTTTCTGTGTGGGAAGAATCAAATTTGCACCTGGTTGGCGCCGTTTCTCACCCTTCTCATACCGCAATTTCTGATTGCCTGAAATTTTAGCCGGGTCCGAGGTTTCGGTGTGAGATTGAGGAAGGTCCGGGAGTTGCTGATGGAGAGGGTTTGATTATAAGGCTTGTGATTTGGTGGAGCTTTTTCTGTTGATTGCAGGAATTTTCACGCGCTTGGAAATTCTGGTTTTAGAGAGTGTGCTAAGTTTGCGAAATTGAGCTGTGAGGGGAATGGGTGCCGTGTAGTGAGAAAAAAGTGCCAGTTTTGAGGTTTTGGTGAGTGATCGAGGAAGGTTTGGGGATTGGGATTGGGATTAGATTTGCAGGAGCACTATCTGTTGATTGCAGGGGTTTTATAATGATGCTGATTTTTGGTTTGGGGGAGGGTGTTGATATTTGAGAAAATTTGGTTGCGGAGGGAGCGACTATAGGTGATGAGGCTTCGGGTTTGAGGTTTAGGGATGAGATTGAGGAAGGATTGGGGTTAGACTTCTGATTTGCAGGAGCGCTATCTGGTGATTGCAGGAATTTTTAGGAGCCTGGAGTTCGTTTTATTGGAGAGGGGATTGGTGTTTGAGAAATTTGGCTGTAAAGTGAGCGGGTTATGGCGTTCAAATTGGGGTCTTTGAACCTCAACGCTGTAGCGCAGGTACAGTGGTTTGGTTATGGCAATAAGCTGACATTAATTTTGGTCGAGCAGAGCTTATTGCAATCTCTGTTGTGGAGAATTCGCCCGATTTTCTTTGTATATACGGAAGCAATCGCAGCGGAATTTAATGAAGTCAATTGAATGTGCTGAATCTGTTTGTCTTGAAATTCGAATGAGCTTTTTATTGACCAAAATAGGTGGATTTATGAATTTAGCCTCTGTAGTGGGGAGGTACGTATCTGTTGCAATCGAGGTCTTCATCTGCATGGGTTGGTGTAGGGCGTGGGTGGACTGGTGTTTGGAACCAACAATTATGGTCGAGATGAAGACGATGGGTAAGGGCCGCTCATTTCTCTTATCAAATTCTGTCGGTTTGTCATTTGTTATTTGTTTCTTTGCTCATATGTTGTTCTTGGTATCATTGGAAGCTCTTGCGTAGTTGTGGTTTCCCAATCTTAGAGGTATTGAAGTCTGAATAATTCTTGCATAGTGCACTTTAGAAAGGCAAGATACTCTACAACTAGGCATCCCCTCGGCTAGTCTAATGCAAGATCGATACTGAATTTTTGGATGCAAAACTGTTCTGACATTTTAGGGTAAGGATACTTTTAGAATGCTATGCAGTGCAATTTCAAAAATTTATAGTATATTCATTTAGACTCCAAAAATTATAATGTCAATTGCCGTCTTTGACATTTGAATTTGCCTTTATGCTTCATTTAATTTTGATTTTACCCCTTTATTACTGGAATGCTAAGAGGGACACTTTATGGACCTCCCTCCTTAATTCTTGAAAGCAAGGTCCGGGTACGTGGCTTGGGGCAGAGTTATTGGGGTGATGACAACAAATCTTTCGCATGTCTGCAGGGGAGTGGAGGAGCTTTTGGAGCGGATTAGCAACGGCAAGCTTGCGGACGATCGACGTAGTGCCATGCAAGAGCTGGAGGCCGCCGTAGCAGAGAACCGAAATGCGAAGCTTGCATTTGGGGCTATGGGTAAATAGAGCTGCATGCAAATCTGTCATTTATAGAAAAAATGTGGTTAGAATATGCTTTCAGCAGTTTTTTCTTGGGATTTATTAGATGCATGGTATGGTTTCAGGTGAATGCTGCTTTGCTGAAGACCCTTTCTGTGTGAGCAGGGTTTCCTATTCTTATGGCAGTTTTCAGAGAGGAGCGTGAAGATCTAGAAATGGTGAGCTCATGTTCATCTGTAAATTTTTTTGCCATTTGAGTTTACGATTTTGTGTAGTGTAGCCGGCGTATGTGCTGTGCTGTAGCCTTGACGCAATTTTATGTACATTTCTATCACGCGAATATTAACCCTGAAGTGCCTGAGCTAAAAATGGGAATTCTTTTTTGGAAGCTCATAGCCAATCATTAAAACTCCCAAAATATATATTTTGGATTTCAAGCTGTATTGATATATTTGTTGCTTCCTTAAAGCGTTTGAACGATTCATTCCAATTCCCAGATTTATGAAAGCGGCAATTTTTGGCCATGTAGGCACTTAGGGGCTAACTTTGCAGGTTCTTGCAACACAGGAGAAGATCGCTTGCTTATGTTTGAAGTGAATGTCTTTAGGTGAGGGGGTCTTTGGAGACGCTTCTTCATGCGCTAACAACAGAGGATCTAGGGCTCGAGGAACCTGGTCAAGTCCAAGCGGGCACCTTAAATTCCGAGCTCCTGGCACGAGAACCTGCCAGTATTGCACTTCTGTTGAGCCTTTTGGTATGCCCCAAGTTCCTTGAGGTGGACCTCGTTTCTTGTTGACATCCTTGGACTCCACCTCTCTTTTAGAGAACATTGAAGTAGATTTGATATGACTGTTCTTATTGCAGGATGAACCAGACTTCTATGTGCGTTATCATACACTGCAAGTTTTGACCGCCCTGCTTACGAGTTGCCCCACAAGGTGTGCATAGACTCAAACATAACCCTACAATTGATTTATAAGGAGCATTTACGTTTGTATCGCATAGGCGCAGTGCCTGGATTAGTGCGCAGTGAGTTTAATCAGGTGCATGGATTGTTGATAAGGTGGTATGTGGCAAAGGCTGCAGGATCTGGTGCTTTCTATTCCTCAAGGTATTACTCGGCTGATGGACATGCTTGCTGAGCGTGAGGTATGTCTACCGGCCTAATTTTGTATGGTTAGTAGTCTGGCATCAGGGCAGGTACCTGCAGTTGTTGAGAATCTTACATGGACCATTTTCGATTGTTGGTCGACCTCATCACCTCCTGGTCACAACGTCTATTTTACTTGAGAGGAGATAGTGGGGTATTCAGTGATGGTGGAAAACTAACAAGTTTGTTGTTCGAATCACCGAATCTTTTGTTGGATATAAAGGGGCATATGAGGGACACCTTTGATCTCGTCGCTTTATAGCAGTAGAAGTCCTTATATTGCTTTCCCATTGTTAGTGGGTCGTCAGTCAATAATTTACGTCGGTGCTATTGTGCTGTGAGCTAGGTTGCTTAGCCTGCTTATCCATCGCTGTTGCTGGACGAATTTTCGTGATGTGTCCTTCCACATCCTTTTACATCCTTCCACATCCTGTGTCCCTTTTGTGGTTGGATAATCGTTTCTTGTTGATTATGGGTTTGTTTTGAAACAGGGAACGTGATAAACTTTTAACCCTTTGATTTACCTTCGTGTTTGCATTTTTATTCTGCTTTTGATTTAGGTTATACGCAATGAAGCATTGATCGTACTGGCGTACCTTACAAGGTCTGCAGAGGTATGCCACCCTTTTGTGCAATCATATGCATTGAGTTACTCTCTGATGTGCTTTTTATGTTTCGACGTCCATCAAAATTTCAATCCAGATCTTCTTGTTTTATCCCTTGTTAGGGCAACATGACTTGAGAGAGCACCAAAATACCGAATTAATAAACGGTACCATGTTTAAGAGCATTATTTCTATTTTGGGGTTACCCTCACAGCATGAATGTTTCTAAGACGCAATCAGCATCACCATTCCCTAATTGAATAATACAGAATTTTTAGTGGTAAGAGTCAAGACGAAGATTTGAATTGTGAGATCTATTTATTATTTTCTTCTTGGCTTTGGGAGGTAAATCTATTCGTACTTGAGTATAGCTTGAAGTTTTCAGTGTCGTTCAGTTGCATGGACCTCATCGTTTAGGGTTGAAGATGATTCAATTTGGGAGTAATGTGTATGTGCAGCAGGGTTTCCAGGTGGAAAGTTATCTAATCCATTGTCGTTGCATTCACGGTAGTATTTAATATAAGGAGCTCCTGGGTGTGCACAGGAAATACAAAAAATAGTGGTGTTTGAAGGTGCTTATGATCGCCTGTTCAGCATTATCAAAGAGGAAGGAGGCTCTGAAGGAGGCATCATCGTGCAAGTACACATCTCACTTTCTTTTGAGATTTTTAATAGTTATCCAGAATGGCAATTGTTTTGTCATTGGGTTGTCGTTGAAGATTGCATTTGCTTTTCTTTTTGTTGTTTGATCGGAACATACATGGTGATGATAGACCTTTAATTGCCACCCACATTCCAGGATTGTTTGGAGCTTCTCAACAATCTCTTGCGCAGCAATCCCTCTAATCAGGTTAGCAGTTTCACTATGTTGCTTTGCTGTCTGGGTCTGCTGTCTACTGTCTTCTCCCAACGTCTGATGTATGATGCGTTGAGATGAATCTTTCATTGTAAAAGACAAGAGCGAACTTGAGAAATATTGTAAATGAATCTTACGGTGAAGTGGGCTGCAGATATACTTAAGGGAGACCTTAGGGTTGCAACATGTTGCTCATCTCCTTAAGTTACGAAAAGGTAGTGCGGATAGTTTTACCCAGCAGAAGGTAAAGTCTTCTATCTGTCCTGATCAGCTGTTTTGATAAATTGAATTCACGATGCTCGATTGGCACCGATATCAGATCTTTTATTCAGCAGCAAGGAATGTGTGGAGGTTGAGAACGACTATAGCATGATGCTAACCTATTTTGGATTGGTTGAGGCGGCAGTCTATCAATTTGTTATGTGCACTGGAGACTGTTGCGCTTTTGCTTGCCGGTGGTCACGATGCCAAGCCTGGGAAAGATGTAAATATTGTGGCCAATCAAACGCTATTTGCTCAGGTTCTTCTCACGCCTGTTAACGATGCTGTATACCAAGTTCCGGGTCAGAAAAGCACATTTTCTTTTGGATCATG
The DNA here is from genome assembly GCA_951799445.1 of Pseudisothecium myosuroides. Lineage (NCBI taxonomy): Eukaryota > Viridiplantae > Streptophyta > Bryopsida > Hypnales > Lembophyllaceae > Pseudisothecium > Pseudisothecium myosuroides. The sequence goes on along the minus strand of OX637291.1, from coordinate 10,743,713 downwards.
TAGATCAAAGGTTGATCGTGAGATATCTTGTATAAGCAGCTGCCGGTTATTGTTATTAATTTTGAAACTTTGGATTTGGATTTACCCGATTTATCTGTGTAATTTCTGCAGAACAAACTTTTGGACATTCTACTTGCACTCTCCGTGGAAGGACGAGTGGGACCCGTGGCCATCCGTTGCGCGGTATGCTAGATATTCAAATCAGTTCGTATTATTATATCAAGTACATGCGAAAGTTTCTTTATTTGAAATTTGAGGTATTTAATTTCGTAAAATGCGGATTGCCAGGCTAAACATCGCGAAATCTAGGCCTTTCTCTTTTCCGTTCTTGGCGCATGAAAGTAATCTTGGTGGTGGTTGTTGCAGGCGCTAAGATGCATTGGTGATTTGGTGGTTGGGCATCCTGCCAATCGGGACCTCCTTGGCAGCAAAATCTTAGGAGAAGAGCCTGACACGGAACCAGCATTAAACCGGGTTTTGAGAGCTTTATTGCAAGCCACAAATTTGAGCGAGTGTATTGCAGCTGAATATGTGGTCAAGTGCTTTTGTGAGGTGATACTTCTGATTTTAATAACTCTTTGAGTAGCTGGATTTGCTTTCAATCATATTTGCCTCGTCTTCACATGAGCTGATTCTTTGGGCATCTTGTCATGTGCGCATTGTTTCAATTATCGCAACTACTTATCCTTAGCATTCTGGGCATGCCAGTTATAACTCTAGGCATGATGTCAGTGTGGTTTATGATCAGCATACTAAGTGCAGGATGTTCTGGAGATGCAACCTTTGAATGTTTAAATGTTTTGGTTGCAGGGAAATCCAGACGGGCAGACCTTGCTCGCATCTACTATAACTCCAATCCCGCAATCTATTGCCCAAGAGGATGGTCATTCGCTGGAAGATGAAAGTCGTCTCTCGTTTGGAAGGTCATTGCTGTGAACCTAACTGGATTTACTCAGATTTCTGTGTGGATTGCTTCAGTTGCCTCGTTGCATGTTCCTGACTTCCCTGTTATATCGTGCAGTATGCTTGTGGGGGCTCTTATCTCCAGTGATGGACGGAATGATTTGGAGGTCAGTATTTTAGTAGTCAATGTCGATTAAGCAGTAGTTTGGCAGGAGGGTGCATGTGGGATTACTATAACAGAATTTCTATAATGCCTCAGCTGCAGCCTTGTTTACTTCTTGTATTCTATTGGCTTCACTTTGTTAATCATAGGATTTCTGTGCAAGTATGTTTAGTCCTGCCTACTCTCATTGGGTGCTGACAGCATTTGTCTTGCTTTCTTGGTATATTTTACCTAAAGGCTATGCAGAGTTGCTTACATAATTGATGTTTTTTACAGGCGAGCTGTAGGGCAGCTAGCGTACTGTCGCATATTTTGAAGGACAATGTTCAGTGTAAAGAGCGAGTATGTACTTCACTTCTCTCTCTATAAATATCTTGTCTTCAACTTGGTGCAGGATGGAGATGAATTGGTACTATAGAATATGGTGGGTTTTTTTGTCATTCTATTACAACACCACTTTTTGCAACAGTCAGAATCACTTATTTGAATATTTGGCTAGTCGTACAACAGAGGACCGGAGGAGGAAACCCAGCATGCTATAGGGTTTCTTCCTCTGAGCCCGATGCTTAGAAGGCCCTCAATCGGTTTCAGGGTGCTCTTCACACTCACAGATCAAGAACTCCATAGAGCGGAGCAAGTAGGGTCCGTGATAAGACCAGAATGGCTGATCGGCAGTGCAAACCGTCCCTGCTTAGGGTCTAATAGTGTTTTTACGAAAAGCGGTTTCCTAGGGGTTGATCTCATTGACCCTTGGATTTTATGAATTCATTAGGGTTCTCTATACTTTGGATAGGACTTCGTCGCCTTCCATACCTACAGAACGCTGTGTCTGCACAGCGGATCCTCTATACTACAGTCTCAAGTATCGTATTCTATACTGGCGCTCAATATTGCATTCTGAATATTCGTATGTGTTATCCTCATTAGGTGTTGAAGATTCCGCTTGAGATTCCTGTTTCCTCCCTGACGCCCCCAGAGCTCTTGATGCCTCGTTGTATGAAATACCTTGCGGCCGCATCACCCACAAGTACTTCTAATCAACAAAACCCTGGGTCTGTCTGGCTTCAACCAGTGTTTCTACGACTGTTGGTTACTTGGGTTGCTGAATGCCCACCAGCTGTTACTGCGCTTATGGAGGAGCCTGCCCATCCTCCCTACTTGATTGAGCTTCTAGGAAGCACCGGAACCCCAGCAAGTGTACACGTTGCAGGACTGGCAGCTGTTCTGCTGGGCGCGTGCATAATCTTCAACTCCGAGGAAAATGCAAAAGACTCATCAGCAGTCGTGGACCTGGTTAGCCAAAGAGTTGGTCTCACAACTTTCTTTTCCAAGTGGGAACAGATGGAAAAAAGCTCCCTTTTCGCTTCTGCTACTTCGTCATCCAGGCTTCCCAAAGCGCTGACGAGATCAACAGCCGCAGCTGCTGCAGCTGGAGATGGAATGGTTTCTGTTCCGTTTAGTCAGCAGCAGCAAGTCCAGATGTTCGGTGAAGGACAAGAGGAGCCATTGGTCACCACCTTCTATGATGCTGAGTTTATTTCTTTTCTGAAGCAACTAGAGCCGCTTATCAAGGAGAGAGTTGTGGATTTGTTTTCTCGTCCCAGGACCCGCATTGTTGTGGATTTGAAAAGTTTCGAACCGAAGAAAGGAGAGACTGATGCAGAATATAGCCTTCGTCTAAAGTCGTTGTTGCAGGCACAAGCTCAGGAGCTCCAGGTAGGTCTTTGAGAGAATCTAAAACCCTCTTGTGCATGCATATTGACCAGGATGTTCAATGCATCAGTGAAGCTTGAATTTAACCAACTCTAGACTATGTTAGTAAATCTTGACCATTGACAGGCATATATTATCATTATATATAATATATAATTTTACTTTTTTCTCGTTGATCGATGGTCATTTAAAAGTCAAATTTCTGATATACGGTATGTTTTGAATGTTTTAGAGACGATTTCAGATGTTAATTGATTTTCAAGGTGTTTTTTTGTGATTTTTTTCCATCTCTTTCGAGCATTATTCTGTCATTAATTTAGATTTGCGCGTCTGACCCAATCGCTGCCCGACATTCGACATATGTTATTTCCAGACAATGATTTGGCCCAAAATTATTTTAATTTGAATGGCAGTGCTTTATTGAATCATTGGTAGTGTAATGCGAGACTAATTTTTATAAATTTGTCTGATTCGTTATCAGTATTTATGTGTATCCCAAGTCTAACGTTCCAAGCGGCGTCTTCAGGAACTCCTTGAGAAGAACTCGGCCATCACAAACGATTTGCTACTCAACAAGGCAGGAGGCTCACAACTTGGAGGCGACAGTTCCCTTGCCTCGACAATTCGCGAAAGAAATGGAGCGTCAGTAAACAGGGCAGAAGTGGGGACGCTAAAGCAGCAACTGGAAGTTGCCCAACAGTGGGCGGACACACTTCGTGACGAGAAGAATGAAATTGAAAAGGAGTACCAACAATACAAGCAGTTGGCTGCTGAGAAAGAAAATGATTTCAAGGGCCTTTCTGACGCATACAACGCTTTGGAACAGGAGAATTACCGTCTCGAAGAAGAGACCAAGACACTCCAAGCAGCTGTACAAACTGGTGGGGTGGTCCCTGTGTCACCGTCTCATGATGAACTCGAGGCTGCACGAGCCGAAGGTCGCAAAGAGGCCCAGAAGGAGAGCGAAGTGGAGTTGAATGACTTGCTGGTGTGCCTGGGTCAGGAAGAAACCAAAGTGGAGAGGTTGAGTGGCCGATTACGCGAACTTGGCGAAGATGTTGACACACTACTTGAAGGTATCGGAGATCCTGAGGGAGCAGCAGACGATGATGACGACGACGAAGATGATGAGGATCATTAATTCCGAATGTTCATGTTGCTCTTTCTCATGTCGTTGCTAAACCTTTCTGTGCAAGACTTATGATGACCAATGTGAAATTTAGCCTGTGAATATCAGAAGAACCACCCCTTGTTTGGGGTGCTTGTGAGTAATTGGAATTGTGGTTGGTCTTACTGTTTAAAAACATCACCATACGTGTTAGTTTTTAGTTTCGATTTTGATAGAATTTGTTATGTAGAACATACTTGTCAGTATGATAGACATTCAGTGAATGAACCAAAGAAGGCGCATTCTACGTGGTCGTTGTCAATTGATTTGATCACATTAATCTTTGATCATGGTGGTCTTTTGGCACCCACCCTTATTGCATTGTGGTTGGCAGTTCCTAAATTTGGCTGAGCACCGACGTTTTCATTCTGCAACTCAGGATGTGAGTCTGCCAAAGAAAGATGTGAAGCATCTTGGATACCTAGATCCTTCTTTGAATTAGCAGCTTGTTTGCTTTCTAAGAATGTTGTGGTTCCCAGTTGGTAGCTTCACTATTCTTGAGTTCCTATGCTTCTGCTTGTGAGTTGCAACAAGGTCATATCCTTGCAGGAAAAGCTTTGTGCATTTTTTGAGGCTCAATTCGTAGTGCCAAGCTCTGGTTGCAATGGAACCCAATAGGCACGTCCCCGGAGTTGTCTCTTCACTGGCCGCTTCAATCAGGGTTCTGCTAGGCTTCCTCAATTTGTCAACAAGTGATTGCAAGACGAAGTTTCAAACGCAATGCAATGTCGAAGGCCAGTGTGCTTGTTGCCTTCGCTCGCTTGAATTCAGAATATGCAGAATTTCTAACGCCGTTGTAGTTCGGAGTGCATGGTAATTATAGTCCTGGCTCACTTCGAGATGTCTCAACTCCTTAAGGACCAAGCGGCCCTAATTAGGTCCCTTGCTTTCGTTCAATTTTATGTAATTTTTTGACCAATATGTGTTCATCGTTGAAATTTGCCTCCTTCTGAATTATTGATTCTTCACGAAATGGACACTCATATTGGTCGTCTTAAAAGCATGAATCCTTGGTCTTGTAGAAGTTACAGCAGGAGACCGCAATGTAGGGGTTCACGATTTGCTCGATGGCGAGCTTCGAGACCTTCATGCAGATTGCAGTGCAGGAACCGCTTCGGAAACATAACATGACATTATTAAGCACTGTTGCAGGCAGTGATTTTTATTTTATTTTGGAGAAGGAGCCAATTGTTTCTTTGATACTCATGTGATACTTGGGTGATACTTGGTGATATCTATATGAAAATTAGGTGATACTTAGGTAAAATTTGGTTATTGGTCTAAAAATACAGCAGTAATTTGGCTATTTTGACCCCCCAAAATGAAAATTTCCTTTACAAAAAATAGCGAACATCTTTTAGCAATAGCCAAGTGGCAAAAATTTGTGCATAAAGAAAACACTGGTTGCAGGGTTAGCTTGACTTTCGTACAAAGATGGAGACGTCATCACCGAGATGGACACTTGATAGATGGCAATTTTTAATTGAATTTTTCACTGGGAATCTCAGAAAGGGATATTCTTCATAATGCAGGAAAGGAAAATCGGTGGTTAGATAATGTTACGAATGGTTGGCTGAAGGCCTACTATAAGCCACAAAATGCAAGTGGTGTTGTTTTTCAGGTGGGCCTTGGAAAAAACAAGTGACGGTTTTAACTTGTTTTGTTGAAGTAGAGTTCAATTTTGATTTTACAACTGAAGTGGTGTCCTATTGCAAGTTGGTTACAAATGCTAAGTTACTGGTATTTTGTTTCAAACTAAATTACAAATGTTCCCATCAGGTAGACCTCAAACCTACCTCAACCTAGCTTGATAGATATTTCTTTCAGAATATTTTCATACCAATTTGAACATGATATTTTTTTTATATTGAATTTAGAAAAAAATTAAAAAGTACAAGTGTATTGAGGTAGACTTGAAGTAAACCCCAAGTTTACTGCAACACACTTTCACTTCTCTTGTGTAATTTAAATCAAATTAAGAAATAAGAGGTGGGTTTGAGGTGGGTTTGAGGTAGACTGCAAGCCTACCTCATCCCGGCTTGAGTTTTCAATGAGTTTTCTTGTATTTTGTTTCTTTAGTTTTTGATTTTAGAATTTATATTTGGTGGCTTCACTATGTAAAGTATATTAATTAAATGTTTTAATGATTTTCTACATCTCCAAAACTTGGCCTAATTTAGGAATAGTGCTCACCATCCTATTCACTACACTCTATAGTGCGATTCGGTTGTCTAAAAATTTGGGTTGCCCTATCCCAAGAAATTTACTTCACTAGTCATTAAAATCAAGTATGTATTTCCATTTATACACATAGAGTCATAATAGAAGTTCATGAGTCCCAATTACAACTATATCTAATTCTAAAGTAGTTTATCTTGGAATAAATTGATACAAAAAAGGCAGAAATTGTTTTAATTTAGGTGTTGTGTTGAGAATTTTGCATGATTGAATTTTGGGGTAAGGTTTTCATGGAGATTGGGAAGTTGCAAATTTAACCCCTAAACGACCAACCATTCAAAAAATGAACAATGAAGAGAATAGCAGTTGGAATTCTAATGTATCATAGGAAGTTAGCCTCATGTTTATGTGATCCAATTTAAAGGGGATGATTTGTGAAGTTTTTATGCCACATTTCATGTTGGAAGTTTGATGATATTTTTTGCTAAATTTTTTATGAGAAGTTAGCTTCATGTTTATGTGATCCAATTTGAAGGGGATGATTTGTGAAGTTTTTATGCCACAATTCATATTGGGAGTTTGATGATGTTTTTTGAAGATTTTAGTTCAAACATGCTCTTGAAAATTCACCTCAGAAAATTAAACAATCAAATATTCTCCAAAAATCACCATATGTAGAGTATCACATTTCAACCAATCAAAACAAATTTTTTCCACAAATTGTCAATATTTTATTTGTAATTAAATTACAAAAGAATTTTGAATTTCACGTTTTAAATTTTATAGAAAAATATTGGTGATAACAATCACAAATCTAACCACATGGATAGAAGTTACGATTCATTAGCTCTAACTTTTACTTTTACATCAAGTTAAAAATACCTTTTTTAATTGCATTTTATAATGTGTCTTTGCAGAACTACCCAATCTGACAACACTGACAATGTTTAAGGGTTAATCCCTAAAGGATGGGCCTATTACCATGAAATTTCTATGAAATTTATGAATTTATTTTGGCACTCTATTTAACACTAAAAAATCCTCTAATTTTTTTTGTTTTATCATTCAAAGATGAAATCACATGTCCTATGTAATTTCTAAAATTTTCAAATCTTTTTGTAAATATTTAAAATTATTATGAATTTTTGAAGAAATAGTGAAGGAAATTCGTATCAAATACATAGTACAAAATAAGCTTAAAAAATTTGAAAATTTCACCATATATGTACCATATAGTTTAGAGCATCATGGTGCAAACCAAAATTTTCAAGTCATTATATAATTAGAAAATCAATAGACCATGGTTATAGGCCCAAAGTACAAATTGCAATAAAATAGTCAATTATAGGAATATTCAAATTGGAGTAGAAACTAGACTTAGTTAGCTTCATTTTATTAGGTTTAACATTGGACTTGAAATTTTGGGTTGTAGCTTTAGGTTTAGGCTTTAAATATTGTTTTTAATTTTAATGGTTGTAATTTGGAATATCTGCAAAAAATGTACTCAGATTAGTAAATTACTAACAGTGCTACCACATAAATGATGTTACTTATATACAAGAAAGCTTTAAGCAGTTGTGGCTCATAAATTTTTTTATAACAAAACTGTGTCCTGATTTTTCAACATGTAAGTCACTCTAAAGTATACAGTACAAGTGAAGAAATTTTTCAACATGTAAGTTACTCTAAGTTAAGTTAAGCTTACTGTTGCATGACATATCTGCGTTTAGAACTTCACTGATAGGTTTCAGCGTGATTGATGAATGCCCTGCAATACAGTTTTAGAATTATATTGCATCTCAAGACAAATGGCGAATATCCTCAAAGTGATTGCAGTTTCAAAAATAGCATCACCAGACAATGAAATATTATCTTAACAGTGCTCATGGATAAATTGTAAAGTACATAGAGTCAAGACGAGCAAATATATCTTCTTGGGGAATATAATTTTCTAGAATTAGTATCAATCACATTTTACTTGAGACTCATTTCAGCTCTAGAATCTGAATTGTGCATTACTCCAACAAAGATGAGATAAATCCATAAAATGCCAAATTGACCAATCAATGGAGACATATGTCAAGTTTTCTTTCATTGAAGAAGGTAAATATAATCCATCACGGTATTCAGTGTGAGCTCTCTGATGAACCCAACTGAGGTACACTCAATTGTTTGTATTCAAGAGTGCAACATCACGTTCAATACCCTTTTCAAGCCTCCCTGATCTTGAAGGGTTTTGAGTCGTTAGACTCAAGAAGACACACCCATGAGAACCTAAGTAGGATCAATAAATATAATTATTTATGGATGTTTTGGTCTTGAGGTTATTAGGAGCATCAGTATTTACATACCTGACAACAAGAGGCCCATCATGTGCCGTAATTCGTTGCAAATGTCTTTGAACGAAGGCCTCATCTTGGGATCTGCATCCCAGCATTTTTGTAACAAGATTGCTAAGCCAAGTGGGCATGATGGTGGTAGTGTAGGTCTCAAGTTCTCATCCTTCACCTTTCTCTTGATTTCTTTTAAGGAGGAGAGGTCACCATAAGGTTGTCTTCCAGTCAAGACTTCAGAACAAATCAAAGCATAGCCGTAGATGTCCACTTTGAACGGGTACGACAATGTGTTTACTGGATCAGAATCACCATCTATTTCACCACATGTGGTTTGCAAAATCTCAGGAGCCATCCATTTGCTGGTTCCAATGTGCATTGTTAGAGAACATGTTGAGCTTCTCTCTTTCGTCTTTGAAATCCCAAAATCTGCAACCTTGACCCGCACGGACTTGCCATACTCCAACGAGCCTACCTTAACAAGAATGTTGCTTGATTTCAAGTCCCTGTGAACAATCCTTTGCTGATGCAAATATTTCACGCCTTCCCCAATTTGAAGCATCAAATCCAAAGCCTCGTCAAGTGGAAGTGGATTCGTCAATGTGGTTCTGGCTATGAAAGTATCCAGCCCCTCATCCATCAACTCTACCACAAGCATGCAATTTCCCCGCAAGTCCACAGCAGATCCAATCATGGGTAGAACATGGGGGTGGTTGAGCCCTACCAAAATATCAACCTCTTTCACAAAAATGTCTTGATAACCAAGAAAGAAAACTTTAATGGCGTGTGTAGCATTCATCCATGTGGTGATGTACACAATACCGGTTGAACCCTTGCCGATGGACTTGCCAAGTATGAGCTCTCTTGCATCCAAAGTCCACAAGTCTGGGCGAGGTTCTCTTCCCACATTTTGCAGTTTTTGCAACAAATTTTGGGCAAGCCCCTGTTCCGACGGGGACGCATGTACTAATACATCTCCCAATTTCAGCTTCAATGCCTCTCCATCTTGATATGCAAGAGTGTCCACTCTTTCCACAGTCTCCTTTTGTACTGCTAGCTCTAAAATACCCTCTAAAGTTGACTCACTTTGGCTGCTGAGGTTGTTGAAGAGGGTTGTAAACCACTGTAGTTCCTCGCAAGCCAAGGTGAAGCTTTCTTTTGCTTGTGCACCTATAGCGGCCACACTTAGCCATGACTTTTCACAGAACTTTTTCACGAGTCACGGCACCCTCCACTTGCCAATAGAAGGGTCGTAGTAGATGCGCTGGTGTGTAATCTTTTGGAAACCTACTACAAACTTCAACAAGGTTCTTTGCTTGCTCAACGGCCAAGTGAAGCTTGGACCCCAGGAATTCACATTGTAGATGATTGAGAAGGACAGAATGATTCAATATCAAGTTTTGTAGGGCTACTTCACGAGCCACTATGCGTTGGAGGTAGTCTTCCATGAACAGATGTGAACCCCAAAGACCAGGTCACACCTTAGATTGTTAAATTTGGCTTTGCAGGCTGCGTGGAGAAGTCATGTGATTAGGCAAAACTGGACTGGAACCTTTGCATCTTGCCAAATTCCTTGCCTGGCAACATATAATACACAAGAAGATGATTCCATCAGAAGTGGCTTCATTTTGTATACATATCTTGAAGTTGCAAGTATGAAAAAAGAGTGATTGTGTAGACAAATGCAAGTCTGTTCAGTACGTGCATGTGTAAGCCAGAAAATTGGCATGCATCACATAACGTGCTCAGGTGTATTATGAGCCATTGCGTATGCCTTTCACACATTTTTCTACTGATCGAGAAGATAAACTTTGAAACCCATTTGATTTCACCTAATCAGGCAGTGGGACCCTCAGTGATTTATTTTGTACTTCCTTTCAGACACAACAAGTTAGATCACTTTTCCAGCATGAAAAAGAAAAAAGAAAAAGACTCACTGCTCTCTTACTACTGCTTGGAACGGAGCTCTACATATTGTTAGCGCATTGAAATCCTCTCAGAATTGGGGACAAAATCCACCCAAAACAAATTCTACTGCAATAATAAAAACCAGTCAAAACCACAGAATGCCATGGCCATCCAACGAAACCAGAACAGAAAGCGTCAGGTATGGTTCCCTACCTTGTAGAAAAAAGTTATGTTACAGTCTGCAAGCAAGCACGTTTCATTCTTCCTGTCAAAAGACGCAATCCAAACCTCGCCTAGAGCCCGGCCAGCTGCAGTAACTTACTCCCAACCCCTTCAACCTTAATTATCCACCAGCACTCTCACTCTCAACGCAAACCACAACTAACAGAATAATCTGAATCCAGAATTCCAGATCTTCTCATACCCAGCTCCTGTATGGAAGAGCAAGCAGTCATGATCCAGCTTGATGGAATTTCTAATGGACTTGCGAATGAGAGACCTGGAAGAAAGACAGAGCTGGTGGCCTCACACAGGCAATAATTCCTAGTTTCAGAGTTGCTACTGAAATCCCCTATGCCCGGAACTAGGGAAAAAAACAGAACTCCCTGAAGATACTAACTCAGAGACCAGAGAGCACACCTCGTGGAACCAAGAAGTGCACAAGTGCCTTCCAATTGTGTTTCCCTTTCCTCTCGGGGATGTTAAGGTTGAAAGCCGAACAGAAGAAGAGTCTGTACTGACGTAAACCACTCCCAGGAAATTCCCTGTTCATTTCTTGGGAGGCTTCAGCAGCGTAATGTCCGATTGCGCGAGTTTTCTTGCGTAATCGGGCATTACGGATTACTCATCCAACTTCGATTTCTCATCCTCAATTTCTCATCCTTCTGCTCGTGATTTACGTCGTGTAATGGCTCCTCGTCGTCGGGCGTTTTAGGATATAACAGGCCTCCTCGTCGGGCTCCGCCCTCCTTGTTGGACCGTTATTTCCCAGAACACCCTCCTCCTCGGGCATTGCCCTATACATAAACCACTGCCAGCAAATGTCTACAGGAGTTCATTTTGGGGGCGGATTCTGGGCCGTAATTTAGGGTTCCTTGCCCGATTACGCGGTTTTGCCCGCATAATCAAGAAAAATGCATATTTCATCCAAATCGTATTCTGTTAGTTCTAAAGACTCTCTATCATCTCTCTTAAGGCCCATTCCCACCTGGCGTTTGCAAACTGCATGGGTTAAAAGATAAAACCTGCGCATAAGATAGAAATAATCATTTTTTTACTGGAGTTCACTCAGGTCCGAATCTGCTGTAATTGTTTTTTAACTAGGTGAAATTCTCACGTGGCTCAGAAGTTACTTTTTCAGCCGTCCTAAGGGACCTCAAGCCCCTTGCACATCCAATTACTATAGCCAGAGGTCACACTTGACAAAAAATAATCAAAGTTTAAAACCTTGAATGGTTTTGAAAATTAACAAGTCACCTTGCCATATCCAAGGAAAATTAATTGTAAAGAAAATCCAAATATTAGAATTGATTTCAATACAATTCAATGCCATCACATGTCTACCAAACAATGGGTGGAGAGATCAATTTTATAAACAATTTCATTGTCCATCAAAAATCCTCAAAGGGTATGGGACAAATTTGAAGTCGGATGAGAGCTTAGCCACTAATTGTCAAAACGCAGGAATTGTTTTAAATGTAGAACTTTAGACCTCATTTTTTCATAGTAGAAGAACTTTTTTCAAAACACTTTCAACTAATAAAAGTTGTTAAATCAAGTTAGCTTTCATCTCCAAAAATCCGTTTGTGATTTTGTGAATCAAAAAAAAGTTATGAACAAAATTCAGAGAGGTTGTTTGAAAATGTCAAAAAAAATGTCCCTCCCAACCCCTCTCCGAATTTTGTTCCTAACTTTTGATTGGAGGCTCTAAATCTCAAACGGATTTTTGGAGATGAAATTTATCTTAATTTAACAACTTTTCTTAGTTAAAATTTTCTTGAAAAAAGTTCTTCTATAATGCAAAAATGAGCTCTGAAGTTTTACACTTAACACAATTCCTGCTTTTCACTAAACGACAATAGGTATGAGTGGTTGAGCTTCTACTAGTCCTAATTAACATATTCTACATGAGTTATTCTACCTCCTATCACCCCACTTGTATAAAGAGATTGCCTATACATCTTCATACATTCACATCAATGGTGACCTCCTATTTTACATGAGATGGTTTCTGAACTATTGAAATTATTGGACATTAAGTTCAAAGCTTCTTAAAACTTTGAACTGAATGTCCAATAATTTCAATATTTTTTATTTTTTCACGTTGGGTCTTGCTAATTTTTGCCTTCAGTAGCCATTGCTCTTATGTAATGGGCCATCCAGAGTTCCATTTCATAAGAATGGCAGTAAAAAGTTGAAATTCTCATTTTCAGAAGACTTCCAAATTTTTATTACACAGTACTTTCGTAGTGGTGGGCTAATAATAAAGAAGTGATTTTGGCCGTAACAACGTTGTCAAATCCATGCCATCTCAAACTACCATGTAGGTTCAATGATTAGCTCACTGCTCAGGTGGGAATGGCCTACCATTTACAGCTCGTTTAATACCTTAAGAGTAACCACCCTCCTAAGGCCAAGTGGGAACACACCTTTATTCCGAAAATTCTGTATCACCTACACATTGTCTGTCTCTATTGATGCACGGTCGGTGAGATCGATCGGTAGCTTGGATCAATGGATTGAATTGCATGTACAGTAGTAGTTTTCGATAAGAAGCAACCGAAGATCTTAGGGTGTTGGGAAGACCGGGTTTGGGACAGTGCTGAGAGCACATAGTCACCCGAATCCTAGGAATTAATTTGAACGTGTACACAGGATGCAGGGAGCTCCTCCATGTTGCATGTTTCTGTCTTCCATTCAGATTGTCAAACTGATACGTCCACGAATGCTCCAGCAAATAGTTCTTCGCTTCAACCTTCCAATCTGACAATCCCTTGTCGAGGGCGTTGAATTCCTCAAGGTCTCTGTTCGCTTTCCGCTCGTTCAACCTCATGGCCTCCAGTGATCGAGGTTGCAATCTCATACTCCGACATCGTCATGATCAATGAGTCTTCGGTCTTCACCACCAAAATTCTTATGTGAAGGAATGAATTTGAAATTGTGGGGAAATTTTTGCCCTCCTCCTTGGGCATTGCCCCTATACAAAATGCTTGGACAAGCTTGTTTCATCCAATTTCTTCTCAACTCAAGCAATGGAGATAAGGTAAGAGGTCCGTAAAGTGCCCCGCGCTCTAAAAGCATCATAAATGCTTCGACAAGCTTGTTTTATCCAATTTCTTCTCAACTCAAGCAATGGGGATAAGGTAGGAGGTCCATAAAGCACTCAGGCTCTAAAAGTGTCCACTTCTTCAAAAATGTTTGTACATTTTGTTTTCTCTTTGCACCAGAATTGTACAAATAATATATATTTCAAGAAATGATGCTTTCTGTGACCATTGCGTTTCAACTTCAAAAATTCATAAGTAATTCTTCCAAGCTCTAAAAAATATGAAATGACTTTGGTTAGATGCCAATTCCATTTTTATTTCAAGGAAAATTCATTGAAAAAAAATTCAAGAGGTCTAACCTTCCCAAACTAATTTCCAGCTCTTAACCCCTAAGCGCCTCTGGGGACCAAAAGTCTCCCTACAATTTGGAAGTCCAACTCAAAGTGCTATAACTTTTGCAATCAATGTCCAAAATTTGATCAAACTTATTTATAAATATGGGTTCTCTCTTCTAGTTTGTGTACTAAAATTTTCAAATCAATCCAACATGTGTTGATTTTTTGGAAATCATTCAAAGTTCACAGGTTCACCAAATTGTGTTTTGATGGCTGCAACTTTGGGGGCTTGTATTTCCTTCAGCCAATGTTTGTTTTCAATAAAAATTTGTTGGATTCTATCTCCCATAAAGTTCAGTTATTGTGGTAAAAGTTTCACGTCAATCCAAGTTGTTTCAATGAATGTTTAGGAGCAATTCAAAGTTCAAAATCTAGACATTTTTGGATTACAGTGAACTTTGGCGACTTCTCTCTTCTTTACATAGTGTCCGTTTCCAATAATTTTTTAATTTGGGAAAAGTTGCACATACTAGTCTAGCTTGTATGGGGGTGATTGCATGAAACACTTGTACTATTTTCTATCACACGTTGCATGTTGATTAGTTTTTTGGCCATAACTTTTGCATTTTTGACTCCAAATGACTCAAAATTCATAGACAAGGTACTCATGATTATTATACACCTTGTCTAATTTTTTGAATTTAAAAAAAAAATTTACTATTTAATAATAGCCCCCAATATTTTATCACAAATGCCAATTTAAGGACTTTTAGTACTATTTAGCACCCATAAAAACGAATTTGGAGCTGAAATTTGGTAGAGATGGTCTTCTACTAGACTTGTAGCTATTATCCAAAGGACTTCTAAAAATACTTAATTTTATGTGGTGTAGAAGTCTACAAAGTAAGCCTCTTTTTACTTTCATTTTGAAACATGTAAAAAATTATTTTGGTGGATTTTTTGGTGAATGACCATCTCCATAGAGTTGCTACAAATGGCCAATTTTTATTATTTTTATTTAAATTTTTTCCTATTTTCTACTAATTAAAACATCAAAGTATGTATTTTCTAGCGATTTGGCATTTTTCTAGTTCTTCTACTTAGAGAATTTTTTAATGAATTTTCTTTGGTGGTTACCTTCATCTTAAAGGTGCATACATTGGTCATATTTTTTTATTTTCTTAAAAATTGATTTTCAAATTTTAAAGTACTCCAAAAAAAATCATGAGTATTGTTGCAAAACACAACAAATAGTACAGGTGTTTCGTGCAATCACCCATGGTTAAAATTTCATATCAATCCAAGAAGTTATGAATGATTAAGAAGAACTTTAGAAAAAAGATGTTCAACCTTAAATGTATATTTTACAACTTTTTTTGCTATTTTTTGACATTTTGAAGCTATTTTACAAACACAATGATCATTTGAATCAGGTTTTCTTTCCACAATGTATTTGCATGCTATTTTTGAAGCATTTTATAGTCTAAAGTTTTTTCATTAGAGTAGGTTTAGAAATCAAATTTCACCTCCAAATGTTTTGCTAGGAAAATTTTAGCATCCTTTTTCAACACTAAAACATTATAATTATGCAATCTACATGGCCACATGGCTCCAAATTCAATTCTTGTCATCTACAACACGGAGACTACAAGATTGTGCGGTTGTGATTTCTATACCTTAGTGACATTTAGACCTATAACACTTCAAAAGCAATGATGTTTTTAAGCCCCAAAACTTAAGGCCCTGGGCATTTTGGAGTTAAATGGGCACTTTGTGCACCTCCTACTTTGAATGCTGACATGGAAGTGGAGATGGACTTCGTAGAGGATTTACTCATACATACAAATAACACTGCAGATTCAATAAATGTGGTTGCCACGTTGAATGGACAAAGAAGATTACCATACTGTAAGGCCCCAAATTTCAACCCCTGAATGCCCAAGGCCTTTTTTGATTGAGTTTCTTAGAATTTGCTTTGAATTGAACAAAATGCCAACATTTTGATAAGTTTTATCAATTTTATTTAAATTACAATTGTACAAATTCAAACTAGACATGTTAAAGATCACATGAGAAAAGAAAACACAATAATATCACTTATAGATTGAAAGATTATAATGTTTGATCCAATAAAGGTGTTACAATTGTGAAAGTAATTTGAAGTCTTTTACATGTCAAATCTAAAAAATTGGTTACCAAAATAATATGAGGTTAAAGGGCATAACATGCATAATCCCAATCAATTTACGGTTTCTCAAAATCTACTCTAATATTTCTTTAAATGGATTTTTAATGTGATTTTTTCTGCAAGATTTAGTGTATTTGAGGCTCATTTCCAAGAGCCCTCAACACTAGAAAATCAAGATTTGAAATGGTCACCCTTGCACAAATCTCGAATAGAAAAATCATAATTATTCATTTTCAAAATTTTGGATTTTGATGCTAAAATTAGACTTCAAAAAAGATTTTTTCAAAAATAAAATTCCTGAAGAAAGAAACTTAGTCAAGTTTTATTTAACTTCAAATTATTGTCGACACCAAAATTTGGTGCCTTAAGCATTTAGAGTTTAAAAAGAGGGTAACTTTAATGTGCT
The DNA here is from genome assembly GCA_951799445.1 of Pseudisothecium myosuroides. Taxonomy (NCBI): domain Eukaryota; kingdom Viridiplantae; phylum Streptophyta; class Bryopsida; order Hypnales; family Lembophyllaceae; genus Pseudisothecium; species Pseudisothecium myosuroides. The sequence goes on along the minus strand of OX637291.1, from coordinate 10,727,152 downwards.
ACTGTTCACTTCGTCAATACTATTGGATTGACCTCCAAGTTCTAATACTTCTTTTTGAAGGTGTCTCACCTATTTTTGATTATGGTTATCTTCTTATTCATCAAAACATCCATGTTTACATCCTTTATTCTTAAAGGACAAACTGGTGATCGTGGAAATCATCCCTTTGGTTACCGTGTGAATCATTGGCTTAAAAAATTGCAAAAGTACTCATTGGAAGTCAAACTATTGTAGAAGACCTCTTCTTTTTTCAACAAAATTCAGAGGATGAATAGCTGCACTTTTGTCCTACTAGAAGGATTCTTTGTCATCCATCAGACAAAAAACGTCCTTTATTCCTTGTTGGCGTTTTAGGGTTAATTTGTTCTTTTCCAATTTGAAGGGCTGCCCGAATTCAAAAAGTTTTCAAATTAAATGCTATCTTGAACTAAATCAAGTGTATATCAAGATTCCGTGCACAAATTAGGCAATGAATTACATAACAAGGTACCTAACTCTACTGGAAATGAGAGAAAGGGATAACTTAACCCATAAACAATGCAGCGGACGTTTGGCGTCCGATGAATGACAGAGAATCCTTGCATGCGGACGGAAGTGCAACTCTTTATCCTCGGAATTTTGCTTTGAAATGGGGAGGTCTTCCACAATAGTTTGACTTCCAATGAGTGTTTTTTCAATTTTTAATGCAATGATTCTCACAGTATCCAAAGGGATGATTTCCACGGTCACCAGTTTGTCCTTTAAGGGTTAATGCCATTTGGGGTAGGTTAAGGTCATTCCGGACCAAAATGCAAAATTTAGCCACATCAACATACGTAACCTTATAGGGTTAAAAAGGGCATGAAGTCTCCACTTCAAATTTATCTCAAAAGTGATCATTTCTAAATAAAAATCCAACTAATCAATTGAAGCTTATCAAATGTAATTTCAATTCCAATTTGGAAATTTTGGAAGATTTCTAAGATTATATATTTTATTGGAATTCAAACTATCAACATTGGGATTAAGAATTTTCAGTTTCTTGTGAAAGTTATTAGTGGTTTAGTTTTTCTTTTCATTCAATACCACCTTTCAAGTTTATAATTTTTTGAAGATGGAAGTTTTTTCTAAAAATTTTGAAAGACAAATCTTCACCTTTTAGAAGGTCTAGAAAATCATACATTTTAAAGTTCAACCACATTGAAATTGAAATTGGCAGTGGGGATATTCACTCTAAAATATTGAGATGATTTACTTGAACAAGTTAACTAAAGTATTCTCCTGGTGGATTTAAAAAAAAATTAAATATAGATGAAGATTTTAGCCTTGTTTTAGAGATGAGTATTTTGAAACAATTTTGGTTCTCTAAACATAAAAGAGCTTTAGGGATTAAATCATTTACTTTTGACTAATGAGTTGAAAATCATAAGGAGTTTTGTATTTACTCCTAAATGACCAAGTCTATTGCAAAATGGTCAAAAAATATCTCTGACGTAAATTTTGCATTTTGCATTATATTCAAACATCAATCTTACAATATTAGTAAGTAATATTATAGATTACCTATCACAACAAAAAAATTTAATTCATTTAGTGAAAAATTGGCTTAGATATAATTTTGTAGCAAAAGGTGAAAATAAATTAGTAAATATAGCTAAAACAATCCAATTAATTTGAATTTTTCTAGGACATACAATTAGCAATGAAGATTGGATTAGTATGAAGATTTATCAATTAATTATTTTATACTTTACACTCAAAACACCCATGCTAATGACCTTCATGTCAAATGCCACTATCAAGCTAAATTTATCCTTTTATATATTTGATATATAAATGTTCAATATTTTCACTTATGAAAAAATGTATTTTCTATGGATGTCAATTTTTCAGAATTTTTGATGAAATAATCAAATTTTAGTGACTTTTTATGTAAAAACTAAAAACAAAACTATATTAGTTATAAAATATATATTAGAATAATTTTAAAAATTTACCATAAATGGAGGTTAGAATGGGAAATATAATTTTGTCATTTAAATTTAAAATTTCATTTAAATTGAATAATCTATAAATGAAACATGCACAATTATATTGTATAATTTGGATTCTAACACATAGAGCTAGTAAATGTATGCATTAATTCTTCTAATATTTGAATTTTTTCAAAATTTTAAAGTAGAGTAGAAACAAAACTTGTTAGGTTTCAATATCTTAGCACAAATCAAATATCCAAAATGGTTATTTTGAAAATTAAAATCAAGGTTGACCAATGTATATCTACTTTGGAGATGCATAGACCTTTAGAAGTTAAGCGCAACAAGGGTTGAAATAGTATTTAAAGTTATACTGTATTTTAAAATTTATTTTTTAAAAGTTTAAATGAAAACAAAACCACAAGATCTTTGTTGGGAATATCATTTTTTTCTTGATTAGATGCTTGGATCAAACATTATATTGCTTGACGTTTTTTAAGCATAAGCAAGGCAGGTAACTCCAATGAGCATGTACAAAATTCTTCTTTGGGCAATTTCATTAAAATGGCGATACTATTTTTAAATGGCATGAAAATAGTTTAAAATGGCCGTTTTAAATCTATACCTGTCCTAGATGGTTTAGAATGCCCGTTCTGAAATCTATTTTGGTCCTAGATGGTAAAAATGGTACACCGTCAAAGTGGCACTTGGAATACCGCCATTTTAATGAAATTGCCCATTTCTTCTACCTTTGAAATTTGGTAGGTGTATAACAAGGGTTGCTATTATGTGAGCATAGAAGAGTGAGCCTATGAGCATAGAATACTAAACATCTATGTTATAGGTGTATATACTATAGAAACCATGTATAATTATAGGATATATATATGTTACAAATACCCATATTATAGGTGTTTATAATGCATACACTTTCTATAGTGTGTGATATTTATATTATAGGTACCTATATTGTAGGCTCAATGCTCACAAGCTCGCATTCTTGGGCTCACATACTAGCACCGTTGGGTGTATAACTAACATAACTTTAGATGAAATTGCCCAAAAAATCCCATGTGTAAATAATACAAAAATATCACTCTAGGAGGAATTAAAGTCTGATAGGCAAGGTTAGAAAAAACTAATTCTTTCAAGTAAACTTCAAACACTACAATTTTTCAATTTTTCAATTTTTAGGATTGATTAGTACAGCATATACACTCTAACAATTTTTCAAAGTTTTTGGAAAATTCCCCACTTATTCCCATCGTACTCTACTATAAATTTATACAATTCAAATTTTTTTAGGGGTTCCTTTCTAGGGGTTAACTATAGGATTCATAAATAAATATTTAATAATGAATGTTTTAGCCTATTATAGAAGACAAATGAATATTTTGAAGTATTTTTTATCTTCAAAATATAGCAAATAGTTGAAATTGTATTTGGATACTTATTATAAAACTTTTAGGTGTATGTAAACCGTATTTTTTTTCCCTCGCAATTCAACTTCTCCTTTTCTTCAACCCCTACAATCCAAATACCATTTTCTTTTGTACTTCACTATACCTTGTAATCCATATATACGTGCATTGAAACTTTTTTTTTGGGGGCTATTTAGATATTATTTCACAATAGGTATGCCCCTATTTTTTTTCTACTTCTACCTTTTGCCCATTTTCCTACCTACTGTGGTAGCTAAAATTGAAGTTTAAGGCATTTAAACATGTCTTTATTGTAATTCAAAAAATTATAAGAGGTTTTAGGGTTGGTTAGTATAGCATATATACTCTAACTATTGTTGAACACAACCTACACAAATAGTAAATATATAGATAGCATGTATAAACAATTCATACAAATGAATCATATATGTACAACACAAGAAAAACCAACAAAAACTAAAAATCCCACAAGTATTATTATATTGGCTAAGCCTAACTTATGCAACGGGTCTTTGAAAACCACTTGACACAAATTTGAGTTGGAGCAAACAAACATATAACAATCCAAAATGAGACGTTGTTTATTAACTAAACACTAGTAAAATATGCAAGCCTGTTTTGGGGGTCAGAAAGCACTCAAAATTGCCATTTTTAGTGCATAAAGAAAAAAATTTAGTATTGATTTTTTTTTGCTTATCCAAATGTAGGATCTTGCATTATTGTAGTACAAAAACTTGTAAAAGACATATCAAAGTTTTTAACTTTATTTTTTTGCAAAACATTTGCATTTTAAGCAAAAAAAACAAATATTTTTGTACCTTGCGTATTTAGATTATAAGACTTTGAATCTTCTTAGCCTAAATTTATTTGTATTAAAAATATTAAATTTAAAATTATTAATGTTAAAGAATTGAGGTGAGAGTTTGAGGGAAAAAAATTCAAAAATACACTTGGTTTTCATTCTTCATATTCTTTTTATAGTGGTAGCAAATGCCAAATGGAAGGAAAAACTAAATTGTTAATAGTTTTTAGATGGAATTGAAACCCACTAATTCCAACAAAAAAGTTATTCAAGCACGTAACCTAAAAATTGTATACTTTTTTATTTTAAATTTAAAAAAAATTGAATTTATAAATGGATCCAACACATTATTTCCTTAAAAAGATGCTATAATCATCCACAAAATAAGATGACCTATAACTTTCACAATACTAATTCTAATGGAATGAATCAAATCTTTCCATATACATCAAAATGCAATCTATATGGAAAATAAAAAATTTTAAAAAAATTTTAAAGTTTTTTTTTTGTTGCTTATATTCGACTATTTTTAGTTTAGGTGCCGCAACATTTTCTTCCAAGCATCATTTCAAATAAAAATTATATTCTCATTATGAAAAATTAAATTTTTATCTTAAAAATAGTTTCAAAAAATCATGCCAAAAATTGAGATCATACAAGTTACCTACCAGAATTTTCAAGAATCCTTAGAGAGGAAGGCACTTGGAACTTTAAGGGCTAGTACAACGTTTGGAAATGTACCAAGATCATGAGATCATCATCATAATACAAAATTTTTGAACTCTTTATCTCTTCCAATCAACCTTAACCCCTAAAATACCAAGGCATTTTTTGGCTCCAAAACCACTGAAAACTACCATTTTTATTGTGTTCATTGACAAAGTTTTAAAAATAGTTCAAAAAAATATGCAATAGTAGGGTCTTGAAGTTAACTTGTATGAGAAGATGTGATAAAAAATTTGTGAGGTTTCACTATATGGATTGAAAGATATTTGCATTCAAAGTCTTTTTTTCCCCCCCCCACTGCATTCTAGAATTTCAAATGCCTTTGACTACCTTGTGCTAAAAAGTTTTGCACTACACACCATAGGATTAAATTTTTTTCCTGTAGGTAATCATGTTAAGCATATGCAAACCAATTTTTAGGGCAATCCAGCATACCAAATACATACAAAAAAATCTTGTAATGCCAAAATGTCCCAAGAATTGGCAATACACTAGGCCATCTTTGAATCAATTTTCCTACCATAAAATTAGAGAACTTGAAAAACCGAACGATTAATACAAAGATATACTCATATTTGACAAGTAGGAAAACTTTTTATTGAAAAAATTTAACATCTGAGATTACTATTAGTTTTTGAAGTTCGCAACGGCCTCCACATAAACTTACAGAGTAGGCACCCCTGTAGAAAGGAACCCTACATGTTCCTAGTAAGTTCTCTTCCCCACCTATGCTGCCCCTATATAGTCAAGCACAAATTCCTTTGCCCCAGCTGCCCTACGAACTGCTTTTGAGAGAAAAAACATAATAACTTCTACAATATAAGTCAAATTTTGATGAGATTTGTATATACACGAAGCTTGTGAGAAACTACATGTTTACAAAAAGTTTCAAAAAATCAGGTCAAAAATCAAGATTCAACAAGTTTGCTTGAATCCCCAAGTATCCCCCAAGGGGACTTTGGTCCTTCAAGGATACCAATGTAGCAGTATTCATTCAAAAATAATTGTGTACATATTAGAGGATAAAAACATTAGTTTTAAAAAATGATGCAAATTTTTATTAAATTTTTTATTTATCTATATGTGCTTTACACATTTTGATGTTTATGTTATATGTGAAAAACAAAAGAAAAATTTAAAATTCTTAGTTTGTAAACCCCATTTAAAAACTTTGATTAAACATTTGTCATGTTGTATACAAACCAGCTTAATGGGTACCAGATGTGGAATTGTGATAAGGTAGGAGGCTCAGAAATGGAGCATCTAAGGGCTGGACCGCCTTTTCATGTATTTCTTTGGACGGGAATATTTCTAGCTCATTTTTCAAACAAAGAGAAATTGATAAGGAATCTAAACCAAGTGGTTTCGTAGTTTTCCAAGCATTTTTGAATTACTTATGAATTTTCAAACGAGTTGGGTCTTAGGTCCCTATTTGTGACCCTAGGTCTTTCATAAACGATTCACTTGCAATTCTAAATAAAAATGGGGAAAGCAAAGAGGATGATTGGCTCTTGCAATTAATAATGCTTTTTTCCTTGATTCATTCAATGACTATACTAGTCAATTTCAGAACCAACTCATGTCCATTTCACAGCCATTTATAGGGTCCATTCTTAATGCCCGTTTTGTTTTACAGCCTCCTACCTTATTGTAGGTTGGGAGCAGATTCCACACTCAAGTGCCGAGTTAAATATTTTTTTTGAAAAACGGGGTTCGGCATTGTCATAAATATTAATAAAAAATTTGACTTTTTCAAAAAAAATAAAAATAAAAATCGGCATTTTTGATCTCTTACTGTTTAGCAAGTTACTAAGTTCTTTGACCATGTTTTCACCAAAAATGCTCCAAAACTGCTATTTTTAGGACAACTACCAAAAAAAACATTAAATTTTTTTTTGGACACATCCAACCATAGGATCTTGTAGAACGCTAATTTGAAAAGATGTGGAAAAAATTTCAGAAATTTCCACCATGTAGATTGCAAGATATTAGTGTTTGAATCAGCAAAAAGCCTTTTTTTGTCCCTACAAAAAATCGGGCAGCTGCACTTCACAAGGTCATATTTGTATGAGAAAAGGTCCAAAATGGTTGTAACTCTTTGGATTCATTTTTCAAGGCAAGTTGGCTACATGCTTCAAAAATTTCAGATCATTTGGAATTGTAGAACACATAGGAAAAAAATAGTAAGTAGAAAGAGGTAGAGAACAAATCAAAATACTAAATTGTTAATAATTTAGTTTTGGAATTGAAAATTGCCAATCCCAATGGTTGTAATATTGTAATAAACAATCCTCACCTAATATTTTTAATTTTTTCCAAAAATTATTGAAAATTGAGTTCAATAAAGAACTTCGAAGTTTATTTTGGAGTAGAGAATCCATAACTGCCCGCAAACTAAAACACCTCGTAACTTTTCACTCATTGATCAAAATGGAATGATTCAAAGCTTTCTATGTTTATATAAATCTAAAAAACTAATTTCAAATTTTTATTTTTGAAAAAAGTTTTTTTTTTCAGATCTGCCCAGACTGCCCGAGTTGAGAAACAAACAACATATTCAGCCATAACTTTTGATTCGTATTTCGAAATGTCCTAAAATTTGTGCATATGAAAGATATTCCTTGTCCACACCTTGTGTTAAAATTTGGGTCAAAAATATGAAAATCTCTGCCCACATGCACCTGCCCCAAAAAGTTATGTTGCCAAAAAAGCCACCTTGGTCCTTTAGGGGTTAAAGCACACCTACGATCTCATTTTATAAATTGTATGAATTATACAAGTATACGACAGGTAGCCGAACCACACACATGATCGAGTTGGTTTATGCCCATTCTTATGATGATGGATTTATTCTTTATTGCATGAAACATTCATAGGACAAGAACAATTTGGATGTTCAAGGCTATATCAACAGAGCTATTTGACTCATTGATGGATGATGGGTGGAACACTAAGATTGTCTCAAGTGTATATGAGCTCAAGTGTATTATTGATAGGGAGTCAATTAGCTTCAAATACCACATTAAGCAGTCAACTTTATACACTAATTTTTAGTTTTCCCGTATAAGGTTGATTGATGGTGTATGGAGGGACATCAATCAACGACAAGATGTAGAACTAGTGAAAATTGACTGTGAAATGAGAGATTGGTATAAACAACTTGAAGTTAGACACAATTGGACGTTATCATTTTTACGATCAAAAGTTCAAATGGCATTAAGATCAAATGCTCCGGAAGATTTCTCCTTTGGGTTATTCACGGTGGTCTTATTCCTAATGAAAAGGTGTTATAAAATTTTGAGTTTATGATTGTTTGACTGTAATCTTGTTATATCACTTTGAATTTATGATTGACTGACTTTGATTCTCTTTGATCCTATATGATTGTGGGACTTTAATCATAAAGATTTGTTCAACTTCTTCCACATAAATTGCAGGAATGAAAGAAATAAAACTACATTGGATGTGCTACCTCCAAAGGTCTTGAGAGTTGTTGCAAAAGTGAATTAGCTATGGGCTCCATTCATAGCGAGATGCTTCACTTGAGGGAGAGGTAATGACTGCTTGTTATCATTGTGAAGGGAGGCAATCATTGGTAGAATTATATTTTTCTAATAAAGTATGAGTTTAGTAAGAATTTTTGAAGTGTATAATCCAAATAGAACAAACCTAAACCACATCTGTAACCACATCTGTAACCACATCTGTAATAGTCAATGTAGGAGTTCATGTATCAAAGTGATTGAAGTTTGGAAAAAAAATTATGGTAAGATGTGAGAGGAGTGGTATTAAAATGAAGTTTGAGAGAATTGGATCATCTTGAATATTTTTTTTCTTCTTTAAATTAGCAAATGGGTAATGAATTTTGCATACACTAGGATAGATGTGAAGCCTAGGTATTGAATTTTGCATAGGATATAATTATATACAAACATTCCAAATGATCTATGTTGCAAACAACTATTTTTATGTGTATTGAAATGCACATTTCCCTCATACGGGTAGTACAAAGATTATTATATCCTAAATTGAAATTGAAATCACTCTAAGTAAAATGAATTGAGCAAATCAGTCCATATTCAGAATATTTTCAGAATATTTCAATGCTGATAATAAGATATACATAGTTGCACCAGACAAATTTAGTTTTTGTTTTGTGCAGTTGTTCAGAGCGTGTCATAGGCAAAGTTAGGGTTTGCGTATGTCACTGCATCGGGTTTGTGAGGATTCTGAGTTATACGAAAGTGGGCTTTTGGGTGAAACAGGGCAGGTGGGAAGGTTTCCTTCAAGGTGACGCTAACTTCGGATCCCAAGCTTCCGTATAAAGTGTAAGGACATATCTTCGCATTAGGGTTTACATGAAAGCTTGAGTTTGTTGCGTGTGCCATCGTTGGGTTTGACAGAAACATATTGAGATTCATCAATCGTGTGCAGTTTCAGTGTGCCAGCATTGCAGAAGGGAGCAGCTTAGCTTTGAGGGAGGGACGTGACTTGGCTGGCGGGGCGGGCGCGACCGTGAAGCGGCGGTGAGCCCAGGTGAGGGGTCTCGCCTCCGTCTTGAATTCTATGCGTGTGAATTGATGTGAATTGTTTCGTTTCGTTGGTTGTGGAAGGGGTTTGGTGTTGGGCTCAATTGCTCGCCCTGGCTCCGGGTGGTCCTTGCGGTGATGTTCTGTTTAGGTGAGGCATGTCAATTCTGCGCGTTTTTTTGCCGTCTTTGTATGGTCAGATGATCGGGCTGACAATTTGGAGCTTAACTGTGGGACGGAGAGGGTAGGGGGAGGAGGGAAGAAGAGGATCACTGCGAGGATTGTCCAAAACAGAGCAAGAAAATTAGGGTTGACCGAAACAGAGCAAGGAAGGGTTGACGTTGAGTTAATGACGTTGGGTGGATGCTGCTGATGGGGCTTTATAAATTGAGTCTGGGTCATGAGTTGTTCTCTCTAATGTTGGCTCAGTCTTTGGTATGTGATTATGTGCTGAGTGTGCGCTTAGGGTGCATAGGGTGTGTTGTGCGTGAGGATTGAGGCATGGTTATTTTGCTACATTGGTGTGGATGGCTTCTATTGAGGTATTTGTCAATCTCTTTATCTAGAGTATATGTGTAGGAGATATATTATATGTTAGTGCTTCCTTTGAATTCACATTATTGCTATATAAATTGATGTAAATGTTTGCATTTTTATGTTGTGATTGACAGGTCTTGCCGGTTACGGCAAGGGATTTTGTTGCTAGGAGTTACTTTGGGCTTTTGGATGATCCTCCTACATCCATTGGAGCCTTTCAGTCCATTGAGTAGAATTTGTGTCGTGATAGAGATGCTTTGTTGTTTGATACATCTCAGGATGTCTTGAGGGCATTTTTGGTCAGGTATTTCTCAGAGATGGTAGTTTCTGAGGTCCTAGTGGCTCACACAGAGGCTCGGCATTCATCACTAGGCATTGAGTATTTCTTGCGTGGCGGCTTTGGACTATTTGGATTGCGGGTGCTCGCAGATGTCCTAAATACTTTAGCACAGATTGGCGTAGATGATGTCACAGAGGTGGAGGATGTTGCAGTGCATTTTACAGATGACTCCTCGTGGACAGAGGTTACACCTCGACGATCTACTCACATTGCTGCTCAGTCATCTCAGGATTGTTAGAAGAGGGGTAGCACAGGGGCGAGGAGGTAGAGGAGGTAGAGATCCATGGGGGCGAGGAGGCGGAGGCCAGCGCGGTCGAGGAGGAGGGAGGGGTGAGCAGGGTACGAGTGTTTTCTTTGGAGGTATCAACATAGTTGATATTTGGCTTCCAGCCTTTGTGACCCCAGAGAAGGGGCCATCTGCAGTACGGGCCATCCACAGGAGGACGACTATTCGAGACCGATCAACGTTATTTCAAGAGCGTGTGATGGATTGTGTCCCTGATTTACGAGTGTATGATCCTTTTGATGCCGACATCGCCGATGTGATCCTTTATCACAGCTTTTGCTCTTCTTCTTAGGACCAGTTTTGTTCTACTGCACACGCGAAATGAGTTTTCTATTCATGAGGCATTTTATGGTTCGAGTTCGTTGGCACAGGCCTTTGAGCACCCGTTGCACAATCATCCTCGATTGTATGCGGGTGATCTAGTGAGCATTCTCGTGTTCAAAATTCCAATTGACATCCTTCATGGGGATAGAGCTCCTCCAGGCGACGGCAGTCCATTTGCCGTCAAGTGGTTTGAGCACCCGGATTTGGCCTGGCAGACCTTCTGCAAGGGAAATCTGTTCACTCCCTTTTCATCTCGTGGCCACGGCTTCGATATTGTGATTGGCCCATCCTGCCTACCTTTGGGTGAGAGGTAGGTCACCGTTTTGGAGTTTGGTGATCATGGAGAGAGGGGACAGCCCACTCAGGTTGCATTCTGCTCATGGAGAGCAATGGCATGGCTGAATACATGCGCTGAGGTTCTGCTTCAGGAGAGGAGGTATGAGTGAACATGGCAAAGAAGTGGACCAATGCGCAGAATTTGCCGTGCTGCGGATGCTTCAAAAGGGAGAAACTGGTGGGCAATGTGTTTACATTGCACCAGTAGAAGCACTTGCCAAAGAGCGGCTTCGTGATTGGGAGTCGAAGTTCGGCAAAGAGTTGGGTGTGAAAGGTGGTGGAGCTCACTGGGGAGACAGCTACTGACATCAAGTTGACAAATTCAAAATACATCATTTTTATGACTAAAATTTAGAGCAAGATCAAAAAGCTGAGAATTGTCAATCTATATAACAACTCCCTCTAATTGCTCAACGTAGAGGCTGAAAATGCTTGATGTATTGAACCCGTTTTTGTTTTTTCATCCGTGACTATCTTTTTGAAGAATAAGATTTTTATTGTAGATTATAATTATTCAAAAGCTGTAGATTATATCTGCTTTGAATATTTCTCAACAAATGACCTCCATGATTGCCATCCCGCTTGTACCAGGAGAGTTCAAAGATGACAGGGTGTGCCAAGTCCTATAAACCTTCATGGTGAAACACCCACATCTTGAGCGGCCATGATACAATTTATAAAACAATTGTTGCTCGATAGAAAGGAATTACGGCCGTCAAAACAAAGGTTGCCAATATCCAACATATGTGGCCATTGCATTGTTGTCACATCAAGCAAATTAGGATCATCAGACGTCTCGGACGAGCGGACATATCATACGAACTGGACGGACAATGTGACTACTTTAAAGTAGTCACATCAAGCACATTAGGGTCGTTGGACGTCTTGAATAGGCGGGCAAATCGGACAATTAAGATGGACAATTTGTTCAATGTGATAACTATGGGCCACTGCCATCAAAGAATGGATGGATACATATAACATGCAGTAAAAGTGACAAAGTGACGATTTCTTGATGGCCTCCATAGACATAACTTGACCAGACTGCTCTTCCAAAAGACACAATGATGTATTGTGCAAATCACAAGTCACAAGCATGAGGCTAAGGATTACGTCAAGCTTTGCAAAGAAATGGAGATCTGTGAGCTCCCAATTTGTCACTTGGGACTCGTAGAATTATTTTTTTGGAAATTTGCAATTTAAAGTTGATAAAAGTATAGAAAAACCCATAAAAAGAGTGTAGAATCGAAATAGGGTTGTGTCATACCCATTATAGTATTTGGTCTAGATTTGTGTTTTTTACTTAAAATCCTCCAAACCTTGCCTAAAAATAGTGTAGAAATAACGAAAAGGTCAGATTTGGAGGATTCGAGTCACACAGCCCCAAAAAGGCTAAATTCCACCATGAATGTGGCGATTCATGGCTAGGTCAATCCGAGGGATCCACAGCGAGGCCACTAGGTCGGGTCCTAGAGTTAGATTTAGAATTCCCCATTAGATCGACGAATTCCCAAAATCCCGATTGTTAGCATGCAGGAGCCACTCACGCAAGACCAGGCCGTGGAGGAATCTACAGCCCAAGGATGGTGTTCTAGGGTGAATCCCATGCCAGGAGTCCAACGGCGAAATTGGTTCGCTGAGATTCCTCCACCTGCAGAAGATTCCCGCACCGTCGCTATTTCAAGGAGATGTCCAGTTTAAATCTCCATTGATCAATCGTGCCAGGTACGGAAACGCACCCGCACGTCTTTCATGTGACTCCTTGAGAGGTCACGTGAAAAATCCCGGCATCTTCCGACTTGCAGAAGAACCTTTTTCCGGATGGTCAACCCTCCTAACTTCCAACGGGAATTTCATGGAAATTACCCAGGTTACAATAAAATCTCACTAAAAATTAGACTAGCTTGTTTTATGTTAATAATGCGCTCCGTGAAGTTTCACGACATTCCGATAGCGGCAAGTACCCGAACCGGCGAGATTCCTCGGGAATTAACCACGTGGCGGGGTCCCCGCCACGTTGACCGGCATTCCGGGGCCATACGATGGCGAAACGAAGTCAACCAAAAGTCCTTCCCGACTCTCTCGCACCTACCGGAGACCCTAGGCTATTCACATTTCTCAAAATAGGAGACCCCCAAGATCTAGGATTTTACCACGATTTGGTTTTTAAACTAAATTAGTCTACAATGGGTTTTTGGCCTCGGTACGGGGGGTAGAGGGGTCTAGAACTAAACACGGCGTTCTGGATCCAACGGCGCAATCCGTTCGGCGATTGGAGCTAATCTCCAAAAGTTAGGATGTTGGTCCAGCATAAATGGTAGAAGTAGAAATTTAGGATGTAGGATGAAAATCTTTGAGGATGAGGATGAAAATCCCCGTTGATAAGGTTACCTTAGAACTCTAGAGGGAGGGGTGAGCCCTTGGAAACCTATATAAGGGCCCCATTTCTCTCTCTAGAAGACCCCCAATTCTTATTTTGGGTCCGTGGGTCCAAGTTATTTTGGATATTTTGGCGTTTGAAGCCAAAAACCTCTACGGTGTTTTCGGAGCACTTTTGGCTCCATTGTTGCTTATTTTCAAGCTTTGAAGGTCCTTGGGGGTCCTTCTACCTTGCTTTGTGTACTCTTTTGTGAAGTTGTTGGCATCTTGTTGTAAGTGGAGAGCCTCTCTCTCCCTCTTGTACGTGTTGCGGTCTAACTTGTGAAGTTTGAGTTTCTTTTTTTTGTATCTTGCACTAATCCTAAAGTTACCCCCCACCGTACCTTGGCGATGCCGCTTTGGGGGGCCTTTAGCGTGTGAGCTTTGTGTTGCCACGTGGTCTAACTTGTGTGTTGTTTTCCTTTGTGTTTTTTCTTACACCCCCTTCTAACCTTCTCTTTGTTGAGTGGACCCCCCTCCGGGACGGCGAAGCTTTGAACCTCCTTTGTGCACGTTTCCTAAAGTTATCCCAAACCCTCTTCTAATCTTCTCCTTGTTGAGTGGACCCCCCTCCGGGACGGCGAAGCTTTGAACCTATGTGTTTTTTTCCTTAAAAGTTTAATTGTTTTCCCTCTTCTAAAATCTCTCTCATTGTGTGGACCCCCCTTGGAAACGGCGAAGCTTTGAACTAGTGACAAGTTGAAGTCCTAAAACATGTGTTAAAAGTGTAGACGGCGAAGCCTTGAACCCCCGAAGTGTCAAAGAAGTCCTAAAGTTGGTGTTAAAACCAACTTAACGGCGAAGCTTTGCACTTCCCCCGTGTTTAGTTCCAAAGTCTAGTTTCCAAGACCTTTGTGGAAACCTCCAGAGTTTAGCTTCCAAGATATTAGAGTCTAGCATGAAGTAGGAAGTGGTGGGCCAAGTTTAGTTACCTAGCCCTGGTATACGTGGTTTGCTAAGCCGAGTGTCTTGCTTCACAACCTCGGGCCTAACCCCCGGACGGCGAAGCCTTGACTCTAGCACTAATTTTTCCAAAACTCCAATTTTTATTGGTTAAGTGGGTTCCCCTGAGGGAACCCGTTGGGGTGATTAAAAATTTTGTGGTGCCAACGGACCAGCCAGCCAACGGACCAGCCAGCCCAGCGGCAGTAACGGGAGCCCAGCTGCAGTAACGGAGCCCAGCGGCAGTATCGATACAGGGCCGGTAACCGAGGCGGTACACTGCCTGTCCAGCGCCCAACCTTGGCCGGTTTTGCGATTTGGGTAGACTGATCATGTCTCACATACATCATGGCTGATTTCAGACCACAAACGGGATGATGCTCTGCGGGGCCCCAACTTTGGTTTTTGTTTGAAAAAACTCTCCACTAATTAGGAGCTAGTTAGAAAATTAGTTATAGATCTAGTTTAGGAAATTAGTGATAACTCTAGTCTAGGAAATTAGTGATAACTCTAGTCTAGGAAATTAGTGATAACTCTAGTTTAGGAATCTAGTGATAACTCTAGTTTAGGAAACCAGTGATAGATCTAGTTTAGGAAATCAGAGGTAGAGCTAGTTTAGAAAACCAGTTAAACCCAGTGGGGATCCAAGGCCAAAAATTCCAAAACTTCCAAGTTGTGACTAAAGAACAAAGGGAAGGGAAGGAAGAGAGTCAACACCTCACATCACTCCTACACACATAATTGTACCCTCCACGTCACACCTGCACGCACACTTGAAACCTCCATTCTAACCCACCAAATATACACCTGAACAATGGAGGGAGATTAGAAAGAAGGAGATGAAGTAGAGAACAAAAAGGAGAGAGACGATAAATAGTAACCTAGGTCTAAACCTAGGTAGACTTAGGGAGGGAAATCTTGAGAATTTGTGGTGACCGTTGGGAGGAGGATTAAGATGACACAAAGGCAAATTGTGTAAGAGGGTAGGAAGAACATTTAAAACCCTTCTCGTAGTTTGAAACCATAGTGTAAGACTCATAAAAGCTTAGGTGGAATAGTGCTAGTGTAGAAGAGAGGGGAAGAAAGAAAAGAAAAGGAGGAAGGGAAAGAGGGAGTTTAGATCATCAAAAATTGTAATATTTTCTCAATAAGCGGTGAGCTTGGGGAAAAATTCAAAACAAAGCCAAAGACTACCATGGAGCGTGAGGATGTACACGTGGACGGGGACGAAGTCATTTCCGAGACCGGTAGTGAAGAGGTGAGTTTTTGATTTAATCTTTGATGTTTCTCCCTAATTAGCATTTATTTTCCTAATCAGCCCTTAGAGCGTGATTAGCATCCGAGATTAGTGTAGATTAGAAGTTTAGATTCAAAAGTTGATAGATTAGGAATAGAGGTTTCCAAAAACAGCTTATAATTAAGATTTGACCGTAAATTGACCGCGTTAGGCTAAGTTAAGCGATAGGGGGTAGAACGGAGGAATTTTAATTAAAATTGAACCACAAGAAACAATGGACGGAAATTAGGATTAGACTAGAGGGAGAATTTAGGATAAAAATTAAAGATCAATTAACAGTTAAAAACCTAGAGTTAAATTAAGATTTTAATTAGGGAAGTTGAAATTCAAAAGTCGAACTTTGGAGTTAACTTTGGGAAGTAAAAAGTAGAATAGGAAATAGAGGTCAAAAGTAGAATCCACTTAGGAAGTAGATTGTTGAGTTAAAAATAGAGTTAAAATTAGAAGTCAAAACCCTAGAGTTAAAAGTTGGAATTAAATTTAGAAGGATAACATTTAGAGCTAATCTAGGATTAAAACGATAGGATTAAATTTGGAAGTAGAAGTCAAAAGTCAAAAGTCAAAAGTTTAGATTAAATTAAAAGGTTAAATTTTAGTCAATTGGGGAATAAAAAGTGGGAGTGAAAAGCTAAAAGTAGAAGTTAAAAGTTAGAAGTAGAAGTAAAATTGTAGAGTTAGTTGGAAGTAGAAACATCTAGAGTCAAAGTGAAAACGTAGAGTCAAACCTAGAGGTTAAAATTGGGGATTAATTTTAGAAGTAAAAATTTAGAGTTAAAAGTCAAAAACCTAGAGTTAAATTAGGAATAAAAAATCTACAGTAGAAAGTGGAAAGTTAGAGTTAAATTTAGAAGGGGTAAATTTAGAATAGAATAGAGGAGTAAAAACTTAGAGTCAAAAGTCAAAACATAGAATAGAAGTCGATAGTTAATACTTAAAGCCAAGTTAAAAAGTAAAAGTCTAGAGTTTCAATTAAAGGTTGAGAATTAGAATAAGAGTTGGACTTTAGAATTAGTCTTTAGAAGTAGAACTTCTAGGTAGAGTCTTAAAAACCCACGATAGTCTTAGAGGTTCATGGAAGGAACATAGGGGTTCCCCTTTTTACGTAGTTAGGGACGTTAGAAATGACGCCAACTACCCAGTCTACCCTCGACATAGGATAGATAGTTAGGGAGTTAGAATTTCACCATCACTTTGAACATCGCAGTTAACTTGTGAGTTATTACATGCATTCTAATTATTCGCTGCCATCCATGACACTTAGGAAATGTTAGCAAAAAAGATCCATTGCTTGGAAGGCACAGTGGACCGCACTCACATCACCCCCATATATTAAAAATTGTGGATAAAGGCATAGAACCTGGTTGGTGTTCGCTCTATTACCAAGGGTGGGTAATCTTGCGCCCACAAGATCCTCTCATGAGAGTCTTGTAAACGCCAAATTGCAAAAACATTGCAAAAGTTGCAAAAGTTCACTGCGCCTGCATTGTGCAAAAATCCTTGCATGAGGACTGCATGCCAAATCTTTATGATAAGAGAAGTCACCATGGCCCTCTTGTACACAATGTGCTCATCCAGGTCCTGTACATGGGCTAATGCCAAATGCAAGGTTTGCTAAAACTGATCGAATCTAAAATTTATAGAATCCCTAGTTATTTCGGAATGGTCTTTTTTGACATATTTGATGCAATTGAGAATGAATTTGGCCTCCAAATATTCCTTGTAAGCTCCACATGCTAATGCCTTTGTCTCAGAAGACGTCTAAAAATACTTAATTTAAGCATAAATATAGATAAGCATTTGTGTGGTGGTTGGACCATCAGTTTGACCCAGAAGATGCTCTAAAGGTTCAAAGTCCATGAGATTTGAAGTGAAAGAAACTGTAACATCATGCATTCTTTGATTGGAAAGACTTAGCACTCCCCCATCTTTCATTGCAGTGCCAATTTGTGATCTCTCGTGATTCACGATGGGAGCAAGCACAAGCTGATTCATTGTGGGAATAAGAACAGGAAAAATAATAAAAATAATGAAACAAAGCAGTGATGATGATTGAATTCATATGATTGACATTCTTTCATGACATTCATGATTAATCATGCAATTGCGAGTTTCAATTGCACTAATTGCATATATCAAGAACAATTGTATTAACTGTGTACAAATTGATAGAATATGAATCAAATACTAGTTGAAAACAATGTCCAAAATGACTTGTCCGAAATGACTGTAGCAATCATTGTTGTAGTCATTTTGGACAACAATGACTGCAAAATGACTGCTATAGTCATTTCGGACAAGTCATTTATAGCCTAATTTCTACTAGTGAAACATCTAACTACAAAATGTATCTGAACCTCTGAACAATTGTTTGAGGAAACCTACGGATCTTGAGGTCGGAGATACAACTCTAATATTGCTACAAAATAATGACTGCTGAATTGCTCAAAGCAAACCATGCCATTGCTGCATTGCTCCAACAATGTATGTGTAATGAAGTTTTTTGGAATTGCGTTGCGGGAACCGAAGTTCTTGAAGGTGATGTGATCCTTGAACCCTAACTTGTTTGTGAATGTAACAAGAAAAATTTATGATGGGCAAGTGTTGAACGTTGTAGTGTGAATGAAGGCTCAATGCAAACCCCAAGAATCTTAGAAAATCTCCCTTGGTGTCGTAGAAGGATGTTTCTGAGGCTTGATGTTCTTGTCTTAGCTTGACAAAATAGGCTAAAGCGTACTTCAAGGCCTTAAACTGATCTTAGAGCCTGGACACAAACTAGCTCATCTATATGGTGGTACTCTTGGAGACCTCGGTAAAAGACTGGTAGACACAAAGAATCTACAATAATAATACTAAATCAATAGAGTGCTTTTTTAGAATACTTGTTGGTGGATGATAATTATATGTGAATTCTCTCATGATATCTATATTTTCTCTACAATGGTATTAATTATAACTGGTAACATTGAAGTACATTACCTGTCAAAACCCAAGCAAAGTTACAATATGAGCCAGAAATCCTAAAGTCCACTCTCACAATTAAGAAAAATATTGTCACTCACAATGACCAATTTCATATAGCGATTGAAATCACAACGTCACTAACATGCAACAAAAGATTGATCCAAGAAGAAAATGCAAACAGCCACAAAATCACACACTCACCCCCATATTGTGAGGTACCTCGGCGTCCATTTCCGATGGTTCAAAACTCTCGGCAGTTGCTTCGCACAAAAAACAAGATTCTAATCCGTGCACAAAAGTGTTTACATAAGTGCTCAAACTCTAGAAACAAGCACAAAAGCATTATGCACAACTCACAAACCTTCCAACTCCCTGTCGCCTAGAACTTACACATGTGTACGAGAAGTAGAATCGTGATTGTTTTGAATAATCTAAAAACGAGCATGAACTTCGTCGCAAACTTGAAGCAAAAGCACAATCCACAATTCACAGAGAAAGCTTAGGGCAAGATGCGTAAAGTAGATAGGAAAAACGTAAAAGATGTGCAAAAAAAGAGGAAATAGAGGGAATACGCAAAAGTGATAATTGGATAAAGACAAGGATAAATGTTAAACCTTTTAATGTCCTAATTCAACATTGATTTCAAAAATGCATTGTAAAATGTTTGATGAATACCAAAAATGCAGTTAATGTATAAAACAAAAATATAAAAAACAATGTCAAGATTACACCTATATAGTTGGATTTATCATATTTTTAATTACTAATTTTTTTTAAATTTCAAAGTTTTCTTTTTAAAATTATTTAAAAATCACTTAATTGTTGTAATAAATTTGGACTTACATGCACTATGAGATGGTGTAGTTTCCATTATTTGATTTTATTTATCTTGAAAAATCATGTTAATCCCTCACCGCCCGGGATGACCGAAAGTGTCCCCAACAAATCTGTCAGATTGCATGTCCTCACGCATCGCAGGCAGCGAAAATTGTTGCGGTGAAGCGTGAGTCCAATTTAGGGTTGTATCTTCAACAAGGCAACGCCATTTGCGAGAAGGTCTAGCGTACAATTCGTGCATAGCGGCTGCGTAATTCGGTGGATGTTTGAAATTGGACATGGAGGTTGGTACGAATTGACTGGTAGTAGTCGGTGCCCGGGGAGGTCACTTAGTGTGCATATTAGAAACCACATGAGATCTAATATAGGGTACTATATATTTATTCTACCTAAAATTTATAAAAAAATTATATCTAATATAGAGTGTGTAAAATTACATGTAGGGTATTATAACTAATATAGGGTTATGTTTAATACCATATATTAAATTTTACGTAGAAAAATATAGGGGGACAATAATATGTGGAGGAAAAGAATTTTGTAGAGTGAGTATTTAATGTCCTTAAAGAAGAGATGGACAAAAAATGACACATTATTTTTCCCAAATTATCCATGAACCTTGGATGAGGACTCTAGTTGCCTCTAGAATTATCTATAAAGTCCTCTGAAGTCACTTAGAATTTGAAGAATCTATCATAAATTTTGCTTTAATATACTCTTATTTGTTCATTCTAAATAGTAGAAAAATATAAAAGAGCTTGGTGGTCTATCATTATTAGGTGTGTAAGAGCTTAGTGGTCTATACTTGTTTATTATATTGTAATGCAATGTCATCTTTTCTTTTTTGAGTACTTGCACTCATTGTATTCATTAGAATATATTGTAGATGATTAGTAGTACTTAAGTTATTTGACACAACTAGAATGCATAGTTTACAGTTTGTGAATGTATTTGTTTGGCCACAGTACATCGTCTAAACATAAATTACTTTAGTTTTTAATAACCGTAAAAAATTATTTGAAGAAGAAGTGACAAAAGAATAAAGAAAAAAAGAATAAAAAACTACAATAGGAAAAAAAAAGTCATACAACACCTATTAGTTCTAATTTTTAAATCTAATATAGGGGCCAAAAAATTGGACTCAAAAGTGCATTATAAAAAATATAGGGTGCTATAATAAATGCCAATTTAGAATTATTTTTAACAATAGGGTATATTAAATTATGAAATATTAGAAAAATAGCCCCCCATAAAATATCCCCCAATCTCACGTGTATACTAAACCTCTGAGCTAGTGACTCCCCCGTGAGTCGGTGTTGGATCATTGGCTTTGGATGCTACCGCTTAGGGACGGCAATGGAGTACTCCACGAAGAGCTCAACTTCTACAGTTGCTATTGCAAAATTGGAGCGTGGATTGGTTGAGCAATGTCAAGGACGGCTAGCATGCACAAAGTTTGTTGTAGGGTCGGCTTTTGTATTCGTCCTCTCTTCACATTTTTGAAAAAAGTGAGTAGAGAGATGGGGTTTGGCCATCATTTTTGCAAGTTTGGGGCTGTAGTGGTCTGTTCCAACGGAAGTAGTGCACAACCCACCTCCTTTGCTCATGACCAACAAAGAAAATTGCGGCGGGATACGACGATGGCGAGCCCCTTGCACCATGGAGCAGCAACAATTGTGGAGGTACAAGAAATCTAGTTGTTGTATATGAATCATGGGCAATTGGAGCAAGTAGGAGTCTTGTGGTTGCTCAAGATGCTGTCAATTGTTTGCATGAACGGCACTTATTTGAGCTTGAATAGCCCAATTCCTAGTTGTGGACGCATTATTCTTGTAATTGCAAGTGGCGGCACTTGTGTTATAAATACATTGCACGTGCACTGGGTTGGATGCAGAGGATTCCAAAGGAACATCCCGCAGGGATTCTTGCGCCTGTATACGCTTTCATACAATGCAAGCTTTGGCTAGATTCTTCAGTCAGCAATGAAAAATCGGGCAAGATTGCGAAGTGTAGCCCGAGCACGACAGAATGAGGACCGCACAAATCTGCGCATTGTGTTGGCCTTGTCCACCGCTCCAATTGTGGAACCAATTACAAAGCTGCCCAATCCCCTCCACAGCCACAACGGGAAATTTAGAATAGAATCTACTTTAGGAATTTGGCGAGGTGCACAAGCATGGAGACCGGGCAAGAAGGGGCGTGGCAATCCACAAGGGAGGAGGACCAGAGCTCAAGTCCACAGCACAGCCTCGGAGGGAATTCCAATTGCACCTCCAATTGGTAGCTTGGGAGTGCAATTCGAAGCCGTAGGTGTTCATAATGTCAGCGTTGTACCTATTGTCAATTTCCGGGGCAGAGTAAATCAAATGCAAGGCAACGGCAGAGTCCATGCACCTCGACAGAGGGGGTGGATTGCGCCCCCAATTGAGTCGAATTCAAGCTTGCCCTCCAGATTGAGATCGAGGCTGGTATCACGGGCAAGGATATCTGATCACCGCAATCAAGGGACCAGCCATCTCAATGTGCACGACTTGAGAGGGATCCAGGAGCAATAGGAGGGTCTTGAGGTCACTAGAGGTCATTGCCTTTTCACGCTACAGGCAGAGTATCCTTGACCAATGCTTCCAGTCAGTAGCACAATTCTCCACTGGCCAATCTTAGTAGAGTGTCCTGCAACCTTGTACCACAGCGAGGTACTCACGGGCGATTGAAGATTCTCCAAGGAGCATTCGACAGGACGGCGTGAGTGGGAGACTAGGTTGCCAACTTCGCATCCGTAGAGAATGGAAGTGGTCAAAACTCAGATGGTGGGGACATTGGCAGTGAGGAAGACATTTCAAAAGAGACACCACTCTTGGGAGACATTGCTGTTCCTATTCCCTTGCACACGTTGCCCAATCAGAAAAATGGCCCCAACAATCGGCAAGGGATAATGTTGCTAGAGGGGTTTTGGGTGCAACTACAATCTCTTGGATATGAATCGCAATAATGGGGAGGGTCCGAGGGTTGGACGCATTTTTTGGAGATCTAGTATTGGCAATTTGGGAAGGAGATGTCTAGTATTTTGGAGTAGGGTGATTGCAAGAAACACCTGCTGATTTTGTTGCGTTTTCATAGTACTCATGCTTTTTTTTCCTAGAGTATTTTAAAATTAGAAAAATAATTTTTAAATTTAAAAAAAAATATGGCCAATGTATATACCTTTAAGATGAAGATATCCAAAAAAGGAAAAGCATAGAAAAATTCTCTAAGTGGGAGAACTAGAAAAGTGCCAAATCTCAAGAAAATAGACACTTTCATGCTTTAATTAGTTAAAAATAGGATAAAAAATAAAAAATAAAAAATAAAAAATAAAAATTGGCCATTTGTAATAACTCTATAGAGATGGTCATTCACCAAAAGAACCACCAAAATAATATTTTATGTATTTTGAAATGTAAGAAGAAAGAAGCTATTTTTTTGAACTTCCACATAGTACAAAATTAAATATTTTTGGAATTCCTTCTTTGCATAGCTACAAGTCTAATAGAAGACCATTCCCTCCAAATTTCAGCTCCAAATTCGTTTTTTGGGGTAGTAAATAGTACTGAAAACCCCAAAATTGGCAAGTGTGACGTGAAATTGGGGGCTATCTTTGGACAATAAAACATTTTTGAAAATCGCAAAAAAATTAGGCAAGGTGTATAATGGTCATGAGCACCTTTTCTATAATCTTAAGTCATTTGGATCCAAATCACAGAAATTATGCCCAAAAACAAATTAGCATGTAGGGTGTGACGTAAAATAGTACAAGTGCTTCTTGCAATCACCCAGTATAGTTCGGTGGGGGCATCGGGTATCACCAAGTGCCAGTAATTGATTGCCTCTGTCTAGATTGGCAATTGTATCCACAGTCACTTATCTGCTAACGACTGCTCCAGTCCTTCACATGGGCACCCTCCGTCACCTCTTCATGATGGGACGACCAGTGAGCTACTCCAACCGAACAACTCTTCCATGACAATTGGTGAGACCTTATTGCAAGTAGACATTGGGTGCTATTAGTTTTGGAATGAATTCTTCACCTTTGGTTGGTTAAAAGTTGTGTTTTGATTCCCTTTGTAAGGATTGAATTGCTATATAGTCTTTGGAGCATGACATTTGTGGATTCTTTTGCTTCAGGGTGTTTGATTTAGCTTCAATTGTTTTCCATCAAGTTGTGGAGAGCCAATGTTGAATTTAATTTGGGACAAGTATATTTAGAAACCATGGATTTATTTTGGACGGAGGGAGTATGAATGATGCAGAGCCTCTCAAGAAATGTCCTCATACAATAAAGAGATTCCAATAAGAATCATAGAGCAAGAATGTGATCAAGTGATTTGCAGTCGACATGACTCAATTGACGGGCACGTCATTATTTCTAACCTCCAGTAAAATTCCCCAAAACAAACACGTTTTCTTGAGATCATAGCTAGAACTGATTCTACATCACACAAAACACAATCAACCACCATCCCCATTGTTTCTTGCAAATAAATAAAAAAAGGTTAAATAGAGAATCATTTGATCATCATACTCAGTCTGCATTGTCATTGAAAAAGGTCACACAGGAAAGATCACAAATGAAAACTAAAACCAGAAAATCTCTTCAAAAAACAACTGGAAAACTCTCTTGAAAGCTACAAACAAAAAAGTGCTTATGAAAACTGCAAACAAGAAAGCTCTTGTAAACACTACACACAAGAAGCTCTTGTAAGAACTTCAAAAGGAAAGCTCGATCTCATGGAAACTATAGACATGACATCTACATATAGGAAAGCTCTCATGAGAATTGCAAACAGGATTGCAAAGCTTTCTCATAAACACTATAATGATCACATTCATGATTGCAAGATTTGGTAGCAATGGCAAATTAAGCTTGACAATTGGAATAGCTTTGACTGAGCTTACCTTTCTAGAGCTTGAATGAGAGGATATTCTTGTGACTGATTTCAATCTCTAGGAACTTGCCACCTTTTGGTTGGTAAGCGAGCACTGGCAAGACCTTGAGGCTCTTTGACTAGATGAACTTGAACTAATCCAGCAAGTGGATTGGAAATGACTTTGTCACCGACATGCCAAAGTTCGTCCCACTACAGTACAAAGTTTTTGTGAGATCAAGTGTATTCTTTATATTCTTTATTGTTCTACGTTATTGCTGAATTCTACGGCGTCACTTATGTTGATCAATCCTATAATATGAATGTAAACGTTTCAGGGCATTTTGGCACATTTTGTTCAAGTTTCTGTTTTTCAATGCTTCATGGCTTCAATTCTAGATTATCCATTTTCAAGAAACGGAAGATTTCAAGTAGATTATGTCTTGTTTTTTATTGTTTGAAAAGTATTTTAATCTAAACTCTAGACAAATAGAATGCACATGTTGTGTAACAGGTACTTGAATAGGCACTCTTTAATCTCTTGCTACTGTCAATGAGTAGCAAATGCCCTATAAAAACAAAAAAACCCTGAATCCACATTATGTAACTGAGCAGGGCCATAAGAAGTGTTTTGACCTAAATCCTAAAACAAATATAATAAAAAATCATTCAAATTAGCCATAGGGAGGCACTTCACAATGATTTGAAACTCTTATACTTCATTTGAAATCTGTGTTTGTGCCGAACACACTGTTTACGAGACTACTTAAGGAAAGACAGTAGGATGAATACAAGAGTGTCACTTCCATAATAATCGCATACAAAAGAGATTTGACCTAAACCCTAAAACCAAAACAAATGCAATGCAATAACTTCCAAATCTTCCTCTAGTCATTGCACACATGGTGCAATCATTAACCCCTAAAGGACCATTGTCCCTACGGGGGACAAATGCGTTTTCGGGCAGGTACCTACGGGCTGAATTTTTCTCCTGATTTTTTGAAACTTTTTTTGGAGGTAGAAAAGCTGATTAGCTTCAAGGAAATATATTTTTTTTTCACAATCGGTGCCCGGGAAAAAAAGTTATGACCATATAAGCTCAAAACAAGGGACGAGGGGCAGCTCGGGCAGCAAAAAAAAAATGGACAAAAATTTGAATTTTTTTTTTAAATATTTTTTTCTCATAGATTATATTTTTGGCTATCTGGAAAGCTTTGATTCATTTCATTTGGATATGTTATGAGAAAGTTATGGACATTCTTGTTTTTCGGGCAGTTAAAGCATCTTCTTGAAAAAAATAACTTTAGGATTCATTTCTGAATGAAATTTTTCAAATTTTTCAAAATTTTTTTTTTTGCATGGTCTGATTTACTTGTTACAATAATCTCACCATTGGGATTAGTGCATTTTAATTCCATCTAAAATATATGAATATTTTAGATTTTCCTTCTATCTTGTACCTACATCTACTTAACAATTTTTTTAAGAATGATAATTAAGTTTTTTTTGGATTTTTTTTTTTCTAGACTCTCAACTCAATTCTCCACTATAACAAATAAAACCTCAAAACGTTGTAGTGCAAAAATTTTAAGTTAAAAATGTTCAAAGTAAAAAAATCTAGTCCCGCAATATGCTAAAAAACTTGTTTTTTCTACTTTGAATGCAAATATCTTGCAATCTGTGCAGTCAAAAATTCTAAAAAAATTCCACACATTTTTATACTAGTTAGGTGTAAGATCCTATGGTTGGATGTGAATAAAAAACATTTTTCAAATTTGTTTACGCTTTGCTATAGAAATGGCAGTTTTCAGTGTTTTTTGGCAGAAAAAAGGCCTCAGTCCTTTAGGGGTTAAAAACTCCAATACTTCATATGAGATTTACATTTATGCCAAATACAAGCATTTCAATATCACTTCAAAGGAGGGCAACAAAGGGTGCTGCTTGCATAATAATCCCAACAAAGTCGCAAATCACACTACCTAAATAACCAAACAATCATTCAAATTCCAATCACTACAAGAAAAAATAGTGTCCGATCCAGCATGATAATCAACTTATATATGTTAGTTAGGACAATTGGTTAGGGCATTTTGATTCGGACAAAAATCAACAGACATATGTTGATTTTATATCTTGATTTTAACAAATTTTTAAAAATATTATTATTTGATAATTTGCCACATAAGCTGCCACATCAGCAAATCCTGCCACTTAGGGAGGATTGCCACTTCAATAGCCACCAAATTGGTATCAAATATTTAATTAAAGTTTCCAAAATGAATTATGCACTTTAAAATTTAACTTTAAGAAACTCAACACATATTCAAAGTAATTTAACCCCTAAAGGCCCAAAGTCCCCTCAGGGGACACTTGAGATTTCGGGCAGGCTCGTGCGACCTGAAATTTCGACCTGATTTTTTGAAACTTTTTTTGAAGATAGGAAATCACATTAGCTTTCCAAAAATATAAATTTTTTTTCAATCGATGCCCGGGAAAAAAAGTTATGCCGCCCGAAGTCAAAAAAGCAGTTCGCCGGGCAGAAAAAAAAAACTTTAAAACATTGAATTTTTTTTTTTTTTTTTTCCTTTCTCAAAGATCATGTTTTTGTCTATATTTGAAGCTTTGATTCATTCTATTTGGACTGAGAATGAGAAAGTTATGGACAATCTTGATTTTCGGGCAATCTAAGCGTCTTCTTCAAAAAACAACTTATAAAATTCATTTTTGAATGCAATTTTCAAAAAATTTCAAATTTTTTTTCTTGAAAAGGTTAAGTTTGTTTGCAAGAACAATCCCACCATTGGGATTATGTTTTTTTAATTCCATCTAAGAGCTATTGAAGATTTAGTGTTTTGTTCAATTTTGGACGTACTTCTACTTAACAATTTTTTTATATGTGAAAAAAAGTTTTGACATTCTGAAAAAAATTTCCCCAACTCTCAACTCGAATGTTCAACATAAAAAATTTTAACTTTATGGTGTGTAGTGCAAAAAAATCCACAAATGGCCGTTAAAGTCATCTGAAATTGCAATCCAGAGTTCAAAAAAAATTCTTTTTTCAACTTCAAACGCTAATATCTTCCAATCCATACGGTCAAACTTCATGAAATTTTTACCACATGATCTAAGACAAGTGAAGTACAAGATCCTACGGTTAGATTCTAAAAAAAACTTTTTTTTTGGTTTAGGAAGTAATCGCAGCAGAAATGGCAGTTTTCAGTGGTTTCAGAGCCAGAAAATGCCTTGGGCCTTTAGGGGTGAATATATATAGCAATTTAACTTGGAATGCCAAAATTCACCACTATATTTCAATTAGTTCAATGCATATTGCAATTATACCTTGAATGGGGCTTACCTTGATAGTAAAAGGAAGAGAAGACAAGGTCTTTATACAAGTGGGGTGGTAGGAGGTAGGACAACCCATATGGGATATGCCGTGAAGTGAGGAATAGTAGTTTAGCCAAGTCAAAAGTTAGAATTGCGGTTAAAAAGTAGAATTTCAAACCTCATTTAGGCAATGTAGAATAACTCTTTTCAAAAAACTTTGAGCTAAGTTAATGTGTAAAATCAAACTAACTTGCATCTCCAAAAATCCATTTGAGATTTTGATCTTCCAATCAAAAGTTATGGTCAAATTTTAGAAAAGGGTTGGAAGGGACATCTTTTTTGATAATTTCCAACCCCTCTCTAAAATTTGACCATAAGTTTTGATTAGAAGATCAAAATCTCAAACGGATTTTTGGAGATGCAATTTAGTTTGATTTTACACATTAACTTAGTTCAAATTTTTTTGAAAAAAGTTATTCTGCACTACCTAAATGAGGTCTAAAATTTTGCTTTTTAACCACAATTCCAATTTTTGATTTGACTAAACTACTAATCCTCACTTCACGGCGTATCCCATATGGGTTGTCTTACCTCCTACCACCCCACTTGTATAAAGACCTTGTCTTCTCTTCCTTCTACTAGCACGATAAGCCCCATTCAAAGTAAAATTGGTATATGCATTGAATTAATTGGAATAATTATTTTAGGCTTACTTTTAAATAATTATTTTCCGCCAACCTTGCCTTACTATTACATTATGAGTAAAAATGAAAATGATGTTTAGAGGATTGCTGAATCAACTTAGCAAATTTTCTTTTTGGTCAAATCAATAGAATTATCTTGATTGATGTTTAGAGGACTGCCGAATCAACTGAAACAATTTTTTCTTTTTGTAATCAACATAAATGCCTTGATCTTTTGTAAATTAGGGCACCTTTTTCTTGTAGTGAATACTTTATAATAGATCAGCATTAGTACTGAACACAACCATTTCACTATTAGCTTAAGGGAAGACAGCAAGTGAATATTGCTCGCATAATAATCCCAACAAAGTTCTAAATTGCTTAAACCCTACACAAATATGATGCAAACTTGTTCAAAATTGGGAGGCCCCAAGTAGTCATTCAAATTCCAATACTTCATTTGAAATCGGCAAAAGTGAAGAACACGGCCGTTTCACTATCTGTCTAAGGGAGGACAACAAAAAAGTGCAGAACATAACAACAAAATTTGTGCACTAGCATTATAGACAACTCATACCCTAAAATATTCCGACTGCAATTGAACATGTGTTTCAACTCCAATTGCGGTCTCCTGCCCAACAATCTTCCGCTCGTGCCTCTCTTGTTGTGCACCTTTAGAAAATCAGACATTTGCACTGACTTGCGCATTTCCAAATGCAACCAAAGTTCAATTCCTTGACAAAAGTGTGGATCTCCAAAACCCATAAAACCCAACGACACTCGCAAGCTCACTGCAAGTCGTCATCAATGACAAATTGACCAACTGCATTCACAATACAATTCAATTGTGAAAATTGGTGTTTCTGGCATTTGTTCCCTGACGTTCCCGGATCTTGTTCCTCGGCGCCGAAATTCCCCTTTAGAGGAGCATAAACGTTTCCTGAAGGGGCCAGTAAAAATTATTTTTTGAGGCCAAGCTTATCCAAATCCTTTGGAGTATAGAATATTTGCAAGCACAAGCTTCAAAATTATACCGTACAAATGTTGAAGAAGGAACACATGAATCTTTAGAAAAACTTGATGCTTGAAGAAATGCATTTTTGTGTGCTTGGGATGTATTTGCGTTCATCTATTGTTCAAAATTAAAACATTTGGTTCTTTAGGGAATAATATTATTGTGGTACTTGCAGGGTAATTTCATGAAACACCTAAATTAATTCTTGCATTTTACAATATTCATTTTTTTGGAATACTTTAAAGTTAGAAAAAAAATTATTTTTTTAAATATAGCAAATGTATATTCCTATAAGATGAAGGTAACCACTAAAGGAAAGTCAAAGAAAAATTCTCTAAGTAGGAGAACTAGAAAAGTGCCAAATCATAAGAAAATAGATACTTTGATGTTTTAATTAGGAAAAAATAGGAAATAAAATAAAATAAAATAAATAAAATTTGTTCATTTATATTAACTCTATGAAGATGGTCATTCACCAAAAAAAAACTCTAAAATAATTTTTTACATGTATTGAAATGCAAGTAGAAAGAGGCTCACTTTGGGGACTTCCACAAAACATATAATTAATTATTCTTAGAAATCCTTTGAAAAATAGCTAAAAGTCTACTACAAGACCATTTAAAAAAAATTCAGCTCTAAATTCATTTTTTGGGGTACTACTTTGTTAAAAAATAAATAAAAATTAGGGAGTGTGACAAAAAGTGGGGGCTATTTTTGGACAATAAAACATTTTTCTTAATTCCAAAAATTAGACAACGCATATAATAGTCATGAATACCTTGCCAATGAATTTTGAGTCATTTGGAGAACGTACGCAAAAGTTATGACCAAAAAACAGCTCAACTAGAGATGTGTGATAGAAAATAGTACAGGTGTTTTGTGCAACACCATGCATCTAATTGCTACATGCTTTTTTTCAAACAAACAATGAAATTCATTACATAAAGAAGCAAAATAAGTATAAGTGCACAAGCATGCTAAAGGGGGATACCAAGCCCCGCCCTATGGAGAATCAAACCAAAATAAACTAATTAATTTCCTTAATAGGGTTGGTGGTAACTTAGACCACCTTGAAAATTTTCCTCTAACAGATCTTATGAAATTGGAATCAAACTTTGCAAAGTCTTATAAGAAGTGTTCTTTTTTGTTTTTTGGACAAATGGTTATGTAGTTTTCTTTCAAGAAGGTTGTGAGTTCCTTGGCTCTTTCATTTTGGGGGTTTAAATTGAAGGAGGCCAAATTTGAGTATGCAATTTTGAATTTTTGAATATGTAATTTTGAATTGTATGCAATCTTTGTATGTGTTTGGCTCTACACAATGGATGAAATGAGGTTTTGGAAACATTGTGACGACAAAGTGCAAGCCATCATTGTGGTCTGGCATTTTTTAACACATTTACCCTCTCTTTTTTCTATAGGCTTGAAGCTATCCATTTTTTTTGAGGAAATTGGGCATTTAATTGCCTAAACAAAAAACACTAAACTTATAAAGTAACAAGCTCAAAAATTGTGTGTGCACGAAATTGTGCCTACAAAAGCGCCTGGAACAGTGTACTTAGATAGAGAAATGGATTTGACTTTATGTAGTGACAAACAAGTGCCCGGCTTGCCTGGTTTCAGGCTATAAAGCAAGTGACATGGAAGAGTGTCGTGAGTGGTTATTGGTCATGTTAAAAATAGAAAAGTAGTGAATAAACTGCAATAAATTAAGTCACGGCATAGTAATTAAGTATTATTTTGTTAGGCTCTACAAATTCCAAGCTATATTTGTGCATGCCTCCATTTTGGACAATGAACTGAACGCTTTTGAGCACTGATACAAACTTGGCAAGCATCCAATGACTCTATTTCTGCACTCATTGGCTCCATTCACAAACTTGCTTTCAGTCGTAACAGTTGTGGCCTATGTACATTTATAGAGCCTTAGGCACCTCTGCCTTTGGAAATTCATATTTTATTCAATTCAACTGACAATATTCCTATTACAATTTTCAGTGATGCCTAGCTTCTTTCTCTTTCTCCCTCAATTTTGTTCACATTATTTAGAACCACCCATTTGTGCACTTGTAGCTAGTGCTCCATCTTCCCTTAGATGCACGCTTTCTGAGCCGGTTACCTTAGTGGGAGCCTAGGTAGTTTGCAGTGTGTTTTGTTGCATGCCCACACCTCTCCCATAACTTAATCCAATAGACCTTACCAAACAAGGTGAATGACCTTCTCATGGTCCCCACCATTGTTGTTGGTGAAATATCACTTGGTTACAGTTGGTCCACAAGTGCCAAAGCCTGAAGCCCCAATGTAGGTGCCATAAGAAATCTCTTTTGGGTAGCCAACAGTAACATGTTTTTAAGACCAACCCCTACAAATTCTTTCCAAAAATGTACAACCTCTGATCATGAGATCAAGAATCAATTTTTTAATTCATCTATTTTAAACACATCCTTTGATTCTTTTTAGTTTTTTCATATGCTGCCCCAAAAAAGCATTATTAGAGAATCTAGAATCCCTTTTGATACCAAGAAGACCCAACAAAAACATAGACAACTTCAATTTATTAGGTGAATCTTTCTTTACAATTTTCAGAAATTTTCCTCATATCTTTGTACATACAATTAGATTATTCCTCTCAGTTTCATCAAATTGGTCAAAAAGGGAGGTTGTCTATTAAAAGTCGTGTACACCGTCCAAATGCACTATACTCGTCATCCGCATTCATGTGTAACACTCTTAAATGTTGGGATATACTGTAACGGACACAATCAGATCGACCACTGTGTTTCATCACATTGATGTGTGCAAACCGGAGTCTTGGATCATCCTACAGGTCCGCACTCCAATCCTCAGATCCATCGTCGCAGAATAAAATTCTAGCATGCCAGTAGCAAATTGATGGCACAGGCAGCTTACAGCCCTCCAAGGAGTCCAAGCTGACCACAAGACACCACAGAAATTCCAATTTCTAGCTCTCATATTTCATCTTGCCAAATTGGAAAGTGAACCATCATTCAGTTATTCCCAACATTGTATTCAACTCCATAGGATCTCTCCTAATTTTGGAGCAGCGTGCGGCCATCCAAATCATACATACATGTATATACTGGTAACCCCAGTGACATCCTCAAATGTGAAATTCATCAGCACAAAGGTCTGAAAACGAGGACTTGTGCAGATTTACATTTTAGGTTTGTGCCCTGGAAAATGCCAAAGTAATGAAACTTTACCTTCAACGAAATTGAAGTTCGACAAATTAAAGAGCGATTCTTACTCTTACATTAACATACTGCCACAATATTGACGCATTTGAAAAAAGGACTCTCATCTAGGAATGGATCAGTTCGACACCATCTAAAATCTAGGAGCAATCGGAGGAATGAAGGGTCCCCAGAGGCGCTAGATAATATATGTCTGTTACTACCAAGAGGAGTTTGTTTTGGCTTACAAATATAACTTGTGAATGCAGTTGCAGTTTAGATTCTTAGTACAGCGCTGCGACAATCAAACGCTTCCTGGTCTTGAAGTTCTGATTTCCAAAAGATACTACACAATTATGTCACTCAAGTTCATGCCTTTGATTTCCGTTTCAGGGCAATTTACATGTGCATGATTTGAAACTAGTCTTTGGCAAAATTCAGACCCTCGCACCATCCAACAACTGCACAAAACAAAATGTGGGCAGTCCAAGACTCCTGAATACAAATCTAGCACCTTATCAAAATGCTATCCATTACGAAGCAGTATATAAGTGCTCCAGCCTCTTAGAGTTGTGTGCCTACTCTAGAGTGTGAACCACATGTACCGAAACCCAGCAGTTGCATGAACTACACAGATAATTTATTGATGATCATTCTGCTTTCCTCGCTCCTTGAGGACCTGGCAGACATAAGAGTGGACCAAGACTTCAAATGCTTATCTATGCGAGTGTATGCCATTGCCACAGCTACTCGTTCTAAGCATGAGTAAAGAAATGCCGAAAGGAAATAAAAGTTTATTGAAAGGAAATGAACAAACACTGTACTTGAAAAACATTGTGCATTTGTAATCACAAGTCACAGAAATATTGGCGTACCTCTTCTCGAGGACGCCCTGTGCCGAAAATCGAAACCCTGTTAAGACACAGCCTTCAGATGAGCTTCCACGTACCAGATTTCATTCAAATCTAGTAATAAGATCAAGATCGAAGTCTTCCTGTAAGTCACCTAATTGAAAGGATCTCCGAAGTACATAAATCAAATCAAAACTTGCTGCGAATATGAATTCACCTTTACTAAGATACAATTTATATGGAATTAGGGCGTTCAAAACCAAGGTAAAAAGCATTGAATCTAAGACAGGACTAACCTAGACTTCGACGAAGAACTCTTGTTCTCGTTCTTTTCAATCTCCGGCAACAAATTCAGCGGTGAGCTCTGAAGTTGGTCCTGTGCTTGTTCATCAGTTTTGGTCAGGTTCGCAAAATTTCTGCGAGCTTGCTAATCAGAACACGCATGAGATCAAATGTTTCATGATCAAAGCGTTTGTGAAGCCAGAAAGGATTTCGAAGTCCAGAGTAACTTACGTCCAGGAATGCATTACAAACGTCTTCCAGCTCAGCGGAAGTTTTTGCTTCGGGGCTGGTTCTCTTAATGATATCAGCGTCGCTAGAAAATATCTCCATGCATTTGTGCATAGTCCAATTACCATGGGATGACACGGCGACGAGTTCTGCTGCTAAGGAACAAATGTTGAAGTGTCGTTCGGCAACTCGCCATGGCTCCAACTGCGCGACGGGCGTGTCATGCTTTTCTAGCCATTCCACCACAGATAGCGGATCTTTCAGGACAGAGATTAAACCAGGATCTGCAACGACTTCGGTCTCCGTCCACACTACCACGTTCTCGTCATTGCACCACTCTGGAATCTTTTCCAGCGCCACTTTCTCACCAAGACTGGCGTACACTGCGGCACGCAGCGGGCGAGCAATCACATGGAGATTTCCCATTCTCCTGTCACTTGAGCTACTGGAGCCAAGCTCTACTCTGCCGTCACTCCTAAGAGAAGGCCGGTACTTCGTAACAAGACCGAGTGACCATGTCTCGTGAGACAGAGCCAAATGAGGCTGTACTACAATCGACATTTTCGACCTTATCATCGGAATATAAATATCGTTTCTCGTCACCGGGCTCTCCAGGAGCAGCTTCCCTTTCTTCACGGAGAAGCTTCTACTCACAAGCAGAGGTTTGTCATAGCAGAAAAACATACGATTGCGGCTCACAATGACGGCACCTTCGACAGAATCCGCGAAAGCTGCGAGAACATCAATCGCATCGGCTTCAATTGGCCGCACAACGCGAACGCCATGGGCCCGAAAAGACTCAGCAAGGAGCCTATCCGCTCCCAAGCAAACGCCCCGCTTCTCATGCATAATCTCCTGTTCACGCCGCCATTTATACTTCGCAATGGCGTCGGCATCAATCGCACTTCCTGCAATGACAACCACAAGTTCGAAGTCGGCATTTCGTGCCGCTTTAACAAAAGTACTGACTGTGCGATCAGAATATCGCAATGCTTCCCAGGGATCCGCACAAATTTGCAGATCCGCATTGTTGTTCCAAAATATTGCACTCATCCAATTGAGTGCATCGAAGCATAGCAAGGTTTTCTTCTCACTTTCCATCGAATAGACTCCCCCGATACACTTAAATCAAATATTCAACTCAAATCGCTACTAAAGACAATCCAGTGAATTTACACTCACGCACTGTCTTCGAGAAAACAAGTTGAGAGAACCAAAACTCAATTCCTTCTCCGAGATTCCAAGAAGTCTGCTGGAGCTTGGAAGAGATTTTCTTCTACGAACGATGAACGCCCGACTCAAACAGCGACTTGTAAGATACTCGACCTCAAGCCCCTCCCTCACCAGCATGCCATGAAATTTATATAAAAAAATTAGCCACTCAAGGTCATATAACCTCATGAATCAATTGCAAAGTAGGCCGGGGCTACTCTATGGCTTAATTATAGCTCAGCACGGCTTCTCTAATTCTCTAATTATAACATAACTCCATCGCCGCCTTCATGCTCGCATCTAAATCAAGCTCCAGGTAAC
Organism: Pseudisothecium myosuroides; assembly: GCA_951799445.1. Taxonomy (NCBI): domain Eukaryota; kingdom Viridiplantae; phylum Streptophyta; class Bryopsida; order Hypnales; family Lembophyllaceae; genus Pseudisothecium; species Pseudisothecium myosuroides. Next base: position 10,691,409 of record OX637291.1, on the reverse strand, counting down.
GGGACTAGAGTTTGGCGGCTCACTCATTTCATAAGTGCGAAAATCATGACTACTTGAAGAACTAGATTAATGACCACTCCTAAAAAATTATTCATTAGCATGCCAGAATTCGTAGTCCAAGTACAATCAATCTACCGATAATGTGTGAGCTTCAGCTTGAATATGTTGCCGCATGGATTTTTTCAATATTTTTCGTAAATTCTTCGACACGGAAACCTCAAGCGCACTGTGCAAGAAGGAGAAGACAAGCTCTGGTTGAGGAAGGGTTGATGACTTCGTTGATGAACGAACATTATAGACGATCTCGTTCGTCGATGAGTGTTTTTGCGTCCATCTCCGTCAGCTCACTTGCCAGAGTTCGTTTTCTTTGTATGGGAGGCAACCCATTTCTGGCTATGTACACTGAATAAGGGAACCCACACTTATTAATTGACATTTCACACTATATAAATATCTACCTTTGTTGTACATCAATACTTATTGAAGTGCGGGACTGTACATCATGTTTCAAATATCTACAGTTTTCTACAATAAGTTCCTTTAATTTTTTGGTCCTCTTAATGCCCCTATTTAGTGTAAGTTGTTCTCTTTCAGTGCAAGAAGACATGAGCAGTGATTAATTATGGTGCGGTTTCCGACACAATTGTGGCACATTATAATTGGCTACAAGACTCTCAATATTGCAACCACTCCTTGGTCAATTTTGTTTTCAACCTATGGTCGGAACTAGCAAGTCCTATATCATTGGAATGGGAGGAACAAAATTTTCCGCTCAAAAATTCACTATAATAAATGTTTTGAGAAATAAAAATCTAAAAAATTATAGAAACCTTCGGAACTCTATTTTTGCACACGAGAAAATTTCCCCATTGAAGAAACCTGCCTTGCAAATACGTATAATTACTTAAGTGGTCAGAAATGGGTTGCCTCCCATATTCAAAATATGAATGAGACAAGGTAAGTGACCAAATATAAAATTTAGAGACAAATGTGAGAAATAGAGAGAGCAATTGAAATTTTGTTTTTTTGACAAAGTATAAATTTGTTATGAACTTTTGAAGTGCATTGCCCAATTGGCCCGAAACAGTCTCTAGACTATCCCCAAACCACCAAAAAGTGTATCCATAATGGTCATCTTACCACCTAAAACAATCACGATATTTCCTAGCATGGCTATAACATTTCCTATTATGGCCACAACATGAAGGAATTAAAAAAATCACTTTTTATGATGATTTAACATTGAAAAGGTAGAACTTCTTAAAGTAGTCACTAATCACTCCATCACCATCACCCAAGCCATTGATTTTGGCCACTAACCAACCTAATGAAGTCCTGATCTCATTTTAAAAAAAAATTCTATCATGGGTTGATGTAAGATTGTAATGGGCCATTTCCTAGGTGTCTGCATTTGGCAGTTTGCCTATCATAGACTGGTTTATCTTAGAGACTTCATTGGCCATTTACATTCTTGTACATTAGGAGCCTCGATGGGCAATTTCATTAAAATGGCAATATTATTTTAAAATGGCATGAAAACAGTTTAGAACGGCTATTCTAAATCTATACTTGTCTTAGATGGTTCAAAACGCCCGTTCTAAATCTATATTGGTCCTAGATGGTGAAAATGGCTCACCGTCAACGTGGCACTTGGAATACTGCCATTTTAATGAAATTGCCCATCTTGCAAAAAGATTGTAGCAAAAAGTGTTTTTTTAAATCTAACCTCTAATTTGTTTCACATTTGTCCAAGTTTGGGCATTGACAATCCTATATGGTACACCTAGATTTCTTTTGCCTTTTAAGAAAGACCAAGTTGGTTTTCAACTAAAAAAAAAGAAGTTGGTAGGCTATAATTTCTACAATGTATTAGAAATTTCAATTGGATTTTCTTACGTATGCCTTCTACTAGATTATGCACCTCGTGTTAAATAATTTAGAGTATTATGATATTTTCTCAAATTTTCTTATGCACTTAGTTCATGATTTTTTTATGCATTTATTTCTAAAAATTAGAAACATTCATTGTAAATTCAAAATTATATATCTAATTATTTACAACTTTCAAACTAGTGCGCACTATTGCCTAATCTCTCTCAACACATAGAGATAATTAAAGGTGAAGATTTTAACCTTGTCTATAGTCCATTTTGGACAAAGAAGTAGTTTAAATTTCCAAAAATGTAAAGATGTGTTATAAAGTGAAACTTTGAAGGATACTTTGGTAATCAAATTCAAACAAAAGTTGTAAACTACTATGCATAAATTGCATCCGTATTGCTGGATCTACCAATAGACTAATCAAATTTATCAATATAATTTTAAAAAAAAAATTAAAAATTCCTTTCAAAATGATAGATTTAACGCAGGCGTTCTCTATAAGGATTTTTTTATAGAAGTTTCAAATGTTAATTTCTCAATATGTTGTTATTTTTAATTGCCTTTTATCTTACTTACTTTTTATTTGAGGTCAATATTGAGAGGATTATTTTTAAAACTAGAAATAGTTTTTTTGAAGTGAAAATTAGTTGTGCTTTCTACACTATTATAAATGAATAGCAAATCAAAATATTTTTTTCTAAATATTTAATTATTTTTGAAAAATAAAATTTGGCAGATGCTAATTAGTGAATACAAAAAGATTTTGTAAGAATACATTTTTTCCATAAAAAATTAATTTGAAAACAAAATTAAACATTTGAGCATCTTTTTTTAGAATTTATTTATACCAAACTTGCCTTTCAACTACAAAATTTAATCTACAAGAATATTTGCAAAAAAGAGTTTAAAAAATCAATATAGTTACATTGAGATGGATGAAAAAATAAGCTATTGTGTGTACGGAACATGTTTGCATTCATTCATCTTTTAAAGTTTGAATGTTTGTGTCGTACCTATTTTTCTCAGCTTTTTCTGTCTATTTGACTCTAGTGTGTAAATAGGGTTACTCTTTTGTCTCGTTTCCACTTCCAAGTCAAATAGAATTGTAAATAAAACTTAAGACTTGAATCGGTGGATTTCTTAGATTTAAAATAGTGAATTTGACATGATACGAAGAGGGTCAAATAGTCTTGGTAGTTCTTCTTGTGAAGAGTTATCTTTCTAAGTTTTGGGACTATAAGTCCAAAGATCAATTTTCTTTTTATTCAGTTCATACCAAAGTTGTATAACTCACCTGTGTACTTGTGCTTTTGTGAATATAATTTTGTGAGCTTTGAAATTGTCAAATTGTCTATTCTACTTGTGAGCTTAGGTCAATTTGGTGGTGTGAGAGTGTCTGTTGCGTGATACCTGGTTGATTGTCTATTTGGCTGAACAATTCGGCTGTGTGGAGTGTGGAGAAACGAGCAGGTCAATTGGACGAATCGGAACAAGTAAGTGACTGTGATTAATTGAGTGAGATTTGTGCAACCCGGTCAAGTTGTGAAGTTTGCTTGAGTTCAGTGTAGCTGGATTATTGATCTCACTAATGTGTAAGTTAACCCCTAAAGTTCCTTGACTATGTTCTCACCAAAAATGCTCCAAAACTGCCATTTCTAGTACAAGTACCAAATTTTTGAAAAATATCATTTTTGGACACATGTAACCGTAAGATCTTGTGGTACTATGGTTTGAGAATATGTGGAAAAAATTTCAGAAATTTTCATTGTGTAGATTGGAAGATATTAGCGTTTGAAGTGGCAAAAGTCCTTTTTTTGGCCCTGCAAAAAACCGGGCAGCTGCACTTTACAAGGTCAGATTATTATGAAAAAATTTCCAAAATGGTTGTGCTTCTTTGGATTCATTCTTCAGGGCAAGTTGGCTACATGCTTGAAAATTTTCAGATTATTTGGAATTGTACAACATATAGGAAAAAAATAGTAAGTAGAAAGAAGTAGAGAATGGTTCAAAACACTAAATTGTTAAGAAGTTAATTATGGAATTGAAAAATGCCAATCCCAATGGTTGCAATGTTGTAATAAACAATCTACATCCTACAATATTATTTTTTTGGAAAAATATTGAAAATTGAGTGAAATAAACGACTTCAAAGTTTATTTTAGAGTAGATAATCCATAACTGCCCGCAAACTAGAAATCCTCATAACGTTTGACTCATTGATCAGAATGGAATGATTCAAAGCTTTCCACATATATATAAATCTAATAAACCAATTTCAAATTTTTATTTTTGAAAAAAGTGATTTTTTCAGATCTGCCCGGACTGCCCGAGTTGAAAAACAAACAACATATTAGGCCATTTTGACTTGTATTTCCAAATGTCATGAAATTTGGTGCATATGAAAGATATTCCTCGTCCCCACCTTCTATAAAAATTTCAGTTCAAAATATGCAAATCTCCAGCCACACGTACCTGCCCAAAATTTCTATGTTGCCAAAAAAGGCATGTTGGTCCTTTAGGGGTTAACTTGGCAAATTAGTGAATGTATCAAATTGCCAAAAGCCGACCAATAGTGGTTGAGCTTTGTAGTAATTGCATAATTAAATTGACTGTGGAAAATTGAGAGATTTGAATTATTAAAGTCTAAGTGTGGAAATATTCTGAGCTTGTATTCAGTTTGTTACGAATTGTGAGGAATTAATAATGCCCAGTGATTTGTCTAATTGGTCTATGGGTCAAATCGACCGATTGAATTAAATCAAGCACATTTGTTTGTCAATTTGGCTGGAAGTAACTTTGTGTATGAATAGCTAGTTACCGGTCTATTTGATGGTGTGAACTATATGCTAAGTGTATGTCTAATTGACTGCTTGTTACAGTTGTGAGTAATTAATGATAACTGGATTGAATTAAAAATGTTTTCACTATGCATAAGTTGAATTCTATACCGTGTCAAGTTGATTTTAGTAATAATTTTGAGATTAACTATAAGAAGATTTAAGTATGGAGATTGTGAAACGCTAACATGTGTAAGTGGATTTGTTTGTAGAAATCACGGGAGTCCACGCCATTGTCAATTTAACAACTGGCGAATCTACACATCAAGTGGCCTGTTTGTGTAGTGTACAAATTTATAATGTCGAATTGCATTTGATTCCTGTGTGTGTGATTAGATAATCTAAGTCTAATTGATGATATGTTGAATTGTTATCTGGTGTGTATACAAATGCAAATTGACGCATTGTTCAAACTCAACATGGTTGATGTGTGTAATATTGTAAATTGATCAATTGTAAGAGTCTAATTGACAGATAGCATTTCCAACTATAATCAATTGTAAGAGTCTAATTGACAGATAGCATTTCCAACTATAATCAATTGTTAGAATTAATTTAGAATACTCATAAAATTGAGTCAGTTTGCAGTACTTGAAGCTAAGTCGATTTGCAATTATGGCATGAAGGCAAATTGACCAATTCTGAACATGGGTGCATTGGTACTCCAACATTTAGATATGTCCATTTGCATTAGTAAACATGGCAAGTAATTAATTAGTCAGGTCCAGTCGCAGTACCTATACAGTCTGAGATTGCTGAACCATGGTAACTTAAGTCCAAGGATGATTAAGTCTAATTGACAGAAAAACTGGCTAAGTCTAGTTACTGTTTTCACAAATCGACAGAGTCTAATTGCAGTTCAAAATAGTTTGTAAACCAAATTGACAAATTCACCCGTGAATAAAATTAAGTCTATTTGAAATCTGTAAATCTTTCATAAAGTATATTTAGTAGTTGGGATTTGTTCTTGTGGTTGTAAATCCAATCCAATTGCAAAGTTTGTAGTACTAGTCAAGTCAACCATGTAGCTTGTAGTTGGTAGCAAATTGACTGTGCATTAGTAAATAGACTAAATGACGGTCATAGGTCCCATTTCTTTATTGTATTGTCCATGAGTTAGTAGTAAGTCAAATTGATCCACAAGATAGTGAGCGGATTGGTTGACGTCAAGATTGTCCAAGTACCAGGGAAGAATTAATCTTTTCCTTATTCATAAAGGAACTTTGTGTAGAAATGCCAAGCTTGATAAAATAAAGAGAGAAAGGAAAGAGGATTGAATTAAACATACTTGCAAGTTATATAAATTTACTATAATTATATTAAGTGGTTAGAGCATACATTCACAAAGACAAATTGACCATTCTCGGACGAATTGACTTGAGAATTGACATGAGCCACACACTAGACAGGACTGGGATGCCATACATTGAGTCTTATATTTAGCATTTGGTTTTGGACTGTGACAAATTGACATTAGGAATATTTCCTTGGGTTGTTGTCTAGAAACCAAACTACAAAACGAAGAAGATAAGTATTCACAATACAAAACAAGTAACTTTAGTCATAAAACATTAGCCTTATTGACCTTTCCTACAGGAATTACCCCCCCTATATTTATTGTCTTGGGGTTTTGTCAAGTAGGCAAAATCTAAATTATAGTTTGGGTCTCTAGGATTTATATGCAAACTAATTTAAAGTCAAAAAATGTAGCACCACTTTCAATTTTTTAGATTTTGTACAAATTACAAGATTGTAGCTCTCTGTAAATAATAAGATGAATTTTACAAATATAATGCATGTGAACTTTTTCTATGTATTTTTTGTTTTATAAGCAGACAAATATACCATTTATATAATGACAATGATGTGAATTAATGTTATTAGCATTTTGGCCTAAATATTTGAAATATATGTTCTGATATAGAAAATTAATTAAATTGTTCTATGGTGTGTTATTTAACTTTTAGTAGCAAAAATTCACCAAATTTGATTGATTTCATCCAAAGAGTTTAATAGCTAAAAATCATACTAATTTTATTATTTTCATACATTTAATTAATATTGGATTCTCCATGAATAACTTTCCCAGATATATGGTTGAGGTAAATATGTAATTTGAAGAGGCATAAGCCTTTAAATTTTGTTGAAGGTATTAGTAAATCTATTACATAGTGTGCCTGGCCTCTTTTCTTATCTTACATTCATGTCTATTTATAATTTTGGATCCCATCACTTGCAACAAGGCACTTGGATTGATTCCTTGGTTGATGACACAGTGTATCATCCCATTGACATAGGTTTGAATTTGCATGGATGCTTCAAATGCCTCCTATGTATTCTACACTGTATTTAAGTGTCTCAAATCTTATTGGTAGATTTGAAGATACTTAAATATGCTGCAAAAGACATAGGATGATTTTTTTAGGTAAGTTTACAATGAGTTTGATCATTTCTATTGTAGTATAGATTTCTCCCCCTTACTCCCTAAAAGCACTTATAACTAGTATGAACCTCTTACTATGACAAATGAGAACCATTTTACAGCATGGTCATATTGTTATCATGCATTTGATTATTCCAAATTTTGCAAAAATTTATTTGGGGGTTCATTGTATGACTTTGAAATTTCATGAAATCTAAGAATATCCAAAGTATCACCTTAAAATACCACCTTAGCTCATGTCCTAAGTCATTTTGTCATTTTTATGTACTTCTTGACTCTTAACCCCTAAAGTTCCTTGACTATGTTCTCACCAAAAATGCTCCAAAACTACCATTTCTAGTACAAGTACCAAAATTTTGAAAAATATCATTTTTGGACACATGTAATTGTAGGTTCTTGTAGTACTCTGGCTTGAAAATATGTGAAAAAAATTTCAGAAATTTCCATCGTGCAGATTGGAAGATATTAGCATTTGAAGTGGCAAAAGTCTTTTTTTTGGCCCTGCGAAAAACCAAGCAGCTACACTTCACGAGGTCAAATTATTATGAAATTTTTTCCAAAATGGTTGTGCTTCTTTGGATTCATTCTTCTGAGCAAGTTGGCTACATGCTTGAAAATTTTCAGATTATTTGGAATTGTACAACATATAGAAAAAAATTAGTAAGTAGAAAAAAGTACATAATGGTTCAAAACACTAAATTGTTAAGAAGTTAATTATGGAATTGAAAAATGCCAATCCCAATGGTTGCAATGTTGTAATAAACAATCTACATCTTACAATTTCATTTTTTTTGAAAAATATTGAAAATTGAGTGAAATAACTGACTTCAAAGTTTATTTTAGAGTAGACAATCCATAGCTGCCCACAAACTAAAAATCCTCATAACATTTGACTCATTGATCAAAATGGAATGATTCAAAGCTTTCCACATATATATAAATCTAATAAACCAATTTCAAATTTTTATTTTTGAAAAAAGTGATTTTTTCTGATTTGCCCAGACCTCCTGAGTTGAGAAACAAACAACATATTAGGCCATAACTTTTGACTTGTATTTTCAAATGTCATGAAATTTGGTGCATATGAAAGATATTCCTTGTCCCTACCTTCTATAAAAATTTCAGCCCAAAATATGCAAATCTCTAGTCACACGTACCTACCCAAAATTTCTATGTTGCCAAAAAAGGCATGTTGGTCCTTTAGGGGTTAAACGTCTTAAAGGTTAGGGCCATGGGTTTTTATTAGTATTATTAGGCTAAGTGTTGTCACTTTTGATTTCAATAAATTTAAGTATAACTTTAACCAAAAAAACTAAAGCCTTGTAAGTTTTGTTTTTAACTTTATTTTCAATAGTTGAATTTTTCCAAAAATCAAACGAATTATGCCAGTTTTAAGCTCCATGTATCAAATTCAAAGTATATGATATTGTGTGGTTTCAACTTTTTTTTTTTTGCGTTTATGAAAATTAAAATTAAAATTCCTTACTTTTTATTTTAAACTTTACTTTTTATACAATTATTAAATCATTCTAATAAGGTTTTATAATTTAGAAACAAGACGTGTGGGCCTTAGAGAATCACCTACAAAATCATATATTGAAGAAAGTTGGATCCATTATAAAGATAATTTTTTATATTAATAGTCTTTATCTCTAAAACATACATTGAAAATAACTATAGAGGTTCAACAATGTAAACTACCTTTTGACTATTTGTAATGAATGCTTAATATTTAGATCTTTTAGGGCGAGGTGGAACTTCTACAATGTCTTCTTCTAGGTAGCTAGAGGTTGAAGTATTGGTTGTCTCTAGTATAGGTTCAATTGCGGTATCCTTCTTTTTTTAATTAAAATTTGTGCAAGTCTGAAGGATAGGTCCTTCCAATCATCATTGTGTAAATTGAATATTACTTTGAATTGATAAGCTTGAAATAATGATAGTTTGTGAGAAAGTATTGGCCCTAACATCTTTTGTGCTTGTATCTTGGTTAACATGCTTTTTGTTGCACTATAGTCAATGTCGTAGATATCAAATAGTACTTTGCAATGTCTGGGGCTTGGATCAATTCATATTTAAATTAGCAAATGTTCTTCTCTCATCTTTGCTCACTCTGATATAAATTTGATGTGAATATTTGAAAATAACTAAAATGGTTTATGTCAAGCTTCATTTTTAGTACGTAGAAAAGTGAGATCTTAAAAATGAGATAAAATTTGAAGATAAAGTGAAGAAAATTCATACCAAATATTGAATATGTTTAAATATCTAGAACTTTTATCATGAGTGTACATTGTAGTGTACAACATTAGAGTGCAAACCAAGTTACTATGCCATTCTAAATTTAAAAATACAATTATAGGCTCATAACCTTAGACTACCGGTATGATGAAATTGTCATTATTGAGAATTTTTTCAACGTTTTTCAAGGAGAGTTGCAAAATGAAAACCTTATTTTTATCACTTATGCACTTAAGCAAGAAAAATATTTCTCTTAGGGAATTATTGTCTCACTCACAAAACAAAAAGATGGAGTTTGCAAAGACACTTTGCAAATACACTGGATTGCTAATGAATGATGAATGTTTTGGAAAATGCAATTCATTCAATTAAAATTTGTTGAGGAAGCTTCAATATACATAATGTAAAAAATCAATGGAAAGACACAAAAATGTTCAACGTGATTCAATAATAAGAATTTAAAAAAGAATTCTTAATACATATTATTTATTACAATTTTTAAATCTTATTCAAGCAGTAAGGGCTGAGAAGCTATATAGAAAGTCACTTGAAATTTTGAACTAGGCCTTAGTATTTATGTTTGTTGTATAAAATTTGGAAAGACAAAAGAAGATGTACTCTTGAAAATGTATCCTTGTGCTCAAGTGACCACTACACTAATAATGATTTTTAGTATAACCACACTAATTGATTTGGAAATGCTACAAGTTTTTACTTTTTGATGAAGATTTTTATTACAAAGACCACAAATATCTATACTATTCAAAGAGGGGGATCTTCATAAATATAGTTGGTAAAAATATTCATCAAGAATAAAAACTTATAGCATTTATAAATCAATTAGTGTGGTTTACACTAATTATATCATTACTAGTGTAGTTCTTCAACTTGCAAATCTGAGTTGGAATTTACTGAGACCAAAATAATCTAGACCCCTGCCATCAATGTTGACTCCGATTTTTTTTCCACAAAATGCAGTGCATTAAAGAATTGGACAACTTCCCCACATAAAGTTGTAAACACATGTGAGAAGCCCATTAGAGCATCTGCAATGCACCCATCAACAGTGCCTCTATTGGCACTTTCCCGAGCAAAAAGTTGTTTGTATTAAAAATCGTGCTCGAATACAACCTCTATGGGTCCTGGCACTTTCACGGTCTCGATATGCGACTTCCCCACTCCGGCAAATTTCCAAAATTTGAAGGGCCCGCAAGTTGGCTCCCGATAGAAATAATTATGATTGTCAACCCTTTCCGGCATTGTTAAATGTGCCAATCAATTCAACCTTCCCTTGATTCAATGCAAAGTCTTTTTTTAATGTAAGATTCTTTTCTTTTTTTTTTTTTATAATGCAAAAACTCCATTTGATGTTTGGATTGCTAGCTTTGCATTGGATCAATTTGTTCTAAAAAAACCCGGCACTATGAAGGCCTCGTGGAATGTGCCGGCGTTTCCCGATCCAGGGATTGTTTAGCGAGACCGCACTGTGGATGCTCTTAGAACCCCGAAGGCAGCGTTAATAGAGAGGGCTTGAATGTAGAAGCTTGTCAGACGTTCAAAGTGTGAGAGCTTGCAGAGAGACGAGCAGCTTCACAACACATCTCCACTAAGTTGTTCAAATTGATTGAGGTCTCGGCATGCAGAACATGAAATCCTTAAGTGAAACAGCCGGTGGGAGAGTTATTTCGTAGCATAAAAATGCCACAGTTGAGCTGCTTGTTTCATCACACTATTTTCCATTTTGATTCATGGACAGCACACATATCAAATGAGGGAGCGCGAGAATAGTGCTTCCTAGAAAATCATGTCCGCTTGAGTGCATTTGTCTTGAAATATGTACTTTCCAAATCCGACTCGAAAACAGTAAGGAGTGCAGGACCGCATACTCATAGCACACCCTTGGGGGTGCAACCCAAGTGATAAGCAAGTAACTCACTTTCTACGCTGGATTCCTCTGGCTTGCTATTTTGCACACTCTTTGTGATTGCTGGCCGTGGTATAGGCCTAACCAAAGGAGGAAATATGAGATCAGATGGACCATCGAAGGCCATCACGTGCTTGCAAACCCTGCAGTTTCCAAAAAATCCATAAGCATAACGAGATTTGAGAAGCCCACACATATTGTTCTCAAGTACGTAACACAAATTAAACCATAGAAATCAACCCTGTGAATGTAAATTACGAATTAATGTCATTCTAATAACCAATTATTTTATGGGAAAAGGACTTACGAGCACTGTTGTGTAAAAAGCGTCCGATAAGAGTGTAGCCATCTCTGCATACGCCAACGACAAAGAAAGAGATAACATCGGTTAGTTTATGAGCAGATCAGAGATGAGAGATATACAGTAAGGCCTCAGTATGCATCTTGGGTCCGCGTGCACCAAACTTGCTTGAATATTTAATGCCGATCTCAGCTTCATTTGATTTAAGTAAATATCTTTAAAGTGGCTATGTACTTACTAGGAGAAGCTCCAATGCAGAAGATCGGTCTTGTTGCAATAGATGGTGCAAAACTTTTGCAGCATGCTCCTGCAGAATGTAAGTTGTCAGATCATTGAACCTTCAATATTCATAACAAAGCTCACATGCGAACATATGTCAAGAAATAATAGCTCTTCCTCGATAATAGGAAGCAGATTGCACGACAAAGTCAGAACAGCCAAATGGCCAGAAGTCAGAATTTAACTTGCAACACATGGAGTCTTAAACCCAAGGACAAACAATACAAAATGCAGTTAATCCAATTGGTTATTATTCAGGACAGATCTAGCACAAAATTACTTACGGTGAATCGCTGATAGAGTTTGTGATGCGATACACCCCATGCTTGGATATGTCCACCTGTCTGCAAAAATGTCCAGAAATATGGATTATTCTGCAGTCTACTTGAATTATGAAGCACGACATATTTCATAAAACTTGTGAAAATGTGGAATGACGAGAACGTCTGTCTAGATATCATCACGATGTGCAAATAAAAATCCTAAAACTGACGTAAACTATGTCGGCCTACCTCAGCAGGAGAGAATAGAGCAACAGCATCTGGATACACAGACGAAGCGGGCAGGACCGAAACAACAGCCACAAGCACTCCAGGGATTGAAGCTTCCAAAACAGCTAGCTTCTCAGTCTGCCTCGTGGACGTAGTGGAATTGTCCCCTCCAGCTTGAGGTGCTCCAGCAATACCATGCCTTACTGAGAGTGACGAGTGAGAAGTGAGTACCAAACTAGACATTCCGTCTTTTGATTTTGATTTATTCATCCAAGCAAGGCGATCATAAGGTGTAACCGCCATTCCTTGAATTTCAGGTTGTAGGCGCCTCAATAAGTCCGGCAAAGATGGTCCGGAAGCCTCTGAAGCCTCCGAGCCTTCAACACGGGGTCGTTTGGCTTCAATGGTCGAGGCAGCCAGACCTGGGAAGACTCGTCTTTTCTGCTCAGTAAATGCCTTGAGAGCAAGCCTGCAGAATTAGAACGACCGGTTACTCGTCTTGGTGGAAAGAACCATGCCAAAATCATGGCATAAAGAAGGCCAGGTCAGTTTCCTTGGCGCAAACTCTTGTACCGAAACATGAACCATCTCAAAATCCAGTAAGGAAAACGCATACCTTGCTCTGTCATACGCTGAAGCTGCTGCTTGACCAGCTATCTGACGTTTCCAAGCGTAAGGAACCAAAGCTCCATCAGGGGCAACAAAAGGAACTGGCATATTCCAGAGCCCATTCTCTTCAAACCTCTGTTGTGCTCCATTCAACACTCCAGCAGCTTCTAACTCTTTTCCTGCAGGAAACTGGCATATAACTTTAATCCCAAAAACTTGTACTCCATCCGTCATTGCCTACACTACATGATTCAAATGCTATACAAAGCCATTGCTTATCAAGTCCCCAAACACCAATTACTCACGACGAATAGAAACCAGGAACAATATAGAGAACATCCAGAACTAAAGCCCCAAAGAAACTTATTCAAACCATCAAAAAGGTAGTAAACAGTGGAACATAATGACTGGCAGAACTTGTCACCTGATACAGAGGTCATTCTAATATCAACAAAGCATGCGTGAACATCCAAATGAGCATTTGAGCACAGTTGAGATTGTTAAAATACTTTAAATATTTGTTGGATCTTATTGGGAACTGAAAAAGGATACCAAAAAATCTTTCAATGAATTTTTGGACACTTGAAGAAGTTTAGACATGATGAATACAATGAGTCTATCCTAAAAGCATGTGTAGAACTGTGAGAAACAAGGCAACTATCTCTTATGTCATCAACTGACCCTTTTTTACTTCCTTTACCTGTTTCTTGTTCATGTTCATGAAGTGAGTCTTTGACACGGTCCTCTTCGCTTTCAGCTACAAACATGTTGTATATTGTTCAAACAAAGTTTTAAAGGCGGTTTTAAAGGCGTAACGCAAGTCAAAAAGTTTGGCCTCTTGGTACAATTCTCCAATACAACAAGGGTAACTATCTCAAATGTGGCACCTCTCTACTTTCTTTATGCCTATTTGTGTCTTTTGTACATGAATTGGTTCCTCTTTCTTTTTTTCTTCAAACATGCTTTTCTTTTGGGTTAAATGTTGAAACTCAGATAAAAGCAATGCATAATAAACCATTCCTTGAATAAAGAAATGGGTAAATAATTGTCAAGCACATTACCTGTAGCACGAAGCTCATCAAGGGCTTTTCTCATGGCCTCAGCTGCTTTCTGAATACCATCACTGGACTTCTTGCCTCCAGTCTCCCGTCCGCGAACACGCGCAGACGCGCCCAGCGCTTCCAGGAGCAGATCCGCACCGGTGCGAACATCGGCAATGTGACGGACGGCCCGGCCTAAGCCTTCAAGCGCGGTCGCAAGACGCCGTGGAGGAGCTTGATCGCTTTCTGGTCCACTTGACATCGTGTTTGGTCTGCAAGAGCACGAAGTGCACATTCAAATCCCTGCATTCAATTTTCCAATGAAACCCTAAACCCTACAAATTGATGCAATTAAATTGCCCAGTTGGTTGATATGCACAAAACTTGAAAGGCCGGTATAAAGGGCCCTGGGAACCAAAGACGACTGTAATCAATAATCGCTCTCAAATTTTCAATGGTTGCTCTCAGACTTTGTGCTCAATTGTTGAAGAAATGTTTTGAGTGCTACCTTGTTGGAAGCTACTGAAAATGCACTCCTAATGAGCCATAATACGCCTCCCAACTCAAAGCAATTGAGATCACAGCAAGCAATCGAAGATACATGGCGACTACGACAACAGAGTAGACACAGATTTCTAGGATTTCGTCCTCATTTCTTGGGCGAATCGTGCGAGTGATAGCCTGTTTGAGAGTTATGTCCAATGCACTTCTACCTATCCATTACCACATTCTAACTCTCAGTATTCAGATCGCAGTGACCTAATGAAGGATACTGGCTAGAGTTTCAATCGAAGTTCTGGAACAAAGGGGGAAAGCATAAGACGAAGAAGAAAGAGGTCCGTGAGAGCGTGAACCTGCCAACATCTTGTCCTGCAGGAGCGGGAGGCTCCGGCTGATCCACTGCCGAGGAAAACAGAGGAGACGATCGCGGACCCATGAAGCCCGTCGACGGGGACGAAATCGTCGGACTCGGTTGCTGCATAGCTGCGAGCTTCTCCATCGAAAAATACGGAGAGGACTGCATTGCGACACCTTCATTGAAAACAGACAATTAAACCACTTTCAGAAACCTGTGGGTCAAGACACCGTCGCCTGACTCAAACAGCATCAAAGTCAACAGCGCAACCATCGACATTGCATTCCAAAAGCATCGTAACTTAAACAGTGCTGAAAAATCCTTCAACAAGAGAATCGGAAATCGTATCATACCTGATAAATTGCGCCCAAACTTCGCTATTGACACTCACGAGGTATATATTCCCTTCTGATCCGAATTGTGTTACTCTGAGGTCAACTTTTGTAATAGATCTTGTGTGAGTGCTACTGCAGACGCTGTAAATGAGAAATTGCATCAAAATGGGCTTGGGAAACTTGCCATTGCGTCGGGATTCAACGACAGTGACTTAGTCTCGGTCGCTTTGTGCCTGTGCAGGAAGCAAGACGAGAGAGCAAGACAATCAGGAATTTAGGGTTTGTACGTTTGTACAGTGGGGTACAGTTCAATTACGAATTTTTGCATCTGCTGAGATTAGGTCAACATTGGGACGTGTGTGCTTAAAAATGAACGGAATTGCGAATTGCGTTGGAATCACATTGAAACCTACTTTATTATCATTACAAACACACATATGTAAATGAAAATCATACAAAGAGTTCGATGTTTTCTATACATTATATATTATCTAGTGTTGCCAACATTTGGGAAAATTACAACTTGTACATATCAGCAGAATGCAAAAATTCTTTTTAATTTCAACACTGGTTACTATTCCTACGTCAATATATTGTTTCCATTGAGGGTGTTCTAAGGCAAAATTATTAGATCCTAGAACAATGTTTACCAACAGTGTTGAATAGTGATGGAGTGAAGTAGTTCAATACTAATTGCATTGTCACTAGCTCGGCCAAACAAATCAATAGAGGACCTTTACTGTTAGCTTTGTGTTAGGGATTCTTTGCCATTGATTTGTTTGGCCGAGCCAATTTGGCAAGTTGCAGTGGGGCTGCTCTTAGAGCATCTCCACCAGTAACACGCCACATTAGCATGCCAAACTAACTTTGGAGTGTGTTAGTTGCTTTCAAGGGGCCGGCAGGTTACCAATGAAGGACAAGCTAAAAGCCTTTCTCAGAAACTGAGGCGCAGTTTGAAACCGAGGTGCAGTTTCAATGAAGACCCAAAAATCAACACACAGTTCAATGAAAATACAGATTACCGACCCCCAAATGCCATTGGAATTCCTGCTCTGCAAGCTTAACATGTTGGAGGTCAGAATGTGAGGGCCTTGTAGCTTCCAGTGTGAGGAGCAATTTGTAGCGTGGCCTACATGGACAAATGGTACATGGACAAATGGTAAAGGATGCAACTGCTGGGAAGCAAGAAATCCTGGCACACCAAACCACTTGGTGTGGCAGTATGGCGTGCCCCGGTGGAGATGCTCTTAAAAGAATCAGTTCCCAATATAATACGGAGTAGTCAACAACCAATGACAAGATTACTGCTGATCATTGAAAACGTGCAAACCTTATAGTAGCTAGCAAACTGATACAAGTTTTAAGTGCCAAATGAATCTAAATTTGTCACGTTGTATGCACACCTGATCGATTGGACGTCTTATATCCCATTCCGAAGCTCAAGCTGTGTACGTGCCAACAATGTCACACAGGACTCGGAGGAGCATGCAGGCGGTCTTGATGACGGCTGGATTCGAGATGAGTCGACCTCGAAGACCTACTCCGAGGCCAAATCCTTCCCCATCTAAGAGCATGTACACAGTCAAGAAAATCGTTTGACATCATTCCAAGCTAGCCGTTTCATTGAATCCCGAACTTTGATCGAAGGACTGCATTTTTTTGTTGAACCAAGGGCTCCAATTGAGCCAAAAGAGTAGGTGTTATCAGTTCTGACCAGCCCACTGGAGAGTCGCTTCACTGCATCGAAGCTAGCTTGGCATAATGGTATTTGCTGCATTCCATTCGTCTCTCCACCAAACTGCCCCGAAGCAAGTTTCGTGAACTCTCTCATAAGGTAGAAGTCTTTCGTCGTCGACTGGCGATCTGTAGCTAGAAATTACGAAAGCAGCTGTGTTCAATATTCAGTTAACGGTATTGCATGCCATTGGAAGCGTCCGTTTGTCTTTCTTATGTAAATTGAATTCCATTTTTGACAGTCTACCCAGTTTAACATTATCCAGAAACATGCATTCTCAAAAGTTTCTGCGAATGCAGTTGCGGGAATGATGGATCTTCGGCATTTGTGTTAATTGAATCTGGAGTTCATTTAAATTTTCATTTGTTATATGGAGACGAATTGAAGAGAAATCTCAATAAGAGTCTCCATACTGGCACCCCAAAGTACGGGTTCATCTGTACTTCACGGCAGTCAATCGCACTCTCTGTATGTTATGTGCTTTGAAAATGGTTACCCTACCAGCGGCAGCTCATTTTCTTCAGAGCAAAGGCAAAGGTTCCATCTCAAGTGAGATCAGGAAAATAATATGGAATTTCGAGTGCGAAGTGCTTTCGTAACAGGGATTGTTTGTATTTAAGGTAACTTGGAAGCCGTCTATTTTCATTGTCGAATGTCGAAATGTGAGTTATCTTGTACCTATTCAAAGTACTTCAAGTCCTACTTCCAATGATAGATTGTTCAAGTTCTAATTACAAACCGGTGCAAAGTAAAAAGAAGTAGTTTATTGGAGGGACAAATTCCGGAGTAGACGGAGGATGCCCCAACCGTGAATCGCAAAAAAGAAATGCTGGTTATGAACACCAGATTCGTCACTGCCAGGTGCTCGAGAATTAGTATCACTATTTTCAGAGTTTGATCGGGTAGAGTACCCCATCTGAAATACTCTTTTCTTCCTTCTTCCTTCACATCATTTACCCGGTCACTTTTCCAAATTAATTTTTTTTAAATAGTCCAATTTTTACTCTCCTGACACTTTTATTTTCATTTGTTTCTTTTACTTCCTACTTAGTTTACACCTTTCTTCTCTTTCTTGTACTTTCTTTTACATTATCTTTTACTTTTATTAATTCGTAAATAATTCTATATAATGTGATTTCGATTGTTCATAATTTTATATAATGCATGAAATCTGTCTCAGTATTTTTTTTAATCGTGAGAGTGGGCTTTGAGGTATTTGGGTCCTGTTGTAACTTCGCTTGGGTTTTGGCAGACAACGGGTATGGCTGTCCAGGATGATGGTGTTGCGATTCTTGGAGCCGATTATAGCACTATTATTGGTGAGGTGAATGAGGTGGTATTGAATGATAAGGAGATGATGGTGCCTACGGAGCAGCCGAGGGTGGAGGAAGATGGGGCACAAGAGAGGCTCTCTGATGGTAATGAGCTGCTGCACAACGAGGGGTCTCTGATTTTGAGATATCCTGCGGAGGCGATGTCGCCAATGCAGCCTGTGAACCTGGAGGCCGAGGAGGCGGAGGTGGACAGCGAACCCCTGCTCAACGTGGTGCAGGTGAGCGTTAGTCGTTTCTCTTAAAACCCTAATGCAGCTATTGCATTTTTCCAATTCGTATGATGGCTAAGATTGTTTGAAGCTACAGGTTTCAAGTTGTTGAAGTGTTTTAGGTTATGAATGTTAGGTTCTCTTTTTCATGCATGTTCATTGAACTAAGTGTGTGGTTGGCATGTATGGTTGGCAGTTATCTCAAAATACACCTGGTGGTTTATTTTCACTCGCTGCCAGGCTCATGGACTTTGAACCTTCGGAGAATCTTCCAGTACAATTGGAGGGCCAGTTAGGTCCAACCACCATAGAGATGCTTCACGATATTCATGCTTGGACCGTGGCCTTTCAGATGTCTCCCCAGGCACAGGTGTTTGCATGTGGAGCTTATGGGGAACTTTTGGAGGCCCAATTTGTGGCGAGCAGCAATTTGTCTGAAAAAGTAGGCCTTCCTGACTTGCAGAGTACTGTGCAGGCTTTAGCTAGAGAGCATGCAAGTAGCCACTCCACAGCATTTCGAGAAACCACTCAGCTTCGAGATGCCATGCATTTGGCATTGGCTCATGTACAGGACCTGGATCAACAATCTATGTATGAGAGGGTCATGATGACTCCTCTTGTCATAGAGAATTGGCATGCAGTCCTTATGCGTAGGATTTTGTACAATGCAGGCAAGGTGAGAACTGCAGAGGCCTTTGCAGGATTTTCCGGAGAGGGTATTCATTTCTTTGCAAACCCTGAGGTAATCCCTAGCCTCATGTTTGCGGCTTGTGATTTGCACAACGCAACAGTGCTTCTTTTAGAAACACAATTTGGCCAAGTTTTGTCTGTGGAAGCCATCAAGGGTGTTTACAACATGGCTTCACTATTGTTGTTGCACATTGTATCTATCCATCCTTTCTCAGATGGGAATGGCCGCATAGGTCGGCTTTTGGCTGCTTTTGTTTTGAGGGCCATAACTCCATTTTTTGTGACCCCACATTCAAGCGGGTCCATCGTTGAGCGGCAGCTGTTTTTAGATTGTATTAGGGATGCCCGGCATGTGGATGTTTCATCATCAAGGTTTATGGGACTTGGTCCTCCTCGTGATCTATGTGCTCTCCTGGTGCAAGCGGGATGGCACGCTTGGAGGTCTTTTAATGAAGAGTTTTCAAAGGCTGGAATACCGAAGATGAACAAGACTGCATAGACTAACAAAACTACCAGATGCAAAATAGAATAAGTTATGTATAGGAGAACAAGCTTTGACCATGACATTGAAAGAGACCTTCAGATGTTACAATAAGCTCAAGTTGTAGGGTGATTGCAAGAAACACCTATCCTATTTTCCGTCACATGTTCATTGTGAAAGTTGTTTTGTGCCATAAATACTTCAAAAATGATTGAATGAACATGAATTCAAAATCAAGCTTCCTATAGCAATAAAAAATGCACTTGAATTATTTCAATTTTTTCAAAATTATTTCAATAGATAAAATTGAATTTTGAATATATGTCACACATGCAGTTTTGGTGGTTTTTAGTACTATGGAGTACCTTTTTTGAAGAGTTACGTTGTCAAATTTGGTAGGCTAGCTCTTCTAATAGAAATACACCTTCTCAGAAGAGTAATTTCCAAAAACATGTTCCAAGTTTGTTTTACATTGGCCTAAAGTGTGCTATATTCAAGTTGAATTTATGTCGAATTAAAAATGGTTTCTTAATTCTAGCTTTTTTTTTTTTTTTGAAACAAATTAATACTAGCTTTGATCTTCCTACTTTGCTCTTAGTTGACAACAATGGCTACTTTCAAAATAAATTTTTCAAGTTCATTTCCTAATTTAAAAAAATAAAGATTTGGAAGTCTCATTTTCTAAGACAAATTGAAGCCTGACTCAAAACAGTACTTTAGGGTACACAAAAAGACTCAATAATACAAGTGGGGACTTGCAGTACCTCCTATCTACCAATGTAAGATTTTTTTTATGGTAAATTAGATATTTCCATCCATTTTTGTCATCCAATGATGAACATCACAGAATAGTAAATTTGAAATCCAATTGAATGTTCCATGCCCCCAAATAGTACTGAAGATGACTCATAGTACAAAAGTACTAAAAGGCCGAAAATAAAAAACGCAACAATTAGTAAAGTGTTTCTTGCAATCACCCTGTAAGAGGCACTAAAGTTTTGCACGCCGCTGGAAAGCATGACTGGCAGAGTGAGATTACCGCATTTGAAACGACAACTTTTTCCAAGGCTTGATCCTAAAAAATATTGTCAAAAATTGAAATTGTTCTATTCTATCCTACCTAAAAACCTTGAAAAAATAATCAATCGAACATACTCTTCTCAACAGAGAAATCAGAGCAAAACTTTTGCTTTCTTTCATGAATCTCCCGCAGTCTTTCTAATATTACTGAACTTCTAAGAATTTCCAAAACCATTACGTGAACCAGTCGATTTGTTCACTCATCATCAGAAAGTTGAAATTTGATCGAGTGGGATGAGTTGTCAATGAAACCACCCTTGTAAGAGCCTCGTTTCTTCTTAGTTTTTTCATGTCGGAAACCCCTGCATTACGTAGAGATAACATTAAAACCACGCAGAGTAGCAGAAACACAGACAGCAATATCAAACCGGTATGTGAACACCTCAAAGGCAGAACTACATATAAGTTGGATGTTATGTCACAGGTTTGGTTATCTTCTGAATTGGACCATGCCCATAATAGTTCTCAGAATCCATGGTTACTTACTTGCCCTTCACTCGACCAAGGACTTCTTGCGCCTTCGCACCCCAGCCTTCTTCAGCTCCCAACTGGACGCACAAATTGATCCTCAACAGATGTTACAAATAAAGTTGTGGGAAAGAAGGAAAATCCTGAACCCTAATGCACAAAGACTGAGATCTAGTGAAGTGACTGGATCCTGTGCAAACGGCCAGATGGTGGACTTCTTTTTTCTGTACAAGAATCAACAACTATCTACTAGGTCTACCAGAAAATGTACCTTTCCCCAATAAGAGTTGTCAGCCAACCTGTCGTCCAATAATGTCACCTGATATGCCAAGGACTCATATGTTAGGAATTGATAATGTACACTTAAATGCTAGAAAACTCATATGGCAACTCATTCAAAAGCACCTTCCATTAACCTTAAGTGCCCAATTGGCCAAAGCGGCCTCTTCCATATCTGTAAGGGTTAAAATGAATTATTCAGGAAGCTTCAATGAAAGAGGTCCACTGTAACAACAGAAAGGCGAAATCAAACCCTGCATTCAGAAATTGATAATAATAAGTTCTGAAAGTTACTATGATAGACTATTATCTTCCAAAATGGATTTTAAATTTTCAGCTAGGGCACTTCAGGATTACAACACTACAACACAACTTAAACAATCATGAAAATAACCGAACTTACAATTACAACAAATCGTCAAAAGCAGGAAACTTCACCTCTTCTACTTTCACTCTTTGAAAGGCTCTGGCTGCACTTGGTGACTTGGTAGCTGAGTCTTGCTTCCGTCTCTGCAATGACTTGGTCACACCATTGTCTGTAGCAGTAGCAACTGCAACACCTTCTACATTCGCCTTCTTAATAACATGGCTCGCATCAGCTTCATCATCGTCAGCTTTTCTCTTCTTCTTGTTTACTGGAGGTACTATCACTTCTTCCTGCACCACTTCAGCTTTAGATTTTTTACTCTTCTTCACCTTAGCTTTATCATCCGTTGGCTCTGGAGTTGTCTGCTTGTTTTTCTTCGCTCCAGGCTTCTTCTCCAAAACTACTTCCTCGGTTGGCTTAGGCAAACTCTTCCCAGACTTTTCCCCAGCAGGCGTACTTACGGCTTTCGTTTCTTCATCATCTGATGAATCTGACGAGTCTGACGAATCTATAGAGGCCTGTGCACATCCAAGTAAAAAAGTGGTAAGCAGAAAACTCTAAAGAAAAAACCATCACAGATTTATTCACGTTCATCACTAGAATAAACCATGCAATAATAAAATAACCTAGAAATTTACGAACTCTAAAAAAGATCCTCAAGAATGCTAAATGCACATTACTAGGGCATTTGAGAATAGATGCAAGCCCACCAAATACTACCCTCGAAGGAAGTGCTTTTTCAATGAAAAAAGGGTACACGACCAAATATGTGCGGGCTACCACTTAGACTCCATCGCAACCAGCATACTACTTACCCCATTTTGTAGCAGTTCCCAAGTGGATATATATTGGTTGGTAAAATCTCAGGCACACACAAAATGTGCTCCCAAGCCAAGCACAAATTACAACATTCGGCCAAGAAAATTATACACCTCAACTTAAAAAGAGACACAAAGTTTGCAAGAAAAGCCAACCTGCTTTCCGTTAACAGCTGCAACGCTTCCTCGGATGGTGCTCTTTATTTCCACACTCTCGTCACTGCTATCGCTTTCATCGTCCTCAGCCTTTGCAATAACAGTGGTCTTGGCTGTGACAATTTTTACTTCAGTCTTGGGTTTCTTTTCTGATTCATCTTCAGAATCAGAGGAAGAAGAATCAGAGGAAGAAGACTCTGCCTTCTTTGTAGCAGCAGGCTGAGTGGCAACTACATGTTTTGTCACCTTCTTTGAGGCTTCATCGTCACTCTCCTCGTCAGAAGAAGAATCCGAGGAAGATTCTGCCTTCTTTGCGACAACAGGTTGAACGGCAACTGCATTTGTCACCTTCTTTGGGGCTTCATCGTCACTATCCTCATCACTGGAGTCTGACGAAGAGGACGCAGCCTCCTTTGCTTCGACTTTTGGTGAGGTACTTTTAACTACCTTAGTTTCAGGGGTTGGAGCAGGTTTGGTGTCCACCTCCATCTCATCGTCACTTGAGTCACTGCTGTCAGAGGAGATTGACGGCTTTGAGGCCTTTTTGTCTGCAACTGCCGGCGTGACAGATTTCATTTCTACATCACTATCGTCCTCGCTGGAGGAGTCCTCTGCCGGTATAGTAGGCACCAATTGCTTCTCGGCAACCTCAGCTTCCTCATCTGCAAATAACAATTGCAAGCGATGCTCAATACACAATCCACGATTTTCCTGCTCAACCCATGTTGCTGATAGTGAAACAAACAGAGTCAAACCTACTGTAGAGACTTACCATCACTACTAGAATCAGAGGAGGACGAATCAGCTGATTTTGTTACTACGGGATTCTTTCCCTTCGCTAGGGCGGGAGGAGGAGGAGTCTTTGCAGCCACTTTCTCATCTTCCGACTCGTCATCTGAATCATCAGAGGACGATGATTCTACCTTCTTGTTGGTAACTACCACCTCCTCATCCTCAGAATCGGACGACGACGACTCAGATGCAACTGCTTCCAGCTTTTTCTTCTCCACACCGTTCACTTTAGCAACCGCCTGAGCAGGTTTGACATCTTCGTCGTCGGAAGATGAATCATCCGAAGAACTTTCAGCCTTTGCTTTAACAACAGCTGGTGCTTTCTTTGCAGCTGATGCAACTGGCACTTTCTTAGCAGCTACCTCCTCTTCATCATCAGAAGAGTCATCAGAATCGTCCGAAGAGCTTTCTGGCTCAGGTTTTATCACAACAGTCTTCGCATGGACTCCATTTTCATCTGCCCGAGCTTTCCCCTCTACTTCCTTCTTGCTGGCCAAAAATACAGTGCAGATCGTCTCAAGGTCGCCACTTACAGCAACCTTCGGTTCCCTCTGCATAAGCACGGAGCAACAGCTTAAACCCATGCTAGGACACCAACTTGCAGTGTTAGTCACAATGATTCATTTTATCCAATACTCGAACATTTCACGGTGTTTCGTCACTATGCAAAGAAGAGGAGTTTCACAGCACAATTCACAATTCATAAGTCTCTCAGCACTAAAACCCTAAACCCTAAACCCTACAACTACTTGTTGACCACCAGAAACTGGCCCAATGCGCTGCACCATATAAGCAACGAACCTAAACCCTACGTAACAGACTGATATTCTAAAAGTCCCAAACATTTCTTCTTTATCCTAACACACACACTAGGTTCACATAGCCTCAAATACCCGAACGCCGACGCACAAAACCTATGAACAGATTCCTCGCTCTTATCTACAAACCGAAATCCTCAAGCAGACGAAAATCAAGCTCATGACAATTCTGCAGAATGCAATGCCCTACCAAGTTGCCATCACGCCGCAGTACCAATTAAAAGCGTAATTCCCAAAACTCTAAGAACGCCAAATTGCCGACATTCTAAAGCGCCTAACATTTCCAAACTCCCGAACACCCGAAGATTGCAGTGCTTCTGCACCACGGAACCAAACCCCTACAAAATGCCTACAATTTGCCAGAATTCGCTAAATGCCTGCAAAGATCAGTCCCTTCAGTCACAAACGAGTTGCACAGCGAGTTCACGAGAAACCTACATAGCTAGTCTCAGAAACGAACGCCTTGATCGTCTTCGCCAAGCCGCGCTTGCGGAGAAAATCAACCACGAGCTTGTCCACGCCCGACGACTCCATGGGCGGCAGCAGCTGAGGAGAAGGAGAGGAAGAGGGGAACGCTGAGATGCTTATCGAAGAATGCTGCTGCTGCCGCCGCAACTGGACGACTCGCGGCATCAACATACAAAAACACACACAAATCGACGAAGCTTAAGCCCCGGTCTCCACTGGCTTCATCAAAACACCATCGCCGGCTACACTTGACTGAGCGCTAGGGTTTAGGGTTTAGAAAAAACCCTAATTTGGAGCGAATCGTCTCTCTTAGACGGAATAACTGAATGAAATGGGTAACTTGCTTTTACTTTATGAAGCCCCTTTTACTCGAAATGAGCTTTATTACCATGATGTTATACTTTCATGCGTTGCAAAGATTGTAAGGTAGAAGCACCAGTAGTCGATCATGTAAGCAATTTTGGAGCAGATCGTGTGCAGTATGAGATCGTGTGCAGTATGAGGTGGTAGAAATTTTTCCCATGTAGGACGATAGGAAATATGGGGATTGCAGATTTTCCAGAATTTTATTCTCAAAATTGAAATTATTGTAAAGTTTGGGAACTAAAAAGTGCACTTCATCGATAGCCATTGTCTAGATCATTCAAGAACTACTTTCTTGCTCATTACTTCTTACTTTTTTACTTTCTACTTCGGAACATGTGTCATAACTTTATTAGTCCCAACCTTGAAAAAGAACAAAAAAACACATTCCCAGCTTCCTTTGGAAATTTGGTCCAACCTTGGTTGGAAATATTGCATCCTTGTAGGTTGGGTATTGGGAGTGATTGACTATTGGTGCTTCTACTTTATTAAAAACTAGGATGTGCTAGGAAAATGGAAGCAATGCTTTGTATATTTGTTAATATTTATAATTAAAGAACCTTTAAAAAAAAATCCTAAAGTCCCAAGGCATTTTCATCATCTATATTGGTAACCACTCAAAATTGCTATTTTATTGTAAAGAGCAAAAACATTTAAAATTTATTTTTTGTATATATAGAACCATAAGATCTTAAATTAGACTAGTATAAGAATGTGTGGAAGAAATTTTGAAATCTTTGGCTTTGTAGATTCCAAGATATTATTGTTTAACCCCTAAAGGATCAAGGCCTTTTTCTGCCCAAAAACATTCAAAACTGCCATATCTATGGCAAAGAGTAAAAAAAATTGAAAATTATTTTTTTTCACATCTAACCATAGGCTCTTACACCTAACTACAGTGAATAGGGATATTAAGGGGACCCATACTAATTAATCAACATTTCACACTATATAAATATCTACCTTTTCTGTACATCAATAGTTATTGAAGTGTTGGGGGTTGTACATTATGTTTCAAACATCTACAATTTTCCAAGATAAGTCCCTTTAATTTTTTGGTCCCTTTAATATCCCTATTTAGTGTAGTATAAGAGTGTGGAAAAATTTCACAATTTTTGACCTCACAGATTGCAAGATATCTGTATTTAAAGTGAAAAAAATAAGATTTTCAGCACATTGCGGGACTAGATTTTTTGACTTTGAACATTTTTAACTTAAAATTTTTTACACTATAGGGTTTGGAGCTTTAAATCTTTAAAGTGGAGAACTGAGTTGAGGGTTTAGGAAAAAAAAAGAATTCAAAAAAACTTAATTACCATGCCTAAAATATTTGTTAAGTAGAAGTAGGTACGAGATAGAAAGAAAATCTAAAATATTAATATATTTTAAATGGAATTAAAATGCACTAATCCCAATGGTGAGATTGTTCTAGCAAGTAAATTAGACCATGCCAAAAAAAAATTGAATAAATTGAATAAATTGCATTCAGAAATGAATCCTACAAGTTATTTTTTTCAAGAAGATGCTCTAATTGCTCGAAAAACAAGAATGTCCGGCATAACTTTCTCATAACAAATCCAAATGAAATGAATCAAAGCTTTCCAGATAGACAAAAATATAATCTAC
This sequence comes from Pseudisothecium myosuroides, assembly GCA_951799445.1. Lineage (NCBI taxonomy): Eukaryota > Viridiplantae > Streptophyta > Bryopsida > Hypnales > Lembophyllaceae > Pseudisothecium > Pseudisothecium myosuroides. The sequence goes on along the minus strand of OX637291.1, from coordinate 10,664,491 downwards.
GAGAAAAAAAAATTCAAATTTTTGTCCATTTTTTTTTGCTGCCCGGGTTGGCCCCCCGTCCCCTATTTTGAGCTTATTTGGTCATAACTTTTGTTTCTAGGCACCAATTGTGAAAAAAATGATATTCCCACAAAGCTTATCAATTTTTCTATCTCCAAAAGAGGTTTCAAAAAATCATGACAAAATTTCAGCCTGTAGGTACCTGCCCAAAAACGCATTTGTCCTCCGAAGGGACAATGGTCCTTTAGGGGTTAAAGTGAAGAAAACAAGTTACTTTCTTTGTACCTTGCATGGCTAGAATATAAGACTTTGAATCCTCTTAACTTTTGAATATTGCAAAACAAAATTTTGAGGTAAAAAATCTTTCTGTTAGAGCATTGAGTTGAGAATTTAGCAAGAAATAATTCAAAAAGAAAAGCTTAATTTTCATTCTTCAAAGAATTGTTAAGCAGAAACAAGTCTAGATAGAAGGAAAAAGTAAATTTTTGGCGGCTCTAAGATAGAATTGATCATACATAAAAATCCCGTGATGAGATTATTTTTACCAAGTTAATTAAACCATGCGTATTTTATTTTTTCAAATTGTGAAAATCGAATTAAAAAACAAATCCAGTATGCAATTTTTTCAAGAACTTGCAATGATTGTTCACGAAACAAAAAGCTCTATGATTCTCACATCACTAATCCAAATAAAATGAATCAAAGCATTCAATGTACTATACACAAAAATATAACCTATAAAAAACAAATTTAAAACCATTTTTTTTTTCTATAAAAATAATGTATTTTCCTATCTTCAAAAATCACGTCAAAATTGAGGTCATCCAAGACTACCTAAAATTTCAAGTGTCTCCAAAGGCAATTTTGTGACTTTAGAGATTAATTTAAGCTTCAAATTGTGTACTATACTAATATGATTGTATTGTGGTGGTTAACTTTTAATTTATCCTTTGAAGCCCAAATCATTTTTTTTTAAATTTACATTTTTATTGATATTTTCAAATTATTATATTGTTTACCTCAATTTCAGCAATTTGAACACAGGAAAAAAAATTTAAGGTTGAAATGTTATTTTAGATGAATGAAAAATTATTTATACAACATACTTTTAGAAAGCACTCTATTTGTTATTCAAAATATTGACACTGCCACCCTTAAAGTTGAAACCCAATTCCTTATAAATAATAATTGTTTTAATTTGAAATGAAATGTTTCTACATGATTTAAAATTAGAACCAAATTATGTACCAAAGAAAGGGTGACATTCTTGAGTTTTTGAGAAATTGTATTGTCAAATATGACTCATTTTACAACTTTTAAGTTTATGATTTGGGATTTCATGTATTTACATATGAAATTGGTATAATTTGAATGAAAAAGACTATATAAATCCATAAAGGTCCTTGACTATGTTTTCACCAAACACACTCCAAAATTGCCATTTCTAGTACAAGTACCAAAATTTAGAAAGAATAAAAACATTTTTGGACACATGAAACCATAGGATCTTATACTACACTAATTTTAGAAGATGTAGAAAAAATTTCAGAATTTTCCACTGTGCGGATTGGAAGATATAGCGTTTGAATTAGCAAAAATCCTTCTTTTGTCCCTGCAAAAAACAGGGCAGCTGCACTTCCGAAGGCCACATTTGTATGAAAAAATGTCCAAAATGGTGATGCGTCTTCAAATTATTTTTCCTAAATAAGTATTTGGAATCATTTGGAATTGCACAACATATAGAAAAAAATAGTAAGTAGAAGGAAGTAGAGAATGATTCAAAATACAAAATTGTTAAGAATTTAATTATAGAATTGAAAAATGTCAATCCCAATGGTTGTATTGTTGTTATAAACAATCTACATCCTATGATTTTATTTTTTTATAAAAAATAATGAAAATTCTGTGAAATAAATGACTTCAAAGTTTATTTTAGTGTAGAGAATCCATAACTATTTGCAAACTAGAACTCCTAATATCTTTGACTCATTGATCGAAATGGAACGATTCAAGCTTTCCACGTATACCTAAATCTAGAAAATCAATTTCAATTTTTTGTTTCTAAAAAAAGTGATTTTTTCTGATTTGCTTGGGTTGCTTGAGTTGAAAAACAAACAACATACTAGGCCAACACTTTTGACTCATATTTCCAAATGTCTTGAACTTTAGTGCATATGAAAGATATTCCTTGTCCCCAGTCCCCACCTTCTATAAAAATTATAGCCTAAAATTTGCAAATTTCTAGTCATAGGTACCTGCCCAAAATAGCTATGCTATTAAAAATAGCAAATTGTTCTCATTCCATGCAACTGTGTTAAGTTGTCTAAGATGTAGAGATTGTCTCCAACGAATTTCATTCATTTGTAAAAAAATGAATATCTAAAGTAGTCAACAAATACAATCATTGAAACAACATTTTGGAAGTTTTTGGAGCTGCCCGGGTAATTTGCCTCCTCTTTGTAGAAGGAGTTAGTTTTTTTCTAAGGGCACCGGTTGCATCTTCTCTTCTTCAAAATCTCCCGATTCATTTCCTTCAATATCAAATTCTCATTGGCTAATTTCCTTCAACTTCAAATTTGCAAAGGTTACAATTCTTGTCATTCAAAAACATACTAGTTTTGAAACTAAACTCTAGATTTCATCACATTGGGCAGACACAGACGATAGAGTAGTGACTAGCCGCACCAACCAATCCTAAATCAATTCCCACTTTGTCCAAAAATATACCTGCCTCCAACAACTTGGATATAAGCCTTGGATTTGAGGTGGCAAACAACTAAAATTTGACAATTTCATGAACGTAGGGGCTACATATCTAGACACCTTTAATTTTTGCATATGGTTTGGACGTGGATTCTACTGATTCTTTTGTCTATTTTTGGATCTTCAATTTTCACACTCCAACTGGTTGTTTTTCCAAAGGCAGTGGTTAACAATGAATTAACTAGTGGTTCTCTTGGAACATCTTATGGGAGCAATGTAAAGCAAAATTACTCATAAGTTACAAACAAATTTAGTTCCAAAACTTATTGTTTTACAAACATTTTCAAAATTGTTATGCTCCTTGGTCTTTATTGGAAAATAAATACACATCTATTACTGTACCAGCTATTTGGATTGGCATTTCATGTCAAATAAATAAATAAAACTAAAAAAAGTGGTTTGGTAGTCCCTTTTAGAATTTATAAAAATTCAATTTTATTTATTTATTTTTTTCAAGAATTTCATGTCTTAATTATAGAAACTTTGGCGAGTTTATTATTCTAGAATTTGCATGTAGCTCATTTGGCTCATTTTGAAATTTACATATGGCCCCCTATGAGATTTGCATGTGGCTCATTTTTGATAATTTGGCATTTACAACATTAATTTATTTGTTTTTTTGGTACTTTCTTAGAAAGATTTCTACTATATATTTTTTTTAAATTAAATTTTTCCTACCCTAATATATTCTTGAACTTGACATTGCTTGGAGGTTTGATAGTATGTAGAGAGAAGAGAAATGACTCCAACAATATTAGATTGGCAGAAATTAAGAGTCTATTCATCGTGGATCCCACACAAGTTCTCAAAAAAAAAAAAGTGGCCACACCAAGACTACATAATTTTGCTACAAGGGGGCTCTACACTACGTACCTACAAATAGAACTTGAAAAGAAGTAGTGAAGTTGAAAATTAAGAGTGAGAAGTGGATGGAAAGACTTGATTTGGTGGGATCTTGGTGGGTACATAGCGTCTAATTATTTTCAAGTCTTTTTTTTTTTGGAAATTAATATATATATTGAATATTTGATGGCAATATTATTGATGTTATTCAATGTATTTTTAATAGGAGATTGTGGTAGGTTGAGTTTGTTTTTCACTTTAAAAATGAATGAAATATATGTGTTGCCTTGGACTTTAGCTATAAGGACTCATAGGGTTTGCATTGTCCAACCAAGGTTTTGTAATGTTTTGATTGTGATTGATATTTGTCAAATCTAAGAATAATGGAATTTGGTGAAAAACAATCAATATAATATATTAATTTAATGAATTGTACTTTATGGTCTTTTGATGGGTTAGATGGAGGTATTTTTTGGTTTAGTAGAGTACATACACATAGAAAAGTTTTGCAAAAGAGCTACAGTTTGTAGTGTTAGAGCATATATATGGTCAAAACTAATTAGGTACCATGCATTCCAGTGGATCGTTGTCAAAAACACTGGCATCTATAAGAGTGAAACATCTTGATTTTATGTAATAGCTTACATTTATGCTAATTTGTGATTATCAAGAATATAATATGAAATTGCTCTCTATTTGATCTAAAAGCTTTAATATATTAAAATATTTATTGTTAATGTTGAAAGTTTTAAAAATTCTAAAGGACTAAGGCCAATTCTCTGTCAAAAACCACTCCAAACTGCCATTTTTGCTATGTTTACTAATGAAAGCAAAAAAACAATTTTTTAAAGAATTTAACCATAACATCATGTGCTTCACTTTTCTAAAATCATGCTAAAAAAATTTACGAAGTTTGATTGTGCAAACTGAAAGATATTAGCATTCAAAGTTGCAAATTTTTTTAAATGCAGGCCTATAATTTCAGATGACTTTGACCTCCATTTGTGGAAATTTTTTGCACTATAAATTTTGAATTAAGAAATTTGTATTAAAGTATTGAGTTGAAAGTCTAGGAAAAAAATTTCCACCAAAACAGGCTTGATTTTCATTCTTTAGAAAATTGTTAAGTAGAAGTAGGTCCAAAATTGAAAGAAAATTTAAGTTTTTGATACCTCTGGGATGGGATTGAAACACAATAATCCAAATGGTGAGATTGTTTTTGCAAGCAAACTTAACCTTGTCTTACAATTGTTTTTGAAAAATTGTGAAAGATGCTTAGATTGCCCAAAAAACAAGATTGTCCTTAATTTTTTCATTACTAGTCCAAATAGATTCTAGAATAAAACAAAGTTTCACATGTAGACAAAAATATAATATTTTAGGAAAAAAAATTATTTTATTTTGACTTTTTGCAATTTTTTGGGATGCTTGTTGAGTTTAGTTCTAGGCTTTTGTGGTATAACTTTTGCTCCCGGGCACCAATAGAAATAAAAATTACGTTCCCACAAAGCTAATCAGATTTTCTGTCTTATGAAAAAGTTTCAAAAAGTTTCACCAAAAATTGAGGTCATAGGAACCTACCCAAAATCTATTTTGCCCCTTGAGGGAACAATAGTCGTTTAGGGATTAAGGAACTTTTCAATATTTTATTATAATTGAAAGTTTTCTAAAAACTTTTTAATATTTTCTATGGACAAAAAGATACTTTAGAAGACAAGTTTGGTTTGGATGATTTAACCCCTAACTGCCCAAGGCACCAGATTCTGGTGTTTCGAAAACTTTGAATTTAGTAAAATCCCACCAAGTTGCTATTTTTAGTAGTTTATATTTTTGGAAAACTCTTTTTGAAGTCTAGTTTTAGGATCAAAAAAGCTGATCTTAAAAATGAAGGATTATGATTTTTCTATTCAAGATTTTGTGCAAGGATACCCATTGCAATCTTGACTTCCCATAGTGTTGAGGGCTCTTGGAAATGAGCCTCAAATACACTAGATCTCGGAGAAAAAATCACATTAGAAATTCATTTAAAAAAAATTGTAGAATAGATTTTGAAAAACCGAAAATTGATTAGGGTTGTGTATGCTAGGCTCTATAACCTCATATTTTTTTAGTGACCAACTTTTTAGAGTTGACATGCAAAAAGAGAATTGAAAATTTTTCATAGTTTTAACACCCTCATAATCAAACATTATAATCTTTCAATTTGTAAGTGATATTGTTATGTTTTCTTTTCTTATGTAATCTCTAACATGTCTAGTTTGAATTTGTATGGTTACAATTCAAAAGAAATTGGTACAACTTATGAAAATGTTGACTTTTTGTTCAATTTAGAGTAAATTTCGAGAAGCTCCAAATAAGCCTTGGGCATTTAGGGGTTAAAGAAATGTTTTTTAAAAACTTATAAATAAACTTTTGGAATGATTTTAGTTAAAGGAGTGAAGGATGGAAGCTTAAGGGATGAGTTAAGTTTAGAGACCTAAAAATAAGTTTGGTGTGAAGGTTTCATTAGATTTAGGAGGATAGAGTTAAATCCTATATACATTTGAAGTTGCTTTTGATCTTAATATTAACTTTGCTCTTAATCCTCCTTGTGTGGCTTATTGAGGGTTAACTCTTTATACTATTTGTAAGTTTTTCTTTCTTTCTCTTGGTCTTTCCACCATCCAAGTCATATAAATTTAGATCATGTGCAACCACACATAATAATGTTTATCAACTAGTACACGTTCCAAAAATATTGTTGAAAAACAAAGAATACATGACAATATTTCTTAAGTTTGTATGACCCAAGGAAGTTAGATCAACTCATATTTTTTGGATACTTGGGCTTTCTTCAATTTAACCCCTAAAGTTCTTTGGGTTGAAAATTGAAAAATGCTCTTCAAATTGCCCCTCTAAAAAACACCCAAGAAAATACCTTTTAAAAATAGGTCTATAAATTTAAAAAATCCATTTTTTAGAATTTTATAACTGCAGGATTTTATTCTTGATTAGGACAAGAGTCTTGCTGAAAAAATTGGGGTCTAAAAGTAATGTATATGTGAGATGTAACCGAGCAAAGAGCATCACTATGTTTTTTTCAAGGTTGTCCAAGCTTTTGACAATGTGGCTTTGTCAAGCTTTCAAGCCCCATAACTCATTCAAATTTTACTTTGCAAAAAGATCTAAAGATTTTAGATTTGAGTAGATACTCAAGTTAAGAAGAAGTATGCAAATTTTCAAAGTAAAATATGGTAGAATCACCTATTGTCGACCACTTAACCCCCTAAAGTCCCATTCTCCCCTTGGGGGACAAATGAATTTTGGGTAGGTTTCTATGACCTCAATTTTTGGTGAAACTTTTTGAAACTTTTTCATAAGATAGAAAAGCTGATTTGCTTTATGGGAATATAATTTTTTATTTCAACTCGTGTCCGGGAGCAAAAGTTATACCACAAAAAGCCTAGAACTAAACTCGATAGGCAGTACAAAAAAAATTGCAAAAATTCAAAATTAATTAAATTTTTTTTCCCGAAATATTATATTTTTTTCTACATGTGAAGCTTTGATTCATTCCATTTGGACTAGTTATGAGAAAGTTATGGACAATCTTGTTTTTTGGGCAATATATAAGCATGTTCTTAAAGAAAAACTTTTTGTCCAACTTTGAATGCTAACATCTTCCAATCCGTACGGTCAAATTTGATGAAATTTTTATGACATGATCTTAGACAAGTGAAGTACAAGATCCTACGGTTAGATTCTAAAAAAAATGTTTTTTATGCTTCCTTAAGTAGGTGAATGCAACAGAAATAGTAGTTTTGAGTGGTTTTTGACAAAAAAATGGCCTTGGGACTTTTGGGGTTAGGCGATTCCACGCATGTTGTGGAGCAATAGAAGGCAAAATAGATTTTTTGCCTTGTAGATGATAGAAATGATGGGTATTGCCAATTTTTATGAATTTTTTTCCTTGAATTCAAATTACTACAAATTCTGAAAGCCAAAAGTTGGCTCAAACACATACCCAATGTACAGACTCTTCCAATTCCAATCATTCAAGAACCACTTTCTTGCTCACTACTTTGGCACCTGTTATTAGTCCCAACCTTGAAAAGGAAAAAAAAACATTCCAAGCTTCGGTTAGAAATCTGTTCTAGCCTTGGTTGGAAACAATTGCACCCTACATGTTGGGTATGGCTCCATGGTCAGGAATGGGTGGTTCTACTATAATGCTTTACTCCACTTGCCTGAATTGGAGGTCCAAACTTGCCCATGAATTGTGGGCCACTAAGTTAATGGCCTGAAACTACAGTAGATCTTCAAAAATGATTCCTTCACTACAGTACTGTAACAAGCCCCATTTTCTCCTCGAGACTGATTGAGTGGCAAACATACGAGCATGCTGTGGCACGGTATTCCGCAGAAGAAAAACAAGCCCATGCATCCAAACACAGGGAGACACGTGACACTTGTTTCAATTGTTTAGGGAAAACAAAGCTTCCACAAGTGTCAAAAAAAAAATGAAACTCATGAGAGTATCTGTGAGTTGGTTGGTTAGGGATGACCAAACGTGTTTTACACCAGTCGAGAAAACACTATGAAACTCACTGAAGAAGGAGATTCCGGGCAAGTCCCACAAGTATCTCCGCAAATTCGAGAATATCTGCCTGCGCACTCCGTTCTTTGGGACTATCCTACGTTTTCTTCTTCGTCTCCACTTCAGCAAATCGGACAGCAACTCACAGTCAGTCATTCGACTGTACGGCACAGGAATCAAATCTACAGTGCAGTTCCGCATCAGCCTACTTAGAAGAGAGAAACCCATTCTGGGGTGGACATTAACACCCGAAGGCAAGTACATCTTGGCATTGGCAAGCAGTCTACTTGTGTAGGCCGGTTGGCATGGACTGATTAGCTTGAATGTCCACAAGATTTTCCAAAACGGTTCACAAAATTCACACAACATTAGAATTCGGGACCCGCGACACGTACACCAGGAGCTTGACCCTGACGATCCGCTTATGATAATTGCCCGAACCGTTTACTAAAATTATCAACAGTACCGGCAGTTCAATACTGACAGCCCGACTGACAGGTTTCAGAAAAAAAATCAGAATCAGTATCAGCATGAATAAAGAAAATTAACTTACTCGAAACGCAAGGATTTCGGGTATTTAGCCGTCTTAAACACCGTCTTCGCAGCGTCATGATCTTGCGCAGTATGCTTAAGTTAAGTTAAGTCTGCGCGGTGAGAATTTCTTCTTCAGGTGGGGACCAGCTAGCTTATATACTGTATGTATTGCACTGCACCAATCTGCCCGCCAATCGATTCTCTCCTAATTTCTGCCAATCTAGAGGGAGTTTGGTCTGACCGGTACAGTTGAAGTCTTTTTTCTTTTTTTTCCCTTGAGACACATGGACACGGTTGCAGTCTTTCATCGAAGCTTGTGCCGGGCTAGCTCCAAGCTTGATCGAGGGGAATGCTTGAACTGCTTGTGCTTGAATTGCTTTGCCATTTTGAGCCTTTTTGGTACTTGGGGATGCGAGGAGTAAATTGTCTGTGTGAAGGAGTGCCTATGGCGAGTTTCGAGAGGAGTGGCTGCGGATTTTTGTGAGGGAGAGACTGGGGTGATTTGATCGAAGAGTGAGAGCTAGGTAGTTACCATTGCCGGGTACGTTGTTTTTCGCAATCTGGTCCTCTTCTTCGTGGGGATCAGTTTCGGTCTGGCAGTGTTGGGCATCGCCATCTCTGTTTTGCTGTGGTGTGGCGAGGAGGGTGTGATTGAGATGTCTGGGATGACGGCTTTATGGCATCTGCTGCTGGTGCTGCTCATCGCGGCCACAAGCGTGGGCCTGACGGACGCCGGGGCGTCGCCGCTGGGGCGCGGCCACCGCGTGACGTCCGTCTACGACTTCCCTGATGGCCGAGGCTTCGTCGCCGATCTAGAGGTCATCGAGCAAAGCACCCTCTACGGTGCGGATATCAACGAGCTGCGCATGACTGTCAGGTACCAGCTCGCAAGCTTGTAATTCTATTCTGCAATCCCGAAATCTGGCCCGAAGCATCATTCTGTGCAATCCCGGACTGCAATCTTCTCCCTCCTTCCCTTAATTTCCCTTCTGCGCAGAATTTGTATCTTCGATTACGACTTTTGTACAGAGCTTATCCCCAAATTTTGTCTCGAATTAATTAATATCACCCATTATATATTCAAGATGTTGTTGTGCATATTCTAGCTCAGCAGGATTGTAGTAACCGCTTCACGAGGTCTCCATTCCACCAAATCCTACCAAATTCCACCCTATCCAAGCAGTGCGACTTCATTGCTTGCTAAGTCTGGTTCCCAAACACCGATCTGCTATCTGTACTAATTGTTTCCCGAGGCTGTTGAAGCGAGAAAAACTCCCCAATGTTGAAGCAGTGTGAGTTCATGGTTTGTTAAGTTTGGTTACTCCACTCTGATCTGCTATCTGCACGAATTGGTCTGTTGGAGTGCCAAAAACTCTATTGAAAACCGGCGTGACTAGCTTTTTTGCAGAATCGAAGGCCAATTCCGCATCCACGTCCAAATCTCCGACCCAACAGCTTCCCGCTGGGAAGTCCCTCTTTCAATAGTCCCGCGTCACGACCCCCGCGCCTCCAATTCCAACCTCCCCCTCCTCTCTCTCACTTACACCACCAACCCCTTCGGCTTCGCCATCACTCGCCTCTCCAACTCCCAAGTCCTCTTCAACTCCACTCCCAGCGTCACTTCCGAGGAGAATTTCTCCTTCAACCCACTTGTCTTCAAGGACCAGTACTTGGAGCTTTCGACACACATCCCTTCCGAGGCCACGCTGTTTGGGCTGGGGGAGAGCAGTAAACCTGATGGACTTCCCCTCGTGAAGGGCAAGGTATATGCTATGTGGGCGACGGACATCTTGGACTTGTACGGGGCGTATCCGTTCTATTTGGATGTAAGGGAAGGGGGGATGACGCACGGGGTGTTGTTGTTGAATAGTAATGGCATGGATATCCAGTACGAGGAGGAGTTTCTCACGTGGAGAGTGATTGGGGGGATTCTTGATTTTTACTTCTTTGCGGGGCCGACGCCGTTGGAAGTGCTCAATCAGTATACGGAGCTCGTGGGGAGACCGGCGCCCATGCCGTATTGGAGCTTTGGTACGTTTGATTTTACACTTTTCTGGCTCTATTTCCCCATCACTAGACTCTCAATTTTTGTTTTTCTTCAGACTGCTGGAGTGGGGTTCCATGTTCAATATGTTGTGGTGAATGTGTTCAAATGGGAGTGTAGCTCTCCACTCGACTGTAGAAACGTTTCGCAGACTTTTTCAGGTGTCTCGGTTACTCTCTTTAGCGCAATCAGTTACTAACAGAATTCGTGCGTTTTCTGTTACCGTTTCCAGCCACAAGGCTGTTTTTCTTTTTCTTTTTTTTCTCTTCTGTGATTTGCTCTGATTCCATGTCAAACATGTTATGGTGAATGTATTCAATTGGGAGTGTAGCGCTCCACTTCATTTTATAAGCGTTACTCAACGATTTTCATGTGTATCTGTTACTCTCTCTGTGCGTTTCTGTGAGCTACTAATGCAGGAAGCCTAGTAAGCCATTACTGCGAATAGGCAAAAAATGAATATATGTTACTGCGCAAGTAGGCATGTACACCCCTCTTCGACATGCTTGTTGAGAAACTTTCCAATCAAGCTTGTTGAACGGGGCGAAAAGTTTACATTTCGATTTTGCCTACCCAGGGGTTACGGCTTCCGGGGCGCCCTGCTTATGGTATGAAAGAATTTACTTGACTTGTTGTGCACCTACTAGCGGATTAAAGCTTTGGTCTAACAGCTACTGTTGTGCAACGGTGAGCAGGTTACCATCAGTGCAAATGGGGTTACAGTAATGTGTCCGGCCTCAAATATGTGGTGGAGAATTTCAAGAAGGCGAAAATTCCACTTGATACCATGTGGAACGACATCGAGTACATGCACAACTACTTGGATTTCACGCTTGACCCTGTCCACTTTCCTGAGGATGAGTTCAAAAGTTTTGTGGAGGAGCTTCATGCTAATGGACAACATTACGTGCCGATTATTGACCCTGGTATGCATTTAATTCATCTTTCATCCTCATTAGAATTGGTCCGACCTGTGTAATTTAGTTCTTCGGATTAAGATTGAGATTGTAGCCTGTGTACTTGATGACAAGCTTGCTGTAAGCTTTCATCTTCGTTCTGAATTTCGTTCTTATTTCTCAATAGAGTAGGATCAATTCTGAAGGTGGTGTTTGCGAGGTCTTATGGATGAATTTAAGTTCACCTTTGAAACTAGATTCACTTGAGAACTCCATTTTTAACACTAAGTGTGCAGTTACGGTGAGAAAGCTGTTCTAAATCTCAGTATTGTATTATGTTTCAACTTGAGTAATTTGCATGTGTCGAAGCAGAATCTTCTGTCAATGTTCTCTAGCTTCGCCAAATAAAGATCTTCTGCGCACATTCCTCAAGCATAATTATCTAGCTGACTGCATCAGATTCTTCTTTGAGCTGCATCAATAGGGAGTCTCCCGATATCACAAAACAATACGAAGTCTACTTACACGTCTAGTGCATAATGAGAAGAGATAAATCACTTCAGTGTAATTTCAGTATTTCTATGGAACCACGCACCTGAAGAGTGTTTGTTCAAGGTCTCTCATCAAAACATCATATGACACTGAAAGCCACATGAAATTACATACGGTCTTTTAGAGCTTAGTGCTTGGAGAAACTCATACTAAGTCAGAGAGCTGAGAGGGGTCAATAACAAAATCATTGTATATCAATGGACAATGCATAGAGCGATTAGGGGTGATGTTTGGTTCCATTTACTTTGCATTCATCCACAGACTTAATGCTTGAATTTCCATTAAAAAGCTTATTTTACTGTAAGCAGCATGATGATATTTTGGTACCATGTTTGTACAAAGATATGAGACAAAGATAGAAGCGAAAGTATGCAAAATTCCAAACCTGTAGAATTCGGCTCTTAACCTGCGATTAAGTACTGTCTGACCTCGCTGTCCCAGGAATCAGCATGGCCTACAGCAATTACAGCACCCTCCAGCGCGGCCTCGCCCAAGACATATTCCTCAAGGATGAGCAAAGCAACTACTACATAGCGCAAGTGTGGCCAGGCCCTGTGCACTTCCCGGACTTCCTGAACCCCAAGGGTCGGGCCTGGTGGGTCAACGAAGTCTCCGAGTTTCACAAAACGCTCCCCTTCGACGGGCTGTGGCTCGATATGAACGAGGTTTCCAACTTCTGCAACGGCACGCAGTGCAAGTTCAGCGGCGAGGTTCTCCTCAACCACATCGAGTGCTACCTGGAGTGCAGGCGACCGGCTTCCCAGTGGGACGACCCGCCGTACCAAATCCGCCGTGGGGCGTATGAACACATTGGGGACAAAACCATGGCCATGGCGGTGAGGCATTTTGATGGCACCATGGAATATAATGCCCACAACTTGTATGGGTTGTCGGAGTCCATGGCGACCAAGGAGGGGCTCGTGGCCGCGCGGAAGAAAAGGCCCTTCGTTCTTTCCAGGTACGGTCCCTATCTTTTTGGAGATGGTTTGAATCGTGTAACTTTGCAATACGAGTTGGAGTCAGGCAAATACTAATTCTCAAGCTATTCTAGACGTAGGTATTAATTAGGTTCTCCAACTGTGAAACTCTTGTATGCATGTGTAAATGATTTGAATTCGGTTTACAATGTGTTTTGTGCTAGAGCTTCCTCTTGCGGATCACGAGTGCTAAGATCTGCGGTTCGAAATGTTACTTTCACAATTGGCTCAAGCTACTGAAAACACTGAGAAATGCGCTACAAAAATTAAAGTAAATATTGTGAAATTTCACACCGTTTGTGAATTTTACCGGATCGAACGGTTGCTAATTCTCGCCACATTTGAGAACATCGTCCCATCCCTTGTTCCTCTTGTGGATCACGATTGCTGACCAGTGGTCTTAAATGTGATTCTCTCAATTAGCTCAAGATTCTCAAAACACTCGCTGATAATTGTGCTGAAATTTCAAATTTCACAGTGTGATATTCACATTTCCTGTAGCCATAAGCAGACTTGGATAGAGGATTTGCTAAATTTCGCAACATTGGTGCCATCCCCTGCAGGTCGGCGTTCGTAGGCTCGGGCGCTCACACCGCCCATTGGACGGGCGACAACAAATCGACCTTCAAGGACCTCGAGTACTCCATCATCAGCATCCTCAACTTCGGCATGGTGGGTCTTCCCATGGTGGGCGCCGACATCTGCGGCTTCCAAGAAGACACCACCGAGAACCTGTGCAACCGCTGGTTCCAACTGGGCGCCTTCTACCCCTTCTCCCGCTCCCACAACAACATCGATGCCATTTCCCAGGAGCCTTACGTCTGGGATTCCCTTGCAACTTCCGCTCGATCAGCTCTCGGTCTGCGTTACCAGCTTCTCCCTTACCTCTACAGCCTCATGTTCGAGGCTCACAACACGGGCGCCCCCATCGCAAGAGCCTTGTTTTTCGCTTTTCCAGAGGATGCCAACACTTTGAATGTCAGCAAACAGTTTTTACTCGGAAGTGGAGTGTTGGTCACCCCTGTGACACTCCCCGAGGTGACATCAGTGAAAGGCTACTTCCCGAAAGGCACATGGTACAACATGTTCAACTTCAGCTCCAAAATTGAAAGCAAGGGGGAGAATATTGAAGTGGATGCGCCCTTGACCTCGATCAACGTTCATGTCCACGAGGGGACGATTCTCCCCATGCAGGAAAAAAAACTCACTACCAAGGAGGTGATGAAAACGCCGTTCACGTTGGTGGTGGCGTTCCCTGGTGGAAATGCCGCAGAGTACGCCCGAGGAGAGCTTTTTGTGGACAATGGAGATGATTTGGAGATGGTGATTCGGAAGGGGAGGTCTAGTTTTGTGAGTTTCGTGGGGCAGCAGTCGGAGCAAAGAGGTGTCTTGACTTCAAAGGTGGTGAGTGGCGACTATGCTATCCAACAAGGCTTGGTGGTGCAGACGGTGGTGATCCTTGGGGCGAAGAATGCACCTTCTGCTGTGAATGTGAATGGCCAGGCGGTATCAGCTTCTGTTTCTGCGAAGTTTGAGGATGCTGTACTCACGATCTCCGGGTTGAAATTGTCGGTGGGGAAGGAGTTCGAACTCCAGTGGACGACTTCACCAGCGCATTCTAGTACATATTTAGAGCAGAAACGTGGGATTGTACTTCACAAGTGGTGGCAGAATTTTTTGAATTACAGGTGTAGCATAATGAGTTGAGCAATTTTGAAACAAGAGTCTAGGGATGATGTGATCGGACGTCTCAGACCTGGTCCTTGCTAGATTACTACCGACAGTGCCACATTGGCTCGAAACCTTGACTTTTGACCCAAGGGATACCAGAACTGGATACCAGTAATTAGTTAGCCATTGTCGATGTGTTGCTATATCTAATGTATACTCATAACATTGTTAACTCAGCTCCTGTGTTCCCCCTTGAGAGAGGGATAATTCCTCCCTGGATACCAAGGAGGATGTTTAGTTATAATGAAAACGGTCACCACTGGCTTCCATTTTTGACTTTACTGAGTCCTGTTAGAGTTCTGGTGAGAGCTCATTTGCTACGCTAAAGTGAACAGTGCACAAATCAATAGAGGCAATCAGCAATTGGTTAGTTGCAATGCTGGGGGGCTCCGTGTTTGGGGGGAAGCAAAAGGGACCCTTCCAGCACTGTTTAATAATGTTATGTATAGGGAATGATTATCAGTCCCTGAAATTGAAACTTGTTCAACATAAGCTAGCTAGCACTTCAATACAGTGAAATTCATAGTTTAATGTAACGGCAAACCTCAACTCTTGGCAACTTTTGTATTTTTGTGTTTACATTGTAGTCTTTGGTGGCAGTTGGTCGCGGTTGATTGCACGAAACACCTGTACTATTTGTTGCGTTTTGCAATAGTACTCATGTTTTTTTTTTGGAGTACTTTAAAATTAGAAAATCAATTTTTTTTTAAATTAAAAAATATGGCCAATGCATGCACCTTTAAGATGAAGGTTACCACCAAAGGAAATTCATTAAAAAATTCTCGAAGTAGGAGAACTAGAAAAGTGCCAAATCTTAAGAAAATACATACTTTGATGTTTTAATTAGTAGAAAATAGGAAAAAACTTAAATAAGAAAAATAAAAATTGGCCATTTGTGGCAGCTCTATGGAGATGGTCCTTCACCAAGAAAACCACCAAAATAATTTTTTACATGCTTCAAAATGCTAGTAGAAAGGGACTCAATTTGTAAACTTCTACACCACACAAAATTAAGTATTTTTAGAATTCCTTTAGACAATAGCTACAAGTCTACTAGAAGACCATCTCTACCAAATTTCAGCTCCAAATTCGTTTTTACGGATACTAAATAGCACTAAAAACCTCCAAATTGGCATTTGTGACATAGTATTGGGGGCTATTATTAAGTAGTAAAACATTTTTAAAAATTTCCAAAAAAATAGACAAGGTGTATAATAGGCATCAGTACCTTGTCTATGAATTTTGAATCATTTGGAGTCAAAATCCAAGAACTATGGCCAAAAAACTAATCAGCACGAGACATGTGACAGAAAATAGTACAAGTGTTTCATGCAATCACCCTCGCATCCTGGTGTAATCCTTTGTCAATGTCAACTACTTGCATAATCTTAAGATACAGATTATGAAGCTTTTGAAAAGGACATCAGGAAGCTACTTATAAGATAGAGGTAGCATCAAAGTTTATGTGTCTAAAGCATTCATTGTGTGCACAGCATTCATACCAGGTTGTCCCAGTTCCAGAATGGGAGCGCAAACATATCGTCAATGTCAACTACTAACACAATCGTAAGATAAAAACTATCACTAACACAATTGTGTCAACTACTAACACAATCTTAAGATAAAAACTACCACTAACACAATCTGAAGATAAAAATTACAAAGCTTTTAAAAAGGACATCAAGAAGCTACTTACAAGACAAAGTTAGCATTAGAGTAAACATGTTAAAAGCACAATCTTAAGATAAAAAGTACAAAGCTTTTGAAAAGGACATCAAAAGAGTCAAGTTTGGTGGACTACAAACAGATTTAAATAGACCTAACTTTCGAATTAGTGTAAATTCAACCTAATATTTATCTATCACTTGCTTGTTGTTTCTTGTGAAAAACACAAATGTTCATGTCTTTGATTTGCTTCCAATGGGTTTGATGGCAACACAGATATTTCTATATATAAAAAGAGAGGATTTAGAGTATAATCTTAGACTCTAAAATATAATGCTAAAACTCCCAATTTCATCACTTCAAAGTTGAGTAATGATGTATAAACTGGTCTTGTACTAGCATTTCTAAATGCCGCACTTGTAAAAAAATTGTGAACCTTTAAAAAGACAAGATGTTCTTATTGCTTCAAAACAATCAAAATATAGCACAAGACTACTTGAATTGTAGTTGATTGGTGAAAAGAGTATCCAAAACACTATTCTAGTTCCTTAGAGCATCTCCTGCAGCCCTCAACATCTCCTCGCTCCATGATTCCAATGAAGAGGAGATGGCCACTTGTAACCCCAATAGTGCAACTCCATAAAACATACTTTCAACCAATCACAAGTCACACAACTCCCCAAAATATATTCCCAACCAATCATAAGTTAAACAATTTGCATTTATTATGACGACTTGCTAATCCCAAGACTAGTGGCCCCTATAGTTCTCCATGTAGAAATGGCTTTTTTGGAGGGGAAAGAGAAGGCCGAGCCTAACAAATGCTAGAATTAATTGCTTTTCATCCAAATTCTAGTGGGGAGGGGATATTTGGAGGGCTGCAGGAGATGCTCTTAGTAGTTGCAAAATTGTTCAATCTTCTTTGGATAAGACAAAGATCAAGCCAACAACATAAATGTCAAAAAATTAATTCAAATGCATTAATGCAACAACTCTTTGACATCATTGTTGTCACATTGGGCGAGTTAGAATCACCGAAAGTTCCAGACGGGCGGACATATGGGTCGGTTTGGACGGGGCAGACATACAATGTGATTACCTTAAAGTAGTCACATTGGGTGGTCACGGTCATCAAACGTCCCAAACAGGCAAGCCAAATTGGATAGTTTGGACAGACAGTCCGCCCAATGTGATAACTATATTTGACATTTGCAAATTACTAATAGATATTAAAAAGTACAAAAGGCTCACCCTCATTGATGTGTAGTCACCATGCAAGGCCGTTCCCTTGGGACAAAGAAAGAGGCTATCAACAAGGTACTAAATGTGGGCATGGCAAGAAGATTGTGATTGTTTAGGAAGTTACAAATGACATCTGCATTTAAGAGTTGCCTAGACAACCCTTATTACCCATGTTCCTTTCTAGGTAGGCCACCTTCCTTTCAATACTCGTTTCTC
This sequence comes from Pseudisothecium myosuroides, assembly GCA_951799445.1. Taxonomy (NCBI): domain Eukaryota; kingdom Viridiplantae; phylum Streptophyta; class Bryopsida; order Hypnales; family Lembophyllaceae; genus Pseudisothecium; species Pseudisothecium myosuroides. The sequence goes on along the minus strand of OX637291.1, from coordinate 10,646,452 downwards.
CTTCTTCTTGACCATCTTCTTGCCATAAACTTTCCAACTGAATCCCAATCAATCGATTTTTGTGAACAACAGCTCCATTGGATGAATTTGAATAAGGTGCCTTATGTTGGTACCTTCAATCTATAATTATAAGATACCTACTTACATCTTTCAAAGATAACTATATTTTAAAATATAACCTTTGAAACAAGTTTTAGGCTCATCAAACCGCTAAGCTCTATGCTCTAATCTCCACATTGCACGTTCATATGATACATCCCATAAAGGCAATTTTAGAACCTTGTGATAACTGATATTTAAGTGATATTTCACTTTTTTGATAGATTTTTTTATAAAGTACTCTATATTATTTTTTTATTTTTTATTTTATAGCAATTTTGTAAATAGAAAATGATATATAATCAGCCTCCACCACATTGGGTGTCTACAAGTTTACAACTTGGCCATGGATAATAGTCGGTTCAACATTTGCATAATTGTTGTCTGCCATCACCGGGTAAGATATAAGCTGAACCTTCATCACCTTCTTGATGAGACAAGTCCCATCTAATCTTGCATCTAATTTTATAAACTGAAGTTCAGAGTTGTTGTAAATCTTCAAGGCGGCAATATCCTTCTTTGCATCTTGTGCACAAATTTTGGCTATATGACCTCCAATAATCAACTTGGATTTTCTAGGTAGGTCATTAAGACAATGATCAATTGATTGGCAATCAGACAAATTCCTGTAGAAACACATATTTATTTGCCATTCCACACATCTCAAGCTCCTTGCACTAGTAGAAATTAGACTATGAATGACTTGTCCGAAATGACTATAGCGGTCATTTTTGTAGTCATATAGGACAACAATGACAACAAAATGACTGCTACAATCATTTCGGACATTGTTTTCTACTTGTGTTGCCTTTCTTAAGTTGAAGTCTGAGAATATTGTCCATCAAAGAATCATCAATGGCTTCACCTATTGAGTGTCCTAGATGACACGTATAATTCTTTTGAGATAGTTGCCCTTGTGATATAGCAACCAATCTAGCATCATCAACGTGTTTTAAGACATCTAGAAGAGGGTGCATCTTGGCAAGTGTATCAAATACACTTAAAGTTTATAAATCTAATTTAAACTTGTATTCTTCCTTTCCGCAATTAATACGAATACGATCAATCATTCTTTACATAAATCTTCCAAATAGTGAAACACAAAACCTAATTCTCCAAGCCGATTAGTAAAAACTTTAAAAGATTCATTAATATATATTGCATTTGTGCTTCACCAGAGTTCCTGCCCTAAATAAATCACATTAGCAACATCAATGACGGCAACGGCAATTGCAAAGGAGATTGTTTAGAAGGTGTAACTTACCTCTAGGACACTAGCGATGGAGCGAGACGTTGGCCAAAATAGAAAGCAAAGAGACATTCAATCAAGGAGCTAATGCAATCAATTACGTTCATAACCTCTACACCCTAGAATCACAAAATCTAATTCTAAGAAAAACTAGACAATTCCCGGTCACTCTTGCAATCACCGAATTGCCACCCTCTCCAACATAGATATGAAAGCCAAAGGCAATGAACACAATTCCTACCCCAAGGGAATGTACCTTGCACTTTTATGCGTCAAAAATACCACTATAAGAAAGACACATTTTTGGGGTCGTCTGGCAAAAAACGCGCCGTGTTTTTTCTGATGTTCGGTGTCCGACGATTTGGAGCCGCAGCAGTGGGAATTTTGTGTGATGTCCACGAAAACAAGCACCTGTGAGAGGGTTAGACAGGTACATGTCAGCGGGACGGGCATGTCAAAATGAACATCCAAAAAAACAGGCCCGCGTTTTTACGAAACATATTGATGGTTTTTAGAACGTCCAAAAAAACATAGATTGCCATGTCAACAAGTAGGCCCATTTTGACTTTAGGTAAATCAATGAAAATTACTACAATTAATAATAAAATGTTGACCAAATGTGAAAATTTTAGGAAAAGGGTAGCTATGTGGCATGCTTTGCAAAAAAAGGGCAATGGATGGATGCACACCATGAATGAAAAGAGAAACCCTTTATACAAGTAGGGTGGTAGGAAGATTGACAACCCATATGGGATATTTTAAACAAGAACTGTATTTAATGTAAAATGTCTGAAACAACATGATCCAAATGTTTGAAACAACATCAAGATGTCTGAAACAGCATTGAGATGTTTGAAACAACGTCTAGACGTCTAGAATAACGTCTTCATTTACAATGGTCAAGTTCCTATATTCTAGATATCCCATATCTTTTGTTTCACTAGGGATGGACAAGGAATATAAATGTGACCCCTCTACCCTTCATTCTCACTAACTTTCAATGAAGTAATTCTTTCATTTGGCCATCAAAAATTCTCTTGATGGTAGATGGTAAGTTTTTTAAATTTTTTATTGAATTGAATTATTTTTTTTGCTCATTTTATGTTGTTTTTTATTTTATTTCTAAATAATTATTTTCCATTGACCTTGCCGTATGGTACAATGTGCATCAATTGATGTCTCAAAAAATGTTTGGACGTCTAAGTTGACGTTTCAAAAAGCACCACATCAGATGCCACGTCAGATGCCACATTTCTAAAAATGCCACATCAAATGCCATGTCAGATGCCACATTTCAAAAATGCCACATCAAATGCCATGTCAAATGCCACCTCATGGACGGGCTGGATGAAAAATAAATCCATGTGGCTTTTTTTTGCCTATATGGCGCCACTGTGGCATCCGCATGGCGCATTGTAGGGAGCTTAGAAGATCATATTTCTTGTGATGTCTTTCAAAAACAAGCCCAAATTTTGCACGTTTTTGGCCTAACAGAGCTTGTTTTTTGCCCATCTGTTTTGATGAATTTTGTGGGACATCAACGCAGATTTTTTTGCGTCTTACATGACGTTGTACCACGTTTTTTGTAACGTCAAAAAAAACATCGATTTCTTATAGTGTACCAAAACATCAAAAAATTATTTTTGCTTCAACGCAACATGAGCAAAGCAATCAGTGGGCGATAGAGACCAGGAGGCATTAGATGAGATTCCCCTACTAAATAAGGCCGTGAGTTTCCTTGAGTTCCCGAGCTATGGGAACTCGGCTAGCTGCAGCAACAATTTGACGTGGCACCGCGACTGCCACGTCTGATAATAATATTTAATTAATTTTTTAACATTTTTTTGGAGAAAAAATTAAAAAATAGATATTTTAATTTTTTATAGTTAATTAATTAATTTATATTTATATTTATTTTATTTTAATATTTTGGCAGCGGCACTATTCATTATAGCAAGGGAAACAAGGCTGAAACAGCCCTCTAATGCCCCCAAAAAACATCTAATGAAAAGAGAGAGAACACAAGTCGACCTTGGGCTATAACTTAGCACCAAACCCTAGCATCAATAGCCAAGATGGATCAACATCCAATGATGCAAGATGGTCCAATTGCCCAGTATTGAATAGGATCTCCTAAGATTGGTCTTGGACCTAACATCGACCATTTCCTATATTTGCGTTTTGGGGTGCATATAAGAGCATCCCTACTAAGTGTTTCCCTATCTCTATTTCCATACAAATGAATTGGATGCAAATATAGAGATAGAGAACAAGCTCCCCACCAATTGACACAATATTATAATTATAAAGTGAAATCTATTGATGTGAGTCCAAGATCCGAATCCTTCAGAAAGCCTACGTTATCCAGACCTCAATATTTAGCTTCCCTATAGACAATGTAGAAGCCTTGTTGAGGGTTTTTGAAGGCTTTTTCTAATGATTTTTTTGACCATATGGGCAATTTCGTTAAAATGGTGGTATTCCAAGTGCCACTTTGATAGTGTGCCATTTTCACCATTTAGGACAGATATAGATTTCAAAACGGTTGTTCTGAACTGTTTTCATGCCATTTAAAAAAAATATCGCCATTTTAACAAAATTGCCCATCAATGTATTTTGTATAACGATATAATTAGAAAGATAACATCCAAATAATTGTTGCATGATCTTCTTGAATATGAAATAAAATAACTACTCTTGAATTCTTTAGAGCTCCTAGAATTTTAAAGAATTCATGTCTTTCAAAAAATATATTTTGCTTAAAATATGATAATCTTTCAAATTTTACAGCCAAAAACTCTACAAAAAGTTGTGTACAATCTAGCATAAGATCCTATTAGTAAAATTAAAAATGCAAAGAAAATAATGTATTATTTATACATTAAAAAAAGTTGTTTGTTTTGTTTTTAGAATCTACAATGATATCTCTAAGATTGGTGTCCCTCAAAGGTATTTTGGTATTTTGGTACCCATTGGAAAGTGCTTAATAAAGAGGGGTGCAAGGATTTTGTTTTGTGGTGTTTAAACCTTTGCTTCAAAAGTTGTGGAACTTCAAAGTATTCATGGCTATAAAAAATTAGGAAAATTAGAAAAATAAGTAGTAAATGAGACTTAGAAAAAACTACTACCACTCCTATGACTTTCTACAAGATTTAGACATGATGACAAACAGTTCTACTAATACTTCTATATTGGTTGTTTCAATAGCACACTTTGTATTGGTAAAGTAAATTGCACTTAAATTTTTGCTTCTAATGTTTAAATAGTAAAGCAAGCCCCATGGGCTTGTTTGTGAGAGAATAATAAAAGAAAAAAAGAATTTTAATAAATCATTTGAGGCCAGAATTTAAGAAGAAAAAATATTGAAACTCTAAAGCTAAAGCAACAAATTTCACCGGATGTTTAAAATAATGTTGTAAGACTATTGCAGAATGAATATTTTTTTGCAATAAGAAAGTGATGGTTTTTTCAAAAGGCTCTTTTTTCTAACAAATATATCTTGCCTAGATGTAACTTATACTAACAACTCAAAGTCAATTGTGAAATATCAGATGAAAAGATTCTTCATTTACACCAACCACTTCTTGGGTTGGATACTTTTTTCTAGCACGTGCAAGCAAAAACATTGTGTAACCAAGCAATGGTCCTCTCCATGTTGAGAAAGTATTATATCTTCCTAGATGCCTCAAAGGGACTTGTCAATTAATTCAAGGATTGAGGTCAGCTGAGGAGTCATATAACACAATTTTGTTCACTATGCAATTCCCTTTTCAAAAATGCAAAAGGGACCCCTACCTCATTGGTTAACAATGTTATAGAAGTGTTAGAAAATAATGTAGTCAAATACCAATATTTAGGGAAAAAAATTAGTTGAGAAATGTCACTTTCTAAAGGACAAGCTGGTGACTATATAAATCACCCCTTTGGGTACCGTACAAATCATTGGTTTAAAAAAATCCAAAAGCATTCATTGAAAGTCAAACTATTGTACAAGACCTCCACTTTTCTTACAAAATTCCAAAGATGAATAGTTGCACTTTTGTCCTATATTGAAGGATTCTTTGTCATTCATTGACACGACGGTTGTGGTTTCTTTTAAGGATTATTTAGACAATTGAAAATTACTAAGAATTCAAAGTGACCATAGATAAGATGCTTCCTCTAGCAAAATGAATTGTACATTATTCAAGAATAGTACTCCCTCCGTTCCAAAATGATCTTCATGTTGGACTCTGCTTTGTATACCAAAATGATCTCTTTTGTATGATGTGGAAGGAAATGCCTTCAAATTGAATTCTTTGCACTTTTCTAAGAATGTCAAGAGAAAAAATACCAAAAGTGAGATGCCTCAACAATACTCTTGACAAACTTGATGGTCACAGAGCAATGTCCCTTGAAATTCTAGTTCACTTCATTTTCTTTGCTTAGAATGCCCCTACTATCTTCTTCGCTACTCCATTGCACAATGGCTGTGATATCAACAAGGACCCAATTTGATTTGCTACAACATCCACGGGAAAAGCATCCACGGGAGAGGTGTTATAAAATTGTGGATAATTCAAAAGTGCAAGAACATCCCAAAAGCAATGCAGGCAGTGCGGGAAGGATGTCAAAGTGGCCAAATGAATGGCCACTAGTGTTCCTTCCAAATGCCCTAAAAATCCTAGTTTTGGGTAGTGAAAAACAACACTTTGAAAACTAAACCAAAACTCAAAACTTTAAGACAATAAGAGAGCATTGAACTTTGCTTGTAGCTCAAAATGGATTTAAAATAATTATTATTTTCAACCTTAATCCAGAACATTTTGTCAATCAAGAAGATTGTTTTGGACAAAGGGAGCATGTTATGCCAATTTGCGGCATCGAAATCACCTAAACTTGCAGGTAGCTAGACTAGTCTCTCCGCTGGTGCATGCTGAAAGCATTCGTCATTCGACAATTCTGACGAATCTCACCGTGCTGGTCCGGCCGCCCAGTCTTCACTTTGTTCGACGCCATGTGCACGAGAGCATTTGCAAATTTCACCTGCAGTTGCCATGCCATGCAACAAGTAGTCAAATTCAACGTACCGTCATGGCATAGCCGGAATCTTCTAAACCCTGAACCCTACACGATTCTCCCATCACACGGAAGCTGGCTAGCATTGTCTCTGAGGTTCATGATCAATGCTGGCTTGCTTACAAACATATCATTCTTGTCTGAGTGGGGTTGACAAGGTTCCTCTGTTACATTAGTCCTCTCAAAAAATTCAACATCAGCTTATCTCTTGCATGAGATTCCTGTTTCCGTCTCTTCTTCTCTGCCTTGCAATGTACCCTGAACTAATTTCGAAAAAAGATCCAAACCTAGCTAGGTGATGAGTTAGATAGCGAGAAAGATTGAATGTTGTTCTGTGTAGGGCTTTGGTTGGAACAGTCGACTATGTACACGAGATTCAAGTCTTGCGATCTCATCAATTCTTCGCTGTCAAGTATTGTATGTGTTCTTATCAGTTCCTGAACGTTTCCATCAATTCTTCTCTGCATTGGACTGTACTGTACCCTGAAATTGAAAAGGGATCCAAACTCTGCTGACGAGTTAGAATAGAAAGCGAGAAAATTGAGCGTAGCTCTGTTTAGGTTTAGTTTCGAACAGTCGACTACACGAAGTTGAGGTATTGCGTTCTCATCAATTCTTCGAAGTCAGTTCAAGCACTGCATGTGTTCTTATCAATTCCTGTTTTCGTCTATTCTTCTCTGCCTTTCACCCTGAAAATGAATATTGAAAAAAGAGCCAAATCTTGGCGACGAGTTAGGAAGCGAGAAGATTGAGCATTGATCTGTTTAGGGTTTCGATCCGTGACGATAGAACTGGCGATGATATGATTAATTGTGATTAGACACATGCAGCTAGCTCGCCCTTACTGAATTCCGCATTCCCTACCTGCCAGACTTGCGCATTCTGGGAGTTGAGACTGGATTCGAACATGGTCTGTCGATCGTCGAAGAGGGCGTTGTCGGAGGCGAAGAGCACTCTGCCCGTGACTCCGTTGGTGTAGAACATGTTGTCGAAGGTGTCGGGCGTCACGGGGTCCAGCGGCACTGGGTGCGCGGGGTCGCCGTCGGCGGGGCACAGGTCCTGCAGGTGCAAAGCGTACTGGAAGTCCAGAGAAGGGTCGATGCCATTCGGGGCGCCAGGGAAGTTGTACAGACGAGGCGTGATCTGCGCGCAGCTCGTGCGGCCCACCGTGTGCGCACCTGCACAACTCCATCGCATCCGTATAAGCTTTTACAATTAAGTCCATCAGTGACATTCTCTCTCGCATCCCTTACGGGAATATCAGAAGTTTCCGAGATGATTTTGAGTTTGCACTAGAATCAGGGAAATTAAAGCGGCAAACAGTTCACATCAGTGACAGAAATTCGCCCTGTTGGTAATTCTGAAATCCGGGAATGGGAATCTGGGAAACAGAGATAATCTATCTGTGATGGGTTCGTGTGACTGTTCAGAATATCGCGGCACGGACTTAAACGTCAAATTCTTGGCATTTGGCGGAAGCTCACGAATTCGAAATTGGGACCTTATAGATGGCGGTTTGGAGTCTTCGATCTATACCATCTAAACCATCTTAGTTTTTAGAGCTTTGTTTGCTTCAATGTCATAATTTTGGTGCTTCAGGACACGCCAATTTAACAGATTTGACCCTTTTCATGATCGAGTATAAACCGGTGCTAATTACAGTTGTTTTTGCCTTATTTTGTCTGGTTTCTGACTCTGGCGTTTTCAGACAGTACATTGCTCTGAATGTTTTCTCATGAAACAGATTATGTTTATGTTTTTTTGTCTCAGATCTGAAAGCTAGCTGCTCTTTTCACAAAATTATTGTATGAGCACCAATAACGAGCATTCAAGCGGACACTTCTGAACTATGGTATGTTACGCTGCCTAATTCCCTGGAAGGGTGGAATCTAGTTGTTTGCATACTAGTTTCTTTTGCCCTCATTTTGCAAGTTCATGCACAGGCGCAGAGAGAGTGAGCAGCTTTTTGACAGTAGCTCTGGCATCTCATCACGTGACATTACCTTGCTCTGAATTTATTGACACTCAAATTATGTTTACATTTTCCTTACGATCTGAAAAAAAAAATGAGCGGTTCTAATCCAAATTTTCACATTTTTTCAGACTCTATCTGTACAGAACGGCTTGAACTGCAGCTGTGAATCCCGGCCTTGCAACTCCGATCACCGGGATAAGTTTCGATCGTGAATATGAAAATGAGCCAGATCGTTCTCACCTGAGAGCGTGATCATCTCGTCTTGGCCGAGACCCTGAGCCGAGAATTTCTGCGTGAGCTCACTGGCGGACGACTTCGTGGAAACCAAGTCGCTATTTGCGCTTTCAGTGCTTGAAATCATGCCGTCCAGACGCCCTGTCGGCATTTCGAACATCTGCCCACCTGTCTGCATTCCATTCACTCACACAGGAGCCTAGTGTTAAGAATGTTATGTTGGTTAAAATTGCATATTTCTGTGAAATTGGCGGCGCAATTTTCAGAGCCCTGGGCAGTTTTACTGCTCTGAAACATGCCCTTTTAACGAATTAGACGACAGTTCTGAGATTGACACAGTTACAGAACATGATCATTCACATGAAACGCAATAAAAGTTCATTGAAGAGATTACCAATTCGACAGCGTCACGTGCGGCGAGCGCCACAATGTCGGCACAAGAAACCGTGCGAGGACAGATCCGCTCGAGCTCCGTCTTGGCCGCGTCAATCACTTCGTATCCTCTCATCGACAAATTGGGTATTGCGAGCTTCTCAACGTTGCGATTCTCGGGAGTAGGGTCCAGGAGAAGAGATGCATCACAACCCTGACAATCACCAAACAGTATCAAAATCATTCATTCATTTAATTAACATAAAACCGACATCAGTGGGGATTTTAGAGCAGTCACTTCCATCTTTGGAGTACCCATTTTCGGATGGACCGTGATACCCGAACAGTTTTTAACATTGAAGACTCATCTTAGTTCCTGCTTCCTGCAACGGGGAAGCTAGTATCTTCCTCATTGAGAGAAGATGGGTTTTAGAGGAGCCATCACTTCTGGTTCTCCCATTCCAACATTGGAAGCACTCAACATTGAAAATCATCTGCATTCACAAAATCTATTTTTGATGCATTGACCATCTACTTTTAACCGCAATTTGAAACTGCAGTCTCTAGCTAGCTGCCATGGTTTCGTAGGATTTGCTCAAGCTACCTCCACAAAGCAATCATGGAATAACATGCGGATGAGCGCAGGTGCAACCCAGGGGTCCTGATCGAACGCTTCCTTGACCGCCTGCTTGACGACGGCCTCGGCAACAGCGCAACCCTCAGTCCGGTAGAAACCATTAAAAAACTGCGCTTCCACAATGCTAAACAATCCCAGAGCTACTGTTCCGAATGCCATCAGTGGCAACCATACTCTTGCCATGGCCAATTGATTTTCAGCTCCAATCCAAGTGCTCACACAAATCTACTAAAAAATCTTCCCAGGTTTTGAAGTGTCAACTTCTCAACTTCTCAAGTTCTGGAAACAGCTCTAGAGAAACTTGACTGAGTAGTGCAACCCAAATCTCAGCACGAAATCATCACGGAGTGATCCTCCAAATCTAAAGTGTAGTGGTATGTATGATACTTTGCACAAACTTTGCACAAATTCGATAAAGGAACTCGATACAAAAAAGTGATGCTCGCTAGAAGATGAGGACGAAGAAGAAAATTAACTAAGAAATTGAAACGGGAGGTGCTTGAATGCTGATCAGCAAGCTGGTATTCGTACTTATGGCTCAGGAATAAATGCTTGACTACCCAGCCTGTGAGTGACTGCGTTACTTGTGTCGACATTTAACGGTTTTGCTATGGATTCGATCGATCGGCAGCTGAGCTTCATACGGTAATGTGCAGGTAGCTGCAGAGAGTTATCCTCTTGAGAAAGTGGTCCCAAATGTGATTTCGTAATCAGCATGGTTGCTAAAAACTATGCTAAAATGTAGTAAATTCTCAAATCCTGAAGTTTTTCGCCAAAAAACTTTGAATTAAAAAAAAATCTTAGATGAAATCGTCAGATTGTGGATGAAAACAAAATTATAGACATGTGATATGTGCTAATGTGATATTTTCTATCCAATGCTGAAATTTGGAGCACCACTATAACATTTTATATTGCCACTTTGGCACTTCATTAAAAATGAAAAAAAAAACCCTGCTTACCATGCCTTCCTTTACAAATCACGCTCATAACTTAAGTGTAGATATCTACTGTAGGGAGCATTGATAATGGGTTCTCCTACCTTACTTGAAAATTGGTCTTCAGTCTTCACAGATGAAGTTTTCAGCTAGTCAAAGGCAACACCAAATCTAACCTACCCATTTTGGTGATACATCCCATCAACATGGAGGTGAACACTGTTTACAGAAGGTTTTGGAGAACATCCAAATTTCAAGTTGAAGTACAATGCTAGAAAGCATGAACCCTAAACCCTAACCCCTTTAAAAAATCCGCCTTCCTGAGGCTCCAAAAGTCAGCATCAGTTCACTCTCAGTTCGCTCATGATGCTAGTCTAAGTCAACTAGCCATGTGCAAAAATGCAGAAAAGTATTACCTGCGTACAAACTCATTCCCAATGGTTAAATTAAAAACTAAACTCCCTACAGAAACAAATAGCTGTGCTACAAGAGGCTCTGCCTCCAGAGCAATGTCTCGATTTTCAAGTGAGATCCTACACAGCTTCCACAGCTTCTCTCTTAATGCAGCTTCTGTTAATCCAAAGCCTCCTCCCCTTCGGTCCAGAGTCAAGAAAGCTGTGGTGCTAGTCAATGACTCTTAACTAATAATCTAACCTGATAGAGGCCAAGGAGTTGTAGACAAGTCTAAAAATGATCAAATTAGGCTGATTCAGGAAGTTGTAGACAACACAAGAGGATCTTCCCTATAATTCGGGGTGGGTGGGGATCCAAATGGTCACACAAAGGCCTCCCTATGTATCATGAAATGGAATTCATATAATCACTCTGCCCATAGAGAGACCTCCCCATGAATCGTGAGGAACATTCTCTTTACAACGCAGTCTAAAAGTTCCTGCAACAGTCTTAAAACACTGTTAAACAGAATTGCAAAATGATGATTCAGCAACTTCACGCCACTTCCTGAGCACCGAGTTGAAATTCGACACCTTGTTCAAAGATTAAGATGCAAACGATTGGTCTGAGAGCACGAAAACATGCCTGTAGAACCTATTTCATGGTAAAAGATTACATACAAATGCCTCGCCCAATTGGACAGAGAGGTTGTAACCCAAAAGGATAATTAGGGATAAATAATCCAAGAATGAGGAAGCTTATTCCACGTTCAACAAACTAATGAATCCCACAGCCATAAATGGCAGACAAGACTAGAGAAATCGACACACACGTTAGACTAGAGTACAGAGTCAATGTTATCACTACAGTACTATGACTGGCCTTTTGGAGGCTTCATTTGGGTTATCTCCAAAATTAGTCTGGCAAGTGGTACAGTTCCAATCGCCACGATCTCGGCCCGTGCATGATTTGTCGCATGTTTGAAGAGGGAGAGCCCGAATCCAATAAGCTGCTCAAAACAGACAACAGAGAACCATGAGTACGCCTGTTCATCTTCGTACCAAGAGCCTCAGGATTTGGTGCTTTTAGGTCCAATGTATGGTAGATATTATAATAATATTGGCGCTCCAGACTGAAAGTGACCATAAAATTCTTCATTCTGTAAGGTTGTTCTAGTAGTGTCTACGTTCTAGGCCATGCGAAATGTGAAGAGAACCAGATGAGTATTTACTCAAATTTAAGTACTTCTTGACCTAACCAACGTCTAGAAATAATGCAGGTCAAATGCAAAGCAGCTGACTAGCCGTTAATGGAGCCGCTGAACCTAGATTGTTGATAGAAAACGCTTGCAAGAAAATTACTCAGAAAAGTTTGAAATCTTCTATAAATGTCCAAAAAATTACCATAAATCAAAATTGTAACCCTTAAAATGACAACTACAGTGATTCTTTTGCCTTAAATTTTTTTATAAAGAAATTAGAGACAGGATATAGGGCTCATTGTTAGTCTAGAGTTAAGGAATTAGTTAAATTCGGTTTTAATGACAGTCACTGTTGCCGCTTCATGGTATCTGTTGTTCTTAAACGGTGATATTACTGTTCAGTTATTTTCATGCAATTGATAATACATCGGCACGAACTAATATTACCATGACCTGGACTAAACACAAAAACGAAATAATGTAAGATCCACCTTCCAAATGAATCGTGCAGACCATTAGCGAGTAAAGAGCTATGACAAGGGTTGGGGCCTCACGTCCATGAAATAAAGGCGTGAAGACAAGAATCCTTGCCAGTGGCGGGGCTCAAGGTCGAAAAACGCATCAAAAAAGCGCCTAGTACCCGCCAAGTCGAGCTGCAACAATAGTAACACTAATTAGTGATAAAACTCCCGACTCAAGAAGTTGCGAAATTAACTTAGGAATCTAGAAGTTGCGAAGAACCTAGGAATCACTAGCTACTATATATTCCATGCTTATTAAGGATAGACTTCTCGTTTAATGCCAGTAACATTCGTGAAATCAAATGAGTTCTATTCAGCTCCTTCTTCTAATCCCTGGAACCCAAAATGCCCAAATTAGAGTAGAAAGTCCACATTGAAAGCTAATAGTCAGTAACATATTTCTATCACTCAAACTGTAGGGCGTGATCTCTCCTTTCATTGATACATTCGTTACCTTCCTAAACGAATTATTTAGGTATGGAGCAGCAGCTTTTGGCAATATGGGCACTTAAGAGGTTAATGGTACTTCACTAAGTGATGCCATCAATAGTTTTCCAATAAGGAATTTGAAAACAAGAATGTTACATAAATGTTATGGACCTAGCTGCAACGTGCACTGAGGCTGCTTTACGACATGCTTTGGACTATCAATTCTACTACTAAGTTCATGTATCCCCCGTTAAACTCAACCTCTCTACGTGCCCAAACTAAAATAGAAAACTCCTTTTGGAAGGTAAAAGTTAATTATAGTAACTTCCAAGAGCATATTTCCATAATTCAAAAATATACCACATGATAACTTCTTCTATTGACACATTTTGTTGACTTCCTTGAAACTTCCCGAATAAATTCATTTAAACTTCTATAGATATGAATGCATTCATTATTGACCATTTGCGACATTAGGGTCTAACAACAGTTCCTTATGAAGCGGGTAGAACATGTGAGTTGGCATCAGTACATTGCATTACCTTCACGAGAACTTCCATCCCAAAACAGAAAAACGCTCGCTGCTGTTGTCGTTCCAAAGGCCACAAATCTGCCCACACACTCGCTGCCAGATCATCCCCTTTCGGACCAGAGCCATCTTCAACTGATGAAGCCTCGTTTCCTGGCGAGGATGTAGAAGATACCACATTCGGAGGGTTTTGCGGTCTGCTAGGGACATGGTTGCTTGCGGAAATTTCTAGTTTCTGTAAAACGGACTCTGCCAAAATAGGTGCTGCGGCTAATGTCCTTGCAACCATGTATCCTGCACGAGTTTATTGAAAAACAAATGCTCATATCAATTTCTTTGTAAAAATTAATCAAGAAAAGAAAAGAAGACATTGCTCAGGCTTCACACCTTTGTACATATACATCCAAGACAGTATAACGGAAGATCATGTTCAGCAGATACCGTAACCCCTAAGTGCCCAATGGCCAAAATGGCCGCTTGTTGTAATAAACCATTAAGGACACTTCAAGGAAGGTAACAAAATGTACGAATAGAAAGAAGAATCGTACCCTAAGTTTTTGAACGGTAAAAATATGTTTTGAAATTAATCGAATCGACTGTTAGCTTCCAGAATGGAATTTCTATTATTAGCTTACGCACTTACGGATTAAAGAGAACACAAAGTGGTCAGAGGGAATACCAGTTGATGGATGGACCATTCCTGCAGTTCCACCAATACCAAGCACTCTTTGCGGGATGACAGGTAATACACCGCCCATAGGGATGATGCATCTCCTACCAAAACACACATGTGTACACATACCATTGATTAGCATTGTCTGAACTGTCGCAACATTTTGCAGGCTGATCATCATCACAAAAGAAAAGTTTGTTCCAGGATTTAACTTTTGATTGTGACTGAGTGGAATCAAACAAGTACTCACTCGTCTTCCTCAATGCTGCGAACGTGGATGCCTAAGTGTTTTAAACGCAACTCCATGCGTTTTTGGATGACATCCATCGGTACGCCCGGCCGAGCCACCAACGATGTTTCCTCTGGAAACCAACATACCACACCCTGTTGGAAGACAACGTACTTTCAAAACCCTAGAACTAATAAATAACTTTGAACATGCAAAATGTCAAATCCAAGTTCATCTGACGATGGCAAGCATTTCATCGATCATGCGACGTCTCTTCTCTATTGCTTCTATCTTCGATTCACACTCATTACTTCTACTGGCAGCCAGCCACAATGAGGCTTCAAGCTAGCCATTATCCACAATTAAAGAATCCGAACTTATCATAACAAGTAAACTGACCTAGAAATATGTGATTAGCTGAAAAAGGCATGGCATATAAGAAGGTCGGCAGCTTCAAATTGCTCCGCTGCACCTCTTTGTTCCCTCGCAAATGCGAATCTCGCCAGTCCATAAACAGCATCTTGTTCACATCGAAAGGGTGGCTATCTACCTGTAGATGCAATCACCAAAACTTTTTACTTCAAAAAGAGCATTGATTAAGGCCTCCTCAAGCCAATTCAAAAACAAAGGATAGGTAGATCTGCTTCACAATATCCAATCCAACCCCAAAGTCCTCACGGCTGCTTTCACTACAAATTCAAAATTGAGTACACCGACTTCTGCAATATTGCAAAAACATGCTCAAAAGCATACACAAGATTCGTTACCTCCGCAACAATTCCGTAAGCAATCTGATACCCTGGATTGAAAGGCTTGTCGTACTTCACCAGCCGCCTGGAATGTCCCGTTGCATCAAGCACAACAGCTGCCTCAATCAGCGTGCCATCTTCACAGGTCACAAACGACTTGGATGGATTGTGGTCTACGTCCTTGACCTACAAACACACGAAATCCTTGTCAATATCCAACAAAACGAAACAGACGTCCAGAATGAGCAGGATAATAGAATTCTCCTATAAGACACTCAAATTGAGTGTGCTGACCTTGTTTCATTGCAAAAGTAGCCATGAATTTAATGAAAAATGCCATTAAAAGGGGTTTGCAATCAAAAATCTGAAATAGTGTGGACCCTCTAGTGCCGAGTACCATGCGAAAGTCACTCAAATTGCTAAGAGCAAAGTCTAGAACCAATTACTGACGCCCAGAATGAGCAGAATAATACAGATATCCTTGAAGTCATTCAAATTGGGTGCGCTGACCTTGGTCGTCAAGAAAATAGGCAAGAATTTAACGTGAACAGGGGTTTCCATGAACAAGAATGCCCTGAACAGGGGTTTGCAATCACAAATCTGAAATAGTGTGGATCCAAAGGAAAACTCTAGCGCCGAAAACCATGCCCAAGTCACTCCAGGAAATCAAATTGCTGAGAGCAAACTCCGTCACCAATTGCTAAGATATCGCAACCCTAACCTTAGCTTGATGAAACTGCACCCCATTCGCCACACACGCCTCCAACATTTTCGATTTCAACCTCGTTCGATTCACCCTTCCATACGGTCTCTCCAGCGTCTTCTCCTTCTCATCATCCAAGTACACTACAGCACTCGCCCACGTGTAATCCAAGCAATCCAAGAGATCCAGCGCCTCGAACTCGTCCACCCAAACCCCATAGTTATTCGGCCACACGCTCTGCGGAGCCGGGTCGACCACGCACACGCTCACCCCCGCCTTGGAGACCCGCTGCGCCACCGCCAACCCCGCGGGACCCGCGCCCACCACAAGCAACTCCACGGCTTTCCGCTTCACGGCGTCGAAGCGAAGGAGCTCGTAATTCAAATTCTTCTTGGAAACGTGAGCAGGGACAAGCTCTAGAAGCGCAGAAGCTCGACAAAGCTCACGACGACGAGAGCATCTCTTGGCTCCTCCTCCCACAGCAAGCTCACGGGGGAAGGCAACGAGGTCGCTATGTGGACCGTGAGACCGCTGGAACGACGACGGGAGGTGAACTCTGGAGAGAGTGCAACTAAGCTCCGCCATAGCCATTTGCAAGCTTCAACTACGTTACCACAGGCAAATGCAAATCCTGCACCAAATCCTGACCAAATTTGCTCACAACCAGTCCTCTGCACCAAATTCAACCCGAACCCATCATGGGTTTTGCACAACTCTTTTCCCTAGTTCCCAAATTGCAGCAATTGCGGTCCGATTCTGTCACCCTACGTTGTGTTTTCTACGAGGATTGCTGCGACGTCGTCGCGTTGTGTCATTGCAGGAATTGAGGCGAATGTGGTGACGTAGCCGTGAAATGTGAGCGTGACGGCTGTAATCGGAGCGAAATGGCGGTGAGAAAAAATGTAATGGCGGAAGCAATCGTGGTGGAGCAATTCGAGCGAGGATTGCCACGCAGTGGGCGAGCGCTATCTGTCAGTCAGCGGAGGAGGACAGGAGGACGGCGAAAGGGTAGGGGTAGAAGAGGGGGGTATTGCCGTGCCATGGGAGGGGGTTTACCGTGTGGGGAGCGGAGTTCGCAGTGTTTGTTCCCGGTGCTATTTTGATTGGCTCCTTGGGGATTTCTGATGCTAGTACGACGTTGATGAGATGATCTTCGGACCGAGGGTGCTCGGTATGTTCTGTTCTCGGTATACAAAAAATTTGAATTTTTTGAATTTTTTGACATAAAGAAAGGCAAAAAAATTTGGATTTTCACAAATCACTCATGTGGTAAGATGAAGATGCTTGTTTATTCTATTATATTTTAATAAATTTCACTAATTTTATCCTTTCGGATTATATGGTTTACTAGAATACAAAACTTTTGGTGAATTGGCAAAATCCACAAATAAAAGTAAAAAAGTAAAATATTCCTTTTCCTAAAGTACATGAAGACATCCTTCTAGTTTATTTTTTTTCGAACAAATGGAACGAGCCATTGCTTTAAAAGAAAAAGAACACAATAAAAAATAGCCAAGCCACAGGACATCCATTATTCACCCCTTAAGGACCAAGGGTAGTCTGGATTTCCAAAATTGTACAGATGTTTTATAAAATGCAACTTAAGAGCTCTCCCCTACTTGGTTTTACATAGTACCCAACGGTTTTTGGTAAGCACAGTCCTGTAAAGACGGGAATGTGGATTCACATTGAAGCTTATACTGGAACAAGGTGCCATGACCAATGTGATGGTAGCAAGCATCTTGATCAGCACATGGAGGCCCAGCAGTGTCTTTGAATGGATCCCCAACTTTGCAATCCAAAAATGCAAGCAATTAGCTCGTGTTGCAAATAAAACATACAAAATTGAGGTTGGGGTACGTGGCGGGGGTGCTTCGCTGATTGAAAAGCAAGCCGTGTTCTGACATACTATTCCGTATCACAGTCGAATAGTGGAAACAAGCCGGCCTCCAACTGGTAATGTGATTTGCAGACTTATCAAGAAAAGCTAGACTATGCTTGGTGTGTATCCATTGTTGCGTCTGCGTCACTCCGTGAGATGATTAAACCAGGAGCTCTGGTAGTGATCTCTCCTATTGTTCTCGGTAACGGCGCTTAACGACTTTATCAAGGAGTAGTTTTCCAATCGAGGTCAATAATAAGAGTACGATATGTGATGTTAGATTATAATATCTCTCATTGGCAGTATGTTGTTCTTCATGGTTACGTCACTATCAGAACTGTTACTTATCTTGGTCATCCTTCTTTGGTACTGATCGATTATGTCAGCTGTTCCAATAAGTCTTCAGGTTACAAAGCATTTCAAGCAACGCCTGCCAGTAGTCACTTAGTAAGTCCTCACCATGATGCCAGGCCGCTGGGCAAACTGCCTGTGGACTTCACTGACAACTTCTAGGGCGGTTCGGCCTACAACAGCACATGCCCAGGCACTAAACTAACATATAAGCATGGATCCCAGAAAGCCTCCTACAAACACTTCTGGGATTGCAATATCAACCTAAGTTTACAAACAACAAAGATTTTTTAATCTAGAAGAGTATTAAGACACGTACCACAAAAAAGATGAGACTCAGTATACAACAGAATGTCAATTAACGAAGCGATGAAGACAAAGATTCCATAGCAAGACATTAAGCACGCTGCATAGAAACCTACCACTAGGCATTGACCAGTGCCAAACCACTAACCCTTGAATGCTTGTTGGAGGAGAGCATCAAGTAAACCTGGAGCATCAATAGCCGACGGAACTTCGCTAGACGGTACTTCAAACAAACCTCGAACATTGGAATGTACATAAAATCTTGAAACCTTCTAATTCCAAATTCATAGAGCGATCCAGACATACCATGGTGAAGGGAATGCCGGAGAATGAAGACACCTCATCCATGTAAGCACTGAAAAGGAAACAAGAAGCTAACGCAGCTAAGCCAATGGCAAAAACCTTGGTCGTCGCTTTAGTGGTGTTGCCAACAGCATCCAGCAAGTTTGTGATCTCCCGAACACTCTCCGGCTATAGGCAGCACGTCAGAAGGATTTAGCAAAGTCAAGCCCCAAACAACAAGGACTTGTCAACTCTCTTCGGAACATAAAACAACAAAACTACTGACAAGCTTAGTTACTGACTAAAGCAGACGTAGGAAACCTCCGACCTGCTGACTCATTTCAACAATGCCTCCAGCATTGTCTGCAATGGGCCCAAACATGTTCATAGTCAACACATGCCCATAGTTGCTACAGCTATTCCAAAGAGCCCACTAGTTGGTAACCCCAGACTGTCCTGAAGCTCGGGGAGTGCAGTAAGTGGTAGAAGTAGCCATATAGGTACGAACAAATGTAGGGTGCCAAAAAAAGCTTTGTGGAAAAAAATTATAAAATGATTTCATATACTATAGTCTATATAAAATGTCATTGGATGTCTTCTAAGTACTATAGGGTATGGAATAATGGGGTGCATTAGGAAGAAAAGTAGACTTAGGATACCCTCCTTTATATTCATGAAGTGGGACAAAAGTCTTAATTATGGGTTTAGGGCTGACATTTAACCCTACATTGTCCTTTTATTTTAAATTCTTTAAGATATGATGATCTACATGGATACCAATCTAAGCCAATTCTACTACTGAAATTTGTGAATGAGGTCTTGTGTCAAGTGTGGTGTAATTGTAGGTCAGCCATAAGAGAGATTTAGACCCTAGACAGAAGAGTCTCAGACCTGAGTCCCATGGCAGACTTGAGGTCAGACCCAAGTCTCTCCTGCCAGGCCTTAGGTCGGGCTATGGTATTGTTTTCAGTTCCTTTGCAATAAAACTCCGTTTCATTTGTGTCCAAATAAAAATAAAAATCTGTGAATGAGAAATTGAGCTTAAGGTAGGAGGCTCAGAAATGGAGCATGCAAGGGCTGGTCATCCTTTTTCATGTATTTATTTGGGCGGGAATATTTTTAGCTCATTTTTCAGACAAAGAAAAATTGATGAGGAATCTAATCCAAGTGGTTTAGTATTTTTCCAAGCATTTTTGAATTACTTATGATTTTTCAAACTAGTTGGGTAGTAGGTCCCTATTTGTGACCCTAGGCTTTCATAAACGGTTCACTTGCAATTCTAAATAAAAATGGGGAAAGCAAAGAGAATGATTGACTCTTGAAATTAATAATGTTTTTTTCCTTGATTCATTCAATGACTATAGAGGTCAATTTTAGAACCGCCTCATTTCCATTTCACAGCCATTTATAGGGGCAGTTCTTGATGCCCGCTCCAATTTAGAGCCTCCTATCTTATAGGTTTAAAGTGTTTTGTATGTTGTTTGTGGTGATGACAAGATATAATATTTTTGTCAAGCTCAATTAATTTGATACAAGGATAGAAGCACTATTTTGCATCCCCTATAGTAGTAGGTCCATAAATTGCTCATTTAAGAGCTAAAACTAAATTTTGGGGAGGTGAAACGTCTTGAAATGTTTTTCATTAAATTTTCCTTGAAAGACAAGTAGAATTGGCATCTAATCCAAGTTGTTTTATATTTTTTGGAGCTTTGTAGATTTAGTTATGAAATTGTGAAGTTGAAATGGCATAAGGCTCTAAAATCGCCTACCTCCTAAATGTACATTGTTTGTACATTGCTGAAGGGTAATAAAAAGAAACATGTACAAGCAATGTACATTTGAGGAGGTGGGCAAGTTTAGAGCCTGTGATTGATCTGAGCAAACACATCTCAAAATTTATTAGGTGTATGAAATTACTAAGGTTGGTGATGATATACATCTTGAAATATTTTTCAATAACCTTTCCTTGAAAGACAAATGGAATTGGCATCCAAATCCAAGTTGTTTCATATTTTTGGAGCCTTGTGGAATTAGATATGAATTTCTAAACGTTAGAGCGCTAAAGAGTTAAGAAGACCCCTAATTGTGAGTAGTGCAAAAAAATTGAACTAGTATAGCATATGATTTATTCATTGCAATTAGAAATTACAATTAATGTATGCCCCTTCTTTAATGATCCACATTAGAAAATTACATAATGATAAACCATAGACAAAAAATAATACCCCCCCGTAAAATACCTAGTGTTCGCACCTATATCCTTATTTTTTTCAAGGACTGCATCCCCCGAGTCCTGAAGACCGGAAGTCTTTCCAAGCTAGTACGCAGTCACGATGGACACACAGATGACGAGAACTGGCAAAGTTGTTGACTCAAGGCCAAGCCCTACACCTCCTCCAAATAACAAACGGCTTGATCAAACATCGTTTCTGCTGAAAAGTCTCAATTGTTGGGCTGTTCTTAGAATCGACTACTAATGATGCTCATATTCAGTTGGAAGACAACAAGCCTATATGAAACCTTAAGAGAAACACGTAGCACAAAATTAATTGAAGTGTATGAGAAGAAAATTAACCTGCAATTATGTTGGTTCCATGATTCGTTGTACTCGACAGGGCCACCTGACAAAATGGATCGTACTTATAGTCGGTGTAGTATTGAGAGATCCAGACAAAACAGTACACAATAATGATGCCAACCAACCCACAAAGAGCAAAATGAAACCAAGCTGAAGGAGCCTGTTCGATGTAAAGAAGCCATTTTGTTGACTGCAGGATTCGTGAGAGCCGAGCATCAGGAAGGTAAGCATGCCATTCCAAGGTGAGGCAATTTTTTTACAAAATATAAGCTCTCCTAAGTAAATACTAACATGTAGCAAGCACCGAAGCCGTAAAAAATCTGCCGTTCTACAATGCAGGAACTAAAATGCGCTACGCTCAACCATACAACAAGAGTCCAAAACGACAAGAGGCAGGGAATATTTAGAAGACACTTCGTGGATAGAAGGTTCGATTAGCAAAAGCATCCAACAAAAGTCCAAAACATCTGGAAATACTTACTCCCCCCAAAGCCAACACCGCCAAGAAGAAAGTCACAGAATAGCCCTTCTGTAGGATGATCATGGGATCTTCAACAATTGACTTTGAGCTCGGATCCCGTGAGCCTTTGATTGAAGCAATCTCGATTACAGACACGACCAATTCAAATGAGTGTACAACAAGGGGAAAGAAGATGGATCTAGATGGATCTACAACATAGTCACCCAGAAAATATCAGTGTTGCATGACCATTTATAGGCCAGGACGCTACAAAACAAAGGAGGGAAACATTGTCACGAATGTCCGCAGATTACCAAAATAAATAAATTGACCGTCAAGTTTGCAGCATTTGGCCATAGTGCCGCCCAAAATCATAGCACTGATGATTTTAGCTGCAGTACTCTCAAATAGACTGGCACCGCGTGCAGCACAATCTCCCACGTTGTCTCCGACCTGCCCCAATGTATAGGCCTCAGGAACTAGGATACAAACAGAAGTAATCATATGTCAATAAGTTCCGCCTCTGACATTGCTCGAGGCTCACACAACTATCTAAGAATTGCAATTCAAGGTCAACAGACGTGAAGCAATACAAATTTGAGCATACCAGATCAGCAATTACGGCAGGATTCCTTGCATCATCTTCAGGGATCCCTTGCTCCACCTTCCCCACCAGATCAGCACCTACGTCTGTAGCTTTTGTGAATATCTCTCCTCCCAACTATGCAAAGAGTGCAACGGAGGAAGCACCAAAGCCATACCCAACCATCAGCAGCGACACTACTACAACACAAAGGACAACATCGAGATACAAGGGACGAACATCAAAGTGCTGGAAGCGGACTGTAGAGGTTGGCCTAATTCAATCAACACCCCTCATCCAAATTATTGGGGTGCACAAAATTGGATAGGAAAAAGGGGGATAACTCGCACTTAGTCATCTTCACGTTTTCGACAATATCAACACCCAGGAGGACATAAAAGGATGCAAAAAGCACTACCACCCCCATTATAGTCATGCCAACCACAATAAAAGCAGAAAAGCCTCTAGCACGCACGGCCACCTGCCATTGCCAGCTAGAACAAATACACCTTGTGTGAATGTTCCACGTTGCAAAGAACTGAGTGCATGCCCTTTTGAGTGCTAGAGGAAATTGTATAATTTTCCTTCATCCCGATACCCTAAAGCAACATAAGAGTGCTTATTCATTAGATAGAGTGAATTGAGGTCTTTCTTGAGATAATTCATTCATCAGCTCTGATGGGAAGGTACATGTATGTAGTGATATTGAAATCGGGCAGTTTTTTCAATGTGAGTACGTCAATACCATTCTGCATTGATTGCTTGATTGAAGTGCTTATAATTTACGGCGCATACATTGTGCAGAAGGATGCAATCAACAGCCCTTTCCGGATTTCATCAAGTTCTTCACAAACCAAAGCAACAACTCTTCTATCTAAAATAATGCTCAATTCCAGCAGGTACGTGCATTCTTCTTGTCTTGTTTGCAAGCTTTTGATAAATCATTAAATCTGTTGCTTCACTTGTATGCTTCGTGGAGGATTTCCGGTTCAGGGTTTATGATTTAGGGTTAAACTCTAAACCCTAAAACCAATTAGAACGTAGCAAATTATCTCGATTGAATGTGAATAGTTGGATGAAAACCACATGAAAACCAGAAATTCACCTTGAATCGAGGTGAATTACTGGATCCGACAAACCAAGGGGAAATATTGAATCCACGGTGTTAAATATAGAAGCAACTCAGCTCTGGTCTCTGAAAATAGGATTAAGCTCAAATTGAGGTAAAATCCATTAAATATGATACTAGTTTAGCAGTAGTTCAGTCATGGGATCATAAATCGGCATATTTGAAGCATAGCAATTCACCTCCATTTGAGGTGAATACTAGTGTCTATATAATAAAAATAAAAGTATGATAGAAAATTTCTTTGGATGATTAAGTTGTGTGCCTCACAATTTTGAAGATTTGTGTGCAGAATGAATATACGAATTTGTATAACTTGCGGACACAATATTTACAAATTCAAACAAGGCTCATCTGTTGCAAGTGTACTCGACATGCTTGGTCGAATGCATCCTCCTCGAGGATGCTTGAAGCATGTTCGAGATCAAGGGTTGATTGCATTATCTCAAGAGCAGCTATCTCAGGCAGAGTATATCTATTACCCAGGGCACCAAATGGATGATTCTCTGGATCCTTCATTGATGCATGCTGTACTTCGACTCGAACTTCAGGAGCGTAAAAAACTGAAGACACGTGGTACAGCAGTGGTATGCGAATCTTCGGGAATCTGCTTGACTGCAAATCACTGCCTTGAGGATTTACCTAGAAGACCGAAGTTGTTCACTGGAGGTCATCGAGCCAAAATATGTGCACAGGATGAAAAGAAGGACATTGCTGCTGTGAAGATTGACAACAACAGTGATCATCAATGTATAAAATTGACCGATAATTGTGAAATCAAGAGGACGATGAAGGTTCAACTCATATCATACCTATTGATGGCAGATACAGAATATGAAGCTGTTGCATCGACAATTACACATGGTCAAGTGGTGAACCTGTAGACGCCCAATGTAGTTAGTGCTGATTACATATCATTTCCAAACTCATCTGGTGGAGTTGTGGTTCACGGAAACCGACTAATTGGGATTCACCAGGAAAGTATTTGGAATGATGATCCTCCAGAAGAAGAAGAAACATGTATCAAAGGAAAGGTTTCACACCTGATAAGAAATATGTCCAACAAGGGTTGTCTAGGAAATTTCATAAATGCGGCTGCCGTTTGCAATTTTCTGGATGATCGTAATGTTCTTCTAATGCCTATGCATCAGGATTGTCACATCGGACGAGTTAGGGTCACTGGACGTCCCGGATGGACGGGTGGCCCGGATGGGACAGCCGGACAGTTCGGATGTGTTGGACGGGTAGTGCAAAAAAGATCTGTTCAAAAATGTTTTCCTGCTCAAAAATTTTCCTTCAATATGTGACATGGCCGGGTCTCTGTAAACGTGGCATTCCTTGTTGACTGACCGATTTTTGTCCAGGCGCGGACTCAAACCCTGCGTCCGCGCCCGACCGGCTTGAGTCCGCGCCCGTGCCCGACCGACTTGCGTCCATACCCAAATTTAGCCAAGTGTCCGCAAGGTAAGTCCACGTCAACTATTTTTACTGACACAAAAAGTCAGCTGCCCGTTGACTACATCGGACGGTTGACATCTCTACCGGACGGGCGAACCGGATGGATGGGCAGGCGGACAGTCTATCCAGTATGACAACCTTGCTATGCATGAGAAGTTGTCATCAACCTCTTCCTCAGTTTGAAGAGGAAAATCTCGCATAGTGGCTACGCCTCAGTAAAGGTGAGCCTTATTAATATGTGGTCATTAATTTTTAAATGCTTCAGCGTATTTGTATGAAATCATTTGAAGTGTATTTCTAGCAATTATGTAGCTAACTTCATCAATCTTTTATCCAGGGAGGATTGATTTCCTGATTCACATCGTTCTGGACTCATTCGTTGCGCTCTACCAATCGCTTATTCGACGCTCTTTTGCAAAATCCAAAATTGAAGTTCACGTTCCTCAACTGGTTTCAAGGGATTGCTCTTTTTGTACGAAGGAATGCATCGATAAGGACATGCTGGGCTGCAGAAGGTTTATGAAAGGGATTGATCAACATTGATAGGTCAGGAGGCAGGTAGCAAGATAATTGAGCTAATAGAATCCTTATATTGAATAGTGAAATTGGGTTGCCTTGACAATTAGATTGTGTATGCAAGACATTGGTGTTGTGTTACAAATGGGATCTAGCAAGATAAGGGTGCTGCTTGGGTGTAGTATATCCCATGACTATTTTCAAGCTCAAAACAGCTGCTGGTACGTTACCTTTACATCCCTCATTTGTACTAGTCTTTCTTTCAATAATGTTCGTACTTGTACCTGCAATGTCGTGTTTGGCGCCTGGAACAAACTTCTATAATCTTCTCTATCGTTGCACCTATACCAGCTTATGTTTTATGAAGTTTAGATTGCCTAAACAAATGTGGAGAGGTATTCTTTTGTCAGCTTATCCTTTCAGAAAGATACAATTTTGATGTATATATTGTTCTTGAAGGGTGAGCTTTGAGCCCAGTTGCTGAGCACTCTAATAATCTTGAAGATTAAAGTAAATTGTCTAGGAGACTTATACCTCTGGGAAAGTTCATTCCTTTTTTTGCCTTGTTTCTGGAATGTCGCTAAGCGACCACTTGTTTGGAAGCATTAATATTTATTTTGGAATTATTGTGTGCATGGTAGCTATGATCAATCCAATTGGGGTAGAATTACTATACCGTGCATGGAATGAGGAACAATTTGCGAGAGTTGTCAGTAATTAGACACCTGTTTCTTTACATCTCAAACTTAAGGAAGGACAATTTTTTAACAGATATCACACTAATTCAGTGGCTTCATATGTGCGTACCATAATCGTACATATTACGTGTATCTAGACACACTGAATCAGTGTCTTTAAATTTTTTTTTAAAAACATACAATTTATGCTTGGATTTATGTACTTTAATTATACAAATGTGGTATCTAAAATGCACCTAAATTATACTAATAATAGTACAAGAATCATACGTTATTGATATTCATTGTTTTCGCACAGATTTAGTGCGTCCAAATTTTTTTGTAATATGTATGATTATGGTACACAGGTATAAAACCACTAAATCAGTACGATTATGGTATGCAAATATGAAGCCACTAAGTTTGAGATGTATTTTGTTGGTTGTGGAAGGTTTGTACTTTTCTTGTAACACCTGGTCATTAGTATTCCATGGCCCTATTGCTGCTCTCGTAGCAGTTATTTATTTCAGCCATCACTTTTTCCATCTGAGGTGCTTTGTCTGGAATTTAAGGTACATACTCACAGGCAAGTACTAATTCTACTGTATAATGGAATATATCCTATAGTCAAGCGGGAATGCAGGTGGTGTTGATTGGCTACTGGTTTGATACAATGTTTGACTTGGTTTGAAAAAGCGCTCCTTCCAATGATTAGAATGTGTAGTAGGTTCTCGTAAGCCATATTAGTTAGTTTCAATGAGGTTGCATTATTTACTTGAATAACGATATATCTGATACTCTACCATTCAAAGAGATTTGTATGCTCATATTCTGATCGTTTATATATATTGGACAGGTTGACATTATTATAAGCGAGTTGTCGTTGGATACATTGTTGTTTCTTATAGGAGCTCTTGATTTGGCCGGTCCTTACACCTTAGGACAGTCTCCGGTATTAGCAAATCGTTGCCAAGTACTGTTTTGGTTCAACAAAATTCCGTCTTTGCTGCCAGGTCTCTTTATTCTACAGATGACGAAAAACTCTTTTCTCGTCGTTTAGACGAAATATGCAGAAAGACTCGGAATTTTTTGACGAACCGTTACTTTATTCTTTGTTTACAAGTTTTATCTCTATTTTATTTGATCAATAAGAATGATTTAATGATTGGATTCTTTTCTTCTGTGCAGGTAGAAAACCGGACAGGATTAGATTTGGTATGTCGTTTTGATTACGGACGTTCAATGCAAGAGGAAATAATTGAATCTTGGAAGATAGATGCTTTTCTCATCAGGTACATAGAACAAATGTTATTGATGTCAGCAAATTTACTGCTTCGAGATAATTTTTTTCCTATTTTTTTTTTCCTGTTATCAATACCTAGATTTATTTCCAAAAAAGTACAGATACTAGTGTTAATCCAGTTTCGGGTACTGTTGGCCTGCTTGTAGTAGGAGAGTTTAATTATTGACTGCTCTGATCATGGTCTGCTTTTAAAGGCATACAACTTCTCGGAGGGACTTATCATCAACTGAGGTGGGATGAAAGCACACTACACTAGACCACTATGGACGTCACAATCCTTATTTTAGTAGAATTTTTTTGAAAGTCTTGTAATTTTAAAAATATACAAGCTATAAAACATCAAGAAGGACATATATTAATGTTATATACTTGATGATCTATAAAATATAAAAGAAATCTTTGCAAAATTGTTTATCCACTATATGTAAAGGACTTTTAAAAATATACTTTACAACTGTCACAATCCATATTACTCCATATAATCAAAGATAAAGACTCATTGATCTATTAGGAATTCAAATATTTTGCAAAAGGACTCATATTTAAATAGACAAACATATAATGAAATGTTTTGATTTGAAATATATTGAATTGTATCCCTAAATTTGTAGATATAGACTAATTTATGAATCATTATCTTATTAGAATAGTATTGATTTTATGAAGTCCATTAGACATACTTAAAATCAACTTTACACAAATCTATCTTATCAAAAGAATTGTAATAAATATTTCTAAGGTGGGGTTAACCTTCAATAGAGTTAATTTTCATTACAATCAATTCTACAATTTATTAAAGTAAATCAAAATTTGATGTCATCTTTCAAGTTTTTTTATATAAATATACAAAGGAAATTTTGATTTAATGTTTTTCATCTTTTGCTGTAATACACTAAATTATAGAAAAAAAATTCTCGGGGGGGACACTTCCCGTTTTTTAATAACCCACGTGCGGCGGAATATAGGGTACATTTAAATAATCTTGGGTAAAATTTATAAGAAATTTACATATAAATTAGGAGACATTAAAAGTGGCATGCCCTTTATAAGTAATATAGGGAAACGGAAAATATGGTCCATTAAAATTTAGGTAGATATAAATTAGGGGCAAAAGAATGGGATCCTAGGAATTAAGTTTAGTAGGTTCAATTAATATTTACTTATAGTACTAGTTAGATACAGCTCAAAATACAAGTACTATGGTGTATCTACAGTGTATCTACAGCTCATGTATAATGTATCTTTAAGTCATATCTTTAATCATATCTTTAATCATATCTTTAATCATGTCTTTACAGCATATTGTAACTTGTCCTAATGATGGCACTGGACTTCATGATTTTTGATTTTGAAGTATTGTGGATGAAATGGCAGATTTAATGATTTGACTCCATCGATGTTTGCAATCTGGTTGGGTGCAAGAGTTCGTGCTTCGAACGACCTCTCTGAAGTTTGGGTAGCACCATGTCATAAGGTAGGAGGTGCATAAAGCGACCCTTTAAGGGCTGATCCGCCTTTTTCGCAGGTTTCCATGGACAAAATAATTTTTAGTTCATTTTTCAGAGAAAGAAAAATAGATTTGGAACACAACACAAGTGGTTTCATATTTTTCTAAGCTTTTTTGAATTACTTATGAATTTTCAAAGATTCAGGTCATAGGTACCTATTTGTGACCATAGGTGTCCCAAAATTTGTCCTCTTGTGACTTGTAAAGAGATGTGCGGAAACCAAAGACAATGATTGGTTCTTGCAATTAAAAAAATAAATTTTCTTGAATTCATTAAGGGACCAAAGAAGTCCATTTAAAGATCACCTTGCATCCATTCTATAAGTACCTATAGGAGAGTCTGAAGAAGAGGGTCGGAATTGGAGCCACCTACCTTAGAGCTTGATTTTGTTTTCTCACATGTGGTGGAGGGCATTAGAATGGCGTATTTTTTATGTAATTTTTTTATATGAGGCATATATTTGTGGTCAAAGTTCACAAATGAACTTCATGTCTATGTTTTTAAACACATTTTGTCCCTAAAATCTCTTCAATACTTTTTCAACCCTAATGTCTTGTTTTTGATTCTCATTCATGCATGTATTTGTGTTGTATTTGTATTCATGCATTGTTATAACTTCAATCCTTTTTTCTATAAGGTATTTGTTAGTCACTTGTATTTTCATTATTTTTTAGTTAGTTTTTTTCCTTACAAAGAAAATAGCCTCTAATATATTCCTTTGACCTACATATTATAAGTAATGATAGATATGATAATATGGATAATTTTTTTGCTTTATGTAATAATAGGGGTCCTTTAAATGCTTTCTAGGAGGTAAATAGCCCCCCAAAAAATACCCCACCGCCGCACGTGGGTCCCCCAAATACACAAGGAGTGTCCCCCCCGAGAAAAAAATTAAAAAAGTTTAGAGATTATATGCAAAAAAATGAAATGGACTTTTATGTATGTATTTCTGCCAAATGTATGACAGTGTAGTGTGCTTTTACCCGGTGGCGTCATCAACTGATGTTTATTTGCAAAAGCACGGTGGTGGACACTCGTCATCTGTCCAGGTGTCTTTGTCAGAGCCTGGTGTGAAAGCAGTGCGAACTCAATTAAAGTTGGATGGAGGTATAGCTCCTATTAGCATTCTCTCAAGACATTTTGATGGTTTTGATATTCTGTGAAATCTGAATAAAATGCTTATTTATGTTTGCAGGGCGTAGGCATGTTGGCCCTAGGCCAATTTTAGTTGTGGATGTCTTGCAGCAGAAGTCAGGTAATGCGCGTTGAGAGGCATTGTGAATTTTGTATGCTTCTTTGTTCAGCACTAATTATTCATTATAATGTGAACCTGACATGAAGACCTTTTTCTGTGATAACTTCAAAGAACCAAGAGAACATGTTCTTAGATATTGCTTGCTTGCTCCTGGAGTCCAATTGAATTCAAGGACTTTTATGAATATTTTGTGATTGTGATAGTCTGAAGAATAAGAAACTTGGAAATTGTATGATTAGTCTTGAATATTATTTTTTCTTTGTTTGTTGTTCTCTAGTGCTAGGATCCATTTCTGAAGCTTATGTATCTCTAGGGTGGAGTATCTTTGATAGTTTCTCCAATGGTTCGGATTCGTAATGCAATTGGGCTATTTTTGGAACTTCAATGCCGACGACCAAGGCAGGAAGGGGATGGCGCTGTGGTCCTACTTGAAGATGGTGACACTATTGACGATTGCATGGGATCTTTTGACTCCTTAAAACTCGAAGGAGAGCTACGGAAAGCTCTTTCATCTTTCAATGTTGGTAAGGGTAGCTGAGCCTTCTAGTGATATGCATATGATCATAATGTTGACGGCTTTAATTCTCGTTCGTGTTGATCGCATGTTGTTATTATCATATTCTTTTGCACAGAGAGTTTCCCTTTATACAACATTCTTGCGTTAACATTTCTTTGAATGTGTTTCTGGTTTGAAGGAAATTTTCTGCTCTCTATAAGGCCTGCCAGTGGCTTAGACTCGGGCAAAAGTGGGAAAGAAGAAGAATATGCTTGGTCAGATGACGTGAAGGGAACCAAGGCTGTGCGGGTTTTGAATTTGTTTGAGAAGTTTCAGTTTGATTTCAAAAGGAAGATTGGTGGTCGCAATTTTGATGTTGCTTTTGGAACAGGTTGGCTTTCTGTATCACTTGGTGTATTGCCAAGCATATTTGTGTATGATCATCTTAGATCGTTCCATCATATCAGCAATTTCAAGAAGATCAAGTCTATCATGCATGTTTGAATTGTGTTTGTCTTTTGTTATGAATACGAGATCACCCTGGCTTAGCACTCACAGAGAACAGGTCATGGAACTCTTAAGTTCAGGGAATGAGGTGTGTCGAAGCGGAAGCGGTGACTAATTTGAGAGCTTCAATTCTAGAATACTTTGTTCCCTTGGAATTAAGATGTTGAACAAATTACTTTTATGTGTTGATGTTGCGTTATAACTGATTGCCTTCCAAAATTTCTTTTATGTTCAGTGTTTTGCCCAGAGAAAAGGCCAGAGAACAAAGACGATGGCCTCTATTCTCTGATCAGAACAACAAAGAGACAGGATCCAGTGGTGAGGCTCGATAAAGAACCAGCAGCAGGCAAGCCACCTGTTGCATCATGGCAAGAACAGCAAGAAATTCTTCTCCTCCCAACTATTCGAATCTTCAATCTCTTCACATCCAACATCAGCGCCAAGCTGTTTGCTTTGCCTCCAGGTAGCATCTCAAGAATCCACTGGTTCTTACACTGGAAAGTCTATATCTGTGTTGCAGTACTCACGAAAACTATTACGAATTGCAGGCAGGGCTAGTGGTAAAGCTGGAAGTCAACTGCATCCCAAAAGTGAAGTCATTGTCAAAGCAAGGAAGATGGAACTAATGTATGAAGATCTAGGCGTGTTGGAAGCTGAAAAGAATTGACTATTCGACCACAAGGAAGTCAAAGGAATCTTCACACAAGGACGCGACCTTCACTGGATGTGACCAGCCCAAGAAGGACGTTTGAGTTCTAGTACACTAAAATTGGTAAATAGTGTTGGGTGATAATTAGTGTTGTTCCCTATTTTTACCCCCCAATACTATTTTCCAACTTATGTGTAAATAGTGTTGGGGCACTTTCCTCCCGCCGTCAAAATCTGCCCCTTCCCTAGCAAACTGTGTTTTCCGCCTCTTGCCGTCATGCTCTGGATCTTCCCTAGGAAACTGTGTTTTCCGCCTCTTGCCGTCAACCTTTGGCCCTTCCCTGGAATACTGTGTTTTCCACACCTCTTGCCGTCCAATTCCTTCTCTTAAAAAACTTTCATTTTCCCTTGTCCGGTGGAGAGATTGTGAAAGAAGAGGTGGGGAGCTCTTTGTTCTATCACTTGAAAGAAGCTCCTTCCACGGGGGTGGGTGGGGTATATACTTCGTGGTTTCCCGCCGATTCCTTTGCCGCTTGATTTCAAATTTCCAACTTCCGTTGCCTATATCTTTTTTTTGATGTATGTGATTGAACATTGGGTGATACCATTGGATTTGTCTTTCTCTCCTCTATTTCCTCTGAAAAATAGTTTTTTTTTTTTTTTTGTCGCCACTTTTTTATTTTAGCATTTTTCAGCATTTTTCCACCAATTCAGCATTTTTACACAGCAATTCAGCATTTCATTTATTTATTTCAGCAATTCAGCATTTTTCAGCAATTCAGCATTTCATTTATTTATTTCAGCATTTCAGCATTTTTCAGCAATTCAGCATTTCATTTAGTTCCCATCTAACACTAAATGCGCTCTCGTAAAAATTCTGACTCTCTCTGTCATTCATCTGATTTTACTATCGAGCTAAAATAGTGTTAGATTTGGTAAATAATGATCTAACACTAACCTTGCAAATCACAATTAGTGTTAGGTGGGACAATTAGTGTTGCCAACACTATTTACCAATTTTAGTGTAGTGGTGCACTAGCATATTCGTGCATGTGACTCACTATGAGTGGTACCATTACAGTACAGTACAATTGAGATAGGCAGAAGTACTGGAACCTTTCCTTTAAGTTAGCATGCCAACAAACATGAGTCATCTCTCTCTGGGCATCGAGCATCAGTTTTAGTGCAAGCTATGCTTCACATGGCAAATGGCAAACCTGCTATGTGTGACTTGTAAAACTGTTCTTGCAATAGAGATGATGTCTTAAGAGTATTTGCTCAGTGTCTTGCTTGACTGATACGAGTAGAAGAGCTATTGCTTTCAATAGGTTATGGGCCCACATCCTGAATGCAAACTAGGCACGTATTATTTTGCTGCATTCTGATTGCCTTTTCGCAGCTTTTTCTTTCAGTCATTGTACACTTCGATTAGCATTTCTCCAGAATGGCAGATGACACTGATACTCCTCGCATTGTGAAGTTTAACGAAAAGAACTTCGCTCTCTGGCGCTTTCAGATGGAGCTTATCCTTGAAGCTAAGGAGATCTTCACCATTGTGATCGGTGCTTGGCGTTTGAACATGTGCCGATCAGAAGAGGAAGAATCTGTTTGGCGCAAAAAGAACTCAACTGCTAGGGTCTTGATAGGAACTAGTGTTGCCGGGGCTCAGTTAGAACAACTGATGAATTGTCCCGATGCTGAAGCCATGTGGAAATGCTTGTGCTCGATACATGAGCAACATAGTCGTGAAAATATTCACATGTTGCAATCCAAATTCTTTGGCTACAGAATGGGTGCCACTGATGGAATTTCTACTCATATTGCTAGAGTAGAAAATATGGCACGACAACTCTCTGATTTGGGCTGTCCCATTCCAGAGTCTATGGTCGTTACGAAAATCCTATGTAGCTTGCCACCGTCGTTCAATACCGTGAGTAGTGCTTGGGATAACCTCCCCCCTGAGATGCAAAGTGTGCATAATCTCACCGTTAGGTTACTGAAACATGAGATAGTTAGCAAAATGCAAGGACTAGTGTCTACAGAGACAGACCATGCCTTTTTTGCTAGGTCTAACCCAAGTAGTAGCAGTGATGGACGGAGTCAGAAACGGGATGCTTCATACATTAGCGAGCTAAAGAAGAAAACCAAATGCAGTATCTGCAAAGAAAAAGGCCATTGGTGGAAAGAGTGTCCCAATAAGCATAAATTTTCAAATTCCTCGAAATTACAAAACAGTAGCAACGAGAAGAGCACAGCTAATGCTGCTAACAGTGATGAAGGGAATAACTCCAGGGCCCTTGCTATTAGCCTTACTAGTCCGAATGAAGACTCTTCGTCTTTTTTCAAATTCGAGATAGAGCAATATCTTGACTATGAAGAGTCTAGCACTCCAGTAATCCAGTATCCAAAGCCATGACCATACCTTGTGTCCCACCAGTCCCCAGTCCAAACGACTTAAGAGATCCTCTTGCCCTTTCTGCACAGACCTCGGTCCATGTGATGTGTGTGAACGTGACGAATTTTCAGCTCCATGCACTTTTGATTTCGATTTCGATACCCTCGATAGCACTCCTTGCTTAGTAACTGTCGATCAGATCCTCGATATCAAGAGTCCTAGTCCTATACGTGGTGATTCTTCTACAAGTGACCAACATGCTATTACTTCCCTTGATTTTGAAGAATCAAGTAGTTGCTATGTAGTGATAACTGAACTTCATAATGTTTGTACTGTCACCACCCATGATTCATGGTATGCGGACTCAGGCGCCACCGAGCACATGACAGAGCGCAAAGATTGGCTGCACAACTTTGTCCCTATTGCTCCAGGACAGTGGCCTGTCACCACAGCTGATAATTCTCAACATTGGGTCCTTGGGACAGGAGACATTAAACTTGTTTGGAATTCATCTCAAGCCTCCAAGACTATCATCATGACGAAGGTTTTGTATATTCCTCATTTGAAACGCAATCTTTTTTCCATTCGCCAAGCAGCTAGACATGGAGTCTCTACACTTTTCGATGATGATTGTTTTATCATGATAGACAAATAGAATGATGGGGATATATTGCTAGAGGGAACACTACATGTGAAGATGTATCGCCTTGAGGCAGATGTCATCTCGCCTCTCATAGACAGTTCCTCTTTTGCTCTCTCAGTAGCATCAGACTCCGGTAGCTTACAATTGTGGCATGAACGTTTAGGGCACCTAAACTACGACTCTATTAAGTTGATAAAGAACAATGAGATTGTAAGCGGTCTTAATATTAGTAGCTCAAGACCAGTGATTAGTCTCTGCATTGGTTGCCAATTTGGCAAGCACCAGCGGTCTTCAAACAGTAGATCCGTTACAAAGACCAGGAGCTCCGTTCCAGGCTATCTCATCCATTCTGACCTTGGTGGTCCCATTAAACCAACATCACTAGGTGGCGCAAGTTATTACGTTGTTTTCAAAGACGACTGTAGTGGCTATCGATTTGTATATTCTCTTCGCTCAAAGGCTGATGTCTATGAACAATTTGTGGAGCTTGAAACCCGCATCTCCAGAGAAGGCAGGCACCAAGTCCTTCACCTCCGCACCGACAATGGAGGAGAATATACGAACGGACGCTTTGCTACATACCTCACCAAACGCGGCATCACACATGAACGGACAAACCCTTATTCTCCAGAGCAAAATGGTTTTGTTGAACGTGAAAACCGAACTCTGATGGCTGCTACCCGAGCTCTACTCCATGCTCGTGACCTGCCAAAGTACCTGTGGGCTGAAGCACTCAGCACTGCGACATATGTTCTCAATCGAACACCGAACAAGCATCTGACAAATATGACACCATATGAACGGTGGACCGGAGAGAAGCCTGATGTTGCCCATCTGCGCACTTTTGGATCAACTGCATGGCGGCACATTCCAAAGCAACTGCAAACAAAGCTTGATGCTCGCAACGAGAAACTAGTCTTCATTGGATATTCCCTCCACCCTCGTGGATATCGCTTATATGATCCATCCACTCAAAGGGTTTCAGTTTCGGCTGATGTTATCTTTGAAGAACATCACTTATCCCAAGTTCCCATGGACCGGTTGTCTTCCCCAAGTAGCAATGTCGAGTTTTTAAACACGACACTTGGTCCAAACAGTTCTACAGTTCCCTTGTTTGAGGGTGGAAATGCCGCTTCAACTCCACCACCTCCACCAATATTATCGACTTTAACACCGGCTACAACTCCGCAAGGCCCTGCTGCAACCTGTTTGTCACCACCCAACGTGCCACTTACACATGTGAGTAGCCCTCTGAATGCAGATGTGTTACCTTGTTCATCCTCACCTTTTCAAATATCTGCATTGAACGAGCTACTCCTTCACAATCCAAAGGCAAGGAAATTGATTTAGTTGATGATCCTTATTGCATTGATTTTGCTCTTATTGATGCTCCAGTACCGGTTGCCATTACGAATCCAAATATAGATGGGGGCCGTCCCATACGATCTCGGCAACCACCTGTTCATTTGGCTTCCTATGATTTGACTAGCAATCGTCGCCCCCGCTCTTCTGTTTTTTCCGTCAGTAGTAGCTTCATAGAACCTGACTCCTATGATGCAACCATAAACTCTCTTGATTCTGCGTTACGGCAACAAGCTATGCTTGAAGAGTATAATTCTTTGATTAAGAATCATACTTGGCATCTTGTACCGCTCCCTCCCAACCGCCGGCCAATCTCTTGCAAGTGGGTTTTTAAACTCAAACTTCGAAGTGATGGTTCTATTGAGCGTTACAAGGCACGTTTAGTAGCCAAAGGATTCACTCAAAAACATGGTTTTGATTACACAGAAACCTTTTCACTTGTGATCAAACATGACTCTTTGCGAGCCTTGTTTGCAATTATTGCCGCTGAAAGTCTTCACCATACTCAATTTGATATTAAAACAACTTTTCTCTATAGTTCTCTCCTTAAAGAGATCTATATGCGCTAGCCACAGGGGTTTATTGATCCAACCTCTCCAGATGATGTTTGTTCGATTGACAAAACTCTCTACGGATTAAAGCAATCTGCCCGCTATTGGAACCAGTTTTTTGATGATTTTTTGCAACTATATGATTTGGTTCCTTTAGATGCAGACTCATGCGTCTACATCAGTCGCGAAGAGCCAACTACTATCGTAGGCATTTTTGTTGATGACGGCATATGTGCTTCATCTGATCTTTCCAAATTGGATGCTATTATTGGTTACCTCAAACAACACTTTGAAGTTGTTGTTGGTAGCGGTGATTACTATGTTGGCTTTCAGATTTGTCGCTCTTTAGAAGCCCAACAGTTGTTTGTTCATCAGGAACAATACATTGGCATGATACTAGAGCGATTTGGAATGCAAGATTGCAAACCTGCTTGCACCCCTGCTGACGTCCATAGTCACCTTGTAGCAGCAACACCGAGTGATCCTATCATCGATGTTCCATATACTCAAGCAGTTGGCTCACTCTTGTATGCGTCAATGCTCAGCCGCCCTGACATTTCATATGCTGTCTCCATCGTGGCAAAATATTGTGAGCGGCCTACTGCTGCTCATTGGCAAGCGGTCAAGCGCATCTTCCGCTATCTCCAAGCCACCCGACGGTTTGGGTTGTTGTATTCAGCTGCAGGACATCGACAACTCCAAGCATATTGCGATGCAGATTTTGCTGCAGATTGAGACAATCGAAAATCTCGCTCAGGATATGTTTTTACATATGCAGGAGGTCCAATTGCTTGGACAAGCCAACGCCAAACGTCAACCAGTACTTCCACAACCGAGGCTGAATATATCTCCGCCTACTTGGCGGCCGAGCAAGCCGTTTAGCTACGCCGACTTTTTCATCAACTCGGCATTCCTCAAACCATTCCGACTATCTTGTGGTGTGATAACCAGGGTGCAATTCGTCTTATACGAAATCCTGAATTCCACAAGCGTACTAAGCACGTGGAGGTTGCATACCATTATGTTCGGGAGCAATATATAGCTTCACGCATCGATGTTTCTTACATCCCAACTGCAGATCAACTCGCTGACCTCTTTACCAAACCGCTTGCCAGGGACCGCACTCAGTTGCTATGCACCAGCCTTGGTATAGTTGACTGTTGTACTCTCCTTTCTTCCTGAACTCCATTGTTGAGTGGGAGTATCGTCGATGAGTGGGAGCGGATTTTGTCCGTTCGCATATTTGAAGCATATTATATAGATTAGTATATTTTCATTACTCTTAGTTTTGAAGCATCACCGAAGCTTACAACAATGAATTCCTTAAATGAATTAGTCCGTTAAAGCTTTTTTTAATTTTGACCCCTTTTGGACAAGTGGGAGTGTTGGAAGCTGAAAAGAATTGACTATTCAACCACAAGGAAGTCAAAGGAATCTTCACACAAGGACGCGACCTTCACTGGATGTGACCAGCCCAAGAAGGACATTTGAGTTCTAGTAGTGGTGCACTGGCATATTCGTGCATGTGACTCACTATGAGTGGTACCATTACAGTACAGTACAATTGAGATAGGCAGAAGTACTGGAACCTTTCCTTTAAGTTAGCATGCCAACAAACATGAGTCATCTCTCTCTGGGCATCGAGCATCAGTTTTAGTGCAAGCTATGCTTCACATGGCAAATGGCAAACCTGCTATGTGTGACTTGTAAAACTGTTCTTGCATTAGAGATGATGTCTTAAGAGTATTTGCTCAGTGTCTTGCTTGACTGATACGAGTAGAAGAGCTATTGCTTTCAATAGTTGTCACTGGTCATTAAGGACCTAAAATCTAGCCTCACAAGCAAGCAGATACCAATATTTGGCCGGGATAAGAAATCACCTGATGCTTCAATCGAAGGAGGTGATTTGCTTGAAACGGAGCTAGATGTGGATTTCGGTGATGGTGCCCATTATGGAAAGATGAAAGTTCGTCAAGATGACGGTGTTCTTGAGGCAAGTCTACGGTGGCGAGTCTTATTTGTTAAGGTGTATCATTTGCATTTTTGCATGAGTTGCGATCCTTTTTTCGCTTATTTGCCGTGCCTTTGCCGTGTTTGCTAACAAAGTCTGGGGTGGCTATGGTAATTTGCTATGAGCTTTCAATATTCTGTGAACTACATGCTTGGTGTAGTGTGAATCTAGCGAGTAGAGTTCAACAAATTTTTATCCACCTGACACGGCATTCAATGATTTTGATATTAGGTAGTACTTTACACCAAGTATGCAATTTTTAACGACAGCCACGTTCCACTTCTTTACTGTGCTCCAAGACAGAAAAGCTCTTATCTCTGGTAAGCATTGATGAATTTAAGAAATTTTGTTTTCTTGATGGCTGCACTTGTCCTGACTGAAAATATTCTCCTATTGGTTTTGATATAGACCTTTGAAAGATGATGTTGCACCAGTAAATTGAATTTTACAATTACTGAGGTGCATTTTTAACTTCCGAATTTTAGTATATGAAAGTGTGTCATGCTGCTATGATCTATTTCTTTGAGATGAACTGTTACCTAAGTATGCGTTTCATCGCGGGAGCAAATTCTTAGTTATTTTCTCGGCTTGAATATTTGGATGCATTGATTCAGGAGGAGAGGATAAAAAACGATAGTAATTTGGAGTGGCCTTCAGAAGAATCAGTATCCACCCTTCGTCCTGGCTCAAGAATTTCTTGGTTCAATAAGTGCGTGGTTTTCAGAGTCTCTCAGCATCTTCCTTTGCTTTTGAAAGTCTTTATGCTAGTTTGAGGCTATTATTATAGAAACTATTCAGCTGGGATTTCTTGCTTATTAAACCTGTACAAAGTGATTGTGTTTATTTTATTTTATTTATTATTTTGAACATGCCATGTGGGCTGGAATAATATGGAGTGTCAGAGATATATTATTAATGAGTTAGAGGCTTTGCTCAACTATTGTCACAGGTCAAGTAAAGTGACGATGAAACAAGTTCTACCAGAGGCTCAACCTGCTTTACTGGATATAGACAATTTGGCAGGATCAACAAAGATTAGTCTCAAAGTTTCAAACAAAGAGGACGCAGATCCACGAGTCCAGTTGGGGGTCGACCTGCAGCTTCCAGCTATTGGAGATAAGAACCCAACGGGCACAGTTCACCTTGCTCCTCGCTACATTGTCGAAAATAAGTCAAATGATGTAATCTGCGATTGTCAAGATGGCTTTCAGGTTAGTCTTTCTGTACAGCGCAGTTGTCATCAACCTTGCCAATCACGAACTCCATAGCATTGGTCAGATCAGCAAGGTGATCTTTCATGCAGGAAAAACTAATTTATTCACCAACATGGAGAAAATAATTAGTGAAGAGGATCACTAGTAGACATATTGCGGCTAGAAAGGGTCGAAAAATGTATTAAGGTATGAAGGCCTCATTGATGCAACCGGCTTCCCGGATTACAAACTCATCTATAGCCTGAAAATTCATCGACTCTATGCGGTTTTAGGGTTTCTTGTATTATCCAATGTCATCGATGGGCTGCTATCGATTTCTGAAGAGAGTAGCTAAGCAACCGTGCTCAGCACTTCTTGCTACATTATCCAGCTTTGCCTCTTTGAGGTACTGAGATGAACACTCGTGCTTTAATTTGCTCCGCTCCTTGAAAATCGATTTCACAGTCAGAGATCAAAGCTGACAGAGTGATAATGAAACGGTGTCTTCATTAGGGATGCGAAATTCCGAGAACGGCAGGCTGCGGCAACACTTTCTTGAAGCCCTTCAGGTCCGCAGACAAGCACTCCCACTTCCTGCCCGTCGTGCTTCTCAGCAAATTCATTGAAGAGCTCTGGTAGAAACAATCCAAACTATGTAAGCTGGTGAAACCCTGACCATGTTTTAAACCAGACGTCTAGCGCATGCAGTATGTTCATTTCAATTCAGTTTCTTTTGTATGAACTAAACCAACTTAATCACTTGGCAATTTCATCATGGACGACCTAATTTACACCTCTAGCAGTTCTTCAACTGGCCAACAATATGGACAAAAGCAAATGAGGGACTACTACTAACCTTTGAATTGCGGTCTGCAGCCCGCTGTGATGAGGCAATTGTCTAACAAAGTCCTGTCGTCGTTACCCTCCAGGTCTGCAACTTTAGACTCCTGTCCGACACCAGCACCAGCCGACGCATTGGACATCCAGAGAAAGATAACAGAGCCTCCACAGATAACAACTCCTACAAATATGCTCACGAAGTGAAGAGTAGTCTCGATGGATGCACTGAATTTTTTTCCCTCCGGCTGAAGCTCCGGGTCGGTCACGAAGTGGTAGAACAGGGCAGACATCAGCACAAATCCAGTCATCGAAGCTAGTATAAGCGCGATCATCCACAAGTTTTGGTAAGAATTAATAGTCGAAATGCCTCTGTGATTTGCAGCTCCCGTCTGCGGGCTCTCATAGCCGCCTAAAACTTGGATTTCGCCCCCAGACATCTCTACCATAGGTAATTCGATCTGCCCTCCGGTCTTGGCGTCTCCAGTTACGTATGCTTTTAGATTT
Organism: Pseudisothecium myosuroides; assembly: GCA_951799445.1. NCBI lineage: Eukaryota > Viridiplantae > Streptophyta > Bryopsida > Hypnales > Lembophyllaceae > Pseudisothecium > Pseudisothecium myosuroides. The sequence goes on along the minus strand of OX637291.1, from coordinate 10,605,025 downwards.
AAGTTGAACGAATTGGATTGTCGGTAACCATAGCTGGGGCACAGTTGCCCGGGCTTGATCGTTCTCAAGGTGGCCAATTCTGCTCTTTCTCTAACGCTCCATACTAGTTGCACATTCGTTGGTAGACCTTCTTGTTGAAGGGAATGACGCTTCAATAAGTCCTCGATAATGGCCATGAAAGGAGTTACTCCCGCTCCTCCAGCCACCAAAATCAGGTTCCTGTATCTGTTCATAAGAGAACATGATCGTGTTAGATCACGACGAAAATGCTTATTTGGAAGATTGAAAATTTGCACTGCCCCATGAGGTAAATTTGTCCAGTAAAGGGAACTTCTAACCTTAGAAAGTAGTCCCTTTCATGACCGTAAGGACCTTCAGCAAAGAGCTTCATTGGGAATGGGCACCCTGATAACTTGGTGGTGTTGGCAAAATTGTTGTTGATTTCATTGTGGAGGCCTGTCGTCCAGTCGCCGAGAGGTTTGATAAGGACAGAAATCTCATTGTTGTCGGCGAGTGGGCTTGACGAGTTGCTAAATGGATGCCACTGTAGTTTTGAGAGGCCAGGAACATTGAGGTATAGGAAGCTCAACGTGTTGTACTTGAAGCCTGCGATGTCAGTGACGAGCATTTAAGGCAATTGGATGCATCGGAATGAAGCTCCAACAGATCACCATAAACGACTTAACATGTATGATCACTGCGAGTCTTACTGAACCGTAACAAGTGGGATGCAATAAATTTGAACTCATGCATACCTGGCTGCTTGGGAATCTTAAGCTCCACGAGACCGCTGGGAAGTACCCGAGCGGACACACCACTCACTTGCCTTCGAGATTGAATCATTCTAAGGAAGCGGTCAATGAAGAAGAGGAAAATCGGACCCATGGATGCGCCGGCGTGGTTCCAGTCGACGTGGTATACGTAGAATGCGAAGAAGACGAGGTACAGTTGATGCATGGCAAAGAAAGTGTTGAAGTGTCTCAAACGAAAGTAAGGAATGGACGTAAACCCGATGATGATGGCTGCCACGAGTGAAATGAGGCCGGCGAAATTGCTGATTCCCCTGAGAGGCCATTCAAGCAACTGCATGCATATCAACCAGCCAGGATATGATCGAAAAGGAAATGACCCACATCGCTTCGAAGATCAATTGCATTATATAGTGGCGCCGTTCAGAGAGCTCTAAACAGGACTGCTAGTTTAATTTCAAGAAGTCCGTCTTTTGCACATGCCAGGGTCGTGAATTTCAGCCAACGAAATTGTCGCTTTCGACGTTTACGTATTGATAATCACACAAAGACATACGAACAGAATTTGTTTCAAGTCAGGAGCTGGAAATCTGGATTGACTAGGTTGCATGACTCCTACACGTACCAGTTCCAGTTTGTGAACTGCGCCGGCGTAAACTCCGTATGTTGCTCCGTGCACGAAGCTAAGCGCCACGGTGAGGTAACCAAACCATCTATGATATTTTATAGCTTGCTCAAAGGGAAGATTGATCAACCTCAGGATTGGCGATCCCCTTGAGACGGGAAGGAACAGAACAGCAATGATATAAGGCAATGCTCGTCCTGACATTTCACAAGTCTTTTCCCACTTCAATGCCCACCTGCACGCAAAGTTTTTTAAATGAGAGACCGGACTCCGTCCATTCGGTAGTTAAATGTCAGATATATTGGTTCTCGTCTTCTCGAGGGTTCTTGAAGACAAGAACTATATTTCTTTTGAATTTCTCGCTCTCGGTTCTTTGAAATTTTTTAACAATCATACTTGCTCTCTAACAAATCAGTATTCATTCCATGCTCATTTTGACAACCAGGGATTCTAGCAAGAGTAGAAGACTTACTTCGGTTCTCCATCCTCAGGTTCCGCGGCATCAACCTTAGCCAGCTTTGGTATCAACAACTTAATCCATATCCAAATAGTGCAAACGAAAACGATGACGATGATTACTATGTCAATGAATGTAATTATCCCAATAGGTGTTTTCACAAAAATAGGTTGCGTGCAAATAGCCCGATACAGTCTCACCAACCTAGATTGCTCCCGAGATGAGCATCGGACCCTGAAAGGCCACATGCATGCGTAAGTAATTGGTCTCAGGTTTTCCAATTTCATTACCGCATCCCAAAACAGGTATACCCAACTCAGTACATTCAATTAAGCAAACCTTTAGCAAGGAAAAGATACTTAGTAAGCAAAATCTACATGCAGGTGACTGCTTGCAAAGAAATTTTTGCCATGTTTCAGCATTGAGAGAAAGCACTCGAAGGGATGAAGTTCAGAATCACTGAAGAAGCAGAGCGCAGGCTAGCAAGTAGTTCTACCTCTTTGGGAACCTTGCCTCCAGCTCCAAGTACAACAAGGATAAAATTGCTAAGAGAATTACTGGCGATACAAACACCACGTAATACTTCGCTGCACATACAATTCACATTGCACGATTTACTGTCAGCAGGATACAAATCTCGTGACATTGTCAGATTGTGATTAGAATTAATAGAATTGAAAGCATGCATTAGTACGCCAAAAAAGAAAATGACATAGGTGACAAGTAATGCAACTGTCAAGGAGAACTCAAGACAAACGATTTCCACATTTTTCTAACATCAAATTTTACTAACGTACCGTATCTTCCCAAGAAAGAGGATTCGGTTGCAACTGCGACCATTTCCTTGAGGGACTCCCATTTCTCGGTGGGCAGTAGGTACCAAATTGTGATCCACCAGATGGTCACTCCCCATGAGACAAACAACAGGAATGCCTTGGCAACTTCTACTAGCAGTGGAATCTCGTGCTCGGCCAGCTTGTTGGCCACCACCGGCTGAGCAATACCAATACCCGAGTTTGCTTGAGAATTCATGACCCGATTCATGGTTGGTTGCAGAAGCAACGTTGACGTGATCAGAATTGCTACTTCAAAATCTCAACAGCTTCACCTTGCTGCAGATAGCAGCCTCCGACGCAGGCATTGACATGCAATGCCAGCCCGAGAAAACAGACCTTGGTGTGGGGCTCTACCCTTCCGCAATCTACAACTTCAGTGAAGGCAAGTTAACTGTAAGAAAAATGAGTTAAAGAATTGTGACAGCAGTCGTAGTTGGAGTTCGATAGTAATGAGTAGAGATGGTGTCACTCTTAGTTGTGTCATGAGATATGTCTCTGTTAGTTGTGTTAAGGAAATTGATTGGAGGTTGGAGATTGACGGGTTTGATTTAAGTAGAAGTTTAATTAATCAAATCAACTTTTTGACTCAAGTTGCATTTATTAAACCAAAGATTAACTACTGTATACGTTTGAAGCAAAGAAAAAGAAGTGAATCACTTCAAAGATAATATCACAAAGATAATATCACAACATTCTTAAGTCAATTAGAAGATGTACGTCCGTCCTTGTGAAAAGATCCATACCTTAAGTTAAGCTGTCTGTTTTGTTTTGTTTGTTTTGGTGAGATCTTTGAGACTGTGTATCCTTGAAGTCGTTCTTGGTATCATTGGAAAGCCCTCAACAAGGAGGGGTGTACGGGCTTTGTTTCATGATATTTGGATGTACAATGAGAGAGTGATTGAATTTCAAAGTTTTTATGAATAAAATAATAATAGAAAATTATTTTTACTTTTATTTTGATTGTGGCAATGGCAGATGGTATACTAATACTAATACTATATATATATTAAGAATGATGGAGAAAATAGTCAAGAGAAATGGTGAAACAAGAAATGACTAGGCAAGAGAGAATGGAGAACTTGTAATTGAAGAGTAACAAATGAATCATCGGTATGTGCTAAAAACAATCCCTCATAATGTTATTAGGCATGTTTATTCTAATCCTCTGAACCCCTTAAGATTTAAAGGGTGGTCCAAATTTTGGATTGAAAATTCATTTTAAAATTGAGTGTAGATTGAATATTTGTGAATTTTACAAGAACTTTTTTCCTGTAATTTCAAAGTGTTAAGTTTCAATTTGAAGATTTTTATTTTATTTTTTGGTTCAAGTTGTTTATTAAAGGTCAATTTTTAAATTGAACAAATTATTTTTTGAGGTTAGACTTACTAGAACCCTTTGAATGATACGAAGTAAAATATTACAAAACAAAGCCTTTAGAATCTATACTATGCAGATGTCAAAGAACTAACACACGAATCTTCAAAAAAATTGAAGGATTGAAAAAACTCATTTTTGTATGCTTGGGATATGCATGTTTGCATTTATCTATTGTTCAAAATTTGAACACTTGGTCTTTAACCCCTAAATCGGTCCAAGGCCTTTTTGGAGCTTCTTTGAAATTTATTCTAAACAAACAAAAAACCAATATTTTAATAAATTTTATCAATTTTTTTTAATTGTAACAATACAAATTCAAACTAGATACATTTGTTAAAATTCCCATGGAAAAAGAAAATATTACAATATCACTTAATATGGATTGAAAGATTATAATGTTTGATCATGAGTATGTTAAAGCTATTAAAGTAATTTGCTCTCTTTCAATCCTCTTTTCACATGTCAAATATGAAATTGAGGTCACCAAACTGAAATACAAGGTTAAAGAGCATAACATCATAACCCCAACCAATTGACAATTGTTTAAAATCTACTCTACAACTTTCTAAAATGAATTTCTAATGTGATTTTTTCTCCAAGATGATATAGTGTATTTAAGGCTCATTTCCAACACTAGAAATCAAGATTTGCAATGGACACCCTTGCACAAAATCTTAAATAGAATAATCTTGATCACTATGGCATTTTCATAATTGGATTTTGGGTACTATAACTAGACTTCAAAAAGAATCTTTCAAAAATATAAACTACTAAATAGAGGAACTTGGTATGGTTTTATTTAACTTCAAAGTTATGTCAACACCAAAATTTGGTACCTTGGACATTTAGGGGTTAAGGGATTAACTTATATAGAGTGTTACAAATCTTAACCTTAACCCTATAAGGACGTTGAGGCCAAAAAGTGAAGTGGTCAATGGACAACTTTCTAAATGAAGAATCTTTTTAGAAATGAAGAATGCACCTATTGGTCCAAAATTAAATCATTTTTGGCAAAGTACCTTAGTGATAGGTCTCAACCTTTTAGGATTAAGCTAGTAGTAGAAACTCATGGTGATGAATGAGTTGGAAAGTATTGTGCACTCTTCTAGTGACCAATTGAGAATTCTACACAAGTTTGCTAACTTTTTATTATGATCACTCAGTTTGCTTCATGCACTTGTACTTCAAAGTAAATTGTATCATACCGTAGGTCCCGACAGGTTTCAAGTCAATGTGTAACACTTCATAAAATTATTCATCATGGCCAAAAGTTCCCCACAGTACACACCAACGTTCACAAAACTAGCTAAAATTCACTCCATAGCTACTTAAAATTTTTAGTAGCTAAATAAAAGTATATTGAAGAAAATCCTCGAAAAAATTATATTTTAGCCAAGACTACAACAACCAATAGAATTTGATCACCATTTGCTACTTCCTCTACATTGGAATTAGCATCTATTTAGTCAGTTTTGGGTTATAGTATTTCCAATCATCCTTTACAACTTGCAAAATCCTTTCTTTTCTATTTTTCTTGATGCCACTTACTCTCAAGGTAGCCAAAGTTGATGCTTGTTTGTCTTGAAGGTAGCATATTACACTAAATTCCCTAAACTAGGTAGCATATTGCACTAAAGTCCATAAAGGATCACTGGTACACACCAAGAGGCAAAACAAGAGGCAAAAGAATGTCATTGTCAAGTGCTAAAACTCAACAAACATTCAACAAATGTAGGAAAAAAAACAATATTGAAAAGTCACTGCAATTGAGAAGAAATCAAAGAGAAAATCGGTGCAGGATTGGACCACGATTTAATCCCTGTTGAAATATAGGCCAACCTCAGTCATATGAACTCTATTGATACCCCGCTTCCATTGCCGAATAATGTTAAGGAAATTGTAATTTAAAGGAAATTTTATCAACGAGTCAGTTATTGAGGTTTCTGGAGGTTTCAAGGTAAGGATTAGAGCTTTCCTTATAAACATGGCTCAAGAGATTCGGCAGCCCCAATTCTTGTTCCAGTCCTTGTAAAATCCAGTCTCCACTTCCCCTTCAGACGCAGAACCAAAACCTGGAGGTCTGACAGTCCATGCAACGCTAAACCTAAACCCTAAACCCTAAACTACTTCGGTCATCTCCAGAGGAAAAAAGACAGAAATCTAATCCCCCCAAATGCTGCGCTTAGCAGGACCCAAGAGAAAGGCCTCCACCTCGTACCAACTGGAGACAGTGAATACACAACCACTCTCCACGTTCGCCACGTTCGGCTGCTCCAGAGCCAAAGCCTTCCTGAAAAGAGAAGTCATTTTCTCCCCATACACCTGCTTCAGGGTGCTGCTGTCCCCAAGTATGATCCCCACGTCTGCTCTGACGAGGCACAGAAGATCAGTTAAACTGTCACCAACGAAAACAGAGTGCACTCGTTGATGGACAGGAGCTCCCACTTTGAAGTGGTCCAAGATCTCCAGGAAGTGTCTTTGTTTGTCAACAGCAGTTTCCAAGCTCAGAATCATCTTCCCAGTGGATGCGTTTTCTTCGAACACAAGGTCGTTGGTGTTTATATTTGAAATAAGGATTTCACCTGCGTACATAACAAGACGAAGTCAATGTGAGGATTTTCAGGTATGTACAGTACACCTAAAAGCATCCGAATAAGCCTTTAAGCAAGGTTCCCGCTATTCAACTGCCTTAATTTTCTAATTTCTGTTCACTCAAGCAATCGAAAACCATGAAACTCCAATGCATGTTAGCGTGAAATTATTAGGCTGTATGATTAAACTATAAATCATTCAAGAGATAAATGTAACTGTACCTGAAATTGAACCTAGCTCTCATGTTCAGGAACATGTACATTTTAGGCAAGATTCTAAACGGGTCGCTCTTAGGTAAGGATCACAATTTGATGCAGCGACCTTAGTATTATAAAAGTTCAGGAATTCAACAAAATTGGTGCTGTTTTTGTACTGGAGGTGAGGCATGTTGTTGGAGGGATTACCATGCTCTAAAACAGCTTCAATGAATATTTTACTCCAACAAACGGAGAGTATGTGCGTGTCAACGTGAAACTCTTGGGAGCCCAGACGCTGAAAAAAGTCGGAACAGCCCTCACGAAGAGGCATGGCATGTCCAGAGTCTCGGATTGCAGCTGGGGACAAGCCTTTCAGTACTTCAGCCTCTTCCACTCTCGCATTCGCCTTTTGTTCAAAATCAGACATTTCCTTCAGAAACTCTAGTAGGTCCTCTACAGTGGGTGCTTTTCCACTGCCTGCACAATCCCTGACTGGCATCAGCAAAGAGGAAAATTTCATGCATTAAGGGGGAGAAGACCTAACCAGATCCCGTCATTGTAGGAAAATTTCATGCATCAATTCGTCATAAACTCGGTTAGCAAGTTGAGTGTAAGCATGACTTGACAAAATGTCTACGGCCACTGACATTTGGATGGAAAATCGGGTTGTCAGCTATCCTTTCAGTAGTGGTCTACAACCTCACTTTCAATGATTTGCATAAGACATCATCCAAAACATTGCGTGAGAAAACAATGTGGTCTCAAGAGAGTTTGGCTCTTGTAGTACCCAAAAGTGCTCTCTCCAGAGAGCTCGATTAATTGATCTCCCAATGAAAGCAAAATCAAGCATATTCATTAAAAGAAAGCAAACGGTATCCTCACCACGATCTAGATTCGACAGGCTTCGATTCAAAACTTCTTCATACTCGTCCATGTAGCGCATAACAAGATCATCCCATTTCTTCCTTAATATGCTGGCCGCTGATTCACCAGCTGAACGACCACTGTGAGTTTTCCCAGCAATTTGTACAGTCAGGTCGGCCAACACGGGGCAGGAATCAGAGATCGTGCATGTGGAATCGAAGTCAGACACAAGTAACAGACGACTCTCGGGAGTCTTCGCTTGGCATTTGAAGAACGGTATGTGCACAGGCCCCAATGACTGGGCACTAAAGAAATTCACCTCCGAGATCATGGCATCCCGGTAAAAATTATATAGAATCGATATTTCCTCTCCAGTCAAACCTTCTGTTAGTTGGTCTAGTAGCTTCTCCACCTTAAAAGCCGCTGCCTGCATGGAAAACATTGTTCTCTCAGAACATGTAATACTCTTTAGCTGGAAAAAGCAAGCGATCACTTAATCACATGATCGCTTACAAGGTACACAACACTCTAACCAAACCAAGTTTGTCACTAAAGTTAGATTGTTTTGTGAAATTCTAGAGACTGCATTATGAAGAGAATCATTATTCATTGGGAGTTCCATTATGGTCACCATGATCATTCACAATCCTATTCCGGGGAGGTCTCCCTAGGGTTACAATGATCATACACACGCCTCTCTACGTATCATGGAGAGGTCTCTGCGTAATCACTGTGACAATAGGGAAACCTCAAAGATTCTCTTTATGATGTAGTCTAAATTTCCTGAAACAGTCTGATTATATAGAAAACACAGTTCTGTGTCATCAATCAGTCACAAGCGAGTAACCTTATACCTCAAATTCGGAAGCAGAGTATGTGTCAATCCAATCTTGATATGGGTGATCAGGCACTTGCTTGACGTGTTTCTTGATTTCCTGTCCCAGAAATGCATACAACCGCATGCAAGGAGTCATTGCAGCTATAATCTTAGCACTTTTGATTCCCAACTCGTTGCTTCCAGCAGCTGCGAATTCCAGAAAATTACAATAAGACACTGTTTCCATATTTGGTTCGAAGTCCTGATCAGTAGCATCCAATGACTGTAATCAAACAACCACCAATTAGAATCAGGCACTCGAACATTCACATGACCTTCAAGCGTACACAACAAGAGAGTTTCACATTGCGATGACCAATCAAAGACTACTGCACACTCTTGAAGTACAGTTTCCGGCCAGAGTCAGCAAAGTATTTAAAATCCAAAAGAATTGCTACCTACGGAGTATTTATTATATTGAATATTTTGTTTCGAAGGAAAAGACTGCTTGAGTTAATGAAATGGTACGGCAACTCCAGAGTGTGGAAAGCTCAAAGATACAGAAACCTATCTTGTACATGACGGTCATGTTGAGGGTCTCATTAAGAATTTACAAATAGAGGGTGATCTCATGGACCATCGGTTTATATAAATACACTGGGGTCCTCAATACTTCAACCAGGACTTCGTTACGTCCATTACCTATAGAAAGCTAAGTTTGCTCAGCGAGTCCTCTATATTACCCCGGCCCCTAAATGTTCAGGATTCAATGTTCAGGATTCAAAAGATGGAGGGTAAGAAAAAGATAAAGGTACCAGCATGACAGACGAGTGCAGTGTAAGCTCTTCCTCTGCAGCTTTCATGAGGGAATCAATAGTGGCCTTTGCATCTTCGTCATCTGTGCTCTCCATAGCCATTTGGTACCTGAAAAACATGGCCACAATACATGAAGCTCCCAAATATGAGAAAAGAGCTACATTTTTCACTGCCTAAGCACCACCAAATTTTCCAGAATGGATACAAATTCCAAGCGCCAAAGAGGTGGAAGAGAATAGTGCTACGCAAATAACAAGTGCACACTGTGCAAACAAGACAACTTGACAAGTGTGGTCACAAAAGGAGCCCCCCCCGGAGAAGGTTGCGGTTAAGTAAGCTTACTAATGTATTATAATTCTCCGTAGTTCGAAAAACAAAGGTGAAGAAACACACCCACTCTTAAAGGCCTTTAAGAAATAGGCATCCTGTGCCATGTAACGTTGGAATGCTTGCTTGGGCAAAGTGCCAGCCGCCAAGGAAACCACAAAGGGATGGTAGAGTGAGGCATAGGCCTCTCTTCGACAACTCTCCCAGAAAGTTTTCGCCAACCCTGGCTTGGTGAACTCCATGTCGCTGATCACGGCCGCAACCTGTCCCACAGCAGGCGCTTCACATCTGCATCCAATACAGAAACTTTCGTCGTTTACTTCCAGTGATCCATACTTTTCCTTAGATATCTGAACAAATGATCTACCCTACTAGCAATGTCCACATAATTCCATCTACGTTTTATATTTTATACGTTTCTACAGGACCCAGAAACCCAGATTTGGCCTCTTGTATTCAAAGAAGTTTGAGTAGGTCATATAAGGACTTCTTTTTGTCCAATTTTTTCTTCCCACTGATATCAGATTTGGCTCCATCTGAGTTATATTGTTCACAACAGGATCAATTGAATTAGTCATATTCAAACTAAGAATCCTTGGTCGCTAAGGGGCTAATTTGAACCTGTGCCAAGGTCATAATTAGCAATTTGAAGAATAACATTATTAGCCTCTGCAGCAAATTTCTCGAAACAAATGGTGAGAGGCCAAATGTTTTGCACTTCTCAAGATTTTAACATTACGCAAAAGGTAATCTAGGTGGTATTTGAATGTTAAACTAACTGCACACAAGGTCTGAAACTGATCTGTCCTGCAAATGATAATTCTCCTAGCTTGACATTTTTTGCCTAATTATATGCTTGAACTCCACAGACATCCCCATTGCATTGCTCGATAATGTTATGCGTAACCTAATCTTAACCTTTAAAAGACCAAGAGTCCCAAATTGAAACTCATGTTTTTCTTAGAGGCCAACATGAGAACTTTCTTTCGTTCAGTCTTATTAGTCTTTTGACCAACACATGCAATGCTCTTCACAGATCCCCGGCGATATAAATTTTAAACCTGTCTGAAATACATTTTTTCACAAAACGATCAACCAAATTGCTCATTTCAAAACCACGAAATCTTGGTCCTGATACAAAGACAAATCATTGCATTCTTTCAGCACCATATTCTCGATCAAAACTCCTGCAATAAGCTTCAAAAAGCTTACAGAAAATCAAGAAAAAACACTACAAAACCAGAAATCAAAAACCTAACCAAGCATTAACCACTAATTCTCTCTCCAGAACTCCAAATTTGCACAAGAAAAGTAAAGAAGAGCTTCAAAACTTCTTGTCTCCAGAATTTCTTGCTTGGCGCACAAAGAAAAGCACTAAACCCTGCCAAAACCCTGCCAAAACCCCAGCGGAAACTTGAGAGAGAAGGAAAGACCGACAGACCTCGAGCGGCTCCAACGAACCTGAGCAATGGAGCTCACGGATGAGATTTTCGCCAATGGGAAGAAGTTGGGAAACGGAAGGGGAGAATTGGAAGCTTGAGGAAGGTGTGGTGGAATTGCGAGAAGTTGGGTGCGATGGAAATGGGGTTGCAAGAAGACGACTTGCAGGCGTAATGCGCATCTGTTCATGCTTCCGATTGTGACAAATTTATTGCAGCAATATGGCCGCGTGCAAATTTTGTTGGGAGAGACAGAGGATGCGCACCACGGTAAGTTATTCACTATTCGGTGACTTTTGAGCATGTAAGACCGCGGGTGCTGGGTATAAGACCGTGGGTATTGTTACATTCCTTCTTTCAGTATATACTAAGGTAGGTATCCCAAAACCGCCACTAATTGCTACTGTGCCTAATTACTACTATTAGACTATTCAAACTAACATTATATGATCTTATTGGCAAGGGAAAGGAGGTTCCAATGTACCAAAGAACATGACATTTGGATACTGTATGCAAAAGTTATGAAGGAACAAAGTTTGGTTCTAAAAGCGTTTTTCATTCACAGAGGTACATAACTGATTTTGGAGATGTACACACACTGAAGATGGTGCTTTAAGGTCAGTGGCGCATTTGGGATGCCTATCTTAGTGTGTCATGTGCCATTGCTACAACCAAAACAAAAGTAAAAGTCATTTTTAAAACCAAAAAATATAACTCAAAAATCCATAACTTTCCCACCGTAGGTCCAAACGCCACGAAACAAAGTCCGTGCACCCCTCCTCGTTGAGAGCTTTCCGACAATACCAAGCACACCATCGGGGAACGCACAGTCTGGGAGATCTCAAAGTAACAAATAAACAAAAGGTATATATATATTCTTTATAACCCAATGAACTTGATTGAGATCACTACCTCATACTATGGAGAATAACTTTTTGTAGATTGTTTTAGCCGTTATGGTCAACTATTAAAAGGTAGAGGGTGAAGCTAGGATTTCAACCAGATTTATTTTGCTAAATTTGAACTATTATTGCAAAAGGTATGGACATTTTAGTGAAAGGGTGTAAGGAAATACCAACAACTTCACTCAAGAAAACTGTTGAATTCTTACAACAATGTATAGGTATTTTCAGTTCAAAGATGTATTAGTCTTTCAAAATACTTGTTTACCGGTAATAGCCTTCCAAGTAATGTGAAGATGTTGGATTTTGAATCAATGGTTTCTGATCAAAGAAATTGAGCTTGAAACTTGCACATCTTCAAAACTTGACAGTCTTTTTTAAAATAACATATACACAGAGGAATCTTATTATAATTTTTTTAAATATTTTATATTTGTGATTCGTGACAATTTACAAGTTTAGATTTCTACGTCAATTACCTACACTAACATTTTGGCAAATTGCAACCTTCATGCATTGATAATACATGTAAGAAAAGTAAAAAAAACAAATCAAAGGTGCATAAAGCACTCAGGGGGGGCAATGAGTGTAAGAAGTAGATATATAGGTACGAACAAATGTAGGGTGTTGAAAAAAGATTTGGATAAAAATTTACAATTTTATTTTATATACTACAGGGTATATAAAATGCCATTGGATGTGTTCAAACTACTATAGGGTGTGGAATATTGGGATCCATTAGGAAAAAAGTGAATATAAGATAACCCCCTCTAAATTCAATTTCTGGGCCAAATGTCTTAATTAGCGCTGCCTTAGGAGTATGTTTAGTCAGATGATTAAATTTTGAACATTGGACAGGCTGTTCCAGCTTAGTTTAGGTGTGTCTGTCGGACCAAACTGGAGTCAAATGGTTGTTGGATGCAGTTTGTACATGACTATTGGATGCAACGTGTACAAATGCAGTGAATCAACGATTTTAGGCTGTCGCTGGGGTTTAAGTCGTTAGACTTCTCTTCTCCGATCTAGGGTTTCAGCTAGGTCGCTCCTGTTGAATCTCTTGTACTCTACGATTTGGTTGAAGGATTTTTGATGAGGGTTTGCGGTATAGTTTGTTGTAGAAGGCGGTGTTTTGTACAAGGGCTGCGTTATCACATGAACTAAGTGCTATGGTTTAGGGTTTGGAAGATGGCTTTGAATTTCAAATTGAGTAGGCCAAAAAAAAGGGAGTTTCAAATTTCCTAATTCTAAGTAGTGAATAGGCCAAAATAAAAAGGGAGCTCTAGATCCTCTAATTCTAAAAAGTGAGTAGGCCAAAAAATTCTAGTGGAATAGTTTTTTAGTAAATATAGCCTACGATATATTCATGGAAATTAGGAATTATAATTAATGTATGCCCCCTTTTTAATGGTCCAAATTAGAAAATTATATAATGATAGACCCCCAAATAATCAATGGACAAAAAGTAATACCCCCCATTTAAATACCTGGTGTTTGCACCTATATCCTTATTTTTTTCAAGGACTGCACCCCCCGAGATAAAGCATTAAGATAGTTTGCTCTTAAAGCGACCATTTGAAAGTTGATTGCCTTTTCGGGGATGCTAAACTCTTTGAAACATTTTTGTAATTTTTTATAGAAAAAAAAATGGAATTGGCATCAATCCTAAGTTGTTTCATATTTTTTGGACCTTTGTAGAATTAGTTACAAATTTCTGAAGTTGAAACGCAATGAAACACCATTTAAAGCAACCACCTCATAAAATGTACACTATTAATAAATTGAAGAAAACAAAATGTAGTCTTGTGTCATGATTGCTTTTAGAACAAACTACCTCACAATGACAATCAAGAATTCCAAATCAATTGCTATAACTCTCATGCTTGCTTTTGATACAAGAGAAGCACCAACAATAAAATCTATCCGTTTTGGAATTATCATATCAAAACTTACTAGAAGACTATTGTTCCTTGATAATAATATTGAACAACAAAAAAGAGTAAAAAGACATTGTGGATCCCACCAAAAAAATCTAAAAAGACCCCCGCTTCCGCACCCGTACTACACTTGTGTGTCCCTTGTCCCCTATACAAGCAACATTTTGAGAACTTTTCTTAGTTTTACCAGCTATTTTCCTTCAATTTCTAAATTAAACCAATTTTCAAGTACAGAGTCTAGATATTTTTCTATTTTTAATTCAAAATAGATTTTTTTTAGATTTTTTCATTGGTTCATAGTTGATGTTTTCAAATTGCAACAGGGTTTTTATCCAATTCTACCAGCTAACTTTGAACTAAGGTAGGAGGCTCAAATTATAAGCAGACAATTGGAATCACCCTAGAAAACTATCAAAAATAGTGTAGAGAGTTTCCAAAATGAATCGAAGTTTGTTCCATCACGCGTTTTTTTCTTTTTAATTGTATTTTTAAATCCCTTTGATTAAAATATACATTTATGTAAGGTTAAAATAAATAAAAACATGATGTGGATCATTATCTAAGAGCCAAAATTATAGAAATATCCTAAGTTTGAAGTGCTCCATTAAAAAGTTGATTTCAATTGAAGATTGGTTTAGTCTATGAGCACCAATAGCTATTGATTGCACCTTTCGCTTTGAAAATTCACAAGAAATTCATTCTACATCAAAAAATCACAATTTAAATTGTTAATGAATTGTTTTTCTTTTCTCTTTATACCAAAAATATCCTTTATCCTTTAGATGGTCCATTATCCTTTAGATGGTCACTTTATGAGCCTCCTACCTTAGCCACCGGTTTTGAAGACCGGGTGGCACAAGACCAACCCATCTGCCAATCCCAAATCCCGCGGGCTTGGGCTCCGGTTCCGATACCATGCATAGAGGTCAGTTTCGTAAATAACTTAGGAAAATTTGGAAAATGCTGAAAATTTGGAAAATTGTACAACTATTTCTGAAAATCTGAAAAATTTCATTGTTGCTAATTCTGAACATCTAAAATTATTCTTGAGAAAATTTAGAAAAAAGGACACATTCATGCATGAATAAACAAATCAATCCAAAATTAGGATTGTCTAAAAATTAAAAAAAAACAAAATGCCAAAAGTGAAGAAATCCAAATACGGCTGCCGAACTGTCAAACTTCCAAAACTAAATTATTTCGACCACAATGTGCTGAAACTGACCTGCGCGTATGGTATTAGGGCTTTATTAGGGTTTTATTAGGGTTTTATTAGGGTTTTATTAGGGCTTTATTAGGGCTTTATTAGGGCTTTATTTGGGTTTATACTTCTCTCTCCCTCAAACCCTCGCTGTTGTTGTGCTCGCGCCGGTTTAGGGTTGGTACCTGTGTATGGTTGAAGGATGGAAGCTCCTGGGTAGGGTATATATGGGAGATTGTTCTGCGGCTTTCATGTAGAGATTGTTCTGAAGTGGAGTAAGATATTAGAGTGGGGTTTAGGGTTAAGCATGGTGCGGTTGCTGTTATGGTCTTTGTTTGGTCATGCAAGTACAAGCTGCGACCCGTTTTTTCATTATTTTGATCTGGAGTGTTCGTATATGCTTTGGTTCTGAGAGATAGTGGCTTTTGTGTTTGAGTGTCCTCATGCACGCGTCTTTGTTTGATGGATGGAAGCTTTTGTTGTAATCTTCTACGTGAGAGTGTCCTGTCTAAAGTTTCTTGCGTGTCTTGTGGTATTTGGTCTTCGTTTGGTTATACATGTTGATGGTAGGAAGCTTTGACTCTGTGTTTCCCTGAACTGTGGTGTTCACTTGGGATTGTTCTGTGAGAAGCTTTTTATGCGTGGATTTTACGTACCTATAGTTGTAGCATGTTTCATCTGAGACTTTGGTCGACCGGTAACGGGAAGAAGGACAAAGAAGATGAGCCACCAACTAAGAAAATAAAGGCTGAAGTGTCAATTCCTGCACCAGAGGTAATTACATATGGCTCTACTTTTGGTATTGTTGATCGGGTCGTTTGTAACAATTGTTGTGAGTCAATTTCGCACATGAACTCCTTCCTAGATAGGGAGTGAGATGTTGTAGTCTTTCACCTGTCCTGTCCTGTTCTATGTTTTGGGCTTTCTTGAACATCTGACTGAAAGATCCGAGTGATTGTACTTGTGGAAGTGAATGAACAGATTCTCCTTTATGGATAAATATGAAGAGGAAAGTGTTGAAAGACTGAGTTTGGGGGTTGAAATCATTCGTCATATTTTTGACATAAGAGAGAAGACAGTTCAAAAACTTTTGACGGAGTTGCTATTATTTGGATCGCCTAAAAGTAGTTTCCCATTCCTGATGGGTTCCTTGGTAATCGCTAATTTGGACTACCTTTCAGCGGTCCAATTGTCAAGTGGCGTGATCAAAGCGAAGTTAAACTAGCTTTCATCCTCCAGAGCGTGCAGCAGCCTGTACAACAGCAAGCTCGTATCCAGCAGGAAGGCATTAGACTGCAGATAAATATCCAAAACTGGTAGGCTTCAGTTCAATACCTTTCTGCTGGATTTGAGCTCGCTGCTGGCAGAATATTCGTCGTGTGCTTGCCTAGTGCTGAAGCCCGCCAGTTTTTGTCTTCTCGTGGGATCTACAGGGACGGACCTACAGCATACTGTTTTGGCAAAGGAAGGTAGAAAGGTTCCTTAAACAAGTGGGCTGTTAACATAACATTCAGTAGCTCTACAGTGATGGTGTGGTATATTCCACACCCCAACAGTGCTTCATCAGTAGCTAGTAGCTAGTGATGAATTAGACAAATGAATTAGACATGTGGAGTGATGAATTAGACAAATGAATTAGACATGTGGAGGATGTAGAGGCACACCATCACTGCAGAACCAAGGCAACATCAACACATGCTACTGAATGGCATGAAGCTGCTGGAGTGTGTGTGAGTAACATACTAAATGATTTATTTTTAAGTCTTGTTCTCTAAGTTTGAATGTCAAAGAATGCCTTGATTGTTGAACACTCAAACATTGAAATCAGTTTGCATTATCGTAAGACAATATACACAGATCCTTCCTTCTTAGGTTTCACAACAGATCAATCGTCGCTCAGGGCAAGCAGGGACGTCTAGTTTTGCAAGGAAATCTGAAAAAGTTGAAACCTATAAACCCTGCACCTGCTGTGGTATGGATCGACATCTTTAGGTACGTCAACAACTCTAACATGGAAACCTACTTCTGATTCTTTTTATTTATCACCAAATGGACCTAGTCCTCAACATACTCGCAATATATACTTTGCAACATATACTTCGTAAAGGATCTTGAAAACCTTAATAACTGGTTTGCTGGGTACAGCTCCACCTAAATTGACGTGCTCAATTTCGAAGGAGTTTTGAGAGGAGCTGCAGAAAAAACTGAAACAACAACAGTTACGGGTACATGAGTAGCTTTGATTATTTGAAGGATGGTGAAGTGAGGATTAGGGACCGACTGTGTTCCTAGTCTTTTCCATCCGAATAGTAAGTTTTTTATTTTTTGAAACAAATGACGCAGTGGGAGGAGGCACACAACATGATGATTCGAAAGCTTGAACGATCCTGTCCAGCCTAATGATTCAAATGGGGTCAAATTTTGCCTATTAAGGTAGAACTGCCCATTAACATACAGATTTGCTATCTAGGTACTTTGGAGAAGATGTTTGTCAGCTCCCATATTTTTCAGAGATAGAAAAGTTTGAGAGAAGTCATTTGCTAAAAGAATGAAGACATTTTGACAAGAATTGAATTTTCTGTGATTTTTCAAAGACGAAATGTTAAAGCATGAATAGACCCTTGTTGAAGCATGGGCTGATCCTTCTTAAAGCGTGGGCTGACGTGTCCGCTTCCTATGTGCATTGCCATTATGGCAAAGGATTACTAAGATTGTGATAATAGATTGATCACTGACGCAAATGGAAGGGCCATGTAGGTGTCGGAATTAGGTAGATGACGGTATTGGGCAGTGCTACCTTAAGTTGGGTTTTGCTACTACTATTGGCACGAATTATAGGGAAATTGTTTTTTAGTACGTTTACTCCGAAAGATACATTCAAATCAGTCTTTATGCAAGAGCAATTGCGTTCAGAACTAGAACTTTGTCCTCATGCCATTGTTGAATTTTTTTTTTTTAAATTCCTTCGAAAAACAGCAAGAGCAATACTATGGACAAATCAGGACTCTATCATGAATATCTGAACTAAACTAGTCATCGTGACCCAAACAAGTTTTTATAATACCTCAAAACTAACAAAAAGTTGTATCTATAGTGCTCATATTATTCACCTAAACTTGTTGCAACATATTTCAACCCCTAAATGCCCAAGGCACTCAAATGTGGTGTCAAAGAAACTTTACTTTTCAATAAAACCTTACCAAATTGCTATTTTTAGTAGTTTATATTTTTGAAAGATTCTTTTTGAAGTCTAGTCTTAGCATCAAAAATCCGATTTTGAAAATGAATGATTATGATTTTTCTATTCAAGATTTTCTGCAAAGTTACCCATTGCAATCTTGACTTTTTGCAATGCTGAGGGCTCTTGGAAATGAGCCTCAAACACACTAGATCTTGGAGAAAAAATCACACTAGAAATTCATTTAAAAAAATTGTAGAGTAGATTTTGAGAAGTCATAAATTGATTGGGGTTATATTTGTTAGGCCCTTCAACCTCATATTTTTTTTGCTCTTGAACCTTTTAGATTTGACATGCAAAAAGAGAGCTCAAAGGTTTTCATAGTTTTAATACCTTGATAATCAAACATTATAATCTTTCAATCCTTAAATGATATTGTTGTGTTTTCTTTTCCTATGTAATCTCTAACATGTCTAGTTTGAATTTGTACAATTACAATTAAAAAAAAATTGATTCAACCTATCAAAATGTTGGCTTTTTGTTCAATTTAGAGCAAATTCCAAGAGGCTCAAAACAGGCCTTTGACATTTAGGGGTTAACATAGAAGATCTAAGAAAGATTCTTCCTATTATGATAGGACACTAAAAAGCTGCAAGTTCCTAATGAGTTTACAAATCATTGTACTAAATTCAACTAAGAGAGTGATTGTGGCCCAAATTTCATTAGTAGGAAAGACTTGGATTGGAGTCATTTTGTAGGTGACCACTATGAATTGTTAAATTGCAATGGTTGCAACTAGTTTTAAAATTACTCAAACAAAACCTACATGATATGCACAAAGACCTTGTCCTAAAAACATCCAAATGCATGAAACTATCAAAAAATTGGAAGGCATGTTTCTCTTAATATGTCATCAATGGCATTTTCTTACTTCCTTTATGCTTTGTTTCATTTATTCATAAAATGTATCTTTGACATGATACTCTTTTTTTCTTGTCTTCAAATTTTTTGTTCATATTTGGTTTTAAAGTTGCAAATTCAAGTCAAAGGTTTGACTATTTAGTGAAGTTCCATTTACAAATTGAAACCACCTACAAATTTTGTATGATTGGTCAAATCAATCTTCATTATACAACTTACTAATGAGGTATCCCAACGAAAATTAAAAACCTTCCAACAAAGTCCATCCTCGTGAAAATTTTAAAAATGGACATATTAAATGCTGCTAATTGGCACATACATGTAAATCTCGTATACACATGTGTTCAAGGGATATTTTGTGGCAGGGTGATTGCAAGAAACACTTAACCTTTTTTTGTCCCCTTGACCTTGGACAGTTGTTTTTTGCTCATAACTTTTGCATCAATTGTCCATCTTTTATGAAACTTAAAATGAAGGTACATGTGGTAGTTGCAGATCTTGAATAATTTTTTGGATTTTTTTAAAATTATTTTACTATTTTTAAATTGCCCCCAATTAGATGTCTACCTTGGCCATTTTGAAGGTTTTTAGTACTATTTTTCATCCAAAAATCCGAATTTGAAGCTCAAAATTGGTATACTAGGACTTCCACTAAATTTACAGAAGCTTACAAAAGCTTTTCTAAAAATAGTTAATTTTTCATCTTCCACATGTGCTCAAAGTGTACTACCTTTGCGCAAGTGTAGAAAACACAATTTTATTTTTCCAATAGTGAAAATTGGTGAAAAGGAGAATCTATAAGTTAGAAAAAATGAGTTATTTTTTGGGATTTTTTTGAATTTTTTTACTATTTTTTAAGAATTAAATTCCAAATTGTCTATTTTCTTGCATTTTTCAACCCACTTTGACCATGCATAACTCTTAGAGATAAATTTTTTTAGGTCTGAATTTCTGCACATATCATTTTTTAAATGCTTTACAAATTATCCATATTTTATTTTATTTAAAAAAAATTTATTCCAAAATCCACAAACAGGAGTGAAATGGCCGTTTTGAGCCAAAACCGGCAGGTGTTTCTTGCAACTACCCGGCACTCTATAAGTAATGTCCTTGAAATATTATTTAAAAAAAAATATGCTCTTGTATGATTTTTGTAAGTCCTATATTACTAGGAAAATATAAGTTTTAGGCCCAAGGATTAAAATGCCTTGTACAGATTGTAATCATCTGGTTTTTTACTTTCTCACCTATGCCACTTTAGATTAAATGTTAAAATGGAAATGAAATGGAAAACAATGTTGAAAATGTTGGTTTGAATAACAATTGGAGATTGTTAAGGAAAGTGAGGACATGCAACCTCATTCACCATCACAAGTGATATAAAAGTTGCAATGGAGGATGTTTCATTCACTTTGTATAGTTTCAAAAATAATGCAACCGTGAAGAGTTATGAAAATTGTGAAAAATTAATAGAATAGTAAAAGAGGGGTTAAGTGCAAGTTGTATGTCATGACTATTTTTCTTAATTAGGCTTTTTATAAGGGTATTTGATTAATATTTTCTAAATTCCAACAAAATGAGTACAAGTCTATGTCTTTTGTCAAAAAAAATTCAAAATTGACTTTGTAGGAACCGCCATAAATTTCCAAAGGTTCGTCTTACAAATGATTGTCCATTAAGGCTTCACCAACTATAAAATGATGCATTAAAATTTTTGGTATCAAGTTCTAACTATTTATCACCCATATTGCATATATAAAAAATGGAACATTTCATTAGAAGATATAATGGAATGGATTATTTTTGGAATGGTTATTTATAGATTTGCACACTTGTATTCAACAAATGTTAATGGATGGATTTAACCCCTAATGGACTAGCATGCATTTTTTGGCAACATAGAAAATTTGGGCACGTACATGTGACTAGAGATTTTTATATTTTAGGCTGAAGTTTCAGTAGAAGGTGGGGACAAGGAATATCTTTCATGTACAAGGAAAGCTTTGAATCATTCCATTTAAATCAATGATTCAAAAGTTAAGAGATTTTTCAGTTTGCCGTGGGCAGTTACGGATTCTCTACTTTAAAATAAACTTTGAAGTCATTTATTTAACTCAATTTTCAATATTTTTGGAAAAAAAATAAAATCATAGGATGTAGATTGTTTATTACAACATTGCAACCATTGGAATTGGCATTTTTCAATTTCATAATTAAATTCTTAACAATTTGGTATTTTGATTCAACCTCTATTTTTTCCTACTTACTATTTTTTTCCTATATATTGTACAATTCCAAATGAAGTGAAAATTTTCAAACATGTAGCCAATTTGCCTTGAAGAATGAATCCAAAGAGTAACCACCATTTTGGACATTTTTTCATACAAATGTGACCTTGTGAAGTGCAGCCCGATTTTTTGAAGGGACCAAAAAAGGGGTTTTCTCAATTCAAATGCTAATATTTTGCAATCTACATGGTGGAAAATTCTGAAATTTTTTCCACATCTTCTCAGACCAGTTTACCTCAAGATCCTATGGTTACATGTGTCCGAATTTGATTTTCTTCTAAAATTTGGTACTTGTACTAGAAATGACGGTTTTGAAGGTTTTGGATGAAAACATAGTCATGGAACTTTAGGGGTTAAATTTTAAGATTTTATCTTAGATTGTTTCTAATTATAGTATTCTTTTTTATATTGTTTGAAGATTCTCTCTTATTAAATTATATTTTTAAATTAGGTATTGAAATAACTTCTGACAGAAATTATGCTATGATTGTTTGCCATTGCATTTTTTTGCATAACAAGGTTTAAAGGTATTAGTGAGTAAGCACAACAGTGTTTAATTGCGTTTTGGGATACCATATGTGACACTTTCTTTAACACATTTTTTAGTGTATTTTCATAATTTTGTTATTGACATTATATTTGACACTCTTTTGGACATTATAATCTAAAATAGTCAATCACGTGGTGTCCATGTCCCATGTTCCATATACAAATGTTTGAAGATAAAACATCAATATGCTTGATGGATATAGGTATACCCATAATTATGCATATATGTATACGGATTTTGAAAACAAGGATTATCCCATATCATTTGAACCTACGAACTTCTTTATATATATATATATATGTGTGTGTGTGTGTTGGATTTGTTATGATTTTAAACAAGCAAGAGCATACTTCAAGGACACTTGGAAAGAGAGATAGTTTTTTTTGTTTTTGTTTTTTAAATGATGCATGATAAAAAATAAAAATTAATTCCTGAATAAGACATAGAACATGGCCCAAAATGTACAATCTATTAATATCAGACCCCAAAATTGACACTCATACTGACACTATCTTTGAAACTATTTTGATGCTTTTTTTTACCTTCTTTGCAGTATTCATTTTAGCACATTTACTAAAACCATTTTGATCATTTAAAATTTTTAAAACTATTTTGGATATTTTTGTACACATTCTATCATGAAAAGCAATGTGAAAGTATTGCAAATTTTATGAAGTCTTGGTTTTCATTATTTAAGTTGAAGAAAAAGTTCAAGTAACAATCATTTTTTGGTATTGTCCACCTTTTGAATGTTAAAGGCTTGTTTGCTATTGGAAGCTAAGATTGGCAATTGGTTTGTTGGTTGGATGCGGGTGTGAATTTGTCACCTTTCAACTCACCTTTCAATATTTAGATTCTACTCTCCTACTTGTAGGGTGCCAAAATGCCACTCTATCCAATAATATATTACAACTTTTAAAAATATTGTATATTTAAAGCATCCACCTCCAAAGAAATTTGTTGTTATAAGCTCAATTTCTACAAAATTTTGGTTTCATTCTGAACTTTAAATTATAAACCAAAGGAGTCATAAAATATCATAGTTTGCGGAAAAAAAATCAATATGTGTGTCAATTTTTCTCTCAACATGTGAATGGCAAAATTTTATGAAGATAAGAAACAGTTCTAAATGCAATTTGCCTTCATAGGACAAACCTTTAGCTATAATCTATAAAAAAAAACATGATTCCCTCGCTTAGTAAGGTGGCAAAGGCACGCTTAAGAGTGCAGAGTCATAACTTTTGACTCCCAATTCAAATCTTTGTTTTCTTTAGACCTATGGATGTGTGCTCTCACGAACTTTCCATGCATGTGTATTATGCCATCCAATTTGTCTTGACAAGAGCGCTACAATGCCTATCTGCTTGAGACTTCTCATTTATCTCCCTTAGTCTCTTGCAAGGCTTAGAAAGTCACCCCTAATGTCCCCCTTGCTCACCAAAGTGACACAAGCACGCCTGAAAGTGAGGGTCTTGCCCACCTTAGAGGGCCATTTTAGATTACCCACCTCTTCTTTGGATTGCCCAAAATGAAAAAAAATGACTACCAAGAAAATGTGACTACAAAATATGAATGACAAAATAATATGCAAAACATGACTAAGGCAAAAACATGACAAGGGACTCTCCAAATCTATTCCCCGCCCAAATTTTCCTTAGGCTGTCCCAAAAGAAAAAATGTCACTACGATAGAGATATGATTGCAAAATATGACTACATTCCCCAAATATGTTCCCTGTCGTTCCCTATGAAGCATTTTGAAGTTCCTAATGGGCGTACACTATATGCTTGTGAATTACAAGGCCAAAATATAACTAGTAATTATATTTGTAGTCATATTTCTCCTCAAGGTGGTGGCCTCTATGAATATGACTGCGAGCAATTGCCAGTCATCTCTAGTCATATTTTTGCAGTCATAAGATACTTGTTTTCTTGTGACATTAATATATCTGATTATACATTTGAAAAGTACATGAAACTAAAGTACCTCCCTCGTTGTTCCCTCAGCTTGGCAAGTACCGACTCACTATTATTTTCCATAACAATAGGCTACATTACATACATACCAATTACCATAGTCTATAACCTAAGATTGATTTTACAACTACACGCACTAGAAGAAACCCGTATTGGTCTAAACAAAAAATGTGGGTTGAAATTTGTTGAGAACCATGTTTCCAACGCAAAATTATGGGATTCCAGCATTGAAACATGGTTCTCAACAAATTTTAGCCTACATTTTTGGTTTAGACCAACGCAGGTTTCTTCTAGTGACAGAATAATGAAATTAGGTTACCTCTAAAGGACCAACATGTGTTTTTGGGTTGTATAGAAATTTTGGGCAGGTACGTGTGACTAGAGATTTGCATATTTTAAGCTGAAATTTCAATAGAAGGTGGGGACCAGGAATATCTTTCATATGCACTAAGTTTCATGACATTTGGAAATATGAATCAAAAGTTATGGCCTAATATGTTACTTTTTTGTAATTGGGCAGCCCGGGCAGATTAGAAAAGATCACTTTTTTCAGATATAAAAATTTGAAATTGGTTTTCTACATTTATATATACGTGGAAAGATTTGAATCATTCCATTTCAATCAATGATTCAAAAGTTAAGAGATTTTTCAGTTTGTGGGCAGTTATGGATTCTCTACTTTAAAAAGAAATTTGAAGTCATTTATTTAATTCAATTTTCAATATTTTTGGAAAAAAATAAAATCCTAGGATGTAGATTGATTGTTGCAACATTGAAACCGTTGGGATTGGCATTTTGTAATTCCATAATTAAATACTTAACAACTTAGTATTTTGAATCATGTTCTACTTCTTTCTACTTACTATTTTTTCCTTATATGTTGTACAATTCTAAATGATGTGAAAATTTTCAAGCATGTAGCCAACTTGTTTAGGAAACTAAATTCAAAGAAGCACCACCATTTTGGACATTTTTCATTGAAAAGTGAGCTTGTGAAGTGCAGCTGCTCAATTTTTCATAGGATTGAAAAAATGATTTTGGTAAATTTGAATGCTTATATCTTACAATCCACATTATGGAATTTTCTGAAATTTTTACCACATGTTGTCAAGACATCATACTACAAGATCCTACGATTACATGTGTCAAAAATAGTTTTTTTTCAAAAATTTGGTAGTTGTACTAGAAATGACAGTTTTGGAGCGTTTTTGGTGAATACATTGTCATGGAACTTTAGGGGTTAACAATTGGATTGCCTTACCTATTATAGAAAAGTTATCTCATAACTCACCACTTGTTCCCGTAGAAGGGCATGCAACTCTCTCAATTTACTCTTGGTATTATTGCATCCACTCACCCATTAAGGTAGAGGCACCCTAAAGCATCCTTGTACCCAATGGCATCCCTTTCTAGGAAGGGGAATCATTTCAGAACCTCAATGTAGACATACCAAATATAGCCTATTATTTTTTGAGTGAAATAATAAGCCATGTATGGTCCACCTAGAATTGCATTTCAAAATGACACCCCTTCCTAGAAAGGAACGCCATTGGGTGCCTCTACCTTACTACATCTACTGTGAGTGGAGGGACGACATTCTTTTTGGCAAGTAACAATGTAAATTAACAATAAATATTTATGTAGTGAAAAATGTCCAAAAATTAGTGAGGGGCAAACTAATTTCACTATTTAAGTGAAGGGCTTCTATGTCCTCTTAGCAGTGATCTCAAAACAGGTTCAGGGTTTTTAGCTGAATGTTCATTTTTGGAAGATTTTTTTTGAATTTACACTGAGGGCAAAAAAAATAAAGTAGAAACCGAGCGAAATTTAGCCAGTTTTGAGATCGCTGCCTCTTAGTCAGGCCATCATAACTTAACAACGTCGCACAAATGTCGGGAATTTGTACGAACAGATTGAATCACATAGCAGGAGAAAAGTACATTCAAGACGGAGATGATTAACACTTCCCATATCTTCACCACTCGTCTCACTGCTCTCAAAATAGGGGACATAACAAATTCTTATGAATATCTGATATCCTTCCCTTCTACAATTATGCAATTCGGTAATGAAGCAATAAAAAAAAACTAAATAACATTAAAAGACTAAAAACAGATTCCATTTGCAGAATTTTGCATTGCATAGCAGGGGGCGTGGTACAAATCATGTGAACACTCGCTCTGAGGAGTAAAAATGTACAGTTTTCTCAAAGAGGTGAACGGTTCTTTACAAATGTTTGGAAAGTTCAAGGATCTAGGCTAGACATCTACCGTACTTTTGCAACAACATCAGGCACCTCCACATCCTCACCTTTGGCATCAGTGCACGAAATAGAGAAGGAGATGGTCGACTCTGATGGAGGCAATGTCACTTTGCCAATGGTTGTGATGAGGTCGATCAAAGAGAGTGGCATTCTGTCCTGCAACTTCTTGCGAGGTAAAAATTCTGCATATAAAAGACTCTTTCCGAATGAAAGCATGGTGATCTGCAAAACATTCTCATCCCAGTCAGAATGTGAGCCATGACATGTTGTGCTGGTCACGCTGCGATCGTGAAAAAAGAGAAAGCGACAAAGGGAAAGCGTTCACGACAAGGGGAAAGTGACAAAGGGAGGTCATGACAGAGAAAGTGTTCATGACAGATTCAAAACACATGCAGAAGCAACACAAGTACTATCCATTTGAGTGGAGAAGGAATCCACAAGCTTCCAACGAAAAGCTTTTTACCTCAAGTCCTTGCTGGCGCTGAAATTCAGCCAGAAATGTCTCCAGGGACATGTTCTGACAATCCATCTCAAATCTATCCCACAAAGTCCAGACCAAAGGGTCCAACTGGTTCCTTGCCACCTGCAGCCGTCACTCACAATTTATGCCACAGCATTCACAAATGAAATACCAAGCTCGAAATTATGCTTGTACTGTCCAACTCACAAAGAAGTATTTGTAATAAAATCTGGGAAGAGAAATCTCTTTACCGTGTGCTCAAACGCTTTGATAGGCTGTGCAAACGCAAACAATGGGACCGCCAAGTTGAAGTAGGCATGCTTATGCTGCGTGAAAGGTTTGCCTTGAATTAACTTATAAAGTTCCAGACACATAAGACCACCTACCACTGCTGTAGAGGTCACAATGGATGGTATCACCCTCCCACCCACCAGCCGCGCCTACATTCAGCCAAGGCCATAATCATTACAAATCAGATAATTTCAACAGAAAACTGCATTGCTTTGCTGCAAGCTGCGCTGTTCTGTTCTAATAAATAATTGAAAATGACAATAATTGACTATATATATATGGCAGGTGCTTTACTGATAAAAAACACTTGCAGAGTAGTAGATACAACGACTCAATGCAGGAATCTGTTGTGTACCGACATAAATACCACTCAGAAGCAAAGAAGATACATAGGAGGAATACGTTGAGAAACTCAAGACTACACACCTGCAGTATATCAGTGCTGGGAATGCCATAATTCCGTCCCCTCAAGCTTGAAGCAGCAGCCACAAACTCAACATGGAAACTGTGTTCATCATCCTTTTCAAATTCAATAGGCACCAACCTGTAACCCTGTGAACATTCAAGACGAAACAGGACATCAATCATCAAAAGCTTGCACTGAGCGTAATGAGCTCTTGCACCAACGTGGACAGTCGGCTGTCTGGTTGCTCTACTTCCATCGACAGTCACCTCGTATATTAAACTAATAATCAAAAGCCTCTCAAAAGACATCCAACAAAAGAAAACTCAAATGCTTGTCTCAGGAAAGAGTTAAATTTCTCTACAAGCATCACCAAAACACGTGTATAGCAACTTCCTAGAACCTAAAAGAGACTGTAAGAATGAACTTCTGGAGGGTTAACTAGCTTTCTGCAGATAGTAGGTAGATAGAGGTTACCGCAAGTGAAGCAGGAGTGGGGAGCTCTCGCAGAAGTCTATCACACGCCTCCGCAGCATCGTTGTCTCCTGAACTAGCGTGATACTTCCTTGGATTTGATAGATTCCGCAATTCAGTATCTGTTACTGCTATTTTCACCCCTTCCTGCGTCCCAACTTTAATGCTCAGCGACTGGAAGGAATTCAAGGATAATTTACAGATTCATAAATATACTACATCTAAAACAAGGCACTAATTTGCTCTCGAACCTGTGACTGAAAAGATTAACACAAATATTAGCAATCAGCACAAAAAAACTTACACTGAGATTAATGGCACTTTCACAAAGAGACAATGCAGAAAGTAAAGATTACCGGACATCAAAAGGTGAGGAAGAGCCTTCGAAAAAAAGGCTTACTTTGGGTTGAAAAGGAGGAACAACAACACGTTGAAGAAGATCTACAAAGACAGCCCGATCATTGCAGCCTTTAAGGCCATACACAGTCGCTTGCAGGTTGGCAGCAGCCATGATAAAGTCCAGATGAAGATTATCAGTAACATCAAAAGTAATAGGTGTTGGAGACCTCTTTGTTCCGCTCCAGAACGGCGCTCCAGCTGTTGTGGTCATACCTACTGGGAAATTGAAACAAAGCTGCAAAAGAAAGCAAGAGGAAATCCTTTGTCAGACTTCCAGACATGTTTAGTCTGCACAAGTGGTCTACATTGGCTAAAAGCCGTTGGACTTGGGTCCATTCACGAAAGTGAGCACTTTAGATTTGACTACAATGTGCGGATAAATTAAAAATTCTATGCAATATCACCGAAAAGGCAAGCAAATAATGCCAACGTGGGAGGAAGTGATGTACCTGCTTGATGCTATTGGAAAACAAGTCTTCAAATTGCAGACGCGCCCACTGTACACATGCATCAATACTAAAACCACCCACCCCTTGTGATTAGCTCATCTCATTCTACATCATGATTAAAGAAAACGCTCAAATCGGCCAGCTTAGCACAAAGCAAAACTCAATACAACTAATCCGATGCATTAAATTCGATGCCACCACTGGTCGACGTGGACAGATGAAATTGATGAAATTGAAAGAAGGAATGCATCAAAGAAGCTGGAAAAAGCTTCGTGCAGCAAATACAATAAAAATTATAATTGAGGGTCACGAATACCTCAAAGGCCTGTGTCGCAGAAGAGCATCACGAAGAGATTCTAATACAGGAAGCTTTGATGATGCTGGAGATTTACGTATAGATTCCTGGAAATCACGGCTAGATAAGTAGTTATTCACATCGGCTGGCCTGCTCTTGAAAAGTGCCTCGAATGTCTCCACCGCCCACCTAAGGGTATGTTCCATTGCATAAGGGAAATTCCTTAGCGTACAAATCGGCATTTCCTTGTGCTCAGGAGGGTCCCGAGTAGATGCGTACATTTCTGTCTGAAAAGGTACAAATACCTGCAATTGCAATGAAGATATCGATAATTGAGAGTTGCACCACAGTAGAGTCCCTAAATCAACACTTTAATTTGATCATACTACTGTGATATCAAGCCGAATCCATTCTTAAAGGCAACACTGAAACAGGCAACCAAGCAATTAAGATGCAACCAAGCAATTACATTAGCCATCTTAAGGAGAGTTCCCTCCAAATCTTGCATTTCAGATATAATTTTTAATATAATGCCGAAAACAAGACGTTAAAAAATCCAGACCAACACTTCAGCAACAACTAAATAACGTCCCCACTCAGCGACATCCTCATAATACTGTGAAACACTTAGAACAAAAACTATCTAGATTCTGTGCCTTCTTTGACAACAGCAGCACCCTCTAAACTAATGCAAAATAGTAGCATCTGTAGTATCATTCAAAGACGTAGACCAGAAAATATTGAAAGACGTCGATGTTCAAACCTGAACACTCCCTTTGGTGCCATGCTTGCCGCCATCAACCATAGGCCTCCTGTAGGAAACGCATCGGGCATCCAGATAAAGCCTTGATGACGAAGTATCTACAGCCGAAAACACACCTGTTCCCCGCAAACCAGATCCCTATCAGATAGCAACTCACGTGCAGGAAGCTGAGATTCGTTACACGACTGCTAGTATAATTTCATGTCATCATGAAGCACTACTGCTAGCCAGAACTAATATACCTGCTATGGAGTTGAAGAATGAGGAGTCAAATATATTCTCCGTCTCTGGATCAAACCTCTCCTGCACAGATGCAGTTCCACTTCTGATAAAATACTCAGACGACAGAATGACAGATTTGGGCACTACAATAATTGAGTGTGACGTCGATTCTCAATCTGAAATTAGCGACTTGTGAAGCGCTCAAAAAAGAAGAATTAAAACATATACACATACAAAAGGCATCAGAAGAATTACCTGGAGAGCGTGTATTTGAGCCGCAGGGTTGATGGAGCGCAAAGCCCGTGCGGCAGTTGGCGCCTTACCACGACTCACGTCTTCAGGCTGATACAGAACTTGATCAATCAAGTTGGATTTTGACACCGTGTCCATGTCTGTAACAGTGATACTGCCATTCGAACTGCAGCCCACGCCCATCAACACTAAGTCCTTTAGAGCTTCACAACCTAGTCCTCCTGCTCCCACCACGAGCCACTGCAAGACCACAAACACTACGTCAATAACCGATTTATCTCACTCACATCTACGCAACAACTGATGCATAATTGGCCTGCTATAAATAGAGAAAAAGCTAGGCAGCACTCAAATGAAAGATTCGTCAATGGAACATACCTGAAGAATTATAGTACTATACCATAAAGCATTAAAGGATTTTAAATATTATAGTGTTATATTATTTTGCGTAATGAGTTATATAGTACCTGAAGGCTACCCAGCTTGTCCTGAAATTCTCGACCAAACAAAGCAATCTGGTGATCATAACGAGAGCCACAAGGCAACCTATCTTCAGGAGCAGGTGGAGCACTAGGCAGACACTCCACAGCATCGAAGTAGAGCCACTGCTGTAATGGCGTGAAGACCCTAGTTAATGCCTGCAAGTAGCAAAACCAACTAGCATTAGTGCTGCCATGAGAAGCTACAGAGCACACCTCATGATTCTCATGTACCGAGGAACCGTAAGTTCACATTTTAAACGAACACCATGATCACACTTGGTCGTATCAAGCACATTTCGAAGAGAGACCATCATCTTGGACTTGGACCGCTTAAAAAAAAAAGTAGATTAAAAGAAAACAAGCACTACTAGGACATCAAAACAAAGTCCGCACTGAATTCGTCTTGACCAGTGCAACAGTTATCCAGATAAAGAAGGTTGCTCTACCTTAATGGCCTCCTGTGCAGCAATACCACCCGTTATGGCAGCTACAGGACACAGTTCCACGTGTGCACCTAACGCAATGAGCCGGATCATTTCCTCGTCTAAGGAAAACCTGTCTGCTGATCCTGTTGTGATTGCCCTGCTGGCTGCTGCAATACCCGCACTACTGCTCTCGCCGCTTATAAATCCAGACCTGTGACCATCCCTTTCACCAAGCCCTTTCAAGAGCGCCTCGTTCGACTCCTCTTCCGCTCCATCAGTTGTAGATTCCATTGCATAGCCGCCATCCTTCGCAATATGCAAATTCGACCACATTTCTCGAGCAATCGCGACGACATCGTGCACTTGATCAGGACTAATCGTATTTGATCTAGGTGGTGATATATTATCCACGACGTGACGTCTCTCAAACTCATCCACGGCTTGAAAGCCAACATGCATAGGTAAAGCTTGAGCGGCTTTCACTGGATCGCTGATACAGAATTTCGGTGAAACAAGCGCTTTCTC
This sequence comes from Pseudisothecium myosuroides, assembly GCA_951799445.1. Taxonomy (NCBI): domain Eukaryota; kingdom Viridiplantae; phylum Streptophyta; class Bryopsida; order Hypnales; family Lembophyllaceae; genus Pseudisothecium; species Pseudisothecium myosuroides. The sequence goes on along the minus strand of OX637291.1, from coordinate 10,573,275 downwards.
TAAAGACAGAAACTCCATATTTTTTGCAGTCTTCAGCTTGGTAAAATATCCGCCTGACAAATACCGCCCGAAAGAACGAGTATCCTCCTGAATTGTAAATGAATGCACTCCAGTGACTGTCACAGAATACGGAGTCGGACGATTCAACTCTTCCATACCTTTAACGCCACTCAACAAAACCTCATCACCATTCTCAAGTCCATGTCGCTGTTCCTCCACCACAGTCACCGTGGCAGGAAAGTCCTGCGTGATGCCTTCCACTAGTATCGGACCCGCAGGCTCCCCTGTCTCATCCAAAACCGAGAAACTGTCGCCAAAATCCGCAAACACAAACGAGAACACGCCACGGCAATTCGCGGTAACGAACGGCACTCCAAGCGATCGAGAAATGGAATTCAACCGAATTAGGTCGGGAAACGCCCCGCTCGTGGCCACCACGCATCCATAGCTTCCGAGCGCGCTCTCCACGGCCACACTCGACAACGTCACAATGTCCACACTCGTGTAGATCTCCTTCAATTTCTGAGCAGTCACCACCGCGCGATTGCGTCCAACGTCGGACTCACTCAAGAGAAAATGCGCCCCGAGGTCAGCCAACGTGACGACGTCCTCATCCACTAACCCTAACCCTTGCACTCCCGACAGGACCAAATTCTTCGCCACTTCGGCGCCTAGACCCTTGCATCCCAGCACCAGCACGCGACTCTGGCTCAACGCATGCACCGCGCCTCGTCCCAAAGTGTACATCAACCGGGAGTATCGCAGCTCGTTCATCTCCTTCGACACCGTCCCCGTCACCACCCCGTTGTCGCCCGCATTGTCCACATCCATAGTCACCATCGCGCCCGCCAATTTCAATTCCCTCTGCTGCCCCCGTCGTTTCAATTCCAAACACACTTCATCGGCAACATCCCCCTTCACTTCGTGCTCGTGACCTCCATTCTCACTGGAAAAAATTCAAAATTCGATGGAACCAGAGGTAGTAGAAGATAGACACCGTGCTCGTGGTGCTGATAAATGTTCTGGCGATGAGATCATGAGGAGTTGCTGTTTCTGAAGCGCGGCCTGCACTTCCATAGCCAGAGAAGCGCAGCAACGTAAGAGCCGGAATGGCAATCTCAGCTTAGCAGGGTTGAAGGAGGACGGTACCTGTACCGACCTAGCAGACGGCGTGGGGAGGTACGAAATTTGGATGAATGGTGGATGAATGTTGTCAGAGTTTGAGATGAAAGGTGTGAACTGAATGGACAGAATACTGGTCCGGAGGATGGATGTTGACGGGCTGAGTCTCCCTTTCAAATCGCCTACAGTACAGAGCACTTTCAAAGAATGTTTGCTACATTTTTGAAAAATTCAGTAAAGGGGTGGCAGATCTGGAATGCGAAAAGAAGGCAAATTCATTCCAAAACTCTGAAGCTCCTGATTCTCAAGTAACTTATTTAAAGGATTGCAATTTTTCATCCAAACTTCTTTAGAGTTCTTTGGATTTGTTTGTTGCAAATGGTGGTATGAAATTACCTTATGGAGGTATTTCTTGGTTTTTCAACAAAAGAAGATGCCTAAAATTGAACCACAAACAATGCTTTTATTGTGAATTTTAGCAACTTGAACTTCCAAGCTCCAGATCTAAATTTTAGTCATGAAAAAAATCTTTCCAAAAATGAGCACGCCTAATCAACTGTGAAGCTTATCTAGTACTCCGTAGTATACCATAGGGAACCAACAAGTTTGACCCAAAAAAAAAAATTCTATAATGTATTGTTGGTTTTGGGGGGAAATTAATGGTTACATTTGTCAATATCAAGTGAAATTCAAGCCACATAATGTCAAAAATTTAACATTTTAAATTTGATTAAATATCACATGTACCATCTAGTATCAAGATAATTATATTTGGGCTAGCTTCATTGAATGATACGTTGTGAGAGGGATGGGTAGAGAGAAGTTCATTGTTCCTCAAAAGATATGAAATACTTGAAGCAAGGTAGGAGCTTGACTACTCAAAAAAATGCAATAATTGTGTTCACAACCAAACTTTAAACCTCATTTAAGCATTGTAAATCAACTTTTTTCAAAATATGGTCAATTGTAGAAATGTGGGAAATGAAGTTAATCTTCACTTGAAAAACTTTGTTTGTTTCAAGTGAAAAGTAGTCTCTAATAGAAAGTTATGGACAAGTGAAAGACAACATATGACAATTTCTTCCCTAGCCTCTTTTGAACTTTGTCCATAACTTTTTATTCTATGAGATTCCAAATCACAAATCAATATTTAAAGCTGAAAGTTAGCTTTATTTCTAACATTTTACTAGTTTGTCAAAATTTTGAAATTTTTTTTTAATGAAGTTTGAAGTAAAGTTGTGAAAACAATAGGTAGTTGACTTAACTCTGAGCAGTTCAACTCTTCCGGCATGCCCTAATTTACATATTATACATGAATTGTTGTATCTCCTACCTTTCTTTTTCTCTAAATGAGGGACACCAGAAAGTGCCACCTCTTTTACTAAATTATGCACAATTACTATTATTAGATTGACCAATTTTTTATATTTTCTTGTTAGCAAATGAAAAAAGACTGCAATGTACAAAAAAAATGCAACATTTAGATAGCGTATGCAAAAGTCATGGGGTCAAAACGGGAGTCAAAGTTTTTGAGGGTAGATGTTCAATAATCATTTCTTCAACATAGGAAAATATTGATTTTAGAAATGTGCACAAAGTGATGATGGTGGTTTTTAGACAAGGTACCACTTTGGGTGTATCCACCTTAACCCCTAAAGGACTGTTTGTCCCCTCAGGGGACAATTTGGGTCCGGATAGGTTTCTATTGTCTCAATTTGTAGTAAAAAAATTTGGGATTTTTTGAGGTTCTGTAGTTTTGCAAGAACTTTGTGGATATGTAATTTTTATTTCAATTGGTGCCCGGGAGCAAAAGTTATGGCACAAAAAGCAAAAATCGGAGATTGGCGGGCAGCACAAAAAAATCCCAAAAAATCAAAATAATTTTTTTTAAATTTTTTTCCTAAAATATTATATTTTTGTCTACACATGAAGTTTTGATTCCTTCAATTTGGATTTGTGATGAAAAAATTATGGACAATCTTAGTTTTTTGGACAATCTAAGCATCTTCTTGAAAAAATAACTCATAGGACTCATTTTTGAATGCAATTTTTACAATTTTCAAAAAAAAATTGTTAGAAATAGTTAAATTTGCTTGATACAACAATCTCACCATTGAAATTTTTGTGTTTCAATTCCATCTTAAAGCTATTAATGTTTTGTTTTTCCTTCATTCTTGAACGTACTTCTACTTAATAATTTTTTAATGAGTGAAAATTAAGTTTTTTTTTCCTAAATTCTTTTTTTAGATTTTCAACTCAAATATTCAACATAAAAACTTAAAAATCAAAATTAGTAGTACAAAAAATTTAAGTTGAGAAGATTCAAAGCCAAAAAATCTAGTCATACAAGGTGTAAAAAAACTTGTTTTCTTCACTTTGGATGCAAATATCTTGCAATCCAGGCAGTCAAAGTTTCTAAAATTTCTTCCATACATACTTATACTAGTCTACTATAAGATCCTACAGTTAGATATGCAAAAAAGAACAATTCTTAAAGTCTTTTTCTCTTTGCAATAGAAACGGCAACTTCAAGTGTTTTTTGATGGAAAAAACCCTCAGTCCTTTAGGGATACTTGCCTTTTCTCTATACATCAAACATTAAGAGACTTGTGAAGATACATGAGATACACATGGACAAAGTAAATTGTTGATTTTTATGTCAATCGAGTATTAAAATGTAAAAAAATTATAAATAAAAAATTGGATGTCAAACCCATTTTTTTCAATTTAATTAATTACTTGACAAGGAGTTGTCAAACCTACTAGTTGCCTACGGTAGTTTCTTATTAATATGAAAATTGAAAAAATCCTAATGATGCTTATTTCATTGTGATTTGAACTTTGGAAATATAACCATTGTCTATTAATTCTCTAATTATACAATGACATGTACTTTTAGTTTATACTACATACTAAAAAGCATTTTCTATAATATGTACCAATTATAAATTGTCAAATCCCTTAAGTTTATTTTGTACCTTATGTGAGTTTTCTTATAATTTATTCAAAAATTCACAATAAATCCAATTTTTTACAATTAAAAAAAAATATTGGGACATTTAGAAAACATTTGATTTCACGAAGAATAAATAAGATGATTTTCAATCAAATATAAGAAGAAGATGGTACATATAAACCAATAGATATTGAGATTGATTAAATGATTATAGACAATTAATGATATTTGGCTATGAAAACTTGTGTAAGAATTTTAGTCATTAGAAGCAAACTACATCTCAAAATATTCCTTGGTTGTATGTACTATAATCTAGCCTAATACCACCCTCCCATCCATCATCAAAAGATTCACTTGGAATTCCCTTAACTCCTCAAGGACTAAGAGGACACATTGTATCCTATTCAAATTTTTAATGGCAAATTCTCTATAAGGTGAAACAAATCTCAATATTTCGTGAACTAGGCTCTTGTAGAGTAACAAGTTTATATACTTATTACATGTTTTGACTTTCAAAATTTCAATGGGGGATGTATTTAAAAATTTATTTAGGAAATGTAGTCTAATAGAAAAGGGAGCAAATATAATTATTTTCTAGTGAAAAGAATAATAGGGATGGAAAAAAAAACATTTTTTTGGACATTTCTAGTCTTTATTCTGCACAAACAAATGGGGTTTAGAGAAAAAAATTCGAATTCGAATTTTAGCAATTTTAAAAATACTAGGTTTAATCAAGTGTGATTAAGAACACAAAATAATTAGAACGATTCCAAATTTTTTTTTAAATGTTCCAAACAATATGCCACTAATATCAATCATTAAATTTCAAAAATTTACGCATTTCTAGATTTCTAAATTTTTTGTAGGATCCAATTTGGTTAGTTTTGACTTTCTACTCCTTTTGTTTGAAAATGTGTACAAATTTGAGAGAGTATTATTTCTCATTTTTTTAAATTAAAAAATATTTTTTTTTTCCTAAATTCTAATAATATTTTTTGGAGGGATAAAAAAACATTATTCATCTTTTATAATTTTTCTTCCCCCCCAAAGGCATTTTTGGCCTATAAAGTTGGTCATCCAAAATTGCTATAATTTTAAAATCCAATAGTCAAAACTTTCCACAATTAATTCCATACATAAATTAGACAAAGTAATCTTTACTTCTATACAATTAAAATAAAAAAATTCAAGCACATCCATGTGCATAAAAATTTCAAAGTGGGACAATTCATTGAAAACCTCTCTTGTCAAATAGTTGTTAGGCCTTGAGGAGTTAAGGTATCCTATTGATTGCATTCTTAAAATGCCTTCATAAAGATCCAAATTGATTAAGGAAAGACTCTTATAAAAAATTTACAACTATGTTGTGCCATATTTGAAGGTTGAAGCATTCTACAAGGGCGGTTTAGGTCACATTGAAAATACTTTAATATACCCCTATTAAACAAAAGTAGGGAAGTAAAGAGACTCATACACTTCTACCTTAACATGCATCAACAAAATATGAAGTCTTTCCATTAATATCACACAATCTACATTACAACGTCAATATAATTTATAATACAAATCACCTTTAATAAATATACATTTTGTTATATTTGTTGCTTGTAAATAAATTTTGTTTTAATTTCCTTGAATGTAATAAGTGATTGCCATGCAACTGCAGTCTATGTGTGTGCGAGAATAGGAAAAGTGTCAATCTGTGACTCAAGTTGCCATCTATGTGTACAACATGTCCAATGTTCTTGATTTATACAATACAATATCACTATGAACTCATTAATGCAATGACTGAGAACTTTATAAATGCAATGGCCTTCCTAATTGTAATAACCTCTCCCATGTAATGTAATGTGTCAAACCAGTCCCATCTCTCTTGCTTATTCTCGGGGGGTGTACTACATAGGATATTCATGAGTACCCTGCATTCAAGCCCCTATTACATGGGGTCTATTTAGATAAAATTTTAGAATTTTTATAGCTCTATATTTAGGTAAATTTCTAAATTCGAATAATTTCATATACCCTAGGCTTCATTCTAAAATTTTCCTTGTGATATTTTTGTGTACCCTATGTTCACTATAAATACATAATTATGACAAAAAAATTCCTACACCTAATGGTCACAATAAAATTCTTACCTGGAAACTGCACATTAACCCCTAAGGACCCAAGGAAGGGGGGTCTTTCAAATGGGCCAAAACTGCCAACAGTTTGATCCATTTTTTATAGATTGGATATAATGTAACCATAGGATCTTGAAGTTAACATTAAGAGTGAGCACCTCAAAAAAATTCAGATTATTTGACCATTTGGTTTAGGACATATTTAATTTTGAAGTTTTGTTTGGGTCAATGGAAATACAGGGCAACTCACTTTGAAGGAGCATATCTTTGTGAGAATATTTCAAAATGATGCCTTTTTGTGCTCAGTGAAAGATAAAAGAGCTGAAAATGTACATGTAAAATTTCATTACATTCCAAGAATTTTACAATTCATGGTGAAGCTTGCAATGCACAGTGGTCACTGAAATTTGAGTAATGTTTGCAAGAGAAAAAAGAATGGGACACTTGTCTTTTCCTTGAGCTCCTTGGATCTGACCTTTTCAAGGTGGATCTGACCTTTATGAGGTGGGCAAGAAGCTCATTGGTTGGCTGACTTTTTAGTCCATGCCCAAATTGAACGCAAAAAAACGAGCTGTAAACTAGACACACTGCTAAACTTTGAAAAATTCCACAAGGCGGAGTTTAATTTGGAATTTGATGAAACCACTGCCATTGGATTTGTAACAAAGTCTATTTTTAGAGATTAATTTTTTTTTCAAAAAACTCAAATTATGAGAACGGGAAGCTCAAAAAACAGGGGCAGCAACCAAAAAATGGTCACTTGGGTCCTTAGGGGTTAAGAAATTGATGTACAGAACAACAATGCAATTTTGAGTGTAGTTGCAAACATGAAGTGCAATGAAACACTAAGTACATTTCAGCAATTTGTACCATGCCTAGGTGAAACTACTCTCAACCAAAAATTAGATGAAACATAAAGTTGAAACACATCAAATACAAAATTGAGCCCATCATGAAGTACTGGAAACCACAAAATGGGATACACCTTGCAACATGCAAAAACAAGTACTAAGTGCAGAGGCAAACTTAGAAGCTGAAACTAATCTCAATGAAAAATCAATTTGGCACATGAACCACTTCAAGCAGAATGTAATTCCAAACACAAAGTGTAGCAAAACACGAAGCATACAAAATGTAACCATCCCCATACACATCAAGATTAACGTGGAAATGCATTGTGCAAATAGTGCGTGTGCAGTGATTAATTACTTACAGCTGAGATACAACAGTGATCTAGCAAACATTGGATTCATCTTTGGATACTACTCACAATGCTATAGTACTCTAGCGCTCTACAAAAAGTTCAGATTTTTTTTTCCCTTTTTGGCAAGGCTATTGTAGAAATAAAAAAAGATAAAATTTGGTAATATCCCCTACCCTTTATTATTTATAACGACCCTAAACCCATTATCATGATGCTAATTTATTTCCAAACCATTTCAAAAATTTAGGACCAAGGCAATTATAATAACCCTTCATTCGATCGTAGGTGTACCACAAAAAAAATGGAGTGCACCCCCCGAGTGCTTATTAGAAGTTCTATTGTAGAATCAAAACATTCTGACAAGAAATGGATTTTTTATAATTTTTCAAACTAAATTGGTAAAGGTGGATAGGCCCTTAGTAAAGCATGGTAGATCCATGCTTAACCAAACACTTGCATGTCTCCTCCCCAAGTGCATGGTCATCATGATAAAGGTTGCTAAGATTGTGGTAATGGATGGGTGGTTGATACAAATGATAGGATCCTGTAGATGACTGATGAATGATGGGTGAATGCTAGCATTGGAATGTTCTATTTGTATTTTGTTTTTGTTTTTTTAACAAATGGGAAACCCACGGCATCAAAAAAAGTTAACCAAACACACATCAGCCAAGCCACAAAGGCTGGACAATGAAGAGAAAATGAGCATGAGAGAAAAAAAACAGAACACTCGAAACACTAAAGAGCTAAGGGTATGTTCACACTTGCTGTTAGTTAAAATTTCAGTGTCATTACAGAGGGGGTTGTTAGACACAATGTCTCACTGAGCCTCTTTCGGGGGCAGGGCTGGGATGCGGGCAAATCAGGGGCTGCTCCACAGCCCTCTGAGGACCCCACAATCTGCTTTTAATTTTGGTTTATAACTGATTTTTCCAACAAAGTAGAATAGAATGAACTAGTACACAAGATTTTCAATAAGAAAATTGAACCAATGATGTGGATCTTGTGCCACATATTTCATTCTTGTCACATATTCATTTACATCTTGTAGCCTATTTTGTGTTGAAGTAGGAGAGGAGAGAAGCTCTTTATACTAGTGGAATAGTGGTGGGTGAAACAAACCATGTAGGATATGTGAATTAGGACAAAAAAGAGCTCCTCCACTCATGGTTAAGTGGAAACGCAGGAATTGTGATAAAAGTCAAATTTCAAACCTCATTTAGACATAGTAGACTATATTTTTTTTTTAAACTTCAAACCAAGAAAAGTTGGGGAATCAAGTACACTTTTATCTCCAAAAATCCGTTTGAGATTTCAATACTCCACCTAAAACTTTTGAACAAATTTCAGAGGAGGTGTTTGAAAATGTCCAAAAAAATGTCCCTTCCACCCCACCCCACCCCCTTTAGAATTTGTCTACAACTCTTATATGAGGCTTCAAAATCTCAAGCGGATTTTAGGGATAAATGTTAGCTTGCTTTTCCCACTTCTTCTAGTTCAATGTTTTTTTAAGGAGATTTTAGAGTATTGTACTAACTTCTACTAAAATCCTACAAGAGTTGTGTAGTTTCTTTATACAAACAATCTGCAATTGCATATTCAATCACATGTACACATAATTACTTTATGAGAATCTAAGTAGTAATGTTTTTATTGTCAACCCTCCATTGTAAATATTTGTTTCATATATATGTGTAATGCATAAATTTTGTCAACCACAACAAACTTTCATTCAAGCAATGAAAAAAATTGTACTTTTCAAGTACTTAAAGGTTATGTGTTTTTTAAATGATTTGACAAATACTAATCATGAAAGATATTAAAAGCTTTGATATGAATATTTTCTAATCATAAATTTGAACATCAAACAAAGTAAAAATGTCAGAAAGGTTGTACAATGTTACATACTATTAATAGCACATGTAGGTCTGGTTTGAATTGACTTTTGGCATTTGGGGAATAAATTCCATTTAATTTGTAGTAAGTTTAGAAAAAATAAATGAATTTTTAAAACTACTTAAATAAAAAATGTTTTCAAAATGTAAGCAATGATGAGCTCTAAAATTATATAGAATTGAGTACTCAGTTGGAAGAAAATAACCGAAGACAATGGTGTTCAGTTCTATAAACATGTCCCTTCCAACCCCTCTTTGCAAATTCTCCACCACTAACATTGTACCATATTCAACACTTTTCAATTTTGTTTATAGAAAATGAAGCCGTTCATAGTTACATCTCAAATTTTCCTCCTCCCTTGTTTCATTGTTATTTCAACATTTGGTGCATTACTGTACTTTTTCAAAGTAATTTTACAACTAAAAATCAGTCTAATGTTATTTGAAACACTGATGGAATTTTTTACCATGTTTACCTATTGGTTTAATGTATAAAAAAAAGTTAAATTGTTTTAACAACATGTCATCAATGGACAATTAAATTTGAAATTAATACATATTTTATACCTTCTCATAAGAAGTTACATTTCTTGTAAGATACCGTCTATAGGATAAGAGCTCCGACATGCTTTGACGTCCTACTAAACCAAAGGATTATTGTGTGTACAATACCATCTTCATACAAACCTAGTAAATAAATAAATAAGTATTTGCATCACATCCCCATATTCAAACCCAATATAATTAGCTTGAGAGAGGAAATAGTTTCCTTTTGCATCTTAGGTAATTGGAATTTTGGATACTGACAAGTTTCTTTTATCATCATAAATCTATCAACAAGTGCTTGCAATACATGAAGGGCTGAACAATTGGCATAAGATATCCACCAACATTTTCAAAATCCCAATGTTGTTTTGATGTAGAATATCAACATGGATTGAAAGGTATGAATTGTAAAAGGGTGTCATTCCCCCATTAAAACCACAAAGAGCTCTTTGTTATAGAAGTCGGGAGCAATTTTATTGCAAAAAATTAAAATTTGACAACATTCTTGAACTAAAATTTAAACATTTCAACTTGAAAGCATGAATCGATTAAAATAGAACAAGCACTTACAAGCACATAATGAAGTGATTATTTTTTTAATTTTGAAGTCTTGAGAAACCCTTATAGAATATGATTTCAAAGAATTGAACCATGAATAATTGTTGATTCAATATTCTACTCCACCATATTGAAAATGTTGAAACAATACCTTCGAATAATTGTTGATTCAATATTCCTACACCACCATATTTGAATTATTGAAACAATACCTTTGATTTACAACATTGATCCAATATAACTTGGGACATTGCTGAGACAACCTTAATGGCTACTTTGTGTTTGTCATGTTGTTTCAATAATGATGAAATATTGATTTAAAGTTCTTAAGAATTTGAGATGTAACTAGAAACGCAAGAATTGTGTTCAACGTTGAATTTTAGACTTCATTTGGATGTAATATAATAGCTTCCTTAAAAAAACATTGAACTAGAAGAAGTGGGAAAAGCAAGCTAACATTTATCCCTAAAATCCGCTTGAGATTTGAAGCCTCATATAAGAGTTGTAGACAAATTCTAAAGGGGGTGGGGTGGGGTGGAAGGGACATTTTTTTGGACATTTTCAAACACCTCCTCTGAAATTTGTTCAAAAGTTTTAGGTGGAGTATTGAAATCTCAAACGGATTTTTGGAGATAAAAGTGTACTTGATTCCCCAACTTTTCTTGGTTTGAAGTTTAAAAAAAAAATATAGTCTACTATGTCTAAATGAGGTTTGAAATTTGACTTTTATCACAATTCCTGCGTTTCCACTTAACCATGAGTGGAGGAGCTCCTTTTTGTCCTAATTCACATATCCCACATGGTTTGTTTCACCCACCACTATTCCACTAGTATAAAGAGCTTCTCTCCTCTCCTACTGCAACACAAAATAGGCTACAAGATGTAAATGAATATGTGACAAGAATGAAATATGTGGCACAAGATCCACATCATTGGTTCAATTTTCTTATTGAAAATCTTGTGTACTAGTTCATTCTATTCTACTTTGTTGGAAAAATCAGTTATAAACCAAAATTAAAAGCAGATTGTGGGGTCCTCAGAGGGCTGTGGAGCAGCCCCTGATTTGCCCGCATCCCAGCCCTGCCCCCGAAAGAGGCTCAGTGAGACATTGTGTCTAACAACCCCCTCTGTAATGACACTGAAATTTTAACTAACAGCAAGTGTGAACATACCCTAAGTTACACAAAGGAACACATCTGAGGGATCCTACTGTACCTTTAGCCGCGGGATTTTCTCGAACACTGGTCGTGCAAAGCAAGATAAATAGATAACTCTAAAGAATCCCAGACAATAATATATAATTAAATCAAGAATTCATAACAGCCACTCAACCCGGCTAAGTGGGTCACTTAGAGCATATCCCAAGATATTTTGTACAGTTCCTCAAAACTCAACACGGCTCGTCTGAAGAATCGCAGTCTGGACCGGAGCTCAAACCCTCAACTTCAACTAGGTGCCGACCATGGCTTCCACCGGTGAGACTCTAATTTGGGTAAGTTCAACGCTCTTCTAACTTGCTTCAACTTCGTACTGCTGTCCAGTCTCCATATAAATCAATCTCTTTGATCAATTGCCAAAACGAGCTCGAAGTTCATACGCATATATCCTCAGTCGGGGAATGTATGCAAGTTTGTTGGGTAAATGAGGTTGTAATGAAGGTACACTTGCACGTTTCTCTGGAAAATGGTGTTGTAATTGAGGTACACTTGCGTTGCTCACGAGGGAGCTCCTATTTGCATGCTCTCATTTGTATCGGTGCCAAATTCCGTTTGAAGCGCCTGGAGACTCGATCTCCTGTGCACAGAACCATTTTATAGCAGTAGTGAGAACTCGCTTTTCCCTCTGTACACAAAAGTTTGGTTGTATTTTGAAACGCCTGGAGACTCTTCTGTTCATATACAAAACATTTTCTAGCAGTTGTAGAGTATTCACCCTTAGCATTGTAGATGTCAACCCAAAAGAAACTCAATAGTTTGACTTCTGTTGTGCGACTCTTGTCAGCATTTGGTACTCAAGATTTTGCAGAAAAACGAATCTAGATATCGTTGCCAAGGGTGTGAGGGCATCTCTTCAATTTGAGGAACATTGTCCTTAATGCAAAGGAAGATTATTATTCATCGTTCTCCTGAGGGGAATATCAGAAGTATACGGTAGAGTATGTATGTTATGTGTCGACAAAATGAAGTGTGAAGAGTATGGGAGATGTTCTGCAATCCCTTCATTCTTGCAGCTCTTGATATTCATGTAGAGAAAAGAATCCAGATTTCTTTGCCAAGGGTGTTGAGGGCATCTCTTCAACTGTCATGTAACAACGTAGGGGTGTCAAAGCTGGTTTGTAATTTCAGAATTTCATTCCAAAACTTTGTCAAAAGCTAGGACTTTGGGGAAGATATCTCTTGTACTCAATTTGGAACAACCCTGTAAAATAGAATCACAAGGTTTGACGCACAGGGAGATCATCTGTAGTTTTCCTGAAGGTGACATTCAAGGTTTCCCGGATGATTTTGCACCACTGTAGGAGCAGGGGAATCCAGGAATCAGAGATACATAATCTCCATCAATTTCGATAAACTGGCTCATTTCACAACAGACTTTGCCATTTTGCAGGACGCTCAGCCTGAAACATAAAAACCTAAACCAGACCTACTTTCTTAAACTGTAATTAAGCTGTGAGTGCATGAATGTTACAATCAGTTTGGGTTCTAAGAATCACGCCAGTTTAACGTCGATCACCCCGATAACGTCAATCACGCCAATTGAACGTCGAATTTGTTAAATTGGCTCATGAAATTGGCGTATTACACGACCTTGGCACTTTCAGGCGGCGGGGCTTGAAACTTAAACCTACACCTGACCTCGTTTGTACAGCTTTGTGCAGCTTTGTGTCACAATTTCAGGCACAGTACCACATTGCCAGATGAACGACATTGACGATTTGAACGAAATTGACGCTCCTGTGAATGAATATTAATTTGCAGGGTGTGGCTGTGGCATTGCTGGTGATCTATGGAAGCATGTTGCTAAGGAGACGGCAACGCAGCAAATATCTGAACTTTCCGCCAGGTCCTCGAGCGCTGCCCATCGTGGGGTCGTTGCATTTGTTGGGCACGCATCCGCCCCGCAACTTGGCGGAGTTGGCTTCGCAGTATGGTCCGCTCATGTCCGTGTGGCTCGGGCAACGACTCTGCGTCGTGGCGAGCACGGCGGAGGCGGCCAAAGAGTTTCTCAAGCTCCAGGACGCCAACTTCGCCTTCCGCCCCTCGATGGGAGCTGCCGAAATCATTCTGCCTGGAGGTGTGCATTCCCTTCCCCACACACCCCATTTCGTATAAGGAAATGAGAAATTGGAAGAGGGCAGTCCTCAAGTTGTAAAGCAACAACGGACTATTGCGAAATGGTTGAATGATCCTTAATTCCTGGTTAGGAATAGCTACAGTAGAAGAGAACCTGGAATCAAAGCTCAAAACTCTAATTCATGGTTTGAAAGGAAGAACCTGGTGGGCATCGAAACTCGAAAATACTAATTCGTCAGCGAAGTCCATCCCAAAAATGTATTAGGGAATTGCTGGCGGTGCTTCATATAAGATTGAGAGTCTCTTGAAGCAGAAATTTAGGCCAAAATCTCAGGTTTTGCATGATTTTGCGGTTATGGGGGTTCTTAAGTATCTTTCATTTTTCACTTGAATTAGTAAATTTGTACAATTGTGGATTGATAATTTGCCCAGGGTTCTCATTATGAATTGGCTATTTGGGAAAGTGAATTTGCTCATTTGTAAGTAGTTGATGGTTCCTTATGTACCTTGCCTTGAAGTGTACCACCAATTTTTTGAATTTGTTACTTAATTCAGTTGGTGTACGTCCTCGTTAATTTCAACTTCATGAACTTGGTGGAATTCCATGGCTTTAGTAATTTTGAAGTAGAAATCTAAATATAGTAATAATGTTGTATTACATTTAATACTACTTAATATCCTTTTGTTTGATTCACTCTAATTTTCATTTAGTTGACAAATAGCGTTTAGGTTGCCGCTTAGTGTTGGTAATATTAGTTGGGTATTTTTAACTTTTTGTGTATTATATGTTAACATGAACACTACTAAAAATTACAATAACAAACAAATAGTATTCATGTTGATATTTATTATTGTTCACATTTGTGTTAGAATTTGTAATTGGTGTAGCAAACACTAAATATCATTATTAGTGTAGTACTTCTTTTTAGAGCTTTTGTTTGGATGAATGTCACAACTTTTTGGCGCCCAAAATCTTGCCAATGTAACAAAATTGACAATCGTTACTAATTCAATTCATTCTTGATAATTCAGATATGGTGCTTCATGAAATCACACCTGCAATTCGACACTTGAGGAAAATCCTTGTAATAGAGCTCATGTCCACAAGGCAATTAGAATCTTCTAGATACATACGAATGGAAGAAATAGCATCTACACTCTACAAAATAGCCAACGAGAATGGCCCAATTTGTGTGAGAACACATTTGACCTTCATGAACACGAATGTCATATCACGCATGATCTTCAACAAACGGTTCTCAGGTGTGAAGGAACAAGACGACGACACTAAAATGGTCCAGGTAGTAACCTTTGTTGTGTTCTTCCAAAATTTGGCTAAGTTTCCAAATATGACAAGATTGTTGTCAGTTTCACTCCTTACTCCAACTCTTCCTTCAAGTCAATATCAATTCAATGGTAATCTAAAAAAACATAGAAAGTGCCCTTACTTTTTAAACTTTGATAGCCATTGTTGGTAGAATATTCAAAATTGTCTAATAATTTGGGTAGAAATGTACCTCTCTTTTGAGTCATTTTGACATTTTTGGGTAGAAATTCTACTCTATTACTTAGCTAAGCACTTCCAAAAGTGTCATTATTGAAATTAGCCAAGAATCCTCTATACTTGTCATTTCGTTGTAATTCATGCAATTTGTTTTGATTGGATTCAGGAATTCATAGAGATTTTTGAAGAACTGAAGATGTGTTTCAATGCTATTTACATCGGAGACTTCTTCAATGTCCCAAAGTGGTTTGACCCTCAAGGATTGAACAAGCAATTTCGAAAGCTTCGAGCTTGCATGGATAGGTTCTACAAGAAGATGATCGATGAATACAAGGAAGATCGAAGGAGGAAGCCCTCCAAAGACGGAAAGAAAACTCTCCTTGATATTTTCTTGGAGCAATTGGATTTCCCAGAGAATGGAGTTACTAAGGAAAACATTGAAGGCTTCATTTACGTAAGTAATTCCGGAAATATAAACTTAAAAATTTATATCAGATTGAGTTTTTTCTCTTGACCTATTATTAATGCTTTTAAAGTCATGACTACTATTTCAAGCTTAAGGTCAAGTTTTGGCACATATATAGGTCAAACTTGAAAATTCATAACTTTGTCATATGATATCTTGTGACAAAGTTATGAATTTTCAAGTTTGACCTATATATGTGTCAAAACTTGACTAATAGCTACAAAATAAATTTTAAACTGCATTGAAATCATCTTTCAATTGCTAACAAATCCATCAACAATTAAGTTATTCTACATATTATAATTGCTCAAACACTCAATTGTTTCAACAATTGTTTTTAATACGTTGTTCCTTTAGAATTGTAATGTAATACACTCTCATTCTTAAATGAATTTTTCAAAGTTAAAATTGATTGTCATTTTGAAAATGGATAATAAATTCAAACATTAAAAAATGATTT
Source organism: Pseudisothecium myosuroides (assembly GCA_951799445.1). Taxonomy (NCBI): domain Eukaryota; kingdom Viridiplantae; phylum Streptophyta; class Bryopsida; order Hypnales; family Lembophyllaceae; genus Pseudisothecium; species Pseudisothecium myosuroides. The sequence goes on along the minus strand of OX637291.1, from coordinate 10,557,145 downwards.
TTATAAATGATTTATTATGACACTTATTTTTGTGCCTCCAACCTATTGAACTTTATTTACCTCTAAATTTAGAACTTGAAAAAGGATAGATTTCAAAGATCCATACCCAATAGTTTGTCTCCTTCCTTTTGATCCTGCCATTCCAATGTTGATTCCATATTGTTTCCTTAACTTATTCTTAAACCCAATCATTGTTGCTTAAAATCATGAACACTTAGTTGTGTGATGATTGAATTACTATAAAAAATTCTAATCTTTAAACTCACAATTACTTGAAACCATGTAAATTTGCAAAATATTGTAACATAGGCCCTAAGCCCGCAATTACTTGAAACGATATGCTCTTGTAAAGGATGTGAAATAAATTCCAAGCTCTAAAATCTCTAGTCCTAGAAATGCTTGAAGTTATGCACATGTGTGAGATGAATGAGTTGCTCAGATGGATTCCTTCATTGCTAAATTAAGAATTACTTGAAGTCATATACATGTGCAGGATGATTGAATTTCTATGTTGGATCCTTTCATTGCCAGGATTTGTTACTAGCAGGGACAGAGACAACAACACTCACAACCGAGTGGGCAATGGCAGAGGTTCTTCACAATCCAACATTATTAACCAAGGCGACTTTAGAGCTTGACCGTGTAGTTGGCATGAACCGTACCGTACAAGAATCCGACCTCCCTCACCTCAAGTACCTCCAAGCAATTGTTAAAGAGACGCTCCGCTTGCATCCTACCGCTCCATTACTCGTCCCACACCAAAGCAAGGCCGCATCCAAAGCTTTTGGCTATGACATCCCTGCACAGACACGCTTGTTTGTGAATGTGTATGCCATTGGGCATAGCAACAACAATTGGGAGAAGCCTTTGGAATTTGTTCCGGAGAGGTTTCTTGAGGGAGGGAAGAATGTGGCAACAGAGTTTCAAGGGCAACATTTTGAGTTGTTGCCGTTTGGATCAGGGAGGCGGCAATGTCCTGGGATGGGGTTGGGATTTTTGGCGGTGCAGTTGCAACTGGCAAGTTTGTTACATGCGTTTGAGTGGAAGGCACAGGAATCAAAGTTGGAGGAGGTAGTAATAGGATTGGCTTTGTTAATGCAACAACCCTTGGTTGTGGTGGCAAAAACGAGGTTGCCGTTGCATTTGTACAAAAAGTAGATGCACCCATATGGAAGTTCCACTTGCTTTTAGTGCCCAAGACCCTAAACCTACACAACATCCTTACTTTAGTTGCAAGATCTTTCTTTCGGAAGATATCATGTATAAGCAAATATGGAGTTGTTAGAATAATGGAGAATAATAGAGAAGATGGTGAAATTGTGATAGTTTTAACCAGGTGGAAAGTCATTTTTTGGGAAAATATGATGTGTAGGCTTTTGTTGTGCTGTTGAAATGATGGAGAGAATAATAAAAAAGGTAGTGAAATTATCAAATGCAATATTGAGGGTGGCATGCATTTGTTTACTTATTTCCCAATTTTTCATTTGTGTAAAAGAACAAATACTCACTAGAAGAAAATTGTGTTGCTCTCAACAAGCTCTCAACAAAATCTAGCTGATATTTTTTGTTAGAAACAAAACATGTTGGTATCAACACCTCTTTAATGCAAAAACAAGTTATGAACATAGTTTTCAACTCAATCAACGTTGAGAATCATGTTTATAATCTGTTTTTGCATTCCAAAAGTGCTAAAACCAACAAGTTTTGTTTCTAACAAAAAATATTAGTTAGATTCTGTTGAGAATCGTGCTTATAACATATTTTACCAACACGTTTTTCTTCTAGTGACTAAATCTAAAACCACAAGCTATTTCTAATAAACTTCCCAGATCAAAATATGATACTCCATACAATATTATACAGCTTGTGCACTTTTTTCTTTTTAAATTTTTTTTTAAAATTGGATGAAAACATTTGGTTTAAATTAGAAAACTCAAACTCCAAAGTCATGTATCCAAATTCATTTTCACTTGGTAAAGATAATCCAAAAAAATTGTACAAAAGTAGCCTACTCTTTGAATGTGCATACTAAAAAAGATTTCAGAGATGTTGAAGTTCAAGCTTGTGTTTCACAATTGAATAGAAGGTGATTCTTAAATGCAATTTGGAAACCCTATGCAAGATATAGTATTTTGGAAACCAGATTCTAGAGTCAAAATCATAGAGTGTCCCATCCAAAACAATAAACCCAAGTAATCTCTCACAAATTCAAAAGAACTCTCTCACCTTCTTACACTCAAATAGAGACATATTAAGGCAATGAAAATCCCATTGGTATGAGGAGTTGTTAGAATGAAGGAAAGCGCACTATAGAGACACTGACCATGGATTATTATAGCTAGAGGTGCAAATGTGCGGGTGCAGTTTGGACATTTGTATTGAATCAATCTCCACTTGGAAAGTGGGAAGTTATGTACGTAATATAGATACTTTTTGTGAGGGACATTCAAAAATTGTATTGTGTTGCTGATGTTGGTGAATATAAAGGTTAGGATTGCTTGTATCTTCAACATGAATGGACTGAGGATGGGCATTGATGATGGCAAGGTTATAGTCAGCAACTTTGTAGCTCACGTGAATGTAACTCAAATTTGGCAGCACTTGGTAGTTCTCTTTCATTCCCAAACTAAATTAAAAAAGATAGTCCACCTTAGATTATATCTTTTTTTTGAAAAATAGTTCTATTGTTTGAAAGTTTGAAACCCCTTTTTTGCTTTCTGTTGATTCATTTTGTTACTGATTCCCTAATCATTTATTTCATCTTCTATAGGTTTGGCCATTTGAGCATTTAGGATTTAATTTGTTGAGGGAAGGCGAGTATATTGGGCCTTTCAATGTGGGAAACCTTGGAGAGTTCACAATGCTAGAATTTGCAAAGGTCATTGTTGTATACCCGGAATTTAGATTTTATGTTCTTCAGGACATTCCCAACTGTGCTTATTGCAAGGCAACATCTATAAAAAATTCACTTACTATTAGTTGTACATTACTTGATGTTTTCTAATCATCAAGCAATTATTAATTGCTTATTACCTACCCTTTGGAGGTTGCAAAAACTCACTCCCTATAGTTGTTTGAATATCATTCCAAGTGTTAATCCTCAAGTGTCCAAGATAAGATTAGAAAGCCTACTTTGGAAGTAAAAATTGATTATTATATCTGCCTATCATTCATGAATGTAGTAGATGATGTCTTCATTTTTTTCTTTCCTTTTTGTTACATGCCATAAAGGGTCTTGAATGATTGCAATTCCTAGAAATATGAAAGTAACTACTTCTTACTAGTAGGTTAACACTCCATTGACACCATCCACTACTAGAAATTTGGATACTACCGGTACTGGAAGAAAAATCCAAGATGACATCAAGGAATTTTATTGATTCTGTGGCGGTTTGGATAAGTTGGTTCAGACAAAAATGATTTTTTTTTGGTTGGTTTAGAAAATGAAGTCCATGTCAGCAAGGGATTGTGGCACGAAATGCCACATCAACACATTTAGTAGGAATGACATTTGTTGCAAATTTTTTTTTTGTTCATTTGGTTACTATACAGGGATCCAATTGGTGAGCAACATGTGTTGCATTGACGTGGCAACCAATGCCGTGCTACCACATCCAATATAGATGAAAGTTTGGAAGAAGTGGAATTTTTTTTCCTATTGATGTGTGTATTGATTGTGGTTCAGTTTTTCAATGGCATTAACATATTTGTACTACATTATTTTAGTTTATATTACTATTTTTTGTAATTGTGAAAGTACTCCTAGACAATTTGGCATGTGCCAATGCATTTGCAAACATGTGGCTTAATTTTACAAAGGGTTTGTTTTTCTTTTACGTGGATTATAAATTTTGTAAAAAATCATTGGTTTAGGAAGTAGATATTTACTAGGACATTACATTCTATTCATTTTTTAATCCCTCTATTTGCTATCATATATTTCTAGGTTTAGGCATCTCTTCATCTCTTCATTGTTCAATTAAAGACAAACATTTAGTTAAATGTATTCAGGATTACAGTGGATAACATTTGTGAGGTTTCTCTTTACGTAAAACAACATTGAATCAGAAAGGCAGTTTTTTGTATACTGCCATTTAAAATTGTGTCTTAGAAAACATGAATAAATAGTCTAAACAACTGCCATGTCCTTTGCAATTAATTGTGAAATTTAGTGGATTGAAATCCATCATGACAATTCCACTGCAAAATACCTATCTATTTCTATGCAAGTGAGTGCCACCTATACAAAATAATACTTCCTACATTCAGGGGGTGCAGTCCGTAAAAAAAATAAGCATATAGGTGCAAACATTGGGTAATTAATGGAGGGGTATTATTTTCCATCTATCGTTTATTTTCACTGGTAGAAAATTCAGTTTTTCTGTTGTTTTGGTCGCGTTGATCCGGTCAAAATCTGACAGAAATCTATTGATTTCAACAGATTTTGACCGTTTCTACTAGTGTTTGCACTCTATTATTATGTAATTTTCTAATTTGGCTCATTAAAAAGGGGGCATAGATTAATTGTAATTCTCAATTGCTATGAATATTTCATATGCTATATAAATTTAATTTTTTACACTAATCACAATTATAAAATTGGGTGTAGGGTTTAGGATTTACAATTAACCTCTAAAGGACCAAGTGTCCATTCAGCGTACGCCAAAAATCTCAAGTAGGTTCCTACGAAGTCATTTTTGGTCGGATGTTCATGAAATTTGGACTCAATGTGCAAGCATGTATCTTTTTGCTGAAAATCTAATTTCTTTTTGATCGGGTGCCCAGATCAAAAGTTATGCTGCCCTAAATTTTTTGGGCAGCTAGGGCAATTTGAGAATCTTTAGAGAATCTTTTGCAAAAATGCTTATCAATTTTTGAAATTTGGCAAGTATGTAACTTACATGATACAAGATGCAAATGTCCAAAAAAATAACCAAGTGTAGTGTAAAAATCTCATTCTAGAAGGAGTGAAAGTTTGTTGGCCTTGTTGGGCAAGGTTGGAAAAAAAAAATTCTCCTAACTTCAAACGTTATAGTCTTTCAATCCATGCGGTGAAAGTTTCTGAAATTTTTTCCACACATTCCTAGAGAAGTCTAACAAAAATTTGAACGGTTAAATTTTGAAAAAAAACTTTTTTCTTTCATTTTTTTCTTGCTGCCCTAAAAAGTGACAGTTTTGACAATTTCTGCCCAAAATGTACCTCCGGTCCTTTAGGGGTTAAGTAGCTTCTTAACCCCTTAGTACTCTGAGGTCTAGAAATTCACATCCACAAAACTCTAGGAAATATGATATGACTTGGATTAGATGCCAATTCCATTTGTCTTTCAAGGAAGTTATTGAAATTTTTCAAGAAGTCCAAACCATATATCAAGAAGAATAAAAATACAAGCAAAACTTGATAGTTTCAAGTAAACTGAGTGAGTGGAAATTATGTTTGACAAAAATGCTATATTCCAAACCTATTTTCTTGGAAAACAATAATGCTTGTGGAAACAACAAACAAAAGATAAAAATGTAAGCCCTAGTTGAAGAGAGAAGATTCAAACAGTTGTGCAGTTTCAAAGCTTTGTGATCATGTAGTCTAAAAGCATTCTCAACTCTTTGTGAGATATCGAGCCCTTTGTGAGGAAATCAGCATGTAAAGTTGCAAGTACAAATACTGTAGCCTTAGGGCAAGATCGGCGGAAATTAATTATTTTTATGAATGCCGGAAAAAAAATAAAATGAAAATGAAAAATTGCCGAATTCAACAAAAATTAAATGACCAAATTGTTGTAAAAAAAGAAAATGTTCAAAGTTAGTCCAAAAATCCAAAGACCATCAACCATCGAAAAAATTGATGGCAATATGAAAGATTTTTTCAACAACAAATTGTAAAGATGAAGGTTGAAGAGTTCGTTTTTATAATAAAATTCATTGTCCATCATGAACCCTCAAAGATTATGGGATAATTTGAAGATGAAAACTTCACCATTCATTGTCAAAACACAGGAATTGTGTTCAAAGTATAATTTCAGACATTATTTTGGCATAGTAGAATAACTTTTTTTTACAAAACTTTGAACTAAGTTAATGTAGGAAATCAAGCTAAATTTAATCTCCTAAAATCAGTTTTAGATTTAAAGCCTCCAATCAAAAGTTATGAATAAATTTCAAAGGGGATGTTAGAAGAAAATGTCCCTTCCAAACCCGCTTTGAAATTTGACCATAACTTTTGATTGGAGGCTTGAAATTTAAAACGGATTTTTGGAGTTGAAAGTTAGATTGATTTCCTACATTAACTTAGTTAAAAGTTTTTTGAAAAAAGTAATTCTACTATGCCAAAATGAGGTCTGAAATTATACTTTGAATACAATTTCTGCTTTTTACTTAACTCTGAATGGTTGAGCTCCTAGTAATCCTAATTCACATATCCCACATTGTTTGTTGTACCTCCTACCACCCCAATTGTATAAAAGAGTTTGTCTTCTCCATATTTACCTCATCATATAGTGAGACTTTTGATGGAATGTGCCGAAAATTAAAAAATGATTAGAATGTGATGTTGAATTTACAAAAATTAAAATTTAAAGTGCCGAATCTACTTTGGGAACTTTAATTAAATATTCGGCATCAATGTGTTGACCCTGCCCTGTGGTTACGGTAGTGTACGTGGTTCGAGTACTTAGGCAAATCCAGCATACCATCATGGAGCCAGCTTGATGTGAGAATTTGGTTAATTACTCACAAATTGAGGCAAATAACTCATATGCCCCTCCAAACATGTAATGGCTAATGGCTAGATCAAGAATCCTTACTAATTAATATGTGATGTGATTATGAACCTAAGCCTCATTAAAAATTAACTAGAGGACAATTAAAATGCTCAATAAGATAATTTATCAGTGCATAGCTGTTTGTAAATACAACACATACTTAATTGTGTTTCATAAAAGTCCAGACTAAATATAGCACAAATTGCATGTGATAGGCTAATGACCCTCATTTAATTTTTAGACTAAGGACAATGTAGTGTAAATGTGGGATTAAATGCCAATCCTAAACCTGTAATTAAGACTTTTGTTTCATTGTATTAATGAAAAGGGGGGTATCTTAAATCTAATTTTTTTATAATGCATTCCATTATTCCACACCCTATAGTATTTATAATACACCCAATGACATTTTATATACACTATAGTATAATCAATCAAATTATAATTTTTAGCCCCAATGTTTTTTTGGCACCCTACATTTGTTCATTCCTATTTTTCTACTTCTATTGCTTACTACACCCCCTGAGCTCCTACACACACCAAAACAAAATGACATGTTGTGAGTATTTATTTGTAATAATGTACTATACAAATTATGTCCATTGATAGAAATATAAAGATATGTACATTCTACTACTACTACTATTGCACGTGTATGATCAAAGTGTACGGTATTTACAAAATCTCTTGTACAATTGTACCATTGTGGTAACCATAATTGTATATCCAGTAGCAACAAAAGATTCTCATTGTGCCCACCAACGATTCCAAAATTGGCTAAAATTAGCTGAATTTCTACCCAATAAAACTTGCGCTACTAGTGCATTGTAAAAAAGGGTCTTTAATGGAGACATTTAGCCAAAACTACACAAACAATAGAACTTGACTGATAGCCAATTTGCAACTTCCTCCACATTGGAATTAGCACCTATTTAGTCAAATTCGTATTATAGTACTTTCAATAACCCTTCACAACTTGCAAAATCTTTTTTTTTCTATTTTGTTTAACCCCTGAAGGACCAAGGTGACTTTCCTATCAAAAACCACTCAAAACTGTCATTTCTATTGCAAAGAGAAAAAAACTTTTAAAATAGATTTTTTTTGCATATCCAACCATAAGATCTTATACTTGACTAGTATATAAATACGTGGAAGAAATTTCAGAAACTTTGATTATGTAGATTGCAAGATATATGCATTTAAAGTGAAGAAAACAAGTTTTTTGCACCTTGCTTGACTAGATTTTTTAGCTTTGTGAATCTTTTTAGTTCAAATTTTTTGCACTACTGATTTTGATTTTCTACTTATTTATGTTAAGTAGTTGAGTTGAGAATCTTCAAAAAAAAATTAGGAAAAAAACACTTAATTTTCACTCATTAAAAAATTGTTAAGCAGAGGTGGGTTCAAGATTGAAGAAAAAACTAAATTGTTAATAGCTTTTAGATGGAATTGAATCACAATAATCCCAAAGGTGAGATTGTTTTAACAAGAAAATCTAACCCTGTCTAACAAATGTTTTTGAAAAATTCTAAAAATTGCATTCAAAAATGAATTCTACAAGTTATTTTTCCAAGAATTTGCTTAGATTGCTCAAAAAACTAAGATTGTCCATAACTTTCTCATTATTAGTCCAAATTGAATGAAACAAAGCTTCACATGTAGACAAAAATATAATCTTCGAGAAAAAAAATTGAAAAAAAATTATTTTGATTTTCTGTGATTTTTTTTGTACTACCCGCCAAACTCCATTTTTGCTTATTGTGCCATAACTTTTTCTCCTGTGCATCAATTAAAATAAAAATTATATATTCACAAAGCTCTCGCTAAAATACACAACCTCAAAAATCCCAAAAAATATCACTAAAAATTGAGAGAATAGGAACCTGCCCAAACCCAAATTGTCCCCTGAGGGGACAAATGGTCCTTTAGGGGTTAATACTACTCACTCTCTCCAGGTAGCCAAAGTTGATGCTTGTCTGTCTTGAAGGTAGCATATTGCACTAAATTCCACAAACTAATTTTGGGATCACTGGTGCCCAAAATCCATCTCTAGACATGCCAATGGCTTAGGGTCATCCATTCAAATTTTGCAAAATAGATATTCTAAATTGTAATTAGATTTTGGAAAGCAAATAGCATCATCATGCTCAAAAGCTCAAAACCAGTCATGTTGTAAAAATTAACATCCAAAATCTACTTGCTATTAAAGATACCATATATATTCTACAAAATTTAGGTAGCTGACAATATGCCATTGAATTGTAAGTACGGGAAGTACTATAAATTTTTGAAATTTTACATATGTACATATAGATGTGTGCATTGATATTTCATGCATATTTGCGGAATTTAAACTAAATGATTCACCATCAACATTTTTTTGATTAATTATCATGTACAACTATATAAAATTGAGAAAAATTCAAGCCTAATAAAGTTTTTGTTTCTGAAAAGTGAAATTTGGCATGATTGAAATTGCATTAGGATGCAACTCTGCATTCTAGAAAATTGCAATTGTGATAAGACAAATTGTGAATTTCAACACTTGATAATTACAAAATATTTGCTTCTTAACCCCAAAGGATTAAGTGATAGTAAGAGATCTCAAGTTGTTACTCACAAAGTCAATTTTGGTCGGATGTTCATCAAATTTTGACACAAGGTGTGAACATGTTCAACCTTAGATTATAATTTTTGTAATACTTGATCTAGTGCCTAGATCAAAGTTATGTAGCCCTAAACCTTTAAAGCAACTTGGGTAGCTTTGGAAAGCATGTGCAAAATTCCTCCTCTACTTTTGAAATTTGGGAGGTATATAACTTACATTATACAAGACACAAATGTCAAAAAAATAACCATTTGTAGTGTAAAAATCTCAATTTAAGAGGAGTTAAAGTCTATTTGTCATATCAAATAAGGTCAGGAATTTTTTTTTTGTCTAATTCCAAATAAACGGTCTTTCAATTTGAATGGTCAAAGTTTTTGAACTTTTTTCTACACATTCTCATAGTACTCTGGTACAAATTTTTATGGTTGAATTTTCGAAGTGAAAAAAATTCATTTTTTCTTCACTGCCCTAAAAGGTCAGTGGTAGTTTTTAGAATTTCTATTCAAAATGTGCCTCAATCTTTTACAGGTTAAATTATACCATGCGAAGTTCTAACTTTGCTATTATATCATAATACTGAATTTGTACTAAACGTTGTACATGATTCATGCTTATAGAGTCATAATGCCAAGTCAGTTTTTTAACGTAGATTTGTCACTACTCCATTGCCATTAGAAGAGGTTTGGGGACAAAACAAGATTGTGGGAACTTTGAGAACACCCTCGACACTGTAAGCTAATGTGGTTGAGAGTGTGGTACGTCAAAAATTAATTTTTTAAATTAAAAAAATAGATTTATAAATAAATAAATAAATAAAATTTAAATATTTTTTTAATAAAATTTAAATATTGTAATTTTTTTAAATTATTTAAATTATTTTTAATTATTAAAATATTTTGACTGTTTTTAGCAAGGAAAAAAAGGCCTGAAATGGCCCTCCCTTGCCCTCAAATCTCCCCTAATAGTCAGAAAAGTGTTATAATTCATTATGCAGCTCCTCTTTCTATACCCTTAGATTTGCAAATAGTACAGATACGGACGTCTGTGATGAACTATTAGATTTGGAAATATGTCTTGTAATGCTCTTGAGCCTCCCAACTCTTGAGCATTATTCTAATTCGTGTTGGGGTTTCATTTTTCTTGATTTGATGTATCAATGTTTTCTAGCAAAATAACTTATCTTGTCAAGAAAGTGTGCAAATATTGAAATGCGCATAGACTATTTATTAAAAAATAAATAAAAGAGAAAAAAATTGCCATACCATATATCTATTATACGTAGAATATATTAGCCTTTGTAAGGGAGAACAACCCATCATGGTCACTAAATTAGGAATTTGCCCTCTTGCCATTGCCCGAAATTTTTTAATTTTTTTCCACACAAAGACAAATGTGAGAAATGGTAAGAACGATTGAAATTATATTTTTTTTTGACAAAGTATGAATTTTGAAACTTCTAAAATTTATATATTATTCTCATTGACAAGTGATAGGAGATTTCAATGCACTAAGGAATGCATCATTTGGATGCAATATGCAAAAGTTATTGAGAGTCAAAGCTTTATTGATAGATGTTTTAAAATTGTTTCTTTAAGAATAGGTGCATATTGATTTAGAAAATGTACACAATGTAAGCATCTCATCAAGTGGTGCATTTGGATGTCCCTACCTTAAGCATGCAAAAAAATTCTCAGGGGGTGCATTACCATTTTTTTAATCGTTAGCATGCGATCAAATGAAGGGTTATTTTAATTAATTTGATCCAAAATTTTAGACAACTTTTAGAAGTAAATTAGCATCACCATAGTGGAATATTTGAAGTTATAAATAATGAATGGTAGGAGATAATACTTAATTTTATCTATTTTAAAAAAAGTAGCGTTGCCAAAAGACCTATTAAAAAATCTGAACTTTTAAGAGCTACTATAAAGGTAGGATTTAATTCAAAGCGGAATAATTTTATATAATATGTAGGGCTACTATAGGGTCCATAAAATGTTACATACTCTATTATATATAAATTAGGATACGTATGAAACCATCATGTAGTTGAAATTTTTATTAATAAGTTAGACTTGACAAATAGAGGCCATGCAAATTTTTCATGGTACGATGAGTATACCGTAGATGTGGACAAATGATTTCATTTGGATGATAAAATGGACATAATCAATAAATTCTACAATGAAGGGTGGTTGATTGAAATTGTGCCACAATGCTAGCAGTGTATATATCAAAAAAATTAAGTGTAAACGTAAGGCACTGACCACAAGTGGCAAAAAATGTCACATTGCACAAATATGGAGCGGTTTACCTTAGTGGGTTCAACAAACTAAAAACTATACAACATGAAGATAGAGTTTATAGTCTCTTTAACTTCATTCTTTGAAGCCATAAATGTTGAACACACTCATATTGAATGGGATGTTCACGGGATAGTTTCAATGGAATTTTGAAGTGTTCAATGGTAAACTTGTTATTAACCCCTAAAGGCCAGAGGATATTTTGGAAGAAGAAAAGTTCAAAACTGCCCATTTTTGATGCATTGTCCAATTTTTATTTTTTTCTGAATTTCAACCACACGAAAGTATATTAAACAATTAAGGCAATGTGTGGAAAAAATTTCAGCCCATTTGACCACGTGGACTGAAAGATTATAACGTTTAAAGTGAGAAAAAAAACTTTTCTTAATTCTTGTGAAACACGGCCAATAGACTTTGAGCCCTCCTAGACTGAAGTTTTTGAAATTGTAAGACAATATACTTCAATGAGTTAGCTATATGATATTACAATTGGATTAAAAAATCAATCAATTTAAATCAATTATTTTTTGAGCTGATTAGGTTGAGATCCAAACTAAAATATATTTTACCCTATTATTCTACAATTGTTTTGCCAAACTAGGTATAAATTGTCGCGCTAGAAATCTAATAACATGACATACATTTTTCTAGAAATAATTTAAAATATTTTGCTTTGACTTTACAATAGCCAACCAACCACAAAACTATTAAAAAACAATATAGACTTTCCAATCATTAGGAGTAGTCTACACTATTTTCATACTATCTCAAATAGTGTGATCTTCATCCAACTTTCATCTATTTTTCATCTCTTTTATATTAATCCTTTCATATTTCATCCAAATTTCATCATTCAAATTAGACAACATTCATCCAAAATTCATTCAAAATAGTATAACAAGGGATGCTTATACCATTCAAAAGACTAGTTGAATTAACTTTAGAAATAGGCTAGGATTATAGCATTGAAGCAATTTATATTTTCTGACCAAAGACCAACAATTTAGATTGAAGCCTCATTCATTAACCCCTAAAGTCCCGTTGTCCCCTCGGGGGACAAAATGGATTTCGGGCAGGCTTTTACGGTCTTAATATTTTTCATATTTTTCTGAATTTTTTTTGTGAAGATAGAGAATCACATTAGCTTTCTGAAAATGTAATTTTTATTTCAATCGGTACCCGGGAGCAAAAGTTATGGCACAAAACCCCCAAATTTTAGTTCGGCGGGCAGGAAAAAACCCTCACAAAACTTTAAATTAAATTTTTTTTAAATTTGTTTCATATAGAATTTATTTTTATCTACATGGGAAGCTTTGATTCATTCCATTTGGATTTGTTATGCAAAAGTTATGGACATTCTTATTTTTCGGGCAATTAGAGCATCTTCTTGAAAAAATAACTTGTAAGATTCATTTCTGAATCCAATTTCGACAATTTTTCAAAATAAAAAGTTTCACAAGGTTAAGATTTCTTGCTAGAAAAATATCACCGTTGAGATTAGTATATTTCAACTTTATCTTAGAGCTATTAATGATTTAATTTTTCCTTCAATCTTGAACCTACTTCTACTTAACAATTTTTTAATGAGAGAAAACTAATTGTTTCTTTTTTGAATTTTTTTTCCTAGATTCTCAACTCAATTCTTCATCACATAAAATTAGAAATTCAAAATCATTAGAGCAAAAATTTTAAGTTAAGAAGGTTCAAAGCCAAAAAATGTAGTTGAGCAAGGTGCAAAAAAATTTGATTCCTTCACTTTAAATGCAAATATCTTGCAATCTACACGGTCAAAGTTTTTGAAATTTCTTCCACACATTCTTCCACTAGTCTAGTACAAGATCCTATAGTTAAATATGCAAAAAACACATTAAATTTTTTTTTTTGCTCTTTGCTATAGAAATGGCAGTTTTGAGTGGTTTTTGATGGAAAAATGACCTTGGGACTTTAGGGGTTAAAGAGGTGCTACAAAAAAGTTGGTTTCATAATATATATATTTTTCTTTTCATTAAGGATTCAAAGATGTATTAGGGATAATTTTAGATTATCTTTGGAAACTCATGGCCTAACAACGGGAGGTTTCCTAATTTAAAGACAACAAATTTTAAATTTTCATAGAAGTTAAAGATTTTATCAACAAAAAAATGATTATATTTGCATTATAATGAAGTAAGATTTATCAATGTGTAAAAAATAAGCATGACCCTCAAACTCTTCTCCAAAGAATTCCAAAATACTTAAATGAATGGGAATGGGTACACTCATCTCATGTCCAATAACTAAGCATACAACTGGCAACATCGGTGACCTTGTATCAATGGGGAGAGGAATCAATGAAGAGGATTTTATTAAATCAAAGAACTTGCGGTTACTAAAACTTCGCAAAAGCTACATTCCACCAGCTATTGAAGTTACAGATTACTCTCCTACGAGGAAATTCATGAAAGGGACTCCACACTCCACAGTATTACTCATGAAACATTGGTCTACACTTTCATACAAAATCACCGTTTGCATATCTACAAAATCACTACAATAATCTGCCTGTGTCAGACTACATACCGGTATCATACATAAGATAATACCGACACTAAAACAGCTCTGTCTCCACCAACTTATGCATCTACAGGTTTATCACGTTTTTCTCACTGCCCGATTACGTACTGGTAGCACACTTAAGCTAATACCAACACTAATCAAACTTTGCCTGTCTAGCTTACACCGCCGTCCTCGCAAAGGAATGAAATCCAGTCCACTGCATTGCTCATTGACCCTTGGTCTAAACCCTCAAAACTGACGCTTGTTCATCTACAAAATTATTACAGTACAATTCTGACTATGCCTAATTACGTACCGACACTACGTACTCAGCCTTAATCAATCTTTCTTCACCATCTCACTTGCAGCCTGTTGCATCGCTGCAACCCCTTCTGGGCTCTTCACCATCGCCGCCACTCGCTTCTCTGCTTTCTCCACAACAAGCTCCCACTCCTCCAGCAGCTCTGGTAACTGCTTCCTCAGAAACTGCACCGCCAAACAAGTCGCCCACAAGGTCTCCCACTCGGGCTCCGAAAGCTGCCATCCATTCTTATTCCGAAACTCCCCCAAGTTGGCTTTCATCTCTTCCACAGTGGTGGAGAGTAGGACAGCAATCTCAGGAACAAGATGGAACAAGCCGTCGAACTGCTGGTGTTGTAGAAGGGAAAGCAACCGACTGTGAGGATCAGTGGTGGCTATACTGGCTTTCTCACAGATGTCCTCCGGTCGTTTGTCACCGATGTCTGGCACGAGTGGGGACGGAAGGGAAGAGGGAGCGGCTTGCAGTGACTGGGACTGAGTGAAAATGGGCGTTTTAGCTGAGCATAAACTGACTGGCTGATACTGACGAGCTGGTGCCCCAAACAAGGTGTCCAATTTCTCATAAGTTGGAGTCGCAGGAAGATTTCCTGAGCCGAATGCACTCGTGCTGGATGCTTTGAACTTCGTGCTTAACTCACGGCGCCTCGTCCGGGCCATACCCACAGATTGCTGCTGCGCCATTTGCATTTGTGCAAATACCGTGCCTGCAGATGGATTGGCAGAAAATAGCGCTGTCCCAGCAGATGGCGCACCAAAATTCGGTGCCGCACACTGCATGCCAGACGGAGATTGCCCTGCACCAAAGAATCCACCCCTTGCACCCCCAGATGCAGATGGATTGGCAGAAAATAGAGCTGTCCCAGCAGATAGCGCATCAAATGCCGGTGCCGCACACTGCGAACGGACTATGCCAAACGGAGATTGTCCTGCACCAAAGATTCCACCCCTTGCACCTACAGATGAAAACTGCGCTTCGGTCACCACCTTGTCGTGAATGATGCTGCGATCGCTCTCCGTGTCAATGGCCACCCAGCTGGTGTACTTGCTGGAGATCTTGTACTTCAGTGCGAGCTCCAGAATCTTCTGCTTGGTAAGCTTCGAGACGACGTGCTCGCTCAACTTGTTCTTGTACTGTTTCCCGTCTTTCACCACATGAACACCGAGCTTCTTCAGCATCTGCTCATTCGTAGCGGTGGTGGTGCTCCCCCCAAGCGCGTGAATACAGGAAGCTCCCTCTTCCAAGTCCCGTAACAGGGTGCGAGCTGCCAGTGAGTGCAGCATCGTCTCTCCCTCTTGAACAGACTCCACCTTCACCTTAAGCTCCACTGGCCCATCAGGTGATGAGCCTCGCAAGATGATCTCCTTCGGAACTGGCGTGTCGGATGAGAGAATGGCGTAGATCGTGAAGCGAGCACCACGGTACAAAGATGGAACTTTGAATGGCGCTTGGAGGATTTGAATGATGACCTCGGGAAGGACAGTGGGTGGTGGGGACGGTGGCGAGGGAACCTGAGCCTCAAGGGAGAATAAACTGATTGGCGGCTTGGGATCCACAACAACAGGCTGTGAATCTGCAGCTTCTTCTACAGCTTCGACCATTTCGAAATCGTCCTCACCAGAAAGATCTTCCACAGTATTTGTCCATTGAACGCTTACATCTGTAACAGCCGGCATGAGCGCTGCTTTCAGCATGTTCACCACCTTCTTCTCCATTCGCTCGCCTTCCACCACAAGCTGGGAGTATCCCCTCCCGGCCCTTGCCACAGATTCAATGAGATGATGCGAAACTGCCGCGCCAACGCCCAGAGAAAATACTCTCACAACCGAGTTTTGCTTTTCCCCTTCTTCCACAGCCTCTTTGACGCACTGGATAAGAGCTTCGACATTCCATATCTGCCCGTCTGTAAGCAAAAAGATCTGCGTCGGAACGTCTTTGCGACGGCGTTCAAAAACCTCCTGGAAAGCGCCCAACAACTCCGTGCCACCCATGTCTGCTCTCAAAGTTTGCGCATACTTCGTGGTGGTTCTCAAAGACTCCGCGCTGTACTCTACCGACTTCGGGAAGAGGGAATGATGGTCGGAGCCGAATCCGATGATGTTGATGTAGTGATCTTCCGAGGGGATGGAGCGGAGGAAAAGCTCAAGAGCTTCCCCAGCTTGATGGATTTGGGAGCCTGAATGCATTGAGCCTGAGCGATCGACAAGGAAGAGAAGCTCGCAGGATTTAAGGGAATTGAGTGCAAATCTTGGAGCAAATGTCAATGAAACTGCGTGGGTTCCATCTTCAGGATGATGCTCAACCAACGCCCGTGGTGAATCCAACCCTAACGCTTGCACGATGATCACGAGGTCGCGGTCAAGAAGAGAGTCCGCCGTCAAGCTCACCTTCATAGGGGATGTCCCGAGATGGACTTGAATGGTGTGGGAAGGAGATTGTATCGATGTGATCTGCTTCGACGTAGCGCAAGCAATCTCCACCGACAACTTGGAAGTGGTGAAGGAGCTTGCGATCTCAGGTGCGTAACTCCCGTAACGTGGCGCAATCGTTGTCGGTAGAACAAACCGAACTTGATTCTCGTCTGCGTCTTGTTTGATTTCCGAGATGAGAGTGATGCGAATGGTGATGGTTTTCGCAGGAGGGATGTTGCCGACGGAGGCTTGGAATACATCAGGCTTCTCCTGCTCTAGTAAGCTTGCCACCTTCCCTTCTTTCACAGCCACTTCGTATTCCTTCCTCGCAGCAGCTTTCTCCTGCACCTTGCCGATGATCTTGCGGCCATCCACTTCGGCTGCGAAACCGGAAACGGCCACGCCCTCGTACAAGGGGAAAGTGTAAGCCGCTTCAATGGTGGCGTCGTTGAGAGGATTCACGTAAGTTTGCACTAACGTGTATTCCGCAACTGTGTCGCGAAGGATGCCACTCACGGAGACGTGTTGGAGTGGGGCAGATTCACGCACATTGTTGAATACGCCACGCAACACGAGGTAGTAAAGGCAACTCATCTTGAACGGGTGCTCAAATGAATTGGATTTGGCAGAATCTGCAAAGACAGGAGCAAGTGATCTTTCGTCAAGATGCTCGTAGGCAAAGAAATTTTCTGGTACAGATAAAATCAAATAGGAAACGCTTAGAACATCAGCGACATAACCGAATGCTTGAATCCCAGAATCCCAAATCCACCTGAAAGCCTGAATCCCAAATGAGGTTTAAGGATTTAAGAGCTGACCAGGCCCGGAGTTAACTCTCCACAGTAACGGATATGGCAGTGTCACAGCAATAAGTAGCAACTCTCCCGGCAAGTTGAAAAGATTTGTGTGAAATAGAAGCAGGGGCGCAGTTTAAGTACGCAGCGAAATGCGTGCAGAAGACGCAACGACGGTACAGACGTGGACGTTACACCGACGCTACCAGCGTTTGGGGTCTGAATGTCAGATACTTGGCCTCCACGCCTGGAGCCTAATTATAATATACAGTGCTCAACCCGACTTTTGAGGTCCGAGACGCGTTGCCGACAAAGAAAAAAAGGATAGCTCCAGATTCAGATTGGTGCATCGGTTCCTACTGACGTTTTTACCGTCAATTAATCCAGTGGATTGCATGGAACTCTGCAGGTGCCCTACTTCAGGGCTTCTGCGAAACACTCGCGGGGAAAATTTTTCACACACTGGTGAAACGAACTGTAAGTCGGTTATCTCCCGCAAGAGACAGATGGCACAACACCCTCTGTCACTCACACCTGCAACAGAGCCAGCAATTTTCTAATATTGAAAACGCAAGAGATTGCACGTAAGCTTAACTTAAGCAGTTGCAAACAAGCGCATTGGATCATCCACCACGCCAAATGCCAGATTCGTACAAGAGGCCAGAAAGTTGCTATTCACTTCTTGCCTCGCCATTTCACCATTTGTAATCTCTGGAGGCGTTTCCGCCTTGGCGGATCTCATCTAGACAACGAAAGGAATGTTCTACCACCAAAAACCCTACGTCTCAATACTCTCACAAAACTTGACTCTCCTCTACCGACACTTTCAAATCGGAGACTACAGTATTCGGATAATTTTAAATATTGGTTCGCAAAAGATACTCAGACCTAGGGCCCGGGATATTCATATCAATAGAAAAAGCTATGCATCTTTCAAGACTTCTAGGAATCCTGGTCTAAATGGAACCCAAAACTCAATGAAGAAGTCTCAGCCACCGCGGAACTCTTCTGGACAACACCATTGCAACGGAAGGAATCTTCTACCATCGAAAACCCTAAATCTCAAAACTCTCACAAAATTCGAGACATTCCAACACTTCAAATCGGAGACACACTTACCGATACAGAGTTCCGTTAATTGGGCTCCCGTACGTACACAGGACCTAGAGGCATAGGCGAATTCGAGCTCTGAATCTCTCGAGATTTTCAACAAAACTGGTCAAATCTGGTCTAAGCGGAAGCTAAAAAAATTGGTCGAAATTCTGCGGGTCGTCCTGGTGCAGGGGCCATGCTAATCTTCTCTACATTGTTCCAATTTAATCGGATGTCTTTGAAGAGAAGAAGGGTAAGCACTGGAGTACCAAGCTAAACTATATATAAGCACAGTTTCATAAGCATATGTGAGGTGGTCTTGTGGGTATTGTCTCTTCCACATGACTGAGAGCCTCACTCTCCTCTGATACAAACTTCGGACCATCTGCATCAGAAGATTCACGAGACATTGCTGCACTCGAAGGATGCAAATCTGGCGAAGCACAGTAGCAAGGCTAACCCTAAAGTCCCAAGGTCTTTTTTTCGTCAGAAATTGCTCAAAATTGTCATTTCTAGTGCAAATTACAAAAGAGTTTATACTTACACATGCATGGCTTAATCTTTGAGACAAGCATATGACTATTGGCAGGACCAGGTGACAGAAATTTAAAAAACAATATTATTTTTGTATGTCTAAGCATAGGATTGTGCAGTAGATTAGTACGAGAATGTGTGGAAAACATTTCAAACATTTTTTTTATTTTATTTTAACAAATGGAGCGAACCATTGCATTAAAAAAAACAGAATATAAAACAGTTGAGTCAAAAATGAAAGAGATAAGAGCAAAAATAGAAAAGGAAAAGCAATGAACAATAAGATAAGATAATAAGCAAGAAGGGTGACCCCTCTAGTTCCAAAAGATGCTAGTACCATTCCAGCTAGCCAAGACTGGGGATTCGAGCCAAATACGATTTCAGACCCTTTGATTGTATAGATTGTTAGATAAATGCATTCAAAGTAAAGAAATCATGTTTTTTGGCACAATGGCAAACTAGTTTATGAGACTTTGAGTCTATTTAACTTAAAAATTTTACACTATAGATTTTGAATTAAAAAAAAATTGTCATGAAGAATTGAATTGAGGATATAGGAAAAAATAAAATTTTAAAAATAAGGTGATTTCATTCTTTAAGAAATTGTTAAGAAAAAGAAGGTAGGTGATAGAGGGAAAAACAATCATTAATAGCTTTAAGATGACATTAAAACACACTAATTCCAATGGTCAAATTGTTCTAACAATCAAATTTAACTCTGTAGAACATTTTGTTTTGGAAAAACGAAAAAATTGAGCTTAAAAAACGAATTCTATGCATTGTTTTTTCAAAGAAATGCTTTAATTGCCTACAAAAGAAGATACTCCGTAACTTTTACATCACAAATCCAAATGGAATGAATCAAAGGCTTCTATGTAAATAAAAATACAATCTATGAAGAAAGAAATTTAACCCCTATAGGACCGAGGCCTTTTTTTTGCCAAAAAACACTCAAAACTGCCATTTCTATAGCAAAAAGTAAAAAAATTAAATTAAAATTGTTTTTTTTTTCCACATCTAACCGTAGGATCTTCCACCTAATTGGTATGAGAATGTATGGAAAAAATTTCAAAATTTTTGACTGCATAGATTACAAGATATCTGCGTTTAAAGTGGAAAAAACAAGTTTTTCAGCACATTGCGGGACCAGATTTTTTGACTTTAAACATTTTTAACTTAAAATTTTTGCACTACAGCGTTTTGAGCTTTAAATCTTTATAGAGGAGAATTGAGTTGATAATCTAGGGAAAAAAAAATTCAAAAAAACTTAATTATCATTCTTAAAAAAATTGTTAAATAGAAGTAGGTACAAGATAGAAGGAAAATCTTAAATATTCTTATATTTTAGATGGAATTGAAATGCACTAATCCCAATGGTGAGATTGTTCTAGCAAGTAAACTAAACCATTCCAAAAAAAAAAATTTGAAAAATTACAAAAATTGCATTCCGAAATGAATCCTACAAGTTATTTTTTTCAAGAAGATGCTCTAACTGCCCGAAAAACAAGAATGTCCATAACTTCCTCATAACAAATCCAAATGAAATGAATCAAAGCTTTCCAGATAGACAAAAATATAATCTATGAGAAAAAAAATATTTTAAAAAAAAATTCAAAATTTTGCAAATTTTTTTTGCTGCAAACCGTCCCCACGCATTCCAAGAATTGGCATAACTTCTCACTCAAAGGTCCAATTTCAAATTTTTTTTTCCTACCACGCACCTCTCTCAATTCTTCATATTCACAAAAAAATTCAAAAAATCAGGAGAAAATTTCAATCCGTAGGTACTTGCCCAAAAACGCATTTGTCCTCTGAAGGGCCTCTAGGGGTTAAAAAAATTTATTTCAAGTTTTTGTGATTTTTTTTTTATCCACCAAGTTCTATCTTTAGCTTGTTGTGGTATAACTTTTGCTCCTAAACACCAATTGAAATAAAAATAATATTCTCCAAAAGCTAATAAATTTTTAAATTCTATAAAGAAGGTTTAAAAGATTTTACCAAAATTTTGAGCTTGTAGGAACTTGTCCAAAATCCATTTTGTCCCTTAACACCTAAAGGACCATTGTCTGTTCGGGGGACAAATGGGACTTAGGGCAGGTACCTACGGGCTGAAATTTTCTCCTAATTTTTTGAAACTTTTTGTAAATGTGAAGAATTGAGAGAGGTACGTGGTGGAATTTTTTTTTTGAAATCGGACCTTCGAGCGAGAAGTTATGCCATTTCTTGGAATGCGTGGGGACGGGGGGCAGCAAAAAAAATTTGCAAAATTTTGAATTTTTTTTAAAAATATTTTTTTCTTATAGATTATATTTTTGTCTATCTGGAAAGCTTTGATTCATTTCATTTGACTTTGTTATGAGGAAGTTATGGACATTCTTGTTTTTCAGGCAGTTAGAGCATCATCTTGAAAAAAATAACTTGTAGGATTCATTTCTGAATGCTGTTTTTGCAATTTTTCAAAAAAATAAATTTCTCATAGTTTAATTTACTTGCTAGAACAATCTCACCATTGCGATTAGTGTATTTTAATTCCATATAAAATATATAAATATTTTAGATTTTCCTTCTATCTCGTACCTACTTCTACTTAACAATTTTTTGAAGAATAAAAATTAAGTTTTTTTTAATTTCTTTTTTTTTCCTAGACTCTTAACTCAATCCTCTACTATAAAAATTTAAAGCTCAAAACTCTATAGTGCAAAATTTTAAGTTAAAAATGTTCGAAGTCAAAAAATCCAGTCCCACAATGTGCTGAAAAACTTGTTTTTTCCACTTTAAACGCAAATATCTTGCAATCTGTGCGGTCAAAAATTCTGAAATTTTTTCCACACTTTTTAATACTAGTTAGGTGTAAGATCCTATGGTTAGATGTGAATAAAAAAAACAATTAATTTTTTTTTTACTCTTTGCTATAGAAATGGCAGTTTTGAGTGTTTTTTTGGCAGAAAATAGGCCTCGAAACTTTAGGGGTTAAGAACAACGAGACTTATGGGTTAAATCAACTTTTGTTGAAGCTTTTATTATACAAACTTTATAACAAGTTGCTAGCTAGGCAAAAAGAGGCATTTTTGACGACAGTCTTACTCAAACTTAGCTCACATGTAGCTTTTGTCAATGCAAAGATTTTTCTTCCAATCAAAGCCAACAAACAAAAGAATATCTCATTTCCAAAATAATATAAGCAACCAAATTGTTTTCACGTTGTCTACTTTAACATCAAAAAAGGGTAAAAATTCTATGAAATCAACAAACACCTTTCCAATTCCATATAAAGTAATCAAGCCTATTACCACCCTAATTCGTAAAATTGGAATATCTTGGGGCTACTTCCAATAAGGGCATATATTTTTCAAAGGTGTGACCTTGTTTTAAAAATCAAATCCAAGCGGAATTATAATTTTTTGATTAAAATTGTAATTTCTATGAATTTCTAAAGCGGTCTACCCTAAAATTACAAAACCGCTTATAGAGTGGAGTCAAAAGCATTCTATAAACAACCCATTACTTCCTTTCTATATATCCAATGGTATTTAAGTATTCACCATTAAAGGATTGACATATTATCCCTTGTTGGCATTAATGTAGTGATTTTGTCAAAAATGAACATATTTGAATGTTTTTTTAGATGAAATTGGGACCAAAAGTAGAATGACAGAATTGGCACGTAGTTTTCTTATATTTATATAGAATTGATTTTTGAAACTCCTATTTGCAAGTATTCTATAGATGGACATTCCATGATGCAAACAAATGTTTCTTGCAATGGCCCCTTTCAAAATTTACAATGAAGGCAAAACTATGAAAATAAAAGAAATAGTCTATCGATATAATATGTTTCCCTCAATTCAAGTTTGCCATATTCTTATTGTATCTTTGTACCTTAACCTCTAAAAGACTAAAACATGTTTTGAGAAAAAAAAAATTCAAAAGACTCTATTGTATTAGTACTTTTAGCAAACATGCAATTTATAGATTAACGACTTCATTGAACACTAGCTTTGGACTATATTCATAGTTCAAATCCAAGGCAATGTTCATACAATACCATAGTTTTAGGACAAGTTTAGTGAATAATAATTCTAAAAATAGATGACAGAATTTTAGGAAAATTAATCTTCTAAAAAAATATAATATGCCAAAGAAAAAATATTGGCCAAAAAATTCAATACTTAGCATCTATTGAACCTCACTTTTAGAAAAGAAACAAATGTTTGACAAAGAAGAGGCAATCCTACCGTAAACTTACGGAATAGTAAATAGAAGATTATAAGATGACACTCAACAATTGTTGTCAGTGATCTAGTGGCTCTAGATAAGAAAAGATGAAGTATTGCAAAAAAACAAGCTACATCTACAACCAAATGAGATGTAGATTCATCTCAAAACCATCATTCTAATGAAGACTATCTCGGTACAAGACCTCTCAAATAACCCATTCAGGACTATGGTTGATTCTAGAAGCAGACAAGATTTTTTTTAGTTTTAGGGTGAATATGATAAAAAAAATACCAAACTTCAATGAATTTGGGAGATCTACTTGTGCCGATTGAAATCCACATGAATGCTTGGGGTTCTCCAGTAAATTTTGTGGCACTTGACCATCCCGATTTAGATATTATAATGCATCTTTGCCTATTTTCAACCCATATGTCATTTGTTTTTTCAACCTCTAAACCACATGCTAGCACAAAATTTCCCGATTATTGTTCCAATACATTCATTTCCAAATTCTTCACATCATCCCCTTTCTTCCAACTCCAAATTCATTATTAAACTCTAGCTACCAATAAAAATGTGTAAATTTTGACCAAAACGTGGTCAATCAAACCTTAAGAGGTTAAAGATCCAGCTTAACAAGCATGCCATTGGCAAAGAGAATGCACTCAACATTTAGTGTTTCTCTCACAAGTATAAGCCCTTTTCATACAAAAAAAAAGAAGTCAACATTCTTGGGCACATGTCAGTCTTTATTCTATGAAATAACCAATGTTAATGCCCTATTCAGCTTCAACCAAGCTCAAAGTACTCCTTTGACTTTTGGGGATTGAAGCTAAAAAGCTCACAATACTCAACACACTAGATAAGGTACACGAGATAAGAGAAAAAATTGTCTTCATACAAGTAAGGCATGTGCACCCATGATAATCAACATTGTCCAAAATGCGACACCTACATTTGGACAAAAAAGTCTCATTAAAACTCAAATATTGATTACACAAGATGTACACAATCACAATACAAAAATATATAAGTGCTAAGTGTTAATAGTTGGTACACCTAGAGACAATTCTATGAATATTCATAACTTATCATGAATATAGGGTACAAAGAACGCATATAATGCATGCTATAGTTCGTTGGAATCCTCTTTCATTTGGCATCAAGATCCAATAAAATCAATTTATGTCTAATAATAGTAATTATGCTCAGTTGTAAGTAGCGATGACTTAAGGTGCACATACCTAAGACCCAATATGGCAACCTGGAACTGTATTAGATAGCTCCAGCTGCCGGCTTGTTAGTGACGAAGAACACGAGATCTCCGGTGCCAAACGCATGATAAACTTGGCCGCCAGTAACAATGAGATCATTCTCGCGAAGGATTCTCATCAAATCAAAATGCAACTCTTTACAGGGCCCGGATACGAGTAGCTGTCCGTTGACCTATTTTCAAAACATAGTAACAGATGAATCAACAAAACAATTCAAAAACTGTGAGCAACTCAAGTGCAAATGGTGAACAAAGTCATCATGTCGCATGAAGTGCAGGGGCTAAAACCATGAGGCCTCGAAACGCAAAGCACAAGGAATCGTCAAAAGGATGAGAATCAGTCTTACTTCAGGGCACCTGCATCGAATAGCCAGAATTCGATGGATCATGTTCTGTACAGTACAATAAACACACTGTTACTGATAACGTCTAAGAATAGACTTGCAAACGACATCAGTTTCAACAATATGTAACTTCCAGTAGGGACAAATCAAGATCAATCCTAGTATTCACTCCATTCAAAGCGGACTCACAAGTAAAACCTCGATTCCAAGGTTCACACCTATTGCACAACCTCACAATTAATGAACATGCTAGAGAAAAAAGAATCCTTAGAGACAAGGTCAACGTCATGGAATTACCAGGAACTTATATGCTGATTCAATTCTTCCTCGAAAGATTTGTAGTGCATATCCACCAAGGTGCCAGACACATGGACCAGCAGCTCTGATTTCCGAAGACACACAACTACTTCGGTAGAACGCAAAAACTCATCATATCCCTTTCTCTGGTGTACACGAATGTTTGATGAGCTGCGAGGACGTGTCAAATGCATAGACTTCAGATTATGCGGACGTCTGTTCAAGTGGGAAAACTCTTCAGCTGCAACTCTGTGAACAATTATCTTGAAATGTCCTGTAGATATTGGAAAATATTCCATATAATGTCGAAGTTCCCACAACAAGGTACCCATTCTTGCGCCTTCCACATATGGCACACTTCACTCGATGCTTACGAGTGCAGCATCTTGCTGAGTAAACTCGAAAATTTGTTGCAACCAAGAGTTTAGAAAAATTCCTAAGGAAGCATGTACTCCTCTCAGCAACGACCTCTACAACATGCATTTGCGTAATAGTATTTTCATTGACAGATGTCCCCAGAGTACCACTGATGCATCCCACCTTTATTGGAAAGCTTAGAGCTTGAGCAATAAAGACAATATTCTCATTAGTAATCTTTTATCTATCATTCCAAACAACTCAAGAGTCAAGAATAATCTACAAAGTCTAAAACACAATAGTGCAAACAAGAAACGGAAGATTGGGCAATCTTCATGCTCACCTTTGTGATATTCACAATAGGCTTGTCATTCACAACCTTCCTTCCTTTGCAATCAGTCACCTCAAAATCTGTAGCTCAACATGTCAATGATAAATGTTAAGATACAAAAGTTTCGAAGAGTCCTCCATAAAGAATCCTTAAAGAATACTCCCTAACATAAAGATAAGGCAATTGCAATAGAATTTGGAATTCATGGTATTAGCGTTTGGCATGACGGTGTAAAAACACAACTCACATTGCGTAATCATTTTTGTTGAAGACAAGTCAAAAGTCTTCAAAACTAATAGGTCCATATCCATCAAGTTTTGCATGACTTCAAGCAAAGTCAAAGCTCACTACAAGAGAAAGGGGTGTTTTAAGTAGTGTCCTAAACATCACGTTTTTTAAGTAATGTGTTTTAAGTAAGTTTTTAAGTAAAATTTTACTTAAAAACTTACTTAAAAGACGTTACTTAAAAAACGTGATGTCTAGGACACTACTTAAAACACCTCTTTCTCTTGTAGTCGCTTGAGGAATGTTCCATTGTTCAACTTGCATCCATATTGGGTATTTTTCAACAGAACACGTTTAGTCATTAACTTAATTACAAAACTATTTTACTCATATTGTACAACATGTTGGAACACCTCATTTACAATACTTATTAAAGTTCAATACATTTACATCAATATCAAAAGAGGGTGCATTAAATTTTACAAGCCATTGAATGTCTCACAAAACATGATAGTGACAAAAATAGCAACCAAGTTACAATCAATTTGTTAGGACAGTGACACATTAGGGAATCCAACAAATGAATTTCAAATTATGTCCAATACAATATTTTGTAAGCCACAACATTGATACATCTACAATCATGGACACTTTGACACTAGTTATTCATGATCTCTACTACAAATAAGAAATGCTTCAATAAACCCGTACCTAGAAAATTGTAACTAGATGAAACATACAAGCTAATCAATAAGCAACCCAAGCTTGCACCAATTAAAACTCCAATACAAGCACAATGGATAATAAAGGACTTATATGACACGTTCCCAAACTAAAACAACACAAACTCTACTTCACTAACTGTTCACAAAGACATTGAAATGTAGATTCAAAACATAGGACTTAGTCCAACTCCGTCAGAAGTAACCAATACCAAGAATGAATTCCCCAAGGATCCTAAACACCTAGTTACAAATACTTGAAACACTGAACAGCCTTAATAATTTAAAAAAGATGTGAAGATGAGCAATCTAGTATTAAATCTAGCAAAATGTGATCAACAATCTCCTATTCAAATGAAGCACTGCTAAATTGGATAGGCTTGTAAATTCCATACCTTCACAATACTTGCACCACTTTCAAATTTGTTGTCAATGACAACACTCACAAGCTTAGGACCACTCTTTGGCTTTAGGACCATGCATATGGTTGAAAAGATTGATCTCTTCAATGGATCAAAATGCCAACAACCAACTATGATGTTTCTTACAAACTCAGGCACTTCATTCCGCAATTCCGGGCATCGACCTTGCAAAATTTGGGATATTGTATCTTCACCTTCAAGGCCATCATATGGAATGCAACCTGTTACAATCTCATAGCAGGTCATGCCACAGTTGTAAACATCCGACGCACGTGTAAACTGCACTTTTGAACTGGGCACTCTATCTTTCAACTGCTCAAGTATTTCCGGTGCCCTCCAAAACCTGGTCCCCAAAACTCCCACGGAGCACTCAAAATCAGCAGCAAGTGATCCTATACTCTCCACTTGGTCAGGAGTAGCAACAAGGCTCATGTCTTCTCCAAATTCTCCCCACACAAGCACATTCGATGCTTTCAAATCGCGATGTAGTATGTCATGATTGTTGTGTAGCATGCCCATATCCTCAGCTATATTCAACATCAAGTGAATGGCTTCGTCAATTGGGAAAGGGCTAGGTGTACTGCGCTCTTGTTTCATTCGGCGATCAATCAAGAGACGCAAGTCTCCCCAACGCCGATACATCACAAGCGCAAATTGGCCTTGCAACCTCTTATCACGTAACATCGTTCCTCCCAAAATTGTAATCAACAGCAAATCATATAGATGTTTATACTTGGAACGAGCAGACAACATTCCGATGGGCCATTGCGCTTGGAAGCGTTCGAGAGGAACATCTCCCTTCATCACCTTTACCACCAAATTGAAAGGATCATCACGTGTATTGCGAGCTTCATAAATGTCGGCTTGAGCCCCTCTGCTGATTTTCTCACCCACCTCCACTGCCTCAAAGTCCGCAAAGAAACGACCCCATTCAAGATCTTCTTTTAGCAAAGCAAAGTATTTAGAGTTGGTCTCTACTAACCACTCCAAATCAGTTGTGGAATAATCCAGTTGGCTCCAATGACGAGTTTTCGAGGATTCCATCTCAATTTCAGTCTGAGAAATGAAATGGCTTGCCCGTTCAGAGGAAGGCACACTTGAAGAAGAGGAGCTCGCCATGCTCTGGACAGAATCCATTCCAACGAAACC
This sequence comes from Pseudisothecium myosuroides, assembly GCA_951799445.1. Taxonomy (NCBI): domain Eukaryota; kingdom Viridiplantae; phylum Streptophyta; class Bryopsida; order Hypnales; family Lembophyllaceae; genus Pseudisothecium; species Pseudisothecium myosuroides. The sequence continues at coordinate 10,528,456 of OX637291.1, read as the reverse complement.
GTCTTTCAAACCTTCCTGCCTTCACAACTGTACGTCTGACAGAGCTCAGAGTAGGACTTTCCAATGGAGCTTACAGTCATGCATGAGTAGATGGCGGCTTCGGCAAGGTTTGACCTGCAACCCCAGCTTCTGCGCAAATGCAGAGGAATTGACGTTGTGAAATCTAGATTAAGGAAAAGGAGAAGTGAACTTCGCAAACTCGAGAAATGGTTTCACTGGAGGAAGACAAAATCGATGCAAGCATATAAACAGGTGAAATCCGACACAACACGAATAATCATACGCAGAAAGAGGCATAGCAGGTTTCAAAATTCCACACACCAAACTCTGCGCAAGTGCAAGAGAATTTAGGTGACTTTTAAGATTTTGACTAACCATGGGGGAGTGAACGCTGAGAACTTGAGAGAAATGGTTTAAAGAGAAAGCAACTAAACAGGTGAAATTCGCTACAACTCAAATCTCAAAAGAGTCAATTGCTGCATTCAAAATTCCACAATAAATAACAAGACTCCAGTGGCACAGTCACGGCCATTCCCAACAAGCAGGTGGGACATCACATCCATCAGTTTCAGAAAATGCACAGAAGAAATTCCAGCAATTGCCAACCCTGATAGTTCTGGCTTCCACAGAAGGCACGTCAGCACGTGATCATTCGAATGAATCCTAACCCTAAATAGCTCAATTACGGTACCACCGACAGCATACATTGGGAGCTATGCAGGACATCAGATCCACCGGCTTCAGAAAACGGAAGAAGAAATTCCATCATCAACCAATGAAGCCGATAGTTCCCCTTCATTTGGCTTTCAAGCGAGATCCATGTGATCATTTTAATGAACCGTAAATAGCTCAATTATAGCATTACCGACTACGTATTGGGAGCTGTGCAGGACATCAGATCCATCGGTTTCAGAAAACGCAAGAAGATCTTACTCCATAATCAACCAAGCTGATATTTCTCCTTCATTTGACTTTCAAACAAGATTCATGTGATCATTCTAATCCATTATAATTCCACCGACAGTGTATATAAATTGGGAGCAGAGAGGCACCTTCAAATCGAGACGTTGTGTGAAGAATTGCCTCGAGTCCTGAACGAAAGGCTTCTTCACCGCAAGCAGGTGCACCCCACAAAGGTTTCGAGCGCTCGTTGTGTACAGAAGTGAGTCAAGACTTGATCACCACTTGGTGTTCACTGGTAAGCTTAGTTGGGGATGAAGGCACAAGTACCCTACGTGATCCGGACATAAATTAAGCATTTTTTGGAATGTATGAACGTTTGGAATATTACAAGTGAAATGTATGAAATGTTGCAGAAATTTTTCATCTATATTGCCTGAATTTTTGAATATTTTTGAAAACCTATATCACACCTTAAGCCTTGCAAGACAGGTGTCCCCAAACAACAAAACCTAGAAGTTGTCGAATAGAAAAAAATTTGGACACCAAAATGTCAAAACTCTAATACTAATAGTTCCAATCGTTGAACCCCTTGGTGCGTTAAAAAAAAAGTATTTTGGCACTCAGGGGCCAAATCAGACCTTCACATACAGTAGCTTGAGCTTGGGTTTGGTATGTCCTTAGGCACAATTTTGGTGGTATCCTCCTTCTCCAAATGTATATTTACTAGCCAAACCTATATATAGGGAAAGAGACATGGGAAGAAAAAGGGAAAATGTGTGCATGGTGAATCACAGGAATGCTCATTGCATCCTAGGATTTTTGTGACAAAAGTTATGACACTACAAACTTATTATAATAGAGTGTCTTCAACTCATACACAACTCTCACACAATTCATTATTTTTGGAATTGGCCATATAAATTGCACTTATTAATTGTACGAGCAAATTCATCTCATCACCAACAAAGGAGGGCACTTTACATAGTCTGTCCCACAATGGAACCCGCCCATCTCCCTACAATTTTTTGGTCCGTCGTTGCCACCTAATGGAGCTCCAAGAGGTCCATTGTGGGAGGGAAGAAAGAAGGGAAGGAATGGAGAATTAGGGTTTTTAAAGAGAATTATATAGAAAATAAAATCCTACTATAAAAGTTTGAATCCTCCCTTCCATGGTCTGCCCTTCTTCAGGCACGTGACAGGAGGGGGGGGAATAAAAATAAAAATGTATTTATTTAGGCCACAAATCCGCGGAGCTCCATAGGGGTCCACCATTTTAGCTACAGTTGCGTGTACAAAATGTAAATAGTAAGAAATAGCCAAAATATGCTTCAAAGGTGATCTGTGGATTAAACATCTTTTTCTTTAGAAAAGTCACAAATATCATAATGAAGAAATAATAATAATATTTTCTGAAAATGTACTCAAGCAACTTCCACAAAAAATTGGAACATTTTTCTCATCCTAGCTATAGACTTCTAAAAGTGAAGTCATCTATAGAATGTTTTGTATTTTCAATAGCATTTCAAGATTAATATTGGACTTGGACATTTCAGTTGCTTTTAGTTTGACAACAAAGCAAAGATATATTCCTTAAATGTTTTTTTTTCCTACTCACATAAAAGTGAAAGCATCATCAACCTTGGCAAAGCCAATCTTGACCCCAAAAAACTCCCCCAAAAAATTAAGATTGCAAAAGAACATGGAAGTCATTAGAAGAATTTCAAGGCCTCCAAGAGACTACGAGTTATCAGGCCCTGGGAACTCTGGGAACGCCCTAGGAACAATAATCTGACATGGTCACGCAAGTGCCATGTCAGAAAATAATGATAAATTATTTTTTTAATATTTAAAAAAATTAATTAATTAATTATTTTTAAAATTTTAAAATTATTTTTTAAAATTATTTTTAAAATTATTTTTAAAATTATTTTAATATTCTGACTGTTCCCAACTGCGGGAACAACCCTGAAACGGCCCTTTGCAGCCCTCAAATTTCTTCTAATGCCATCCCAAGGTAGAAGATACTAAAGGATGTTAATTTACACTTGGAACTAAGCAAGAAAATAAAAACTAAACCATTTCTAAGTTTTGGACCAATAAAAGTGTTCATAACTTTAATTTTTTCTTGGCTTGGCTCCAAGTGTAAAACAACCTTTTACATAATTAGGGAATATATGTCAATTAGAGAAGATATTTTGGATATATTCTATGTGTTTCTTGGTACTTGGTTGTGAACCATATTCTAAATTTTTGTTTAGTTCACGGTATTGCAAAATGGCTATTTTTTGACATACTTTTTTCAAACCAATTTTTTTCATTCCCACTCTAAGAGGGATATTGTACCAATCTACCAATGACCACTTTTAGACCAAATTGAGTAATGTAGTTTACAAATATTCATTTGAAGTAGTCAACTGTAATTTTGGTGACTTCAATGAATTTTCAAAGGAAATTACTTCAAAATTGATTTGAAATAAATTTATAAATATTCTTCAAAGTTTGACACATAACATTGTTAAGTGGTCTGCTGTCTTTCCTCTGACAGCAGGGATCATTCCTTCCAATATATTTGCCCAAAACTTTAGTTATAATGCAAAAGGAAACCATTGGTTGTAATTCAAAAGCTGATGCAGCTTGGCGACTCAAGACTGGTTTGCACAAATGGTGGGTATAGTGATGCAATTGCTGGCAACTGAGGATAGGTGAGTACATGTCAAATTGCACAGGTTCTAACATTGGGGGCTCCCGCTTCTATGGGGAGCTAAAGAGAACCTTCCAACGTTGGTTAAGTAACAATGTTATGCAATGATTGTAGATCAATTTCAATCTTAATGTTTAAGATTTTGTCTTTTGATGCAAACATCAAAAAAAATTAATTAAATTTTGAAGAAGCCATGTTTCATAACATATCTCAATTTTGTGCAATACCTTTTGAACATTTAGGGTTTAAGAATGAAAGTTAAGTTCCTTTCTTTTCCAATTTTTACCATAAAAAATTTAAAATCATAATTTCATGAAAAATTTGAAGGACCTTAAGTTTACCAAAAAATAAGTTTCAATAGATACTTAAAATAAAAATCTTCCATTAGATTCTTTTTCCGTGCAAACATTTTTTGAATAACAATTTTTCAAAATATTTGTTTAAAATATTTCCTACCAACTTTGACTACAAGGTAAGGTAATCTATTATATAAAGAGGCTAAAAATAGTGTTTTTTCCTACTAATATCTTGCAATTTACACAATTAAAGTTTATGAAATTTCTTTCATGCATTGTCATACTAGTCTAGTAGAAGATCCTATAGTTGGTCATTGGTTAGATAAACAATTGCTTAAATTTTTTACTCATTGTAATATAAATGGGCAAATGGCAATCTGGCATTTTTGAAGTGGTTTCTCATAAACCATTTTGATGAATTTTTTAGGAATCAATATCATAAGTTACATAAGTGGAATAATAAGCAATCCATCAAATGTATAGTCAAGTGACCTACCTTCATTTCTATGTTACTTGACTGGATTGTCTTGGGATCTTTAACCCTTTAATGCCTAGATTCATTTTTGTATCTTTGCAATTTTTTTAATTATATCTCTGAATGAAATGTTTTTTACTTCAATTTCATCAAAATTAATTGGCCACAAAGAAAGATCATGTCTTAAACGGTCAAAAATTGTTTTGGGTTAATGAGAAGGTACTTAGACAAAACATAATTGGCTTACAACTCTCAATTCATCATATAGAATATGGATGTTAGAATGCTTCTGGGTAAATGAACTACTTGATATAAACTGATTGGAGTTATTAAAAAACAATCCTTACCTTAAGTTAGGCTGTTTATTTTGTTTGATTGTTTGTTTTGTTTATTACAATGAGATCTCATGGACTGTGCATCCTCTAATTGAGTTTTTGGTAGCATAGGAAAGCCATGAGTAAGGAAGGGTGCATAGGCTTTGTTTCATGACGTTTAGACCTATGATGTGAAAGTTATTGAATTAAAAATTAAAAAATTTACTTTCACTTTTATTCTAAACTGTGGCAAAGGCATAGGGCACACTAGTTGGCAAGTTGTTTTTTTCATTTTTAATGAAGTGCCAAAGTGGCGATATTGAATGTTATAGTGGTGTTCCAAGTTTCAACATTCATCCACATATTGGATTGAAAATATCACATTAGCACATATCACATATTCATAATCTGGCAATTAGTTTTCATCCACAATTTGGCAATTTCATCCAAGATTTTTTTTAAATTTGAAGTTTTCTTGCGATTTTCCACCCTTGTAGTGCTATTTTATTCTATGTGCAGGGCCCATTATTTTGGTGCAAATTGATGACAAATCGCCTAAAAAACAAAAACTGCAGTTGGAGTTATTTCTCTCTCGGGACTACCGAGGTTGCCTTCCAGAGGTGATGAAGTTTTGTTGCACTGGTGGAGACGCTCTAATTTCCAGCGAGCAAGTGCCGCAAGCTCGATCTGACCTCAAAATGAGTGGCTGGAAGTGTCGGTGCAGCGCCCTGAAAAACCGCCTCAACTCTACAAAAGCTTGGATGAGCACGAGAGAGTCATTGACCAAGGAATCCCGGGGAATCACTTGAAAAGTCCACTACTGTAGGCATCCCGAAGCAGCATATACGCCATGCCATGTGGTGGACAAAGCTTGCAGCTTGCCAATCAGAACCGCAACCGTGAAGAATCTCTCTGCGCGGAAGACTGGGTCCTGACTCCGAGCACTGACTACTGATTACGGAGTACCCAAACCCCAAAGTGAAAGATTCACAAAATCACAAAACCATCAGAGAGGAAGTAGAACTCGGGTCTCTTTTGAGACCACTGCAGAAATCTGAGTGTCATTGCAAAGCTGCGCTAGTGTACAGTTGGGGCAGGAAATTGCCACTTCGGCTTCCGTCGTCTGCCTTCAGAAATAATGTCTACGACGTACGAGGTTTCAAATTGGAATACACTCTCACTAGAAATCGTCCTAATGCACAAGAATTGCTGCAAACTACAATAAATTTACAAGGTTCCTCCATCTGGTTCTGCAACTGGTGTCACTCGTCGTCCCTACGATATATACACAACCTGACTGTTCTTCCAGAAAATGGCCATGTCGGCTCTCACGTCACTCGGACATAAATTCTAAACAGAAGAGGGTAATGAGAGGAGAAAACGATGACCTTAAGATCATCGAAAAGGAAGAATTATTTTGGGGTAGCTCACGACCTAATTGCCACTTTCCATTTCCGGAAATTAACCAGATTGATATCGAACTGATGAGAAGATGCGGTGGAGAGAAGAATATGGCCACTCTTCCCTCATTATTTCATCAATCTGGGCACTTCGCCATCTTCTCCATGAAGCCTTTCGATGGCACCTTTTTGGTTTTTGGTGCTGTTACATTGCAACAACATGCTTGGTTCTAAGTTAGTGATTACAGCTTCGATCTTCACAGCGCACCCTCCCACGCCATCCGCAACCTCCGCAATGCCCCGTCCTCATACGTCCCGAACACGCTCCTCGTATAATTCCTTAAGCCATAGTCCCACACTTCACAGAACCGCTTCTCCCAATCCACCGGTTTCACAGCTTTCGTCCCGAGGTCCGGCACACGATCTTTAGACTCATGGTTCCGATCCTCCGTCCAATCCGCAACGTACGTCGCCGCGCGTCTCCTGAACTTCGTTCTAAACTCGTCCCACACTTGGAACTTGTAATGGTTGATCACCCCAACTCCAAGTGTGACTTTAACTGTCTGGTAGCCTTCTCGCAAGCTGAAGTGGTGAATCACGGTCGCAAGGTTGGTCGCCACGGCTTTCAAGTTTACAATTGATTTGTGGCGCTCAGGGCTTCGCATCCGGCATGTGTAGCCCTGGGTGACGCCCTGGGGTGGGGAGAATGATAATCCGGAGGGACCGTAGTTGTGGCAGAACGTCATGATCTGGCCAACTGGGTTAGGGTTGGGGTTGGGGTCGGGACTGGGGTGGTGCGTGGATGCGTCGGTGATGAACCTTGCGAGGTGGGATTCGTTACCCGTGGTGAGGAATTTGCGATTTGGGAAGAAAAACTCGTCGACGTCGATGAAGAGCATCCACTCGCACTCGGGACGGGCAAGTAAGGCACAATGAGAGAATCCCGCTTCTTGCGTCTTCACCCACGGCCATGGCTGCTTCGTGACGTTGAAGTTGCGAGTGGTTAAGCCGGCGATGGTGGAATCCAAGTCGTCTTCGCTGTTGTTGTCGTAGAGGAAGAATTTGGACACGCCGAGGTGACTGTGGTAGTACACCCACTCGTTCAAAAACTTCGCCCCATTGGAAATCATCGTGCACGCGCAAATCTCGTGCGGACCTCCACTCGATTGAGCGCTCATGACGTCTGTTGATGTGCGTAAGCGGCGTATTCTTGTTGTAGCGGTCTTGGCGTCGCGTGGGTTGTAGTACGCTACCGAAGGAAGAAGATGCCCGCGGAATTTCACCGTGATCTTCTTCCCGGCTAACGCGGAGCTCATGCTACTTGGGGGATGAGCGCAACGGAAAACCTCTTGCGCTTGCGACGTGACGGGCGTTTCGCACTCGTCGTTGAATACGCATTGGAAGGTCCCCAGTCGCGCGAGCTCGGCGTCGGGAGAGAGTTCCACTCCTCTGGAGCTATTCGTCCCGTGCACGAACACCACCACGTCGTCTTCCATTGCTAAAGACTCGTACACCACGAGGTTGCTGGAATTCCACTGAATTAGTGATAGTTGGGACGCAACTGCAACACGAATCTCATGGGCTTGGTCGACTTCGATCAGGAGGGAGGTTGCGTCCCACGCGAGCTCCGGGGGAGGTGGAGCGCAGAGAATCGCGGCGCGGGATTGGTGCAGTAAGTGAAGCGCAAGAGGTGCCGTGTATGCGAAGCGCGAGTGGTCGCCGAAGCGGCATTCGAGCCTGTCTTTGGATGGAAACTCTGATGTTGCGGCTGTTTGTATCAAAACTAAAACCTCCCCGGAGTCGAAGATCACGACGTCTTCGATGTGGGTAAGCGGCGCGCTCTGCGGTTGCGCCTCGTGCTGCCAGTACGAGGGTATCCGACTTTGTCGCACGGTGCCGAGCGTTGTGCTCGATGGCCCAACTGCACAATTCAAGGTTCAGTTCCTCAGCACTCAATGGAAAACAAACACAAGAAGGGTACTTAGAATCCAGGGAACGCATACAAATCCCCCTGTGAAATAAAAAATTCACCCTGTCATGTTGTGTGCAATTGTAATCTATATGTAATCTCACGGCGAAAGCCTCAAAATCCCCTGTGGTTTCAGTTTTCGCCTCAAGCTCAAAAAGTTCTCTGTTCAATGAAATGTTGCGAATCCCTTTGTCATAGGAATCGAACGACGTCACGAAAAGAATTTCAATACCAGAGAAGGTTGTCGGTCCTAGACTTACTTTGGCGAGCAGGTTGGTAGCCCGTAAAGACCACTACTGCTGCGAACGCCAGAAACACAAGGCCGTAGCACAATCTTCGCAAGCAGAGCGACGACCGTATTTTCATGTCCACGGAAGCCCGCTTCGCCGACGCTCTCGCCCCGAATTCCAGGTCCGCGGTTGCCACCAAATTACTCGTCGAGTGCGCCATCTTCCCACACGAGGACGCGCTCTTCAACTCAATCACCTCTACTAACAGGCTGCATTTGAGAATCCCATCCCAAAACCTCTGCCCACTGATCGACGACACCCTTCCGGAATAAAATTTTAAAAAAACTCTTCAATCAAGTCATGAATGAATCGCAATTGGAATTCAATCCCAAGAACTTCTCACCCCCACGCGAAACACTCGGAGCTTGAAATCCCCGAGAACATCAAAATTCAGACGCAACAAGCACCCACCACACGTGCTCGACCCCAATCAATCACCCAAAACTTCACTTAAACCCCAAACCACGACACAAAACGAACCCCCAATAACGTATCCCTCACTCACTGATCAGTCACGGTCATGACGCTAAGCCATTTTCAATCCTCCTGTCAGAATCCGAACAGGCCTGACAGCTTCCAAACGAGGCTTCACCAATTCTCGACTTTAAAAGTGAACTCTGCGCGCGCTGCAAACTTCAAATTGACACTAACTGTCACAACCACAAACATACTCAACTCGTCAATTAGCTAGCTAGCTGTCGAACTCCACGTACGTACGTAGTCCTTGACTGAAATTGCGAAATTGGAACGTCAACTAGCTAGTTCAAGGGCGAGAATGGGACTGACTGGGTCAGAATTAGCAGGACACTAAAACTACTGTAGTGCGCCTGAGTAGAATTATTCAGTGAATTATTAGGGGTTGAGTGGGCAAGAGACAAGGGGTGTGAGGATCGGAGAAGATGCGATTGGGGACAGAAGATGGTCGTCGCGGCGAATTTTCTTGCTTGCGAGGAATGCGTCGTCGTTGGGGGACGCTGGCGACGCTGGCGACGGGCTGGGCGACACGGGAGACACCGTCGCCGGCGAGTCGCGACGCCTGCCACCGTGGACTTTGGTTCGGTCCACAGTGGCCTTACCGAGCGGTTTCCTATGTTGCCATGTGTCCAGGCAGCCACGTCATCCTCTTTTCAGGGGACACTGATTTTATATCCTGGAAATCATCCTCATATCCCTACTTATACAACTGTGGAAATCATCCTTTTTAATATTGTGGAAATCATCTAAGGTACCCCCCCATTTCCCGACCACTGACCCATTCCCGACCTATAGGTGCACGTATTTCTGACCACGCTTAGAATGCGGGGTTTTTTCGTTTTCAAGGTTGGAACTAATAAATATATGACACATGTCCAAAGTTGTGAAAAAAAAAATAGGAAATAATGATTGTGTAAAAAGTTATTGAATGATCAGAATTGGAAGAGTCTAGACATTGGCCATGGGTTCGGCACACTTCTTGCCTCCCAAAATTCATAGTAATTTCAATTCAAGCAATAAAATTACCAAATTTTTTGCAATCCATGTCATTTCTATTGATGTACCTCTGAAAAATATTTGTTTTGCTTTCACTACTCCAAATCATGTCGGAATTCCTTATTTGGTCGCTTAGGGGGGGAGGTACCTTACTTTTAAAAAACTCAAAAGTACTTATTGGAGGTTAAACTACTGTGTAAGAATCCCCCCTTTTTGCACTAAATTCCAAGAGTGAACAATTGCACTTCTGTCTAGGATAAGAGGATTCTTTGTCATCCATTAGACCACTCTGGTGCGCAACATCATTTTGGAATTAATGAGGGGGTCATTTTAGGGTGGCTACTAAATTTGAAGATTTATAAACTTACAAACATGTCAAATATTTAGAGAAGTTTTAACCCCTAAAGGACCAAAGTCTCCTTGGGAGATACTTGGGATTTTTGGCAAGCTCGTTGAATCTGGATTTTTGACTTGATTTTTTGAAACTTTATGTGTGTATAGTTTCTCACAAGCTTTGCATACATATTAATTTCATTGAAATCTGACTTACATTGAAGAAGTTTCGATGTTTTTTTTGCCAAAATTAGTTTGTTGGAGAGCTAGGGCAAAGCAATCAATCTTTGACTCTGGAAGGGCGGTATAGGTGGGCAAGATAGTAAGTGCAGGGGAGGTGGACATCTAGGGTCCCTTTCTATAAGGATTGCCTACTTTGTAAGTTTGTTTGGAGGCCACTATAAACTTCAGAAGCTCATTGAAATTTAAGATTTTGATTTTTTTCAAAAAAAAAAAATCCTACTTGTTAAATTTGAATATATCTTTATATCCACCATTTGGATTTTCAATATCTCTAAGTATGTGGTGGAAAAATTGATTCAAAGATGGCCTAGTGTATTGCCAATTCTTGGGACATTGTGTCATTAAAAGATATTTTTACATGTGTTAGGTATGTTGGATTTCCCTGAAAATTGGTATGCATATGTCTAACTTGGATTATCTGTAAGAAAAAAAAATTAACTTTATGGTGTGCAGTCCAAAAAAGTTCAACACAACACGGTCAAAGGCATCTGAAATTCTTGGGCACAATGGAAAAAAAACTTTGACTTTGAATGCAAATATTTTTCAATCCATATGGTGAAACTTCACAAAACATTTATCACATCCTCTCATACAAGTTAGCTTCAAGATCCTATGGTTACATTTTGAAAAAATATATTTTCAAAACTTTGTCAATGAACGCAGTAGAAACAACAATTTTCAGTGGTTTTGGAGCCAAAAAATGCCTTAGGTTTTTAGGGTTAATTCTTGAAGGATGTTGAGGCCAAAAAGTAGTCAATGAATGACTTCATTGTTCACTGTAGAAGCAAAGAATGCATCTATTGGTTCAATAATTGGAGCATGGAGACAAGAATGAAATACTTATAATGCTAGTATCATACTATTCCCTCTCCAACATGGCTTGGATTTGAAACATGGCCAAAAGTGGTTTAGAATTGTTTTGGAATCTTCTAAGACTTTTGCTTGTTGTGTGGAGGATTGACAACAAGTTGAATTAATGTTTGGTGAGCTTTGTGATATATTTGACTTGTCCTTTAGTCAATTCAATATTTATGAGATATTTTTGGTCATAGATAAGATATTGGATGGCTCTTCAAATTTAAGTGATGAATAATAGTGTGTCAATGTGACCATTGAAGAAGAGTGATGCTTTTGGGAGAAACGTTAGATGACTTGCAACATTACACTCTAAAATTGATGTGACATATTTGCACATCTAATGAAAGTGCAATATTAGAGTCACCTAAAGAAGAAATTATAGATTTATCAAGTGATTAATCTTATCTTATATACTAAAGTACTTTATTTTATTTTATATATAATGACAATTTTGATACTATAGAATGAAAGCTTTGTAGAATATTTGAAGGTGCCCACAACATTTTTCATCTACTTTAATTAATGATAAGTTAGCCCCTTCCAATGTAGAGGTGTGGATACTCTTAGAAAAGTAAATGTAGTCCAAATATACCCTATTTAAGGATCAAATTCGTTAATAATGTAATTAAATATGGCATCTAATGAAATTTTTGGAAATTATAACGTGGCATAATTAAAAATTATAGAGAATATTAATGAAAATAACCTTAATCCTAAAAAAAAAGTCAAAGTTGTGAATACTAGTAAAACCGCAAGTATTAGTAAAACCCTTAGTACCAATAAAGCTATGAGTACTACTACACTTCATGGAATATTTTGAACCATGCTAAAGGTCACAAAATATTCTGAACCTTGTAAAATGAACTTTCAAAAATTCTAAGTTGATTTAATGAATAAAAATTCAACCAATAAAAAATGATTTTGTATCAGGCCTAATAAATCTGACCCCAATGTACGATATACTTAAATTCTTTTATGAGCCCCTAAAGATTGTAGGAGACTTTAAGATTTGATGATTTTCAAATATTCACCATAAATTAGTATTTGAAAGAAAATTTAGTAATATTATTTGATTAAAAATAATTTAATTACATTTATATGATTAGATATCATACTCAACTATTGGGGTCAGCATTTCATGTTGAATAATTAAAGTTGGAAAAAATGATTTGGCAAGTGCATTCAAAATTCATAAAAATTTCAATTTTTATTCTCAAAATATAGCACCTTATATGTGGTCACTTTTTCTACTTGTATTTTACATATATTTACAAGCTGTTTATTGTTAATTAATAGAGCCAATTGCTTTACAAAAGTGCAGAGGTAGGAAGTAGAACAATCTATGTAGGATATATAAATTAAGTCAAAATAATGCAATAATAATTCTTTTAATTAAACTTCAAACCTCTAATTTTCTATTTAACACCTAAAATTTCTTGATTATGTTTTCACCAAAAACACTCGAAAACTGCCATTTTTAATACAAGTACCAAATTTTTGAATTTTTTTTTAACACATGTAATAATAGGATCTTGTAGTATACTGACTTGAGAACACGTGGTAAAAATTTCAGAAATTTCCACTGCGTGGATTGCAAGATATAAACATTAAAAATCATTAAAATCATTTTTTTGGCCTTGCAAAAAATAGGGCAATTGCACTTCACAAGCTCACTTTTCTATGAAAAAATGTCCAAAATGGTGATGCTTCTTTGGATTCTTTTTCCTAAACAAGTTGGCTACATGCTTGAAAATTTTCAAATCATTTGGAATTGTACAACATATAGGAAAAAAATAGTAAGTAGGAAGAAGTAGTAGAGAATGATTCAAAATACAAAATTGTTAAGAATTTAATTATGGAATTGAAAAATGTCAATCCCAATGGTTGCAATGTTGTAATAAACAATCTACATCTTGTGATTTAGTTTTTTTTTTTAAATATTGAAAATTGAGTGAAATAAATGACTTCAAAGTTTATATTAGAGTAGAGAATCATAAGTGCCCGCAAACTAAAATTCCTCATAACTTTTGACTCATTGATTGAAATGGAATGATTCAAAGTTTTTCACTTACATATAAATCTAGAATACTAATTCCGAATTTTTGTTTTTGAAAAAAGTGATTTTTTCTGATTTGCCCGGACTGCATGATTTGAGAAACAAACAACATATTAGGCCATAACTTTTGACTCATATTTCCAAATGTCATGAAATTTAGTGCATATAAAAGCTATTCCTCATCCCCACCTTTGATTAATACATCAGCCTAAAATATGCAAATTTCTAGTCACATGTACTTGCCCCAAATAGCTATATTGCTAAAAATAGCAAGCTGGTCCTTTAGGGGTTAATCGACCTCATCCTTAAAGAAGTTGATTTACAATGTTTAAATGAGGTCTGAAGTTCTAGTGTCAATACAATTACTTTATATTCTTTTGGAGCTTCCACCTTGCATCAAACATCCTATAACCTTTGAGGGTTGGTAAAAAATAATGAATTTTACTATAAGATGGACCTCTTAATCCTTTAACCCCTAAAGGACCATAAGGCCACCACATGGCTTAGTTCTACAACTTACATTTGTAAAAAAATTGATATATGAACCTCACTAATAGTCCATAAGCTACAAAGAGACCCTAGATGATTTTCTCTATTGAATCCATCGGCACAAATCCGATCGAGAAATGATTGAGTGTGCAATTTTTGGTGCAATTTTTGAGAATGGAAAAGGCATTGTGGGCCGTTACTTCACATTCTCATTTCTTTTTTTCTACACTTCAAAATGATTTGAAAAAAATTACACATCAATACTATGATGATATACATATGTGGGAAAAAAATTAGAATTTTTGGAGTAGTTTTGAGCATTCCAATTTCAACATTTTGATTTCAATGTACATACAAAGTACTCCCTAATTGAACATCTTTCATCAATTTTGTCAACGGTGGTAGTTTTTTCCAAAATTATGCAATTTTGTTGATCTTTTTTTTATAGGAAAGGTAAATAAGTTTTGTTTCATTTCAACGCTAGCAATCATCAAAATTATTCTACACAAATGAGGAATTATGCTTGTTACAAGAGCTAGTCAAGAAAACAAGGACTAATATGCTCACCCCCCTAGTCCTTTAGGGGGTAAAGATCAATGAGGGATAGTTTACATTTCCAAAATTGTGAAGATGTATTATAAAATCTAACTTAGGATCTTGTGTTTCTTTCATCAAACTAGATGATTGTATTTGGGATACAAATACTATTAGGAATCAATCTATAGACCTCATGGACCCAAAGAGTCCAATAAGCATACAACCATTTTTGGCTACCCCGTGCAGACAATTTAAAGACGTTTCAATGCGGAATTAGTTTTTCTTAAATCCATGATCCTTTGTTCTTTAGGAATTAAATTTAGCCTTTCACAAAAATTTTGCCAGTCAAAAAATCACTAATTTGTATCTTCTAAAAATTCTACCTTTGAAATTTCAGATAAGTCAAGGAAGAGGAGGAGGGTTTAGAGTTTAACCCTTCAAGGATGACAAATTTACAATTTTAATTTGCTTATTGGCCATATTTTGAAAAGTATAAATTAAATGTAAAGAATCTTCATTTTAGTAGATTGAGTGAAGAAAATAGCATATGCTGGCTCAAAAAATAACTGTTTGAACAGAGAGAAATTCCCGTATTAACACTTCAAAAGTTATCAATTGTTCCAATGTGCTCGCTTGGAAGCTTGGAATTCTTGAGCCAGTTTTGAGATAGCGAAGATGATGATGAAGAGATTGCAGTTGCGCTACTCCACTTGCAACAAGTTCAGCTTATTCGATAATCGTGGTGTTTCATGGTTGTATCAACGATTCTGTTCGAATTTAGTTCAGTGTTGGTTTCATTGCATGTCAGTGCCTTAATGGTATCCTATATGGATCTTAGAGGCCATAATTGAATTTCATGTATTTATACAAGCAAATCTTGAAGCAAGAATTCTTGCATTCTAGACAATTACTTCAACAATGGAAACATTTAAAGTTTGATCTCTTTTTCACGCTTCTTAGTTGCGGTTGATTATACCACCAATGAGCAAATTGAATTGAGCTTTAATTTCATAAACTTTCTGGATATATGCTGACTTTTAAGGCTTTAGAGCTCTTAATTGAATTCATGTTTGCAAACGATTCTTAATGAAATTTTTCTGGCGTTGCTGGCAATGACTTCTGTTGTTGCAAACTTTGTTCAAATTCTCTGTCTGATTTTATTGATTTTATTTACAGGCTGCGTTTCCGTGAGGTAGAGCCTAGAATTATGGTTTCAAACTGTCAGTGCATGAACTCAAGGAGGGCCCCAGTTTTTCTGGCCTGTTTATGAATGACAGAATTGTTTCACTGGTTGAGCTACTGGAAACTAACCGCTACGAACTTAGAAATAATAGATTACGAATTTGAATGCAAGAATCTAAACCTGCTTCGAGGATGAATTTCCTGAGGATAGCTCTTACTGAAGAGAGCAGATTCTAAACCCTGAACCCTAAAACCTTAAACCCTAAAACGACTGTAATTTGACACCACATTTGACTGCAATGCCCTCCAATTTCACAGTGATCTTCACTGCCAATGAATGTGATTATCCCTTGACGAATTTTTGTGTGCACTTACATCATGAAGTTTTTGTCGACTGAAGTACTAAATGCATTGGCTACTGATTGTTTTTCATCAAATCTCAAAGGACCAAGATGATCGATTTGTTTGTTTTTTGTAGTTTTGAGTTCACCGATTTGTCCTATTTGTGCGCGTGATATTTATATACCAAAGTCACTTCATTTGTAAATAACTAAATTAGTGTAGTCTGGAATATTATTGACATGTACCAATTTCCACAAAAGCTAATTTTGACACTAAATTTTGTAAGTGACTAGTTTTGCACCCTCACTACTGTAGTAGTGCTAATCAGTTTAGCTCTATTAAAATTTAGTCATTTTCCGTTTTTAATTATTGGATGACCAACACACAGTGTGATGTTCTTCACAAATTCTGAAGTAATTGTTTGAATTGGTGACAGTAAGCCGCCTTAGATGTGGACTCAGAATTTCCTAGCCATTGTGATTAGAAAACACAATGTTAAGAGCTCAGCGGATTACCTTCACAAGGCACACTGAGCACAGACATTCAGGGCATTAAGAGCATTACTAATAACATCTCAACACTGCATCATCGAATTGAAGCTGGGCACAGCCACACATACATTGCTAGATAAATAAAACACATTTTTCTTCAGGAATTCCTTGCTCAATTAGAGTGAACTTGCCAATCACCACACAGACAATATTCAAATCCTTCTTCACATTAAAATAGAGACTTGCATGCTCTGAATCTGGCATGATTATCAAATGTCATGTTAAGATTCATCTTCTAAAAATAGAATGCACAAAAGTTTCCTCCTACAAATTTCAGTGCAACTTAACCCCTAAAGGCCCAAGGCCTTTTTTCTGCCAAAAAACCATCAAAACTGCCATTTCTATAGCAAGGATTAAATAAAAATGAAAAATGTTTTTTTCCACATCTAACCGTAGGATCTTACACCTAACTAGTAAGAGAATGTGTGGAAAAAATTTCAGAATTTTTGACCGCTCAGATTGCAAGAAATCTGCGTTTAAAGTGGAAAAAACAAGTATTTCAGCACATTGCGGGACTAGATTTTTTGACTTTAAACATTTTGCACTTAAAATTTTTGCACTACAGAGTTTTGTGCTTCAAATCTTTATAGTGGAGAATTGAGTTGAGAGTCTAGGAAAAAAAAAATATTCGAAAAAACTTAATTATCATTCCTAAAAAAATTATTAAGTAGAAGTAGGTACGAGATAGAAGGAAAATCTAAAACATTAATATATTTTAGATGGAATTAAAATACACTAATCCCAATGGTGAGATTGTTCTAGCAAGTAAACTAAACCATGAGAATTTTTATTTTTTTTAAATTGCAAAAATAGCATTTAGAAATGAATTTTTCAAGTTATTTTTTTCAAGAAGATGCTCTAACTGCCCGAAAAACAAGAATGTCCATAACTTTCTCATAACAAATCCAAATGAAATGAATCAAAGCTTTCCAGATAGACAAAAATATAATCTACAAGAAAAAAAATATTAAAAAAAAAAAAATCAAAATTTTGCCAAATTTTTCTTGCTGCCCGGACTGCCCAGTTACGAAAAAAAGTAACATATTTGGCCATAACTTTTGACTCCTATTTCCAAATGTCCTAAAATTTAGTGCATATGAAAGATATTCCTCGCGCCCACCTTCTATTAAAATTTCAGCTTAAAATATGGAAATCTCTAGTCACACGGACCTGCCCAAAATTTCTATACGGCCAAAAAACGCAGTCCGGTCCTTTAGGGATTAAAGGCAATGAGGCTCAAATTTAGTTAAAAATTCCTTGCAACCCTTTACCGCACAGTGTAGCGGTCACCGTGAGATAACACTAAATTTTGATTCCATTTCATTCCCAAAAATGTCTGGATGAACTTTCCGTCGCTGGATGATATTTCAAGTAAGGACCAACGACTGGACGACTAATAGCCAGGGTGTCCAAGGTGTCGGCTTTACATGTCAGGTTTCGCTGTTTGTTTGTTTCAAGTTCGCCTAGCCTCGTTGTTTGTTTCTAGCACCCGGTGGACTTGGAAGTGTCGATTTACGCTGCCTGCTTTTGATATTGATCCTGCGTTGCGTTGCGTTTCTGTTTGGAGGTATTACAACTCAATTTTTCGGTTAGCTGGAGTGGTCGGGTGACGTACTGCTGGACCTTTGGGGTGCGCGTGAAGGAGATGTCGAACTCGATTTGCATTTCCAGGTACAGTTCGAACTCACTTCTGTCTGGGGTTGCTGTGCGCTTGTTCCTTGCATCTCCTGCCTTGAATCTTTGGTGCTTGGATCTGAAGAATTACTCAGCTCCCAGTCTATGTCCTCTGTCGGTAATACCTTAAATGAGCTATTTAGGGTTCATTCGAATGATCAGATGAAGCTTGTTTGAAAGACAATGAAGGAGAACTGTCAGCTTGGTTGATAATTGATGAAATTTCTTGTTGCGTTTTCTGAAAGTGTTGGGTCTGAAGTCTTGCTCTCAATCTATGTCCACTGTCGGTGATCCCATAATTGAGCTATCTACTGTAGGTCTCATTAGAATGGTCACATGAATTTGGCGTGAAAGCGCAATGAAGGAGAACTATGGGCTTGGTTGATCATGGAATTTCTTCTTTGCATTTTCTGAAACCCTTGGATCTGAAGTCCTGCTCGTAGCCAGAAACCGTCACATGCAGTGCCATTTGAGTCATTTTATAATTAAACTTTGAAGTCAGCAATTGACTCTTTGATTGTGTGTTCGTTTGAACAGTAGCGGACTTTATCTGTTTCGTTGCTCTTTTCGGAGACCATTTCTCGAGTTCTCGAGTGCAGCTGCTTGCGGTAGAGGAGTTTTTCCTTGATTCAAATCACAACGCCTCGGTTTGAAGGTGCTGCTCAGCTCCCAATCTATGTCCACTGTCGGTGGTCCCATGACTGAGCTAGTTAGGTTTCGTTCGAATGATCTCTTGTGTCTAGTTTGAATGCTAAGTGAATGAATTACCTATCCGGGTTGACAATGAATTCCTTGTGTGCATTTTCTGAAACGGATGGATCTGGTGTCCTACCTGCTTGTTGCAAATGGCCGTGACTGTGCCACTGGAGTCTTGTTATTGTGGAATTTTGAAGCCAGCAATGGGCTCTTTTGATCATCGTATGCTGGTTTGAGTTGTAGCGGACTTCACCTGTTTAGTTTCTTTTTTCTGAAACCATTTCTCGAGTTCTCAACGTTCACTCCCCCATCATCAGTCGAGTTCTTCAAAATTACCAAACTTCTTTTGCATTTGTGCAGAGTTTGGTGTGTGGAATTTCGAAACCTGCTATAGCCTCATTTCTTCGTATGATTACTCGTGCTGTGCCGGATATCTCCCGTTTATCTGCTTGCATCGATTTCATCTTGATGTAGTGAAACCATTTCTTGAGTTTGCGAAGTTCAGTTCTCTTCATTAATCAAGATTTCACACCGTCAATTCCTCTGCATTTACGCAGAAGTTGGGGTTGCAGGTCAAACCTTGCCGAAGCCGCCATCTAGTCATGCATGACTGTAAGCTCTGTTGAAAAGTCCTACTTTGAGCTCTGTCAGACGTACAGTTGTGAAGGCAGGAAGGTCGAAAGACCTTGGTTTCGTTGGAATGGATTCTGTCCAGAGCATGGCGAGTTCCTCTTCTTCAAGTGTGCCTTCCTCTGAACGGACAAGCCATTTCATCTCTCAGACTGAAATGGAGATGGAGACCGCAAAAACTCACTGGAGCGAACTGGATTATTCCACAACTGATTCGGAGTTGTCAGCGGAGTCCAACTCTAAATACTTTGCTTTGCTGAAAGAAGATCCTCAATGGGGTCGTTTCTTCACGGACTTTCCGACACTTGAGGTGGGTGAGAAAATCAGTGGAGGGGCTCAAGCCGACATTTATGAAGCTTGCAACACACGTGCTGGTCCTTTCGATTTGGTGGTGAAGGTGATGAAGGGAGATGCTCCTTTCCAAACTTTCCAAGCGAAATGTCCCATTGGAATGTTGTCTGCTCGTTCCAAGTATAAACATCTATTTGATTTGCCATTGATTACAATTCTGGGAGGAACGATGTTACGCGATAAGAGGTTGCAGGGACGATTTGCGTTCGTAATGTATCGGCGCTGGGGAGACTTGCATCTCTTGATTGATCGCCGAATGAAACAAGAGCGCAGTACACTTGGCCCTTTCTCAATCGATGAAGCCATTCACTTGATGTTGAGTATTGCTAAGGATATGGACACGTTGCACAACAAGCATGATATATTACATCGTGATTTGAAAGCTTCGAATGTGCTCGTATGGGGAGAATTTGGAGAAGACATGAGACTTCTTCCTACTCCTAACTGAGTGGCGAGGATAGGATCAGTTGTTGCTGATTTTGAGTGCTCTGTAGGAGTATTTGGGACCCGGTCTTGGATGGCACCAGAAATACTTGCGAAGGTTAAGGATAGTAAGAGTGCCTAGTGCGGAAATTCAATTTACACGTGCGTCAGATGTGTATAGCTATGGCATGACTTGCTATGAGATTGTGACAGGTTGCTTTCCATATGATGGCCTTAGGGTTAAAGATATGATCTCCCAAATTTTGCAAGGTCGATGCCCGAAATTGCCACATGAACTACCTGAGTTTGTAAGAAACATCATCATTGGTTGTTGGCATTCTAATCCATTGGAGAGGCCAACCTTTTCAGCCATATGCATGGCTCTGAAGCTGAAGAGTGGCCCGAATCCTATGAGTGTTGTCATCGACAACAAATCTCAAAATGGTGCAAGTATTGTGAAGGTATGTAAGTGACAAGCTTGTTGACTTTAGTAGTGATTCATTTAATAGGAGATTGTTGATTGTATTTTTGCAAGATTTATTACTGGATTCCTTATCTTTGAATTTTTTTTATTTAGGGTTTTCAATGTTTCAAACTCTTGTAACTAGGTTTTAGGATCCTTGGGGGAAATCATTCTTCCTGTTGTTAACTATTGGTGGAGTTGGATTAAGTCCTATTGTTTGAATTTACTTTTTAGTGACTCTGTGAGCAGTTTGAGATGTAGAGTTTGTGTGTGTTGGTTTGGGAACTTGTGGCATAAGTCCTTCATTGTTGATTGTGGTTGTATTGGAGTTTTAGTTCGTGCAAGCTTGGACTGCTTATTGTTTAGCTTTTATATTTTATCTGATCACTATATTTAGGGGCCATGTTTATTGAAGCATTTCTTATTTGTAGTATAGAGTCACGGATAGTGTCAGTGTCCATGGTTGTTGATATATCAGTAATGTGGCTCTCAATATAGCATGTTGAATGTTTGAAATTCATTTGTCAAATCCTCTATTGTATCCGTGTGTTGGCAAATTGATTGAATGTAACTTCATTGCTTATTTTGTCACTGTCATATTTTGTGAGACATTCAATACATTGAATTGTAAAATTTAATGCACCCTCTTTTGATATTGATGTCAATATATTAAATTTTAA
The DNA here is from genome assembly GCA_951799445.1 of Pseudisothecium myosuroides. NCBI lineage: Eukaryota > Viridiplantae > Streptophyta > Bryopsida > Hypnales > Lembophyllaceae > Pseudisothecium > Pseudisothecium myosuroides. The sequence continues at coordinate 10,507,130 of OX637291.1, read as the reverse complement.
TAGAGTAATGGAAGTGAGGTGTTCCCTCCTGTCTTACAAAATGAGTAAAATAATTTTGTAATTAAGTTCATAACTAAATGTGTTTCGTTGAATGGTACCAAATTTGGACGCAGGTTGAAAAATGGAACAATCCTCAAGCTTTGACTTTGCTTGAAGTCATGCAAAAATTGATGGATATGGAGATAACAGACCTGAAGGCTTTTGACTCATCTTCAACAGCAATGATTATTCAATGTGAGTTGTGTTTTTACACCGTCTTGCCAATTGTTAATACCATAAACTCCAAAGTCTATTGTGATTGCATTATCACTACATTAGGGAGGATTCTTTGAGAACTCTTTACGAAGGACTCTTTGAAACGTTGTATGTTGACATTTGTCATTGGCATGTTGAGCTACAGATTTTGAGGTGACAGATTGCAAAGGAAGGAAGGTTGTGAGTGACCAATCTATTGCAAATATCACAAAGGTTAGCATCAAGACTACCCAATGATCTTTGATTTATTGTTGGCACTATTGTGTTTTAGAGTTTGGAATGATAGATTAAAGATTACTAATTTGAATATTGCCTTTATTGTGCAGGCTCTAAGTTTGCCAATAAAAACAAAATGGAGAGAGGCTCCGAGGGCATCTTTCTTTGAAAACACTATTGTGCAAATGCATGTCATAGAGGTTGTTGCTGAGTGGAGTGCAGGTCTTTTTGAGGTTCTTTCTGGACTCTTGGTCGCAATGAATTTTCAAGTTCACTCAGCAAGATGCTGGACTCGTGAGGGTCGATTGGAGTGTGTCATATACGTGGAAGGTGCAAAAATTAGTACCTTGATGTGGGAACTTCGACATAATATGGAATATTTCCCAATATCAGCTGGACATTTCGAGGTAATTGTCAACAGAGTTGCAGCTGAAGAGTTTTCTGACTTGAATAAACGTCTGCATAATCTGAAGTCTATGGATTTGACACGTCCTCGCAGCTCATCAAACATTCGTGTATATCAGAGAATGAAGGGTTCTCATTCTCCCGAAGTCTTTGTGTGTCTTGAGAATCGATGGCCACTGGTCCATGTGTCTCGCGACTTCGCGGATATGGTCTACGAAAGCTATCTTGCAAGTATCGATTACCCTCTCTCGTATGTGTTCGAGGTAATTCCATGACGTTGACCTTGTCTCCCAAGTTTGATCTTGATCTTGATCTAGGATTGATCTTGATTTGTCCCTACTGAAAGTTACTTATTGTTAAAACTGATAAGCCTGGTAGCAAGTCTATTCTTAGATGTTATCAGTAAGAGTGTGTTTAATGTACAGAAGGGCGGAGTCAACAAGAGCGAAGATATCGATGTCGGAAATCTTCGCGGAGATAGATTGGAGAGCATGATCCATCGAATTCTGGATATCGCTAATGAACGCGGATGCCCTGCAGTAAGACTTGATTCTCATCCTTTTGACGATTCCTTGTGATTTGTGTTCGAGGTCTCATGGTTTTAGTCCTAGGGCTTCATGCGACATGATGACTTTGTTGGCCATTTGCACTTGAGTTGCTCACAGTTTTGAATTTTTGGTTGATTCATCTGTAACTATGTGTTTTGGAAATAGGGTGGGCAGCTAATCGTATCTGGCTACAGTCAATTGCTGCTGGATTTGATGGAAAGCCTTCGCAAGAATGATCTCGTTGTTACCGGTGGCCAAGTTTATCGTGATGGATGGGAGTGTAGCACCGGACATTTCTTTCCTCCTGGATCTCTTGAGTTCTTCGTCACTGAAAAGCCGGTAGTGGGAGCTGGCTAATACAGTTCCATGTTTCCTTTTTAGGTCACTCTTAGGTATGCGCTTTTCAAATTATCACTAATTAGAATTGAGCATTATTACTATTGTTAGACATAAATTATTATTTTTGGATCTTAAAAGGCAAATGAATGAAAGTAGACTTTAGCATGCATTATATGCATTCGTTGGACCCTATATGAATAAGTCATGAATATTCAAAGTATTGTCTCAAGGTGTGCCAAATATCAACACTAAGCTCTCTTGGACTTTCAAATTGTGATTGTGTACATCTTGTGTAATCTAAATCTAAATTTTAGTGAGTCTTTTTTGTCAAACTGTGAGTGCCACATTTTGGGTAGCATTGATTATAGGTGTACATAGCTTACTTATATGACAACAAATCTTTTTCTAAATAATCTAGTATCCCTTGTCCAGTGTGTTGATTATTGTAAATGTTTTAGCTTCAATCTCCAGAAGTCGGAGTGCTTTGAGCTTTGGTTAAAGCCCAATAGGACATTAACTAGGCAACTTGGTTATTTTTTTGAATAAGGACTAATAGATACCAAAGATTGTTGAGTTTACTTTTTTTTGTGTGGAAGCAAGCTCATACTTGTGTGAGCAACACTTGATGTTGAGTGCATTCTCTTTTCCAATGGCATGCTTATTAGCCCTTAAATGACATTTCATATTAGAGCTTGGTCAATCTTCATTAGATTTCTATATTAAAACATCCATTTCAAGATTTTGATATTTTTCACAAGTAATAATATATGTCAAATTCAATCTTGTTTTTTCATAATTAAGAACATCAAATTTATTTTGATATGATTTTTTAAAGAATATTCTTTGTAAGAATTATAGTAATTACAAAAATATTTAAAATAATATGAAACTTTTAAGAATAATGAAAATGATAGTGACAAACAACATGGTGTATAATTGATATACTCCTTGAGCTCACACCAACAGAAATTTGATAAAAAAATAGGTCAATTGTGGTATATTTTGAGCTTTCAAGATACTATCTTTAAAGTGTCTCAAAACTTTCAATTTCAATATTTTTGAAAAAACTTTAAATGGAGCAAAAAGTAGATTATTGGAGTTATACTTTCTTGGTTAAGCTCAAAACATTTGAAATCAAGAACTATGTAAAAAATTCAGCTTTTGACTTTCAAAAATACTCATGGGACTTACAATGTCCTTTAGGAATTAAGCTGGATCTTTAAATAAGATGTCTTGTACAAATATTGTCTTCATTAGAATGATGAATTTGAAATGAATCTACAACTCACTTGGTTGTACTAGATGTAGCTTGTTTTTTTTTGCAATGTCTCATTTCCTTTAGTGAAGAGCCAATAAATCAATAGCAATTGCAAAGTGTCATCTTATAATCCTCTATTTACTATACCACAAGTTTAGAGCTAGATTGGCACCTCTTTGCCAAATATATCTTTTTTTGAGAAAAAATGAGGTTCAATAGAGAGGGGTGTGAGCCTAGAATCATGAACACATGAGCCTAGAAGATTATACATATATGTTATAAATACTTATAATATGGATGTTTATATGATAAGCACCTTGAATGGTTGTAGGATATCCAGTTATAGATATGTTGAAGGCTTGTGATACTCGCACTTTTATGTTCACATGCTATCATCGTTGGTTCAATAGATGCTAAGAAAAGAAAATGTTGGCCAATATTTTCTCTCTAATATATTACATTTGTTTTGAAAGAATAATTTTTCTAAAACTTAATCATCTATTTTTAGTACGGTATTATTTTCATTAAACCTGTCCTATAGTTGCGGTGTAATATGAGTGTTTCCTTGGATTTGAACTTTTCTAGAGCTGGTGTTCCATGAAGTTGTTAATTTTAAAGTGCATCTTTGCAAAAAATACTAATGGAATGGAATTTTTTGAATTTTTTTTCCAAAACATATTTTTGTCTTTTAGAGGTGAAGGGATATAGCTAAGAAGATGGAGTAAGAAGATGGCAAATTTGAGTTAGAGAGAAGCATATTATTTAGTATTTTTTTTTATTCACATAGTTTAACTTTCATTATAAAATTTTGAAAGAGACAATTGCAAGAATGACTTGTTTGCATCATTAAATGTCCATCTATAGAATACTTGCAATTAGAATCCATTCTATATCAATGTAAGAAAACTAATACAAGAACTTTAGAGATCATAAATGCATGATATTGCACATTGTAAAGGACATAGTGGTGTTTGCAAATGTAAGAAAGAAGGTACATTGTAGTCTCAATTTTGAAATACCTTGGAAGATCTAGAATGTAGATGTATAGTGGGTTTCAGTATAAAATTTCAAACTACCTATTGTGCGATTCAATATCTTCTGCACAATATTGAATATGATTGGCATTTAATTGCTTTCACAATTAACATTCAATTGCTACGCAATCTAAATCAAGCCTACAAAATTTCAGTTTCAGAAAACCAAATTTGCATTTTGGGCAGAGTGTTTCTTTTACAATTCATGGTTTTACGTGATAACTAATTGATTAACATTGGTGATGAATTTTTATAAATTTGATGGGATAAATATGTAGCAAACATTCATACACACATTTTTCATGATAAAAAACACTTCATTAAGAAACAAAAATATGATCTATGAAGATTTCAATCTAATGTGTCATATGATCAAACTTTATAAAATAGAGATCTCAATGTTTTAACTAGACTCCAAATAACCAACTTGACTAGTCATATTGTGAACATAATGGAACTCGGGTGGACAAAGCTTTATTATTCATCAGAATGAGTGAAAAGTATTGTCTTTGAAGGTAAAAAATATATTAAGTTGGGCAAAGAATGTCCAAATATGACTTTTTCAAAACCTCTAAATAAAGCATGAGATCCAAATGAATGTGGTAATTTAGGAATTAAGCATTCAACAAGGCAAAAAGATTTGCCAACCAATAGTATATCATATTAGTTCTCATTTAACCACTTTGTGCAACTTGGAGAGATTTTGTAAATCAATCTCTTTCTTGTTTTCAACTACACAGAGATTCCAATTACACCCAACATGACAATGGATTTGTATGTGTTCCTCTAGATGGCTAGTCCGGGTGTCAGATCTTGGGACAAGAGAGGTGAAGCCTATGTGGGACTTTGACTTAAGGAATTACATGAGGACAGTGTTTGGAACATGCAAGGACAATGCGTTGTGGACATCGCAAATGGCATGGGAGCAGACGTTGTAAAGAGCAAAGTTGGAATTGGAATTTATGAGATTGGGGTGCAATGCAAGAGCAACAAAATTATAAGGCAATGCAACAAAATGCGTTGCAATAGCACTATTAACAACAGTTAACTTTCATCAAGTTGTAATAGTAGTGAAAAGGATTTACCAACATCAAAAAGATTTGCGTTGTAAATTTGTGACATGCTCTATTCTAGTAAGGTTTGCATTGCATGGCAACAACACTAGATAGGTTTTGCCAAGTTGCAACAATACTATGAGGTTTCATCAACGACTCCATCTAAAATGGTTTGCCTTGCAATTGCAATATAACATGCTGTGTTCTAGTAAGATTTGCATTGCATTGAAGCAACACCAATTGAAGGCTTCATCAAGTTGCAAAGAGATGACCAAGTGGTTGGATTGATAAAGCACATCTCTCTCCAACTCTCTAATTTGACATCAATCTAGTTGCTTTCCACTAATGGAAGGTGGCAATTAGTTCTTGAGCTACCCTAAACAAATTCTTTCTTTTTCAATGATCTTGAGGCTATAGCTAGTTTTTTCTTCTCTTAGAATTCTCTTCTGAGTGACTTAATGGGCTTGAAAATAGGACTTGGTAGTTAGGTTGCGTACATTGTAGGGGATGATGAGTGACACTAACTATTGCAAAACAAGACCAATAGGTTGTGAATTTATTGTAGGTTGTGGTACAATTAGACAAGTTGCAGTGAAAGTGCATCCAAAGGTTAATCTTTAGAATATCATTGTGTCACCGAATAGACATTAGTTTTACAAGGAGATGGAAGCCAAAGTGGCAATTTCCAACCAATTTCCAACCGAAGCCTCACAATATATAGACTCAAGTAGAAAAAATACAAGATGAAAACTTATCTCTAATTTGAAAGGTTAAAATGAAATTGGAAAGGTAGAAAACTATAAGATAAAAATTTATATCTATTTTTAAAGGCCGAATGAATTTGGAATTGAAGTTTGACTGTGATTGGTCCTCAACCTTGAACTCTTAAAGGACTAGGTGTTCAAATTTTGAACAACTGACAAATGCAAACACAAACCATGCAAGCATCCAAAAATGCATGTTTTCATCCATTAATTTTTTTAAAAGATTCTTGTGAACATTAGTTCTTTAACATTTGTATAGCATAGATTTTGAAGATTTTGTTTTGCAAATATTCTACAATTCAAAGGTATTGGTAGGTCTAGCTAGCCTCAAACAAAAATAACTTTTTCTCTTCAAAAAATGACCCTTCAAAAATGACTTGAATTAAAAAAGAAAATAAAAATCTTCTAAATTGTGATGATTAGAACTTAAAATTTTGAGCTTAGAGGGAAAATATTCTTGTAAAAATCACAAATATTCAATCTACAATTATTTTTTGAAGGAATTTTCAATTTTTGACTTTGAATGTTGTTTATTGAAAAATATTGATTTGTGCATAATTATGGTGGTTGATCTAGCCATATGGATATGATCTGTGAATCATATTTTAGAACTATTGTTTGAGAGCCATCATCATTTATGCCATTTTTAACTACTTCTGGAATTTACGGGGAATTTTGGACTTTGTGAAGGTCCTGTCCATCGGGAGATCTTCCTGATGGTATGTACAATGAGTCCGTAATGCCGTTCAAAGGAGATTTAAATTGCTTTGGGATGCTAAGTGGTCTGGAGATTTTCCGATGCAAGGAAATATACTCCTTCGGGATAGAGTGTTTGAACAAATCAATGAATTTGAGATGATGTCAACTCCGACATTTGCTATAAGTGGTACATTTGTATCCGGGATTGCATTAATATGCGACATCACAGATCGGGAGAGCGGGCTACGATTGTCTGGTCCTGCGGATCATAGTACTCCAGAGCGTCAAAGAGTCTCTTCAACTTCCGCTCTTCAAGAATTTTGGCGCGACACCCGCAGGACGTTGACTCGAACATGAACCAGATGTACAGGTGCTGCTTCTTCTTTCCCCTCCAGGCTATGACGTCCCCTGCCACCAAGGTGGCGCTGGTGTCCCAGTTGCTTTCGTCCATGGTTTTACAGAGATAGTGCTCTGAAAAACCACGTGCATTTGCCTGCACCGATTCCTCCTCCGCCGTCAGCTTGAAATACGACTCCCACATTTGGATCACCGACTGCGGAAGGTCAGCTGGGTCAAACGTCCTGTTGAGATTTTTCGTCCGATCCTGCAACCACTTCTTTCCAGCAGGGGTTTCCATTGCCTTGTTCACCCACATCTCCACATCCTCGTGCTCAATGTTCCTTTCCGTCGCAAACTCAACCCACAAAGAGTCCGGGTAAGGCTCGTACTCCACCCTCCTCACCGGCAGCAGATGACCCTTGTAGTGTGACAAGAGTTCGTTCTTCATCGCCCTGACCAACCAAATTTTGGCACCGGCGTCTGCAAGAGAGATGATGCGTTTTCCACCTCTCTGTGATTTCGACTTTGCGACGGAGGTCTTCATGCTAATAACTTGGGCTTCGACTTGATCTGCAAGGAAATTGATGTCCTCCGGTCTAAGTTCGTAAAGGGGCTTGAAGTCGTTTGCCGCCAACGGTTTGCGATCCGCACTCCCCGATACATCGACCAGCCCCGCTGCGTCGGGAAGGAGACCTGCCATGAATCTCTCCTCTATCTTGATCCATCTCTGAACATCAACGTCGTTCTCCAGGAAGAGTAGAGGGATTCTCAGTTCGGCGATGTCTTTCGCCTTTGCTCCCGCAAATATTGATGCCACCGACGGCTGAAACGCCTGCCCAACAAAGGAGTAACAGTCAATACGCGATCCGTAGACAGACCACGTGAACACAAAAAGTCCAATAAACAGTCGTGCGATCCCACGATCAGTCAGTTACCACGAGGAAGTCGTTTAGGCAACAGGCAGTCGTGAGATATCACGATGAGCAACTATCTTCTACATGCACAATTTGAAAACACCACGCACTGAACCGCGAGCACAAAAAACTAAACTAGCGCTATCTGGTATTTTATATGTTAAAGTCGTGGGATATCACGATTGCCGCACTCTAACGTAGAACTATCCCGTATCGCAAAGCCAGGACTTAGTCGTGGGATCCCACAATGACGAGGTTCTAACGTAATGAAGGTCTGAGATAAAGTGCAGGACCATCGGGAGATCCCATGATGGTCAGGTAGAGCGTATTCTGATGACCCCCCAAAAAAAATATGTCAACTCTAGCAGCATTCTTACATTGTACTCTACTGAGTGCGATCTGCCCAATATTGCTGGCTGTGGACTTCCCATACTTCGCCACTTGATTCTTGCGTTCAGCAGCTGCTTTGTGAAGTTCTGCTCCTTCTGTTCGCCAACGACATCTTGGTTCAGCGCTCGCGAGAAGTGCACTAGGTCTCCGTGGTGATCTTTGTCCGTCCACACAGGTAAAATATTGAAGGTGGAGGCGAGCTTCTTGTCCTTCTCGAGAATTACACCAAGCCTAATCAGGTCCTTGAATGCCTGGACAGTGTGTTGGCCCCCTATAATGTAGTAGTGTGTCTTGGGGTTTTCAAAGATCTCCTTCTTCGGCGCTTGCTTCTCATAGTGCGACACTACCTTCGCCGGGCCGTAGGGTCCCGCTTTAAGGGGAAGCACTGTTATGACTCTGTTCTCCGAGTCATAATCAGGTGTGATTCGTGCCTTCCTCGTCAACGAATCAAGTCGGTCTGCCTGAATTCCCCTGTACACAAGCAGTGCTACAGGTGCCTGGTGCAGATAGTCGTAGTGCACGCGGATGAGCTCTCCTTTGCTGTCACAGACTAGTTTCCTGCCCCATTTGTACAGGCCACCAAAAGAGTTCTCGTACAGGGTCCTCATTGCATTCATCTCTTCCGGTGTCATCTTCTTCACGTCTGCCTCCTCTAGAGCCACAGCCCTGTGAAGTAGAAGCGGGGTATCCGGTTTTTTCTTCTTTCCGGATGTCCCAGCTGCGGCTTCAACTTCGTCCCCGGGAGCACCAACTGCAGACTTCCTCTTCCTGGTCTTCTTTTTGGAGGACGGCGTGGGAGCAACCGCTGTCACGGCTTGGGGGGGAGCGTTCGTATCTCGTAAGTCTTCCAGGATTATGTCCCACTGGATCTTCAGCTCCTTAGGCTTCCACCGAGGCTTAGACGTGTCTTTGCACATCAAATGTGACCTTGCAGTCATAGACTCGCAAACAGTGAGGCTGAACTTCGCGTAGTCAAGTATCAAGCCAAACGTTATGATCTCCCCGGAAAGGGGAACCTTCTCCTCTACAACTAGGAGCGTTGTGTCGTCGTCAAGCCCCTTCATTTCTAGTACCTTCAGTCCGGCAGTTGGGTGCCCCATTGTCCCATTCACCAGCGTGGGAAGAATAGTGGCGGAGCCGTCACTCTCTGCTTTCCAGGCGATTCCCCAATGCGTAATCTGCTCGTCGCATCCGAAAAAGGCTTGTGGAGGATGTGGACCTGTGTACTCCAAAGACGTAATGTAGCAGTCGATGAAGGTACCAAGCTTCCTTGGTGTCAGTTCTTCTGGACCTTTGTCGACTTGCATTTCACTGCAGCATGGTAGAAAGAGATGTTAGTTTCCACATTGTCCGATAGAGCAGATGGTGGTGCAATATTATTCCCATTCTAACTTTAATTTTTATCCTTAGTCGTGGGATCCCACGACGGATGTTATGAAAGGGAAGGAATGGTTTTGTGATCATTTTGATGACCTGGTTTCACAAATTACTGTTGTCGTGGGATATCACGATCGGTTACATTCACGGACAGTAGTGGGCAGGAGGTTACTGCATCTCAATTCACTAACTGAAGGCGTCCCGACATATGACGACGGCACCAAATAACATAGAATGGATATTGAAATATCTTAGAAGGTGATCGGTGATGATCTGTGAAACTACTGTTTGTCGTGGGATCCTACGATTGATTGTTCACATAATCAGCGCTATTTGTTAACGCGCCTGCATCTCAATTTCTCTACCCCACGCTAGACTTTCTCGTCGTGATTTCCCACGACGGTTTAGTACTTGAATGCTCTATGTAGGTGGCCTTCTAATTGTTAAGTCTGGGTCAGGCGCGGTCTTTACTATCCTCCATCGGGGGATCCCACGATGGGTTACTAATCTGCTGCCTGGTCTGTGCCTAATATGAGGTCTGGGTTTAGATTTTGTCTTCACATCTTATCATCGGGGGATCCCACGATGGGCCACAAACCCTAAAACTCGTGTGGCCGCGCAGTGGTGGGCGGTTAGGGTTTCAAGTCAGGGATCCTACAATGCTCGAATCTACACAGGGACTGCCTTGTCGTGGGATCCCACGATGCACGGTTTTAGGATCACTATCCGCGGTAACAGAGTCACGTACTCATTACCGTGTGTTCTTCTCGGCATATGTACTATCGTATTTCTCGGCCATGTTTATAACAGCGACTATGACAGAGGCTCTACTACCCTCGTTTTCAGCAAAGTGCGCACCAATGCAATTGCAAACAGCCATACCCTAATTATTGGCATTGTTTATAACGTAGACATTGCAAGCAAGAAACGGAAAGTAATGAGAATATAGTTCAAAGTAACTTACGGGTCCTTCCAAACTGGGAGGTCTGCTGTACGCTGGGATGGAGCTGCTGCCATCGTAGCTTCCGCTTGCACGGGTCCGGCCTTGTTTTCAGCTACTACAGAAATGCCCTTCCGCTCTTCGAAAGACTGTTGCATGAAATTCAAATGCAGAAGAAATTGTAGCTTCAATCATTCACTGAGAATCACAAACTCCTAATTTGTTTCTTCATGACTAGCCAAGTGAATTTAATTGAAGAGAAGGTAAACTTAAATCATTCTAAAGTGACGGACTAAGTAGCCTATCGCACAGAAAACAAGCGTGTCTGATCATAGTCATAAAATCCCTGCACAAACCATGTTCCTAATATCATTCACAAACGAGTACTGTCTAAGTAACTAAATAATATACAATGAACTCTTCGCTCCATTCCTCTTTGGGAGCAACATTCCCATTCCTTACTTCACTTTGCTTCAATTCAAACACTCACAGCAGTCCATACACATTGAACTCTAGTTCGTGAACTACATCAAGGTTACTTAGCATTTTAGGGGCTACAGTTCATATGAACCGAGAACTACAATGCGTGAGGAGAGCCTACAGCTGCAAGGAAGGCGAGTGCTAAACATTCATTGTATCCATGTACTAGAATGATGCAATCTACAAGCTTGAATGGGATCATCAATTCTTTCCAAGCCTAGAAGCTGAAATCCAGAGCAAACGCGCAGCTCTATGCAATCAGAAATCCACAACAAAAAAGTAATTAAATCAACCTCACAGATGGAGTCAGAACTACAAAATCAAAATGCTGCTTTGGAGGCTTGACTACGACAAACTAACCTGTTGGATGAGCCGAGTGAAATCCAACACCCTGTCCTTCTCGCGCACTAGATCCGGAAGCTTGCACACCGCCTCCGCCAGGAAATGCTCCGCACACTCCACCACGAGATAGTAGTGTCGTTCTCCGCGCAGCTCCACACAGACTCCGCCAGCGAAATTTGAACACGCTCCTTTGATGTCCCCCAACACACTCAGCTCCGCGCACAAATGTTGAACCAAGCAGAGAACCTCCAAACAACCAAACTCACTCAAAATGCAAACCTTCAGACACTGACCCAAACTCACGGACTGCAGCAACTGAGAATGAACGCATAAGGAAAGCGGAGAAGCGCACGACTGAGCAAAACGGAGAACGGAGAAGCACACGACGTCGGGAGAAAAACATAGCAAGCAGACATCGTGAGGAGGAAAGGAAACCAGGAGGAGAGGAAACCGTCGGGGGGAAATGCTGACGTGGCGCTGTCAGGTGCAAGACGGCGGAGGTCATGACTGCCCACCCTCCTCATGAATACTGACATCATGAGGAGGGCTTGACTAGAAGTCTTAAGCTAAATAATCACTCATTACACAAAATGCTGAAATTAGATCGCACACTTGCACCTCACTAATTTCGTGACATTCGATAATTACCACATACATTTTTTTTGTTTCTCTATAAGAATGCACTATTTGTTATTTAAGTATTGTTGCTATTGGAACTCTCAAAACTCCATGTCTACAAATAAAAATAATTGTAGAAACGTTTATTTACTGTTTTTGATGGCTTGTAAAGTAACTTTGTTGAAATAAGGCAACCTAGTTATACTATTTTACATGTCGGTATGGGAAAAAAATGTACAAGTTGTAAATACTCCGCTCATGAAGTGAAGAGTCATGAGCGGAAAAAGTCCATGCTACGTTTTCCCAAACTTACCACGTAACCTAAAAAAAAACCTCGGTCTTGCGGTTCAATGACCCTTCATTCCATAAATCATGCATGATGTTGTACGAGTTAATTTTAACAAAAAAAAATGTAATTTTACTATTTTAAATACTCTGCCCATGCAAACATTAGTTACGAATCATGAGCGGTTTAATTTCATAGATTGCTACATTGATTTCTAGGTTTAACCTTTGGTTTCGATGATTATTATTTTTTTACAAGCCGCTAAATATGCCTTTAACATAATGAACTTTTATTTCTAGTTTGCACTTGTGTCATTTTTCTAGAAAATGATTAGTCCAAATTATTTAATTAAATAGACATGACTGTAACGATTACATAAGTACAGGGAACATTGTTGATGATTATCCTATATAATTCTTTCTCATTCATCTCCTAGGCAATCATTTTCATGTATATAATCGACATGATTGGCAAATGTGTAATGAAGAAATAATATCTAAATTATCTTATTGTCTTCTATATTAATTGTCTTGCAATGATCATTGAATAGATGTGGACAAGAGCGTGATTGCCCGCGGTTTTAGGGGCATACTAGGTGTTAATCTATTTAATTTACTTGTGTTTTGGAGCATATCTGGAGACAGTTCTCCAAAGTACGTGACCAAGCCCGGCCGCCCATGATCTTGGAATTACTTGCAAAAAATGGAAATTAAAAAAAAATGTCAAACAAAGGACGTTCAGAATTGATCTTCAATTTATGAAAAAAAAACTAATATTAAGTTACAACTTCAATTTTTTGTTTTTAAATCGACATGTAATATGTATCGCAATTTTGGAAAACGTACCATGGACTTTTCTTGCTCATGACTTCATGAGCGGAAGATTAAGAACTTATACATTCTTTTTTTGATACCGACATATATTGTTTTATGTATGATTTATGGAATGAGAGTTCTTTGAATGGACCGCAGGCGGAGGAGGACCTTTTTAGGTTACGTGGTAAGTTCGGAAAAACGTAGCATGGACTTCTCCCGCTCATGCCTCTTCACTTCATGAGCGGAGTATTTTGAACTTGTACCTTTTTTTCCATATCGACATGCACTGTCTTATGCATGAAATTGCCAGACATTTTTAAAACGAAACCATTCCATGGCAGGGCCCGTTTCATTCCCAATTTTTTTTACTTCACGTGAATTAGAATTTTGCAATGGGCAAGAAGTGAATAATTATAGTGGTGGAATCTAAATCCTAAGAGGAATTCCAACTTCCACGATAGAATTTTATGCATGCATGTATGAACCATCCATGACATTTTTAAAATGAAGCCATTCCATGGCAGGGCCCGTTTCATTCCCAATTTTTTTTACTTCACGTGAATTAGAATTTTGCAATGGGCAAGAAGTGAATACTTATAGTGGTGGAATCTAAATCATAAGAGCAATTCCAACTTCCACAATAGAATTTTATGCATGCATGTATGAACCATCCATGACGTTTTTAAAATGAAGCCATTCCATGGCAGGGCCTGACTGTTTCATTCCCAATTTTTTTTTCTTTACGTGAATTAGAATTTTGCAATGGGCAAGAAGTGAATGTAGTAGTGGAATCTAAATCCTGGGAGCAATTCCAACTTCCACAGTAGAATTTTATGCATGCACGTGTGAAATTCCATGACATTTTTAAAATGAAGCCATAGTTCAATGGCAGGGCCCGTTTCATTCCCAATTTTTTTATTTTCATGTGAATTAGAATTTTTCAACGGGCAAGATTAGAAAATAGTGGTGGAATCTAAGGTTGGAGCAATTACATTTTTCTAAATCAAATTTTATGCATGCATGTATGAAATTTCATGACTTTTTAAATATTATTTAAGCCGTTTCAAGCCATCACGCATTTCATTCCCAATTTTTTGTTTCACATCGGTGGAGATTGTTCAAATAACAATAACAAATAATAATATTACGTACATCGTTGTCAAATAATGATGTAGATGTATACCACGTTCGATCATTTCAAAAATCCAGATGAAGATTGCATGACCTACAATATTCTCATGAATGACATGATTCCAGGTTTAAGCATTCATCACCCGTCAAAGTGCATTAACAAATTTGAAAGCATTTAACTCATTAAATCATTCAGACTGAGATTTAAAATACAAAATAAATAAATGGTTCAGTTTGTTCTTTGTTCCATCATGATTGCACATCCAAAGTCCTTCACAAGGGGCTTTTTTGCGTTTCCCTCTCTTACTTTCCCCTATGTAAACAACAATCTTATGACTTTTCATTGTGTCAACGGATTGTGACACAAGGAGAAGTCATGGATTGCCGTTTACGCAGGAAAAAATGAGAGAGGGAAACGCAAAAAAGCCCCTGGTGCTTTATTTAAAAATTCGTAGATGAAATAAAAATTGTGTCAATCATTGTTTAATCCGTAAAGTCCCATATTAAACCATAGGATGTTGTACTACATAACAAGAATTATATATGAAATCAATCTGTTAACTGACATTTTTAATTAGCAATATTGAGTTAGATTGAATTTTAAGTTTATATGTTCCCAGTCTGAGATGACGTAAACTTAATTGAGGAAAAAATTGGAAACAAATAATCAGCGTCATTTTCATTTTTCATAATATCCTAAACCCTAAAAGCCGATAACCATGAACTGCAGACCTTGAAAACGTTAATGTAAAGCGCTGCCACTGTATACCCTAAACCCTATTAAACCCTGAAACCCTGAACCCTGAAACCAAGAACCATGACCTTGAAACCGTGAACACTACACTACAACATGTACCCTAAACCCTATGACCGTGGACTGTAGACCCTATGACTGTGGACCCTAGACCCTAAGATTGCATTCATTGGAATAGAAAATAACAAATATGAACATTCGGGAGTTCAAACTTTTTGTTGATTCTTTTTGTAAGTGAGGTGTTCCACATGTTTCAGGTGCTCAAGCTTTTGGGTTCACGAGATTTGGTACAGTTCGTTTCTGTAGGATACGTATAATCAGGTCGTGTAGGGGAAGAATTCCGAGTATTGATCGGGGAAGCGTGTGACATTTTGTCAAGTGAAAGTCTTCAGAGTTTGATCCGCTTTGGTCAAAGCATCATTGACTCCTAGAAAACGGTGCAACGATACCATCCTTGAATGCGGCGAATTTCAAAATGTCAGTGAAGAATCGGAATTTCAGTGAAGCCTGGATTTGCAAAGTTCCAGTTAGAAAGTCAAGAGCCCCACGCCCTCCCTCCTTGTAGTCGGAGATGCGCGGAATTCGAGAATGCAATCAACTTCCAAAGTGAAGGACCGCACGTACCCCCCAGCCGTTGTTGATTGTGGCACGGCATTCAAGAACGCATCCAACATTCGAAATCAAGGATCGCTTGGTGATTTCAAAATTCGCGGCGGAAATTCAGAGCTGAAGAATTCGAACCAACCACCTGGTTCATAACCCGAAAAGAACCTGGAGCTTGCTCTTTTTGTCTGCACACGTGAACAGGCGAAGCAGGCTGCGAAGTGGCGAGTGGGTGTCTGCCGGCGTTGGCGACAGAGTGGGCGTGGAGGCGCACGAAGTTCTGACCGAGCCAGTTGCTGCAAGGTAAGAATGCATCCCTTGCAAGTGATATGCGATTCCCAATGTCGAGGATTTTGTAGTCGAATTGACGCCACTGTACTCTGTCACAAACTGAGGATGTCATAGATTGAAAGTAAAACGGAGTCTGCGATAATTTTCTTCGCGCATTGGTCTCATTTTGCGAAAAACTCACGTGCTTAAGGGATCACCATGCTGTGGTGACATCGAGGTTCCTTTTGAATCGCGGGACGGCACTGCCCTGAGGGCAAGTTGATATGAGAACCTTGTACGTGGATGACAACCGGTCAGAACGTCTTCACAAAGTAGTGAAATTAGGTTGCGTTAGGAATTAGGCGAACTTACATGAGGAAAACCCAGCCATCAAATTCAACTACTTCTAAGAACGTTTCTTATTGTACCCATGGAGGTTCAGGAGTCTGAATTACAACAAAATCCACTTTAAAAGTAGAGAATTTTTGTACAGTAACTGAGAATAGTTATAGAGTGTCAAATGTCATGAAACCAGTGACAGGAAACCTAATTTCACGATCTTCTGTAGATACGTTAGTCTACGACAGTAGAATACGTGTATATATCCAACATACGTAAGCATCGTGGGATCCCACGATCTCCGCTTATTGAGCGTGGGCGAGACCTCTCAGTCTTCGAGTATAGAGATATCGCGGTCTGGTAGTCGAGGGATGTTCTATCATTTCGTCGTGGGATCCTACGATCGATTGAACCTTGGCTGTGGCCTTCCTGGTGTACGTCTAGGTGCCTTACTTTTCGATGACCGTCATACTCCTCGTCGATCTTGTATAAGCATCGTGGGATCTCACGATCACATTCTCGGTTGGCACCAGGTTCTCCTACTCGAGGGGGTTCACAAACACTCTTCCGAAATTTACAGGATACCGAACTCGTGGGATCCCACGATTGATTGATAATATGTCAGGGACTCATCAGAGTGATTCAGTTTGACCCACTATTTCATTTGTATTTCTGTAGCGGTCTATGTGATCCCTTAGGAGGATCTTGGAATACCGCGATCTCTGGTTTAAGTGATTAAGCGACAAGAGTGTCGTGGGATCCCACGATGTACTGAACGTTCTTTGGTTAATGTCTTCTAAACTTCTGCGACGTTTTCCTGGATGCCTTGGCTTCTTCCCAGTGGTTCTGGGACGGCCTTCTTGAATCGCACTATCGCGTCTGGGCTTTTGAACTTCTTGTTGACAATAACTAGATTCACTTGTTCATGTTGCGTTGCCGTGTGATCGCGAGTTCCCACGACTGTACAGACGTTGATGCTTCTGTCCTTCATGTCGTGAGGTTACAATGCCATGAATGTAGCGCTCTTCTGTAGACATGCCTAACTCCTTGAATGTATGATGTACAAGTTTTACGGATCGTTTTAATCTCGTCCACGGGATTTGATAGAGCTCACTCTGACAATGGATTCATTCTGTGAGTCTGCTGCTGACGCGATAGTTCCGTATGTGGACGAAACGCATGTAGAGGGTGAATCACAGGATTCTACCGGTGGATGTGAATGGTGATTGGATTAAGTTGTTTGTGCCTGGATTCGGTGAAGTTGGATCAGGAATCGTTAAAGAGGTTCGTCCCCAGGGCCAGTGGCTGGGTGTGCCCATACCTGTTGAGACTTGGATTTACATTCTGGTGCGACCTCATTCTGTCAAATTAAAATTCCAGGATTTGAAATGCTTTCCTTGTCAGAGGGGTATGAACACATTAGAGGATGTTCAAGAGAATGTAGTGTTGTGGAGAGCCGCCGACGTTGTTAGAGTGTCGGGGGATCCCCCGATGGATCCATGTCCGTATATTCGTCAAGGAGCCTGGTTTGGACTTGATGTGCATCAGAAGGACGTTGACGGACTCCTCGTTTCCTCGGGTCGTATCATTTGCTGGAGTCCGGAGGATCATTTCCAAGAGGAGACACTTGGTGAAGGTTTCATGGGTGTGACAGTCCTCGATGTTTTTGTGGGTGACACCGAAGCCATAATGTCTCACGACAGGTGGCCAATTTCGGAGTGCTGGTTTCCCAACGGTCATTCGTTGAAGGAGACAGTGGATCATTTTGCCGCCATTCCCGATATGGACGACCCTCTCGTTTACCTCGGAGGTAGAATGAAAGCACCATACCGGTTTATAGTTCGCAAACCCAATCTGGAACTGAAGGAATCGCAGTACTCCTGCAAAACAACAGACGAGGAGATTCGGAAAGTCAGCTCGGAGAAGTGCTGGAGACGTCTGTGTTGTCAGCATTATAACCAGGAGTTCACGCTGTTAGTAAGGCAGAAGTACTACTTGAAGTCGTTTGACGAGCGCCGTGAATATGGGATTGAAGTGGGAGGACAACTACACGAAAGGTACGGGGAGCGGAAGCGAAAATACGTCACGCTAGAGGGAGTTGATGTTTGTGGCAAGGCGTGGCACATAATTCACGGCATCCCGAAGTCCACTTACCATAGTTACATCGAGATGTACAATGACGGCGTCGTATCAGAGACGCACGGAAACAAAGGGGTTAAGCGCTCGCGGGCTCGGACTGTTCAGGTCGCTGGGACTATGAAAGCCATTATTGACGAGAATGCTGATCAAATGCCCCATCAAATGCGCGGCATCGGGAACGGGCAAACGGACACTCTAAAATTCCTTCCTCCGGAAGAAATTGGAAACGAGTCCGAGCAGACGCCAACGAGGTAGTGCCCCTTATCTCCTGTCACTGCTTTATTGATCGTGAGATCTCCCGACGAGATCAATGATCGTGAGATATCACGATCACTGTTCTGGTGCATTGCTTGTCATTTGCATTCCTTCCCCTTCGGTCGTACCGATGCTTAAGCATACCAATTCTGGATGTGCAGTTGAATGCCGACTACGGTCTGCCGCCCGTGAGCCAGTCGACTATTAGTAGACTCAAGCGGGAGCACTTCAACAACGTCTCCATTAAGCCTGTCGGAAGTTCGTTTGCAAAATGTACTACGTGCAACAACCTACAGCAGTTTATTCTGAAGTCTCCGAAAGGAAGCCCCGAGTACGTGGAGTTCGTGAAGCAGCGGACTCATCATCTGAATCACCAAGCTTCTTGCCATCGTTTGTATGCGTCTTGGCGTGAGGAATCCAAACGAGATCCTCGAAGAATTTTATGTATAATTCACGACAAGATGGATACATCCAAGACGGCTCTACCCAGACTCCGGGTGACAACGAAGGCCACGGCTGGTTTGGGGCAGCTTCCGATGAGCGTTACTGGAATGGTAGCTCATGGCCATGGTGACGGTGCTTACGCCCATTATGCTCCATCTTGCTGGCCGGCAGACTCCAACTTCACCATTTCGTCTTTGGCAAGGTTGTGGCACCGGCTGGAGGGTCCACCTATTCGAGAGGCAGGCGACCTCTTTCCATATCCGCCGGCTAACTCATTGTTTGAGGCACTGCTTAGAGGAAAGTCTAGATGTATAGACAGCCTAACCCTCACCGAACCTGGAGCTCGGGTCGGAATTACCCCTCTTCCTGAAAATTTATATCTTCAGCTTGACAACTCTGCCAAGGTTAACAAGAACAAATATCTGATGGCGTTCTTATCTTTGCTCACTACACGAGGTGTCTTCAAGGAAATTCAGGTTGGATTTCTACTAGTCGGACACACTCACGAGGACATCAATGCATATTTCAGCCACCTTTCCAAGGCCCTGAAGACCAAGAACACTTTTGTCGTCGCTGACCTCATGAAAGCCTTCATGCAATCCCAAGAACTGTCATTTATGCCGGAGTTCATACAGGAGGTGGGGGATTTCAAGTCGTTCGTGAAGGGTTACCAATGCGATCGCGGGGAAAAATTAATTGGATTGGGGGAGATGCACCTGTTCAAGTTCTACGTGGACACTGATGGGGTCCCCGTCATGAACTTCAAAAGGTCAACAGTTGATTCGAACTGGTTGCCGTCGAAGAAACCTTCTGAACGCATTTGGAAGACGGACAGCAATGGTCGGCCCATGCTCCCTCACGGCTGTCCAAAGCCTGTTCCGTTTAAGCCCATGTGGGGCAGCGAGGTTCCGATATCGCATGGAAATCAAGAGAAGGCAAGGGAAGCGACGCGGAAAGCTACCTTGAACAAGGATTCATGCTGGTAGGACTCAAGAAATACATTCAGTACTGACAATACGGTATTTCTAGATGCGAGGGATTTGCAACTGCGTTCGGTCCATACGTGGATTACTGGAAGTGTGTTCTCGATGAGCTGAAGGAACCATTACCCGAGTGTCCTCCGGAGTTGGTGGAAGGCTTCTGGCCACAACACGATTGGAGGGTGGCGCGTAATGGAGTCCCTCGCCCAGGATCGACGGTGAATCCCATGGACGTGATTCCGGAGGAAGAAGAGGAGCCAAAGCCTTACTGCGGCCCTGCAAATGAAGCGCCAAGGGAAAGCTTTAATCCATGGCTAGACATACGACTAGGCTGTTGGGTACTTGTCAGACCGGAAGTCCCGGAATCATGTGCTGTTTGGCAGGGAAGAGCATTGTCTACTGTATGCAGAGTGGAAGGAGATGTGAATAACGGGAAGTTCTTGCTTCAGTACTGGCGACCCGATAACTCCGAAACGAGTCTGGAATTGCTTTATCGGAATTGCTGGTACGGTAAATGGGTCGTTGAAAAAAGTCCCCCCACCTGGGTGGACGCGGGTGCTGCAATGTATGCGAATTGGTCCAAGAGAGTGGATCAAAAATCACGGACGATTCCTCAGAAGAGTAGGGAGGCTGCCTTAGTGAATTTGAATCGGGCAAACGTGGTGGACCCATGATTGAGTGCCTAGTCCGGGGTCGCTACTGCCATCGTGGGAACTCCCGACGCACTGTTTCGGTCGTCGCGGCAATCGTGAGATGTCACGATGCATTCTGCAGGGCGCGACTACCATCGTGATATCGCACGACGCATTCTACATCCAGTAAGCGCAGCCGCAAGTGGGGGTTTCGAAGTACAGTCCGTTGAGTCAGTAGGACTGTTCTTCAATTAGTTTTTCAGAGCTGCTTTTTGTGACTTGTATATGTAAAATAAATCTGTATGAATATATTAATATGTTTATGATTTCTATTCTTTGCGTGCGGCACGGGGGCAATGACTTGATAGCAGAAGCGCGGGATGTCTTTCTTCCTCTCGTCTCCTGAAATGGAAGTGGTTTATGTTTGTGTCCAGAACAAAATACATTGCTCGGGTCACACATGCACTCAAATGAGTCTGAATAATGCATTTCTTTTCTCTCACAGTTACACTGTTGGAATTCTAGTCTTCTAGGTTTTGCATCTTCACAATTATATAGTGGACATTCAACCAAGTACGAATCTTACTATTTTTTGCAGTGAAAGAACCTTGATGTTCTTTACACAAACTGAAACTACTGTCATTATTTCGGATGGAATATTATGTTTACATAGCCGTTATTCATCTTCAGATGTATGTTGAAAGTCTGAGCACCTGTGACTCAGTGGTCTACAGTTCTTCAAATGTCACTGTGAGTAAGTTACTGTGATATGCCCCTGTCACTTCGTCATATTTGACTACCTTAGCTCTACTATGTTAGCAGTCCGTCGGGAGATCTCTCGGTGAATCCTAGAACCGGACTCCTTATTCCCAAGAGCAATTGCTCATTTGGCAATTGTCAACTGATGTTTGAATTTCAAATCCACTTGTGTGTACTTCCTTTGAACTCTCGGGATACCATATATCTTTGAAAGAATCGCCCCCCTCGTGCCTTATTGTGAATCATTCTTGATGAACTTAGATATCACTTGCACTTTAGCACAGGAATCAAATTGTACCCCACTTCGACACCAAGATTGTCAGTGAAGCCGACTCATATTCTACACCCACATCAGGGATCTCCCGATAGAATTATGTGAAGATCAGCGCTCACTAAGGGATTAATATGGGATGGGAGCCATGTTTGCAACAAGTGGTGGTCATCGGGGGATCTCTCGATAGGTTCTGAGACTTCAGTTGTGCTGTAAATTGGATGCCTAAACTACGGAAACCCGGTCCACAGATCTCCCAATACAATCATGTGAACTCTACCACGGATCCGCTACGTTACAACTACACAATTTCTTTCATTTCCAAGCACATGAAGCACTCCCCGACATATTTGTGGGTGCTGAATTGGATGCATGCAAAGCGTTCCTATTTCAGGAGATCTCCAGATCCATAGAAAAACATCAGGGGATTTCACCGCCTCTTTACTTCTGGACTATTGAAAGTCCAGAAGTAGTTAAATATGGCATATTTCATTATTATTCTAAGCTTCATTTTATAATTGAAATCATTTTGCAATTTTCAAAATCTGAACTACCCCTGGTCCTTTAGGGAATAATGGACACAAGTGAGTATTCAAAATCGGAGAATGATAAAGCATCCGAAGGGGCTTGGGTGTGACCTTCAAGCGTTGAAAGGGGCTAATAAAATTCTGTTTCAAAATGAGCTCTGATTTCCTGATTGCTACAAAGAGAGAGACTGAGCCTTGTTTTCGCACATGAGAGTCGACCTGATAATTTATAAATTATGGATCTCCTATGAGGTCAGCATCCTCATTCTTGATTGTTTTGATCACCTCACATCATTCCCTACGGGTTTGATAACTAAGGTCTTGATCGATAAATTAACCCCTAAAGTCCCAAGGCCATTTTTTCATCAAAAACCATTCAAAACTGCCATTTCTATGGCAAAGAGCAAAACAAAAAATTAAAATGTATTTTTTGAATATTTAACCATAGGATCTTGTACTAAATCAGTGGAAGAATGTGTGGAAGAAATTTCAAAAACTTTGACTTTGTAGATTGCAAGATATTTGCATTTAAAGTGAAGGAATCAAGTTTTTTTGCACCTTGCTCAACTACTTTTTTTGGCTTTGAACCTTCTTAACTTAAAATTTTTGCTCTAATGATTTTGAATTTCTAATTTTATATGATGCAGAATTAAGTTGAAAATCTGGAAAAAAAATTCAATAAAGAAACATTTAGTTTTCACTCATTAAAAAATTGTTAAGTAGAAGTAGGTTCAAGATTGAAGGAAAAATTAAATCATTAATAGCTCTAAGATAAAGTTGAAATATACTAATCTCAATGGTGAGATTGTTCTAGCAAAAAATCTTAACCTTGTAAAACTCTTTCTTTTGAAAAATTGTCAAATTGAGTTCAGAAATGAATCCTACAAGTTATTTTTTCAAGAAGATGCTCTATTTGCTCGAAAAATAAGATTGTCCATAACTTTTGCATAACAAATCCAAATGGAATGAATCAAAGCTTCTCATGTAGATAAAAATAAAATCTATATGAAAAAAAAAAATTTAATTTATAGTTTTTGTGAGGATTTTTTTCTGCCCGCCGAACTAAAACTTGGGTTTTTTGTGCCATAACTTTTGCTCCCGGGCACCGATTGAAATAAAATTACATTTTTGGAAAGCTAATGTGATTCTCAATCTACACAAAAAAAATTCAAAAAATCACAAAAAATATTGAGACCGTAGGAGCCTGCCCAAAATCCATTTTGTCCCTTGAGGGGACAACAAGACTTTAGGGATTAACTGGAGTTCAAAGATGGTCTGGCGAGCACATTTTTTTTAAAAATTTTCGTAGAATCAGCTGCTACGCATTTGAATACCGTGTTAGAGGTATCTTCCATCACATTGATTATCAATTGCAATGTACCACCCACACGCCAATGATACTAGCGTTTGAGCCTTGAGCCTTGAGCCTACGTGTGAATAGGTACCCTACAACTATTGAAGGACTCTGTAATATATGTACCTATAACATAGATCCCCTATAACTTTGGAAGGTGCATATAACATAGGTACCTACAATATAAGTGCCTACAAAATAGGTATTCTATAATCTTAGAAGGTGTCTATAATATAGGTGCTTAGGCTCCTAGGCTCATGGACTCAAGATTATAAACTCATATGCTAGCAACTCTCAAAGAAATAATATATAATTTGATGGGTTTGTGTGGATATCACCTATCAAACCAATTAGAAGTCCAAAAGGGCGTTGCAATTAATTCACATCATTGCATGTATCTAGCTCCCTAATTCCATAATCTCAATGAAGACCTAGAATATGCACATAATTATAAGAGGATTCTAGTATTCAAGAAGAAGAGTTGCATCATAAACTATAACCACTTGCCCTTGCTCTAGTTTCTATCCATTAGAGGAGATTTGGGCTTCTAAGAGCCCGCGAGTTCCCGGACTGTGGAAACTCTGCAGGACTGTTGCGACGTTGCCGCATGGCCTGTCCGACGTGGCCAAGCGACTGCCACGTCATTTTAATTTATTTATTTTTTGAAAAAATTTTATTTTTAGTATTCTTTTAACATTTTAAGAACTTTTTTTTTTTTTTTTTTAAATTTAATAATTTTTTTTTCTGACATTGGGGGCTGGTTCCCAACATTGGGAACAGCCCTGAAACGGTCTTCTAAACGCTCAGATCTCCTCTAATGACTAGAAGAAATCTGCGTTTGCCTCAACAAAATCTACATGATGTGTTTGTTGAGGCAAATGCAAAATCTGCGTTTTTTTGCGTTTTTCAACATAGATTTTGCGTTTGCCTAAACAAACACGTCATGTAGATTTTGTTAAGGCAAACGCAAATTTCTTCTAGTGTATTTTACACTCAAATTTCTAAGACTTTCTTTCTTCACCATTAGAGCTTGACTACTAGATTCCCACCATTTGAATCCTTATTAGAATTAATGTGCTTGGAAACTCATATTTGTTGCCTAGCCTTGAAAGAATGCTCTATTTTCCTGATTGGACACTCAACATGTTCTATTTTCCACAAATAAGCTTCAAATTTGAATTACATACCAATGCCAATGAAAACAAATAATAGAGAAGAAATCTCTTACATTCATAGCAAGGAATGTGAGCTCTCCAATCCATCAATAAGATGAATCATGGGTGTCATCAAGGGCACACTATTGGCCAAGACAAAGTCTTTCTTGCCTTTGATCTCTAATGTCAAAGTTGTGAAATCATGCATTCCAGGACAATTTTGAATTTGAACATGCATTGAAAATGTTGCAAATAACTTGTAGCAATGAATACTAAAAGTTGCCAATGTTGTGCCATATGCCATGATTCTATTTACAACATGGTCCAAGTAGGGGGACAAAAACTCCTGTGGCTGGAAGTTGTACTGCTTCAAGTGTTTTCTTCTATTCTCCTTAAATTTGTGTCCCATAAAGTGAAAGATACTATTTGTGTCACTTTAAGTATATGTTAGAGTGTGATTTTTTGTGTGAAAATTATTGTAGAAATGTGGATACAAAAGCCAATTAATTATACAGATATTTAGATTTTTATCACGAATTGAGAAATTCTTATACGCAATTTTAATGCAAGAAGTTGCAGATCACTACTTAAGAAGTAACAATAGACCTTATACTCTATTTCCATTCAACAACTAATGAACATAGTGACTTCTTGACACGTCATGGTTACACTTCTTGTTAATAAGTC
The DNA here is from genome assembly GCA_951799445.1 of Pseudisothecium myosuroides. Classification (NCBI taxonomy): domain Eukaryota; kingdom Viridiplantae; phylum Streptophyta; class Bryopsida; order Hypnales; family Lembophyllaceae; genus Pseudisothecium; species Pseudisothecium myosuroides. Next base: position 10,481,757 of record OX637291.1, on the reverse strand, counting down.
CAACCAAGTCTATGAATAGATGAATTGTTGTTGGTAATTAATTTGGGTGAGTGGATACAAGATGGAATCATATTTAGTATCCTTTATCTTGTTCGAGATTGACATGATCATTTAGTAATTTAAGAATGCCAATATTGTTAAATTAATGGAAGATCACAACTTTGGTATTGTTCATGACCGCGACTTGAAATCTAAATCTTTATCGATTATAGTTTCTAGAACAATTTGCAAATGAATGTAACTACTTTTTGGCTCCCAGAGTCATGCCTAATAAACAAAATTGACAATAAGCTTAATAACCTTCAACATAGATCAGAATTTGATTTGTCATATGCATATGTATAAGGCAGATGGTTGGAATGTTGGACCATCTCCAAAAGCTTAACAGTGCTCAGAAGGCATGGGGTGAAGGTTTGAATCTTTTACTTGATTGATGAAGGGCCACAGGAAACCATCATGGATTGGTTTATGGTCTTTGTCAATTTCGTTACAATTGGCACCAACAAGCCTTCACATATCATCCAACAATACATGTTAGAAATGAATCATCTATCTTTTGAAGTTCCACCATTCACTACCCACAAGTCCACAACATGATGGTAATGAGGGATGAAAACAAGGCTTGATTATAAATTCAAAAGATCCCAATAATTGCAATCTTAATAAATTCAAATTCTTTAATTGTTAAATTGTACTGATATTAAATGACCTGCATAACCTCCTGCTATTGGAGATTTTTTAATTACAATGATCTTTGAAAACTTAGATAAGAGATTACGTTGTTTACAAGGATTTCAACAAGATTGTAGATTTTAAAGAAAATTTGTGTGGCTTCCATACCCCTAGGACTTGTGTAATGGCCTTTTGGCAATAATTCAAGCTTTCCATGCAACACAAGCAAAGGTCCATGGCATGCATCTTTGTAATTTGTGTCTTTTGCAAGGGAGCTCACAATAGTGACTAGTGTAGTATTATCATTTGCAATTGATTCCCTTACTATGATACCACCACAGCCCGACCAAATTCAACATTTTTAATTGTATCCTCACAACTTTGATGAACCTTGTGAGAAAACATCTAATGCAACCCAATCTATAATTCATATAGAGGATGGTTTCTATTGTGTCCTTTTAAGCAATTCACCTCATGTAGAAGTTTGATTTCTAAGAGATTATTAGAGAGTTGGGGGGAGTGCTTGGGTACATAAGCAATTGAATTCTTACCACTATAAGGTGAAAATACCCAAAAGCGTCAATGCACCCACTCTTGACATGTAGACTTCCATGAAATTGTATCCCCGAGCCGCTCCCAAACATACATCAATAGAGCTTACTGTACAATGGGGTACCATTCAAAATGGCATTTTTGAAATTGCACTGAAGGAAATTTTACATCTGCCAACTTTGATAGCCTCTTGAGGGCTCAAAAATTGACCTTTGACCATGAAATTTTTACCACAACATCATCTTTAAGTTAATTATGTGTGTGCCAAATTTCAAGGCCAAAAAATTTAAGGAAAAAAAGATATTTGAAATCTACCAACATGTGTAGCCGTGAGAAAATTTTACTATTGCCAACTTTGACACCTTCTTAAGGATTGAAATTTTTTTTTCCTTTGAAGTTTTTGTTATAGGACCATCAATATTTTGATTACATGTGTGAAAAATTTCAAGTCCAAAAGCCCCCACAAAAATAGATATTCAAAATCTCCCAACATGTGTAGTTGTGAGAAACAATTTCACTACTATCGACTTTGACACTATCCCAAGGGTTGAAAAATTGTTTGTTTACCATGAAATTTTTATGATAAAACCATCTCTATGTTAATAACACGTGTGCCAAATTTCAAGTTCAAAAAATTTACACACAAAAAGATATGCTAGTTCCACCAATGTGTATAGCTGTGAGAAAAATTTCACTACTATCGACTTTGACACTATCCCAAGGGTTGGAAAAAATACATTTTACCATGAAAATTTTGGCATAAGATCATCTCTATATTGATAATATGTACGCCAAATTTCAAGTTCGAAAGGTTTCCAAAAAAAATATTTTAATTCTACCAACATGTGTAGTTGTAAGAATGACTTTCTACATCCGTGTGAAATTTTACTCAAAAAAAGACACTATCTCAAGGGCTGAAAAAATTGTTCTCACAACTATACATGTTGGTAGAACTAGCATATTTTTTTTTGTGTAAATCTTTTGAATTTGAAATTTGGCACACATATTATTAACATAGAGATGATTTCATCATAAAAATTTCATGGTAAATAAACAATTTTTCAACCCTTGGGATAGTGTCAAAGTCGATAGTAGTGAAATTGTTTCTCACAACTACACATGTTGGGAGATTTTGAATATTTATTTTTCTGGGGGTCTTTTGGACTTGAAGTTTTTTACACGTGTAATCAACATATAGATGGTCCTATGCCAAAATTTTCATAGCAAAGGAAAAAAAATTTAGTCCTTGGGAAGGTGTCAAAGTTGGCAATAGTAAATTTTTTTTCACGGCTACACATGTTGGTAGATTTAGAATATCTTTATTTGTGTAGATCATCTGGCCTTGAAATTTGGTACACATATAATTAACTTAAAGATGATGCTATGGTAAAACTTTCATAGCCAAAGATCAATTTTTGAGCCCTCGGGAGGCTATCAAAGTTGGCAGATGCAAAATTTCATTCACTGCAATTTCAGAAACGCCATTTTGATTGAGACCCCACTGTACAATGAAAGGGACTGCGATAAAACTATTGGCCTTGGTTTTTCACATGAGAGTCCACCTGATAATTTGTAAATTATGGATCTAGTCAGCAACTTGATTCTTATTTTACATTCTTGAGGGTTTGATAACTAAGATCTTAACTTCTAAAGGACGGAGGCCTTTTTTCTGCCAAAAGCACTGAAACTGCCATTTCTATAGCAAAGAGTTAAAAAAATTGAAAAATGTTGTTTTTGCACATCTAACCGTAGGATCTTACACCTAACTAGTATAAGAATGTGTGGAATTTTTTTATAGAATTTTCAACCTCACAGATTGCAAGATATCTGCATTTAAAGTGAAAAAAACAAGTTTTTCAGCACATTGCAGGACTAGGTTTTTAGACTTTAAACATTTTTAACTTAAATTTTTTGCACTGTAGAGTTTTAAGCTTTAACTCTTTATAGTGGAGAATTGATTTGGGATTCTAGAAAAAGAAAAATTCAAAAAAAAAGTAATTATCATTCTTAAAAAATTGTTAAGTAGAAGTAGGTACAAGAGAGAAGGAAAATCTAAAATATTCATATATTTTAAATGGAATTAAAACGCACTAATCCCAATGGTGAGATTGTTTTAGCAAGTAAACTAAACCATGCAAAAAAAAAAATTGAAAATTATGAAAAATTACATTCAGAAATGAATCCTACAAGTTATTTTTTTCAAGAAGATGCTCTAATTGCCCAAAAAACAAGAATGTCCATAACTTTCTCATAACATATCCAAATGAAATAAATCAAAGCTTTCTAGATAGACAAAAATATAATCTATAAGAAAAAAAAAATTTAAAAACTTAAATTCTTGTCCATTTTTTTTTGCTGCCCGGACTACCCTTCATCCCCTGTTTTGAGCGTATTTGGTCATAACTGTTGTTCCCGGGCACCGATTGTGAAAAAATTATATTCCCACAAAGCTTATCAGTTTTTCTATCTTCAAAAAAAGTTAAAAAAAAATCATGACAAAAATTCAACCCATAGGTACCTGCCCGAAATGCCATTTGTCCCCCGAAGGGACAATGGTCGTTCAGGGGTTAATTGGTAAACTGGAGTTCCTGGATAGTTTGGTGAGCACATTTCTACCTGCACCATTGAAGGTTTGTAGAATCAGTTTGCAACATATTTTGAGCACTATGTTGCACCCTAGTTTTCTCTTGGAAATGGATCTCCGATCAAGTTGATTATCAATTGCAATATCATGGACCCGCCAATGACGACACTAGCGTGTGAGCCTAGAAATGCAAGCCTATGAGCCTTGAGCCTAAGTAGGTGTAAATAGGTACCTTATAACCATTAAAGGACTCTGTAACAGACATACCTACAACATGGGTACTATATAACTATGGAAGGCACCTACAATATAGGTACCCAAACATAGATATCCTATAACCATAGAAAGTGTTTTTATTATAGGTGTCTAGGTTCCTAAGCTCACATACTAGCAATTCTCAATTACAAAGTATGCAATTTGATGGATTTGTGTGGATATCACTTGTCAAACCAATTGAAAGTCTAAAAGGGTTGCAATTAATTTGCATCATCATAGGTAACCAACTTCTTATTTCCATAATCTCAAGGAAGACCTAGAATGACTATATAGATAGAAGACGATTCCGGTATTTAGGAAGAAGAGTTGCGTTATTAATTATAACCACTTTTCTCTGCCCTAATTTCTATTTTGATACTCAAATTCCCAAGACTTTTTATTCATGACCATTAGATTTTAACCATTAGATCCCTACCATTTGTGTCCTCATTAGATATAATGTACTCAATAACACAAATCTATTGCCTAGTTGAAAAAAATGTACATCCATCATTGTTCTATTTTCCACAAATAAGCTCCAATTTGAGTAACATAATGCGAACCAAAGTAAATAATAGAGAAGAAATCTCTTACATTTATAGCAAGGAATGTGAGGAATCCATTAGTGAGATGAATCATGGGTGTCATCAAAGGCACGCCATTGGCCAAGATGAAGTCTTTCTTGCCTTTGATCTCCAACATCAAAGTAGTAAAATCATACATCCCACGACAATTTTGAATTTGAACATGCATTGAAAATGTTGCAATTAACTTTGGCAATGAACACTGAAAGTTTATGGTTACTTCAACAATGTTGCAATGGCATAATTATGCCATGATTCTATTTTCAACATGGTCCAAGTAGGGGACAAAAACTCCAAATGCTCCAAATTCTATTGCTTTTTTTTTCCCTTCTCTTCAACTTTGAATCCCATAAGGTAGAAGATTATATTTGTTTCACTTTAATCCCTAAAGTTCCTTGACTGTGTTCTCACCAAAAATGCTCCAAAACTGCCATTTCTAGTAAAAGTACCAAAATTTTGAAAAATATCATTTTTGGACATATAAAACCATAGGATCTTGTAGTACTCTGGTTTGAGAATATGTGGAAAAAAATTCAGAAATTTCCATCATGTAGATTGGAAGATATTAGCATTTGAAGTGGCAAAGGTCCTTTTTTGGCCCTGCAAAAAACTGGGCAGCTGCACTTCACAAGGTCAGATTATGAGGAAATAATTTCCAAAATGGTTGTGCTTCTTTGGATTCATTCTTCAGGGCAAGTTGGCTAAATGCTTGAAAATTTTCAGATTATCTGGAATTGTACAATATATAGGAAAAAAATAGTAAGTAGAAAGAAGTAGAGAATGGTTCAAAACACAAAATTGTTAAGAAGTTAATTATGGAATTGAAAAATGTCAATCCTAATGGTTGCAATGTTATAATAAACAATCTACATCCTACAATTTTTTTTTTTTGAAAAATATTGAAAATTGAGTGAAATAAATGACTTCAAAGTTTATTTTAGAGTAGACAATCTATAACTGCTCGCAAACTAAAAATCCTCATAACGTTTGACTAATTGATTAGAATGGAATGATTCAAAGCTTTCCACGTATATATAAATCTAATAAACCAATTTCAAATTTTTATTTTTGAAAAAAATTATTTTTTCTGATCTGCTCGGACTGCCCGAGTTGATAAACAAACAACATATTAGGCCATAACTTTTTACTCGTATTTCCAAATGTCATGAAATTTGGTGCATATGAAAGATATTCCTTGTCCCCACCTTTTACAAAAATTTCAGCCCAAAATATGCAAACCTCCAGTTACACGTACTTGCCCAAAATTTTTATGTTGCCAAAAAAGGCATGTTGGTCCTTTAGGGGTTAAGCATATGTAGGAGTGTGATTTTTTTTTGTGAAGGTTATTGTAGAAATGTGGATACAAGAGCCAATTCAATTGAGATTTAGAACTTTACCACAACGTGAGACATTCTTATGCAATTTCAATGTGAGAGGCTCCAAATCTCTACTTTAAAAGTGACAATGGACCTTAATTAAAAAACAAGTGACAATAGACATCTTGACAAGTCATGCTAACAATTCTTGTTAACTCTTAGAGGTTCTCAACTATATTTTCACTAATATGCTCTAAAACTGTTATTTCTAATATAAGTACTAAATTTTGGAAAAACATTCACACAATGTAACCATAGGATCTCGTAGTACGATGGTTTGAGAAGATGTGGAAAAAATTTCAGAAATTTTCACCAAGTAGATTGCAAGATGTTAGCGTTTGAATTGATAGAAATCTTTTTTTTGGCCTTGCGAAAAACTAGGCAGCTTCACTTCACAAGGTCACATTTGTACAAAAAAATGTCCAAAATTTCAGATCAGATGGAATTATACAACATATAGAAAAAAAGTAGTGAGTAGAAAGAATTAGAAAATGATTCAAAACACTAAATTGTTAAGAATTTAGTTATAAAATTGAAAAATTCTAATTCCAATGGTTGTAATGTTGTAATAAACAATTTACATCCTATAATTTATTTTTTCTTCAAAAACATTGAAAATTGAATTAAGTAAAGGACTTCAAAGTTTATTTTAGAGTAGAGATTCTATAACTATTTGCAAACTAAAACTCCTCATAAATTTCATCTCATTAATCAAAATGGAATGATTCAAAGCTTTCCACGTGTGTATAAATCAAGAAACCAATTTCAAACTTTAGTTTTTCAAAATTAGTAATTTTTTTAAGAGCCTGGGCTATAAAAGAAATTACATATTATACAATAACTTTTTAACCATGTAGTCACTAGTTACAAAAAATGTTGTGCTTGAAGCTACTCCTCAACCACATGGTGTGTAAAAATTTGAAAGAAAAAAACGAAAATTCAATTCTTAGTGAGCTGCCCAAAGTTTTCTATGTTGCCAAAAAGCGATGTTTGGTCCTTCTTTAGGGATTAAGGACAACACTTTGATAATTCATAATTTATTCATATAATGTCTAAAAACACCAGCTAAGAGAATCTAGAATCCTCTTTCAATTGACTTAAAAAAATTGGCAATTTCATAATAGGAACCATGCTTAGCTGCTGTCCAGTGGGATAATCTTCCTAACAGTATTAGTACGGTTAGTATCCCTTCCCTTAGATGTCGGTAGACTCAGAATTTCCCACCATGTTGCATCCAAGGTTGAGCTTCCCAAAATTTTAAGGAATAAGGCCAAAGCAAGATCTCATCCGAAAACAGCTCCAGAAAAATTCCACAAGGCCACAGGGGAAAACAGAAGAACTCATCCTTCTCAACGGATCAGAAAGTCTGAAAACTGAGAGTTTCCATTGCGACTGAGGGACGCTCAGAGGCACTTTCCTTGCAGATACAGCAACGACTTTCCAGGATCAAACAGTGCTTGCAAAAAGATGCCTGCGCAGAGAGCGTATTCTGAGGCACGTCCAGGGATTCCCGGCGACAACGTCGGATTCGTGGATACCCTGCTTCGTCATTACCGCGTCCTTCTGCACACGCTTCGTCGACTATTTCAACGAGGGTTCGATCAACGAAGCTGCTGCTCTCTCTTCCACGTTAGCTACTGCTCGTGCTTTCTATCGAAGCTAATCGCCGCTGGGAGGTTCTTCGTTGGCCTTTGTAGTGGTCGGTGGAATTGGAAGCGTCGAACTACGCTGCCTGCTTTTGGTATTGATCTGGCGTTGCTGTTTGGAGGTATTACGACTCAACTTTTGGGTAAGCTGGAGTGGTCGGGTGGCTGCTGGACTACTGGGGTGCGCGTAAAGGAGATGTCGAACTCGACTTGCATATCCAGGTACAAGTCGAACTCACTGCTGTCTGGGGTTGCTGTGCGCTTGTTCCTTGCATCTCCTGCCTTGAATCTTTGGTGGTTGGATCTGAAGTCTTAATCAGCTCCCAGTCTATGCACTCTGTCGGTAATACCATAATTGAGCTATTTAGGGTTCATTCGATTTATCAGATGAAGCTTGTTTGGAAGACAATGAAGGAGAACTGTCAGCTTGGTTGAGAATTGATGGAATTTCTTGTTGCGTTTTCTGAAAGTGTTGGATCTGAAGTCTTGCTGAGCTCGCAAAATATGTCCACTGTCGGTGGTACCATAATTGAGCTATTTAAGGCTCATTACACTGGTCAAATAATGGATCTGGCTTGAGAGCCAAATGAAGGAGAACTATGGGCTTGGTTGATAATGGAATTTCTTCTTTGCATTTTCTGAGCCCGTGGATCTGACGTCATCTTGTGGCCAAAGATCGCCACAGTGCCATTGGAGTCCTGTTATTGGAAAATTTTGAGGCCAGCAATGGACTCTTTGATCGTGTGTTCATTTGAGCAGTAGCGAACTTTACCTGCTTCGCTGCATTTTTCGGAGACCATTTCTCGAGTTCTCGAGTGCAGCTGCTTGCGATAAAGGAGCTTTTCCTTGAGCCGATTCACAACGTGTTGGTTTGAAGGTCGTGCTCAGCTCCCAATGTTTCTACACTATCGGTAGTACCGTAATTGAGCTATTTAGGTTTCCTTAGGGTGTCAATCTCTTGTGTTTTGATTGAAAGCTAAATGAATGAATTACCGTACCTGTCCGGGCTGAGAATGGAATTACTTCTGTGCATTTTCTGGAACTGATGGATCTGACGTCCTCCCTGCTTGTTGCGAATGGCCATGACTGTGCTCCTGAAGTCTTGTTGTTGTGGAATTTTGAAGCCAGCAATGGGCTCTTTTGATCATCGAATGTTGGTTTGAGTTGTAGCGGATTTCACCTGTTTAGTTTCTTTTTTCTGAAATCATTTCTCGAGTTCTCAACGTTCACTCCCCCATCCTTAGTCGAGTTCTTCAAAATTACCAAACTTCTTTTGCATTTGCGGAGAGTTTGGTGTGTGGAATTTCGAAACCTGCTATTGCCTCTTTTCTTCGTATGATTATTCGTGTTGTGTCCGATATCACGCGTTTATCTGCTTGCATCGATTTCATCTTGATGTAGTAAAACCATTTCTTGAGTTTGCGAAGTTCAGTGCTTTTCATTAATCTAGATTTCACACCGTCAATTCCTCTGCATTTGCGCAGAAGTTGGGGTTGCAGGTCAAACCTTGCCGAAGCCGCCATCTAGTCACGCTTGATTCTAAGCTGTATTGGGAAGTCCTACTCTAAACCTACGCAGCCAATTGTGAAGGCAGGAAGGTAGAAAGACGGTTTCCTTGGAATGGATTCTGTGCAGAACATGGCGAGCTCTTCTTCTTCAAGTGTGCCTTCCTCTGAACGGACAAGCCATTTCATTTCTCAGACTGAAATGGAGATGGAGTCCTCGAAAGCTCGTCACTGGAGCCAACTGGATTATTCCACAACTGATTCGGAGTGGTCAGCTGAGACCAACTATAAATGCTTTGCTTTGCTAAAAGGAGATCCTCAATGGGGTCGTTTCTTCACGGACTTTGAGGCACTTGAGGTGGGTGAGAAAATCAGCGGAGGAGCTCAAGCCGACATTTATGAAGCTCGCAACACACGTGATGGTCCTTTCAATCTGGTGGTGAAGGTGATGAAGGGAGATGTTCCTCTCGAAGCTTTCCAAGCGCAATGGCCCATTGGAATGTTGTCTGCTCGTTCCAAGTACAAACATTTATTTGATTTGCCGCTGATTACAATTTTGGGAGGAACGGTGTTACGTGATAAGAGGTTGCGGGGACGATTTGCGTTTGTAATGTATCGGCGTTGGGGAGACTTGCGTCTCTTGATTGATCGCCGAATGAAACAAGAGCGCAGTACACGAGGCCCTTTCCCAATTGAGGAAGCCATTCACTTGATGTTGAGTATTGCTAAGGATATGGACACGTTGCACAACAAGCATGATATACTACATCGTGATTTGAAAGCTTCGAATGTGCTTGTGTGGGGAGAATTTGGAGAAGACATGAGCCTTGTTGCTCCTCTTGGCCAAGTGGCGAGGATAGGATCAGTTGTTGCTGATTTTGAGTGCTCTGTGGGAGTATTGGGGACCCGGTCTTGGATGCCACCTGAAATACTTGCGAAGGTTAAGGATAGAGTGCCTAGTGCGGAAATTCGATTTACACGTGCGTCGGATGTGTATAGCTATGGCATGACCTGCTATGAGATTGTAACAGGTTGCATTCCATATGATGGCCTTGGAGGTAAAGATACGATATTCCAAATTTTGCAAGGTCGACGTCCGCAATTGCCTCATGAATTGCCTGAGTTTTTGAGAGACATCATAGTTGGTTGTTGGCATTCTGATCCATTGGAGAGGCCAAGCTTTTCAGTCATATGCATGGCCCTAGAGCTCAAGATAAGTCCTAATTCTATGAATGTTGTCATCAACAACAACTTAGAAGGAGGTGCAAGTATTGTGAAGGTATGTTAGTGACAAGCTTGTCCAATTTAGTAGTGCTTCATTTGAATAGGTGATGGGTGATTGAATTTTTGAGATTTATTTTTAGATTGTTCATTTTCACATCTTTTTCGATAAAGGCTTTTCCATTTTTCGAACTCTTGTAACTAGGTTTTTAGGATCGTTTGGGGGAAATCATTATTCTTGTTGTTTTACATTTGGTGGAGTTGGACTAAGTCCTATGGTTTGAATTTACTTTATAGTGAGTTTGTGAGGAGTTAGTGATGTAGAGTTTGTGTTGTTTTGTTTTGTTTTGGGAACTTGCGGCATAAGTCCCTCATTATCGATTGTGCTTGTTTTGGAGTTTTAGTTTGTGCAAGTTTGGATTGCTTATTGTTTAGCTTGTTTGTTTCATTTGATCACTATCTTTTGTGGTCATGTTTTTTTTAGCATTATTTATTTGTAGTATAGAGTCACAGATAGTATCTAAGTGTCCATGGTTGTTGATATATCAACATTGTGGCTCACAAAATTGTGTGTTGAACTTTTGAAATTCATTTGTTGGGTTCCCTATTGTATTCCCATGATGAGAATTTGATTCTAACTTCATTATCTCTTTTGATTTTTTGTGAGACATTCAATGGCTTGTAAAATTTAATGCACTCTCTTTTGATATTGATGTAAATCTATTAAACTTTAATAGAGGAACGGAAGTGAGGTGTTCCATCATGTCTCACAATATGAGTAAACTAGTTTTGTAATTAAGTTTATGACTAAACGTGTTTTGTTGAACAATACCCAATATGGATGCAGGTTGAACAATGGAACAATCCTCGAGCTTTGACTTTGCTTGAAGTCATGCAAGAATTGATGGATATGGACCTATCAATCTTGAAGACTTCTGACTCATCTTCAACATTAATGATTACGCAGTGTGAGTTGTGTTTTTACACCATCATGCCAGTTATTGTTAACTTCAAATTCTATTGTGGTTGCCTTATCAATATGTTAGTGAGGATTCTTTGAGGACTCTTTATATGGGCAATTTGGTTATAATGGCGGTATTCCAAGTGCCACTTCGACAGTGTGCCATTTTCACCATCTAGGACAAATATAGATTTTAGAACGGCCGTTCTGAACCATCCAGGACAGGTATAGATTTCAAAATGGCCATTCTGAATTGTTTTTATGCCATTTTAAAAAAATATTGCCATTTTAACGAAATTGCCCATTTATGGAGGATTCTTTGAAACTTTTGTATCTTAACATTTATCATTGGCATGTTGAGCTACAGATTTTGAGGTGACTGATTGCAAAGGAAGGAAGGTTGCGGATGACAAGTCTATTGCGAATATCACAAAGGTTAGCATGAAGATTGCCCAATCTTCCATTTCTTGTTTGCACTGTTGTGTTTTAGACTTTGTAGAATGTTCCTGAGTCATTTGGAATGATAGATTAAAGATTACTAATCAGAATGTTGTCTACAATGCGCAGGCTCTAAACTTGGCAGTAAAGACAAAATGCATTAGTGAGAGTCTGGGGACATCTATCAATAGAAATACTATTATGCAAATGCATGTTGTAGAGGTCGTTGCTAAATGGAGTGCAAGTCTCCTTAGGAATCTTTCTAAACTCTTGGTTGCGACGAATTTTCGGGTTATCTCAGCAGGATGTTGGACTCATGAGGGTCGAGTGGAGTGTGTCATTTACGGGAAAGGCGTAGGACTGGGTACTCGGGAAGCCGCAAGAATGGGTACCTTGTTGTGGGAACTTCGACATAATAGGGAATATTTTGGAATATCTGCTAGACCTTTTTTGATAGTTGTTCACAGAGTTGCAGCTGAAGAGTTTTCCCACTTGAATACCCACTTGAATAGACGTCTGCATAATCTGAAGTCTATGGATTTGGCACTTCCTCGCGACTCATCAAACATTCGTGTACACCTGAGGAAGGAATCTTGGGAGGGTTTCAGTTCTACCGAAGTCGTTGTGTGTCCTGAGAATCGATGCTCACTGGGAGAGTGGCAGCTGGTCCATGTGTCTCGCTCCCTCGGGCATATGGGCTACAAAATCGTCAGAGCAAGTGTCGAATACCCTGGCCCGTATAGGTTCCTGGTAATTCCACGACTTTGACCTTGTCTCCCAAGTGTTTTTTTCCTCTAGCATGTTCATAAATTGTGAGGCTATGCAATTGGTGCGAACCTTGGAATTGAGGTTGTATGTTTGAGTCCGCATTGAATGCAGTGGCTACTAGGAGTGATCTTGATTTGTCCCTACTGGAAGTTACGTATTGGTAAAATTGATGTTGGTTGCAAGTTGATTCTTAGATTTTATCAGTAAGGGTGTGTTTAATGTACAGAAGGGCAGAGCCAACAAGAGCGAAGATATCGATATCGGAACTCTTGGCGAAGATGAAATGGAGAAAACGATTTGGGGTATTGCTAGGGAACGCGGATGCGTTGATGTAAGACCTGATTGTTGTCCTTTTGATGATTCCTTGTGATTTGCTTTTGGGGTTTCATGGTTTTAGCCCTCGCACTTCATGCTACATGATGGCTTGTTGACCATTTGCACTTGAGTTGCTGCTCACAGTTTTGAATTTTTTGTTGATTCATCTGTAACTATGTTTTGAAAATAGGTCAGGGGGCAGCTAATCGTGTCCGGGCCCAGCGAAGATTTGCATGATGATTTGATGACAAGCCTTGGCAAGGGGGATCTCATTGTTACCGGCGGCCAATTTTTTCGTGAGTTTGGCACCGGACTTTCCGTTCCTCCTGGATATCTCGAGTTCTTTGTCACTAAAAGTCAGCTAGATAGCTAGTTCCATGTTGCCTTTTAGGTCTTAGGGATGCGCCTCAAATCGTCACTGATTAGAACTGAGTTAATTATCATTGTGAGACATAAATTATTATTTTTGGATTTTAATGACAAATGAATGAACAAGGATTCAAGTGGACTTTAGCATGCATTATATGCATTATTTGGACCGTGGATGAAAAAGTTATGAATATTCAAAGTATTGTCTCTAGGTGTACCAAATATCAACACTAAGCTCTCATAGACTTTCATGTTTTGATTGTGTATATCTTGTGTAATCAATATTTGAATTTTAGTGAGACTTTTTGGTCCATATGTAGGTGTTGCATTTTGGACATTGTTGATTATGGATGTATGTGCTTTACTTGTATGATGACAAATTTTCTAATTTGGCATCCCTTGCCCAATGTGTTGAGTATTGTGAATTTTTTAGCTTCGATCTCTAGAAGTTAGAGGAATGTTTTGAGTTCTAGTTGAAGCTCAATAGGGCATTTACATTGGTTATTTTATGGAGTAATGACTAATAGGTATTGGAGAATGTTGAGTTCCTTTTTCTGTGTGAAAGGAGGCTTATACTTGTGAGAGCAACACTTGATGTTGAGTACATTCTCTTTCCCAATGCATGCTTGTTAAGTTAGATCTTTAACTAAGATGTCTTGTACCAAGATGGTCTTTGTTAGAATGATGGTTTTGAGATGAATCTACATTTTACTTAATTGTAGATGTAGCTTGTTTTTTGCAAAGCCTCATTTCCTCCAATCTAGAGTCAATCAATCATTGACTTCAATTGCTAAGTGTCATCTTATAATCCTCTATTTACTAAGTCTCCATAAGTTTGGGGCAAGGTTGCCATTTCTCTATCAAATATTTCTTTCTTTCCAAAAAATGAGGTTCAATAGATGCTAAGAATAGAATTTTTTGGCCAATATTATTTCTTTGGCATATCATATATTTTTTGAAAGATAAATATTTCAAAATTTTGTCATCTCTTTTCTTTGGCCGATTGCATTTTTATTGTAAGATTAATTTTCTTAAAATTGCCATTTATTTTTAGAATTATTTTTCAACAATTTGTCCCAAAACTACTTTTTAATATGAGCGTTGCCTTGGATTTGAACCTTCCCAAAGCTAGTGTTCTATGAAGTTGTTAAGTAACGTGTAAAAAGTGCATTTTTGCTAAAAGCACTAATAGAGTAGAGTCTTTTGAATTTTTTTTCTCAAGACATACTTTAGTCCCTTAGAGGGTAAGGTACATGGAGATACAATAAGAAGATGGCAAATTTGAGTTGGAGGGAAGCATATTACTCCGTATATCATTGAACTATTTTTTTATTCCCATAGTTTTGCCTTCATTGTCAATTTTGAAAGGGGCCATCCTTAGAAACCTTGGTTTGCATCATGGAATGTGCATCTATAGAATACTTGCAAATAGGAGTTCCAAAAATCCATTTTATATAAATGTAAGAAAACTAATACAAGAACTTCAGTTAGAGAGTATGAACAGATGATATTGCACATTGTAAAGGCCATAGTGGTGTTTGCAAGGGAAAGAAAGAAGATACATTGTCTTAATTTGGAAGATGTAGAATGAAGATGGATATTGATCCCAATTTTGAAGTAAAACTGTGACTTGTATAGGTCTTACACCCGTAAACATGAGACAAATCATCTCTATGATCAATCTATGCACGCCAGCTTCCAGGTTCCAAAAAATGTCATGAGACTTAGAGGGACAACAAATGATTCCTACAAGCTGAAACAATAAACAATGACATGCATCCATTCTTGACAGCAGACCAGCCTCGCACACCAATGAAACCAACACTTAAGGCTAAAACCATACCATCCAAAACTCCAAATGGCTTCACATTCATGCAATATTTTTTGGGTTTTGAACTAAGAAACTGTATATTTTGACATCCTCATAGCCCCAGAACAAGCCACATACAAAATTCTTCTCAAGAAGTCAGACAATCTCCATCAATTGCTGTTCAAAAATGAAAATGTACCCTTGCTGACCTTGTTCACTTCCTGGCCAGCTTCTTCATAAGTTTGGCATGAGGAAACGCATCCTTATCAAATCATTATATGAAGTACAGATGGTCACAACCCGATGTCACAAAAACGGTCATCAGGATAATTATGCACATAATTATAAGAGGATTCCAGTAATTAAGAAGAAAAGCTGCATCATAAATTATTACCACTTGCCCTTGCCCTAGTTTCTATTTTGACACTCAAATTTCCAAGACTTTCTTTCTTTACCATTAAAGCTTGACTATTACATCCCACTACTAGATGACCACGGTTGCTAGCATGTGAGCCTAGAGTCTCGAGTCCATAAATCTAGGAGCCTAGGCTCCTATATTATAGGTACCTATATTATAGGCACCTTGTAGGATATTTATATTATATGTACCTATATTATAGGTATCTATGCTATACACCTTTCATGATTATAAAATATTTATATTATAGGTGTCTATATTATAGATACCTTTCATGGTTATAGAATATTTATAGTATAGGCACCTATATTAGAAGTCTCTATGTTTTAGGTACCTATGTTATAAGCACTTTCCATGGTTATAGGATACTTATATTATAAGTACATATGTTATAAACACCTTCATTAGTCATGTTGTAGAGTACCTACATGCACCTAGGCTCAAGGCTTGTAGGCTTACATTTCTAGCTCACATGCTAGCGTTGTTGACTAGATGATTATTCAAAACTAAGAAAAAACCAACACAATTTTGTATGTACCAAAATGAAAATGATTACGCTTTTTTCTATATTGCATCAATAGGTTTTGTGTTGGTTCAATGTACAATGCTTTCTATGGGGCCCAAATCAACAATCTTTTGTTGTTTTGGACAATGGTGGTTACAATTTGATTAATTCAACAAAATTTTGTCAATTTTTTAGGAAATTCAAGAAGCATTTTGGAATCATTTTAGAATCGTCTTGGAATCTTCAAATATTTTGGAATATATTTAGCATATTCATAATATTTTGGAATGATTAGAATATTTTTGTAATCTTCAAAAAATATAATTACTCACATTTTGTATATGTTTCCTATAACAAATTAATAAAATGCACAATGGAATTCAAATGCTATTATTAGGATTGTTGAGTTAATTTATATGGAATATAATGACATTGTTTTATAAAAAATTTAAGCACTTTATTTTTAATTTAAAAAAAAAAATGCTAGAACATTATGAATGCCTAAGACCCCCTACCATTCCAACTTGAAATTACACATTTTCAATGCCCTATTATGAAAGCATTCATGAATCATCAATTCTACAAAAATATATATAATTTAATTTTAAATATTAGTTTTATATAAAATTAATGAAAATAGAGTGAATAAATGCATTGTATGTAGTAATGTGGGAAGTTATCTTTATGCATCTAATTGTAATTAAATAGAAGATGATTTGTACAAATTATATGCCTCATTTTATGTTCTAATAATTCACCAAAAATTTCTAAGACCTTAGTTGAAGGACTTTAGTTGAAAAGTGTTCATTGGAAAATCATCTCACAAAATTAACCTCTCAAGGATTAAGTGTCCTATTTAAGACATTTAGAAAATAGGTAGGTTCCTATAATATCACTTTTGAGTCTATTACTCTAAGATTTTGAGTGAACGCGAGGGATTTCAAGAGCTCTGTAAGAATTTTTTTTTTCCCATTAGACATCAATAGAGAAAGTTATGTTGCCTAAAGCTATTCTTTTGCAAGATTGGATAGGTCAAGAAAATGCTACATTACTTCAATTGCTCTAAAATTTAATAAGAAAGCAAGCAATATGGTATTATTTGGGATGGTAAAAAAATTCTCTGTAGTACTTCAAAAATATTTACTTCAAAAACTTACAAAAAAAATGTGATTTCTTGCCAAATCCCATTCTAGAAAAATGCTTGTCAAAAATTCAGAATAAAGTTCCAAAACATGTCATGAGAGAGGGACAAGAGTTCCTACACGCTGAAAAAATGAACAATCCATTCTTGACAGCACAGCATCCTCACACACCAATGAAACCAACAGTCAAGGCTCAAAGCATACCATCCAAAACTCCAAATGGCTTCACTATCACGCAATTTTATTTTTGGGGGTTGAATTTTTGAAATTCTCACAACCACAGAACAAGTACGTGCAAAACTCTTCTCAAAAAGTCGGACAATCTCCATCAATTGCTGTTCATAAATGAAATGTACCCTTTCGGACCTCATTTACTTCCGGGCCAGCTTCTTCAGAAGCTCAGCATGAGGAAATGCATCCTTATCAATATAATACAAATTGCCATTAGCTTCAAAAGTCACAGCAGGCCGCTGTGTCATGGGAGTTCGAACATCTGAGATGTTCACACTGCGCTGCAGCGGCGTGGCCATCCACGACAGGACCTCGATCTGCATTTCGTTTGTCCCGGGAGTCCATGTGAGCCTGCGGACATAAGGACTAGCAAACCAGTGGAGCGCGCCTGTTGTAGTGGCACTCAGCATCACCATCAAGGAGGCCATGGCTCCCTTGGCGATCACCGACAAGTCTGGCGCTGTGAAAAATGTCACAAATGGACCCCCTACAACACAACAATGTGAAAGATCCTTCAATAAATATGTAAGTAATGTCAGTTCATAACAGAAAACGGATAATCTTAGACAACCTATCTTACATATTGATTACGATAATGTACAACACCTAAACATATGATCTAATGTCGATTTTTGGTCACCTAGGAACAAGACTCTGAATCGTAATAATTTTGTATACAGTATCAAATGATATATTCGTCAGTGCATCGGAAGCCACTTCGATCTGCTAACAGGAATATACAAGGATTTGACCATTGTGAGAATAAATACTATGCTCAGCATCGTTAAAATAAAGATATGTTTTTAGGATTACATAGTTTAAGGATGCTCTAAAATGGTCCCTGCTCAACACGTGTATTCCCTAGATAATCTAACACAAGGGTTGATATTGAAGTTTAACAGTATAGCACTTGCAAATTTTAGGGTAGGAATGGATTGAGAAGACTCTTGACTTTCCATTTTGATAAATCATAACTACTTGTACGAGCATCCAGTTTCTTGTTCACAGTGCGTTGCTTTTTGCTGCGTTCGGTCTTCCACTCAAATATGTTGGGATCAGAAATTAGGAAAAGTTTTACAGCATCCTAGTTGGCTTCAATGCACAAACATGTTAAAAACCTGAACCCTGAAACACCTACACCCTAAACCTTGAAAAGGTACTTACCGACAACTGAAAGGCAGCAGGTGGTGAGTGAGAGGAGTTTAACACGCCGAAGAGTGTCGGCCATAACCCCCTCGTAGATCACAGGTGCAGATTTCTCGATGGGCTTCTCCTCTTCAGCATGAGCTGGTCGATTCAAGCCCTTGTAATTGGGTGAGATTTGAGTAGCCCATCGTTGCTGACCCCAGGCGTTGGACAGATGACTCGAGGGATATACCGCAGCTCTGCTGTATGCTTGCCTCCAGCCTAACATACACAAAACATTTTGAATCAGATTAGACAAGTAAGCTTTCTTCAGAAGATAAATAACCAGTGCCACTTACGGATGGCTTCTCAATCAGAACCCTAATAGACCGGATTTATAATAACCGATTGGAATGATCATATAGTGAGAATCATGTAACTCAGATTGGGCGAAGTTTAATTATTCACGAGAATGAGTGAAAAATGCTGACCTTGTTGGTAAAAAAAAATCAATTCAGTTGGACAAAATAATGTCCGAATATGACTTTCTCAAAACTGCTAAACAAAGCATGACGTCCAATGTGGTCCTTTAGGATTAAGTATTCAACAAGGCAAGAGGAGTTGCCAATAGGTACACACCCTAGTTCTCAACGATGCGAGAGTGAATCCAAACGAACAAGAAGCACAACAATAGAATTCCAAATATACACCCTAAACCCCTGATGCTGCGCAGAGCAAATGTAAAGAGAGGTCTTCAAATGTTTTCGCAAGAGATTGAATCATCAAATCACTCATGAGAAAATACTGCTTGAACGCCATAAAATTCAGTATCTAAAATTCCGTTTTAGATACAACTCGAAACGCCACATTGTGGTATGATTGCAATACTAATTTTAACGAAGACACATCAGAGAGCCACACCTGAACAATCACAAAAGGAGATCACTGACCCAACCCTAAACCTCATCAAATCCTCAGAGACATCCCAAATTTCGACATACACCGCGGGGGCTTACATACCAAGGTTGATAAGCATGGCGTGACAAAAGCTATAAAACACGTTATCAAACTGCAAAGATACAGATACATCTCCTTCACGCTAAAAAAGACTACAAAATCTAGTAACTCCAACAACAAGGTGACGATCCGATCTCACCATCACTAAAACCCCCAAAACCAGACTCTACTGCGATTCATTCAATCAATTCAAATTACATTCTATCGAGAGCCAGAAGCAATTACCGGCTCTGAGCAGAGCAGCACCCACCATCGCTGATCTTCCCAACGCTCCTCTGACCTCTGAGTACAAACACACACTAGGGTTTTACTGTCTAACGGGTTTTAGGTCGCCACAGTAACGGTCAAGCCCCCCCCAAAAACGCATCCCCACCAGTACACAAAACCACTATATGTCAATTAGTACACTCCAAAATTACTGTGGTGCAAACTGTTCTGTTGCCTTTAGAGTCCATTACACCACAAGACAAGTCAGTCATCAGGTCATCAGGTGAGCCTCATCGAAAAAAATATCTGTGCAATGCGACTGCAAGCTTAATGATCTTATGTTTCGTCAGGCAGATAAGATGTAAAAGGGTGGTACGCAATGGGAGCTCGCCACGTCGCGCTGCACAATGTGGTCAAGAATTGGGCGAAGAGCAATGCCGTTGCAGTGGGCAGAAGAGTGCCCAAGTTTGGAGTGGACGGCACTGTTGCAGGGCCCACGGTGCCAGAAAGAGTATCAGGACCACGACAACCTTCGAAGCAGCAGCAGCAGCAGCAGGAGCAGCAACAGGCAGGGAATGGGAAGCGCAAATCTCAGAAGGAGAAGCAAGGATTTGCCAAACTGGTGGTGAACAGAACTGTGAACATGGCAGCTGCTGCCAAGGTCGCCAGGCGCGTCCCACTCATCAAGTTCCCCAATCGCAAAGGGGGCGATACCCAAAGCGCCGGTACATCCATAGCTTCTTTTTTCATAAAATTTTGTATGGCAGTGTGCATTGTAAGAGCTTTTGTGGAGATCGGAAGGATCGACACTCTTTGTTCGCTCTTTGTTTTGTGGGAATTCTAGAGTTTGTTGTGGTAGGGTTTGCAGTTAGGTTGCTTTCTGTGTACAAGACTTGGTGTCACTTAGAATCTTGTTCTCGTTTTAATGCTCGTTAATTGGATTCAGAGAGACGGCGATGTAAAGGGGTTTGGTTTCGCCGTACAGTGTAAGGGGGCAAGGATGTTGCATTGGGTTTTCTTGGGGCGACTTGCTTTCTGAATTTAGGGTTTGAATGTCTTTTCGAACTTGATTTGCTGCACTCCCGGCGAATTGTTTGTGGTGATGTGAGTTTGAAAGATCCAGAAATCATTTGCTTTTGGGAATTTAGGGTTTGGGAATTCTCGTCTCCTTGCTTCCCTAAAGGCGTCAGCTTTTTGGGCTTTCCATTATTGCATTCCTTGCGTTGCATTTTTAATCGGTACTGAGGAATTTTTTCAAAGTTACGCTACTGTACTTATCAGCGATTTTGGGTTGACGCTACTGTACTTCTCCTGCTGCTGGAGTGGGGATTTAAGTTTTGGTGTTCTTGCTTGTCGATGAGTGATAGATTTTATTGTTTGTAAATTTCCTTACATCTTTCAAGCAATTAGATCCTCAAGCGTTAGGCATGACCGCTTCTGAAATCCAGTGACCCTTCGATTACCGCAAGGGATTGCTGTGAAGGGTCGAATGACAATTGAAATATTTCCCTCCTCGAATGTGGTAGATTCTGCATTTTCCACAATTTTGGGTTTCTTACTTCACATTAGAGGCGTAACAACGTGTACGAATCTGATATCATTAGGTGTGGCATAGTGTAAGACTGTGATGACGTTATTCACTGGTATCAACTTCCTGGATTTCTTGTACCCCAATATGCATCAGATAAAGTTTCTGAGTCTAAGATAAAGGATACTCACTGTAGATGTTTTAACCAACGTGGAGGAGTGTGATTTTTGGGAGATCAGTGTGGAGCTGTGGAGAGATCTTTGGGTACAAGCGCTAAATCTGTTGAGACAATTTTTTTGTCACTGTGTTTAAATTTCCTACGGAATTTCAAAGTGGGAGGTTGTAGACCACCGTAACTGACAGTAGGCAACCGCATTCCCGAATATCAGAGGTCGTAGGCGTTTAGCCAATTCATGCTTTCACCACTTGGTAATTGAAGGTCAACCAATTGTATGAATAGATCAGTTGTTGTCGGTAACAATTGCCAGTCATTTCGTTATTTTCAAGCTTTTGTTGCCCTGCAGAGTCTGATAAAGTTTTGGTGTATGAGCAGTTGCTGTGAATTGGGCTTCAGGAGGAGGGGGAGGAGGACAGAGTCAACCTATGCCTTCATTGCCCTCTGGCACTGCTTCCAGTCAGCCTCCTAGAACGAAACTTACGGAGGCAGAGATTGATGCCATTTTGGTATGTGCAAGCTTTTTGCAGTCTGAATTTCAATGTAGTACGCTCTCGTATGTTCAGCAATATTGTCGGTCTTTTCAGTGTCAATGTCCACTGCAAGCCTCTTAACCCCTAGTTGCCTCAATGGTCAAAAGTGGTCAAAAGTGGATACTTCCGCTGTGCCATATCTATAACGGTTGAATTGTATCATTTAGGAAGCTTTAAGGTGACAGAATCTACCAATAGAAAGAAGATATAATACCCTACGTTTTAAATGACAGAATATATTTTGAAGGTTATTATTATTAAGTATT
The DNA here is from genome assembly GCA_951799445.1 of Pseudisothecium myosuroides. Lineage (NCBI taxonomy): Eukaryota > Viridiplantae > Streptophyta > Bryopsida > Hypnales > Lembophyllaceae > Pseudisothecium > Pseudisothecium myosuroides. The sequence goes on along the minus strand of OX637291.1, from coordinate 10,459,554 downwards.
AGCTTTCAAATTGGAATTTCTATTTTTTGGCTTGGGCACTAACGGGTTAAGGTTAGCCTAGTATTTGTTCAATTAAGGTCACAACACCCAGAATCGACCAAATTCAAAATTGAGCACGGTTCCTATTATAAACTATCAAAGTTTTTGTTGGTCTTGTTGGGAATCAAAAGGGGATTCTCAAGACTCTTAGCATGCATTTTATGAACACCGTATGAATAAACTATGAAATTCTAAGTGCTGAAAATAGGTGTACCAAAATCGACCCTAGATTCGTGAATGCAGGCTGTACATTTTAGGCAAGATTATGTAGGGGTCGGCACAATTAGATGCAGTACCCTTGTTCATGACTTGACAAATCTCTGTCCTTCTCTTGCGGTTAACTTTTGGAAATTGCGTGCAGCTTGGAGGTGCAGCTCCATGAATTTCTACCCGATTGTGGAGTTGCTAGAGATGGAGGATCTTCGAGATGTCGAGCTGTGTGGGCATTCGAATGTAATGACTGCCTGCTTTCCAGCTTTGGGAAGCGGTTGTGTTGAGTAGTGTGTTATTATTACCATATGCACGTGATGCGCAATTTGCTCTGAAACATGTGTTTGCATTTCGTTGCCTGGCTCAGCAAACCTCCGTAAAATGGTCAGCTGTCTCGTGAAAACTGTGCTCATTTTTCTGGGAGGACGCAGTGGATGGCAGATGTACCTTTGGATATTTTAGTTTCAAAGGCTCTGTTGTGAATCGGCATTGCCTTAGCACACTAATTTCAGTGGGTTTTCTGAGTATGAGCTAGTTGTACCTTATGAAATCCTTGGACTATTGATCAAATGATCAGTGAACCTTGAGTGGATTATTTACTTTACTTGCAGAATTCAGAATCCTAGAGAGAGATGACATCTACTATGTGGATTATGAATTACTCCCTCAGTCCCACTAAAAATGTATCCACTCGGCCCTCCGTTTCACATCTCTTGCTCAACAATCAATGATCGAAATCAAAAAATGGAACCCTTTTAATGAAACAAACCCTAAATCGATTTGGAGCTGGCAGTGGGATTAAGGGAGTATGAATGTTTTCTAAGAGTTTGTTGTTGGAGCTACAAGAAATGGACAAAGTACATCCATGTATGTTGAAAAAGCATTTTTTGCAACTAACACGGTCACTTCACACTTCATGATTCTTGTGCAAAGGTTTTGAATGAGTTCATGTGGGGATGGAAGAGAAGAAAAACATGTATAAATGAAAATTTGATGTTTAGATTCCTTTCATATGGTAATTTATTTTGTCAAAGTCGTTTAAAATCTATGTCTATTTTCCCTTCGGAATCTTAAAGGTTAGAAGTAACTATAGTATGTCATTCTCGTTTTTTGATTTGACGAAGATTATCACTTATATTCCTTTTGTTCAATTGGAGCCTTTTGATCAAATAAAAAGCAATGAATGTTCAACATTCATCAAAATGACCTCCATAAACCTTGTGAGGATGGGTTTGTTACTACGTTCTTCCAATGTTCTCTAAATTATATGCAAGTAAAAGGTAGAATATGAGCCCTAGTTGCAGTCCTTGAAGGTAGTATGTTTTGAAAAAAAAAGGTGGTAGAATATGAGGTGAATGGACTTTAGTGTGTAGACGATGAACATGGTAAGGCATGTGCAACAATTGTGCAAAAGAATAGTCCAATTCTACTTGCAATTGAATTAGTGAATCACTACTTTCATTGAAATAAAGGCATTAATTATTAATCAAGAATCTCCTCATAGAGTGAAATATAATGTGTTTATGGGCTTCATTTTCCATTGAATTTCTAATCACAACTTAGAGAGCCAACACATCAATTTTTAAATGATCAATTTTGATTTTGTATTTGAAAATTATTAAAAATTTGCATTAAGATAGTATATAATTATGAGACAGTAATCAATTTTGTTTTTTTGCTTGAAGAATAGTTAGATATAGCGATGTGGTTGAGGATCTAGTCAAGCATTGTAGTTGGAATACTAAATGTAGGTTGAAAGATGAAAACATATGTAAAATCTCATAACAATTAAAAATTTTAGTCTTGCACATTTTTCTTCGTTCAACCTTTAAATGTCTCATTTCACAACTTTAATCTTTGATTAAAATGAAGGTTTAACCCCTAAAGACCATGCGTTCAAATTATCAACAATAGAAGAATGCAAACACATTCCAAGCATACAAAGATGCATATTTTCATTTGAAGATTTGAATTTGAAGATTTTTATTAAAGATTTGTGTTTGCCAAACATTTGATTTGAAGATTTGAATTTGTTTAGGTGCAATGACTCTATGCCACTAGAAACATTTCATTGAATTCCAAACACGCACATTCTCAAAACAAAACAAAACAAAACAATGTAAGGTGAGAAAACAAGGAAATTTTAGAATATTCTAAAGTGAAGGATTTTGAAGTTCAACTAAAGGATGTGCACATAATCACCCCCGGCCTTGTCTATAATATGGCACCTTCATTTAGACAAAAAAAAGTGATACTTAAACCAAGATATTCTTGAATTTAAGATATAAGTAATATAAAAAAAAAAACTACAAGAACCTAGAGTCTATTTTTGGTATAAAAACTTATTTATTCATTATTTATGCATACCAAAGTGTATTGGAATCCTCTTTTCACGTGCCGATCAGATCCAATATCCAATAAAATTAAAAATAATGGTACTTAGTTGGTATTAGTGTCGATTATGTGAGCAATTAGTCCCGACCTTTTAGGGTTTAGCGCTCGTTGCTTCGACCCTTGCAATCTTCAGAGAATGTGTGAACGAGCTCTCCTTCCTTGCTAGCGTGCTTGCTTGCTTCCTCTTCAATGCATCTTGCTGCCGAGACGACGACTAGATGCTTGTTTCTAATGCTTGAGAATGTCGTCGTATTTTTTTTCATTTTTGATATCAATTCTTAGAATTCGCGCCAGCTTCGGTTGGATAGCATCTGATTGTAGCTCTTCGTGGATATGAACCATGCGCATTGTTGCGGTTAGTTTTTTTGTGAAATGGCAGTGAGTTGTGGATTGAGATTCATTGAGCTTGTGGCTCCAGGCTTTCCGGGAATTTCCTTGAGCCGTCGTCCTATCTCGCCGAGAACACGAGCTCTGGGACGAAATCTTGCATTGCGTGGATTTAGCGCTTACGAAATTAGGCTTCTCGTGCGTCATGCGAGGGGATTCAACTGCTTAGGGTGTACGAAGTGGCGCAATTCATTCGTGGGAGTCGGAAATGAGGATTTCGAGTTGGATTCTGGTTATGGTGTGAATGGAGCTTCAAGTAGCGGGAGTGTGTGTACTGACGGATTAGAAGGTTCTGTAGGGGAGATTATTGCTGTTGATAGCGTCTCAAGCGAGAGACATTTGAATGGATTATCAATTGTTGATCGTTCTTTAGATTATGGCGAAGATAAAGATGTAACGGCGACGGAATCAGCGGAATTGGGTTGCAGTAATAGGTTGGAAAGGTCTAATTTAGCTTATTTCAGCACTGAAAGAGACGGAGTTACATCATTGGATTATATTACTAGGGATGAGCAGATTTTCGATGAACATTCAGCTCAGAATGGTCGAGGAATCGCTCCGCCCGTTCAATTAGGTTTGGATGATCTCGAGTATTATGTGCCTGAAATTGGGCACCGTGTACTTGGTGTCGTCGTGGCTGGCAGTCGCACGAAATTCGATGTTGACATTGGAGCCGCAAAGCTTGGGGAATTAAAAGTGAGCAAGCTTTTTCCACTTGATCGGTTTCAAGTCAGACACAACAAATGGATTTTCCCTGAAGAAGTCGATGCAGAGGGTGCGTGGGAGAAGTATTCGAAACCGCCTCATGGCTGTCCCTGTATGGTGTTTGACAAGGAGGTCTTTGCATATGAAGACCCTGCGCTCTTTGTCATTGACATCGGAACTGTACTTGAGTTCGTTGTGGTTGGGAAGTCACTGAGCGGCAATCCTGTTCTCTCTGCGAGAAAGGCTGCAGAACGAATTGCATGGGATCGAGTGAAGCAGGTGAACTTACTTGACCAACTTGAGACTTGCTAGCAGGTTTTGTGATGTTGGATATTTGCCTCTGCAATGCCAGTCTAATAGCATCTCACCTTTGGATTATGGTATGCTGCACAGATCAAAGAGCTGAAACAACCCATCCAAGTTGAGGTCATGGACTGTAATCTGTTTGGTGGAATTGCGAAAATTGAGGTATTGAGGAATTGATTGGAGCGATCTCGACTTTGGGCTTTACTTCAGTAATTTTTTGTTGCTCAGATCAAGAATACATTGGTGTAACTGTCACAGGAGTAGTACTAAATATTGTTGCAGATGACATGTTTTCATTCTCGGAAGGGTTGGATTTTTGCAGCAAAGTGAACAGCGAATTTACTAAAGCGAATTTCAATGTTTGGATGCAGGGATTGCGAGCCTTTTTACCTCTAAAAGAATTTATAAATCGCCCTAGAACATTAGAAGACTATGTGAGTGGGACAGATTCTTGACTAAGATCTGATTTTTTGTTTTGTATTATTATAGCATGCTCATCCGTACATAATTTCTTAGCCTGTACGGATCTGTACTAATGAAGGCTTGGTGTACAGATTGGTAGAAAACTCTGGGTGACTATTAATTTTGCGGACGAAGTTTCCCATAGTTTGGTTATAAGTGAAAGGAAAGCATGGGTAAGTTGTTTACTGGCTCCTCCGTATTTCAATATTTTACTGTACGTTTGAGACATATTCTGGCTCTTAGAAGGAGACGAGACATCTCTGCTTAGGTAGTGTAGCTTCTTACAGTGGATTTCCATTCCTAGAATCAGGGCCTATGGTTAGAATCCTTCGCTTGAAATCTGTGTCTTAAGCAAAACTATTGTCGCATTTCTTAAAGATTAGAAGGAATTGCTTTGATGCTATATCCTTGCACTTCGCAGTCAGACCTGGGCTAACATTTACCCTAATTTCACAACTAGGATTTATGACCAGAAGCAAAGGACCCTCTAGAGCAAGAAGTTAGAGAGGTAGCGAGAAGTAGTTTGGGCTACTGCTGTACGATATCAAGATGGAGAAGTATTTGATTTCATTATTATAACATCTATGCCCTTGTATCTGTGCAGGTAAAGAGAAATCTTCAGCCAGGGTCCCTTCACAATGGTACAGTAATTGGGATTCTTCCTTATGGAGTTCGTGTGCAAGTTAACAAGACAAATATAATGTAATAGTCTATCCCTTATGGTTATCCTGCATTTCAAACTCCCTGTCTTTCAAACACCTGAAGATCGTTCTGAGTTTTAGTGACTTCTAACTGGACTCTGCTATGAGTCTACTTTTCAAGTCTCAGAGTGTGAACATGACAATGTGTTCATGTTCTTTTACTAGATTGCATTTGAATTCTTGTTCATCTGTTGTTTAATGCTGGAAAGTTTTTGTTCAAGTATTTGGAGGTAATCGAATATTTGGCAAGGTATAGTGTGTTGGTGTGTTTGATTTTTTCCCCCTTAGAATCCAATTTTGGACGCGTGCATGTAATGGGATTGAAATCATTGTTGAAGGGTTCTACTTCGAACAAAAAGCAACTAATGGCAAAAGTTAGGATCAATCACACTTCAGTAACCATTGAGGTGGAGAAACTCTTTGTTCCTTGTTGAACTCAGAGTTGCAAGGTGGGATCAATACTCAGCTTTGGGGTAAGAGCCAACTGGATTGTATGCAACTATAAATTGTTGTCATTCCAAAACGGCACTAAGTTGAACAAGTATTCAAATGCAATCTAGTAAAAGAATTGACATGTGTTCAATGTGGCCCAAAAGGGTTAGAGACCAGAGTTACAAACCCACACAGCATAACCTTTTAAGTACCTCGCCATAACATGGAAACTAAATGAAAGTACTAACGTCTGGTTCCTTTGCGTGCAGGGGGTTGATACACATTAGTAATATTGCACATGCACTAATTGATAAAATAACAGATATATTTGAAGTTGGGGAGCAAGTGAAGGTGATGGTGGTAAATTCCGATGCTCTAAACACGATATCTTTCAGGTATTGGCATATAATGTTGTGCGTTGCTTTGACTGAGGACCTGCTGTGCTTAGTGAGCTGCTGTTTGTGTCAATCACTATGTCAAGTCTGCTTCCAAAAAACGTTACGAGTCGAAACTTGATTCTCCTTTTCTATTGTTGCATTCCTTAACGTTATAATGGAGCGACTTTTAAGGCATTGTGTTCGGTATCTGCAGCACTGCTGACTTGGAGAGTGAGTGTGGGCTTATGCTTCGTGACAAGGAGGTGAATACCTTTGCTAATTTCTCAGTTTTGAGGCACGCATGCTGCTGCAATTATATCAATTATATTTTTGCTAATGACGTTAATGACATCTGCATGTTACCACTGATGTATGTACTGCTGTGTTTATTATTATAAATTCACTGGACTGTTGGTTTGAGCTTGTAGAGAGTATTTCAGGAGGCTGAGCAGACTGCACTCATTTGGTGTATTGAAAACCAAAGATCGAAAGAGTTTCACAACAATGAACCAGAGGATTTCAGTTATCAAAAAGCCCCTGAGCCCATAGCAAACCTGGATTGGCTAGAGTTTGGGCAATAGATGGTGTCATTATTTTAGTCTCAAAGAGATAGCACATCCGTGTGTGCATGCAGATGTTATATGAAAAGGAAAGATGTGCATATTATAATTGATTGAAAACCTTCTATGGGATACCTAAGTCAGGGTCAAATTATAGAGGGTTTGAGACTTCCTGTGAATAAACAGGAACTTGGCACGCTCTACAACTGTTGCTCATGCAATTCCAAATTATTTTTTAATGTGCAACTGTTCCTGTAGATCCAGCCTGTTTTTTTAATTTATTTTCACCACGGGTGATCTTTTCAAGGATTCCAAAGGGACCTACACTAGAAAACAATGTCCTAGGGCGCAGCGGTCACTAATTGTCGGATAGATGACAGAAAATCCTCCTATGTAGGACATGATTCACAAGGTACCAGAAAAGTTGATTTCCACGGTGACCAGCCCGTCCTTCTATGGTTAACTTGAGCCGTCGAGTTGTATGTTTTTTCATTTGAAGGCTTCACCGACACATTGGTGACTTTTGGAAAGTACAGAACGTTCGCATCCTGGAATCCGTTTTTGCGACGTCCGCATTGGACTAAAGAGCCTGTCAATCATGTTGTCATGATCTCAAAAAGTCAAGGATGACTGCTTCGTCACCGACTCTGTTTGGTATCAACTGTCAACTTACAACATGATTGTGGCATGTGGATCAGCTAGCCTTACGTTGCTGGCTAGCAGCAAATATGGCAACCACAACGAAACGTTCGCAAGTGTCTGAGTATGAGCATGATTTTGTTAAATTTTGTTTGGAATTGGAAAAGGATTCTAGATTCTTTACTGTAGATTAGTACCCATTCGACAATTTATCAATAAACTATGAGCTTTGAAAATTCTCATCGAAGGTGAACTAAGAACAGACTTACAGACTTACGGACTTTAGGCTTTCCTGTTTAGTACATATTCACGAGAATCTGTACAGGTTGATTTGCCGCAACGTAGCAATTAGGTGCGGTTACCTTACATCCTGAGCTTCGACAAGTGCCTACTCATGAACAGCAAGACCCTCTGTTTACGGTAACGGTTCTCATTTCCCTGTGAGCTAGTTTCATTTGTCGGTGGGTGTATGAACTGTGTATGCAGAGACGAATGGGGTAAAAACATTGATGTCTGCAGATTTGGCATCGAATGCAACAGCGCAAGAGGACTGAACCTTTCAGTATGGTGATAGATTGTTTCAAGTCAAGCCGTACAAGGCACGATATCACATGAATTTCAAGGTTTCAAGGTTTAGAAACATGTTGACTGTAGTATGGTAAAATGTCGGTACACTATTCAAAGACATCGACTTGCCTCAATGAATAGATTGCCTTATTTCATTTATAAGTACATGACCAGAAAAAAAAATCCACTATCCACAGAATTGCAGAACTAAGAGTGCCTACGTTACGATTCAGACTTCTGAAGTCAGCTCCCCAAATTAGCCCATTCACAACTATCAACACCTACGGAGGATCTAAACTCTGTTGTAAGGGCTTTGTCTCTGTTTGTTCCCAAAACAAAACTCTGCTCTAGGCTCTGCAATAGTCACCCAACAGCGGCAAGAGGACACATGGAAAAGCACTTGCTAGAGTTTGGCAGGGCCTCTATTTGCGTCATGTCAGATACTGCAGTGACGAAGACTAGGCACTTCTTCATACCGATATGCGCAAACAAGCACTCCTTTTCACGCGGCGACAAATGGGATCACCAACAGCATGAAGGATGTGTAGTCAAATGTGGCGTTTCCGGACAAAGCTTTATCCTGATCCCTAAACTTCTCCGTCAACCCTTTAACAATGAATCCACACTCCACAAAATTATCGTAACCGATGCTCCTGCTCCCGCCGGTAACATCGTACTTGGAGACCAGCATCTGCAAGATGGGTGGCGGAATGTTGAAGTTAAAGCTCATCAGCGCCGCTTGCAGCTCCGACACTTCGATGGAGCCACTGTTATCCCTATCGAATTCATGGAACTTCTTCTGCCACTGCTGAATTTCTTTCCAGAGCTTCGCAAACCCTACAGGACCAATCCTGGTTGTGTCGTTCCTATTGTCAGCAAAGAGATGGAGCATAAGCCGAAGCGTGCGGGGAGAAAACGGAGGCCGCCCCTGGGACAGCACTCGCCCTAGCTCGTAAGCGTCAATGGTCCCACTGCGATCCACGTCCGCTTGCTGAAACATGTTGATAACAGACGGGTCCGTTCCGGGAGGAAACCCTGCACCGCCAGCAGCTGGATACTGCTGCGGCGGATACTGCTGCGGCTGCTGGCCATAGCCCCCTCCGTACCCTGTCTGAGCGGGAGGAGCTCCATATCCACCATACTGAGGAGGAGGAGCTCCATAACCCGACGGCAACGAACTCTGCGTCCCATAACCCCCCGACGCAGGTGGCGCTCCATAGCCAGTTTGCGTCTGTCCATAACCCGTCGAAACTGGACCATAAGGACTGGCGCCACCAGGTTGCGAGCCATATGCGGGAGGAGCGCTCTGTCCATACGCAGAAGGCGGCGCCCCGTAACCCCCTTGAGGCTGCTGCCCATAGCCCGCAGGCGGCTGGCCATATCCCCCTTGTGGCTGGCCATACGATTGCTGCGCTTTCCCACCCGTCATCCTTAAATCACCTCGAATTCACACACACACACACACACACACACACAAACCCGCGCTTCGTCTAGAGTCCACTACACTGTACCAAATTGCGAGAAGAAAAAAAAATCCCTAGAACAAGGCAGAGCTTAAAAAAACGCTAGAAACGGAATAATGCTATAAACCGGACACAACACGCAGATATATGCAACGCAATCCAGAATCAAGACGCGGGCGAAGTAACGCGCAGGGGCCGCCAAAACGAGTAAAGTAAAGCAAAGCTAGTGGAGAGCTCTGCCGAAACGCCCGGACGGAGCGCGTTCGGTGCCTCCATTCCGGAACTAACGAAGAGGTCCCGAACGTGCACTCAATCCAGACGGATGATTTATGAGGCTTTGGATGAACGAAACCATCCATCCGTCTGTCTGACGTGGCTCTCATGTGCTAGGCCAGCTAAGCTCTGTCGACCCCTCCACGTGGCAATGCTACAAACGCACCAATCACCATCGTCGTCTCCATTGAGCCCGCCATGCTTGTTCCTCCCGCCCATGATACTGTATAAGTTATGCATTAGCCCGCCTTCTTTGTGACAAACCTTGCTACTGTTTTGTTTTTTGCATTGAGCTTCTGAGGTACCGCTCTAACTTTCTTCTAGTATTTTCCATTTCTGAACGTGATGCGTATTCTCAGTGTTTTTTGATAGTATGAGTTGATTTTGCTCTGTTTCCTTTCTCGGGATAGATTTCTTGATTCTTGCGGATTTGTTTGCTGCATCATTTGCTGATTAGAATTAGATCTCTGGCATGTCTTCGTTTTTTAATTTTGAGTTTTAATTTTGAATGTGTCCTGTTAGGGGAGTCCTTGCGATGGAGCTAGAATGTATTGAATAATTTCAATTCTTGTTGAATGCTGTACTTATGGCTGCACTGTAGTCTTGATTCTTGTCTATTCGCATTCTTGGTCATTTCTTTCCGGCTCCGGGGTACTATGATGGTGCTCGATCGTGTTTTTGGTTTTTATTTGTCTTTCGTACGTTCTGGATATGAAGCTTAAGAGTCGTGAGTGTTGCTTGGCAGTTGCGCAAGAATTGGAGGTTTGTAGGAACAAAGACTTTTGAAGTACGTTCAAAGGCGCGGTTGGCAGTTTAAGGTACTTTATTAAGCAGTTGGACGGTTTGAGGTATTGTTGTTGTGCAATATGAAATAGAAGTTTTGGTGAAACTTAGAATAAAAAGCGAAAAGGATTTGTGCTGTGATCGAGGTACTTCATTTTTATGTGCTGTTGAGAATTGCATGCAGTTGAAGAGATTTAAGGATATTTATCTGATCAGTAAATCTTCTTGCGCGAAAGAATCATCAGAGGGTTGTGGAGTTGTATGCCTCTTTTTAAGCTCCTAATTAAGGTTAATTCTTTTATTCTTCATGTGCAAATGAATGTGAAGGGAGAAAGTTCGACAAAATGGATCAAACTCAAACCTCGAACCAGAGCAGAATCGGACTGGAAGGGCGTGGAGGGACTAAGTTTCCCGGAAACATGCTTTCAAGAACTACACTCCGATATGTTTTCGTGGGAGGCATGGTTGCTACTGGTATTGCTCTGCTCCTTTGTGACTGACGTACTTCTTTGTAAATGTTCTCGTGATATTTCTTGTGAGTGCTCCTTTTTGATAAGAAAGGGATTTCGAAGTTCGAGTTTGAAATGATTTCTTTGGCGAGTCGTAATTCAGCGGCAAGCAGTTGATCGATTAGACCATTTCATGGCTCGTTGCAGGTCTTACCTGGTATGCTTCCTCCCATGGCCTGCTTGGTTCTGCCGGTGAAAAAATGAATGCGGCCAGCAGAGGAGGATCCAAGCCTCCTACCGTACCTGGAAAGGAAAAAGTAGATGAAGCTCCTTCTGCGACTTCGGCTGCCAAACCAGCGCCCCAAGCTCACAGTGGTGTATCTCAAGGAGTCTCGGAGGGGGCGAAAATGAAGTAATTTTGCCACTGTTTGTGCGTGCTACTCATTGAACATTCAGGTCAGTGTCGTTCTAGGAAGAGATATGAAGCCATGCATAAAATAGTCAAGATGCATTTTTGATTGTCGATTTGTTAAATTCATAGATGGTGAAGCACGATTCTGTCTTCGCGAACAGAAAACATTCGCCCACTGAAGTAGGCCAAATCCTTTTGAGTTCGGCTACAGTATTCTTTTCTTCCAGATTTAGAGTGCTTCGATGTCCTTCATTTCCAGTACAGAGAGGAAGCAATAAAAGAGGGTCATAACTCCAGCACGTTGTCTGGAATTCATGCAGCACGTTGCATTCGTGATTCTTTTCATTGAGCAGTAGCTCGATTCTTGTTGCAGAATCAGAGCTCTTGCACGTCTTGGTTCTCTCACTTTAACATGTCATATCTTTATATTATCTTTTCATACTCTTATGCAAATGTTCTCCAGAGTCCATTTTCCAGACCATAATTCCAATGGTGAACTTTATTGAAAGAGCTGAGAGTAAAGGGATGCAAATTACTCCTTGAAGATAAAAACATTCAATATGTAATTATACGGAATAGAGATTGGAACCAGTTAATTGTTTGCAACAGCGGCTCCATCCAGGCACTACTTCAATTTAAAACATTATTGTTGAATTCTAGAAGCGAATTTTGACCTCCAATTTGCCACACTCCGATTGATGGAAGTGACTTGCCAATTCAATTTGCCCGAGTAGAAATTATTTACGGAATTCACCACGCGGAATAACACTTAAATGCCGATACTAAGGATGATAAGCTTAAATTTCATTATCTTGTTCTCTGACGAATGGGTTATAGTTTCTGAGACCTTTGGTTAAACAGGATGACAAGATCCAACAGATGAGGTTATCTCTACTGTAGTACAGGCTCTTCTGAGAGAGAACATCCGTTCTCATTACAATATCGTTATTTCTCATAGCAAAGCTCTACTTGCACAAGACCTAATCTATTACTGATGATACTATTCTCTTGAAGTTAAGGATTTTTGCTGTTGAAATATCACACAATCTCTAAGAATTTCCCAAATAGTTAGTTCAGTTAGTTCAGAACCACAAGGACGTGATAGTGGCAATGGATTCTGATGACTACTCAGAAATCTAGCAAGGTTGCTGATAGCGAAAACTGCTTCCAAAGAAGGATACCAAGGAGGAAGACGAGCACTGGGAAATGAGGCTCCTTTCAATCCGAGGTATGGAATCAATCATCTCGGATAACAACTACACTGATTTATTCTGCAAGTGAGGGCGCAAAATTAGTGTCACTACAAAAATCCTTTGGGTGGCAATTAGTACAATACAGTAATAGCCCGCACTAATTCAAGCGAGTCCGACTTTGGTAAACCACTGTCACACACTAACAGGATAAAGCAGTGTAGTGAATATGGCCAGACAGCTCTTGGAGCCTGTCCACTAAAGTCACGTTCCATCTGCTCACCAAACCTCCCTTCAAACCCAGAAAACCTACATGGGAAGTAAATTGAGCGTTACTAACTGACAGAACGCTCAGGAATTCCAGTCATTTGTGGGGCATTCACCATCTCCTTCTCGACAAAACGCTCCAATAGTGACTGCAACAGCTTCTGGTCTAGAGGCTGTCAAAGCAAAGCAAAAAATGTGTCAGCTCTCTCTTCAAAATAACCATCAGAATCATGAACTGTCAACAGAGCTCCGTTCAATTCACACACCTCCACCATTGCATAAATCCGGGGCATGCTTCCCCCAAGTGACTAAACTAAAAAATAGAAAAGCCTACTTTGGAAACTAATGGTCAATTTGGGAACTAATAATAACTTTCAAAACTGGTATGATTTCCTCCTGTTGATACTTTGTTGTTATCTTCTTTGGCGAAATATTCTGAAACTTCATAAACGATATATTTCAACTCCTCTAGACATGGAAGCGGACAACCGTGGCCACCCCTGGGCACAGCAAGGTTCATCTCTACGAGCCCAATTTAAAATAAGAAGTCTATTTTGGAATCTGATAGTCGATCAGAAAACATATTTTAATCGTTAAAAAATGTAAACATAATTACTTTTTTGTACTGACTTGTTTCAATTCGCTTAGATGTGGATTTATGGAGTCACTTGGAGTTAAAAATGGCAGCACTAACCTTGGTGATGTAGTCGTCCATTCCTGCGCTGAAACACTCCTCATGAGTACCTTTCATGGCATCTGCAGTCACAGCCACAATGGGCAAACGATTGTGACGGCACCATGTAACATTTGTCTGTCGGCAAATATCGCAATTCTCAATCTCCCAGTTGCGGATGTGACGTGTTGCTTCCCAACCATCCATCTGTTAAGAGCGCCACATTAGCCACACATACAAATCACTGCTTCTTCGATCACAAGGAAGCACATAAAATAGTTGCAGTCGTACCGTTGCTATACAGTTAAAAAACAGTAAGATTTTCAATCAGTACCTCAGGCATCTGGATATCCATCAATATAAGATCCCACTTGGCATCTTCTTTCTGGTCTTTGACAGAAGCTACCGCTTTAGTGCCGCTATTCACACTTGAAACGGTTGCACCGTATCTTTTCAGCATTGACGTTGCCACTCTTTGGTTCACCATATTGTCATCCACCTACAATGTAATGCACATCAGAGAGCTGGTACTCACAAATGAAGGTGAGCTTAGCAACATTGCCCAGTTTCTGCTAACTTCTGCCCATCTTCCACTGCAATAGAGATATTGACAATATAGAAGCTTATGTTTTTAATGGTAATGTGGCCTTCTCGATGTGGACTGCAATTAATGACGCATAGTGAACAATGGGTTTGAAAGATAAACCCTGAGTGCCTATATGGTCAAAAGTGGATACTTCCATATCAATACAAGTTGGAACAAATAATCTAGAAAGCTTCAAGGGAGAGAGCAAAATATATTTCAATAGAAAGGAGAAACATATCAGGCCCTATATTAGGCCCTATATTATTGAACTAAATAAACATGTTTTGGACGTTAACGTTATTGACCAAAGTGGACTTCCGAGTTTTAGATCAGGCATAGGGGTTCAAATGAAGAAGATTTACCACAAGGCACCGCTTGCCGGTCAGCAGCTTGACGGTGTCTATAGCTCTCTTCTTCAGGGGTGCTTTACGTGACAAACCAATCGCCTCTTGCAACACAGAAGCTAGGGTGGAATATCGGAGTGGCTTGCTTATAAAGGAGACTCCAGAATCTTTTAAATCCTTCTCAGCTGAGGGCGTCAGACCCGGATAGGGCAGAGCCAGCACAGGCAAGGCTTTCAGGCTGGGTGTATTGCGTATTGCGGTGACCAACTCCATAGTTGATAGGCTCGGTAATCCTTTCAAATCGACCAAAACAGCATTTATTGCAGGTCCTCCAGTCCTTCAAACAGAAAATGCACATGTCAGTGACAGTCTAGTTATCAACTTTGAAAACCTACAGTGAAGATTTCACCGCCATTACCTAGATAGAAGCTTCAAGGTGAATTGCACATCTCCGGCCAGCTCAACATGCATACCCAAACACCGCAAGTAGCTGGCTGTCACTTCCTGCAACTCGAAATTGAGTAGAAAATCAGACGTCTCCAATTTCATGAAGATTACTCCATAGAGAAAAATGATTACAACCATGTAACATTTGACAGGAGTTGCAAGCACCTTGGGCCCAATGACTAAATCAAGGAAAAACAGGGTATCCAAGATCCTTTGATTCACTGAAATTATCATCTTTGACAAAGTTCCTCTCATAGCTTGCGTTCTAGAATGAAAGCATTGGTACTCAACCAATGATTATAGGCAAGTGTAGTGATAGCCAACTACAGTGAAGCCACAGTAAAAAGGATGGGCAATCAACACTGCTCTAGAATGTTATGGAGTCGGAACAACGTTTGATCACATGCTGAGGCTAACTGAGATGGTAATGTCAAAACCACAGTACCTGTCGAACAAGATCGGTGTCCACCAGAGCAACACGTTGTCCCTTCAGTGCCTTGTCTTCCATTAGAGGTGGTGTGCAACTTGGCTTGCTCCCCACAGAATCGTAAGATAAGCCCACAGGAAGTGTGAATTCTATGACACTTCCTTCTCCTGGTTTGCTCCTCACAGAGAGATTGCCGTTCATCAGTTTTATCAGTTTCTGCAAAGTGAGTGCCAGCGCTCATCGATCAGCATACACTGACAAATCTGTAACGTCTATGAAAATCAAAACATCGTGAAACACGCAAAAAACAAAAAACAAGAACCACAAAAAAAAGTTACAATTTTTTTTGCGAAGCTGAGCTGAATTTAAACAAGTCAAAGCTGCGCAACCAATGAGGCACTGTCTTCATATGTTTGTCCTGATTTTGCTCTGACTGGCATGACTTCGCTCTAAATAACTAATCCTTGGCACATTCTCAAGAGTAGTATGCCCCTGCTACTCAAGAATGTTAGTGAGAACGTAAACTCACCTGACAGATAGACAAGCCAATGCCAGTGCCCCCGTATTCCCTTGGGGTGTTGCTATCGGCTTGAGAAAAAGGTAGAAACAAACGATGCTCCAGATCGTTGGGAATGCCATTACCTGAATATCAATGCCATTAGAAACTAAGAGAAAAGCAAAGAAAGACCAGTAGCTAAATACAACACGATAAAAAATTTAAAAAAAGACCGAGTAAACAAACAAACAAAAGAACAAAAAAGAACAAAAAAGAACAAAAAGAAAGAGAAAAAGAAAAAGAACAGAAAATAAGGGCGATGAGACAACAATGTTTAAATAATGGAGAGCTTCACCTGTATCTTCCACGGAAGCAATGATGATGAAATGATCAGGAGCCATGCAGTCCCTGCCCGATTTAGTCTTCAATTTCCATTTCCTCCATAACTCAACCGTTTCCTTATTATTCAACTCACTTCCTGATTGAATACTCAATCTGGGAGCAGTATTTCCTCTACTCAAGCTCGACCCATCAAATCCTTCTTCTTGTGAAACAGTCTCTTTAGGAAGCACCTGCGAAGGCTGTACGTCTCCTGGAGCCGCATCTTTGTGGTCAATATTGATAGATGTGAAGTCTAAGCTGGTATCTTGATTGGGGTCCATAATACGAACACAGACAAGAATTCTGCCCTCCATCGTGAACTGATGGAAAGAAAACGATAGGGAAAAAAATTAGAATGAACCGAGAGAAACCACGCAAAATACTGACTACCCGTCTCTTAACGCCAAAGTATCTGAACTAAAAATCCGACCACTGTGGAAGCCAATTGTCAATTATAGTAACTTCCTAACATATTTCCATCATTCAAAAATGCAGGGTATGGTTTATTCTTTCTATTGTTTCAGTTGCTCCCTCCCTTAAACCTTCATAAATGGTTTGTTTCAACTCCTAAAGATATGGAAGCACCAATTTTTGACCCCTCGGGCACTTAAGGGTTAAGGAGTTATGGTTACTTCTTCAAATAATAATCTCAAACCTCAATGTCGATATTTGATGTGCCAACTAGTGGACTCACATGTTTCTTCTTAATATCTCCTGTAATAACGCTGTACAAGCATAAAAAGTAAAGAAGAGTACCTTCAAGGCGTTGCCAATAAGGTTGCCAAGAATCTGCACAAAAAATTAATTGTATGTGAGATTCACACATGAATATTCCTTGCCTAAAAAATAATCTGTTCTGAGAATAAACCTAGGTCGCTCAGAACTAGCAAAAAAGTTTTTGAACCTCTCAACTTCTCAAACTCCGCCTAAACCCAAGAACCTAAACATTAGTAGAGCTAAATAGTGCTAATTTTCCACATAAAGTGAAGACAAGTACCTGACGGAATCTTCCAGGGTCTCCAACTATACAGGTTGGCACTGTGTCATGCACAAGCATAGACATCTCAATCGATTTTTCTTGCGCTTTGTCATCGAAGAGATAAAAAACATTGTCCACCTCTTTACGGATATTGTAGGAAACCGACTCGAGTTCCATTCTGCCCGCCTCAATCTTGGACAGGTCCAAGACATCGTTGATGAGAGCACTGCCATCACATCAAGCACACATCAACGAGAATTCTAACATATAAGAGCAGCAAATATACAGAAGAAAAAATATTTCCCACCACATTCTTGATGAGCTACTAACTCAAATTTAAGTAATTCTAGACCACATCATCGTCTAGATAATGACTAGTTAACAACTAAATCAAATGTTTGACCATTGAATTGATATATGATCCACAAAAGATAAAAAAACAAGGATAGATGGCCCATCAAAGGATAGATTTAATGAACTAGGTTAGAATTATTTCTTTGGTTATAACTGGCCCATCCAAAGCACAATGAACAATCATCTGCTCCCATATGAAACTTCTGATCTTCCTCGTTCCACCCAAACTTAAGGTTCCGGTTCATCGTAACAGAACGCAAAACGAGGTCTGACTATTTTCTAACCAAATGAAGCAACACGTGGTACGAAAACACCACAGTCGATGAGTACATTGATATAGTTATCCGAAAGTAGCAACCATGAGAAAATGACTGAGAATTTTAGCAAAAAAAAGTTGCAGAGCATAGGAACATACATAAGAGAGTTGCCACTTGTCTGTGCAACCTTTACATATTCAAGCTGCGTGGGCGTCAAATCTGTTCCCATGAGCAAATTGGTCATCCCTGAGCAAATGAAATTAAGAAAACGTGAACGTCAGTATATCCATGTCACTGCAATGTTGTCCTAAAAGTGTTGAAAGATTAGAATAATGCTCCACCAAATATATCTTTCTCGCATAGAGTTGCTCAACCCTCAAAAACAGACAGGGAGCCTTCACAAAATGAAAATATCACCATGGTCCAAAAACTACTCGCAAAACGAGGTCAAGAAACTGATATAGTGAAACTGGACACAACGGATTTGCTTGAATTCAGCTCTTGGGACTGAAAAAAGAAAAATGTTGTGCTGAAGCAAGGAAAGGCATTCTAGAGCGTAGAACGGAGAACAGGAGACAACTTACCAATTACTCCGTTCATTGGAGTCCTGCATCACACACAGAAAGATCTGCTTAGTTGTATACTAAATGGAAAATAAGCATTTGGCAAAGCCTCAAAGGTCCCATCCGCACCAAGCAAGTACCGCTATTCAGCAAACCAGGGTGTTAAGGGCTATTAGCTGGTTGAAACTTAGCCTTCAGTGTGCGGGTGCC
Source organism: Pseudisothecium myosuroides (assembly GCA_951799445.1). NCBI lineage: Eukaryota > Viridiplantae > Streptophyta > Bryopsida > Hypnales > Lembophyllaceae > Pseudisothecium > Pseudisothecium myosuroides. The sequence goes on along the minus strand of OX637291.1, from coordinate 10,441,221 downwards.
TGCACTTGCAAAGTTAACTAATGTAAGCTTTCAAATTAGGTGTAGTGCTACTACTGGTTGGTGCGAGCAGATTTAGCACTTCAAACCATAGGTACAGGCACAGTTAGTTTACTCGTGCAAAATCAGGGAGTGAAGTTAAATGGTGGAAACGAATGTAAAATGCTTGCAAGTTAGGGGAGTAAGCACCAATCTTCTGACTACAGAACTTGGGCAACACGGCCATTTTGGAATTAATTCCAGTAAGCTAAAAGCTTTAACATAATTTAGGATGAAGGTGTTCTGCACTGGTAAGGTAGCAAAACAGAACGTGCAAAATGGATGCAAAGCAAACATTATGCAACCTACACCGGAGGTTTGCCATGAGCATCGACCTGATTTCATGAGAGACTGTCGCAAGGAAATTGGACTTGGCCTTATCCGCAGCTTCGGCAGCCAACTTGGCGATCTTAAGGGCCTCATTCATCTTCTCCATGATATTCACGTCCTTCTCAATCGCTTGCATTCGCTTAAGCACCAGGTAGACGATGATGGAGAAGAAGATGACCACCACGGACATGAGCAGCGGCCATGCGATCACGGTTCGCAGCGCCAACAGCTTCAAATTATGCCTGGGAAGGCACCTCACTTCGAACTGCTGCGTGCCATACTCCCACATCACCGCCGCTTTGCTAATCTCCGAAGCCCGATGGGCGGGATCAAACAGAGCCACGACGCAACTGGACGCCGTAGGGGAGCAATTATACGTCGGGTAGAGCCCTGATTTAGGGTCTACGATGAAGACGGCAACCACGTCCATGTCGTCCACATCGGTGAACCTGCACAATCAGAGAACAACATCACAAACTAACGCAACATTTTTGAAATCAGCTCCTCACACCTCAGGCCCAACATCTGCTCTTCAAGGGAGAATCACTGTATCCAAGATTCAGAGATCTCCGCACGTTTATTTTCTTTGATGCACTTCCGATAATATGCTGAGTTCAAAAATCAGAAAGCAAACTTCTTGACTCATGAGTCATTACGAGTGATCCAGGTTACAAAGTTCCAGTTTTATAATCCAGCCATACGGTTCATAAGTTGCTTAATCTGCCACACGGTTCTAAGTTTGCCAAATCTACCACATGTTTCTAAATTGCGACAGAGGAAAGGGTGCAAGCCCACCGCTACTCAAGAACGTAATGAACAAAGCAGAAAAATGAATAGGAAACACGCACAGAAAAATGCACAGAGCAACCCTAAACGGACCTCTGGAGAACGTCTTGGAAGACATCAGTGACGTTCATGACAGTGCCGACATAGCCGCGGCAGGCCTGGCGTCGGTCCTCGACGCTAGCGAAGGAGGTGTAGTCCTTGCCGGGGCCATAGTACGCAAGGTAAGCGCTAATCTGCCACGAAGTCGGCTTGGCGACGACAGGGGAGAGAGTGAAGAGGCCGGTATCGCGAGCAGCATAGATGACGCTGCGGTAAAAAGGATATGCTCCCGCATCCACGAACCGATAATTCGCATCGTCTGTCTGGTAAATTACGGGCGAATACTCTGTGTCGTTGTCAGGTCGGTAAATGAACTGCTGGTCCGGCGTGATGTAGAGGATACTGCTGTTCCATTTCTGTTCAAAAGCCTTGCGCTCACTTTCCAGCACGCGTTGGTTGTACACCAGGGTTCGCACCGACGAGCGCAGGAACAGCGTTCGCCGTGTGTAGGTCAGCCACTGGTCTTCACTCAGCGTCGGGACGCTCGCTATGAGTCCCACTATGACGAATGAAGCGTTCAGGTTGTTCTCCACTTGCGACTTCAACACCTGGGAATTGTACATGGCCCTAATTTGTATCAGAAACTTGCACAGGGAGGATCTTTACCATCCCCTGTGCTAAACCCACAATGACCTCACAGACAATTCATTTCCGTGGACAGAGGGGTTTGAACAAGTAAAATTCAGCCCACAGGGTATCCTAAAGGTCTCTACTATGAGATTATGCAAGATTAAGGTCCATTTGCATGTGGCGCTTGGCGTGGTCGTAGCAAACAAAATCTAGTCCACAGGTGCACCTAAATTCATTTCTAACAACCTTCCTTTTACCATTCCTCACCCCAAGTGCAGATAGAACATTACAATAACACGTAAAATATGCAAGAATCTTCAATAAAAACGAAGAATTTGCAAGTGTTCCTGGTCTAACGCAATGGATTCTAAATAAGCTTCTAAACACCCTCTGGTGCTCGTGCATGCAAGTGCGAAAGTCTTGATACAAGTATGCCGACACACATTCCTCTCAATTCCGGAGCCGTAATCCTCACACAGTTTGGATTACTCCAAGGCCGCAGAAATTTGAACTGAAAAAGCAAAGAACAAGAAATAGAGCTCCCGATTTTGAAAAAATTATAAAGAATTGACGAGACAGACAAACGTTCTTTTTCCCTCACCTCCTTGCGGTTCTCGCACTTGAGCAAAAACTCATTCTCCATGAACTTCAGCGCGTCGCGCCACAACAAGGCGCCCACGCCGCACGCCAGGAGCCATCCCATCACCACGACCAGCACTCGGAACGGCCCGTAGCGAAAACAAGCGGACGCTTTCCCGTGCCACTTCTTGCGGTGCCGCTTCCATCTCCACGACGCATCCAAGTCCGACGTCGCCCCTATCGAACTCGGAGCTCGGGTAACATCCGCGGCCTCCTCCTCCATCCTCAACAATCACCTGATGAGCTTCCCCATGCCGAAATCTCCACAGCGCTTCCGCATCATCAAGCTTCGAGAAACCCCGACCAAACTTAGCGGAATCTGGACCCAAATTCGCGAAATCTGCACCAAAATTTGTGAAATCTGGTCCAAAATTCGTGAAATTTCAAGCAAGACTCGAGAATCTCCAGCAAGCTTCGTGAAATCCTGCTCAATCGTGTTACGGAATGTGCGTGACCTGCGTCACTTTCGTGCCAGCGCCGACATTTCGGAAAGAGTGGAGGGACGAACTCGCTGTACCAAGTCTGACGCCCGCGCAAAGTACTCCAAAATGGTCAACCGGGTGCATGGATGACTCTGTTCGCATGGATGATTCTGTTCGTTTGGATGATTCTGTTCGTTTGGAGGTGCAGGGCTGGGGGGATGGATGGATTGCGGGGATGATTTTCGTCGATTTTGGGGACCGACACTTTTAGTGGCTAGTTCGATGTGGCTTGAGTTTGTTCAGGGGTGGTTATGCACATTTGTACTTGCGGTGGCGCTTTAGGAGTGGTTGTTAACTTTTTCAAAGGTACCTTTTGGGAGTGGTTTTAATGTTGGAGTAATTGACGCACAATGTAACGACTCACAAAGGCATCTGCATTCCAAATCTTCCTAACTGGAAAAAAACTCGTTTTACTTGCATGGAATGATAACTTGAGAATGTTATCATTGAAAACACAATAAAGTTTTAAAAATCGTACAAAATCTAGATTTTGACAAAAGAATATTAATATATTCCTACATATCTCCATTGCAAAGTGAAGAGAAATAGTGGTAGTTTTGAAATAGTTTTGTTGACTTAGCAAGTTGTACAAGTTTGTTGAAGCAACAACAAATATCATCAAATTTTGACGTGGCTACTATTTCTCTTTACATTGCAATAGTAAGAGATGTTTAGGGGTATTGTGTTTATCCAATGTCCAAACATTGACAATTTAATGTTTGTTTGATTTGATTTGATTTTTTAATGTGCTTCCAATGACAATACTCTCAAATTTTAATCTTACATGACTATGAAAAGATTTGTATTTCAATTTTTATATTTCTAAAATAGCAGCCCGTAAATTTACCAAATTAAAGATTTAATGTAGTTTTTATTAAGAAATTGTCTTTCTAGGGGGGCAATACAATTAAAGTTCCAAATTATATTAATATTTGTTTTCTGGGACATCATATGAATAAACTGTTAATTTTCAAACAATTGAAGGGGCATATATGTACTCATAATAGATCCTCATACTTAAATGGTAAACATTTTGAGGTAAGAATTTGTAGGATTTAGTTTTGCAATTCAAATTGCAATTTGGTATATTTAATTTTTTACTATTCAATCTCATCCTTCATATTTAATTTATAATACAAATGGCTCTAAAGTTAAGAAATAGAAAAAAACAATTTTATAACTAGAATGTATGTATTTTTTCCTAGGAATGGGTGAAAGAAGACATCTTTTGTAAATCACGAGCAAATCAAAATTATTGGTATCCTCATGAAAAAATGAAGATACCATTAATTTTATAAATACTCGTCATACAAAAAATCTCTGTACAATATACAATCTAATACTCCCTCTATTTTTGAATAATATCAGTGTAAGTTTCCTTTGTAAAATACAATAGAAACACTGGTATTATTCAAAAACAAAGACAATACTATAAAATAAAGAAGGTGAACTATAATTATGCTACACTTATTAAGTAAGACAATAACTTTTGAAAAACTTCTACTAATTATGCTATTTGTTAATATTCATTTGAATGATTGATGAACAAAAAAATTATTTGTAATTTATTGTAAATAACACTGATTAGCCTATGAAATGATATTACTATATATTCTTTCTTAGGATAGATTTATAAGAAAAAAATACATTTCTACATGGTATAGGAAACATAATTAGGTCTCTAATCTTGTCACATATAATATCTTTTGAGATTACAATTACGTTTGGTAATGTTCCAAAGTCAAAATCCTGCTGTGAATTGTCGAAGTAGCCTATAAGGAACACTTGAAAAGCCTTAGGTTGAAGTTTGTTTTTTGATAAAACTATTGATAGTTTCTTCCCTTGAAACCCAATCCTATATTACAAGCATATAATATAGTCATATTTATTGAGAAAATTTATAAAACTCTAGGGGCTAAAATTTCAAATTCAACTCAAAATTTGGCACAAAGGGTTAAACTGACTTCACCCTAATCCAATGTAACACTTGACACTTAGGTAGATGGATCATATCTCAAACTCTTAAATCAAATATAGTTTGAATTACTTTAAATTACTTTTCCTAACTTTGTTTTATTTTTTGACATAGAATGTTGACCTTAACTATTGAATATGATAATATCTTAAACTCCTATTAGCTTCAAAAGAATATGACCCTACCATCAAAGTGGTCAATCCAAAATTATCAAAATATAAAATGAATAGGTGTATTTTTTGTTTCTAAGGAAGTCCTCTGCAACATTCAATTGGATATTGTTAGTCCTCTGCAACATTTCAAGGTTAATCTTCAAAAGATGGTTTGGTGATTGTGGAGATCATCCCTTTTATTACCGTGTGAATCATTGGTTAAAAAAAATAATTCAAAAGCACTCATTGGAAATCAAACTACTATATTAGACCTCCTCCTTTTTACATAAAATTCCTACATAGTTACATACAATGAATAGTTGCACTTCTATCCTACATAGAAGGATTCTCTATCATTCATCGGCTGAAAAACGGCTGCCACGTTGTTTAAGGGTTAAACTTGCAAAATCATACCATAATCCATGTCCCACCTTCACATTTCAACACCTTGGTGTGAATGTACACCATATTCTATATCCCACTTTCACATTTCTTCACCTTAGGTGTAAGGTAGATCCCCCCATTTTCAACCATTGACCCATTCCCGACCTATAGGTGCACGTATTTCTGACCAAGCTTAGAATGTTTTTTTCTTTTCTTTCCAAGGTTGGAACTAATAAATACATGATGCATGTCCCAAGTTGTGAAAAAAAAAGTAGGAAATAATGATTAGGTAAAAAATTCTTGAATGATCGGAATTGAAAGAGTCTAGACATTGGCCATGGGTCTAGAGCACTTTTTGACTCCCAAAATTTATAGTAATTTCAATTTAAGCGATAAAATTACCAATTTTTTTGCAATCCATGTCATTTCTATTGATGCACCTTTGAAAAATATTTGTTTTGCCTTCACTACTCCAGATCATGTCGGAATTTCTTATTTGGTCGGTTATGGGGGACTCTACCTTAAATGTATTCCATAATCTATGTCCCACCTTTGCAATTCTTCACCTTGGTATGCATGAATGTACCCTCAAGTTCGAAATGTTCCCCCTTAGGATTTCCTCCTCACCTTCTCACCGAAACAGTTCTCCACTGTCACCGTCGACGAACTGTTGTCGTGAGGAAGCACGGAGCTTCTTCTTCGGAGAAGCTCCCCCGCCACCGGATCGCCACGCCCACCTCCGCCATTCGAGATTCCTGTTGCAGATCCAACTCGCAGCCATTCTATTTCGGATGTGAGTTTTAAGTTTCAGCTCTTGAGGTTCTGAATCGAATCGAATCCGAACAGGGATTATTAGGGTTTGGTGCTCCTGACGAGGTCGAAGAAAATCGAATATGAAGCCCGAGGACGCTTCGTAGTATAGATCGAACCTTCAGGTCGAGATCCGGATCAGCACACACGATGCTGAAGTTTCTGAAAGGCGTGGTCGGGTCGGGGGGCGGGATTAAGGATTTGCCTTACAACATCGGGGAGCCTTACTCGACTGCGTGGGGCGGGTGGACGCATTGCCGGGGCACGTCGAAGGTGAGAGGAGGTGGATCGTTAGTTACGAGGAACGGCGTGCTTGATTTTGAGCTCAGTGTCGATTTGAGACTTTTTTTTACGATTTGTGTTCTTTTTTTCAGTTGCTTTTGAGAGGTTGGAGCTCGGGATGTTGAAAAAGAAACAAATAAAAATCGAAAAAACAGAGTACAATATTGGACTGTTCTTCGTAACTGTGGTTGGATTGCTTCTACTGTAGTATCTAGGGTTGGCCATTTGTCGGTATACATTACGTTTTTGAGCTTTATTTGTGGTCGTGCAGGATGATAACTCCCCTGTTTCCATCTTTTCCTACACTGGGAGCAATGCTCAGGACGCTAGATTGGCTGCTGCTCGAAATGGAGCGAAGCGTCTCCGTGTGGTAAGATTCCGTCTACTCTCTGGTGCTTGTGCTTATTGTGGTGAGGAAATTGATCCTAAAACTGGGACTGTTTAGTGATTGAGGTATGGTCTGAACGAGTGTTCGCAGATTTTCGCAAGGGAAGTCGTTTCATATAATTTTGGACTCTCCAAATTTTGGAAGTTTCGGAGTTGAGAATCAGAGGGGAACCAACCATTATTGAAACGAGACTACCCTTAGAATCGGCGCACTTCCTGTTTGAACTCCTACTAGTTTTCTTAAAAAGACTATTCTCCTTCCTCTGGTTACTTTTGAAAACATATTGATGTTGGTTTTAGAGAATATGAAGTTCTGGTTTTCAGTGCTAAGACTTGGTGTTGCTGGAGACGGATGCTTTTGCATTTGGCTGAGATTACCTGAATGGGACGATAGCTCTCTTGAGACTCTAGTAAGCATGGATGTTAAATTTGGCAGGTGCGGCATCCCAATGTGCTCGTGTTCTTGCACAGCACCGAAGCGGAAACCATGGACGGGGGGGTGTTGAAACCGACGATATATCTCGTGACAGAACCGGTCATGCCTCTGGCCGAGAAAATCAAGGAGCTGGGCTTGCAAGGCACGCAAAGGTACACTTCGATTTCAAATTACATGAAAAATGAACTAAATAGAGTATACATTGCCGTGTAGCCATTACCATACTCCTAGAAATTGTCACCAACTTTAGGCAACCTGGTATATCGCGGTTTTGAGCGGATTCTTATTCTGCATCTTCCAACCTTTGACCTAGAAATATAGTAGAGAACCATGCCGGGACATTGTTTAGGTGATATTTGACCATACGCTTGGCATCGGCTGTGTTGTCAGCGGCATTTTCACTTTGTTTATTCTTTAACAGGGCTTTTAGTAACATCAAATTGTTTCAAGAACTTTTAGACAGTATCTTGAACCGAATCTGCTTCAGTCATATACAGGGAGATTTCCCTATAGTACTCCATAGGAAGACCCTCCCTATGAATTATGGAGGAATATGTTGTCTAAGAGTTCCTGAAATACCCAAATTTGACTGAAAACCCTGTTCCTTGCTTTGACGAATTGTAGAATGATTTCTCAAGGCACTTCAATTATGTATTGAGTGTACATGGATAAAGTTAAAATTTAGAGCTACAATGCTCACGATTGGGGGTCTTTGAGGTGATATACCTCAATGACGATTGTGGTTTGGCATTTCTGTCTTTTCGAACTGTCGTTCATGCATTGAACTGAGGTTAGAGAATCTCAGGGAGGAGTATTATGCATGGGGGCTTAATCAAATTGCAAGAGCGGTTAGCTTTCTCAACAACGATTGCAAACTGGTAGGAGTGCTGTCTACTGTTCTCCCTGTCTTTTTTTCAATTGAACGACCTGTAGTCACTTGAATTTTTCTTGAGGGGCAAACTGTGCGAGTCTGGGAGATTTTCCTCCTTCTTGGCTCATTTTTTGAGTTTTTTGTTTGCGCTTTTAAGTCTGACGCGGTCTCTCCATTGAGTTGCAGGTGCATGGAAATGTCTGCTTGGCCTCAGTGGTTGTTACTCCCACACTAGATTGGAGGCTCCATGGACTGGATGTGCTCTCTGAGTTTGATGGTGCTAATCCAGCAGCTACTGGCCCTATGCTTGTGAGTTCATGAATTTCCTTGGTTTAAACAACAGCTCCATTTTTAACATATTCCAGACATGAGAGCTACAAGTTATAGTTGTAAGCTGAATCATTTATGGTGAACGTTTTTGCAGCAATACGATTGGCTTGTGGGAACTCAGTTTAAATCGTTGGAGTTGGCAAAAAGTGATTGGGCTATCATACGCAAATCTCCTCCTTGGGCACTGGACTCCTGGGGCTTGGGTGAGTTGACGATTTTGCTCTTAAGAAGATGGACTTTGACTGATTGGAATTACCTTGGACAATGATGTGGGCACTTTTCATCGTTTTGGACTTACATCTTAGTTATCTTGTATATTTCAGTATCTTTTGCTCCCATGCGAATTGTAGGCAGTTGTGCTCCCACGGTAGGCCCATGCGTTGTGGAACTCATGAAGCCAGCTCAGTAATTATTGGGTCTTGCCATCAACAGGATGCCTTATATATGAACTTTTTTCGACTACCAACCTGGTTAAGACGGAGGATTTACGAAATACGGCTCAAATTCCTAAGGTGATGGTTGTGACGTGTATGCAATGTTATGCTTGATCAACTGTACATTGTCCAGAGTACAATAATGCTTACACCTATTCAAGCTGGCTGGAAGTGACAGTTTGGAGTGCTTGCGCTGTGTGTGCAGGCTTTGCTTCCAAATTATCAGAAGCTCTTGGCCTCTGCTCCTGCAAGAAGATTAAACTCTGCTAAACTGCTGGAGGACAGTGGTGAGTGGATTCTGCCGAATTGGTTCTGTGTTTTCTGCGACTTAGTAGTAATGTGATAAGTAAAGAGCTATTTTTTTTTGGTTTTGATTCGATATATTTCAGCTGAATTTTACCGTTAATTGAAAGGATTCTGATCTCCACAAGGTATCGTTTAATTCCTGTAGATCTTAAATTGTCCTGTGCAAATTAGGATGAGCACCGGTAATGTCCTTTTCGTTTAAGCTTGGGTGACTACGTGGGCGTTTAAACTTGTAAAAAGGTTGACAACTTGCCTTCGATGTCAAACAGAATTTTTTCAAAATAAGCTGGTGGAGACTATACAATTCATGGAGATCCTGAACTTGACGGACAGTGTAGAGAAAGACGTTTTCTTCCGCAAACTCCCTACTCTTGCAGAGCAGCTTTCTCGACCTGTTGTCACAAAAAAGGTTTCATTCTTCTTTCTTTGATCTTTTTTTCATGCAATCATGGGTTGGTTTTAGATTTCTCTAATTATTTCCATGGAAAGCTTTGGGGAACTTTATTGAATCACCGCCCCATTATGCCTCTGCAGCTGCTACCTTTGCTTGCGTCTGCGCTGGAGTTCGGTTCTGCTGCTGCACCTGCTTTAATTCCTCTACTAAAGATAGGCTCATGGCTGCCTCAGGATGAATTCAACGTGAAGGTGAGAATTTTTTAACCAGTGTAGTTCATGTAACTGTTCTCACTGTGTAATTTGACCTCGTCACTCTTTGTTGCCACCGGTTATAATCCTTTCAATTATACAAAATCTTGTGTTTATTGTGATCAGGTTCTGCCCACTGTTGTCAAGCTGTTTGCTTCAACGGACAGAGCCATTCGGGTTGGATTACTGCAACATATTGACTCTTTTGGGGGTGGTTTGTCTACTCAAGCGGTTGATGAGCAGGTTCGCTAACATACTGGGCCTGTGATATTTCTGACGACCTCTGAGGCATCTTGTACTTGCATTTTGATTGTATTTATTCTTTCATCAACACGTGTTTGCCTGGGTGCAGATTTTCCCTCATATTGCGACTGGCTTTGCCGACACATCTGCTTTCCTTCGAGAACTCACCTTGAAGTCTATGCTTTTACTTGCTCCAAAAGTAAGTTCGTGGATGTTTGTTTCTTTTGTGTGAGAGTTGGATGCCCTAGTTCTGTTGTGAAATTGAGCACAACAAGCCAGGGTTTAGGGGTCCATAAGTTCAAGCTCCCTAGTATAGCTGCCGAGAGGTGTATTTTCATTTTCATTTTCATTTTATGTGCTGTGGCAGAACTTGGTTGTAATTTACGATATTAATCGTCAATGGAGTACAACCCTTAACTGCGCTATTCCTTTCTTATTTCCAGTTGCTTTGCAGTCAGGGTAAATAAATCCACTCTGGCTCACCTTAGGCGTCATTGTTGAACTATCATATTATACACCAGCTAATCGTCAGCCTCGATTTGTTTTCGTTTGCAGCTAAGCCAACGCACCATCACCGGTTCGCTTCTGAAGCATCTCTCTAAACTACAGGTTGGTGCTTCGCATAGTTAACCTTTTGCGGTAAGTTTACATTGACGAACTGTCCCGTTGTCTGAAGAGGTTATATTTTGTTGGTGTTTAATGCAATTTAACTGCTTTCAGGTAGATGAAGAGGCAGCGATCCGCACCAATACTACAATCTTGCTTGGCAATATTGCTAGCCATCTCAATGATGCGGTAAGTGTTTTCTGTCTTGTATTTTCACCTTGGCTTGCTACCTATATGGTATTATGTGATGAGTTATTTTGTGGTGAATTATTTCTGGAACTCATGTTGAGTGAGGAGGTGTTGCCGTGTGCAGACAAGGAAGAGAGTTTTAATCAATGCGTTTACTGTGCGGGCTTTACGAGATAGTTTCCCTCCTGCAAGAACTGCTGGTATTTTAGAATCCTTTAATACATCGAGGCCTGCAATCGTCCTAAGCTATGTTCTTCTGCTAGTGGAGAAAGAAATATTGCCATTTAACCTGTATATGGATGTCTGGTCTTGGATAAAACTTAGATCTTCTACGATATAAGACTTTCATGATTCTTTTTGCTGTTGATATCAAAAACATAAGATGTTAAGCATGATGATAAGAGATTATCCTTACAGTCAAACTTTGAAAATCTTTGTGACTTTGGAAAATGCATTGTTCTTAGAAAGCCAGCACAATCCTTGGGCTAGAAATACCTCAAATTCTTCTACGAAGCTTCCCCATTTGGATGAAAGCAATGCTTGAATTTGGTGGATGGGACTTACATGTCCTGCATAGCATTTAATAGTTACATTGCTAAAGCAAGCTCCTCACAGGATGGTCTGGACATGCATCTGAACGCATGGTTGCGAATTGAGCTCCACTGATTGTTAACAAATGGCACAAGTTTTATTGGAATTGTGTGTCCACTCTTGCAGGAATTATGGCTCTCATGGCAACTGCTGAGTATTACGATGCAACAGAAATTGCCACTCGTATTCTACCACATCTCGTGGTTCTGACAGTTGACGCGGATGGGTACAACCTCTCATCTGCATATTTCCTAAATCAAGTGTTTCTGTGCTATGAAGTAGTTTAGCCTTTCTTTTTGGAACCTTGTATCGGGCTCAGTTGTTTCGAGTTTTTTCTGGTCCTGTTGGACATTTGTATTCACTCAAGCTGGATTTTTTCGCCTAATCATAGATTGATGTGTGCAGGGATGTTCGGACAAGGGCTTTTGAGGCCACAGAGCAGTTTGTGCAATCTGTCAAAACTTATTACGCCAAGGTATTGCATTGCAGATATGCTTTCTATACTAAAGTCAGAGGAATCTATTGATTGAAGTTGATCCGTATGGTTCTGAATGTCTAGTAGTACTGCTGTGCAATGGTGTGTGGAACTTGTTCAGAGTTTTCACTTCAGGAAGATTAGAAGGTTGCCCACTGGACCCCGTCCGATGTTCCGATGCCTCTAGTTGTATAGGCTTTTATGTTTTCTGTATTTCCTCTCGTGGACTAACAACTGGTGCATGTACCAGCTAAAATCAGGAGATATTGCTGGAAGTGCTGCTCCTGCTGCAAATATATCAGCATCTACTGGCTCAGGCCTTCTAGGGTAACCTTCTTAACCTGAGAAGAACTAATTTAGTTCAACAATTCTGTGTGCATAGCTTGTTATCTTTTTTAAGAACTTTACTAAAGCAACATTGTGAAGGAATCAAGATGGTTCGTTATTGCATTTCGAAAGTTCTCTCTCACGTAATTTAAAATGGATTTGAAAACGGAATTAGGTGCCCACATTCTTCTTGCTGGATATGTTCCCCTAATGGTGGCCTTCCGAGTTTCGTCACTAATTTTATGCTCAGACACATCATGAAGACGTGTGAAAAATAGCTTATTTCTATCCTGTCTATAGTTCTGCTGTAGAAGTTAATTTCTATTTTCTTGTAACAGGTGGGCAGTGGGCTCTTTGGCCGCGAAAAGCAAGAGCTCAGACCTTTCTTCTGCTGCTGCTGCTGAAATTTCTTCCGTCTCCTCAAGTATGACAGGTGTGTTTAAAACCCTAAACTGAATGCGAGATCTATTGGGTGCAGTCTTTTATTAGTGTTGGTTTGTATATTTCGCTGTCTTGACTTTAGAGACAGGCTGTATGGCTTAACTACTATTGTGAGGATGGGAATCATTCCCTGGCAATGTGAAGATCTAGTTTGAGGTGGTCTGTCCGTACTCGTAACACTCTCCTGCTTGAGTTGCCACCGGGTGCATTACGATTGGAAGAGAGATTCTTTAGCCGTCTTCCTTCATGCTCTCATTGAGCTATGGATCTCCAAGATCTGATGGTTCTGATTTACTCTATTAAAGGGGAGGGTTATGTCTGATATCCGTCTTGTGTCTCCTCGCCCTCGACTGTTTATCTAGTACATAAAATTGATATCGATAGTAATGTATCTTATAGTTACACTATACCTCCTTCGCTCTTGAAATATATGTGAAAAATTTATATAATACATTTTTATACTATATTTTACTTCTTTCCTCCTATCTATAACATCGATGTCACATTGATGTCTATTTGATGCAGCTTCGGTACCTCAAGGCGTCAGTGCTCCTCCAACTGTTCCTACACACACTAGTGCTCAGCCCCGCCTTCATGCAGACGAGCCCGCTTCAGCATCTCCCACATCAACCGACGGCTGGGGAGATGCGCAAGAACAGGCTTTCGCAAACGACGACGACGAGGAGAAAGATGGATGGGGAGACATGGACTTACCTGCAGAACCAGCACCAGCTTTAGCGAGAATACGAGCCGCACAGCAGAAACCTGTGACCACCACACAGCAAAAGCCTGTTGCGCTGCAAAAACCTGTTTCCACAACAACAGCCACCGCCGCAAGAATTGTCACAAAACCTAGTGAGTCAAACTTTCTCTTCTTCAAACAGACTCAACTCTTTGTAGCTTCGTAGACCCCGCCGGCTCCAACCCAGTGGCGCCAATGATCTAAATGGAATTAATTGATAAATACTCGGAAGTTTTATCAGGTCGCATCTCCCGCCTACTAACTTGGAATGAAATGAAATAAACATCCATTTCAATCAGTTAACTCCCTGGTTCTGGACCAGTGAACTAATTGTGCTTACCTTTAATCCGCCCACACCAAGCAAATACTTCGTCTGTTCTAATCAGTGTAAAATATACCATTCTTTAGGCCTATGAACTCCATGATTTAGTGTTCTTAGCGAGATCCAAAGCTCAGTGACATTAATTTTGATGTTTTTGCAGGTGGGGATAGAGTGAAGGAAAGCAGTACCAAAACTGCGGATGGGTGGGGAGACGATGATGATCCGTGGGCAGCCATTGCAGCGCCTGCTCCTTCCACCTCAGTGCGTGCTTTGAACCCCTCGGCACCGAAAGCTAGTGGCATTGGTGGACCGAGGCAGCAAGCGCAACACGTGTCAATTGGTGGTGCGTCTAGAGGTCGGGGTAGAGCAGCGCCTATGAAACTCGGGGCCCAGCGTATTCAGCGGAGTTCAGACTAGTATCTGTTGTTATTGTTGCCTTTCATGTCCATATGTTTTATAGTGAGGCCATTGCCTCTTCTTGGTTGAGGAATAAGAGTCGCTGCAGTTGGGTGCATCTTCATTCTTTGCGTTCTTATCCGTCCCTTGTGTGCGATGTTTTCTTTGGTTATTTTGTGTTGTCTTTATTCTTCGCACTCAGTTTTTCAAGTGTGCAGCGTTCAACATTCACGTATCATTATGCAACAGTGGAGGTAGGGTGTCATTTCCTATCCTTGCAAGAGAACTTAATTTAAGCAAAGATAACTATTCAATATTTTTTTTAACCAAGAAATGATAACCGTACCTGTCACTATTTTTTGTCTGACAACATTACTCGCTTTCACTATTCGTCGTGCTCAAGCCCAGTGCTGGTGTCCCTTTTATTTCTTCTGAGTTATGTCAACTTGGTGATGCTATTTTTCCTCTTACAAGCTTGCCCTTTTGGCCTTTTGGTTTAATTCTCACTAACGTAATATTTTGCCTGTTGGAGTTGAATGAGGGGAGCATCCAACAACGCTTCTGAATAGTGATTCATGTGAATGGGTTGCCTATTGCTTGCTATTTTTAGTACCGTAATCTTAATTATGAACTACAGTAGATGGAGCCTCTCCAACATAATGCAAATCCTTTGTAGGATGATAAATTTCATGTATATCCTCTAACAATTTCTTTAAAATGGTAAGCGAAGTTGGCATGTTCACTGATATCGTAGTCTTAGCGTGGAAAGAAATCAGCAATAAATTTCAGATTTTTCAAATCCACACCCATTCAGACTCTTGTTACCCAGTGCGCAAATGGTGGACGATAGTTAGTGTAATTTACTGTACTGTACAGTCCCCTACCAAAAGTTTCCGTGATTGCAATTCAGCCATTCCGTTTTCTTCACACAATGTAAAATGCACTTGACATTTTTAATCTTGCCCAATCAACATTCATATCTTACCCAATCCCAATCGAGTATATCAAATTTTTGTTTCAAAAAACCCAAAACTCCATTTTTGGTGAATTTTTTCATTTAATTTTCATGGTTTTACATGATAATTCATAGAAAAATATTGGTGATGAATTTTTTTATTTGGATTGCGGATATATGTAGGAAACATCCATATGCACATTTTTCCTTCAACAAGCATCTATAAAAAAGTTTCAATATTCTTTTTATAGAGATTTCAATGTTGAGGTGACAATGCCCTAATTTTGGAAAATAAATATTTCTTTATTGTAATTAGATTTTGGAAAAGTAATTGCACCATCATATTCACATGTATGAAATCAGTTACTATGTGAAGGACAAATAGAAAAATCTAATTACAATTAAGAGATATCTATTTTTCAAATTTAGGGCATTGTCACACTAACATTAAAATCTCTATAGAGGAAATTGTGAAACTTTTTTGGAGATGCTTGTTGAGGGAAAAATGTGCGTATGGATGTTTCCTACATATCCCTGCAATCGATTTAAAAAAAATTTGTCACCAATATTTTTCAATGAATTATCATGTAAAACCATGAAAATTAAATGAAAAAATTCACCAAAAATGGAGTTTTGGGTTTTTTGAAACAAAAATTTTATATGCTTGATTGGAATTGGGTAAGATATGAATGTTGATTGTGCAATACAAAAAATATCAAGTGCATCCAAGATTGTGCAAAGGAAAGCGAATGGTCTGAATTGCAATCACGGAAACTTTTGGTAGGGGACTGTACTTGACGATTGGCATCAATGAGGAAGCGAAATAGGAACTTAGGAAGATTGCTAGTCTGTGAGGGTTGTGAAGTGGGAAAAATGGTCCTCACAGTCATTAAGAGAAGAGGGAACCCAGAAGCTTATAGTGTCATAAATTAACACCCCATAATTGGCGTTTAACTTACACCACCGAGTTGCGGGACTCCAATCCCATCCCTACTGTGTTATTAAATGCAGACTATACTGCTTCAGAAAAATACTCACCGTCAAATTTAACGGCCGACAAGTTTAGATGCTTATACCCACCCCTTGATTGTTATCATACTGGAAGCACCTGGAAAGCAGAGCCCGTCTTCACTTGACAGCTGCTGGCGTTTCACCAGACTTGGTTTGGTCAGAAACAACACCAACTCTTCTGAAGTAGTCATTCTCCTGCAAGCTCAAGCAGGAAGTATCAGATCCTCCAGAGGCTGCTGGCTTTGTGCTTCTCACATGACCGTATTACTCCAGAGCCAAATATGAAGCTTATAGTAGCAGTGTTAGCACCAATTTCTTTTATCCATGACGCAGTTACTTCATTAAAATCTCAAACAAGGGGCTTACCAACATCATTTTATACAATTCGAGCAAAGATTTCCGGTCAATCTTGGTGCTGGAATATGCCTCCACCTTGTCCATGGCCTGCTCAAAGTCACGATAAGTGTTTTTCTAGCCATAATATAAAACTATCACTGAAGAAGATTGAGAAACACTTGGATAAATACCGAGTATAAATTATCATAGCTGCTAAACCATAAGGACAACGTAGCACATATGTATCAAATTAATGGTTCACGCTTCAATCCCATTTTAAGATATTTTTTTCGAACTTCAACTTGTGTGAACGTATGTTACCTCAATCCATTTTAAAAGTTTCGGTCGGCCTGCTGTGATGTTGACGCCTCTTATTCCGCTAAATGCGACTTCAAATCTGTCGATGAAAGGAGCATACGCGATATCCACCTGACAGGAGGGGGAAAAGAAAATCAATTCCAAATAAACAATAGCATGAAGTTAATTCTATGCTGCACTTCAAATTGAAGATTGACGGGAAAAGAGCTCAACTCACTAGTCCGAAATTTCCCAAAAGAAACGGCCCTTCGCTTGAGAATTTTTTAAGGGCGTTTTCCACATAATCGAACGCAGGAGCTGCACAAGCCAATGATTGACATGAATATGATAAGTGAGCAGGACCGTTGCATTTCAATTACTTTTACAATCAGCACCTGCGTCCGTGCTGTCAATTTCGGGAGGGGAGATGCAGACAAGAAACAATATAATGATCTCAGATGCGGAGGACTTGACGTCATGTACCATACCTACAACTGTACCGATCTCATCTGGAGTTGAATTCTTCATGCTTAGTCCTGTGAAGCCTACTTTGTTAAAAGTATCAGTATACTCTAAAAGCTCTGCAGCTGCCTGTTCCTTGATCTCTTCCTGCTCGCGTTTCACGTTAACAACCATACCATCAAAACTAAACACTGCTAGCTCCATAAAGATGCCCAGAACCCCGCAGAAGTAAAAGTAACGACAAGGTTAGATGTCGCAGATTGCTTACAGTGGGTGCCAGTTTCGGCCCGCGAAAGTGTTCATCCAAGTAATTAAGCAAATCCATACTCTCGCCAATCACTTTACCATCGTGCTCCAGAGCTGGAACCTGAAGCACTCCAGCCACATATTACTAAGTAAGCAATGAAACGTTCTAACGATGAGTGTGAAGTTCTCTAATAGGGAGAGCCAATGTCCTGGATCGAGGTTGCTGGGCACGATCAAAAACGAATAACGAAGAAACCAAGGATGCCATCCTTACTTTTCCAGCGGGGTACACCTTCTCTTTAAACCATACAGGCTTATCCGCGAGACTAATTTCTACGCACTCTATTTCATCCAGACCCTGCACCCATCAACCGAATGAGAAATGGAAATGTCAAAATTTTGTCAGACAAGTAACGAAGCGACTCCAACGAAAACCATAACGCACGAACCCCCTGATATCTTCAAATCTGAATAGGAATGATATTAGTTATTAATTAAAGTGCCGACTTTGACCTAAGCACATGCCAATTACAGTATACTGAAGTCGTCTACGTGATTCGCATGACAAGAGACATCGTGTCACGATTTGATTATCAGAACTAATCAGGCAATTTTTCGATGAAGAAATAACTCTACTATTTTCATCATCTATTTCGCTTCTATAATAAAAGAGAGACGATGCCAATTACCTTGTATTTTACAGCAGCCCAGACTCGCTGTGCATAAGGGCATCTGGAGCTGAAGTACAACCTACATTCAATCCCCCATTAGAGGATTAAATTCTCCAAACAGACAACAAATCACGCTCATCCCAGAATATTTCCGGAAAATACATTTAACCATGCAACTACAGATTGCCTTTGTCAACAATCCTTATCAAAAACGGCTGACAGATGTTCACAAATACAGGTAATTACAAAGTCGTGACTAAAGAAGAGAAGCGCACACCTAGTCGTACCGTCGAAAAGTGTCGGACTTGGGGATTTGGAATCAAGAATTCCACTGTTCTCGAAGCTGCAATTCGCCAAAATGAGACATCGAAGAGCACGCAATTACAGCCGAAACGAAACTCAGTTGATCATTTGGTGCCACCAACAAGATCACCGCAAAAACGAAGTTAAAGTTAACACGCTTTGAAATCTACCTGGATGTCACAATGCGCGTAAACTTTCTTCCGGAATGTTTACTTAACCGCGATTCCCTGGCTGATCGAGATGAACAGCGTCTCCCAATCTTCTCACAGGGTGGCGAAATTTGAATTCTCGAAGCATCCACAGATTGTACGCTGCTTTGACACATCACAGCCAAAGAAATTAAGTATTCTAACACACATCCTCAATAATGGCAGTATCCTCCACGTTCATTTTTCTAAAATAATAAAGTGCTTCATGATATAATTTGCACAAGATCCGCGACCATGAAAGCCCGTCAGCCCTCTAATAATACAATTTCAATAACAATTCACCACTTCAAATCAATTTGCGCATTCCTGTGACACAGAAATATATGACAACCTTCATTCGACACCACCAGAAACATTCCATTCTTTCAAATCTTGATTTCAACCGAAAAGAAAACCTAATCCTAAGGTCGCGTCGAGAAAAACAGCAGAAAATATGAGAGACGAGGCTTACGAGCGCGGATGGGGAAACGGACTGGCCACAACGGGAACAGAATTCAATACGCGAGAAAATGACATTAGAGTCGCCATGGCTAAGAATCTCTGAAAACTCTTTGCTGGCGACCGACGGAGCTCCAATTGCTTGTCGAATTTTTTGAAAACAAATTTCAATTGCTAAGCTAGTCGAGAATTTTGTTGTTGCTGAATTGCCAAGCCCGCCATAGCTCGCCACGCTCAAGCTCTCCTTTGAAGGCACGCGAGGATGAATGTCATCCTAGTGAGCAGGTTCGGATATCATCCCTTGATATGGATGATAAACTGCTTCAGGAATGGTTCTTCGTTGGCGTGATCCCTACTTTTACTTTTCATCCATTTTCTCCTGGGAGATTGTATAAAGTTGATGAGAAACGGACGACGAGGGGGTCGATGAATGAATATTTGTTCGTTGGCGTGAGCCCTACTTTTACTTTTCATTCATTTTCTCCTTAGAAATACAGTAGTTGTATAAAGCTGATGAGAAAGGGGCGATGAATGAATGTTTGTTCGCCCAAAATGATTTGTGTGGGCTTCTTAAGAAATTTCCTGTGGCCAGAAGTTTTTTTAGTTTTCTGCCTATCTTTTATTGACAGAATTGGATTGCAGTTTGCGCTATTTTGTTACGAGTAGGGAGGCCAATTCTTGGGAGATTTTTTGATATTAGGGTTACTTGCTGTTCTAATGCTTCGTGTGTTGTGATGGAACTGGAGTAGTACGCTTTGCGTTGATCGTTTAAGGAGATTTGCGGGCGCTTAGGTTTTGAAGCAGAGTGTTGAGAATCGGTTCTTTGGTTAATAGAGTGCAGTTTTCGTTTCACGGGAAACAGACGGTCGATTTTTCGATTGTTCGATTTTTCGATTTTTAGGGTTTTGTGCTTGGAAGGCTTGTTTGTCAAGCCTTGTGTGTGTGATGGAACTTAATAAGTAGTCGCTGTGTTGATCATTTTGAGAGAGATATGATCGTTTAGGTTGAGAAACTGAAGGCTTAGAATCTTTTCGTGATGGGAGGTCATGGAGGTCTCAACATTCTACCGCAGAAGCGGTGGAACGTGTACAATTTCGACAACCGGGAGAAGGTGAAGCGGGACGAGGAAGAGGCGGCTCGTCAGGAGGCGGTCGAGAAGCAGCAAGATCGGCAACGAGAAGCCGAATCTCGTCTGGAGAAGCTGCGCGAAGCCGCTCAAGCGAAGAAGTGGGATCCTCTTGAATTACGAATTAGCGAAGGAGCAGAGCAGCCACTGCCAGAAATTGTACGAGAGGATGAAGATGCCGAGGCTGTTGTCGAAGCTGCTGGACCACAACATTTCAACTTGTTTGAAATTGCTAGTACTGATCCGAGTGAGAAAGCCAAGGGCAGTAAGGATTGGATAAACGACCTGAAAGTGCACAGTAGAGGAGGTCTCGACAAGCAGGACATTCGCGAGCTCAAAAAGATGGAAAAGGCGGTCCGTGCTCCTGAAGATGAAGGATACGAATTCGGTTGTGGATTGGTTGGTAAGAGTGGGAAGAAACCTTGGTACTCGACCAAACGCTTCATGGTCGACAGAACGAGTGACCAATCTGACAGAACGCGCAAAAGAAGGTCAAGCAGTCCTGGTACAGTATGCCTTCTTCACTGCTTCAATTAGGGTTTTGCCTCTGATTTGCATTCAATAGTCCTCTGCGCAGCATTAGGTTTTCGATCCTAGATTCTTAGATCCATCGTTTTCTCTCTTTTCCAATGCATACCTTGAAACTCCCATCTTATTGATTTCATTCCGTTAGAGTATAACTTCTAACTCTTAAAGATACCAAGGCACAGACGTGTTATCTTAAGTAGAGGATACTATTTGCGTCACTTTCAACATGTTAATCAATATGTAGGAGTGATTCTTTCGAGATCACTATACAGCTGTGGAGAGATCCTTGGGTACTAGATCCAAATCTGTTGAGATCAACTTTTATCACTGTATGAATTTCTTCTGCAACTCCAAAATGGGAGTTTGCAGACTGCTAAACGTGATAGTACACAACCCCATTTCCATTCCGTCAAATATCAGTCATAGACAGTTTGCCAAGTCCTGCGGACACCTTCCTCTAATAAGTCCCACCAAGTGTATGAGTAGATGAGTTGCTGTTAGTCGGTTTACGAAACGGCTCAGGTCCCCTAACAGTTTTAATATCCTTTACCTTATACTTGACATAGCTATTGCTCTACTCTCCCAAATCATCCCACGTCTTCGAAAGGAGAAAAGTTTTTTTCTTTTTTTCCTCTAATATGCTGATAGACTGATATCTTGGGATGCAGACGAGGAAAGCCCCAAGAAGCGAAGCAGGAGAAAGGAAGAGAAAAGTGAGAAGCATGCCAAGAGGAAAGAAAAGAAGGCAAAGACTGGACGCAAGACGATAGAAGAGTTAAGAGCCGAGAGAGTGCAACGAGAGCAGCAGGAAAGGGATAAAGCTCGCAAGGTGGTGATCGCCAGCAGGAAAAT
Source organism: Pseudisothecium myosuroides (assembly GCA_951799445.1). NCBI lineage: Eukaryota > Viridiplantae > Streptophyta > Bryopsida > Hypnales > Lembophyllaceae > Pseudisothecium > Pseudisothecium myosuroides. Next base: position 10,419,501 of record OX637291.1, on the reverse strand, counting down.
GAATGGTGACAATGGGTATGGCAATGTCAACCCAAGCGGTCGCCCATACTACCATCAAAGCTTCGGCAATGCGAGGTAACGTAGTTATAATACCAGGGTAGCTGAGGGTAACAATGCTCGCACCTTTGCTTGCAATTTGAACTGAGGGCTTTATTGTAAAGATGGCAGTAGCGACACCTAAGGCGGGCTTTCTGCACTGTACATATTGTGACTAAATGCACATTCTGATTCTAGTGCGATCAATTACGCACGGGATCTTGCCAAGCGTTATTGTGGAATGTCGATAGTGATTCTCTGTTCATTCCTTTCTTTCGGACAGAATCAGGAGTCTTTTCTGCTCAAACTTGTGATGAATGCATCTAGTCTTATATTGTGATTACTAATTTGGTTTTGCACAAGATTTCTAAATTTTGAGTAAATTGACTGCATGGATGCATGGATGCGTAGGGAAGATCTTTTTGTGTGTATGTAGCCCATTTGCAAGCCTCATTCCATGTACAGACTTTCTACTATCCACTTTCAGAACAGGTAGCAACCCTGTTGTCTTTCTTTCAGCAGGCAACTTGGTGCTACCGTGTGCATTTATTTATAATAGTCTTTTACTGAAAAGTCTTTCAGCTGTGAGTCTCTAAACCGTATACTGGACCCTAGCTTGCATAATGTAAACCAGTACGAGAGAAACATAGTGTGGAAACATCATCTTATTGATTTCAACAATTTAGTTTTCCTTCTATCTCATACTTACTTCGAATTAACAATTTTCTCAAGAATGAAAATCATGGGGTTCTTTTTTCCCAAACTCTCGATTCAATTCTTCAAACATAAAAAAAATTTAATTCACAATCTGTAGTACAAAATTTAGGAGCAAAAAAACTTGTTTTCTTCACTTGAAATGCTTATATCTTGGGTTGGACACGATCAAAGCTTTCGAAATTTTTTTCCAGACATTCTCATATTAGTCTAGAGCAATAGACAGGGAGGTCCAACAACTAGTGTAAAATCAGCAAAGTGAAATTAGTAAATTACCAAGTTAATTTCAGTATTTTATGTTGTATAACCGAATGGAAAACTAGGAGTATAGGAAATGAACCGCTTATGAAAAAGAAACAACGGTTTTTCATCCTTTCACCATCAAGAACAAGAAGCTTTTGATTGCCCCACACAAGCTCCCTTCGGTTCCTAGCTTAGTGTCTTGAGGGTATAGCCAGTTAGAACCGGTTTCCGTATTCAAAATTCAACATTAAATTTTAAAAAATCAAAACTATTTGGTTGTTGTCCATAAGTTCAAAAGCAATTTAATGTGAATGTCTAGAGATGAGAAGATAAGCTCTTTATACAAGTGGGGTAGTAGTAGGTACAACAACCCATGGAAGACATAAATTAGAATAAGTATATTGTAGATTCAACTGTTGGGTCCAATAATTAGTAGAAAAGTTCAACATTTTTAAAATTAATTTAAATCAAATTTGCTATGCAAGTAGGGGAGGCAACCCATTTCCGATCAAATAAGCATTCCACGTGTTTGGAAGGCACAGTTCTTCACTGGGTCAATTTATCAGTGTGCAAAATTACACAAAGGAAGCTTTCCATAATTTTTCAGATTTTTGTATCGCAAAATGGAATTACCATGAATTTTTGAGTGGTACACCAAGTTCTTTCCATTTTGGTGAAATGGTTTCTCCAATTCTGACCAAGCGTTGGATACAAAATGGACAATGCTTCCTTCATATGATGGTTAATTGTTGACCAATCAATGACCGTCAGAATTGATTATTTATTCCTCTAGACATATACGGAAACAGACCACCATGCGCTGCCACAGTGTAGGGGGGTGATCAGGAATGGGTTGCCTCCCCTATGGTGGTGTGCAAACTGCTTAGAATTGATGAATTGCCTTGAATTAGAAGTTGAACCAAGTTGTAATTTTATTTGTCTGTTTTTTAACCTATTGCTTTTACAAATTGAAGGAAAATGATTAGAATGCCAAAAATTAAATTAGATTTTTTAGTGAATTAAATGTCTAGTTAGGCAAGAACCAAATGACCATGGGGAGCCACCAGATGACATGTAAAAAGAAAGACAAGAAGAGTCACCCCATAAACTCCCTGTTCACTTGCCTTGAACAAAAGAAAGATATTTGCCAATTGCCATCCCATAACTTATCAGGTAGAACCTATGGAATACTATATGCGTGGAAACCTCAACCACTAGCATGGACTCATTGGCAGGCCTACCTTATATACAGTAATTATGCAAGGAAGAGAAGTCACTTCTTTGAACTATTGTTGGAGTGATGCAAGTGATTTGCATTTTTCTCCTATTGACAATTTGTATCCAGTTTGTATTTGGTTTGGCTTTACATTGAGAACTAGTCCTGAGCTTTTGGATTTGCCCCAAATACTTTTTATTCGGGTTTGAGGTCAAAGTTTTGAAATTTTGACAAGATGACACAAAAATATATTGTTGTGCATATGCTTTTTACCATCGTTTTAACCCAATAGGAAGGATAGGTTTCCGGCGTAACTTGGCCTAACTTAAACCTTATTGCTAGAATAAACGCAATAAGGTAGGCCTGCGAATGTATATCCTTGACCTGTGCAAAACAAACAAAAACTTACGACAAGTGTATTCATTTGAGATTTGATTAATTCGTAGTATTCAGTGTACAATTTGATACTTGTTGCAAGTGTGAAGATGGTGTTCTCGATATAACTTGATCTTGTATGTCCTAACTACCGTTAAAGATGACATTCAATTAGTTGACATTAAGTCAATATTAAGTTTGCTTGAAATCAATGGATTGATAATTTGAATATTGATAAAACTCTCTATTAGATTAATACTCATCAATTTGTGAATCTACAATACATTTGAGTGGATATCACTAAATGAAATAACAAGTATTTAAGTGCACCAACTTGGTCGTAATAGTTGTTTGTTGAAGGATTTTCAACCTACAAGACAATGACCACCAAAATAGAAAGAAAAGTCAGCCATATTCTAATGCAAATTTCAAGCTTTGAGGCAATTGTGCCCATTGTCTCATTAGTTGGTCAAAAGATGGTTATAATCCATGACCTTTTCTTCAATGTAAACCCTTTAAGGGAGCAAAAGTACAAGTATGAATGCTAAAGATTCAATAGTACAATTTGGCAATAGGGTTATTGCATGGATAATTGGTTGATTTTTGGTTAATTTCTTCCCACTAATCCCAAATTTAGGGGCTAACTTTGTGGGATGCATGAGTGCAAAGAATCTCAAGGGCTAGCAAAAAACTGGAATTTTCTAGTGTCTACCTCAGGAGGCTAGACACTCACAATCTCCAGACTCTTTTAGTCCTTCAAGAATTTGCTAATGTAAGTAACCTCCAACCTTGAAATAACCGGAGCACAATAAACGGAAAAAAAATCTTCTAGTTATTCACTTAGACAAGTCCTATTATGTCCAATAGCATATTGAATCTTCCCAATATCAAAGGATATCAATCAGTCAAAATGTGTCAATCATGGGACCTAGATTGCAAAAAGAAAAATTTATTTCACCTAATTCTTTAATTATAAATTGAGGTTGACACTTTGGGGATATATTGATTCCTTACCATCATCCCCTGCAAATTGATTTCTTCTTAAACCTGTTTGTTGTGGTCATAAATCAGTGCCATCAATTGTGGAATGTAGTGACATGTAGAAGAACCAATGAACAAACAGGAAATGATTGTCTTCTGAATCTTTCTCGGCCTTGCATTGTAGTCTATCTAACAACATGAACATGACCTCAATAAAAGTCCATTCTTGTAGAGATGGCATTACAAAAAATCTGAACAGTGTGGGAAGCCGTTTGGTTTTCATTTTTGGCACCTCCACAGTGCAAATACAAAGAAAACTAAAAAATATATATATTTTTTAAATATATTTTTTGGAAAAAAATATAAAAAAATAAAAATAAAAATTTGAAATCACCAGTTTGAAGTGGCACATTCAAGTAGTGCCGCGTTGGTTCCTAAATTTTTTTATTTTTTTATTAGTAATTGCAGAGATTCCTGCAAACTTGTGGCCCCTTCGAAGCCTGAATTTTTTTGTAATGCAACTAAGCATTGGATACGAAAGCATGGTTATATCTCATATTCTTGTTCCCTAAGATAATGGTGTCGTTTTTAAACCATTGAGGTTATATCTAGTACTATGAAAGTATAGCCACATCTAGCAATAATACCCCACACTATGTGTATGTTATGTCTCATAACAAGGCTCTACTTTCATATTACCAAGTCTTTGATACTTTGCATTTTCTAATATGAGCAATGTCCATATCCAATTCTAATATTTGCAATGCTACATAGTACTTCCAAATATTGACCTAGCTAACTTGAAACTAAGCAATGTTGCATCTTCAAACTAAAAATGCTGCATGATTCACAAAAATCAAAGGGTATTGTCGAAACACCTTTGAAAGGAAGAAATGAAACTCTCTTACATAGCTTTCACTCCATGATGTGGAACTCTTGAGTCTTATACCCAAACCTCTTCAACAAGAACATATAATTATGCTCAGCTACAAATAATAAACATAAAAAATGAATGCTGAGATTTTTGGTCAACATTAATCTTTCCATAGCATGTACACCTTGCTATGGATTGAACAATAAAAAGCAATAACCCTAAAGATTCAACTACAAAGAGGCCAATTCTAGAACCATGCGTGTAATTACCAGTCTTGTTATCACCACAAGTAGTAATCTCTTCCGGATCATCTAAGTGGGAGTAACATTACAAGAAGTTTTAGCCTTCCAAGGGGCCGCGAGTTTTGAACCCCCCAATGCAATTGTAGAAAAAATGAAAATAAAAAATTATTTTTATATTTTAAAATTCAGGTGCTAATGTGGTACTATTGGTGCCACATCAATGCCACATCAGACTTTTTAATTTTTCTGTAATTGCATCGCAGGGGTGCCAAAAATGAATTGTTAGCGACCTCTTTCAGGGCTAAAACTTCTTCTAATGCCCGTCCCAATGAGAGAATCCACGAACAACACATTGGTGACTATGGAAACACAACAAAACAATTAAGGTAGGAGGCTCGAACTCCGACTGGGCATTTTGAACCAAATATGACACAGAGGTACATTTTGCTTTCTTCAATTTACCAAAATGTACAAACAGTGTACATTCTAGGAGGTGGTCGCTTTTAGAGCCCTATGACATTTTACCAAAGTTACCAAATTTTGTTTCACTAGAACCTATGTAAAAGTGATATATGCAATGATGATATAACAGAATGTTAAATTGGCTTTATCATACTTGTACCTCACATCAAAGTTACCAAATTTTGTTTCACTATGCTAAATAGTGAAATTGGGTTGCCTTAACAATTAGGTTGCCTTACCCCAGAGAAATTACCTCATGACTAATGCTTGTCCAAATGGAGGCACATGCCAATCTCTAATCCCGAGCCATAAAGTAGTGTACCAACCCATGCCATACACATAGTTCTTACTTTACTGCATCCTTTTAAAGTAACTGTACATACAGTGACTTCCAAAAGTAGTTGGCCACCCTAAAATTGCTCTCAAAAATTGAGAAATTGGAATTATAAAGTGAAATTTAGACATGTTGTTGTACAAAAGGAATTATACCTTCATGTGTAATTTCACTTTAAATGAACTATATTTAGACCTATTAATAATTGAATGAAATTTCTATGGAAAAAAAACTTTTTGTGAGAAGTCAAAATGTCCTATTTCTTTTTATAGGAAGAATGTACATCTTGACTAGAATCACATGTTACAAGTTTCATGAATTTTGGATTTTTATTGATTGAGATCTAATTGACTGAAATTTGACCCCAAAATTATGTTTTTTTAATTTTTCACTCCAAAAATTGCAAAAAAATATGTTTTTGATATGCATAAATATTTAATGTTATTTTCAAATTTTATTTTATTTTTTTGCAATTTTTGGAGTGAAAAATTAAAAAAACAAAATTTTGGGGTCAAATTTCAGTCAATTAGATCTCAATCAATAAAAATCCAAAATTCATGAAACTTGTAACATGTGATTCCAGTCAAGATGTACATTCTTCCTATAAAAAGAAATGGGACATTTTGACTTCTCACAAAAAAAAAAAATTTCCATAGAAATTTCATTCAATTATTAATAGGTCTAAATATAGTTCATTTAAAGTGAAATTACACATGAAGGTATAATTCGTTTTGTACAACAACGCATCTAAATTTCACTTTATAATTCCAATTTCTCAATTTTTGAGAGTGATTTTTAGGGTGGCCAACTACTTTTGGGAGTTATTGTATTGATATAGTGTAGAATGTTGAAAAATTAGTGTAGAAAAACCTAATTTCACTATTCAGTTTAGAACCTATGCAAAAGCAATACATGCAATGATGATATAATACAATGTTAGTTGGCTTTATCATACCTATACCTCAGCCACAAAATTGCTGACAACCCTACCATCATCAATGCACACTTCTTGGTCCATTCACATTGAAGATACAAGCAATCCTAACCTTCATACACTAAAAAAAAAACATTTCCACCACAACTAGCTAAAAAGCCCTCTAAAAAGCGACTAAGTGTACTATAAAATTGTCTTGTGACTATTGTTGTTTCTTTTAGCACAAAATCTTATGTAATTGTTTTACGTCATTATTTTATGTCATTAATTAGTATATTGTTTTAGTTGCAAAGTAGTTGTAGAATGAAGTAGAGTAGACTGGCCATTTACCGCACACATCCAAACACCACACAACAACACCTCTCAATGACCAAACACTAACCGTACAACCACCCCTCCAATGAACAAACACTAACTGCACAATTCAACTATTAATTCAATTGTGATGGGAACAAAATTTGGTATTACTGCCTAATGATCGCACACTGTGCGATGACTGGTTGTAAGGAATTTTAAACTAGATTTGAGCTTCATCACCTTAGAAGAGTTTGAACTTTGTCTGTGTAGTGATTGGCAAGTTTACTATATAGGTTACAAGAGTTGTAATAGAGTTCAAATTTAGAATGAATGTGAGTTATTCTCCATCCAATATTCATCACAATTGTTGATGTGAATAAGTCAATGCTTCGTGGAATTCCTCGTGTCAATCTGCAATTGCAAAAAACAATTAGGAAATGACTAGGAAAAGATTGCAACTGTAAAATGACAATAGTTGTTTCCTAGTCATTTCCCAATTTTCTCATATCAGTTGTCCTATATCAATTGTTAAAAGTACCATGAGGTTGGACATATAAGACTTGTAACTTGTTGTACTCTTATGTAATGAATTTTGTTAATAAAAAAATTCTAAGATTTCTACAATCTGTAGATTTCTATAGAAACCTCAAAATATTTTTAAAATGTAAGAAATTTTATAACCTATAAAATTATAAAGTTTCCTAAACCAGTGAAATCTATTAAATATCAATATACAAATTTTTGAAATCTAAAAAAAAGATAGATCTAAAATTTTGAAATCTACAAATCAATAACATTAGAATTTCAAAATCTATATATCATTGAGATTGAATTTTCAAAATCTACAAATCAATAACATTAGAATTTCAAAATCTATATATCATTGAGATTGAATTTTCAAAATCTACAATTCTACAAGTCACAAACAAGTTGCAATGAAGTCAAAGATGAATTGCAATGAAGTCACAAATGAGTTGTACAGTGGGGTCCCAATCAAAATGGCGTTTTTGAAATCACAGGGAAGAAAATTTTGCATTTGCCAACTTTGATAGCCTCCTGAGGGCTCAAAAATTGATCTTTGACTATGAAATTTCTACCATAGCATCATCTTTAAGTTAATTATATGTGTACCAAATTTCAAGGCCAGATGATTTACACAATTAAAGATATTTGAAATCTCCCAACATGTGTAGCCGTGAAATTTTTTTCACTACTGCCAACTTTGACACCCTCCCAAGGACTGAATTTTTTTTTTTTTTCTATGAAATTTTTGTCATAGGACCATCTATATGTTGATTAAATGTGTGAAAATTTTCAAGTACAAAAGACCCCCCAAAAAATAGATATTCAAAATCTCCCAACATGTGTAGTTGTGAGAAACAATTTCACTACTACCAACTTTGACACTATCCCAAGGGTTGAAAAATTGTTTATTTACCATGAAATTTTTATTATGAAATAATATCTATGTTAATAACATGTGTGCCAAATTTCAAATTCAAAAGAATCACACAAAAAACTATATGCTAATTCTACCAACATGTGTAGTTGTGAGAACGATTTTTTCAACCCTTGGGATAGTGTCATTTTTTGGGTAAAATTTCACACGGATGTAGAAAGTCATTCTTACAACTACACATGTTGGTAGAATTAGAATATCTTTTTTTTGGTAGATCTTTTGAACTTGAAATTTGGCATACATTTTATAGATATAGAGATGATCTCATGCCAAAAATTTCATGGTAAAATGTTTTTTTTCCAGCCCTTGGGATAGTGTCAAAGTTAGTAGCAGTGAAATTTTTCTCACAACTGTACATATTGGTAGAACTAGCAAATAGTTTTTTGTGTGATTCTTTTGAATTTGAAATTTGGCACACATGTTATTAACATAGATATTATTTCATAATAAAAATTTCATGGTAAATAAACAATTTTTCAACCCTTGGGATAGTGTCAAAGTTGGTAGTAGTGAAATTGTTTCTCACAACTACACATGTTGGGAGATTTTGAATATCTATTTTTTGGGGGGTCTTTTGTACTTGAAAATTTTCACACATTTAATCAACATATATATGGTCCTATGAAAAAAATTTCATAGAAAAAAAAAAAAAATTCAGTCCTTGGGAGGGTGTCAAAGTTGGCAGTAGTGAAAAAAATTTCACTGCTACACATGTTGGGAGATTTCAAATATCTTTAATTGTGTAAATCATCTAGCCTTGAAATTTGGTACACATATAATTAACTTAAAGATGATGCTATGGTAGAAATTTCATAGTCAAAGATCAATTTTTGAGCCCTCAGGAGGCTATCAAAGTTGGCAAATGCAAAATTTTCTTCCCTGCGATTTCAAAAACGCCATTTTGATTGGGACCCCACTGTACATGAGTCATACATTAGTCTCCAACAAGTTGCAAACTAAAACTCATTGATTGAATGACTAACCTCATGTGGCAGCAAATACCACATAAGCAACCACTAGAAGTGTTCGTCAACAAACTTCCAACTAGGCTATTGGATGAAAAACAACTACATTGTCCAATTGTTCTTTGTAGTTGCAAAAGCCCTCCTTTTCTTCTAACTATATCCACCAACATCAGCAACACAATACAGTTTTTGAATGTCCCTTACAAAAGTTAACTACTCTATCTAACCTCTGACTTTCCAAGTGGAGATTGATTCAAGACAAATGTCTTAACTGCACCTCTATAATAATCCATTCCCAATGTCTCCGCATTGCACTTTCCTTCATCATAACAACTCCTTAAACCAATGGGATTTACATTGGCCCGATATGTCCCTACTTAAGTATAAGAAGGTGATAGAGTTCTTTTGAATTTTTGTAAGAGATTACTTAGGTTTATTGTTTTGGATGGAACACTATGTGATAATTCTGGCTCAAGGATCTTGTCTCAAAAATACATATCTTATGTAGTGTTTCCAAATTGCATTTAAGAATCACCTTCTATTCATTTGTAGAACACAATCTTGAACTTTGACATCTCTAAAATCTTATTTAATATGTACATTGGAAGAGTAGGCTATTTTTGTACAATTTTTTGGAAACCGTAGGTGAAAAAAAATTGAATTTTTTTTTGTATAGATGACTTTGTTATTAAATTTTTTTTAAACCAAATGTTTTCCCCCAATTTAAAGAAAAGAGAATTTGAAAACAAAGTGCACAAGCTGTATAATATTGTATTATATTTTGGTCTTAGAAGTTTATTAGAAATAAATTGAGAGTTTTGGATTAGGATTTGTTCAATTACACAAATGAAAAATAATTAGGAAATAAGTAAACAAATGCATGCCACCCTCAATATTGCATTTGATAATTTCACCACCCTTTCTATTATTCTCTCCATCATTTCAACAACACAACAGAAGTCTACATATGATATCTTTCAAAAGCAAGATCTTGCAACTAGTGACAAGGATGTTGTGTAGATTTAGGGTCTAGGGTGCTAAAAACATGTGAAACTTCTATATGCGTGCATCTACCTATTATATAAATGCAATGGCAATCTTGTTTTTGCCATTGCAACCAACGGATGTCGCATTGACAATGCCAATCCTGATATTTCTTCCTCAAACTCCAATTCTTGTACCTCCCACTCAAATGCATGTAACAAGCTTGCCAGTTGCAATTGCACCGCCACAGATGCCAATCCCATCCCGGGACATTGCCGCCTCCCCGACCCAAATGGCAACAACTCAAAATTTTGCCCTTGAAATTCTATTGCTACATTCTTTCCTCCCTCAAGAAACCTCTCTGGAACAAACTCAAAAGGCTTCTCCCAGTTGTTGTTGCTGTGCGCGATGGCGTACACATTCACAAACAAGCGCGTCTGTGCAGGGATGTCGTAGCCAAAAGCTTTGGTTGGGGCCTTGCTCATATGTGGGATTAGTAATGGAACAGTAGAATGCAAACGGAGAGTCTCTTTAACGATGGCATGGAGGTACTTGAGGTGAGGAAGGTCAGATTCTTGCACGGTACGGTTCACGCCAACTATGCGATCAAGCTCTGAGGTCGCCTTGGTTAATAATGTTGGATTGTGAAGAACCTCCGCCATTGCCCACTCTGTTGTGATTGTTGTTGTCTCTGTCCCTGCTATTAACAAATCCTAGCAATGAAAGGATCCAATATAGGAATTCAATCATCCCGCACATGTACATGACTTCAAGCAATTGTAGGTCTAGTAATAAAGGAATCTATCTTAGAACTAATTCATCACACATGTGCACAACTTCAAGCATTTCCAAGGCTAGAGCTTGGAATTTATGTCACATCCTTTGCAAGAGCATATGTTTTCAAGCAACTGCGGGCTTAGGGCTTATATCACAACATTTTGCAAATGTACATGGTTTCAAGTAATTGTAAGTTTGGTAACTCAATCATCACATGTCTAAGTGTTCATGATTTCAAGCAACAATGGGTTTAAGAGTAAGTTATGGAAACCAATATAGAATCAACATTGGAATGGAAAGATCTAAAAGAGGGGGCCAAACTATTGGATACAGATCTTTGAAAATCTCTCGGAAAATTTGTCCTCTTTCAAGTTTCAAATGAGAAGTAAATAAAGCTCAATTGTTGAAAGCATAAAAAAGAGTATCATTATAAATCACAAAAATCATTTTTTAATGTTCAAATTTATTATCTACTTTCAAAATGACAATTTTGAACTTTGAAGGATTCATTTAAGAATGAGAGTGCATTACATTGCAATTCTAAAGGAACAATGCTTTAAAAGCAATTGCTAAAACAACTAAGTGCTCGAGCAATTTTAATATTTAGAATAACTTAATTGTTGATGGACTTATTAGCAATTGAAAGATGATTTCAATTATGCAATTTAACACCTAGGTATCAGTCAAATTGAAATAAGATATTATATGACAAAGTTATGAATTTTCAAGTTTGACCTATATATGTGTCAAAACTTGACCTTAAGCTTGAAACAATAGTCATGACTTTGAAAGCATTAATACAAGATTTAGAGATAGAGCTCAAGATATAAAATTTCAAGTTTACATTTTCGAAATTACTTACGTAAATGAAGCCTTCAATGTTTTCCTCAGTAACTCCATTCTCTGGAAAATCCAATTGCTCCAAGAAAATGTCAAGGAGAGTTTTCTTTCCTTTTCTCGAGGGCTTCCTCCTTTGATCTTCCTTGTATTCATCGATCATCTTCTTGTAGAACCTATCCATCCAAGCTCGAAGCTTTTGACACTGCTTGTTCAATCCTTGAGGGTCAAACCACTTCGGGACATTGAAGAAGTCTCCAATGGTAATAGCACCAATACAAACAGTTTGTTCTTTTACAATCTCCATGAATTCCTAAATCCAACCAAAAAAAATTGTATGAATTTTAGCCAAACGACAAGTATAGAGAATTCTTGGCTAATTTCAATAATGAAAGTTTTGGAAGCATTTAGCTAATAGAGTAGAATTTCTATCCCAAAATGTAAAAATGACCCAAAAGAGAGATACATTTCTACACAAACTATTAGACAATCTCAAATGTTCTATAAATAATGGCTATCAAAAGTTAAAATTTGTAATAAGGGCACTTTCCATGTTTCTTCAAATTGCCATTGAAATGATATTGACTTAAAGGAAGAGTTCAAGGGAGGAGTGAAACTGACAACAATCTTGTCATATTTGGAAACTTAGCCAAATTTTGGAAAAACATAGTAGTGTCACTACCTGGACCATTTTAGTGTCGTTGTCTTGTTCCTTCACACCTGAGAACCGTTTACCAAAGATCATGCGTAATATGACGTTTGTGGTCATGAAGGCCAAATGTGTTTTTACACAAGTAGAGCCATTCTCCTTGGCTATTTTGCAAAGTGTGGATGCTATTTCTTCCATTCGTATGTATCCAGAAGATTCTAGCTGCTTTGTAGACATGAGCTCTGTTACAAGGATTTTCCGCAAGTGCCGAATTGCAGGTGTGATTTCATGAAGTGCCATCTTTGAATTGTTAGGAATTAATCGAATTAGTAATGATTGTCAATTTTGTTACATTAGAAAGATTTTGGGCATAAAAAAATTGTGATATTCATCCACTCAAAAGTTCTAAAAAATTTCTAAAAAGAAGTACTATACTAATAATGATATTTAGTATTTGCTACAGTAATTACAAACTCTAACACAAATGTCAACAACACTAAATGTCAACTTAAATACTATTTGTTAGTTGTTGTAAATTTTAGTAGTGTTCATGTTGACATATAGTATACTAAAAGTCAAGAATACACAACTAATATTACCAACACTAAATACTATTTGTCAACTAAATGAAAATTAGAGTGAATCAAATAAAAGGATAAAAAGTATTAAATGTAACATTATTACTATATCTAGAAATCTACTTCAAAATTACTAAAGCTACAAAATTCCACCAAGTTCGTGACATTGAAACTAATGAGGATGTATACAAGGGGTTGCTATTATGTGAGCCTTTGGATGTGAGCCCATGAACTTAGAAGGCTATACATCTATTATATAGATGTCTACATTATAGAAACTTTATGTGGTTATAGATTATTTAATTATGTTATAGATACATATATTATAGGTGTTTATGCTATAAGCACCTTCATTGGGTGTATGATATCTACTTATATGTAAGCTCAAGGTTCACATGCTCACATTTCCACACTTACAAATTGGCACCGTTAGAATATACACGAACCGAATGAAGTAACAAATTCAACACTTGGTGGCATACTTCAAGGCAAGGTACATAAAGAACCGTCAGCTACTTACAAATGAGCTAATTCACTTTTCCAAATAGCCAATTTACAATGCAAACCTTAGGCAAATTATCAATCTACAATTGATTAAATTTTCTAATTCAAGTAAAAATGAAAGAAATGAATGATACATAGCAACCCATTAGAAGAGATTTGAGGGTTCTAAGAGCCCGCGAGTTATCTGGCCCTGGGAACAGCCTGGGAGTAGTAATTTGACGTGGTCGAGAGAGTGCCACGTCAGAAAATTAATATTTTAATATTTTAAAAAAATAAATTAATATTTTTTATTTATTTTAATAATATTTTAATATTTTTTTTATTTTTATTTTTATTTTATTTTAATATTTTTTTTATATTCTAACTGTTCCCAGCTGCGGGAACAGCCTGAAACGGCCCCTCCTAGCCCTCAAATCTCTTCTAATGCATAATCACAAAATCGTACAAAACCTGAGATCTTGGGTTAGCATGCCCTATATTTCTGCTTCAAGGGACTTTGAAGCATCGCCAACAATTCCCTATATAATACATTTTTTAAATGGACTTCGTTGACAAATTAAAGTAACTACACCTAAAATCGCACAAATAAGCAATTCAACATGGTTCTCATTATTATATTGAAAAACCTTTTGTAGGGTCTTGTTGGTAGTCTTTTAGCTCGGGTCTTCTAAATTCTCTCAGAATGCATTTTTTGAACACCTTATAATAAACTACGAATTTTCAAAGTACTAAAAAAAGGGTTTAGGGTAACCAATCGTAGATTCTCATGAATTCATAATGGAAGTACCTTTTAGACAAGAATCTACATTGTGCGATTTTAGAAAGCAGTTGAAATTAGGTGTAAGGTAGAAGGTCCATAAACCAACCATCTAAGCACTGGAACTGAATTTTAGGTAGGTGAAACTTCTCAAAATATTTTTCAGTGAATTTTCCTTCAAAGACAAGAGGAGTTGGCATCTAATCCAAGTCGTTTCATATTTTTTGGATCATTTTTGAATTAGTTATGAAATTTTGAAGTTGAACTACCCTAGGGCTCTAAAACCGCCCACCCCTGAAATGTATACTGTTGGTACATCAGTGAAGGCTATAAAAAAAAAACATGTACAAACTGTGTACATTTATTGGGTGGGCGGTTCTAAATGCCCGAACTGTTCTCGAGCCTTCTACCTTAGTTACCTTAGTATATATTTCGAGTTTCGATGTCAGGTTCTTCCTTTCAGACCAGGAATTAGGGTTTCGAGCTTCAATTCCAGGTTCTCTTCTTGCTATTCTAACCAGGAATCAAGGATCATGCAAATATTTCGCAAACACCTTCAGGACTGCCCTCTTCCAATTTCTGATTCCTTATACGAAATGGTGTGTGTGGGGAAGGGAATGCACACCTCCAGGTAGAACGATTTCGGCAGCTCCCATCGAGGGGCGGAATGCGAAGTTGGCATCCTGGAGCTTGAGAAACTCTTTGGCCGCCTCCGCCGTGCTCGCCACGATGCAGAGTCGCTGCCCGAGCCACACGGACATGAGCGGACCATACTGCGAAGCCAACTCCGCCAAGCTGCGGTGCGGATGCGTGCCCAACAAATGCAACGACCCCTCGATGGGCAGCGCTCGAGGACCTGGCGGCAAGTTCAGATACTTGCTGCATTGTCGTCTCCATAGCAACATGCTTCCATAGATCACCAGCAACGCCACAGCGACACCCTGCAAATTCGTACTCATTCACAGGAGCGTCAATTTTGTTCAAGTCGTCAATGTCGTTCGTCTAGCGTGTCCTGTGCCAGAAATTTTGACACAAAGCTACACACAGCTCTGCAAACGAGGTCAGGTGTCGGTTTAAGTTTCAAGCCCCGCGGCCTGAAAGTGCCGAGGTCGTGGAATGCGCCAATTTCATGCGCCAATTTAACAAAATCGACGTTAAATTGGCGTGATTCTTGGAACCAGAAATTGTAACATTCATGCACTCACAGCTTACAGCTTAAGAAAGTAGGACTAGTATAGGTTTTTATATTTCAAGCTGAGCGTCCTGCAAAGTGGCAAAGTCTGTTGTGAAATAAGCCAGTTTATCAAAATTGTGTGAGGGAGATTATGTATCTCTGATTCCTGGATTCCCCTGCTCCTGCAGTGGTGCAAAATCATCCGGGAAACCTTGAATGTCCCCTTCAGGGAAACTACAGATGATCTCCCTGTGCGTCAGATCTTGTGATTCTATTTTACAGGGTTGTACCAAATTGATCGAGTACAGTCAAGAGATATCTTCCCCAAAGTCCTAGCTTTTGACAAAGTTTTGGAATGTAATTCTGAAATTACAAACCAGCTTTGACACCCTACGTTGTTACATGACAGTTGAAGAGATGCCCTCAACACCCTTGGCAAAGAAATCTGGATTCTTTTCTCTGCATGAATCTCAGGAGCTACAAGAATGAAGGGATTGCAGAACACCATACTCTTTACACTTCACTCTATCGACACGTCACATAAATACTCTACCGTATAATTCTGATATTTCCCTCAGGAGAACGATGAATGATAATCTTGACTTCCTTTGCATTAAGGACAATGTTCCTCAAATTGAAGAGATGCCCTCACACCCTTCAGTTGGCAACGATATCTAGATTCGTTTTTGTGCATGGGAGCAAGCCCCGAATGGGAGCAAGCCCCGAATGCGCCTCCAAGGGGCGAGCTCCTGTGCAGAATGCACCTCCACATGCCACATGCGTGTAATCGTATGCTAAGGGCCTCCTTACATGTATCGGTGGGTGGGAGGAGTCAACAGGGTCGAAAATTAGAAACCATTTTTATGCTGCTTCTCGAGTGTATTCTACACCGATATCGGTAGAACTCTCTCTCCTCCTTCCCCACTTACCGATCATTGGTGACATTGTTCTTGTCTTCTAAGGTAGGACCACCTATACCTGATCAAATAAGCAATTATAGAACAGATGAGCAACAGAGTGAGGAAATGGAAATTTTTCTCATGTAGACAGATAAGAAATATTAGGACTATGAATTTTTTGTAATTTTATTGTCAAAATTGAAATTATTTTGAATTTTGGGAGGCAAAAAGTGCTTAGAACCCATTGCCAATATGTAGAGTCTTCCAATTCCGATCATAGCCAAACTACTTTCCCACTCACTACTTCCTACTATCTTCCTCATTGTTTTTGTGCACTTTGGGACATGTGTCATGATTTTAATCGTCCCAACCTTGAAAAGGAGAGAAACACACATTCCAAGGAGAAAAAAACACATTCCAAGTTTGGGCACCTTCCTTGGTTTGAAATAGGGCACCCTACAGGTTGCCCATGGCTCCTTGATCCGGAATGGGTGGTTCTACCTTAGTTGCTTTCTTTGCCCACCGGGCTCACATGTAAGCTGGCCCTAAGAGGTGAGGGAACGCAGTGGGAGCCAGGGTCTGAAATCCCTATGTCAGAGATCATATATGGAATTTGAATGCAATACTTTGTATACTTCTTTTCACCATGCAACTTTTTTTTTCCTTGAAACACATGGACCACTTCCATCGCAGGGGAAACAATACACAGAACCAGAGGGACCAGCCCTTGGCGGATTTATTTTTTTTCACGCATTTTCTCACTACCAAAATTCTACTTCTTTAAATTTTTTCACAACTAAAGAGCCAGGCCAAAGGCCCAGCCACACAATGACGGGCGCCAGATTGTCATCAAAACAAAACTAACCTAAGCGGCCCACCCAGGGCCGAGCTGGAAGCAACATAGAATTGTACTAGTGCCACTCAAATCACCATACAACTTTTAGAACTTTCAATTTGGAACTATATTGAAGAAGTTATAATCATTCAAAGTACTAGTGCTACAAATATGCCACATTCAACTACTTTTGGACTATTCAGTGAATTCTTGACAAAACATCATGGGATTTCTTGATGATAACATTAGGAGATCCTATGATGTTTGTATAGCTCTCTCGATATTTGTATAGATCTCCCAATGTTTTGCATTATCTCTTGATGATCATTTTTTTCCCTCTTGATGACTGTTGTTAATTCTGGACTTTCAAAAGTAGTTAAATGTGGCATAAATGGCCTTCGAATTCCTTGCTAGTGAAGCCTGACCGTGTTTTATAGCTATAAATTTGTAGTGTAGTGTTTTCAGGGGATGAAATTTTGTCAAAACATTAGTATTATTATGCTTAGCAAGCTATACTTTAGATCGTATATAGTGGATCAATATTGAAAGGACCTTCTCAATAAGGACCTTGAACAAGGATCCCTAAACTTTAAAAGCCTAACCATTTCATATCTGATTTTCATTGAACTCTATTCCTTATTATTATAAATTGAATACTAACAATGTTATTATTCATTTTATTAGAAAATTGAACCAAAATTATGAATCTAATAAAATGATTTACAAAGTATTTATATTTATATTAAAATATTAAAATAATATTTATATTTATATTAAAATATTAAAATATTATTTATAAAATTAAAAAATATTAATCAATTTTCTAATTAAAAGTCAATTTTGTTATGGCAAAAGACCAATTCACATAGCAAGATAATTCATCCAATGCATATAATGAGTAAATTCACCCTATGCACATGGCAAGAGAATTCATCCCACGCACATGGCAAGAGAATTTGTCCAACGTACATGGCAAGAAAATTCACCCCATGCACATGGCAAGAGAATTCACCCCACATGGCAAGACGGAATTCACCCCATGCACATGGCAAGAGAAATTCACCCTATGCACATGGCAAGAGAATTCATCCGATGCACATGGCAAGAGAATTCATCCGATGCACATGGCAAGAGAATTCATCCGATGCACATGGCAAGAGAATTTGTCCAATGCACATGGCCAAACAATTCATCCATGTCACATGGCCAAACAATTCATCCATGTCACATGGCCAGACAATTCATCGAAAATAAATGCAAATGGAGAGACAATCCATCCATTCAGATTTAGGTTTTGGAGCTCAGACTCCAAGTGCAGGGACACGATCCTCACACCTTCCTTTCCATCGCCGAATGCTGCTACACTCCATCGTCTAATCTCAATCAAGTCGACCACGGTAGAGCGATGACGAAGCCAGCGAGAGCCAGCAGGAACAAGGAGCTTGTCCGCGGCATCGGTCGCCACAGCAGGTCCAAGACCTACCACAAGCGGGGCCTGTGGGCTATCAAGGCCAAGAACGGAGGCACCTTCCCCACTCACGAGAAGGCCGCGGTCGCAGAGTCTCCGGTTGTCAGGGCGCCCAAGTTCTACCCCGCCGATGATATCGCCAAGCCTCTGCACAAGAACAAGGTCATTAATGCTCCCAAGCTTAGGTAAAAAAATTTACGGGATCTGCTCTGGTTTGACCAAATTCTAGGGTTTGGGGTTTTGCATTGCATTCGGGGAGCTCCTCAGTCGTTTTATTTATCCGTGAATTTATGTTGGACTTCTGTGCTTTGAGGGATCTACCAGATCGTACGTCTATGGGATCCGCCCTCCTGTTATCAAATTTTAGGGTTTGGGGTTTTTCATTGCATTCGGGGAACGCCTCAGTCGTTTTATTTATCCGTGAATTTGTGTCGGATTATTGTGCTCTGAGAGAGCTACCAGATCGTACGTCTTGGGATCCGGCGTCGTGTTATCAAGTTCTAGGGATTTGGGGGTTTTCATTGCAGTCGGGGAGCTCCTCAGTCGTTTTATTTATTCGTGAATTCATGACAGACTTTTGTGCTGTGAGGGCGCTACCAGATCGTACGTCTATGAGATCCGCCCTCTTGTTATCAAGGTTTTAGGGTTTGGGAATTTTCGAGCTTTGCATATAATTTGGCGAAGGATTCACTCGTTTTAGTTTTTAGTGGATTCATGTCACAATGTTTCTGCTCTGAAAGAGCTACCAGCTCGTACCTCTATGGGATCGGCCCTGGTATTATCAACTTCCAGGGTTTTGAAATTTTCAAGGATTGCATGGATTTTTGCGAAAACCTCACTCGTTTTATTTCTTTATGAATTCGTGTCACACTTTTCTGTTCTGAGAGAGCTTCAATGATTCATTATAATTACATGACCTATAAGTCAGGGAGACTTAAAATCGCCACTTTTTGCGTTAAGCATATTTCCTTTTATGCGATTAGTCAAATTTTTATTGATGTTCATGTTTTATCGATGAAAGAGAAGGCCAGCGCACCAAAGAATGCGACATTTGAATACCGTATGCGCAAGTTATGGATGGTAGTTGTTCTTCAGCATTAGTTGTATTTTAATTTATTGTTCTACTCCAGCTGAACATCTGATCAAGTGGCGCTTTTGTGTGCTGGTGATTTTGGATGTCCCTACCTTTTAATTCAACTGCGCCATGAAGCTGGATTGGGAGGACTCAATCCTGCACTGTCTTCTGCACTGTCTTAGTGTTATCTCGTGGTGGAATTAAGCAGGGGTCTTGGTCGATTACAAATAATCGAATCTGTGCTACACATATTGGGGTCTTAAGTAGGTTAGATTACGGTATACCTTGGTAGTGCTGGATAAATAACAAAGTTGTATGTAATTGACGTGCGCAGGACAAGCATCACCCCAGGGACTGTCCTCATCTTGTTGGCTGGTCACTTTAAGGGCAAGCGTGTTGTCTTCCTGAAGCAGTTGGAATCTGGCCTTCTCTTGATTACTGGTGGGCTACTTTCACACTCACATGTGTAGGTGATAATAGCTTTTCATTTTTTTTTAAGTACACGCCGTGTTTT
Source organism: Pseudisothecium myosuroides (assembly GCA_951799445.1). Classification (NCBI taxonomy): domain Eukaryota; kingdom Viridiplantae; phylum Streptophyta; class Bryopsida; order Hypnales; family Lembophyllaceae; genus Pseudisothecium; species Pseudisothecium myosuroides. Next base: position 10,399,318 of record OX637291.1, on the reverse strand, counting down.
TTGGCCCACTTGTTTTTCCCCGGTTTAACCCTGAAAAATGAGACCTATCCCCGGGGTTTTGTCAAAAATGATCTGATTTATGCACCGATAAGTGCATTCTTCATTTCTACAGTAATCTTGAAAGTCATTCATCGGGCACTTTTTTAGCCTTTGCAGTGTTTCAGGGTTAAATAAATCTTAATATGGTTAATATGGTTCTCCATTCCTAGTGATAAAATTTAGTACACTGGTTAGTAATCTTTGCGATGTTATCTGGAGTCATGCATTGTTGTTTACATATTTTGGGTATCCAGTGAGCTAAATTTCTTAAGTCTGCTATGTCATCTTAGTATGGATTTAGTCAGATTAGGGATCCATTTTGACGAGTTTTCGAAGTATCGTGATGGCAATACATGGTTTTAAATAGAATTATTTCTGGCAGGTCCATTCAAGGTCAACGGTGTTCCTTTGAGAAGAGTGAACCAGGCCTACGTCATTGCCACATCTACCAAGATTGATATCTCCTCCGTCGATGGTGCCAAGTATTCTGATGCTTACTTCAAGCGGGCGGTAACCAAGACGAAGAAGGGCGAATCTGAGTTCTTCGAAGCTGAGAAGGAGGCAAGCATATGTTAAACTTTGATTCTTGAGTGCCCTTTAAAAGGAATGTTTTATTATCAAGTTTATCTTCACTCTTGTCTTGACAGTAGGGAGTTTCGTTATTGCAGAAGGAGTCGGTGAGCTTGACCGAGGAGAAGAAAGAGGATCAGAAGGCTATCGATGCCAAGCTGATCCCTCTTATTGAAGCAGTCCCTGAAATGAAGACTTACTTGAGTGCCAGGTTCAGTTTAAAGTCTGGTGTGAAGCCGCATGAGCTTGTATTTTGAGTGGTTCTTAAAGTGAGATTTATTACATTTTTCTTGCTCTATTGACCTCCTTTGCGGGGGGTTACGATTCTCAAATTTTGTAAAATGAGTACTGCAATTCACAAACCAGCGTGTGTTCCTTTTCTTACACCATGACACATTGAGCGTTGACTACGAGTTTTTCTTTAAGACCTAGTGTTGATACTAATGTAGCTAACTGCTTTGCACATCTTGAAGGACCAAGGGCTAGTCCGGATTTTCAAAATAATTTCCAGAAAAATAATTTAATGATGATAGTTGTTAAATATGATCTATAGATCATATTCATATGGGTAGATCAACTAGTACAGAAACCAATATTTTTCAATAATATTTGAAGTCAAAATTTGAAAATTTCTTCTAAAATTGATTGTAGATTGAATATTTGTGAATTATAGAATATTTGAAAAACAAAATCTTCAGATCTATATTGTACAAATGTTAAAGAACTAGTAAAAGAATCTTCAAAAAAATTTGATGGATGAAAACATGCATTTTCATGTGCATTGTTGGATAGAGTCAAACAACCCTCTTGAGGCCCCATTTGTAAATGTGACACTTTTATTTTTAGGCTTCCTTTAATCAACTTAATTCATGAATGTACATTGTTGGACAGAGTCAAACAACCCTCTTGAGGCCCCATTTGTAAATGTGACACTTTTATTTTTAGGCTTCCTTTAATCAACTTAATTCATGAATGTACATTGTTGGACAGAGTCAAACAACCCTCTTGAGGCCCCATTTTTAAATGTGACACTTTTATTTTTAGGCTTCCCTTAATCAACTTAATTCATGAATGTACATTGCTGGACAGAGTCAAACAACCCTCTTGAGGCCCCATTTTTAAATGTGACACTTTTATTTTTAGGCTTCCCTTAATCAACTTAATTCATAAATGTACATTGTTGGACAGAGTCAAACAACCCTCTTGAGGCCCCATTTTTAAATGTGACACCTTCATTTTTAGGCTTCCCTTAATCAACTTAATATTATGGATGCTTATAACTTAGTGGATTTTTGCCTCCTTTTTTGCCCCTCTTAATTTTTTAAAGCCTGATTATTGTATCTACAGTACAGATACTCTTGAAAGTTTTCTTTCAAAGAAAAGAAGAGACCTTGAAACCTTAAACTACTTTGTGCCTTCGACAAGCAACATTTATGTGTTTTATTGCATTGGATAAAAATATAAAATTATCATCCACCAATTGCCATCTATGTCTGCCTCTAATTATAAACCAAAGTATAAGTCTTCTTATTTGCAGGTCCGCAAAAAATAATTTTTTACCTACCAAAAGTCATTTTGGGGCTTGTATAAATAAAAAAGGGAAGTAAGTGAAAATTAGGATTCATTTCTTGTTTCAAGTCCCCCCGTTCGTTGAAAGTCATTTTTAGTCCTCCCAAAGTCATATCATGTCTTCCATCCACCAAAAATCTATCTACCTTGTCTTCAAAGAGTTGCATCCCGTCTGCCAAAAATCACATCTTGTCCACCACATGTACAACATGAACATAATAAAGATGATAATAAACATGAAAATTTTGGCTCTTTGCAACATGTTCTGATCAATTGCTTAGCTCTTGACCTTTACATTCTTTGTACATTTATTTGGTTGCAATTTGTGACAACATCACCATGCCTAGTTCCACTTTAATAGAATTTGACTTGCATCCCATTGCAATGGAGACATAGATTCAAGAGGAGGTTGGAACTTATGAAGAAGCCAACACAAAAAAATTCCTCCTTGTTGGTCGTATTTGTTGGACTAGTGCTGGTTCCCAAAGAGATGGACTATTCCGTAGATGAACATATTAATTCTCCACTTGCCTCTTTTCTTTGCTTGCTTCTTCAAGGGCCTCTTGTGAGAAAACTACATCTCTAATTTATAAGGTTCATAGGTTCGTACAAAGACAACACTGAAGTCGTGAATTCATACCTACGTACCATAATCATACATATTACGTGTACTTTTATGTACTGAATCAGTGTGTAAACAATGCCTATCAATAACGTACAATTGTTGTACTGATGTCAGTACAGTTTAGGTGCATTTTAGATACCACATTTGTATAATTAAAGTACATAAATTGTACACTTTTAATAAAGATTTTAACGACACTGATTCAGTGCGTAAAAATGTACGTAATATGTACGATTATGGTACGTAGGCATGAATTCACGACTTCAATACGATATTTGTTGAAAAATCGTCCTCCCTCAAGTTCGAGATGTAGAGAGAGAACTTTCATATTAATTAGAAAGAGAACTTTTATATTGTCTACAGAGACAACGAATTGGCATACAACAGTTGATGGAGGACAAAAGAGACTGAGGCAAAAAAAAGTTCAAGTATAGGCATCCTAGCTTGTTACTTAGCTACATATGACAAGTCAACAAACTTGGAGGTAATATTCTTGGGGACAAGCTTGTTTCCAATCAACAGACAACAATTTGCCACTATTTACTCTATAACTTGAGAGCATCTGCTTGTTCCTCGTGAGTCACTTAGAATATTCCTGCCCTCTTTTTTAGAGGAGAGATCTACTTGAACTTTTTGCATTCCCTTCTAATTAAGTATATCATAGACAGTAGATTTCCTTGTATTGAAAGTGAGGGAGTTCCTTACCATGTCCATTATCAACCACGTGTATCTATTACTAGTTTTGTAACACAATCTTCTCGCATTTCCATTACCTCCAACAAAATATTACAGACATTTGTTGTCTTTAATGATGTATTAGAACAACTATTTTGGATATTGCACAAAGAGTATATAGAAAAAGACCAAGTCAATTTGGGCAAGAGGATTATAGTGGCAAAGGAGCTTATCCAGATGATGATAGTGGTAGAGCTAGGCGTCACCACATTAATTGGGTGATTTATGATCACCAGACATCCCAAACATGCGGACACATTGGACGGTTTGGACATACCGCATGGACAATGTGACTACCTTAAAGTAGCTATATTAGGCGGGTCATGGTTACCAGACGTTTGGGACACGTGGACAAATCGGACATTTTGGACAAACAATTTGTCAAATGTAATAACTATGAATGATGTTGCAAATAGTGTTGGAGCTAGTCTAGATGATGCGCCTTGGGGCCAATTTAGAGATCTATGTATAGGTATTGATAATCCTCTAGTGATAGGAAAATAAATTTAAAAAAAAAAAAAAAAAAAAAAAAAAAAATATATATATATATATATATATATATATATATATGTATATTTAGATGAGAAAATGCTTAGGATGCGCAAGATCCAATTAGGCCTTTTCACCACTCCCTTACAAAGGGAATTTTCTCTTTTACTACTCTTTACTAATATACTTCACAATAGTAAATAGGTAGTATTTGAGCACCAAACAATAATTTCAATGTTTGACACTAAAGCCCCCTATGAGTACCATTGAGGTGTCTATGTGAAGATTTGTCATCAAGAATTTTAAGATAAATTCTTTGAAAATATTACTCCACAGTCAAAAGTTTTTTAAATTGTATTAGTGATCTAAAAAAAGTAACAAGCTCATGAAAAGTAAAATTGCACAAGGCCATTACTTCTCTCTATTCATTAGATCATGGTGATTAATGTGTGTCACTACGTTTCAATAATCAAAAGTAAACAATGACCAAATAATTATACTTCTATCAAATTTTTTATCTCCACTACTTATACTTTTTAATTAAAGGTTTAAGGTTTAATTAGAGGTTCACATTATTAAAATGAACATTCAACATGGGGCACACTTTGAGGAGCTAATTGGGATTGGGACATCTACCTTGCCTTGAAAGAGTTGGATTGATCATTTAAATGCTTTAAAAATGTGTAGATCAATTGAATCAAAGATCAATATCAACCTTGAGCAAGGAGTAGACAATCAACAAGAAAAGAAAAAAGGATATGAAAAGAAGTATATGCGATAACATCATATTGTGGAGGCTCGGGAATTCAAGAGTCAATTCTTTACTCTTCTTTACTCTTTTAGGCCTTCCCCAAACCCCTCTTCAAAGTGGAGGAGTGGTAGAGGAAGAGTGGAAAGAAAAGTGCAAGTCAAATTAGGAAATAAGTGGCACACTTTTTTCAATGATACAAGTGTTTTTGATCCTCATGGTTTCAATTCCAGTTCCCTTTGAGCAAGCATTTTTTTTCCCATGTGGTATGTTTTAAATGACACTAAATATTCTCTCAATTAATGCTTGTTAAACATCAATTGCTTGCATATATTGGCTTGTATTAGTGATATTGGCTTTCTTAATTCTCACTTACAGATGGAGCTCGCATTGCATTTCACGACCGTTTCTGAAGGACGATTGACTTCTCAGATTCACCTCATGAAAGACATAAAAAAGAAGATATCAAGCAAAATTTGCATGAACCAGTCGTCTTAGCTAGAATTAAAAATAAATCAGATGCATTTAAAATTACACCTGCATACATTTGCAGCCTCTAGCTTACTGGCGCATGAGGAGCACCACAGTGTGCGCAGCTACGCTTCGGTTCTCACCAAGACTGTCCACCTTCTCATGGGTCTTGGCTTTCAAGTTGATGACAGAGGGATCCGCTTCCAGAAGCTCACACAACTTGGCCCGGATTTCCTCTTTGTGAGGGCTCAATTTGGGCCTTTGCAAAATCAGGGTAGCATCCAAATTGCCAATCACGTAACCTGCAGCCTTCATGCGCCTTACCTGAAACAATAGCCATTGGATTAGCACAAAAACTGCAAAATGGATACAAAACTACAAAATGGATAGTGAGGTTTGAACAAGGAAAGTCTGTTCCCTAAGGTTTGGGTCAAGAACAGAGGATGTGATCTTAGAGAAGGTTGATGTTAAAAGAAGTCTTGAGTTCACTTACAGCTTCGACAACAAAGACAGATGAGACAGCTCCTCGCCATTTGGGATCATTGTCTGGGAAGAGCTGGCCGATGTCAGGAAGACCCAAGGCACCCAAGATGGCATCTACCACACAGTGGAGCAGCACATCCCCTGTCGCAAAGCAGAACAACACTTGTGATTCAGTTTACCACAACAACACTAATTGTGACCCGTACTCAAAAGCAAGAGGTGCGATTCAATATAAGATAATTACACCTAATTGTGACCCTTATCCGAAGACAACCTCTTAAGATTCTTGCCTAAAACGTGCACAGGCAGACTGAACATGAGAGCCTGGGGTTCATGTCCGATATCTCTTTAAAATAGCACTTTTAAAATTCACACTTTCTCATATGGTGTTTTAAAATTCATATTAAGATGCATTGGCATCCACTTTCAGTTGCCGACAAGAACCAACAAACAGTCTAACAACAGTAACCATGCTCAGATGCTTATTCAAACGCTTCCAGTTGCACATATCTTAGTAGCAGAAGGTTAGAAAAAGACCAAGAAACCAAAGCTAGGTTTCTAGGACTTGCACAAGGCTTGAGATTAAACTGAGAGGAAGAGAAAGGAAGCACAGAAGTTGTGAGAAACTAAACACATTACCATCAGAATGAGCCTCGCAGCCACGGTCATGGGGAATGTTCACTCCTCCGATGATAAGGGGAAGTCCAGGTTCCAAGCGGTGAAGGTCGAAGCCATGACCCACTCGGAACGGAAGCACGGGAGCCTTCTTCACATCGGCGACATCTTTCTCCACTTCAGAGATCGTGCTCGCAGCTTGACACCGAATGTTGAATGTCCTCTGATGCTTGCTTAGGGCGAGCGAATCCACTCGACCTCTGGAGCTCGTCTGCACGCCCTTGCTGTGCACAATAGAAATCGCGCCATCTTCAGCTAAGGCAGAAATCGTCTAAGTAACTACACCTTGTCGCAACCCTAACCCAAAGCCGACACGTAAAAATTCCTGCCTAAATGCATACAATCTAATCATGAAAGCCTACAGTCGAATTCGGACACAAAAATAATCAACTTTATGAAAATTCAGTGTGTCCAATTGTACATGCTAAGGTGATTTGGAATCCTCTCAATTGTCAACAAAAATTAAGACACCATATCAACAGGAACCATGCTCGTATGCTTCTTTCGATGCTTTTAGGTGTACATTGCTTTTTCCACAAACAAGACAGTGAGTAAATTTCAAAGCAGGTTTTGTGAGAGCATAAATTAGGGTTTAGTGCTGGAAAGACGTCATACCTCAAGTTCGCTCCAAAACGCACATAACTGCTACCATGCGCTGAATTCTTCGGGAACGAGCAGCTGGAGTCAGTCACGGCGCTCAATTGGCAACAGGCTGCGGTAGAGGCAACCGATACAGCCATTGTCGCAAGGACGTAGAGCTCCCTCAAAGCACACAAATCCTGAAACGAAAAAGAAAGAAACTCACGATGTGAATACACTTTGTAGAGCAAATGCTATAAAGTGAGCCCGAGAGACCAAAAGAGGCGGAAATATCTTAAGCCTGAGCTTTATAGGTCAGAGAAAAGAAAATCAAAGGCACACAGAAGAATGCAAAACCAAGCACAAAACTCGCTAAGAAGGTCTCTGTAAAGCAGATCACACTAGCGTAACTTCGAAAATTCATAGTTTTTTCATACGGTGTCCAAGAAATGCATTCTAAGAGAATCTAACTTAGAATCCCATCGTGCCTACCAAGTTTGACTACCAACAAGACCCCACAAAAAAAATTTCAATATATTAATGGGAACCATGCTGGATTGCTTATTTGTGCGATTTTAGGTGTAGTTACAGTACCTTAATTTTCTCCAGATACACAAAGCAATCACGCTGTCACTGCAACCCTCATGTCCAAATTCAGACCTACCCTACCAGCGAGACAACTAACACAAGAATCCCATCATCAGCTGTGATTGCGCCAGTACATAAAGAAATCAACAATTGCAAAGGTAAGTTACAAGGCTGTAGAGTGTTGCCTTATTGAAATTATCATTTGCTTCTAACAATTAGCGAAATCGCCTTACCTGACACTACTCCTTTTTGGAGTTGCAAAGTACCGTTCCAACTCTGTGGTGCACTCTTTCACCTTTAACAATTTCCGAATGCAAATGAAGCTACAACATTCTCCCACAATCTACGAGTTTCTTCACATTACTCTTTTTCCCTTTAAATCTAGCTCAACGAAAAGATTACTCGAAAAAATTGTGATAAGCTCCGACGAAGAGCAAGCACCAAAAAATCCTTGAGGCGCTTGATTTCGGCGCTCGAAATGCCATGCTCTGATACGAAATTCTGCAGGTGCACCAACACAAAGAGACCTCAAGTGCACGCAGAATACGTAATACGAGACATACCTTGAATCTCCAAACTCTGTGAAGCAATCAAGCCTTAAACTCGGAATTCTTGTGCAGAGCTTCTACCCATTCCAAAAAGACTCGGGCCCTCTCAACAGACTTCATCCTCCTGCTTTTCCATATTATTCATTCGCCTTAACTAAACCCCTGTTTTCACGCAAGTCTGGGGCTTCAGTCATCTTTGCTGTGTGTGTTCGTTGGTCATTGCCCAGCTATGGCGTCGTCGCTGCACAGACGTCTTTGTTTTTCCTCGCCAAGTAAGTCTCATGCAATTTAGACGCAACTGTCGAATTTTCATTCAACCAGGCATTTTGTCTTCCAATTGATTTTTTTCTTTGAAAATGGAGACAATGTCAAACCGGGGGCTTAATGGCGAGGGTTTTATGTCCGGGCTCTAATGCATATTGCATTCAATGCGTTGCATTGCAAAGAAAATTGAAGTAAATTGGGCTTGTTGGATGGTAGCAATCACTATAGCAAGGAATAGATACTGCCTGGGAACGTGAGGACCGAATGTTGTTGCCTTTGAGAGATAGTCTCTACATGGTGTGGAATTAAACTATGTTTTGGAATTTCTTGAGATCAATTTTTGTTGTTTGATATCATGGGATCATGAGATATAAATCGTTGTTGTTTTACTTTGCTGGAAGTTTGCTTCATGTGGCAAGAGTTGCTCGATGTTTGCTCACATTGAGTTGCATTTAGGTTTGGGGTGGGAAACTCCAATTCCGTATGTTGCGAGCGGGCAGAGTGTGAGACCGAGCAGGAGGAGATCAGCTGTGACTTGTTGCCTTGCGAGGGACCGTCGCCAAGATTTGAATGGGGAGACGGTGGCTGTAAGTTGCCCAAACTGGGCTTCATGTTTTTAGAGCAGTATTGAGCCAGTATGGAGACTTTCCAATTTTCATTAAGTATGGACCAAAACATGCAATGTTCTGCACTGATTCTGGTGGCATAAAATTTGGCCCTATTTGAATTCTATGAGTTGCACAATGGGGAGTCTGTTTGAGTTTCACAATCTATTGGATTTGGTCGTTTTATAACCTTGGTCCTTTAGGGTTAACCATTGTGGGGGTGCAGGTGCTAGGATTGGGAGCATCTGGACGAGCAGCTGTGAAGTTGGCCTTGGCTCGTGGTGCTGATGTGGTGGCTTTGGATTCCAACCCCTCCTGTTTGCCGCTGGAGGTTTGCTCTTTTTTTATTCACGCTATTTTTATTTAGGGTTTGGGATGCAGGGTATACGATTTCTGGCATAAGTGCACGAGCATGCATTAATCAGAGCACATTGACATACAAAACCTAGTCCGAAGATGGCAGATCTTCCGACTCGATTCCTTTCAGTAGTTATCTCCTAGAGGTCTAAATTGGCCTTGTGTTTTTTATAGCAAGTTTGAGTAGGTCATGTGGGGACTTTCCTTTGTTCAATTGTTTTCACTGTATTGTTAAATTCTATTGTTTCTCGATATGATCAATCGAATTGGTTACATAGCAACCATGAGTCCTTGGTCTTTTAGGGGTTAAGGAAAGGTTGTGGTTGTATGTCCAGCGAAGAAAGTCAATGTCACGGGTTGTAGCATGCCTTACTTGTAAATCTGGTCTGCTGTATGGTATGAGGGAAGCGCATATTCCAATGCATAGATTTGACTTGATTTGCAATGTGACAGGAAGACTCAGCTTTTGAAGGATATGATCTTAAGCGAGTTTACACCGAGCTTGGACCACATAAACGCGAGACTTTACTGAAAGCATCACAACTAGTCCTCTCTCCTGGTGTTCCGCTCACACAGACTGACATTGCTGCTACTATTCAAGCTGTAAGTGTGATTTATAACCTTGCAAATTGACTGCTGTCATCCACTTACATTTTACCTGTACAGGACCACCAAGCCGAAATTGGGCCTCATGGTTTTGAGTAGGGTCGTATGGGGGCTCTTTTCTGGCCTATATTTTATATTTTTGGAGCAAGACATGCCGTGTTCTTTACTGATTCTGTTGTTACCGAATTTGTTCCCTTTTGAATTATCGATTTTTCGCAATATGATCAATCAAGTTGCTTATCTTATAACGATGAATCCTTGGTCTATCATTGGTTAAGGCATTCATTGGCTAGTACTCTGGTTTATCAAGTTATTGGAATGAAGTGGTGATATGGAACGTGCAGGGGGTGCCAACTTTCTCAGAACTGGGATTCGCAGCTGCTGCTTTGCCAGAGAATGTCAAGGTTGCAGCGGTTTCAGGAACAAATGGCAAGTCCACAGTCACTACGTTCACTGGACAGGTTGAACTTTTTTGTCCATGATCAAGCTCTAAAGGGCCAAGAAGCCCAAATTTGGGCCTCATATTTTTGAGTAGGTCAATTGGAGACTCTCTTTAGTCCAAGTTTATTTTCTGTGACCAACACATGCATTGTTATTCATTCATTCTGGTGATATAATTTTGTCCCTCTTTGAATAATAGATTTCACAAAACGATCTGTCAAAGTGGTCATATTAAAACCATGAAACCTTGATCCCTTAGAGATTATGAACAAAAGTTTTGACTGCTTGTCTTCCAGCTATCGCGGGAATGTTGCTCTGAAGTTTTCTTATTCTCGTGTATGGTTGCTTCTTCAGTTGTTGAAAAGTGCAGGAGTGCGGACGTTCGTGGGCGGTAATCTCGGCACTCCACTCTCAGATGGTGTTTTGCAATGCCTCGCATTTCCTGCAGAGGACCCCCCTTTTAATGCAAGTCCACTTTGACCCTGCGGGAAGACTTCGTTATTTCTCTAGTTGGAAACTTGTGTAGAGGAACTGAGATTCTCTGTTGAACATCAGGATATATATAAACAAGCAGCTAATCACAAGTGTCTACCCTGAGCAGAAATGTATAATTTCCATGTGTCTCTTTCCATATAATCCTTAATTCAATCCTCATTAATTGAAAATTTAAAAAACCCTATTTGAAAATCTTAGGATGCCACTATTCTTATAATGACATGTCCCAATTCTACTAGACATTTGAATTCTTTGGAATGATGAGCTACTATTGCTTTTAATACAGGTCTCATTTTCAGGTCCCCAGAGCTTTCTACAATACTGAACCATTCATGAGTTTTTCGCTTTGAGGGGTAGAGACAACACACTACGTGTTTATGTTTGTTTTTTAAGGAGCACTTATGAGAGTTTCACTTGCCAGGTAGCAGTGGTGGAGGTGAGCAGTTACCAGCTGGAACTCCCAGGTTCTTTTCGTCCGAAGGTATTGTCTTTTTTTCAGCTCGTCATTCTGTGCTATCAGCTCTACCTTGACGTCTCCCACCTGTTGTGAGTTCACTGGTAAGATTTTGGCCCTTTACAATAGGTCCCTAGTGACTTATAAACCAGTAGTGGAATTGTGGTCCTTTACAACTGGTCCCTTGTGAATCAAACATGTCAAAAAGGAATTATTATTATTATTAATGAGTTAATTTGGACTGTTGTGATGATGCCTGAAGCAAATTCTCTTTCCAGAGTTTTTCGATATTTCAAGTTACCGTCAGGATGTCCTGCTTGGTATGGCACACGTAAATGCCATGTATATCAGCTGATTTAGACTTCCAGAGTGCCATATGATAGTGCTAGACTGAGTGCATAGCAATGTCTTGTCAGGTGGCGGTGGTTCTCAACTTGTCACCTGATCACTTGGAGAGACATAAAAGCATGGAAGCCTATGGAATGATGAAATGCCGACTATTCTCACGCATGGAGGCTTCTGACATTGCAATCCTACCTCAGTGTGAGAGGCACATGATATCACCTCTTATCATATTCTTTGCATGGTATCTAGTCTTGAAAAAACTCTGTGGGTTGTAGTTCCAGTGTGTAAGCTTCTCTCTGATTGCTTTATGAGTTATGAAAGTTCTATCCATAGGGGTGTGCAAATTTGTGAAAGTGTTTACGGATATGTGTACAGATTTATGAAAGTCTGTCCTGAAAATTGAAAAGCACTCTCAATTGGCTCTATATGACAGCTGATTCTCTTTTGAGGCGCCTGGCTGCAATGTCTGGGTCACAAGCAACCAGGGCATGGATGGGAGGGCTTCCTGGTGTACAGGTGAGTATACTTGGGGTCATTCCGAATCTGCTACCCGTGTTTCAAATTCTTAAATCCACTATTGAATAGCACTAATTGTTTTTTTCGTCTTCTGTGAACTTCTGGGTTGCGCACTTCCATTCTGCATTGAATACGGCAACCTACAATTCAGCTGTGTCAGCGGTGCACAACTGATACTAGTTTTCAGCTTAGTAGATATTTTAGATGCTGTAATAGAAGGGGAAAATGCTGTGTCCTGAATCTTGCAAAGCTATTGATCAAGAGTCTGAAATCATGTATGATTCTGATGTATTGGGGAGAACCTTAAATCATAAGACTTCTTGAGTACGTGTTGAGTAAGTTTGCATAAATGGTTCTGAATGTTGTTTTGTTGATTCCAAAGTTGGACAGGGATGCTCGAAGGGCTATTATTGTAGTGCCAACTACCGGTATAGAGGCACGCCTTCACCTAAGTGGTCTACAAGTTGTCGGTTCGCACAATGCTCACAATGCGGGAACAGCTGCTCTTCTTGCCCTGTCCTTAGATGGTGGTCTGCAATCAGAAGATATTCAAGCAGCTCTTCCTCTTTTAAGGACTCCTGCACATCGCATGGAAATAGGTACGTTGTCTATTTTCTTAAATTTCTCTTTTCATTTGAAGCTCAACTGCTGCTCAAGTTTCAATGACTGCCAACCATTTTGATATTAAGTGCCCAAACGACCTCTTCCGTATCTATAGGAGTTGAAATATGTGATTTAGAAGCTTCAAGGTATAAAATGTATCATTCGAAAGAAGCAACAATTTCTTTCATTTTTGAAAATAAAAAATATGTTTTGAAAGTCACTATAATCAACTATTAGCTTCCTAATTGGACTTTCATTTTTAGCTTGGGCACTTACGGTTAAAACCACAAGCTAATCATTGATGCATTCATGTATTTGGCCAGTGTGTCAAGACGATCGGAAGGTGTTATGGGTGAACGATAGTAAGGCCACCAATGTGGATGCCACCTTGGTTGGTCTGAGAGGCATTGTAGGCAAGAAAGCAGTGGTCTTGCTTGGAGGCCTAGCAAAGGTTGCTGCCTTACTCTTTTGTTTTCTACATTGAAGTCTGTTGGATTTTCTTGAGCAGAAGTTTGTGCTCGTTGCCTTTTGGGAAGATGTTAGATTATAGTAATTTTTTTAATTGACTTGCTATTTGATGCCAGAAGTACAGATTTTTACAAGTCATAGATGAAGCAAGCTTAGTGTATTGTTACGAAAACACAGTGTAATATAAAAAAATATGCCATATTTTGGGTCCATATTCTCTTGAAGTGATAACATTCTATTTCAATGTACCAACTAGCGCTTGATCAGGCTGGAGCAGGGGGGAAGGGGCTTGGATTTGGTCTTCTAGTAGAAATTCTGCAATCCCATCGAGCCGTTGTACTTGTGAGTTACCTCGCTGTCTATGCTAGTGCTTTTGATTGATGTGCTTTTTGTATGACAATGCACTCAAATGAGAACTGAGGTTAGTGGATAAGCCAAGCTGTGACATCTATGTGGACTTGGCTGTGTGCATTATACTAGTTCATATGTTTTGATTGTAGTTTGGAGCATCCGGACTTGCCATAGAAGAAGAATTGCGCATTGCAGGCCTCCGTATCCCATGTAAATACTCAGAACATTTAGCAGAAGCAGTTCACCTTGCTCGCTCTTTCGCACAACCTGGTAAGCTTGTCACCCTGCTAATAACCTGCATATACTCCATGCTTTGCTCTTTGGTCTTGTTTGCCTTTACATCCTATGTCTTTCAGCTTCATATAAGGTATTGCATTTGTATTGATTCTCCTTGTAATGACCTTTTGTTGCCGTATAACCCTTAAAAGCAACTCTCCAGCTTTCGAATGTCTTAAAATGTCTTGACCTCAAGGCTTGCCCGGACAAATGTAAACTGACACCAAGTTTCAGATGTATTGAGGAGAAAAGAGAAATGAATTGTCATATGCCCACAATTGATGAGACTAGAACTGTTGTTGATTCCATTGTGTGGAATCGATGTTGCAGGAGACGCTGTTGTGCTGAGTCCTGGCTGTGCCAGCTTTGACGAGTTCAAAAATTTTGAGCATCGTGGCCAAGTCTTCGCCGATCTTGCCAAAGTGGTATCAATTTGATTCAGTCTTGCAACGTCGACCATTTTTGTTCCAAGTATTGTCAAGTTTGATACCACATGGGCAACAAGCGTCAAGCAGGGCAGCAGCAACAAAAACAGCAAAAATAGCAAAAACAACATTGCCTAAAAAGATGAGTCTGATACATTTTACCATATCCACACTGCAAATGGTGAGACATGTTATCCTGAAAATTCTTGCTTAAGCAACCAAGATATTTAGTCAAAGATTTTGTGTAAAAAGCACATCTTGAAAATGTTGTTTTATTATATCCTATTCTTATAGATGATTGATTGATCTGAAATATAGAAATCATGACTTGCAATTTGACAATCTTAGAATACGTGCTTAACGTATGTATGCCTTGGAATGTTGGAGAATTGTAGATAGGGATGCAATTGGGTTGAGGGTTGACAATGGGCATACATATCTTATCAATGCTTGAAATTTTTTTTTCTAGAAAGTTGCCATGTGAATCTTTTCATGGGTCACTTTTTTGGTCCATATATTAATAGGGAATGCCACCGTATGAGTGGATTGTGGAGCTTAGAGCGTAGAGTTTATGTTTGGTGAGCCTAAAGCTTGTTCTAGAGATTATTGTTTCAAAAACATAGGTATCTTTTGGAAGTAGGTACTACCGGCCTATAACCATTAAAGGTACCTCATAGAAAATGTTACACATGCCTATAACCACCAAAGGTGGTGTATGCTCATATACTAGCTTCATTTGGATGGTTTTACAAATAGGGTATAATTAGGTGCAGTTATCCTAATGCTTTTGTTCTTCAATTTAAGATATGAAGATCTTTGCCAAAGAAATGGAGAATTTTGAATGTTTTGTGAATACTATGACTCTTCTTTGTTTTAGTACGTAGTTGGACCACTACGTCCTTCACAACATGTAATATCATTCATTTATTAGTCTCTTTTAATTGATGCACACTACGTTGGATCAATATGGATTGTTACAGTCCTTATTTCAATGAGTGTAGGTGGAATTCCTACAATTTTAAATATATAAAAGTTGTGGAACAAGAAAAAGGACACATATTAATGTTGTATACTTGATGATCTTTGAAATCACGAAGAAATCTTTGCAAAGTAGTTTATACTTTAATTGTAAAGGACTTTCAAATGTATTCTATATGTACTGTCACAGTCCACACATTAAAGAGAAAGACTCATTGTTCTATTAGAAATTCAAATATTTTGTAAAAGAAGGAATTATATTTCTATAGGTATATATCTAATCAAATGTTTTAGCATGGAATATGTAGAGTTGTATCCCTAAATTCATATATATAGACTATTGTTTATGCAGAAGTGCATGCAAATTTTGGGTCTTTATTTCATATATTTAAAGTTGAAATTATGAATGTTAGCTTCACTTAATGTTTATATAAAGTTTTTATCTAAGGTAGTATGTTCTTAAAATTTGCTTTCTATCTTCAAAATTCATTTTCTATCTTCAAAAAAATGGACTTGTAAGCGGCCAGAATTGAAACACCATAATGTGCATCTACCCACCTGTAAAAGGATATATTTGTGCACCTTGTGTCAAAGTTTTGGGCTAAGTTAATGACTATGTGGAGCATTAATTTTGGAAAGGTATTGGTAATGATCAAATCCAAGGCCATACTCAAATTTTATAGGCATTGGAAGTTTATAAGGTGAAATACTCTGAAATTGCCTTTTGATTGGTTGGCTCTAAATTGAAGGAAATGAGGCATTGCAAAAACTTTAGCGTTGTCTTCAATAAAAAGTGAGAAACCTATTAGTTTCACAAAGATGACCATCTTGACTTAAGACATCTTAGTTGAAAAATTAGCTTAACCTTTAACCCCTAAATGCTCGAGGCACCAAATTTTGATATTGACAATAGTTTGAAGTTAAGTAAAACCTAACCAAAATGCTAATTTTAATAGTTTATATCTTTGTAAAATTCTTCTTGAAGTCTAGTTTAAGCATCAAAAAATTGATTTTGAAAATGATTGATTAGGACTATTCTATTCAAGATTTTGTGCAAGGAGGCCCATTGTAATCTTGACTTTCCATACTATTGAAGGCTCTTGGAAAGGAGCCTCAAATACACTAGATCTTGGAGTAAAAGTCACGTTAGAAATTCATTTAAGAAAATTGTAGAGTAGATTTTGAGAAGCCGTAAATTGATTGTGGTTATGCATGTTAGGTCCTTTAACCTCATATTTTTTTGGTGACCAACTATTTAGATTTGGCATGTGAAAAGAGGATTGAAAGACTTCAAGTCACTTTTGTAGTTTTAATACCCTCATGTTCAAACATTATAATCTTTCAATTCATAAGTAATATTGTTGCGTTTTCTTTTCCCATGTGATCTCTAACATGTCTAGTTTGAATTTATATGGTTACAATTTTAAAAAATTGATAATACTTATCAAAATGTTGGCTTTTTGTTCAATTTAGAGCAAATTCATAGAAGTTCAATAAAGCCCTGGGGTATTTAGGGGTTCAAAGTTCAAAGTCTTATAATGAGTTTTTTCAGATTTTGGACAAATTTCTACAATGTCAAATTTTAATGGGTTTTTTTTTTGAATTTGAAAGTAAGGGTTGTATTTGCTTTCTAGAAATATAATTTTATTTCAATTGGTGCATGGGAGAACTTTTTTTGCCTTCCTAAACACATAGTGATCAAATCCAGGTAGCAAGAAAAGAACCAAAATAATAAAAATATAATTTTATGATATTAGGATTTGACATGTTTCAATTCTATTTTAGAATTATTATCAACTTAACTTTCCTTTCCATCTTGAACCTACTTCTACTTGACAATTTTTGAAAATGAAAATTATATTCATTTAAAAATTAATTAATTTTATAGATTTTCCTCAATTCTTCACTATAAAAATTTAAAACTTAGAACTCTACAATGCAAAAACTTTAACTCAAGAGGATTCTTACTCTAAAAACCTAATATGACAAGGTGCAAAAATAACACGTTTTTTCCCACTTGGAGCTCTATTATTTGTACAATTCATTGGCCCCAAGTTTTTGAATTTTTCCCTCACATTCTCAAGCAAGTGTATTGCAGGTCCCATGGTTGAATATACAAAAAAATACTAATAGTTCTTTTCATTATTGCTCTTTGTTCTAAAAATGATAGATTTCAAGTAGTTTTTGATATTAAAACATAGTCCTAAGTAAAACATTAGGGATTATTAATTATGCCGTAAAAAAGAAAAAATGCATTCAAAATCTAATGTTGCTCTCATAACCATGAGCCTCCTTTCAGAACAGGAAGAGAAACTCTCAACATTCTTTGATACCTATTAGTCCTTGTTTTATGAAATATCCAAGGGTACCTAGTTAACTGTGCCCTACTGGGCATTTAGACTTCAATAAAAGCTCAAACTACTTTTTTGACTTCCGGAGATTGAAGCTAAGAAGTTCTCATTACACATTGGGCAAAAGGTACCAAATTTGAGAAAAAATTCTCTTCATAAAAGTGTGTTGAGGTGTGCTTAAGGTTCCTTGCTCCCCATTTTTTTTATCATTAAGGTAGCCAAGCACTTGCATGATCCCAACTCAATGATAAATTTTGAGAAAGTCCCGGTTCCTCCCTCTCCATTTTTTTTATCATTAAGATAGCTAAGCATGTATAATAACTAAGGATTATTGAAAATTCAAAATTTTAGAAGATGCATACAATCAATGTCTGAGCATGTACATTTTTTAATTTTATCTAAATTTAATAGAGAAAGTATAAGTGTAATGAGGTGTGCTTGAGGTCTACCTCAATCAAGCACACGTCAACAGAGTCTTTTATATTTTATTTTCAATAGTTCAAATTTAATGAGAAAAATAAAATTGTATCGAAGTATATTTGAGTTAAACTTCAAGCACACCTCAATACACTTTTTACTTGTCAACTACAAGGGTGACAATGATCAAGTAGTCAACTTCAAATTCACATATGCAGCACAAATTATTAGCTTGTATTATGCTAGCAACAACAAATGCTTTAATGGACGTAAAATATTGATGGGTGTGCAACTCTTCATTAAAATACAAAAAGAAAAAAAGTTTGTTCCAAATGCTTGATGATACATTTTGTAGCTCACACATGCTCAAAGCCTAACCTCCAACCAAAATTGAATGTCACTATGTATAGGTCAGCATAACATCCTTACTATTCCATCAATTTTAAGACCATGAGAAGCACACTAAAGTGGCACCTTAGCAAGACACAACTTGCTTCATGCCAAACACTCTTTACAATAACAACTCTAAACAACTTCAATGAAAACAAGAGCAAAATTTGCTCCCTAGCTATCTCACATATAAGGACTCCATTCCAAATTATAAACTTCAAAACAATTTACAAATGAAACACTTTATTTTATAATTACTCTCATTCCAATCCTCTAAATTTGATTGGAATCGTGTTCCATGCGGTGGCAGATCTTGTTGTACCACAAAATAGTTGGTTGTTTTGACCAAATGATGTAGACACTTCTTTACGTAGATCTATATGGACATTTTGAGCCTTGGCATTTGATGCTACCGATGGTATGTGGTTGTCCAAGCTTCTCCTTTAGAAGGACAGACACCGCTGCTACCTTTTGCATTGCTCGGACAGAAATCGAGACCTTCACTCCTGCAGTAGGTACGCTATTGCAAATGACATCCAAAGCCTTCAAGTTCTTTGGTCCTCAAGAATGCTTTGCCTTCAGTCCTCCATCTTTGATCTCTAGACCGTTGTCTTCCACTTTAGGGCCACGATGAACTACTTCAGTATCAATGAATATTGAATGTACACCACTGTTCATGAATGCCTGGTCATCAAACCATTCAATGAGCCCCTGCTCTTGCTCTGCATCATCATCCCCATGAATATCATCTCCATTGATATCATGTCCATAGTGCTCAATGCCAATGTCTTCATCAACATTGTTGTTCACAACCAGCTCATGCACCCAAACTTTCATATAGGCATCAAGGCTCTTTGAAGCTTTAGCAACACTATTTTCTTTGCTTTTCTTCTTCACAAATGTCTTAAGAATGAGCAGATCTTGAGCTAAATCACATTTATCACCTAACAACAACAACATAGGGCTCACCCCAGAATTTGACTTAATAAGCTCTCATCTTGCAACGTCTTCCTTGCATAAAAGGCACTCTCTTAAGCCTTGAATGCATCCAAAGCGGAACATGTCATGGCCACAACTCTGTATTACAAACATTTGGAGCATTAACCAATATTAATAAATGATAATACTTTAAACCAAATTAACAAGTTCTTTTGCAACGTTTTTGTTTGCATACTCTGAGCATGAGTAGAGGCAGGAGGAAGGTGGAGAGTAAGGAAGGCACGACTATAGAGGGTGAGATTGAGCAGTCCAAAGCACATTGAAGCCAGCTAATGGAGCACTCAGATTTCGACGAAGACAAAGTGGCAAAGGTGAGAAACGTGAAAGTTTTTAAGTCTTAGCATTCGCACTATACTTGACTATGGCTTCTTCTAAAAAGAGGGCTCCAAATACCCTTAAGGATTATCATTTGAGAAAATGAATCATAACATTGTAAAACACAATCAAACAACAAAATACAGTGGCTCTCATAAGTATTCAAACACTTTGAAAATTGTAAAGAACTAGTTGAAAAATTATATCTCTACAACAAATTTTGCACATGCTGAAGTATCTGTAACTCACTTGCATAAAAGAAAATTTGAAAAATTTTCTATGACTTTTTGACCTTCTTTACAATTTCATCAAACTTATTAGTGGAAAAAAAATTTATACAAGTAAATAATGTTGAAAATCATCTGGTAACGGGTCTGGTACGTGGAATGAGAATTTTTTTTTATTTCTTAAGAAAGAATTCCTAAAATTTCAATATTTCATTGAGTGAAATATTATTGACTAAAGTTGACTCTAAATTCTTACATTTTTATAAGTCAAGCTAGAAACCTAAAACAAATCATGAAATAGTCAGTTGAAATATGCTTTTCAACTTCTTCACAATTTTTTGAGATTTTGGGACTTTATTATAAAAATTATAAAAATTTAGAAACATGTTTTAGTTAGTAATGTTCAAGTCAATAAAATTGAAATATTCATGTAACTATCATTAGAAAATCTTAGAAAGACTTCTGATTTCACTTACTCAAGAATCTTGAAATTTTTTTATTTCTAGTAATATTTAAAAGTTTATTTTTAGTAATAAGTTAGATTCAATTATTAAAGAAAAAATAACTGTTTCAAAAATTTTCAATTTTCATTTCATGCAAGTGTGTTACTTCAGTTGTACCTCAATATATCCAACTCTTGACAAATATCTCTAATTCCTTAATTAGCTATGGCAATTGCTGTAATTGCACCAAACATTTTCAGAGCCACTGTAGTTAAATCAGTGATATTGTGCGTGCAAAATATTTGAAGTCCATGAATAAGCTCTGAGAATTTCAACTAATTAATCAATTATTAGCTTGCTTTTCAAAGATGAAGGGCATTCAGACCTTCCAGTGAAAAACAAGAATATCAGCAATCAAGAATGCCAGACAGAATTTCAAAATGTCAAAATACATATCAAGGGAGTAAGGGCAACTCTCACAGGCCACTCAGAGGTGCTAAGTAAAACATAGCGCCGAATTTGAGCTTCACTGTCACGTACAAGTTCCAACATGTCAAAAAAAAAGCGTATCATCAGTTCCTTACCTTCAAGAATAAGGATTGTCTGCTACAAAAACTTCAACTTGTTGCGTTGTTGGATGACACACTGTTACTTCAAAGAGGTAGTACTTGCCCTTCTAAGAGCTTGAACTAGTAGTGGACCAAACATTGTCGCATTCTTCAAGCTTCAATTTCTTCTTAGGCTCGCCACTTGCTGGTGCAGGAAAAAGGAGCAAATGCACATTCTACACATCCCGCTACACATACGCTAGTCAGCTGCGACAACATTAAAATTGAGTCAAACAAAACTATGTGTGTTTTGTTAAAATGTATTGACTGATGATGGCAATCATAAATTAGCACTCAAATCTGCGTGTATGGATTTATTCATTTTGGAGCATCTGTTTCAAGCATAACATATACCTACATGTATCGACAAGGGAGAATAAAATCTAAGTTCATGCTTCTGCTACACCCCAAGGCACTCCAATAAACTTATGCAAACTCTAAACTAGACCTGTACAACAAATACCTCACCTCAGGTTCATGTTTACACCTCTACAAACATCCAAGTAGCAAGATTATAGCGATCATGTAGACACTATACCTCAAGCTTCATCAATCAGTTTCGATTCATAGTCATCTTTCTCCCCCTTTCACCCAAAGACTTTGCAAATTCCGTTCAACCAAAGTGGGAGATATTGAAGCTCTAGAAATGCTGCAAAAAAAAAGGTAGCTGCTTGAGTAAAACTAGATTGACCTCAAGTTCAAATAAGACCTCCTAGTCAAGACACTGCAGTACTTTTCTTCAACCCCAATCCTCTGTTGTCCTTTGCACGGCAAGAGCTACCATTACAAGACACAACTAGCAACAAAGTCAACATATCAAAAAGACTTAAAAGGATAAAAAAATATTCTTTACAAACATTCTAAAAATTATACTAGAAATGATAAGTACTAAATGCATGAAAATAGACAAAAGAGCATGATCAGTTCATAAAGCCTTACTAGAATTCAAACTATTTGATGAGAGTGATTATAACAAGTAGGCTACCTATAATGACATTGCTTTGGATACCTTAGTTCTCACAGCCGCAGGCCCTACCTACACTTCATAAGCAGTGTTTGGATAAAATAAGGAAATGCCAGTGCGTTAGATGGTGGCGTTTCTTAGTAGCAAACAGTCTTCAGCCAAGGCTGATAAGAAACCACTAATTCAAAGTACATAAGCACCTTCTATGCAAAGATGTAGCCCTTAAAATATTGAAACCATTTAAGAAATGAAAATGGTCTTCATAATTAGAAAATGGTCTTGTTGTTGCATAACCAAGTCTTCAGTTGGAAAACATCACCAGCATATGCAGATGAAGATTTTCAAGGTCTGCTCAAGGGGGTAGACGGAGTGCCGACAAAAAAGGCCAGAGTGGGAAGAGATGGTGTCCAGTTTCGTCCCTCAACAAACGACCACTTCCAAATCAATGGCCATACTTCGATAAAATTATTTCTCCCATAAATGGATTCATACAACTGCAATGTTGTTTATATATATAGCCAAGGCTGGAGGATCTGAAAATTCATGATGCTATCTAATCACTCCAAAGTTGACCTAAATTTGATTGTCAAGCTCACATTGCTAGTTAAGTTAAGCTCCATTACACATCCTAGGAAAAATAAAACTTCATATATAACCGTGTAGGCGTGTACCTCATTCATGCAAAACACTTGTAGTCTATTTATAGTACATCCCTGAAGTATGCTAATGGACGAGACAAAATCTAGAGTCGCAAAACCGTAATTCTTCAATAAATAAACTTTGATATACTCAAAGAAAACTAAGATTCTCATTCCCACCACATCAAGGCTAGAGTATGCATGTGCAAGTAACGGAAATCTATCTTGTTGACATGAAGCACCATGAATATGTATGCCAAGAAAATACACAACAATTAGAGAAATTTCAATGTCTACTGCTTGTACAACCACACAAAGACTAACCACTACAGAGCCACAAAGTTAAGTAGGCGTAGAGGGAGGGACATCTTCTAAATCCCGTTGCACCTGAACACAAAAATGGAGAATCCAATCAGCTCTAAGTAATTCTTAACAATTGTCAATCTCATTTCCATCCATCCAAACTGTTATCACGCAAATATTTTCAACACTTTGTCCTTTGAAATCTCAACAACAGTCCATTGCTAATCAAATCTATTGAAACAACAAATTATGAAATACAAAGAATCAAAGATACGCCTCAACCCGATGAGCACTACCTTGTTCTAATTGCATGAGCCCAAAAGTGAATTGTCTCCACGCTACTACTCGGATCGTGAAACAAACTGTCAGAAATTTGCATTGAACAGAAGTGGATTCTTCCATCTCCGTTCCTGTACCTCAAGAGTCCATTCTTTGATGATTTTTAATGTATCCAGAAGGAAAAACTCAGAATCTGACGTTGGAAATTGCAACATACAACTCCGAATCTTCACATTCTTATTCAGGCCCTACATTGTAGTATTGTACACACTGAAATTCCATCAAACCACAAAAACATTGGAGGTTCACTCCTTCAAATCATTAAGACGCCGTTAAAACTTGAATAACAATGGACAAAAAGGATTTGAATATTTCTAAACTCTAAAATTAATTCTCAAGCATCTTAGAAACTGACCATGGTTCCTTCAATCATACCTCCAAAATGCAACAATAGCAACAACTTGAAGCCTCTATTCACACCCACATCTGCAGAGAGATCAACCAAATTGAAAAAAAAACAATATATGTGACCAACGTAACTAACCAATTACTTCCTGCTCAACGCAAAGTTTTTCCACTCTCACATGCTACTGAATTGCACCACGGGTACAATGTAACATTACCACATGCCCTCTTTGTGTCAAGAAAATAATACAACAAACTCATGCCACATAGCTTTACTCCAAAACAATATGCCACCACAGGCAGCACATACACGAACACCTTTCGAACAATTGCCAAATGAGATGTAACAAACTCTATTTGTAAAAAAAAAACACTCATTGACAATGCTCAAATATACCAAAACTATAAGGCAAATCCATAGCAACTCCATGTCCATCAATGAAGATGACACTTTCATCTCCAATACAGTACAGAGTTCAATACGCGAATGGACGCCCAGTCCTCTTCAATGTACTGAATACGAATATCAACCACCATGACTTTTTTGTTTGTGGAAGACGTAACGATTACCATTGTTTGTTGCATACACACTGTAACTGCACTTTCAAATTCTGTCACCAATGTTTTCAACTCAAATACTTTCATCATTCCATATCCTTACAATGTGCTGCACTTCTTGTTTGGAAATAGGGAAACAATGACAACAAAATACAATAATTTGCATATCTTTACAATGCTCATAGCATGTACTTTTCAACTAAGGTCTTCAGCTGCGAGGCTCTAAAAGGCATTGGCCAAGAAGGTAATAAACCTTCTACAATCCTTATTTCCTCATATGAGTACTCAACAATATAATATATCCAATGCAAGAGACTACTTACACGGTACAATAAGCTGTGAATGCACTGCTTTATATTTTATGTGCCTAGGAATGTCGGTTCAGAAAGGGCATAAACTGGAACAAAAGTGCCATGAACTTCTGGAGCCCTGCATAACCAACAGCAAAGACAAAAGTCAATGAATACTTAACAAACAGTAGAGGCTTCACAATTAAACTAAAATTTCAAGAATTTCTTCTCTACACCGAATGGACAAGGTGGCATCACAATGCTTCAAGCGTTGCACGTCATACACCTATATCAGCCTCAGTTGCTGAAATAGAAAGCAATACAAAGGGCGTTAGACCACTTACCGGTGAGTTACATGTAATTCAGGTGTAGACCACAGCAACAACCTCACTATAACAAAACATGGTAAAAAAGAACTGCACTCAAAATCGAGTGCGGTTCTTTTTGCCACCTTTCTGCGCAGTCCCAAAACAACTGCAGAATCTTCTTTTGGGATTTCTGACCTCAATTTTTCGAATTTTGGGCCGTGTAATATACCATCGGAAAGGTATTTTCAAGAACTTTCCAATGATATATTACACGCCCAAAAATTCGAAAAATTGAGGTCAGAAATCCAAAAAGAAGATTCTGCAATCATTTTGGGACTGCGCAGAACGGTGGCAAAAAGAACCGCACTCGATTTTGAGTGCGGTTCTTTTTTACCATGTTTTGTTATAGTGCCTCAAGAGCGTGGCGAATTCAAAAATTACAGAGCAATCACTATAAAAAAACTGCGTTTTAGGTGACGTTAGCATAATTTTAGGAGACGGATTTTTGTGGATGTCCAATAAAACAACTTGTGTTTTTATGTCAATAAAAATGCCCAATGTAACATCTAGATGTTACATTGGGCATTTTTATTGACATAAAAACACAAGTTGTTTTATTGGACATCCACAAAAATCCGTCTCCTAAAATTATGCTAACATCACCTAAAACGTGGGTTTCTTATAGTGAATGAAGATGTGCAAAAAATCCTCAAAGAATGAGGTAAAAATCCCATTCTTGTGGCTTTCATTCATTCACTTCCAGGGTTCATGTTATTACAATGGAATGTTTTCAATGCAATGCTAGCATTATTTTCTATAGCATTCCATCAAAGAGAATAAATACTAGTCACCTATTGTATTTCTTGAAGTTACAAATTTTCAAAGCTCTATTCATTTGATGCGTAACACTTAGGGAAAGCTTTGAGTAATAAGTTGTTCCACATTGTCACATTTGCCATACTCCACATATTTTCTTTTTAGTAACAATTCCTCCACTTACAACATTCCCATGGCAAACGCTCTTGCACGAGAATATTTCAAAAACCTACAAAGAATTGTCTACAACGTCTCCAAAGAAAACAAATTGAAGCCTTGAAGGACCTCAGACTGAGATTCTAGCCGTAGATGAAAACCTTGCTGAGGAAAGTCGTCAACCACCATTTCCAGTTACAAAGGTTCTTGCACACCTTCTGCTTCATTACCTCCATTTGTAGCTCACAATTCAAACATTCAAAGTTCAGCCAAATCTCATATCCCTTTTAATTCTGACACAGTCAGAGTTTTTCGGAAGCTATGCAAACCTCAAATTTGATTAAAGAAACCATTCAATAGCCTCCACCTTGAGAGGGCACCAATTCTAATACATGAAACCATCCACCTTCTACTTCTCAAAGCCCTCCTGCAATCGTGTCCCTACTGCTCAAGATTTAAAAAACCCAGAATGCATGATTTGCAGAAGGCTGACCTCATCACTAACAAAGAGCTTCAGAGGCGTGAACATACCCTGCTTCCAATCAAACCCTAATAAATTGAATTAAAAGCAATGTTAATTATAACACCCTCCCCAATTGGATACACAAAGCCAGAATTTTGTTATTGAGATGTTCCACTTCTTCATTGAATCATTAATGCAAACTCCTATTCCACTAGAAATGCAACAAACAGAAATTAAATCCTTACCTCATTGTTGTATTCCGGCCACTTCCACTAGTCACCATCCATGAAGGCATCCATGTACCATTCCAAAACACACAACCAAATCATTGCAAAATCCGCGCTACTACTGCCCTCTCAGCAACCACAAAAAGAAATTGCAATCACTAACAACCGATCCAAATTATAGAGCTTATAGACACCCATACCTGTATACCAGCTCCTGGCCTCTGGTACACCATCATCCCTCCCATCCTAGACCACCACAAAAATTGCATACTCATAAATCAGGAATTTAGAGATTGCATTGTTTGCACTCAATGCAACCCCAAGCCTTTCTCATACGCACAAATAATTGCCAGACAATATTTTAAGTGTGAATTTTGTGTTTTCTGGGATAAAATTAAAAAAAAAGCCTCTATTATGTGCCATTTTTAGGGTATCTATTTTCACCTCTCCTAGCTCATACGGGGTTTATAATTGCAAATATGAATTCAAAATTTGCAAATTTTATCATATGTGGCAAATAAAAAATTCCTGCGTTTTCACCCAGGCTAAAGCCACCATGCTGGTCCTCTTTTGTGTTACAAGTTTAACGTCCTGCCAAATTATTGAACAATTAAGTGAAATGTCTGCTCACGACATTGACCGGCATGTGAAGTCATTGACATCAAGGACTCACTTCTCTTCACTGTAGAGTCGTTCTTCATGGAGAAGAAAAGAGCTCGCGTACATAGAATGGACAGTAATAGACCACTACTGTGCGGTTCTTGCCTTAAATCACCCGGTGCCTCACACTTCCCTGTTGATTGTTACAACTTAAGAAACTATGACATATACATTTAACGGTTCTTTATTCTTGCTATAACAATTTTAGCTGAATACAATGCCGCACCTTAACAACGTCTGGGATTACCTTCCAAAATTCCCTACAGGAATGCATGAGACTTACATTTGAACACTGAACACAGCTGGCGGAGACAATAGACATTGCCGCCCAAAGGTACATAGTCCTTCATGCCTTCTCACTCTTCCATCAATAACTCAATTTTGTAAGAGAAGATGGTACATGACTACATTATTAAGGAAGCTACCGCAATATGAATTTTGCTTCAAAGGAAACAAATGCAATTGAACAATGTTAACTGTATTGAAATAGTGGTTCACAATGTGCAAGGACTGTATGACAAAGGTCCTTAACATTTTGTATTGCATCCAAAATGTTTTGGGAGTCCATTAAAGGAAATGATTGTAGAATGTCTGTGAATGTGTAGCATGTTCGAGGGAAACCACATTTGTGATTCTCCTTTGATGGATGCTACAAAGGTTTTTCATTCCAAATGGAAAGGTGTGTACTTGGCAAGTATATGTTTTTTTTTTGGCAGTTCTCTATGTGGAATTTTTCGAGAGGAGTCTTAGAAGGAATTGTCAGCAAGTGCATTCCAATTTGCATAGGAATTTCAAATTGTGGAAGACCTACAGCATATTATCAATGGACTGTGGGAGATGGAACACATGTAGGGGAACAGAGTTTTCAAAATTGAGGAGGACATCATATGCATGAATCCAATGTAATGTAGGTAGTGGTTAATTAATAGTAGAAATGGTTGAGTTTCAGGCACAAAAGAAGGCCAAAGTACATATATGGTAAATTTAATTTTCAAATCAATAGAATCCAGCGTGCATTTTGGCATGCAATTCATTTGGGCAATTTATGATGTTTTCCAGTACATGTACATAGATTCCATAGAACTATTGTAGCACTAAATGTATATCTAGAGCATGTTCTGGCCATTTTATGCTCAAAATAGAATGATAGAATACAATTCTTGAATCAAAAAGATGCATGCCTAGTCATAGTTCAAGTCATCAAAAATCATAAGCAAAACTCTTCCATGCAGAAACTAATAGCAAGTTCGTTTGTACAGGTGCAAAATCAAGATTCACATTGAAAAAACAATTTTTTCTTGGTTCCAAGAGGTTTTTGTTAGTTTTGTCTTGTTTTTTAACAACCTTCCAATAGTGCATACAATTAAGGTACTTGTCCTATAACTTGTAATTTTTTGTCACTTCTAAATTTTGTCTATAAAACCGCTCCATAATTGTCTCAAGGCAATCCATATTAGGTACATCTTTGTCAAGTTCTACCCACAATCCCTCTTTGGGCTTTAGTAGTCATGTCACCACACTATTCATCAGCTTCCCAACATCTCTCTCAATCCTTTGACATCTGGAACAGCGGTGCGACAAGAATTGTTGCAAAAACAACACATAATGTTGTCTGAGTAAGACCACTTATTGAGACAAGATTTGGGATCCAGATTTTG
The DNA here is from genome assembly GCA_951799445.1 of Pseudisothecium myosuroides. NCBI lineage: Eukaryota > Viridiplantae > Streptophyta > Bryopsida > Hypnales > Lembophyllaceae > Pseudisothecium > Pseudisothecium myosuroides. The sequence goes on along the minus strand of OX637291.1, from coordinate 10,370,540 downwards.
TCCAAGAGGATGTTGAACGAATCAAGTTGCACGGAATTAATTGTCTCTACAAGTTTTTCAGGACTGTGCTTCATACCAAAAAGAGAAACAAATACAAGAAGGGACTTGATGAATTTTACAATGCTACGGTACTTGAGTTGTATAAATAAGATGTTCCAAATTTGAGTCACGTAAGGAGAAAGAGCTTCAAAATTCAATTTCTCCTCAACAACATTTAGGATGGACAAGCCCTTATACTCTATGATTTTTGATCCAACAAGCATCTCAAATATGCCCAAAACCTTCATCAAGTGATTCCCTTGGATTATTCTTGCAGAGCTTTTTGCAAGTAGCTTTTAGAAGCCTAACCAAACCAAGAACATTATCCCACATTTGCCACAACATCAAAGTAAGGAGTGGTGGAAAGAACGCAATATAAGTTTGAAGTATAGGTGGTCTCCGACTCACAAGTAACTGAGACACGATTTAAACAATGTAAGGCTCAAACTTCGTTAAATTATGCTCCATCACAGTCTAGAAGACGAGGAACATGAAGTTTTTGAAGGTTTCAACCTGCCGTGGATCTTTCTCCCTAGAATTCCTCAACAATGCCTTAACAGCCTCAAAAAGTTAGTAGTCGTAGCTTGAAGTGGACGGATTCTTGCACACTTCCGCTAGAATATTAGTTAGATCGCCTAAACATTCAGCAGCAAAGGGCCTAATACCAGAAGGGCAGAAAGAGATAAAACTCTCATAATACACCTCATGAAATATGCATTTTCTTGAGATTTAGGAAGCTTCAGAGTCCTGAATAGATTTGCAAAAATAGTTACTAAAAATAGAAAAAGATCCAATGCTATGTAGCGGGTCTGCTTTCCATCCTTTATAGACAATAGTTTAGCAATTGCCAAGGCTGCATAAGATTGTACCACATAGATTCTACCACTAGAAATCCGATCAAATTCGGCATCAACTCCAAAGCCAGATATTTGGGAACTTGGAAGCAAAATGTTGTCAAGAACTTCAAGACATCAGCCTTGAAAAGCCCGTTGGAAGTAATGTCTTGGCTTCACAATTCTGGCACTATTTGAGACCTCAAAAACTGTTTGAAATTTACTAAGTCGGTTCAAGTTGCTCTTGTTTTTGCTTGCTTGGAGGCAAGCAAAACCACCAAGTAGATTGCACAATCTTTCGATTTCCAATTTTGAGTTGGATCAGTTGCAAAGTATTCAAGCATTGATTGTACGTATCCATTAATAAACATTCATGTCACTTAGTCTCGATAGTGAGTAGACAGCCCCTTAACAAGTTCACAAGCCATCCTCTTCCTGTTGACATACAAAAATCTTACTAGGACCTTCATTATAACCGATTATCAAACATTCTGGTTTAAAGTACACGCAGCATCCTATATCTGACCAGCGCACTTTACAAAAAATCTACTAGAATGAGGTCACCCAAAGCTAATAGGTTGTCCAAACGTCATAAAATAGCATCAATAGGAATAAAATAACAGATAGCGTACCAAGTATCTAGATCACTATCCTCCACATTCCGCTTGATGTATTCAACGTGATTAGTCTTGAAAAGCTCCTCATCTTCATCTCAAATCTTCACGTTTGGAATGACAATATTCTCGCAAATCTCTTTTAGGGCTGCAGGATCGGCAAAAAGCTTATGTTGCACACTTTTACTGATTGTAGTCAAAAACTTAGCAATTGTTGCTAGTCGATCTTTGCAAGGAGACAAAGATATGGTTGTGAACAAGCTCCACACATTCGTTGCGAGCCGAATCAAGAAAGGCTAAACTCTTGCTTATTCTTCTCCATTTACAAATTGTTATTCTCACAGACCGCCGCCTTAACCCCTAAGTGCTCTGATGTCCAATTTCTGGACGACAAACAGAATTGACTTCTTACGACTGACAAAGAAAGAGGAAATTTCATCCGACAATTTTTTGGGGAATTAGAAAATGAGTTCTAAATGCAGTGGTGATGACAGCGAGACAAATAGTACCACAAAATGGGAGAGAAAAATACGAGAAGTGGAAGATGTTTGATTTTTGTTGAAGTGTTGAGGTGCCCAAGTTGCAAATTGTGTGGAAATGAGCTTCTTCAGGTAGAAAAATTCCGTGAGGCACTATGACTTGGGCATAGCTATAGGGAAGGATTTTTTTATTACAAAAAAGAAATGAAGTATGAAAAAAATGGATTAATAGCAGTAGGAAAAATGCTGTGTACAAACCTGAAGAAATAAACTAAGTGTCACAAAGAAACTTTGAATGCCAAGTGTCACGAAGAGAAGAAGTCATAATTTTGTAATCCAATCTCGGGAGGTGCAATAAGCATTAGGAGTAGCCATATAGGAATGAACAACTTTAGGGTGCCAAAAGAACATTCCTAGAAAAAATTATAATTTGATTCCTTATAATATAGTATATATAAAATGTCATTGGGGGGCTTTGCAGTACTATAGGGTGTGGAGTAATAGGGTGCATTAGGAGGAGAAGTGGACTTAAGATATGCCCCCTTATATATTCATTTTCTAGACCAAAAATCTTTAATTAGTGCTGTGAGTTGGCAAGTAGGTCAGTTGATTAATTTTGTGAGTTTAAGGGTAGTCAGATGATTAATTGTGTGATTTGGCGGGGTGGTTTAGGCGTATTTTAAGTTTTGAATGTTGGACAAGGTGGCTTTTAGGTAGCCGTCAGATGGAGGTCAAGGAAATCTATGGTTGACTACCTCTAGGGTTCCCATCATCATCTCTCTGGCTTTCTCGTGTCTCTGGGGCGGACGTGTTTAGCACTGAATTTTGAAGTTAGGGTTTTGCTACGATGCTTAGGTTCAACTGGTGGTTTGAATTGTTTGCGCATTGGACCTTAAGCTTCACGGAATCATACTGTGCGTAGGGAGTGCAACGTGGCTCTCAATTTCAAAATTAAGTTGTATACGGTTGTAGAAGAGAGTGCGCAGCCAGAGCTTCTCAACCCATTTTTCTGCCAAAGTGGTGGAGTTGTCTGTGCCTAAATTGAAGAATTTGCAATCAAAGCTACATGAGGGTGGGGCGCGATGGAGATTAAAATTGCTGTAGTATCAAAATTGCAGTCCTCAGTGCAAATGTGGATCACACCCTCCCAACAAGGTCGTTGATGATGCGGTTTTGGGTTCCAAGGTGTTTTCTTCCTTGTCCTCTTGCAAAGCAATTCTCTCATCTTACTGTAGCTCACCAATTTCCTGCCTTTTGCTGTTGTAGCACCTACTGCCCAGTTTGTTCCTTCATTGTTTGCTGCCAATTACCAATGATTCATGGCCCTCTTGAATGATGTTGTTCTTTCTCCTTGGCAGCGCAGGTGGTGAAACCATTAGCATTTTAGTGGAGACATTGTATCAAGCATTGTGTAGAAAACTTAATTACCACAACGTGTGGGCATCCATTTTCCATTTTTTTATGATTCAAGTTTTGTGCAAGTTATGTCTGTGCACATTTTGCTTACAAGTGTTTAGTATTAGAACACTATCATTTTCTTCTGCTGCCATAACTTCCACAAAACTCCACGTGATGAATTTTGTTTCACAATTCACATTTTGTTCATGAACACATTATATGCATAAAACCAGTCATTAGTCATGTGCACTTTGGATTTCTTTTATATTTTCCAATGAATGTGTATCTAGTCTACTTGTTTCATTCCATTTGGCTTGTTCAGTTTAGGAATGCTTGTTGAGTGCTTGTTTAGTTTAGGAATGCTTGTTCAGTTTAAGAATGTTTGTTCAATACTTGTTTAGTTTAGAAATGTGAAGGAATATTGTCATTACAATAAATTTAAACCCACAAAAAAGCTTTGAGTTTTCTTACTAATTTTAAAACTAATTGAATGAATGTGAGGGTGGCCATATCTTCATTACAACCACCATGTGGCGTGTGCTCCATCCTTCATGATGAAACCATTATAAGATTTATGAGATTGTGGAGATGGATTGAATAATGATGATGAATTTTTGAGTTCAATATGCAATTCTTGGCTCAACTAGTGAGTTGAGAAGGCTCTTCCCACCCAATTTTTGGCATCACAAAGCGACCTCTTTTGGGATTCAACTTTCTCCTAATGGTTTAAGCACTCTACACCAAATTCCTGAAATCTAAATTCTACCAAAACTCTGTAATTGTCAATAGTGAGTAGTGGAAAAAAATTTGTATTAAAAAAATTGTAGTGGAAAAAAAATATTGTAAAATAGCATATGATATATTAATCACAATTGGAAATTATAATTAATATAATATCCCTTTTTAATGACCCAAATTAGAAAATTAAATAATCATAGAGTGCCAAAAAATACTTAGACAAAAAGTAACACTCCCCCATAAATTACTTGGTGTTCGCACCTATATCCTTATTTTTTTCACGGATTGCACCCCCCGAGAATCCAATGAAGATGAAATGGCGATGCGGTTGGCGGTTGGCTGTTGGCATCACAAAAACTATGCCATTTTGAAATTGTAAATATTTCCTTATGAGACTCTCATATGCATTGCTTTGTGCAAGTAATTTGTATTCTGCAAGTCTCTTTCGTGTGGTTGCAATGCAACCCACCTGTTGCAATTGCCTCTGTGAGAAGAAAACGGGGAATGTAGGTCCACAGCTTGGCCCATGGAATGTGGCAATTTCCTTGCAAGCACAAATCTTGGCACTAGAAGAAAACTGAGTTGGAACCCACAAAACCATGTGGGACTGGTTTTGTTGAGTTCCTAGTTTCCAACACAGATTTTTGCGTTGGAATGCATTTTTGCGTTGAAATTTTGCAGAATTTTGTGTTGGAAACTAGGAACTCAACAAAACCAACCCCACATGGTTTTATGGGTTCCAACGTAGTTTTCTTCTAGTGTGGATATGACATTGGCCAGCTCTAAGGTGTCATCATGTCCTAATTATTATACTCAAATGCCAGCAGCTCTGTCAAAGAAGCCATCCCTTTTATTTCTTTGTACAATCCTCTCTGGGCAACTTGAGTTGAAGCCTGTCTGCGCACCAAAAATGACTACTTTGATGTTGCTCACAGAGGGCCAGAGGGCAGAGGCAGCATGCCTTGCAAGGTCAACAATGTGCACAATGTTCGATCAACCTTTGTAATTCTTTGATTGTCTTCATGTTCTGTGCCCTGAATTTTTTTTTAAATTTTTTGGACCATTTCGATGGACTTGTAGACCTCTAAACTGTCGACAGTAGTAGCTGCTCATGAAAGTCAATGGTAACTTTTGACTAGTCAAACGTTATAATTTCCGCAAGATTTTGAGTTTCCAGGAATTTCAATGCTTATAATGACAATAAGTAACCTCAACCAACACATCCTAAGGTCACTTCTTGCATCCAAAAGAATGATTTTGCAACAATGCTCTTCAAAATTTTGCACTTTGCAGACCAGTTTCCGGTTTTCCTATGAATAAGGACGTTCCAGGATTAAGTTCATCAACTAAGCTTGTTTTTTGGGGATCAATTTCGGCCAATAAAGGATTTGTATATGTCAAATACTTATGGAATTCTCCCATCCACTCAGCTATGTGATCCTCAAAAAACTCAAGAAGGTCTTGGAGATTGAGGGAATAAAAGATTCGGCAATACAAGCGGGCACAAGCGTTGCCACTCTAACGCTGGCTATAGAACAAGGGTTGCTTCTGCGTTTGTAGCTATGATAGCCCCAATCTTTTGGAAAATCTCAGTAAGCGGTACTCAAAACCCGTCGAGGCAGTACTTCAAATCTGTGAAAAGCTCATTTGACTTGAACTCATACCTAAACTGCTCAAAAATGGAGTTGGCTGTTTGTAAATTGTAAGATACCAATAATTTCAGTATAATCCGTAGCAACGCTCAAACCTTTTACAAGCTTCGGTAGAAGCGTTTGTCATTTTCTTGGAAAATCATGCTGGCTCATGATTGTAGCTAGGGCTTCACTCAGTTGCAACTGGATTTTAGGCAGAGTGGATAATATTAGGTTCACAATAGCTCCTTTGATCTACTCCTTCTCCGCCTCTGGGATACAAACAACCGACGTCAAAGAGTCGGCGTCCGGCACCTCCCATCGAAACTTAATATGGTTCTTGAAATTTACAACTGTGGCTTATCTAACTTGCTCATCCACCGTTGGCTCACACGCAATTTGCATGATCACCCTCTCATAACTGGCCTGATCCGCCGCTTGATTCAAGAACACCGGACTCCACCTAATTCCGCAACATCGGATTTGGAGCCAGCATGGCAGCATCTGCAGAATACACAACGATAGAGACTCAAATTTCTCCTCCATGTACTGCATTGTGCCAGTATCCTCTTAATTACACACCAACTTCAAATCAATCTTCTAATCGAGCTCAAAGATCTCTTTAGAATGGAGAATTCTTAGTTGAGAATTCAGAATATAAAACCTCTCTTTGAGGAATGTAAAGAACTAGAAATGCAACAAAATATTCTGTGTCTCTCTACTGAATTGCTATTGCAATTGTGATTGCACTCACTCACCTCTATTGATTTCTCTATACTTTGTGACAATGGAGAACTTTCTCAAAGGACATTTTATTCAAATGATATTCGCTATGCTGTCCAAACCATGAATTATCATTGAGTGTTCATCCGATACTGTTGCGCTTTCTGTTGGTGAATGTACAATACACCGATCTACCAAAGATGCATTATTATAGATTAGAGTAGGTTGAAAAATTACTAGATTGTACTAATTTTTACACACACCAAATTATGTAGTGACAAATATTTTTGTAAGATTTTGGAATATTTGAACAAGAAGTTACTACTTTAATTGTTTAGTGATTTTCATTTCAAATTTTTGTAGACCATTTCATAAAAAAAAATCTAGAGAGTTGTCCATTTTATAAGATTAATTTATAATTAAAAGTAATAATGCATTTTCTAAAAGACATGAAAATGGCATAATCAAAATTTTGACTACGTACATTAGAATATTGTTTTGGATTTGGTTAGAAGAATCTATATTCACACAAAAGGTTTGAATTGTTCTATTTTCATTAGTATTGTAAAGATTTTTATGTTCCGGCCAACTCCAAGGCAAAATAGAATTGTCCGCAACTCAAATGTTATAGTGTTTTGATATATGTGACCATATTGAGTAAAAATTACTTTAAAACTCATAAATTGACTTAAATAAAACTCTAGAATTGAATTTTAAAATTTTGATCATATTTAGGTATTGTTTTATTGAATTTGAAACAAATATTATGAAATGTATATTAAGAATTTTAGCAAGCAAAGTATAGTATATAATATGTATACTACTATATATATTATACTACTAGTATGTAGTATAGTATATAATATTTTAAGAGTATAAATTGTTATTTCTTTCTTTATGACTTCAAGATTTCATGAATCATAAGGTCTATCGCACCACATGATGTACAACTAGTAAAGCTTCAATATAGATGGGTGAATTATTCTACATACTAGCATGGTTGTCCCCGTCATGTCTGGACGTCTGTCTGACTGACAGTACGCCCGGATCCAAACCCAGCATCCGTCGAGATTAAAAAAAAAAAAAAAAACTCTTTTTTTCACCAGACGGTCGTCCGTCGACGTCGACGGTCGGTCCATTAAGCTGGATGGCCTGGACGGCCAGGCCATCTCGATCAACGGACTGAACGTCGATGAGGAAAAAAAAAGTTTTTTTTTTTTTTTTTGATTGACGTAAATCTCGTCATGACGCGTCCGGACCAATGCTGATGGACATCCCAATGGGAAAAGCCAGCATCACGTCAGAATAGACAACATACTAGTAGCTTTTGATTTCAAAAAAACTCTTTCAAAATGAATTAAAAAATAGGATTTGGAAGAAAACTATCAATTTAGTGTTTAGGATACAAATAATTAATTAAACATTCATTTTGCATACTCAAAACAAACTTTAGAAGTAATTATCTCTATTTGCTAGGGGTCAAAATTCTCTAATTTGCATTCTCTTCTATTTTCAAAGAAACCATTAGAGAAAAATTGAGGTCCGTAGAAGCCCAAATTGGAGAGACAGAATTATGGAAGCTTGACCTTGTAGAAAATTTGCAGAAATGCCAATATAGACGTTGCCACTATGGAATCTTCATAGATGACCTCAAATTTTCCATTTGTTGCTACCAATTGAAATAAGGTTCAAGATTATAATCTATGGAAGGCAACCCATTCTTGATCGGCCCCCCCATTTTGGCAGCGTAGTGGGGTGTAATTTCGTGCAGGAGGTGGTTAGCAGTGACAACCTCCGTCCCAAAATGATCTTCCTATTGGACAAAATGTTCTAGATTAAGGCTAAAAATAACATTTTAAAAACCCGATTTGCGCTATAAGTAGGGTTTAGGGTTCTCTTTGCTTTTCAGAAATTTTGAGTTTCAAAGCCCTTTTTAAAGTGTAGTTTTGGAGAATTGAAAAGCAAAATATTTTGAGCATTTTCAAAGAGCACCAGTGGGCACTTAATTGTTGAGTGTGAAGTCATCATTTTGTAGGCATTTAGTATGAATCTAAGACCATATGTGAACCTCTATTCCGCCTTCCAAAGCTTCATCCCTTTTAATCGGGTGGCCTATTCAAAGGAAAGCAAAAAATAAAAATGAACAACGTTGATTAACCTTTTAATCATTTCATTTGTCTTTTGATTGATGATTGCATAGATGGAGGAGGAACTACTATTTGGAGTTGTTTTGTTGGTCTCCAATAGCAATCGAAAGCCAAATCTGACCAATTTGTAAGTCACAACGTACAATAGGAAGATCATTTTGAGACAAAAAATGAAGACCAATAGGAAGATCATTTTAGGACGGAGGAATTAGCAGTGATTAATTAGGGCACAATTTCCGACACAGTTGTGGCACATATAATTGGATTCTCAATATCCTTGATGACTTTTGCAAATAGCCCTTGGTTGGAAATAGGAAGGTCTATATGACTAATATAGGTGGAATATAATCTTTAGCTAAAAAGTTTATAATAATTATGTTTTGAAAAATAAAAATTTGAAAAATTATAGAAACCTTATGAACTCAATTTTTGCACATGGAAATTTTTTTATAACTGTTGAAATCTGCCTTGTAGATATGTGTATTTGCTTAAGTGGTCAGAAATGGGTTGCCTCTCTTAGTATTGTACAATCTTTGGCATGTCCTTCATTTGGTTGAGAGTTTAAAAAAGAATTTGGAAATGGCATGTACTACATCCGGACTTGTCCCACATTTAGGCAGGTAGCGGAGCCATCGGGATTTTGGTCATTGATGTGATGTGATTGCCAAATTTGGGGGAAATTTCAAACTTTCAATTATCTTCTCTTCTAGTGTGAAATTGGTCACAAAGGGCACAAGTTCATGTAAATTACCATCAATGTGTAAACTCTAGTTGCAACTTATAGCTCACATACATTGTGCCAACTCAAGATTCAACAAATACCAATACTAGTAGTTGACACTAATTGCTAAAAGATCACACTAATAGTTTTGGAGTGGAGAATTGTTGACAGTGTTTGCAAGTTGCTGCAGTCACCCTCCACAATACACACAATGATGAAAGAGAGTGAATTTCCACTAGATACATGAGAATGTTATGGATGAAGCTAAATCCAAGTAGATGTAAAACTTGGACTAAAGAGGCTTGTCGAAATGGAGGTGACAACATAAAGGGGGCCTACAAAGCCCAAATAGTGAATTTCAAGTTTAAGATTAATGGTTGCAAGCTTGTCACCAACAAGCCTAAACTACACTCTGTATTGGTAAAGGATAGATGTATGGATGAATGTCTCAATAATCCGGTTACAAAGATGTTTTTAGAAAATGTTAGCATTACAAAGACTTTAGGCCACAAATGGTCACATCTTTTCATAATTTTTTTGTCTGAAATACTTAACAACTTGATTATGAAGACATTTATGTAGTTGGTTTAAGAACTTTTAATTTTTAATAAGAGTATGGGACTTTTGAAGTGTTGTATATGGACTTGTCATAGCTGAACAAAAGATTACATATGAACTTTTTTGAAAATATAGATATATTTATATGTTCTCGGGTGACTTTGTTATGAGTGCTCTAAAGGTTTTGCTTAAGTGAAATGATTTCTATATTACAAGAATTTTTCTTAATATAGAATTAGGGACTTTTAGTAGTTAAAATGAAGGTCAAATTTTTGGGACTTTTTTTTTTAAGTAATTATTATTACCATTATTATTATTTTTCTATCGCATTTCACTTTAGAAAATTAAGGTGGGCCGCCCTTCACTTTGACAATTTATTTATTTATTTCCAATGTAGTAGCCATCAAAGGGAATATTTTTCAATTTAAGTGACATTTTGTGAGGCCACGGGTGTTGCTTTTGAGACACTCATCCATGCAACTATCCTAAAGACGTACTTAAGTCACGTATAGACATATAGTGAGAATAATGGGTGAAGAGGTTGTTTTTATTTTATATTGAAATCCACTATCTATCATGAATCCTCAAAGGATATTCTTTACCAACAACTTATAATCAACTTATCAAAAAAGTTTCAATACTTGCTCCTACCATGAAATCATCAATATCAATTTTTATACTATTTATTTTTGTTTAAATATTTTTGTTTAATTTCCCCACTATCAATCAATATTGTTGTTTACCTAAGATAGAGCCTCACCGTCATACCTTTTTTTTATTGTCCAATGTGTTTAAACTTCAAAAAGTAGGTCTTTTTAGCCCTTCTCAAAGGTGAAGTTTTGTCATCATTTTAACCCCTCAAGGCCCAACAACTTTTTGACCATGGAGGTTTTCAATGAATTGTCCCACTTTGATATATTTTGCAAAAGGGGTAGAAAGCCAAAATTGACCAAACTGGATCCTATAAAATTTTAAAATTTTAATGTATGTGTCAATTTTTGAAATTTAACAATCAATATTATTAGCATATTGTTTGGAACATCTTCAAAAAATTTGGAACCACTGTAATTATTTTGCATTCTTAATCACACCAGATTCAATCTTTTATTTTTGAAATAGTTGAAAATAAAAATTTCAAAAACAAAACCACTAGACCCAATTTGTTTGTGCTGAGTAAAGACTGGAAATGTCTATGAAAATATTTTTTCCATCCCTACTATTCCTTTCATTAGAAAAAATTACGTTTGCTCTTTTTTTCTATTATACAACATTTTCTAAATAAAATTTTAAGTACTTCTCACATTCAAATTTTGAAAATCGGAAAATGCAATAAGTATGTGAACTTGTTACTTTATAAGATCCAAGTTTACAAAATTCTCAAATTTGTTTTCACTCTACCAAGAATTTGCCATTGAAATTTAAAGAAGACACATTGTGTCCTGTTGGTCCTTGAGGGATTAAGGAAAAAACACATTTGTTCCATAACTTGTGTGTTATAAACAATATATTCAAAAATGGCTAAATTTTTTTAACAAAAGAAGTTTTTATATTCATTTAAAAAAAGTTATAAACTGGAAGGTGGAATTTTATGAACAAAATCCCTAAATACTAATAATTTTAACAAGAAAGTGAGAATCGTATCTTCCAATGGTGAAATGTTCTAATAAGCAACACAATCTAATGTTTTTGTTTTTATTTCACCCCTAAAGGTTTTTGACTATATTTTCGTAAAAAAATGCTCCAAAACTGCCATTTCTAGTACAAGTGCCAAATTAAAAAAAAAAAAATTTAGGACAAATGTAACCATAGGATCTTGTAGTACGTTGGTTTGCAAAGATGTGGAAAAAATTTCAAAAATTTCTATTATGTAGATTGCAAGATATTAGTGTTTGAAGTGACAAAATCCTCTTTTTGGCCCTACAAAAACTCGGGCAGCTACACTTCACAAGGTCATATTTGCATGAAAAAATGTTCAAAATGGTGATGATTCTTTAGATTCATTCTTCAAAGCAAGTTGGCTACATGCTTGAAAAATTTCAGATCATTTGGAATTGTATAACATATATGAAAAAAATAGAAAGTAGAAAGAATTAAAGAATGATTCAAAATACTAAATTGTTAACAATTTATTTATGGAATTAAAAAATGCCAATCCCAATGGTTTCAATGTTTAATAAACAATCTACACCTAATGCTTTTATTTATTTTTCCAATAATATTGAAAATTGAGTTAACCCTTTGAGTTAATCAATTTTTTTATCTTCAAATAAAGTTTCAAAAAATCAGGACAAAAATTGAGACCATAGGTACCTGCTTGAAATCCCATTTGTCCCTTAAAGGGGTTAACTTAGATGTGCAAAAAAATAGTTTTCAAATTTTTTTATTCTTTGCTACAGAAATGGCAGTTTTGAGTGTTTTTTGGCAGAAAAAAGGCATTGGTCCTTTAGGGGTTAAACAGAGGACTTCAAAGTATATCCTAGAGTAGAGATTCCATAACTACCTGCAAACTACCCGCTAACTAAAACTCCTCAAAACTTTCATCTCATTAATCAAAATGGAATGATCGATCCAAAGCTTTCCACAAATATATAAATCTAGAAAAAACTATTCAAATTTTTATTTTAAAAAAAAGTGATCTTTAAAGATATGTTTTTAACTCCCCAAACTACCTACACATTGTTGAAAACTACATATTATACAATAACTTTTTAACCATGTAGTCAAAAGTTATGAAAATTGTTGGGCCTTAAAGCTACTCCTCATGCACATGCTGTGTAAAAATTTCAAAGAAAAAAATAGAAATTCCATTCATTGTGAGCTGCCTAAAATCACTATGTTGCCAAAAAACCCAGTTTAGGGCTTTAGGAGTTAAAAAATTTCAAAGTTTAGTTCAAAACTAATTTGTTTGTTTTTAAATTTATTTGTTTTTTCTACCCTCATGGCCCCCCAAACAAAAAAGTTTCATACCTTTCATCCCATTATTTGGAATTTAACCCTTAAAGGACTGACTTTGTAGAAATTATCCCTTTGGATACCACGGGAACCATTGGCTTAAAAAAATGCAAAAGTACTTATTAAAATGAAACTATTATAGAAGACTTCTTTTAACAACAAAATTATGAGGATGAATAGTTGCATTTTTGTCCTACACAAAAGGATTTTTATCATTCATCAAACACAAAACATCCATGGCATTGTTTACAGGTTAATGGTTCAAATTTTTGTGTAGATATCAATCTATATAATAAAATGAAATGAAATAATATTTTTTTAAAATATTATTTAAGTGCCCAATTTGACATTGAAATTGAAAAAATTTGTAACTTTTGCATTATCTATCAAACAAGTGATTGCATGCAAAAAATCCAAATTGTGAAGTCAATAGAGCTTATATGAGTTATCAAAAAAATCAAAGTGGTCTCCAATTAGTCCTTTATGGGTTAAACAGCTATGTATCTAAAGCGAACTCCTAATTTTTTTTGGGTACAACTATGAATCTGAAGCAAACTCCTAATGTTTTGTTTTTTTGTCTAATAGCAAGCCAAATCTACACTTGGAGCTACCAATCTCCCATTTAGAATTGAGTAGATTATCAAAGTGGCTAATTCAAGGTGATGCTATTCATGCATCGTGCCCTCTTGCTTCAAGGTTCCAAATGCATTGTTTCCTATTGACCAAGTTTCCAAATGCATTGTAGGAGTCCACAACATGTTGCTCTTGGAAATTTATAACATATTCTCTAAGTAGCAAAAAAATCAAAATCTACTACAATTTGGTAATCTAATTGAATGATCTCTCACTACAACTTGATAATCTCGTTGAGCGATCTTTCACTACAATTGGTTAATCTGGTTGAGTGAAATTGGCACGACGGGGTCACAGAAGGCACTGAGATGCTTATTTTGACCATTTAAGGTGCCACCTACGTACTTCTGAACCACCATGAAAAAAATTGAAAAAAAAGGAAAAATCCGTAATAATAACATAAAAGATGAATGCAAAAAGGCAGTAATCCCACATAATTTGGGGACCTCCTCTCTCCTCACAGATGTTTTAATTCTCAATCTACACTAAATGCCGTTGTGATTAAAATACCTTCATAGGACTTTTTCCAGCTAATAAGGAAAATATCAGCAATAACATCAACAGAAAAAGAAGTGAATGTAAAAAGGAAGTAATGGGGAGAAAATTCCACAGAATTTGAGGACCTCCTCTCTATCCTCACGTGAGAATTCTCAATCTCTTTTATCACTTACGGAGTATATTAAATGCACAATGTGTCATGTTTTCATCTGCAGAGTGTTTCGTTCTTCCTTCTTGCTAAACCCTAAACCCTAAGGAAATCTAAACATCTTCTCAATGAAACTTTGCAACTTGGTAAAACCTCTTTGGTGTTGTTGCATTGCAACAGGCTCCCTTCTAGTCTACACTAGATGCCATTATGATAAAACTACCTTCACAGGACCTTTCCAACTAACAAAGAAGAAAAAACGTAAGAAACTACCTTCATAGAACCTTTCCAACTAACAAGGAAGCAAAAACGTAATAACAACACAACAACAAAAGAAGAGAGAGTGCAAAAAAGGCAGTAAATGGGACAAAAAATTCATGTAATTTAGGGACCTCCGATCTATCCTCACAGGGGGGTAAGAAAAATTCTCAATCTACACTAAATGCCGTAATGACAAAACTACCTTCATTGGACCTTTCCCAACTTAAGAACGGCCTCTACCTCTCCCTCTCCCTCTTCCACGGAAGAAGCCTCTGCCTCCACGCCCACCACGTCCACCGCCATCACTTTTAAGCCCCAAAGATTGTACACTTCGTTTCTTAAAGTCCCTGCTGCCATCCTTCCCATCGCCAGCTCCACCTCGACCTCCACGTCCCCTTGCAGAAGAAGCCCCCCCAGAGCCTCCTCGAGGAATGAAGGAAACTTGCCTGCTGCCTCCATGACCTCGCGCAGAAGCTCCTTCCTCCAAAAAGAACGAGTCTCTTCGTCCTTTTGATTCCACACCCCTTGATGCTGCCAGACGCTCCTCCAGAGGTCGACTTCGCTCGGCTTTGAGGGAGACCTTGTTCTTGAATGCTTGAGCATGGGCTTCATCTTTGACTTCGTACAGCCTTCCAAGGGCAACAACAAATGTACACAATATAAACACGCAAGTCCATATGCCAGACTCATGTGAACATAATAGTTGGTCACCTATTGATTGGAAGAGACCGAAGTCTTTCCAGAAGGGGATGAGGAACAAAGATTAGTTTCAAAGATTTGATCGCTAAAGAATGGAGTTTTCGTGGTTATAAAATGATGAATTTGATTAACCATATCGTGAAATATACAGATCAGGCAGGATCAAGTTTTATATCACGAGGTTCAGTGATCCATATTTCATATCTTGGTTAAAAAAAAATTAAAAAACAAGAGGTTCAAGGTGAGACTTATTTATATTTAGCAATTTTGAGGAGGGGCTTTCTTTCGTCCATTTTAAAATTTCTATTCGACCGACACATGCCATGTTCATTACTGATTCCGGTGATATAAAATTCTTCACAATATGATCAATCGAATTGGTCATTTTCAAACCATGAATCGTTGGCCCTTCCTGGGGTTAGAAACGGGCATATGCAGGGAGTCGATCCGAATAAACATTTAAACTGTCTCGTAAGAGATTCTGTTGGTAAACAAATGAGATCTCTCGCATGTCATGAAAAGAGGTTAGATGACAACCTTGGCTCTGAGCCTTTTCGCTTCTTTCCAGACACATCAGGCGTCTCGCTAACCCGCTGCCGTTTGTTCTTCGACGATACTCTCTCCTCTTCATCCGAAGACGAGCTGCCAGCATCCGAGTCATCCCCACTTTCAGCTGATCTTTCTTCCTCACCGTCTGACACGAGGTCAAAATGCTCGGCAACTAATGACCTTTTGCTTTTCTGCTTGTTAGGGTGTAGAGCTCGATATTCCGGCGCATCTTCATCCACTTCAAATGCCTGCAATTAATTAATGATTTAGGGAATAAGCACAACTTGGAAGAGTCAATCAATATCATTGATCAAGAGTAGAAAATACAGAGCACTAGTGTCCTCACAAGAAGATGGCAGTGCATATAAGCAACGACAAAAAGAAAAGCTCTGAACAACACCAAAGCAATGAATAAACTAGAAAAAAATTTACCTCATTCTTGAAAATTGCTGCAAATCTATCATCCTTAAGTAGTGAAGTATTGAGTTTCTTTCGTTGGCCATCCTTCTTCGTCCCTTCAGTCGTTTCAGTCATTTCATCGTCCGAAGCAGCGCCACCACCAGCAAGAAGACGGGCAGCGAGCTCCTTGTTAACCTTGGGCAACTTCTTCTTCACCGAGATACGAGCCGCCCGCTCAGCATCCATCTTCTCTCGTATTGTTTTCTGCCGATACTCCTCATACGCGAAAGGATTTGTCATGGCCTTAGCCTTAGCATACAGACGGTGGTCGATGAAGAAACCATGCATGTAAGCTCGCAACAAGTTGGTGCCCAATAAATTGGTCAAATTCAAGCGCTCCAAATCTTCACGTGTCACAAACTTGTAGTCCTCATAAATAGTCGTTTCATTTCCTTCCTCCAGCTCTTCTGTGAGACCCTCCAGAGAAGAACACCACCGAGGGGCAGGACCAAGGGATGGGACGAAAAACGAGGATATGCGGGGCGAATCTAGAGCCATAAAAATCAACCCACTGTTCTTCACAACACAAATGTCGTTGATCTCACCAGTTGGTGCTTCAATGGTTGTCACACCGTCACCCTACAACACAGAACATCCTTCGGTTTCTTCTTCAATGAAGGCTTACTTGAAGATAATCAGGCACAGAATAATTCTTACTTTCCCTCAGTAACACACACAACAGCCGTTCCACTTTTCCTACCAAACGAAACAGAAAGAGTGCAAAAGTGCTCAATAAAATTTTTAGAATGAAACGGTAAAGAGGATGTCACTAACCGTTTGTGGGTTCCATATACGCACAATATGACTATCTGAAGTGATCAAGTTCTTGGCAGCAGTACTCACACTCTCATGCCACTTAATATCCGTGATTGGACTACCATACCTGACAGACGAGGATTGTATGTTAATTCAAGCTGTCAAACCTACTCACCGAGTATAAATATCGTATTCATACTCATTGCCATAGCCTAATAAAGGAAAATTTCGAATCCTGGTCATTCCTCGTAAAACTGACAATAACAATTAGGACTCCGTAAAGTTCTAATCATAATTTGAAGAATACCATGTCTTATCACAGATTAAATAAAACCATAAATGTAAAGGACTTTCAAATTCTGAAGAAAATGATTAGATTTTAAGTACCGGTAACGGATGCGAACACACATCTACGAATTGCTATGGTCAATGCTTGAGACCCCAGAAGGCAACAAAGATACAGAAAAATGTACAAAGCAGGAAAAGGGTGAGACATATTACATGTGATCTTTTGTCAAGATTGGATTGGATGATCGCAGGTCGTAGAGTAACACCTAGTTTCCCAGATATCAGAATGTAAAGTCAGGACAGGTAAAAGTCTAATAATGACCACTAGACGTAAATTTGGCAAGGCAATTATCGTGAATACAATACTTAAACCAAAGAGGCACCACAGTCTGAAATACTTCCATTGCAAGATTGGACGAGAATCATACCTGGCCACCACTAGTACCGACTGCGATTTGCATGCCCTCACTCTCATCAAATCTTAGGGCCGTCACCTCCTGGTACAAACAAGCCAGGTCATATATTCTCCATAGTTGTTCCCCTTGACCACAACCAGTTTCCTAACTCTATCTGAAAGCGGGAAAAATTTAATAAGTTCAAGAGGGCTAAACTAATAAGCTACAGAGTCATCGTACTCGTTAAAGCAGTCAATTGTCTTGTTCTGCCTCATGAATGGCAGAACAGGGTGTTGGATTATCCCTTACCTGGTCTTCATTGCCAGCGCCTACAGCACGAATCCGCCCCACGGAGGTCTTTTGTCTCAGGTCAAAACACTCTAGAAACCCATCTTCACCTCCGCAAGCAATCAACCCATGCACTGGGCTTTTATGCACAAGCAAGGCACTCGTATCAGTTTATTACAGAATAGGAATATAAAATAACCAACAACGAATAATACCTACTCTTAACGACCTGCAGAAACTTCGAAGAAAGGCTGCAGAGCAAATTATAACGAAACGAGGAAATACACACCTTCGACCGATCACATTGATCCCAGGTGACTGTGTGGTAAGGGGAGCAAGAAAACGACCCTGCAAAATGACACAAATTCAGCGCTAATACTACTTCAAAATTTGAACCTTGGATCACCTGAAAGGCTGCTATGTGTAAATAATAATATGATTGACAACAGAAACAGATTTTCAACTTGGATCACAATGCAACAATGAAGCTACAAAATACTCTCACAAAAAGGAGTTGGATCAGCGGCAAAAGAATACTTATTATTGAACACTCTCTCCAACTGCGTTATTATTCAGTTTCCGAATTGGACATGGTAACCAGTCAATTCATGAATAAACAATGTACCTGCTCCAAATTTAATCGGTAGACTTCAGGAGATGAAGCAGCGAGAAGCAAATCGCAGGACCAACGATCGTAGCACAAATCTCTTCCCATTCTGAAATTCAAAGCCACATAGAAGAAGAGAGATATCAGGCTCTTATTGACGCCTTCTAAAGTTTCAAGCCCCTCGTGTTTAAAGGACAAGGACTGGATGCACTCAGGTCATAACTCACCTCGGGATGCGTGTGCTGAAATAACTACCAAATTTAGCATGCAGCCATACAGAACGATCCGCACACAGAAAGGCCAGCTTCGAATAGTCGTCTCCTAATACCTGCAACGACCAAGCCATTTCAAGTTCAGAACGACGTTGCACTGAATCCTAAACCCTAAATCCTAAATCCTTAAACAGAAAAAGCGTTAATGCAATCAGTTCCCAATAATTTCTAGTAGGAAAATCACAATGGAGTACCTGGAAATCCACAATCTCAGACGTCAAGTGTCGCTCAAATTTCAGTGACAGTTCACTGACTTCGAAAACCCGAACCTGGGGAGGGTATATACCTGTGAACAACGTAGAGAATGCTTCAACATACTAATTCATTTGTATTCAAACCGTTTCACAGCAAATCAAAATCTAGATGTTGGTATAAGGTTTACGGTTTACAGATCCCTGAACA
This sequence comes from Pseudisothecium myosuroides, assembly GCA_951799445.1. Classification (NCBI taxonomy): domain Eukaryota; kingdom Viridiplantae; phylum Streptophyta; class Bryopsida; order Hypnales; family Lembophyllaceae; genus Pseudisothecium; species Pseudisothecium myosuroides. Next base: position 10,351,452 of record OX637291.1, on the reverse strand, counting down.
AGCTCTATCAAACTACTGATTGCTAGAAAAAGGAACTAAAACTGCAGGAAGGAAAAAGCAATGGCATTTCCTAATCCTGAGAAGAACAAGAAGCAATGACACACTGCCCCGTCCGGGATACTTCAAATCCTACTTCAACCGCTTCCAAGCAAAATTGAAACCTAGCTGTTGGTTTAGGGTTTTAGAATTTCAGCGTTTAGGGTTTAGGGATGCAGAACAAGGTCTATGAAACAACTAATTGCTAGGACAGGGAACTAAAACTGCAGGAAGTAAAGCAATGGCATTTCATAATCCCGCAACGAACCAGAAGCAATGATGTACTGCCCATCAGGAGTAGTCTTCATGCGAGTAGCCGCAGTATTGAATTCCAGGTCTTGCACTAAATCGATTCTTCGAAGATAGTCTGCACAACGATAGCAGCGGTTTCAGCGCTCGCAAATGTAGTTCCTCAAAATTACTTAACGATGACATAAATCGCCTCTCTTATCGGAAAATTTCAAAAGGTACGTCACCTTGGTCTTTACGCAGTGCCTTCTTCTTGTTAGGCGGAAGCCAGGACGCGAACTGGCGGTGACCAGAAACGGTGTACACCTTGACACCGTTCATGGCCGTCAGCTTCATGCCTGCCGGCCCAGCCATGGCGGCAGCAGGGTGAGACCTGAAGGATTTCAAGACAAAATGCCAGGAAGAGAGGACTTCAAAGAGCGACGCAAAGATTGTGGAAGGGCGCCACACAGAAGAGAACAGAATTGACACAAAACCCTAAACCCTAATCCTGAGCCCTAATTAGCCTTTTTTCCTGAATGATTCCAATTCTAACTGCGAAGTCTTTGGTTCCCTTCCATTCCCGCCTCCAATTCTGAAACAGGCTTTTGACTCTTTGAGGCGTTTCAGGTGCAGCAACCATGGTGCTCCGCAAAGGAAATACAACCAAGGAAGACTGCGAGGGAAACCCCAAACAGTGCAAAAACCACCATCTCACAAAAGCTTCCAAAAGTAAACGTCTTACTAAAAGTTGGATTGGAAAGAAAAGGAAAACCATAAAGAAGGATCCTATCATCTTCTTCCCAAGTTCAAGTTGACGCGGTCATGGATCCCACAACCTATAGCAAGCAGGCCACTCGTCACCTCGACCGCGCACCTCGTCGCCTCGGAAGAAGCTCCAGTCGCCACCCCTCTTCTAGTCTGCCGTCTGCACGTCATCACCGACCTGCCACCTGCATCATTAGTCACGACCAAACTGAATGTCTCTTTCTCTCAGGGCTCACCACCTCGTCGCAAGCATCGGCATAATTGCTTCCTCTAAAGTTAGCACAAGGGTTTTCTAAAGAATCCCTCAGACCCCCCTCAGACTTCTCAGTTTGCATATGTAAATTACTCCCATTTGGAGTACGGTACGTCTCTGATCCGCAACCCTCACTTGAGTAGTATTCCAGTGCTCGGAGTTCCTCGTTTGAGACCCTCCATCATCATCAACCTCAGTTGGAGGAGCTGAGAAGTTGTTTGAGTTCCTTGGATTTCCTCGTTTAGGTTTCTTCCTCATCGACCTCAGTTTGAGGACTTGAGAATTTTCCGGGGTGCTTGGGTATTTCATAGTTTGGGTTTCTTCACTGTCGATCTCAGTTTGAGGACGTGAGATTTCTTGGAGTGCTTGGATTTCCTCGTTTGGGTTGGATTTCAGTTTGAGGACTTGAAAAATTTTCGCGGTGCTTGGAGTTCCTCGTTTGGGTTTCTTCCTTGTCGATCTGGTTGAGGTTTTGTTTCTCTTGCGTTGGAGTTGTCACCACCATGTCGGGGGCTACTTTAGCCGCCGGTCCGCGCATGAAAGGCCAAGGCCGCCCAGGTGGCGTTCACGAGAACGTGGAAAGCTTTGGCGGCTTAGGCGGCGTGATGGGTTCTTTCCGCGTGATCGAGCTCCAACTGATGGCCTTCATCGTCGTCTTCTCCGCTAGCGGCTTAGTCCCCCTCATCGACATCATCTTCCCATTGGTCATGACCCTCTACGCCGTCTTCCTTTCCAAGCTCGTGTTCCCTCGGTACAAGAACGCGGAGCTTCAGGTGTTCAAAGGCAACCGTGCTTTCCAGATATACGTGGTGTCCGGGACCGTCATCGGATTGTTCTTGCCCCTGGCGTATGTGTTGGGTGGATTCGCACGGAACGACCAGGAGAGTGTGAAAGCCGCGACGCCGCATCTGTTTTTGTTGTCGTGCCAAGTGTTGAGTGAGAATCTTATCAGTGGGCTGGAGATTTTCTCATTGCCGGTGAGGGCGTTGATGCCGATTTTGTATAATGGAAGGAGACTGTTTTCGCTCGTGGATTGGACGGAGGAGATGTTTCTTAAGCGACACTTGTCGAAGGATCCCACGTTCAATGTAAGTGAAACTCTGAATCTCCATAGTCGTTGCAACAGTGGTTCCATTTTTACCGAAACCCCTCGAATCTCAAATGCTTTGCTCTCTTTCCAAATTCCAGGAAAAATGGTTTTGATGGTCAGTCATTCTTTACTCTCGCTTTCACGCTCTGTTATGTCACTTGCCAAGAATCCCACTTTTAATGTAATCAAAAGTCTGAAACTTCATAGCCGTTGCAGTTCTTTTGGGGGTTCCATCCATACCGAAACCTCTCGATTTTCGAATGCTTTGCTCTCTCACTAAATTCCAGCGAACTGACATTGCACAGTTTGATACCGAGTCATTCTGTACTGTCACTTTTACAGTCTTTAGAAGTTACGGACAAATGTGATTCACCATCCCTCTCTATAATTGCACATTCCTTGTGCAATATCTTGAGAATCTCTCTCCTGTTGTGTACACATGTGATTGAACAATGTGCACATGTCAAGTTATGACCACATATGCGAGAGTTCATTTGGATTCCCCAGTTTTCCCCCAGGCAGTGTCGGCAGAAAAAGTCAAATTGTGCACCTCTTTAATATGAACTTCGCTGACACAGTATCTTCTACTCTCTTTTCAAAGAACGGACCCGATTGAAATGTTAGACACTGTGTCTTGCACCTTTTTGTGTCGGGAGAAGTTCCATACTAACGGAATAATGAGGAATTTGGCAAGGATTTTAGACGACCTTCTTGAGAATTGTTATTTGTAACATTTCTTGTATACAGAGCTATTGGTTGTCAGCATGTTACCGAATTTCATATGATCTAGGCTGTGACGTTATGGAGGCCTGGGAGTAGAGTAGCTGTAATTCATCCTTACAGATGGACTGCTCAGAGAACCCCCACCCCTGAAATGTGTACTTCTGCTACATTCTTGCCATGTAACATACGCTGGGTGTCTCACGAGCAGCGCTCCACCCTCTTGTCACATGATCAATCGCTTGTGTACCCTAATCCTCCCAGTTTGCAGAAGCCATGTATGAGAGTATCTCAGAGACCTATTTTGTTACTGGTATGGGAGTAGCATCATAGTCACCATATTTTTTTTTCTGTTTACATCTTTTTCATTACATGACATCTAGTCTAACATTGGGTTGCAAATGTGTTGGTTATGTGCAGGAGGAAGCATGGTTCTGGTTTGGAAAAAGCTTAGCCGCTGCCAACACAATCTACTACACCATCAACCTGTTCGTGTTTTTGATCCCTATGTTCCTGCCACGTGCATTTGAGAAGTATTTTGAGTCGCGTGCTGTTTACTTAGAAGAGAAGGCAAAGCAGAAAGCAGAGGCCGAGGCCGAGGCTGAGAGGAAAAAGGCAGAGGAAATTGAGAGGAAGTCTCACCTTCCGACACCTGCTCGTCCTCCAGGTATGGAGGACTTTGGTGCCAAGAAAGGGCAGTAGGTTCTAGGGAAGTCGTAGAAATGATTTCCAGTGAGAGTTTTTAGCTGAGCCAGTCCTGTATGTGGTGTTATATATACAGCCCTGTTAACTGTACAGCGAACATTATTTTCATTTTCCCCCTTGACTCTAGCGTGGTTGTGTATTCCTGTTTCCATTTGAAGCAAACTGTTGGAGAGTGCCTTGTTTCTATTCGCAGCTTTGTAGAGACTAAGGACTGTCAAATGGAAATGGAATGGATGTTTGATTAAATTTTAGCACAGATATTCTTAAACAAAACTCCCACAATTGTTCGGCAACTGAGGGCGCATAAAGAGCCTAACTTGTGTTTCACAAGCTCTGTTCTGGAATCCCGTGAGTGCCAGTGTGGCCCGATCTTCATTGTAGTATTGTAGAGAACGTGCACAAAATCTTGTGGGAAAAAGCTTGAAAGCGGAACTGGGAAAGGCTGCAAGTTTCGGCATTCAATGCAATGAAACTCAGCAGAGTTTGCATTTCACGAGATCAGCAAACTGGATTCACTCTGTACTGCCTCATCAATGAAAGGGTCATCTACACAGCGCCTGCAGTAGATGTTGATGATTGTAGCAGTTAAAGCAGAGCTCATCCAAGTTTTGTGCCTGTGCTAAGAAAGGTGAATATCAGTAAGCGTACGCCATTAATGCTCGAATCCTTTCTGAAAATTGTGCATATTTTTGCTTATATCTTTGAATGAATTTATTTTATCCAATTTCCATCAAATTGGTCATAAAGGAAGTTTATCTTTTACAAATTCCAATATCAGTACTTTAGATGAATGAGAAGCTATTTATTGCCCAAAGCACTCTATTCATCATCTAGATTGGAGTGCGTAGGGATTAAATGTGATAAGAGCATTGCCACCATGCCTTGACAATGGTACTCCGGCCTTGCTGCGCTTGTCAGTTCCAAATGGCTCCACACTACACTAAATAGGGTATTTAGTGTTGGATTACATTTAGTGTAATTACCACCCTACTTGACCCTACACTAAATGTCAATTTTAGGACGATTAGTGTAGTGCTAAACTTCAATGCGCCGCCTTTGTCTTCTCTTCCCTTCTACCTTCCTTTAATAAGTTCTAACACTAAATGTAAACATTTTCAGATTTCAGATTTACCATAGAGTATATTTAATGTTAGAAATTACATTTAATGTTACTTACTTTAGTAGGCTTAATGATATTTAGTGTCATGGTTCGCAAATAGTGTTGCCAACACTAAATACCCTATTTAGTGTAGTATGCCTTCATAGTTCAAGTTTTGCCATCAGTTCTTGTGACTTCCACATTTGCTTGGCAATGGAAGGCCTTTGTAGAGGGAAGTCTTACACTCATGCTAACTCGGTTAACTTTGACTATGACCTCAATGGAAGCAAATCCGGCTTAATCCGACTTTTAATGGGTGGTTGGTGTGGAGCATCATGTGATCATGACACTGTCAAACCTCATGTTAGGGCATTTTTTTTCATTTTTTATGAGGTGCCAAAGTGGCGATATAACATATTATATACAAGGTCTTAAAAATAGACATTGCTTTCAACGAAACTCTCCTTGTTTGCTCTTGAGTCTGCCAAGTACATCATGTGAATCTCACTAACAACTTCAGTGCATGCATTGTAGGAATGTGTGTGATTCTCTTCAAGCGTGTTTTTTCTAATTTTATTTTCTATTTTCATTGTTTGGGTTTATGAAGTTTCCAAAATGAGTGACTTCAAACTGCTGTTCCTGACGTTAAGGCTTTATCAAATGGAAATCAACGGCGTGGATATTTTTTATGGTCCTTTCGGGATTTCCCTTCTTTTTTGTTACGTATATCGCTCGGTTTTTTTCCCTGGATGTGTTACACAATGCAAATTTTCGTGCAGCCATGGCCCCTCCGGCGAGCAAAGTGAGGCTGCGTTTCTATTAATTTCAAAGTGGTTGTGTATAAAGACATTCAATCTCCAATGACCAAAGCCCCATATAAACATGGGGGTCGAATGGCGTTTGGTTTTGGTTTCTTTTGTTTGCAAACATGCGATAGAAATTTATGCATGTAGTAAGATCAACTCGCGAGACTCACAGTTCGGAATTCATGACATTGTTATTGTTAGTGCAGGAGATTGCATATCGTCAGCAATATCATTTCTAGAATCACTATTGGAACAATCGATTGAACCAAATACATTAGAAGAAAAACGTGTCCGCTAGAACCGGCAATATGCAACTAAGTGTCCTGTACAACTATCCTGCGACTACAATCCTCTCTAATTGCACCTGGGCTTACTTCATTGTTTTGCGTCATTGTTTTACATCATCAACACATTATTCTAGTTGCAAAAGAGTTGTAGAATGAAGTTTTATATATCGTTTTAATCGTTATAGTTGCAAAGCAGTTGTAGAATGAAGTGTAAGATTACAACAGTTGTACTTGAGTTCAAATTTAGAATGAATGTGAGCTATTTTCTATCCAACATTCATCTCAGCCGATGTGAAGAAGTCTACACTCTGTGGAATCCAATGTGTAGATCTGCAGTTGCAAAAAACAACTAAAAAATGACTAGGAAATAATAGTAGTTGTATCTTAGTTGCATCTTAGTTGTATTCTAGTTGTATCTTAGTCGCTTTGTAGTTGCATCCTAGTTGTTTTGTAGTTGTATCCTAGTTGTATCCTAGTCGCTTTGTAGCTGTTCCCGATTGTCCCATATCAATTGTCAACAGTACTATTAGGTTTGACTTATAAGACTTGTAAGTTGTTTAACTCCTAAGTAATGGATTTCATTAATAGAATTCTAAGATTTCTACAATTTGTAGATTCCTACAATGTGTAGATTTCTATATTTTATAGATTTCAACAAATTGTAGATTTTTACATTTTGTAGGTTCCAATATTTCTTGGATTTCTACAATTTGTAGAAATCTAAAAATATTTGAAATCCAAAAAATTGTAAAACCTATGAAATTATTAAACCATTGAAATCTATTAAATACCAATATTTGAATTTCTAAAATCTAAAAAGAGAGCTAGATTTGAAAATTTGAAATCTACAAATCATTGAGATTAGAATGTCAAAATCTACAAATTCTACAAGTCACAAAATAGTCGCAAATGTATCACAGATGAGTCGCAACGAAGTTACAAACAAGTCGCAATGAAGTCACAAACAAGTTGCTAATAAGTCACAAACAAGTCGCAGTGAAGTCACAAATGAGTCGCAAACGAGTCACGACCATGTCGCACAAACATATACCACATCAACAACCACGTCAGAAGAGTTCATCGATGAAGTTCCAAGTAGGATGTCAAATTCTCGGGATTTTGCAACTACAAATTTGCATGCGACTTGTCCACTGCAATTGCGGGTCTCCAAATTATCACCAGGCACAGATGGGTTATACAACTGCAAACCAGTTGCTCTTTGTAGTCGCAAAACCCCTCATTTTCTTCTAGTGATACTGCCTTGCCCTTTGCACCGACGCAGTGCCACAAATCATTTGTTCAGTGCCACAAACCTAAGAAGTGGAGTCATGCACTGGCATGCGATTCTCGACATCCGAAATCTTCAAATAGAGTGATTATGAAGATCGCAACTATGATGCACTGCCATCATGCCCCCAAGAGACCGAAAAACAGGCCTGAGTTTCCCAATGGGTTGTTCGCTTTAGGTAAATCGTCCAACTCTGATACTCTATCTGGCCCTGCTGGATGAGCTTTTTTCCCGCTTGTGCTGGGACTACCTGGTGTACCTGGCATGCGCATTCCCAGCACCTCTGCAGCACAGAGAAGCAGCAGAAGTTATGATCGCGAGTATGATATGATACGATATGATATGAGCCTTGAGTATATTTTGATCACTGATGTGATACAGGTAAAGATTTTCGTCTGTAAGACACAATTAAAGAAGGTGACGATGCACAGACAACTTGAGCAATGATCGCTGCAATCTAACTTTGTAATGGGAATAAGTAAACAGCTACACTGATTTATCCTTTTAGTGCGTGTGACTCTAATTTATCAAAGTCGCACTGCTTTAAATTAGTGCAGACTGAAATATTACTGTATTTTACTACTTTCCACAAAACGAAAAATTTGCAGGTGACACAAATTTTGCACCTTCAGTAAAAGAAAAATGAGAGTAGTGTTCAAAGGAAATTTTACCAGGTCCTCCTTGTTCGTTTTGGAAATAAAATCCCTGAACCTCCTGCTGTGCCCTCTCGATCATTTCGGTAATTGTCTCATCATCATTGCATCGAAATTTGGTAAGTGCTCCAGGAGGACCCTGGAAGAAATGATCAAGAAAAGCACAGGATTTTGCTGACTTAAGCTGGAGCCACATTATTCACATAAAAAACACGACTTCACAGAAAACACAACACTTTGATCTCTTTTGCCCCTTGTACGAAATTTAGAAGAAAGCAACAGGTGAGGATACCTTTTTGTTTGCATCGAGAAACGGTATGATATGTGGCATAAAGGTGCAGCCTGCCATCTCCTGTTGCCGCTTTGCCTTCCTCCATTCCTCGACCTTTTGGTGCCTCGCTAAAAATTCGGCGATGATAATTTGCCACCATTGCTCATGAGTGCTACATCCATATGCACAGATATCTATTTTCAATTACAGGAGTTCTTAATTTTCTAAAAGGATTATTCAAGATTCGTGTTATATGTGTAGAGCCAGACATCAATACATATGCAGCGAAAGTAATACGGGAATGTTTAGACATGGCATGATTACATAGCCACTTTGTATGGGTAGATTCTACTGGAGCAAGAGAAATGAAAAATTAGTTAATGACGGACAACACTTTCCACTTCTTTTCATGGAGCTTGAAAACCAACCTGAACTTTCGTCTTCCTTTCGCCAAGTCTCGAGAGAGTCGATCCATCTTGAACTGGAATGTGCAGTTATCATCAAAATTGTGCTGCTTGTGCTTTAGAGAAAGATGTACTTGTCGACCAAGATGGTATTTTATCTGCAGGATTTTCAAAACATCAGCATCTTATATCAACAGACTTGCTATTCCTACCTCTCACAATTTTTGCCAACTTTTGTCTAGTCGAAGATTCAATTCGCCAACTCTGGAAAACCTAAGTCGACAAGCCTCGACCACCCACCACCCAGGGATTATGGATTATATAAAAGGATACCCAAGGATTCTACCTCAATCTTCAGCATCAGATCTGCAAATTTATCTAAATTTAATTTTTGAGCGCCTTCGGCCATCATTATCAATCGTCTGAGGTCTTCTATCACGTCCAAATTTAAGCGGTCGAAATCCCTATCAAGATTGGCGGTGGTAAGATCCACATAACCATCCTAGGGAAAGGAGCCATCACAATGCGACGTCAGTAATTTCAATCAAGCAAAATCCTTTATTTTACTGAGACGTCTTAAGGAATTAATATATTAGAGAATTCAGAAAATAGTGACAAACTCTGCAAAGAAAACATATTACCTATTGTTATTAATAACTAAATATGCGTTACTTAAAAATCAAAAACTCTATCTATATAGAGAAGCTGCAAAATAAGAAAGGAAAAACCTTGTCTGTATCCAGGTAATCAAAGACATGCTTGAACCCACGGTGTTTAAGACGCTCAAGTAACTTCTGGGAATTCGGTCCAACATACCGGCCTCGTGCTTGTTCTTTCTTCATTTTGTTCTCTCTTGCAGCTAAGCTCCTAATTTTGCTATCAAAAGTACATTTCATTCTGTGCAGGTATTCTCCAATAGGCAAATGCACTGGGTTTCTCTGCGAGTGTCATACAAAGAGCTTTCAGCTAGGTACCAAAAAAACCTGCACCGATCATAAGCGATTCTGAAATGTATTGGAGCTTCTTCTCAACCTTTAACCAACGAAATAGTTAGCTTCAAGTAATCAGAATTCAACTCCAGTAAGAAAATTTCATCTGGAGGGAGATTTGAAAGATATAATACATTGTAAGGTTTGCGGCCAATGAGGGGTTTGAATAGTTCCCGACCCGTGCGGGGATCAAATGGTCTGCGAGACAATTGCTCCTGCTTTTGCTTCTTCTCCATTACTTTCGAAGCATTGTCCACAAGTCTACGAAAGACAGAGGGTTCCGGGTTCCAATCATCAACCATCAACGACGACCCATATGGCAGACCTCGGTTGATTGAGGGCTGAAATGTCACTCTGCAAGCCAGTTTCGACCTTGTCAGTCAACTTGACAAATTTCCTGTCAGTCCATCGCATATGTAAAAAGCACAATGACAACTGATTTCTAGACGACCATGTGAAAAAACTTGACCTTTCAAGTCACCAAGACGCAACAATGAATGCAGCATCAACACATATTGTCAGGTCTCCACTTTCGGAAGGCACGATAACTATCAACAAAATGCAGCGATCTCGAAAAAGATGAACACAAACAGAAACACAAAATATCAAAGAGCAAGTACGAACAAGAAATGGCTAACCCCTCAGGATACCACTGCATGCATTCTACTCGACGGCGCCTTCGACTTTCAGCATCCATAAATAGCTGCTCAAACCGATTATTGTAGTAGTCGGTGTCTTTGTGTTGGCTGTCGTGGTTTCGGGACTGGTTAATCTGAGGCCTGAAAGTGCACTCCATAAGCTTGGTTTCCCATACCTGGAACATCCATCTCACAATCATAATACTATCCATGTAAACCTCGGGTGACGACGTCTACACCTGATTCTTTACGAGTTTGAGATTATATGCATAAATACCTACCTCCTGTCGAAGTTCTTGCAACTGATCCTGCTTTGGTCTGTCGTCGCTCTGAAGCCTACTCCAAATTTGACCTTGAGCCCTTCTCATGTTTCTTGCTCGTTTGCTTCACAACTCCAGAATAGAACGGCAGATGAGGGATAGAGATGCACTTAGAAATAAACACAAATAATGATTGGATACCCTTATGGCCTAAACCACTGAAGAAACTGTGGTTGCCATTCTGAGGAAAAGTATGAAGGCTTCTGTACGATGTTTCATCTAAAAGTTTTAAATGACTTGAAAAAGAGCTGAAGGCAACACTAAATCGAAGCACATCAAAAGTCAATTTTTTTAGTCCGCAGGGTGGTACAAATATTGCAGACCTGATCTTGGGCTTCAAAGTAACTTCTTTCAGCTCCCACTTTTCAACCTGCTTTTGCCTGTCAGACACTGCTTTGAGGTGATTCTGTCTCATTGTGACACCTTCAGCATATAACAGTTCTCCATAATTCCTGTATTGCTTTGCTACCTTTCCACGCATCCGCGTCAGCTTCCAAGATTTCTGATTCACTACGTCCAAGGAAGGGATGAAATACTTTCAAAAGCAAATAGTCTTTCAAAGTTCATAAAACTAGGAGTCTAGGAAAGTGGAGAGCTTTGTCCATGCAAGATTGATAATTTAAAAGATTCAAGGCACATAAATCATATTGAATGACAATGATCTACTTCCGAAATAAAGAATATAATTCACTGACCGCGGAAAGGCCATGCTTTCTCCTAATATTCTCGTGGCACACAGACTTGCAGCGTTTCACCTCATCCCTCGATCTATGCTCTTGCCTCATCCAATCAGTGTACAGCCGCATACATACAGCTTTCTATTGAGCACCATATTAGATATATTTTGTAGTTGAGAAACTTCCTTCTATGGTTGAGTATTCAAGTTCCAACTATTTCAGTTATTCTAAATGAGAAAAAATATTCCATCTTTTCAGGCTCATCAATCAATACTTGGAAGGAGAAAAGCGTCCAGAAATATACCGCCTGTTCAGATAGAGGATTAGAGCGAGGTCTTCTCGGTTTCTGCTTATGATCAAGAGCTCCGCATTTAGCTAAGCTTGTAATCGTTGGAGCCAGTAAACGGTCCGAGAAATTCCTCCGTTTTCTACTCCGCCTTATTTTCTTCCTTGGCTTGCCTCCAACTTGAGAACAACATTCAACGCCTGGGAGTCTGTTTACTTTCTGCGACGCCTGCAACAATTTCTGTGGCACGTCCATTTTTCGGGCCTCACGTCTTGCCATCAGGTCATTCGATTCTCCAGGTCGACCTCCGTGAATTCGAGGCTCGGCTAACGAAACAAGAGAGCTGTTCCCGACAGGGCTGAATGGAGAACCACCGTGCAAAGTTGAATTCTCATCGTTTGACATGCTCTCGTCTTGAGAATGAAACACAATGTCACTGTCCTCCTTGCTGCAGATGGGAAATTAGGCACAATACTTACATGACAATGTCCTGGACCTTGGTTTGCATGGTGCTTGCCCAGATGAAAAAGGCAGAAATGGCGAATGGATAGTTGGAGTTATCAGAATCAGCATCAAGCTGCAAACAAAGGCTCTGTAACCACGTACCTTAAACTGATGATGTTGCTGACAATATGCTCTGTAAGCGGTGCAACGAATTGCTCTGGAAGAGCATGGGTTTGACAGAACTTCATCGCCACTGCTTCAGCAGAATCCCCTTCCCTTAACTGGAAATGCTCCACACACCCATCGTCTATTTCCACAGTAAGGGCTAGAAGAACCCTCCGCTCATCAGAAAGATTCTCTATCACGGCAACAAACAAGAAATCATAACACGGTCAGTCAGATTTGATATAGAGATTTCTAGAAAAGCTGTTACGTCTTCACCGTGAACGTCTGGTTAATTGCGACGCAAAACAATTGGGCATTTATAGGTTAAGATTCTGACTCATACGAAAAGAGCAACGAGTACAGAGAATATCAGAGCGTTACCCTTATCGTCGCTTCGCTTCACAGGAGTTGCATCACTCTTAAATGGTCCCTGCATGAATTCAATGCTGTCAACAAAATTGATCCGCTACATTACTGGAAAAAATTCATGTAAGGCATAAATCGTGAGTTCAACGGTCACACTACCGACCCAAACATACCTGGCTTAATTTGGAACCACTGCCAAGTTTCACTGCAGAGTCGCAGTCATCACAGTTTTCTGAATTATAGACCTTCACAGCACTACCTCTAAATCTCTTCAGGTGCGACATTTTATTTGTGCTCAACGAGCAGTATTGAGAAGCTGCTAGAGTTTGAATCTTTATGAAGGTCTTAATGCAACTCCTTCCTGATAGCTAACCAGGTTAAAAGATGTCTCAGACAAGAATATAAGCTTTTCGACAGGACTCCTGCAACTTTCGCGCACACGAAGCTTGGAGGACAACACGTTGAAGTCTTTGCTTCTTTTCACGTCGTTCTCCACCCCTGTTTAGTGGAGCTCACGTACCACTATAAGTCAGCGAGTTTAACGCATTTGAAATGTGTATACATGCAGAAAAATATAAAATCATTATTTTCCAACACAAGGACGGACTCATTTTTATTTTCTCGACAAAGCCCATTGAAACACTTTACCGAATGAAAAATTTATCACACTCATCAGCTTCCAATAATTCTATCAGTGATGGCAGACATATAAGGAATGAAGGGCCAACCAAATACTAGGAGGTAAGTAAAGCAACCTTGAAAGTAAACAGGGAACATATTACAACCGTGGCAAGACACAATTGTCTTTGCAGTGGAAGTCGCGCAGTTTCTCAAATGATTGCAATTCGTGGCACTATGGTTGTCAAACTTTAGGAGAAAATTGCATCAATAGGCAAAAGATCGGAAGTAAACAGAACGGTTGCTGCAGGCTGTACACATCAATCGGAGCTTCAAGAATGTCAGATTCATAAGCATCATAACCACTACATGGATTGTGAAATACCTACGAAAAGAGTTTGTTCGATTGTTGCTCACAGACTCAAATACCAGAACAAGTGAGTTTCACAATCTCGACTTAGGTACGAAGTCAGAGATGCAAAGAACTGCCAAATACAAGACCAATTGCTTACTGTAAATTAAATGCCATGCCAAGCGAATTGGCATCAATGATTATAGAAAGGAATGGAACAGAGTCGGTCGAAGCCACTGATGGAAAGTAGGAACGACCACCTGTCAAAATAGCATGGATACGAAATTAAAGAGAGTATTATTCTAGAATGCAAGAAATTATTCTAGTAATCCGAGTGTTGAACAGACTTACAAAGATCGCCATTACCCCGAGTTGAGAAATCGCGCGCTCGACGGGACTCCAGTGAAGGATCCACTTGTTGAAACCCTCAAACGATGAACCGTTCGTGCAGGGGAACACAAATGGGAGCCTGAGGACAATTCGGCCGAAACCTAACCGAAATTTGTCGATGCTTTCCGCACATGTGAACATGGGCAAGCGAAGTAACTGATAATTGAATGCTCTCCAACAAATTTCATGGGAAAAAAAGCCATACCTGTTGGAAACCGAGCTCTCCACGCTCACACTCAGTGGAACAAGCCGGCCGGCATCTTCACTCACAAAAAAGCCATCGGTCCGAAAGGCCGCTCACCTCTTAACTGCCGGTCTACATTACGTAGTTCAACTCAATTGCAACAAGAAAATACGAAAGAAAAAGCAGGGGAATCTACAGAACTAAGCTTATACAGACAGAAAATCTCAAAGTCTGCATGCAATGTTTGAATGAATCCAACAGAACAATTTATACCACCTCGATGAATACATCCAAGTTGCGCCAGAGTGCCCATACTTGTGAGAAGCTTCAATATGCAAGAAATGAATCCTGAAAATTGCCTAAATGTCCTAATGTGTGGAGTATATCTCTGGTTCTATTCACACTTCATTTGGTGATGAGCTTCCATTCTGGTGCCTGAAATGCTCATCCACTTTGCTCGTGCCATGTCAAAGGCAGGAATCATTCCCATAGCAGCATTCACAAAAATCATCTTCCCCAACTCTAGAAACTACTGCACTTATGAAGTATTGAAGGAGACGGGATCGACGTCCACAACAAATGCGAACTGCTGCCCCACAAGAAATCCTTAATTGATATCGGCAACTGATATTGATTGTGCAATTAATGAGAGAAGAGTCCTTATTCCAATAGGAGAAGTCGTCAAGAAATTGCACTAAATTTTGATTTCGATTTAGACAACTGAGAAAGTTCGATGTTACAAAAAATTTACAAGGGCCAAAAAAATTTGGCATGTAAACTTGTAATTCAACACAAGATACAAACACGTATTGAGAACCTCTTGCAAAAGAAAAAATATATGGATGCCTAGAAATACTCGAGATTTCAAAAACATTTAACATATCGAATAGGGTTACACCCATTCAAATCAAAAACCTCAAGGCATAAATCCTAAGCCATGTAAAATAACAACCTCCTGTACCATTCAGTAACAGAAGATTCGTACATGTCCTACCTTTCAAGCTGCGTTGCTTCCAACTAGTTTAGAAACTAGCCATATCCCAGAACTTGATCTCGAGCTCCAGAATGCGCACACAAGCCTGTAATTGCAGTCAAAAGCTGAAAATTATCTTTCATGACGTGTTTCTCCACAATGTTAATAAGGATCATGACATACATCAAATCGAATCAGTGACAGAAAGACACAAATCAAAGGATTGAAATACTTTTTATTACCTCCTTGACTTGTTTCTGCTCAACCTCGGAAGCATTATCAAAAGCTTTGTCCGCCAGTTTCTGCAAGCTCAGTGTATACTCATGAAACTCCGGACTCCCCCATCGCTTGACTGTACTAAGAAGCTCAAACGGCGTTTTTGAGCCTTCCTCCAAGCATGACATGAAGCTGGCATTGTAAACCAACTCTATCAACCAGAAAGCCGTCACCGCAACTGCGTATGGCGTCTCCTCTTTCTCCAAATCCTTCAAAAATCTAAGAACACAAGGAATTAGGGTTAGAAAGACCAGAAACTCTCCCTCCACCATCCCCTGTTTGGCAAATTTGAAATAGAGAAAGGGAGATTATAATGTAGCTTACTTGCAGTAGTCTTTGTTCGGTTCAAGTAACGTAACCTTCTCTAGAAACACTTGCCAGAAGTTTGCTTCTTTCCGAAACCACGCAATCTCGCTTTCCAGAGCTGTGATTCCGCCCAGAATCACATCCACGTCGTGCTCGGGGGCATTTCGTGGCACCTTGAGTAGCACGCTCGCAACGAAGCGGACGAATTCTCTTACGAAGTGGTAGTCTTGTTCCTGAAACGACGAAAAAAAACTAAATATGAATCAAATGGCGAAATTATTAAGCCATCGCTGCGTTCAGAATTCACTTCTCTGATTAGGGATTCACTTCATGAGAAGAATAGTTTCTTCTAGAAGAAAAATAATATTGATTCAAGGCTCACCATCCAATGCTTGAAATGGGGAGAATCAAATGGCGAGATTAACCATCGCTGCATTCAGAATTTTACTCGTCTGATTAGGGAGTATCGGTCGTCCTCGTAGAAATAAAGATTGGTTTGAAGCTCACCATCCAATGCTTGAATTTGGTAACGTCGATGGAGCCACCTCGAATGCTGGCAATGAAGGTGTGGTTCGTGGCCGCTGCGTAGAGCTCGCGGTTATGGTGCATCCAATCTGTCGTGAAGGATGGTTTCTCCGATGCGCCCGACATGGTCTTTCAGAAAACTTCTCCCACTCCTGCAATTCCACAAATTGCTTCAGTTCTAGCCTAGAATTCTCTAACAAATTGCGCAATATCATAACAAGAGCATTGTCTGGGCTCGCTAGAATGTGGTACCATTGACAAATCCAGAGCTCCAATCACTTCGGCGCGTGAAGAGCATGCAACAGAATGAACAGGAGAAAGTGAGAAGGGGTGTGTGGTCGTCCAACCAAGAGTGCACAAGTGGAAGAACTGCAAACTGCAAACTCGAGGGCCTGTTGACTGAAGGTCCTGAAACGGATGGACAGAAGGTAAGCTTATTGTTCATAACTATGCTTACAGGAGAATACCGATAGTCCAGAAATAATTTGTAAATTTCTTAGGGTAGCTTTGAAATACTGACGACGGGTGTCGTAAATCTTATCAACCGCTGATCTGCAAATGTAGTTGCCAAGTTTTTCTGTGCGGTTGTTCCTACAGAGGATACCATTCACTTCACACTGAGCAACTTAACATGTAGGTGTGTAGCCTGATTGTTGGAAGATTCATAGAGCTGCGAAGAGGAATTAAGGTGCAAGAACGAAATCTGTTGAGATTAACCCCTAAAGGACCGAGGCCTTTTTTCTGCCAAAAAACACTGAAAACTGCCATTTCTGTAGCAAAGAGTTAAAAAAAATTTAAATTGTTTTTTTTTCACATCTAACTGTAGGATCTTACACCTAACTAGTATAAAAAAGTGTGGAAAAAATTTCAGAATTTTTGACCGCATAGATTGCAAGATATCTGTGTTTAAAGTGGAAAAAACAAGTTTTTCAGCACATTGCGGGACTGGATTTTTTGACTTTGAACATTTTTAACTTAAAATTTTTTCACTACAGAGTTTTGAGCTTTTAATGCTTGTAGTGGAGAATTGAGTTGAGAGTCTAGGAAAAAAAAAAAAATTCAAAAAAAACTTAATTATCATTCTTAAAAAAATTGTTAAGTAGATGTAGGTACGAGATAGAAGGAAAATCTAAATATTCATATATTTTAGATGGAATTAAAATGCACTAATCCTAATGGTGGGATTGTTCTAACAAGTAAATCAGACCATGCAAAAAAAAAAATTTGAAAAATTTGAAAAATTGCATTCAGAAATGAATCCTAAAGTTATTTTTTTCAAGAAGATGCTCTAACTGCCCGAAAAACAAGAATGTCCATAACTTCCTCATAACAAAGTCAAATGAAATGAATCAAAGCTTTCCAGATAGCCAAAAATATAACCTATGAGAAAAAAAAATATTAAAAAAAAAAATTCAAGTTTTTGTCCATTTTTTTTTTGCTGCCCGAGCTGCCCCCCGTAGCCTGTTTTGAGCTTATATGGTCATAACTTTTTTCCCGGGCACCAATTGTGAAAAAAATTATATTCCCTTGAAGCTAATCAATTTTGCTACCTCCAAAAAAAGTTTCAAAAAATCAGGAGAAAATTTCAGCCCGTAGGTACCTGCCCGAAAACGCATTTGTCCCCAGTAGGGACAATGGTCCTTTAGGGGTTAAAAAATGTAATTCTCAGTGTGAATACTCACGCAATTGCAAAGTAGGACGTTGTAGATAAGTGACAATAGACAAGCCCATTTCATTCAAAGACAGTAGACATTTAGCTAAGTCATGCTTACACAACTTGCTATATTAATATTAGTTACAGTAATTCCAACCAAGTACATGAATGGTGGAATCACCTTTGCGTAACAGAGATCAGTATAGGAAATCTGGTCCCTAGAGGTTCTAGTATCTACCTCAATGCTACTGTTCTACAGGTATGCGGTGTTGACCGATGTTCTAGTGTACCAGTATTAATAGTATCAAAAATAGTATCAAGCTACATCGCTTGACTCAATACACGTACTTCGAAATACTCATGTAGAAATTAGTACATTTAGCACTCATAAATAACAGAGGTTAAACTACATACAAACACCTAAATATTCGAGACTTTGTGTCAAAATCAGCATCGAAGCAGCACCACATTCGAAACTCTTACTTAGGTTGGCACCTCAAACCAGGGGAGTGCCAAAAGTTTCGTCAGAAATACAGCACTCTCCACCAAGTGCATCCTCGTAAACAAAGATTTCATCAAGTTCGTCAAGGGACTCCATGTCCAGAAGCAAAATTTTAGCATGTTGTAGCATTGAGCATATGGCTTTAAAATCTGGCCGCTTCAAATGATCAGCACACCAACAGCTCTCTACAATGAACCGAATATAGTTTGGTAAACTTTGGGGGAGTGGTGGTCTCTCGCCAGCTGCCAGCTTGGCTCGCACATCTCTCGAACACGATACATCAAATGCCTCCTGCGGAGATCTCCACGTCAAAAGTTCTGCAAACACCATCGCAAAACTGAACACATCACCCATAAAAAGAGTGTATCCCTTAGCGTCCGCCTCCCACATCGTTGGGTCCATGTACCCAGGAGTACCAGCAGGTCCCCATTCCTCACGGGCGAGACCCGACACATTCTCCATTGCCTCGCCAAAGTCAATGAGCTTCACAATTGTATCTTCATTCACAACGGGTTTTTTGTGGTCCTCCGGCACCACCACGTTTCTGCACATGATGTTCCGCGGTTTCACGTCTCTGTGGGCTACATCTTTCCCATGCAGAAACCGCAGGGCCTTGGCTGTCGGAAGCATTAGCTTGATTGTCTCCAGGTCCGAGAATCCTCCTCTCTTTCCCTCCCATGCGGTTTTACACCCTTTCATTAGATCGTTCAAATCGCATTCCAAGCTTTCCATTAAAAGAAACGGGCACCTAAACACCTTGTTGGTAAACAGATTCCACGACGACCAGGACTCCACTTCCCAATATCCCACCACTCCAACTATGAAAGGACTACGATACTTATCTAGAATGTCAAATTCCTTCTTGAATGTCTTACTGCTGTCCTCATTTGGGTGACGCATCTTCACAGCAAACTCCTTCTCATACACCCACGGGAGTTTCAAAATGGCCCCGTGTGCTCCTGTTTTACACGAGCTCTGTAATGGAACAACGAATTTGCTGTAGATAAAAAAACTGTGTTGCTTCAAGAATGGAGGTTGCCACACAATCTGCTTCTTAAGATCGGGCTTGAGACGATCTTGCAACAAGCTGGCTAGTTGATGATCTGCACCATCTACTTCCAAGTCTCTGTCTTCCAACGTTGCACAAACCATAGCGCCCAAAGCAATCTTGTCAAGCTCGTTAGAGTCTTCGTAGAGCAATTTTGCCAAATCATTTTGTTCGCTGCGAGAATTTAGCAGTTCGTCTACATTATCCATCCATTTTTTCGACCGCTTGATGTTATTAACTCCCAAGTTCATGATATAAGCCGACCAGGACAAGTCCAAAAGTACCTCGACAAAATGCTCCGTACATTCCCATAGCTCCACAGCTTTCAAAAGCCACTCATCGTGTGAGCACTCTTCGACTAGATACTTGCCGTATGGTATAGCTGCACACAATTCGATCACTGCTGAAGAACGTCTGTTGGCGTGGTAGCTCTCCTCTGTGGCAATAAGCCAGCGATGCAGAAGTGCACACTTTTCTTTATTTATATGCACAAACCGACCCTGCAATTGCCAACAAATCTTCCTCCATAGCAACCTACTTTCGATGTGCGCCTCGCAGCTACTCTTGCTAGCTTCACAAGTACTCTGGCTGGCTTCACAAGTACTCTGGCTGGCTTCACAAGTACTCTGGTTGGCTTCACAGGTACTCTTGCTAATTTCACAGTAGTTGGAAGGAGATAGCGAATCACTGATGATGCTGTTCGAATTTGCTGCGCGTACATCCTGGTTATCTTTTCGGCCAAAAAATAACGTTTAGAAAACATTAAGGTCAATTGATCGGTCACGGTTTACAAACCACATATTGCCTAGAAACATGGCCATTACGTCTTTAGCCTAGTTTCCATAACTAGATATTAAGCTTGATGATATCAAAAGTTACTATATATCACAGAATTACTCTGTATTTCAATCTTAAGTTTTAGACAAGTACGGGATAAAATTAGTTACAGCAAAATAAATTGTAATGCTTACTAAACGAGATTCCTGTTTAGTAACAAATCGAGCTCCTGAACATGACTCAAAGATACAGTTTTACACATCTAATCTGACATGTTTGGCATTACAAATGGCTCTTCTTCTCATCGTAGGCTTACGGAAGGACATGATTAAGAGAGGAAAACCCATTGGCAGTTGAACTTACCAAAATTTTCCTTAATGCGAAAAGACTTCCTTGATGAAAATGTTCTCACCCAAAATTTTCTGCAATCACCCCATTCACTTCTGTCACACAGAACTTGGAGATTCGAAATTGTTAATTACGCAGAGCCTGATTCCATACGTTGCAACTAGATGTAGCATTCTACCAGAGCCATGTGATGCGTAAAGCAGGTTAGAGACTATCTACGAAAAGTCAAGTAGCGAATATCTCTGACTACAAGATGAACCAATGTGACTAGAATGCCAGCGCAGACAAATGAGAGCAGTTGAATCACATCTTACCCGAACTCTTCCATTGCTAACTTCCATGTCTCCAACTCGACGAGTCTCACTTCAATTTAGAGACTCGTTCCACAAGCGCAGAGCCATTACGACTCAAAGACAAGGATCGCGAGGTTGAAGCAAAATACAAATCGAGTATATCTGAGAGAGAAAAGTAAAAAAAAATGTAAGTGATATCTCTGGTCCTCAAGCGGCTTCAAAGCGAATCGAAAATACAAGACCCTGTCCATCGCTGGCTGTAAGTTCAGAACCTGACATAGGATCACTGCAAATTTGGATTCCAAATTTCTGTCGGTGAAGCATGACACACTAGCAGTGTAATCGTCTTCCATTGAGGACTGAAAGGCAAACCCTACCATTGCCTCCACTACATTGCAATAATTTCAAACACTCCGACATGGAGATGGAAGGAAATCGAAGAGGTCCGACGTCGGACGAGTCTGCGATCGAGAGCACATTCAATGTTGGAACAATTTTGAGCACAATGGTGTCCATTCAGGCAACATCTCAGATGCGGAGGTAACCCCCACATACCCCGATGTCCTCCAGCTACTCGCAACTTGATATAAGTCAATCCTATACACTGATGGAGAAAAACTCGACCGCGAAAAAAGACATTTTGGAAAAGCGCACCGACATTCAGAAGAATACTTTGCACGTCGGAAGAATTGTCGGTACAACGAGTTTCAGAAAGTTACGGCATAGATATTCAGAATCAAAGTGAAGAATTAAACCTACAACTGAAGTGCTCAGGGGATCCATAAAAGTGGCACTTACAAACGCCATGTTTGCTGCTGCTCGTCCTTGGATCTGGAAGTTCCAACAGCAGGCAACGAATCTCAGCTTCCGATATTAAAGTGCTTATACTACCGACAGCTCCGCGAAGCAGGGCGACGTGAAGGCTCAGAGTTAACGCAATCACAACCAACGCTGCATGCGTTCGGCAAGGATTTTCAACTGCTCACAACCCTAATATCAGTTCCACCTATCAGCAAAATTGTTACAAGGCACTCCACCAAGCCTGCAAAGATCACTTGTCACCGCACCCCATCATCAAGTTGAGTTGCTTCGCTTCGCTGTCTTGAATCTTCCCCCTACTCGAGCAACTACATGGGATGTAATTGCGTAAAGCCAAAGCATGATGCGAGAACGACGACACCGCATCACATCTAGGATAAAGGTGATAGAACGTGATCAATGTTGGTAAACTCACATAAGTCGAGTGTAGACAAGAGTGATCGCCGTTTCCTCGCACGAAGTCGAAAATCCTACTCTGTCGTGCAAAAGTCTGTCTACAACTGAAAACGATGCACTGTAATAAGGCAGGAAAACTAGCCACTGGGGTCTGTAGGGTCCAAGCTTATAGTTGTGCAACGAGCCTCCTGCGGAGCCCCGTTTTACCCCTGGGGAAAACGCAGGAACTTTGTATTTGCAAGGCATGATAAAATTTGCAAATTCTGAGTTCATATTTGCAGTAAGAGGCCCCAAATTAGCTCGGTGAGGTCTAGGACATGTCCTGAAGACGACACAAAATAGGGGGTCTTTTTTTTTACATTGACCCCTGACTTTACCTCCGCAAGAGGCTCGTTGCACAACTATAATAAGCTCAACCGGTCTGTAGCTTCAAGGTCTTGCCCCTTGATTCCTAGGGTCGAGTCTAATGTAGCCCACAGTGCAGGGAGCCTCTACTACGGAGGTCCAGATGTAAAAAAAATTTCCCCTATTTTGTGCCGTGTTTATTCAATCATTAACACATCTCCTAGCTAAATTGGGGCCTCTAATTGTAAATATGAACTCAGAAATTTGCAAATTTTATCATGCATCGCAAATAAAAAAAGCTCTTAAGTATTCCCCAGGGGAGAAAAAGGAGGGGGGGGAACAACCTCTGCATTAGGTTGCCTGCACTACTTTAGACTCGATCGCTTCCTAGTAGCTTGGGTAGCTTTTTTGCTTTATAATGTTTAATAAATAATTAGCATATCTATCTATACCTTAACCCTACGAGGACGCCATGGACACTAAGAACTTGTCTCCATTAGCTAATCGGAACTTTTGATTTTGGAACTAGCACCATGTTTCCATTGCCAGTTGGTATAAACTAGGGCCTCTAGCCACATACCAGTCTCCACCCCGTGTTTTATGCAAAAACAGACCTAGAGGGGTTGGAGGGTCGATCGGATCCCTCTATTTTTAACAACAAAACAAAATGTGAAAGCTATAGTCTTACGCACTTTAATGAGCTAAAGAAGACTTTATTAATTACTATATCACAAATTACAATCTGCCTTGTTAATGTGTTTAACATCTACCTTGTTCACCCATCACATTGACATATTTTCAAAATAAAATAAGGCAAATTTGGCTAAAGGCAGTCCGATTTGGGGCTACTGCTAGTATTCTAATGAAAAACTCTTGTCTGAACAGGAAGTGCAATGGACCTTTTGGACCCCTTCCAATTGCCGCTAGAGGTTCGAGGAGGCAATGGAAATTGGCCCTAAGTGTCTAATGGATGATACAAAATCTTTCAAGGTAGGATAGAAGTGCAAATGTTCATCTTGATATTTTTTGTGGAAAAAAAAGGTCTTGTCTTTTAATTTGACCTCCAATGAATGTTCTTAGGATTTTTTAAACAAATGATTCATACAATATCCAACAAAATGATTTCCATCATGTCTAATCTGTCCTTTTAGGATTAATGATAATATGAAAGCTCTCCACAAAGAATGTGCACAAATGCCATGAAACAGTTTTTATGAATTTGAAAATTGAATTAAATTATCTTTTATTTTAGAAAAAATTTAGAAAAATGCATTGCTTATCCAAATGCCAGTACACTACAAAAAAAATGTTATGGATTAAGGTTGAAGAATATAACAATTTTTAAACCCATTTTGCATTGTAAAAAAAGTTCAGTACACTTCTATTATCTTTAAAGCTTTGAGTTTCAATGCCCTTTTCAGAGTGCAGTTTTTTAGTATTAAAAAGTAGAATTTGGGGGCATTTTCAAGGAGCACCAATGAACACTTAAGTGTTGAGTGTGAAGTCGACATTTTGTAGGTAGTTAGTATTGGTGCAAGACCATGTGTGGAGTGTGGACCTTTGTTTCACCTCCCAAAGTTTCATCTCCTCCTGTCAAGCAACACTCAAAGAGATTCAAAATATAAAAACAAATAGTATTGATTGATCCCTTCAATCATTTTATTTATTTTTTGATTGATGATTGCGTGGATGGAAGGGGAACTACTACCGAGAGTTGTTTTATTGATCTTAGATAGCAATTGAAAGTTAAATCTAATTAATTTGCAATGTTACAAAGTGCAACACAAAGATCATTTTGGAACAAAAAATTAAAATCAACATGAAGGTCATTTTGAGACCCACAAAGTAATTTATTAGATTACAGCACATGCAAGTTGAATTTCTATGTATTAGGCAATCCTTTAATATATCATAACATTCAGTAGCATGTGTTGATGTTGCCTTGGTTCTACAATGATGGTGTGGCTATACATCCTCCACCTGTCTATTTCATCAGTAGCTACTAATAAAGCATTGTTGGGGTGTGGAATATACCACACCATCACTGTAGAGCTACTGAATGTTATGATATTTTGGAGGGACAAACTAGGTTACTAATTTTTCAAAAATTTAGGTACATTTTTTAATTATTTATTTTCTGAACAAGTTTCTAAAAAGCTATGGTACTTTTAGAAGTCTCAGATCTTGAAATAATAAAGTATTTTTGATAAATTATTCATTAAATACTAATAAAATTTAATTAACCTTGAGTTCCCAAAGTTCCCTTGGGGGACACTTGGAATTTCGGGTAGGCTCGTGTAACTTGAAACTTTAACGTGATTTTTTGAAACTTTTTGGGAAGATAGGGAATCACATTAGCTTTTCAAAAATATAGTTTTTTTTTAATCAGTGCCTGGGAGCAAAAGTTTTGCCATCCAAAGTCTTAAAGACCATTCACCAGGCAAAAAAAAAAAATACAAAAAAATGATTTCTTTTAGATTTTTAATTCTTTCCTAAAAGATTATGTTTTTGTTTACGTCTGAAGCTTTTATTCATTCTATTTGGACAAAAAGTTATCAACAATCTTGTTTTCCAGGCAATCTAAGCGTCTTCTTAAAAAAAAACACTTAGAAAATTCATTTTTGAATACAAATTTCAAAAAAATTCAATTCTTTTTTTTGGCAAGGTTAAGTTTGTTTGCAAGAACAATCCCATTGTTGGGATTATGGTATTTCAATTCCATCTTAGAGCTATTAACGATTTATTGTTTCGTTCAATCTCGGGCCTACTTCTACTTAACAATTTTTTTATATGTGAAAATTAAGTTTTGATATCTTGAATTTTTTTTGTAGACTTTCAACTCAAATAAAAAAAATTAACTTTATGGTGTGTAGTGCAAAAAACTTCCACAAATGGTGGTCAAAGTCATCTAAAATTGCAAATCAGAGTTCAAAAAAACTTATATTTCCAACTTCAAATGCTAATATCTTTTAATCCTTACGGTCAAACTTCATGAAACTTTTACCACATGATTTGAGACAAGTGAAGTAAAAGATCCTATGGTTAGATGTTTTTTTTGGTTTCTTGAGTGATCGCAGTAGAAATGGCAATTTTCAGTGCTTTCGGAGCCAGAAAATGCCTCGGGGATTTAGGGGTTTAAAATAAAATAGTTATCCTAAAAAAAATTATTTTTTTAGACTGATGCTTACAATACAATAGAACCTCCTTAAGTTGACCCTCCATAAGCAAATAAACCTTTGTAAGCAAATCTTGTTACATTGGTCTTGGACTTGTCCCCATAACAAAGGTTATGACTAAAAACAACCTTCCATAAGCAAATAAACCTCCTTAACCCTTAAAGGACGAAGGGGTGACCCTCGAAATCATCCTTTTGCATTACCATGTGAATTTTTGGCTTAAAAAATTGCAAAAGTGCTCATTGGAAGTCAAGCTATTGTAGAAGATCTTCCCTTTTCACAACAAATTTTGAGGATGAATAATTGCACTTCGTCCTACATCAGGAAAGTACCCTCCTATTGCAACAGTACTAATGCAATATTGTTTCAATGGTTTCAATTGTTACGCAATATAATATTGAAAGCTTACTATTGTAGTACTACCTCAGTACTGGAATAGTATAGTTTCAAGAGTAAAATGTATCATTATTGAAACTATATTGTTGCAGTACTAAAATAGTACTGCAATAGTAAGCTTTCAATATTATACTGCGTAACAAATGAAACCATTGAAACAATACTGCATTAGTATTGTTGCAATTGGGGGATTTTTCCTGATGTATACAGTTTGATTCTCTGTCATCCATCGGCCACATAATGGATGCATCAACGTTTAAGGGTTAATGTAATCTTGTTAGACGTTCCAATACCCATTGATTTAGAGAGGTTCTACTGTATTCCTCAGATATCGTCATTGCTGCTTCTCTGGAAAAGGGAGTTTAGAACTACTACCCGTGGGCCTTCTAACTCCACGCAACATTGCTCCATCAGGCTTTCGCCCATTGCGGAAAATTCCCCACTGCTGCCTCCCGTGTAAAAAGCCTCCTATCATTAATCAAGTTATTTATACTTTTTAAAATTTAATTAATTAAATCTTATTGCTCTTGCCTAGTCAGCCGAAGTAGAGCTGCCCACAGGAGGTCCCGCAAAAGGTCCCTAAACCCTAAAGCCGCAGGGGGCAACGCCGTTCACGGCCGCGGCCACGTTTAGAGCATCGCCACCCATTCACTCCCAAGCTCCCGGACCGAGGTTTGAGGGCCACGGGGGATTGACCCCTCTATTGCCCCGATGGTGGATGACGGAGGGATGGGGATCTGCTCCCCTCCGCCATCCACCCCAGCACAAAAGCCTGCCCGGCCCTTGCCCCGCCCTCCGCCCTTCCCCCTCCGACCTCCCTTCCACCTCCAACCTCCCTCCCAGCCCTCCGACCTCCCTTCCCACCTCCCTTCCCCCTCCACATCGCAGGGCGTAACCTGCATGACTGAACAGTCCCTTCAATGAGAATTTTTCTTTTTAAAATGACAAAATTTCAAGAGATTAACACTTTGCAGGCGCCCATTTGGAGCCATGAAAACAACAAAACCACGGTTTTCTGAACTATGAGCATAATTTTGGTGCTCTCAAGTTGAGCAAATTAATGCAACACATCTCTACTTTAAATTAGGTTTAGGGTTTTTTATGTTTTGTTTGATACACTAAGATGTACTACCTCCGTCCCAAAATGATCTTCCTGTTGGACAAAATATTCTAGATTAAGGTAAAAAATAACATTTTAAAAACCTATTTTGTGTTGTAATTAGGGTTTGGTGTACTCCTAGCATTCTAGAAACTTTGAGTTTCGAAGTCCTTTTTGAAATGTAGTTTTTGGAATATTGAAAGGTAGAACTTTTTGGACATTTTTAAAGATCACCAGTGGTCAATTAATTGTTGAAAGTGAGGTCATTATTTTGTAAGCATTTAGTATATACCTGAGCCTGTGTGTGGCCCTTTATTCCAGCTCCAAAAGCTTCATCTCCTTCAATTGAGCAATATTCAAAGAGATGCAAAAAATACGAACAAACAGTGTTGACTGACCCCATTAATTGTTTTATTTATCTTGACTAATGATTGCATGAATGGAGGGGAAACTACTACTCAAAGTTGTTTTGTTGGTCCCCAATAGCAATCAAAAGTCAAATTTGACCAATTTGCAAGTCACAAATTGCAACAAGAAGATCATTTTGGGACAAAAAGTGAAGGCCAACAAGAAGATCATTTTGGGACGGAGGGAGTAATAAACTATGAGTCATCTTGTGACACTTTTGGTATTGTTCGAAAACTCTTGTGAAGGAGGGATGCACGGACTTTATTTCGTAGCATTTGGACCTACATTGTGGAAATTGTTGAATTTTAAAGTTTCTATGAATCAAAAAATTGAATTAAATTATCCTTTATTTTGAAAAAACCATAACTTTTGCATCATATGTCCAAATGTCACAAAACAAAGCCCTTGCACTTCTTTTGCATAAAGCTTTCTATTGTACTAGTTTCATGGCGTCTGGATCGACGATGTCAATGTTATGGTTTTTTTAAGTTCAAAAATTGAATTAAATTATCTTTTATTTTGGAGAATCCTAACTATCACATCACATGTTCAAATACCACAAAACAAAGCCTTTGCACTCCTCTGTGAAAAATTAATGCTTTCTATTTAATACGAAAGTGCAACTTCTCAATCCGCTACAAAGCCCTTGTATTCTTTTGTGAGTTAAAATTGTATTTTGGAATTAATATAGTATAAAATTGTTTTTATTTTGACTATGGCAACGGCACAAGGCACACTACTTTATCTTGAAATCAAGAATCTCATGTTCAATTCTTTCTCTTTAAATTTGGATCTTTTTCATAGGTTAAAGACTTAAAGATCTACTTCTATGCCAAATTGTGGGAACATTGGACACTTTCAGATTTTTTGCACAATTTTGCTATTGTTTTGTTTACTAAACCAAAACTAAATAAGAATTGGGATTGAGATGTCCAATTTTATAGGCTAAGGTACTTGCAAAGGTCTCAGTGCAACAATTGGAGAAGTTTGAAAAAAATTTCAAATACAGAAAACAAGTATTCTACAACATCTGGTTGATTGTGACTAATGTGACTAATGCCCCTAAGGAGACTTAATCACATTAGTCACAACTGAGCAAATCTCCCACCCGGGTACGCAACTCATGTATTATACACAAGGGTCATTGGCATTAAAACGGCTCTAAAGACGGCTTTTGTAAAAATTATATCAAATTAATAAGACCAAAAAGCTAGATGAAGACCAAATTAAAAGAGAATTAAATGTAGAAAATGTTGAATTGCATACATATGAGGAAAAAAACTCACAATATATATGAAGAATTGAAACACTTGTGTAGAGTTTTTAAAATTCTTCACAAGAAGTTCCCTCCAATTCAAATTAAATTTTTATTATAAAGCCCCCAAAGTTGGGTAGCTTGTTCCATGATACATGTATTAAAAAAATTCATATAATTAATACTTTATTGCTATTATTGTCCCCCAAAAAATATCATTTCATATATATAATTACGTTTTTGAAATCCTTGTAAAAAGGGCTACAAGAATTTTCTACATAAAAATAAATTGTATTCCTTGAAATAGGACTAAAATGCATTATAAGTGATTATAATCAGGGCTATATAATATGGGAGTTGCATACCCAAGATCTCCCACAACTTTTGAGTGCAGGTCACATCTTCTTAGAATTTGCATATATATTCTATACTATCTAAAACACGTACATGCCAAATTGTGGGAGGAGTAGGTACTTTTAGATTTTTCACAATTTGGTCATTGTTTTATTTATTAAACCAAATATAATAAGAATTGGGGTTGAGAAATCCAATTTCATAGACTAAGACACTTGCTTAGGTCTTACTTGCTTAGGGGTTAATAAATAGATTTGTTGCATTTGGCACTAAAAATACAAACTAAATTGGAGCTCTACAGATAAGTCACATCTCATTTATATTTTCTTTTGCATGTTCAATATGTTTTAATTCAATTATATACATAATTTATGTATAGGGTACAAATATTGACAAAAATTCAAGAACAAAGTTCATTATATCCCTTTGATATCCATTAAAACCAAAACATCATTTCCTTCTTATGTACCTAAGTCAAACTCTAAGCCATTTCTTCAAACAAAGCTATAAAACAATTCAAAACAGGACCGAACAAACCAAAACATGGCCACTTTCTGGAGTCAAACCCTAATCCATTTGAATGTAGCTTTGAACAAATGGCCCTCGGGACAAGCAGACTTCACCACAGCTTGAGATAAATATTGCAAGAAGAACGATGACCAAATATTCAGACACATAGTCAGAAAGAAGCTTGAGATTGATATCCAACAGGAAAGAAGCTTGAGATCGATATTCAGTAGAATACAAGTGGATCAACGTACATACACGAACATAAGCTTGAAGTCAAAAGATTCACCTCCTTGTCGATGAAATCTTCGCAAGCTGCACTCATGAGGCACTCATGGTTACGTTTCTAGCTTGGCATTGCTACACCCCATCCAATTGCTGAGCTCAATCAGTGATTCTTCACGAGGACTTTGGGTTTCTCTAACCGTTTGCAAGTGAGCGTTGGAAGAGCTAACTTAGGCTTCGTGAGAAAATCTATCAATGGTGCTTGCAAGTGCTTTCTACTGTCTGCATGCACTTGCAAGTGCTTATCAGTGTTTGCATGCAGAGACTCGATTGAGTGCGCGCAAAGCTGCCTCTCCTAGCTGTAGTCGAGCGTAGTGACTAGTGAGTGTCAGATCCACCTTTCACGGAGCGGCCTTAAAAATGAACACACCTCTCCCAAAACACCTCTCCACTTGTTCTTAATAGATTCCCACAAAAGATTTAAAAATGAAGACTTAAAAATGAAGGAATCACCTTTAGAGTTCGGATGACGATAAGCATTCCGAAGAGATCAACATTCGGAGAAGAGGACGGGGTCTCCGGGCAAGAGTGCGGGAGCGACAGCGACAGAAGGAAGGGAAGGGCTGGGAAGGGAGGTCGGAGGGGGAAGGGAGGTGGGAAGGCAGGTCGGAGGGCTGGGAGGGAGAGAAAGGGTCCGGGCAGGGTTTTGTGCTGGGGTGGATGGCGGAGGGGACAGACCCCCATCCCTCCGTCATCCATCATCGGGGCAATAGAGGGGTCAATCCCCCCTGGCCGGGTTTGGGTGGGGCCGGGAACAAAAAGGGAGCCACCCATTTACGGGGAAAGGAAAAAAGAAGACCGGTCACTTCAAAATGAGCTCTGACAACACTAGCTCCCCGTCCCCGCCACACTTTGACTTGGACCTTGAACTTGTCGGCTTTCTTGGCTAGTGGGCCATTTCTTAACTTTTTTTAATCAACTAGTATTTTGATTGGCTCTTGGTTATGACAAGCCATTAATGCATGACTTTATTTTGTTTTGGCGTCCCACTTCCCCGTGAACGGGTGGCGCATGGAAGCGGCCCGGAAGAAGCAGGGCCCTTGCCACCCCATTCCCCTAGCCGTGTTTGCGGGGAATGGGTGGCGATGCTCTTAGGGGAAGCACGGTGAGAATTCGGGTCGTACGGAGGTAGTATGAGCGCCCAAGGAGACGAGCCACTGTGGACTGTGGAGATACTTCTGATGAGGGTTATGAAGGTCCGAAGGAGCCGCGAGCAGTCCAGTGCCATTTAGACCTGCGCACATGATCACCTGTGAGGGCTCGATTAGACGTCGAACGTGATCAGGCGGGCCCCCACCGCAAACTGCGATGCAAGTTCGTGGAAATCGTTGGAGGCTCTTTGTTCGGCCGTTTGGTAGCCAGCTTTGGGTGAAAAACAGACCCCCCCCTGTGCTGAAGGAGAGAGACGACTGAGGAGGTTGCCGAAGGAGAGAGACGAGGAAGGAGACGGAGAAACGAGGAGGTTGCTAAGTTTAGCTTTCTTGTTTCACCTCTGCGGGTAAAACGCGCAGTAAGAAAACCGTGAGGGCTCAGGTCGCAGTTTTCGTTAGCCTTGCACCGTGAGGGTTGGTTTGAGCCTCATATCCGACGTCGTACGCTCCTGGTGAGCCTCATGTGCGCGGCCCTAAAAGATGGCCAACTAAGTAGGCTGTACTAACTAGCTAGTTAAGTACGTTATACAGGAGCTTGAGCCGATTTCGTCTCTTATCTATTGATCTCCTCATCTCCTGTTCTTAAGTTGTGTGTATAGTCTGCTCACTCCGTGTCGTGAGGTTGGAGTTACGTTGTGTTCGCTTGTCCTGATTGCTGGTATCTGCTTGCGTAGTATTTAGCACGAGGATGAGAGGGTTTTTGTGACGAACTTGTTTTGATCAGATCTAGTTGCAGATGGGAGATGGGAGTGATGAACATGAAGGATTGAAAATGAAAAGGGGTCGTGAACGCGAGAAGGATCTCCCTGAGGTGCGTTTCATGCTTCTGGATTTGTGATTTGAAACTCTAAGAGGAAACCACCTAAGTAATGACTGGCTTTAAGGAATCCTTTTTGTGTGCACGATGAATAACGATTCGTGCCTTTCGTCCTTTGCAGCATGTTGTTTAGATTGAAATATGAAAGAGAAAAAATTTGATGGGCCACCTAATTTTAGTGCTGGATCATCTATGTTGTATCACTGCAGTTTCTCCAATCCTTGGATGATGAAGCGGCGGGTATTTCCAAGGATGGTGACTATCACTGGTGAGATGCTATGCTGATCATTGAACACATGATGTGTGAGGTTTCTCAGAATGGCTAGTTTGTACTATAGAGGACCTGGAGGAAGTAACGAAGAAGCCCGGCAAATCGTAGGGTTTCTTCCTCCAAGCCTGATGCTTTCATGAAAACCCTGAAAATAAAGATCTCCTCCTGGCTTTAGGGTATTCTTCCAAGTCGGAATGATTGATTCCCTAAGGTCCTCCATACCTTGGATTGGACTTGTAGCCTTCCATACGTAATAGAACACCGGGTTTGCGCAGCCAATCCACTACACTGCTCGTGCCCCTTGAGACTTGTGGTTCTTGTTTGTTGGCATTTATGAATTGTTGGTTTTGTCAGGGAACCGAAAATGGAACCAAAACATGAAATATTTCTAAGTCACAGTGGAGTTCAGAAGAACTTTACCGAGCAATTGTGTGTAGACTTGGAAAGGTCTGAGTACTCCCCATTCTTTGACAAACGGCCAGATAGCTTACCGAAAGGCCAGAAATTTCCTGAAGTCATATTTCAAGCTGCTCAACAATGTCGTGTTGCAATATTGATATTGTGTGAAAACTTTTTCACCCGGACGAAGTGGCCCATGCTAGAGTTGGAGGCATTTGTGCAATCTCAAAAAGACAATCCTGGAAAGCTTGCAATTCTTCCTGTGTATTTGGGCCTCTCACGAAATGAATGTACAAGGAATGAAACAAGACGCCAACACTGGCTATCTGTGTGGAGATGTTGGGCCGCATTTGATAATAGAATTGATGTGGCCAAGTGGGAGGATGCATTGAAGGTGTTGGGTTCTTCAAATGGAATTGAATATGTGGAATCCTTGGGTGAAGTTGCATTGAGGGAGCAAATTTTGAGTGCTATTCATCTCCTAATTCCACCAGAGACCTCATGGAGAGCTATACATGTCCAAGGGAGAACACCTGTATTGAAGGTGAGAATTTTTTTGTGAACACACTAAAGGTTATGAATGTGAATGCTCTTCGACAGTGCAAGGGATGTTTGCTATTGCTAGTGGAAAGTGCAAACATGGTTTGTGTAGATTAGGACAAGAAGACCGATAGTCTAATTGCGGGACTTATTATTGTCATTTCTCTGGCCCATGCCGACCATGGGTTCACTTGTGTATGATTGCACATGCGTAATGGAATGCAAGAAATCATGTCCTATTCCAGCAAGGGAGGCCATCCAATTTGGTTGGCTTGGTTATTAGTGACCAATTCCAGCGATTTTGGGTGGACTCTTGGGCTAGAATAGAACATATTTTCACTAAATTTTTTCCGTACAAATTACTCTAAAGGGAAAACGACCAGAATTGCATCCTCCACGCATTCCTCCACCGGTATCAGTTACTGACCCCTTTCCATACCTTCACACCTGGTCCACTTTGAACATGGATTCCTCTATTCTTGGTGACTCAGATGCGAGTTGTTTGCTATGAACTCATGGTAGTATTGAGGTCTGGCTGCAGGAATTACCAGGGTTGACTAATTATACCTCCATCACCAATAAAAGTGATGAGGGTGAAGGTGAAATTGAAGCAGAAAGTGTTCTCAGCGATAAGAGTATTTCGAATATGCAGTTGGAGTTGGAGTTCGAAAAAATTTGGAATGGGAAACCGACTTCAATTCCAACTTCGATTTTAACTTCAATGGAATGGGAAACCAACCTTCCGATTGATCTAACTCGAGATCTGCTAGGGGCTAGTTCTAGAGGGTATGTGATCAGAACCAATTACCCTGATGGACAAGGAGGACGGTATCCTTGCGCACTGAAGAGGATCGATACAACGGACGAGAGCGAACCTGATCTTGCACGACTCTGTCATCTGCATGTGGTGCACTTACTCCACCACTGGAAGAAAAAAATTGACTATGATGAAGTTCGTGAATGGATGCCAAAGCCTGCATTTATGACATTTTTGATAATGGAGCTCATGGATGGTGACCTTAGAAGTCTCATGACAAGCATTAAGACAACTGGACTCGCTCCATTCTCCCTCCTTGTAGCTGTCCACATGATGTTGCAGATCGCAAAGGGCATGCTTTACTTGTATGAAATGGGTGTCTCTCATCCCCACCTCAAGTGCAAAAATGTTCTTTGCAGAGTTAAAAGCACGGCTCAGATTCCTTTTCGAGTGGGTGATGTCCTTGTTAAACTGGGCGGATTTGGATGTTCACGGGCTGCAAATGATGACACCAAGAACCGAGACATGTTCTGTTTCGGATTGACTTGTTTGGAAATTCTTACCGGGAATGAGTGTCTTGAAGATATTTATGGAGCTGACAAGGTTTCGAGGCCGAGAATTCCAGAGACCACACCATGTATTCTGAAGGATTGTATTGCGAGCTGTTTAGATACAAAAATCACATTTTCAGAAGCTATTACACTACTTCAGCTGGCACAGAGTCAGATAAAGACATGTGAAGACAAGATGATATTGTGCGGTGTAAATCTACACATCAACAGCACGCTAAGCAACTACCAAGGTATGGTAGGAGGATAGTCGTTTATAGTTACACTCGTGTCGAATTTATTATCTTTGGTGCGAGATGCGTGAGGAGGTGTGCGCTTTGTTCGGGTAAAGAGCGATGAACGTTGTCTTCTGAACACGGTTGGTCTTTTATCATGTTGCAGACTTAGCATCGTCATCCACATCGAAAAGTGATCGTCAAGAGGTACAATTTCTTGGTTGTGATCAAAATTTTGCTTTTGGCACTTGATGATCAACATTTTTTTAATCAGGCATGCTCTTGGTACAGAATTTCATGTTCGAGCTATCATTTGCTTGCATTCAATTCAGGGGCACAATTCTTACATATTATGGAGTCAAAAGCGTGCCCAGTTTGTGGGCTTTACACTGAATGCTTTGTAGCATCTTGGAAGTTTTTAGCTACTGACGAGGAAACAATACTATTGTAAGATTACCGAAGCGGACAATTGGACTTGTCTGGTGATTCAAGGCATGCTACTATGTACTAAATTTGCGACTGTGTATAACTTGCTGATTCCACTCAGTAGTTCATGTTCAGATGGTTGCCTCATACATTTTCTTATAGCTAATTGTTGTGAGGATTTTTTGTGGCATTCAGATGTTCCATGTGCATCAGCTGCATCCACAACTGGGTGAGGTTGCAACTTCTGTTCACATTACTTTGATCTTCTTCCATGGTTTTCCCAAGGTTTCAGAAGAATGGAGGATGACATGGCTGACGCGGGACAATAGGCTTGTATGGCCACAAATGTGGCTGCCAGAAGATTTAGACGAAGACGTACGTGTTCTCTCTGTGTCATTTGATGATCGTCCAAACGTGAGCAGCATTCAGTCAATCAAAGATTTGCTTCAGATACTGGTTATGAGGTAATGTTCTAATATCACATGCCCTTCAACACTCAGCGTTCAATGGGTTTTCATATGTTTTTTATTCATAATGAAGGATTAGCCATGAGGAAGGTGACAGCACAACATTCAAATGTTGTCAGCGAATTGCATTGTTTACAGTTTTTGTCGAGTACCATGCGACAACACCTTCTTTTTCTAATTTTGCCTAGGATAATCCAAGTGTCTAGTCTTTGAACATTGGGGGTCGATCCTGGTGTACATGCAGCGCGACCTGTAAGCTTGGTGAAACTGATCAGACAATCGTCTTAGTTGGGCATAGTTTTGGAGGGGTGATAATCAAAGCCTTGGTCGCTGCGGCTCACGGCTTAGCCGGAAAAACAGTCGAAAACAGCGCTGAATTTGAAGAAGTCCTGAAGTGCAGAAAATTCTTGAAGAGGCTAGCAAGCATTGTGTTCTACAGTGTGCCGCATGCTTTCACGAACATGGAGTTTGAGAATTATATCTCGGGATGTGGCAACACACGAGTTTTACAAAGAAGTTGCTTACTCAAAGCTCTTCGTAGAGACAGTGTTTTCATTTCAGACATGATTCGATTGAGCAGAGATTTTGAAAATGCGGTTCCACGGAAGACGAAACTTCTTGCTTTTCTGGAAGGGAAGCCCATGAGCAAGGTAAACCACTGACCTTCATAGTGTTGAAAAATCAAGTCAGACCGTCTAAAGGGGCCGTGGATACTGGCATATACATCGTTCATGTAGACAGCCATCATGGGTTGGCTTGAGTTTGTATATTTTACAATGGATGTTTGTGTAGCGAACTGGAGGCAATCGTCGGCATTAGTTTCACGGCCATGTGCAACACTGCAGTGCTAAGTCGCAGCTCTCGTACCTCCTCGGGTATACCTCAGTAAGTAGGGTTTGTAGACCATTTTGTGCCAACTTCCTGACCTATCAAAAATCAATTCAACACTTTCGAACTACCTGTGCAGAAATCCCTTCTTGTTACAGAATATTCCTGGGAAAGACTATACCTCAACTGGGAGTGGCATAAGATTGACAGAGACAATCACTTTGAAGTTTGCCGACCAGTGTCAAAGAGTCATATTGGTTACAAGGTTTTGTTGAACCATCTTCAGCAGCACACGTCTTCTTTTGTTTACGTACGTGATTGTCTCAGCACCTTGCTTACTGGTATTTTGTTGTGAATACGTTCTTTGTGTCTTATTTTTGTTAGAAAAGTCTTTGCATTATTAAAAGTGTTTTTAAATAGTATTTGGGATGAGTGCTGCTCAGGAGACTCCTCCCCCTCAAGTGTACACCTCTGGTACATCCTCTCCATAGAACATACACGGGAGGCTTTTGAGCAGCACTCTACTCTTGCTAAGCTCTAATTTGATCTCATGTCTTATATAGACCAAATAAGAAACTCGAATAGAGGGTGTGCGTCGATGTTTACGTAAATTTCGAGCTTTAGAAATTGAATTACACCCTTGAATAGTGAAGTTTAAATCTTCAAATAGGTGACGATTGACGAACTAGTTTAGGCTTGAATATCGCCACATTCTTGAATATGGAGAAATTCAAGATATTGGTGTTTGCGAATGCTTGTTTGGAACCTCAGATCTATGCCAGTCCTGTTCTTTCCAGTTTTGTGCACATAAATAGGACTGAAACATGCGAATATGACCATGAGTTATTCATGATTCCTTCAATTAGTGGACAGGTGAGGAGGGTTTGGAAGGTGATCGGTACAGTATTGATTTTTATATGCAAGTATTCTTGTTACCTGTTGATTGCTGTTGAAGTTATGGATACCGGTGATCAATCCTCCGAATGATGCTCATTGACTTAACACCGACACCGACTGCAGGGGTTTGTCGGGCACGAAATCCTTCGAATGCCAGAACTACCCAGCACGAAGGTATGTTGATTAAGCCTGGTTTGTAGAGCGCAGTTGTTGTAAAGAAATATATGCTACTGGGCTGGATACAGGGAGATTATCCTTGTTTTCCTTACAACGTCAATGTAGTTCACGTCAATGTAGTTAAATTGGCGTATTTTTGAACAGCTTTGTTTACAGATTTGGTAACAGCTTTTGGCCCCGGTTTCTAGTCAATTTCACTATCGTTAAATTGGCAGTATTCCACCACTTCTTCACTTTTCAGAACGACTGGACGAGCGACCTGAAAAATAGATCGTAGCTTTTTGAGATTTATAGACATGGTTAGATGTATGTCACGATTTGAGCACTGATTCAACGAATTGCATTAACCATTTAGGGGAATGTTCAGCAGAAGTTTTTCAGATGATTTTGCTCACACTGAGGAGAATTCAGGAGTATTAACCTCCAAGAATCTCAAGAAAGTATATTTAGTAATTTGAGATCTGAAAACGCATTTCTCACAAGTTCTCCAACTTTGCAATTGGCGCATGTGCAGATTGAAGTGAGGATTCGCTTAAATAAAATTAATATCGGCAATGAACTAAAAACCGAGCTGGAGCACAGTTACAATATGGGTAAGTTTGCTTAATTCAGTCAGGTAAAACACTTGAGATTGGTTGATAGTTTTCAATTCGATTGAACAATGACTTCAACATTTTTGCACTTGGCCAAGTGCAAACTTGGTACGCTAAATGGTCTGAGATACAATTATTAGCCAGCCTGGCCAGTCCCTCAAACTATCAATTTTGAACTGTGGTTTTCATAAAAAATTCCACAGATTAGGCCAAGTTTTCCTTGCCCGCACTAGTAGAAATTAATATGTACCAGTGCACCCCGTTACAAAATTTGCTGCGATCACTACAAACGAAAGAACATGTATTCTTTCAAAAGATTGCGAATAGTGAGGTTTGAAATAAAGTTTGCGAAGAGTGCATGGATAAGAACGTGACAATCCATTGGGATGAAAGCGTGTCAAAGACTTCATCACTATGTGTTTAATACCCCACTTACATAGCAGGTTCGACTTAAATTAATTAAATTTTATTTTTTTTGGGTTAGTTTTGGGACCAAACAGCCAAATCTACAAATAATTTAACTCAATTCATCATTTGACCATCTATCATCAAGAAATTTTGTGATGGCAAAATGAAAGAACTACTTCATAAACTTTTAGGGAGAGTGGAGAGGTTGTTTTTGTAATGAAATCCATTGTCTGCATGAATCCTCAAAAAATATGGAATGATTTAAAGATGAGAGTTTGGCCATTCATTGTCAAAATGTAGGAATTGTGTTCAAAGTAGAATTTCAGCATAGTAGAATAATTTATTTTTGATAAGTTTCTGGAGATGAAAATTAGCTTGATTTTTCACATTAACTTCGTTTAAAGTTTTTTGAAAAAAGCTATTTTACTATGCCTAAATGGGGTCTAAAATTCTACTTTGAGCATAATTCTTGCTTTTGACTTGACTATGAGCGTTTGAGCTCTTACTAATTCTAATTTACATATCCCATATAGGTAATTTTAACTCCTACCACCCCACTTGTATAAATATCTTGTCTTTTCATGTCTTTACACACATCAAGTGGCTCTTGAATCTATGTGAGATCCAAGCATAAGGAAAATAACCACATTGGGTAGAAAATTTAGATTAAGTAAATAGTAATAGGATTGATTAGATGGATCCAAAAATATCCATGTATGTGGGATAAAGATATTGTGAGCTGCCAATTATTTTGATTTTTTTACAATTTTTTTCTTGTTTTTGTCAAATTTTATTTTGAAGTGCTAGAGCTTATTTTCAGACTTCAATAAATCAGGCACCAAATTGCCGAAACGGTATAAGACATTGGTTTTGGATTCTATTAATATTCTTAAGTGCCGGTAATGTTGTTTGCTCATGTGCAGTCCTATCCCGATCAAGTTCAGATAGAGACATTGTCATCGTTTCCGGTTTTCCTCCCTCATATGATTTCGGCGAACATGAGATTATGCAAGTAGTCAGGAAATACGCTCCACGTGCACAAGTGGTTCCAGGATCATCTCAACGTGAGGATCGAGGGGGTCGCGACTATAACGAGCCTAATGTGGGGTCAGGGCTGGGACGCAGGCAGCCAAGCGAAATCCTCCCCGCCTGACGCGCTATCGCTCGTAGATAACGATGCTATGGAAGACCTTGCTGTTCTTCGTGTTTGTCGTTGAGCTCGTCACTGTGTGTGCAGGGCTGCCCTCCTCCATGGTCGTCGTTGTAGTCACTTCGATCTCCGTGCTATGTAATGGCCAGATTGATGATGGCTATATAATGCGGGGTCATGTTGTCGGACACTTTTTTTTCAATTGGATCATGTGTTGCTGGACACTTCGGCAATATTCGCAAGGTAGGATTCCATCAAAATTGACCTGGCATTTCTGAGGCATATATCCAGAACTAATTGAGTTATCAATCAACTCGACAACTGGTGTGCAGATATTTTGATTATTACTGGGTTAAGTTTTAGACTTCATGCAATAAACAATGAAACTCTTAGACTTGGAATGAA
This sequence comes from Pseudisothecium myosuroides, assembly GCA_951799445.1. Taxonomy (NCBI): domain Eukaryota; kingdom Viridiplantae; phylum Streptophyta; class Bryopsida; order Hypnales; family Lembophyllaceae; genus Pseudisothecium; species Pseudisothecium myosuroides. Next base: position 10,311,603 of record OX637291.1, on the reverse strand, counting down.
ATGCATTCAACAATGAAAGCTTTCAATGCTGACCAGTTATGTCCACATGGTAGTCTACGAATGTTTAGCATTAAACTCGTTAAATTTGAACCCTCCAATAGGGTAATGACACCACATTGAATTGATTGTTGTCAAATTCACCTGGCTTGAGCAACTATTGGCCAGACCTGTTCAATTCAGGCCCTCAAAATCTCTCTTCTATTAACTGCTGGGATTAGCCACCCATGATGATAATAAGGAAGTATTTCGCGATGTCTTTGTTATTTCCAAAAGGAAGAGTGATGCATGCATCAGACGTGGGCTTAGTGATAGCCAAGAACCTCGAGCTGATTTCCAAGCTGGATATGAGTGTGCTCATGGGATTGTGCAAGTTTCTGTGTGCTCCTTGCTTGAAGACAGGGATTTCAAACGCTCCAAGTCCCTACGAGCTGCGTAAGCTTCTGGTTATGGTGAAGGAGCGGAAGTCTTCGGATATGGGCGCAAATGATGGGCTGCAGTTTGAACATGAACACAAAATCGCAATTTCCGAACAAGATGTAAAAGAGGCTGACGATTTATTTTCAGAACGATCTATATCACGGAAAGGTGACAACAGTCTCAGTCGCCATCATGGCCTCACTTCTCACTTCTGCTGTGTGGAGGGTGGCAAGGATGAGCTCACATCGGGTGCAAGGCATTATATCACAAGTCTGCTCACGGAAGTCAGAGTTAAATGGCATTAGCAAGCACCTGGGAAAACTTGACACTAAGAATACGACTACCGTACCGAAGCCCCGACTCTGTTAGAGGTCCCGGATTCGCCTAGAAATTATGATCGTTCTGAGACTTCTCCGGATGTCAAAAACCCCGATGCCCCACGCAAAGAGGTTATCAGTCTAGAAGATGCTATTGATATGGCGATGAGCTGGCCTCCCATATATCAACAGGACAAGCCTGATACTGCAATTCTGGAGCGTCGTGCTAAGGAAATTTCTGAAAACCTCCGACAGCGGACTATGAATGTCGTGAACGGGGTTGTGAAGCTTCAAACTCCCATATAGTAGTATGCATTCAAGGAAAATGGCCCCGTAGTCTCTTCTACTTTGTTGCCCATTTTAAAGCGCCTGGCGTGCCAAATACTCCTATAGTGATCCTTCACCCGAATGTTCCAGCTACATCAGAGTGGGGTACCATTGGTTTCTTCGACCACGTTTACTTTGTGAAGGGGTCTTGAGCTAGACCTTGTTTGGGCTGGCATTCTTCAAGCGCAGAAAGTGAAGGTGGTCATTCTAACGCAAGGAATCTAGGTGGATCATCCTGGTGGAGATTCCGACAACGATGAGGATCATCTTATGCCTTCCACCGCCTTCACGATTGATGTTACATTTCTCTGGAACCTGTTCCCGCTTGTCTTCTTCGGCGTCATCTCTGTCAAATGGGCCCTCAGGAGGAATTTGGAGCTTGCATTGCAACCTTGTGACGTCTTTATCTGTGGTAGGGGTGGCTTCCTCTCTCCAACTGCAACACGCCTGTGTTGGAGGTCAATGCTTGTCCTGCCATCACCGGGAGATTGGTCGGAGCCCAACAGTCGAGGTGCTGCACATACATCTAAGGATGTGGTCGAAGCCTCCTCAAAAGGGACATGCTCTAACTTGAAGGTTGGCTACTTGTTCTCATTCCACAGTTGATCTGATGACTCAAATTGACTCTGGTACTACTCCTAAGTAGAATGTGCAAAAACCATAGTATATGAGTAACACTACAAGTTGTGTCCACTTCAGGAGAATTTACAGTTGATGAGACTATGAAGATTCAGCAAGCTGGATTGAAAATTATTAGCTAGTGGAGTAAAGGTCTGACTAAAAAAGAGGTCTATCGCCCCTGATCTTTGAATAGAAATGGAGTTGTCGGCGGGCACTTATAGCGGACTACAACCTCTCGCTTTGAGATTACATGATTTCACACATATGGTACTGTAGTGATAAAAATTTGACCTTCACAGATTTTGCTCTAACTTCTTCACAGCTCTCTATCTCTCCGAAAAATTACTCACACATAAATTAAAATGCTTGAAGCACAGCAAATCGAGTTCACTCCCTTGAGCAACATACTTGTTAGCCGAACATTACGAAGTCATGCTAGGGGATGCTATGAGAAGCAGCAGAAACCGACATGCGCCTTGAATTCTCGTCTATAACACTGTCAATGTTCTGCGGTGCATAGCCCAGTATGAACAAATGCACCATAACCTATGGATAAACGTCCTGCAGAATTCAGGAAGCAGAATTCACCACGAAATCACTAGACATTCAAATTCCTCAACAAACGGATTTGTCATTGTAACCAAATCAATTTTGTTCATATTCTGGTAACACAAATGGAAGTGCACAGTCCACCGAAGGTCAGCCGCCCAATGAGACTCCCATTCTCGTCTCATGGCTCCTAAGAATCCCGAAATATCCAAAATTCTCAGACCAACGCCTTGAACGCACACAAATACGAACCCCACCCGTCCATAGAAAACACCACCCGTTTCTATAACCTTCCAATCCTCTCACTACCGTATCCCTCCTCCTAAAAGAATCAATAAATTAATCGTATAAGAATCCTCGTCTCCACGAGGTAATGTCATTGTCCACTATTCTCACTATTTCCTGCCATCGTTCAGTACTAGACCTTCCATACAAAGGTCCTAAGAAACCAGAGTAGTTCTTCTTCTCCATGAATCAACAGTATAGCGTCCACCTTCGAAAGCGGCAATGTAATGGCAGTACCCCAATATTCTGAGAAACCTCATATGGGGTCTCAAACAAACAAGCAGCTACGCTTCGAGAAGCTCTGGTCATGTAGCACATGCTCACTCTTTTCAAGTAAGGTCATACCCAAGCTTCCTCTCGTGTAGCTTTTGTCAATTCGAAGCCACCTTCCCACTTGGATTCAGAGCCAACAAACTCTTGATCCACGCCGATTTCGGGTTTGAGGAAAGGTATTTCAATAGAATTCTTCAATGGGTTGCTGCAAGGAATGAACTCACCATTGGTGATTATTGATATTTACTACTGCAGAACACCTGGCACTTGATGGTTTGTCGATTTACAATGAAGCCGGGGTTGACCATGACGCTGACTTTGGAGCGCACAGCCTCCTCTTCGTAGGTCGTCACCTGATCCAACATTTGAGAATAAAATGCAGTTAAGACAAAGTGAGCCAATAGAAATGGGATAATAACCGATTGGGTTTTAGGATAGAAACCCCTCGTATTCTCAAAAAAAAATCAGCATACATTAACCCTCTAACAACGCAGCTGCCTAAAAGTGTCCAATGCATGAAAAAGAATCTTTCTATGTAAGAGAAAAGTGCAAATGTTCATCCTTGACATTTTGTGTGAAAAGGGGAGGTCTTGCATAATAGTTTGACCTCCAATGAGTGCTCTCGGTGTGTTTTTAAGCAAATGATTTTCATGGTAATCAACCCTGACGCTCCAAGATTAAATGCAAATGCAAACTGTTTCACGATTTCATCTGTCACAACTTAATTTGATGTAGTTTTTTAAGCATTTGTTCTTGCTAAACACTAATGGCATCCAAACATCCTCTCAATGAAACTTTGCAGCTTGATGAAATCTTTTTGATATCATTACGTTGCAATTGCAACAAACTCTGCATTGATTATAGTACAATGAAGACAATTTTGGGAGATAGGAACAGGGTTGAATCTCCCACTCAAAACCCAGTTTTCACAACAAAGTTAGGTACTTGAAAAACTTGTTGTATATGAGAATTGAAGGATAATAGCCCGGAAAGCTCAAAAAACACTGACCTGCTCCATGAAGCGCGGGTCGAAATCCGCCCGCACTGGAACCCTAAAAATGGAGACGGGCAGCTCATGCGCGAACGCGAGGTGGTGCAGCAGCCACACGGCCTTGAAGGCGTTGTAGAAAGCCGCCAGCAGGGAGATCGACGTCTCCTGATCCGACACTTTCGTCAGCTGCGACAGGATGAGCTCCATCCGGATCACGAAGAAGCGGTGGAACACCGGGTTCACGATCATCATGGCGCCCTGCGTTGCGTCACAATCGGACAAAACTCTCATTGCGGATTCTCTTTAAAAATTTGCTGCCAAGTTAAACCAGAGAGTTCAACCATGCAAAGTGGAACGCGACGCAATTGAAATCATGTTTTTTGGAGGTAATTTGAATTAGTTACGAGTTTTCAAAGGTTCTGAACCTGCAGCTATTTGTCAAATTCAAACACTCTCACTGTGTTTCTGATTTTTAATTCTTGCTAAAAAGTGTAAGAGTGACAACGCAGAGTGAAACACGACCCAAGTGAGATCGTGTTAGTTGGACATTTTGAATTTGTTAGGAGTTTTCGAAGGTTCTGAACCTACATTTTTTCGTCGAACTCAGAAACTCTCAATTCTGTTTCTTATTCTATTTCTTGCTGCCGAGCTTTAGAGTTCAGCAATGCAAAGTGGAACGCGACGCAAGTGAAATGATGTTATTTGAAGCAAATTTGAATTTGTTAGGAATTTTCAAAGGTTCTGCAACTGCAGTTTCCCGTCAAATTCAGAAATTAAGATATTCTGATAGCAATTTTATGTTGCTCGAAGTGACGAAATATATCCCAACGCAATTAAAATCAAGTCATTTGGAACAAGAATAGTTATGAATTTTCCAAAGATTCCAAGCCAACGAATTCAGAAAGCTAACAATTCCTTGAACCTAATCAAGACAATCTGAAACGTAACGCAACTAGATTCATGCATTTCTAGATCAAATTAGTTGTAAATTTCCAAACCTACAGGTTTGCCCTCAAATTCAGAAACTCTCATAGAGATTTTTCGAACCAAATTTGAATTAGTGATGAATTTCCGAACCTGTGGTTTGCCAATGTCCTGGGATCGTTCAATCGAGGCCCAGTCTAGTCTTTTCAGCTCGTGGTATTCCCGGCAGCACGATTGGCGCAGAAGGTCGGGGTCGTAGATCGGAGTAGCGCCATTGGGTTCAAACGTAACATTCTCGAAGGACTCGTACAGAATCGTATTGAGGAAAGCCTCAAAGTACAGAACAATAACATTGCGTGGCATTTTCGAAATCAATTTCGGGGAAGATTCTTTCTGTTGCGCGAGGAGCGACGTGATGACCTGCGTAGCAGATTCTCCCGAGTCTCGAATGTGGATACACAGCGCAGAGGCGAGCCGTTTAGTACAAAGCTTGGAGTCTTCGAACGCTTTTTGAAACATCGGTGGGGTGACGTCCAATGTGGTAAACCGGTGTGCCTTCGGAGGTGTTGTTGTGGAATTTACGCCGCTGTTGACATTCTCCCGTTTGTGTTTCGCAATTTCGTAGTCGAGTTCGATGTCTTTCGTTTCGGTTTGGCGCACACCGAGCTGTGATTCGAGCTCCTGACACCGTTGTTGCCATTGCTGGCACTTGCCCTCGGCGGCGTCCATGGCGGCTTGCAACGCTTTGAACTCCTCCGCCGTCGTTTGCTCGTTCTTTTTCGCTTGCTCGAGTTTGTAGTGGAGCGTCTTGATGGTGTATTCCATGACTTTGAAGGAGTTGGAGTCTAGCTTTATGCTTCCTTGGTCGACCACTTGGAAAAGCTCGTTGATCTTCGTTCCGTTGCTGGACTTCTTCTTCCCCCAGTGTAAGATGTTGAACACGCTGCCGTGTGAGCCGCTTCCCAAGCCTGATTTCGTACTCCTCATGCTTCCTTGCCTTGTGAGCTCCGAGGAGTAGCCAATCTCGGACGCTGCAACAGATTTAGGGTTTAAGGTAACACCACCTCATTATAACACCGCTCTAATTTCAACAACTATGTTTCAGGGATGCATGGACAGAGAGGGGATTCAAAAATCACCGTATGCAGTGAAAAACGCTCATTTGGATTTCGCAAGTGATAACATCGGGTGCAATGAGGGTTGCGGGACGTGAAACGCAATCTTGACGTAAGATATCCTCAACACGGCATTTTGAGAGTTTAGCGATTTTATGATTTTGTGATTTTGTTCATGCACGAGTAATTGTCCTTTAATAATTAAATGTAGAATGCTTTTGGATGGTGTATCTGTATCATGTTAGTGAGGATGATACCTATTGTGTCCTTCTCCAGATCCGGATTAAGCATGGAGCTATCGCCGCTCCAATTCGGCATATTCACAGCCGCAGGAGTTCTGGCCACACTCGCCGGACCGCGTCGTCGGCTCCCCTGAAAGGACGCCCCAAGATCTCGACTAATCGCCTTCAACGTCCCTCCCAATCCGTGCTCCGTCGTCTTACTGCGTCCTCCGAACAACGGCGAGATCGACCTTGACAGATTCTTCCAGGCCTTCGCAGGCGACTTTCCTTCAAACTTCTCCGCCTTGGACCTCGCAGGGGAGGCGCTTCCCAATGGCGGCAGCTGCTGTGAATGCGTCGCTTTTTTACCCGATTTCGTGGCACTCGCAGGAGTAAACGGCACGTTTTCTTCCGGAGGGTCCCTCGCTTTCGCAAAATCAGGACTCGCAGGCTCTGGAGCTCGTCGCCGTGCTCGCGTGGGAGTCATCCAGCCGAACCGCTTGGGCGGCGACGGACTTGGCATTTCCAAGGGGGGCAGATTCTTCCGGTGGCGAGGACTGTTGCTTCCCCATGTGCTGGGATGCTGGGGGGAGCTCGCGCCACTGGCAGTTGGTGTGCGAGGATTGTAGTTTCCCATCTTCGACGTGCTGCTGTTGCTGTGCTCGTCGACAACTGGTGGTTGGGTCAAGGGACCGCTACGGTTGGGAGACCTGTCTGGGGTGAGCAACCTGTGGCTGTCCATGTAAGGAGGGGGATGCATTTGCTCGAACTGCGGGGTGTGAGTGGGGATGTCCGTGTGAATCTCCATAATCTCCTTCCACTGCGCAGGGGAGAAGTCCATCTCCGCGTCGTGGAACGTGGTTTCGCCAGTGGCGCTTCGGTAGCTCATCGCCTTGGTGATGATGGCCTCCTCGACGTTCTGCTCAGTCGCGTCGGGATCTTTCAGCCAACTCACCACGGCCGGACACAGAACCTACAACAGGAAACACGGAAGGTTACTTCCACAGCCCAAGCATCCTCAGAGAACATCTGACCTCCTTCTACCTTGCAAAGCCGGGATTTAAAACTCAATTCCAACCTGTTTCTGTTCTTCAAACTCTGAGTTTTCATGTCATTGATCGGCAAGTCGGAAGCACTTACTTCCTCCAGAAAGTTTGATTATCACACATTCTCCAAGGACTCGGAATTAAGAGAAACGGGTGGAATACAGACCAATAACCATTCTCAACTCTGAAAGCGCAAATGCATGGATCTGTCGTTTCAATCTTTCTCAAGTCGAAGGCACGAAACTATGCTCAAGCTCAACTAGACTCCAGTTGTGATCGCTCAGTATCCAAGAGGGATGGAGTTCCTGAATCAATTGCTTTCAAAACGAGCACACATTGCATTGTGTCGCTAAGAGCCAAGTACCCCAACACTCGACAGAATGCCAAGGCGATTTGACAGAACTTACAGGATTGACGATGGAATACTCTTCCTGCGAAGGCCTGACCGTGCGAGGTTGCCCTTGCGCTCTGTTGTTGGAGCTCATCGACGTCCCAATCACATGATCCCTGCGTCCCACCGCAACTCCCACCGCCCTCACTGGACTCGAAATCTTCATCTTGCGTCCCATTCCACTGCATCCCAAACGACCACCCCAATTCTTCTCTTCCTTGCGAATCTCACGATCCTCCTTCCGCACCCACAAACCTCTCCCTAAACCTCAAACTTGTCACAACATTCCAAAACCTGCAAACCACGACCTCAGCAACAATCCTTTCGCCAATTCACGGGACGCCATCGCCATCGCCATCCTCAACGACCCAGACTTCACCTGCAACCATTCAAGTGGTTGCCCGGATGCAGCAAGAGCGCGAAGTGGACAAAACTAGAAACTGGAAGTTGCTAAACTGGAAGCAGCGAACTGACAGGTGCAAGGTCCAAACAGGGAGTTGGAGTGGGCGGATGTGATTTGACTAGATTTAAGGCACGTTGCCAGGAAAGGAGAGGCCACCTGGGGAACAGGGGCGGAGCAAACCATATTGTGCGCATTGGCGCGATCGGGAAGAGCGGAGCCAGCGAACTCAAGCGGGGGAACGGAAGATCAAGGCCAGCGCACAAGACCGAAATCACTCGCATGGCATTGCGAGAATCCAGGGAATTGCACACATGGACCGGATCACCGGCATCGCCCGGATTTTGCGATTGGGCGAACCTTCGATTTCTGGTAAGTTCCTGCAAATTCGCAGTAAATTTCTTGCAAATCCCTGTAAAATCTCTGTAAAATCTCTGTAATCTGTAAATTTAAGAACACAAACTTCATAAATTTTCTGGAATTGTTTGGAAATGTTTGGAAATTTTTCGGAAATGCTGTTTGGAAATAACGTTCTAAAATGTTGTGTGCAACTTTTTGTGTGCAAGTGTTGTCTGGAAATTGTGATTGGAAATGTTACTTGGAAATGTTTTGTTTGTTGTATATGTTATGCTAGAAATGTTTTTTAAATTCCTTTTATCAATGGAAATTGGTCCATTCGTGTGTTCATTTTTTTAAATGTTTTTTAAATGTTTTTTTAGAAGTATTTTGGGTGGCTGAGCGACATAGTGCGGGTTCGACGTTGCTCGCGTCAGTCAGTCGATTGCGGAGTCGGCATGTGCGTCGCCCCCGGAAGCTCACTCTGGCCGGCTCCGTGTCATGTTCCTGTTTTGCCCTTTTTTCCTATTTCTTCTGCTTTCAAAAAACTGTGAATCTTTCGTTTGAAAAGTCCGTCTGGGTGTGTTCAGTTCTGGATTGACGAATGACAATTAGAGATTTTTTAAGTGGTTTGATTACCTTGATAGCTTAATTCTGGGTTGACAATTTGAACATCATTAAGCAGAGTTTTCTGGTTGTGAACTGCAGTCAGTCAGTGAAGTGGTTTCATTTGACAACTGGTGCGGACTTCATGGTGAATGTGATGTTTGCCAGCAAGCTCGCCAGCGGGCAGTGAGAATGTGGGTGCGTAGAATATGATTCTGGCGTGCATAGTCGGTTGGGCGATTGGTGTTTACTTCTTCTTTTTTTAATTTTATTTGTTTCTAATTTTAAATTTATAGATGGCTGACAGCGTTAAATATTGATGACGGGTACCGGTATCGTATTGAATTCATGGTGTTCGTGCAAAGTTGTCACGATGTCCAGTCAGGGAAAGAATTAACTTGGTATCAGCTCACAACTGAGTTTGTTTTGTTTTGTTTTCTTGAAACACTCACAACTGAGGTTTCATTTACTGAACAATATTGTTGAATTGCAAGATGTTGGTAACTTGGTGCTATTAGAGTAATGTTGGATCTACCGTACGTGCAGTTCTGATTCGGCACTCCAGTGCCGAAATTGAATTTCCACGTCATATTATCACGTGTCCACGTCACCTCACACCATTCACAAGATGACATGTGGCACTTTTTTACAAAAATGACTTAATTTCTGCCAAATCGAACATTTGAACGGGATACTGTCATTGCGAATAAAAAGTTTGTTGGATAATTTCGTATAGATAGAGAAATAACTCTCAATCATTAGTGGAACTACACACATCAAGCCTTCAAAATGAACAAATTAGGTCCTCTTTACATTCAAATTGAGAAGCCTTGAAGAAAACCTCTCAAGATCTAAGGTTTATTTTTGAGAGGTCAACCTTTGAAGGTAAGGTAAACCAATCCATCATTGTTTACTACACAATTCTAATCACCCTATGTTTGGTCCCAATTCCATCCATTCAAACATCCAAATATGTCCAAAAAATATCCAAATCCATTCAAGAATCAGTGCATTAATGCCGACATGAAGTAACGTGTCAATGCTTAATTGATGATACTTAAGTGCCATTAGATACAACAAAGGTGGTTATGGTTTGTTTATGGGACATTTATGACCTCATTTATGGGCCGTTTTGTAATTTTACGGCATACCACTTCAAAAATTTATAAAATTTACAATTTTGATTGGAAAATTATAATTCCACTTGGATTTGAAACAAACACACACCTATGAAAAATATGTGCTCCTCTTAGAATTGACTCCAAGATAGTCAGATTACAAATCAAGGTGGTAATAGGCTTGTCTATCTTAATGTAAAATGAGAGGAGGGCACAAATGAGGGCCTATTGTAAACTTGTACTCTTAGGCCCTCTAGATTTTCTCACACATAACCACATGTAATAATAGATACAACATTTCTACCTTTTTCTTTTAATAAATTTTATGTGATGTAAATATTTAAATTTAATTTTTTTTAATCATGAATCAACCGACAATCCTTAAACATTTGACCAATGAATTTTGTAGTCAAACTTAACTATTTAATTTCTCTTGTCTACTATAAACAAATCTTTAATAATTTGAAATTTGAAATTATTTATTATAAATTTTTGAAGATTCAATATCAAATAACTTGTATCAATTACAATAATGAGTTCAAAAATCTCAAAGTTTTGCAAAGTAAAGTTGGCAATTAGAAATTAAATTAGCAATTACACATATTTACGAGGTATTTTAAAATTGTACTATAACTAAGGTAATACATACCCAACTTGCAATTGTAATAAATTTCTTTGGTTAAGAAATTTTGAGAATTGAAAAAAAATCAACTTGCAAAGCTTGATTTGGTTAGTTAGAGTCAATGTTAGTTGAAATCATCTTTTTGAAGGGCAAAATGGGACTCAAACATGAAAAATTCTAAAGAATGACAAAATATATGACATCATATAAGTCATTAACATAAAAAAAAACTATAAAAATTCTAAAAATCATTGAATGGCACAGTTTTTGAAAATATATTAAAGAATTGGCCTAAAGCTTAAAGGACTTAAATGAAATCACATGTCTTCTACATGTCATTAAATTTATTAAAAATTGTAATGAATTATAATTACTATAAATTTTGGAAGTAGTAATGAAAAAAATTCATATGAAGCAGAATATACACATCAAAAATTTGAAAAATTCATCAGAGGTATACATAGTGTGGAAAAATATCATGGAATAAATGTGTTTATTGTGTCTTCTATAGTTAAAAAATTACAATACCATGGTTATATAAGCTCAAAGTTCAAACTGCAATGAGTTATTCAATTTTAGTAATTTTTCAAATTGTCGAGTTGGAGTAGTAGCTATGCTTTGTTGACTTGATTTCATGAATTCGACCAAATTTCACAAAAAGCATCATTTTTATGGTTCAAACTCCCCGTCAAATTCACATCAAGAGCAAACAGCTTAATGTTGTCAAACTCACACTACAAAGTGATCCATGGATTCAACATCAGTTTATATGTAAAAAAAAAGTCAAAAATATACTACAAATGGAAAATCTTGAACTCCATTGACCAAAAAATGCATTCAAGCAACTCCTTCTAAATGAAAATTATCTAAAGAATTGTTTTTCTTTTTCGTCGTGTATACTTTGCTAAAATCATCCAAAGAATACAAAGCGTCCTCCCGTACATTGAAGGTTAAATGGACCAACCATAGCATGATGAAGGTTGAGGTTTGACCTCTCCTCAAGAACCCGTGCATCAAGCTTTCATTGCTGTTGCACTTTGCAAATCTTTTCCTTGATCTGAATGCAGGATTTAGGTGAGCATGCAGATGGGATTGGGATCAGGATCCAGATTTGTACTTTGGTAACTTAGAATCATATTTATTGTTTTGTTTTGTTATTTTACACAAATTTCGGAATTTCATTGCAGAGGAAAGGACATCCTCACGTTGATTCTAAGTTTGTAAGTTAAGTATTAGATAACCGATGAGCCGTTCTAGCAGCAAATAGGTTATCGGACATAACCAATTGTACATTTCTCAATCACAACCTTTGATCTTTATGATCCAAGGGTGTAGGAAGCAAGTTGAAAGGAAAGAAGGTTATGAGTTGCAATTTGTAATGACAATGTTGCCAATGGGAACTTGGGAAGGTGCCATGTTAGCATTGAAAAGTCAACAACCGGTTATGTTATTGAAATGCTACCTCCAACCTTTGTATGTGAGAGTGTCAGTGGATAGGCATGATGAGATTTGGGAAGTTAGTTCCACTCCAAAGAACATGCCAAAATCAAATGGATGGGCATCATGGGCTGTCTGTGACTCCCTTGACTTGTAATGTAAGTTTGCGCAGTAATTTGAGTGGGTCTTGTTTGTTGACGGACATTGAATGTGCCACAAGGTCACTTGATGCATGAGTGCACCCTTCAATTATTGCAACAGCTTAGCAGTTCACTTCCAAATTATTTTTTTATTTTTTAAACAAATGAAACGAAATTTCAATGCTCACTCCCAAATTTGCAATGGGCAAACTCCTCTGTAGTCTGTACCTCAAAACGGTGTTGTGAATTCAGAAATCATTTTGAGAATCAGGCTCCTCTGTGATATGATTTGAACATTCTAGGCTAAGGTAGGACGGAGGTCCATAAAGCAATCAACTAAGTGCTGAAATTGAATTTTGGGGAGGTAAAACATCTTGAAATATTTTTCAGTAAACTTTCCTTGAAAGACAAGAGGAAATGGCATCTAACCCAAGTTGTTTCATATTTTTTGGAGCTTTGTGGAATTAGTTATGAAATTTTGAAGTTGAAATGCCGTAGGGCTCTAAAAGCAACCACCTCCTAAAATGTACACCGTTTGTACATTTTGGTAAATTGAAGAAAGCAAAATGTACCTTTGTATCATGTTCGGTTCAAAATGCATGGTTGGAGTTCGAGCCTCCTACTTTATGTTTGTTTGCACTGGGTGTTAGTGAGGATCTCAGGAATGTACTTTTTTAAATTTTTATCTAGATTCACTAAATCATTGCATGTTCATAGAAGAAGGGTAACTCCAATCTAAAAGACCAATTTGAATGAAGCATCTGTTGGGAATGGCTCAACTATCTAAGCCTTGTAGATTCAGATGGTGAAACCCGTCCTTGATGCCTTTGTCAAGAAGTTATAATGAATGGATATACTCCTTCCCTTGAGAAAATTCTCATGTCTTTATATGACAATAAGGTCATTTGACTCCCAACCATAGTTGAATGGACTATAATGATGGTGCTAAAGACCCTGCCAATGCTATGACTACCTCATCAGTGTGCCAAAGCCAAAGCCAAAGCCACTAAACCAAGGTTGTATATGTCTTTGCTTGTTTGCACTTATTGTCAAAATTGTTGTTAGTAAAGTAAATTCAATCCAAATTAGAAGTATCAAGAATCATCACTATGATTCTCACTAAAAGCATCACCATTGTGGTACTCCAAACCAACCGGTATGACAAGAAAGTGTAGGTAGGACTTGTTTGGTCACTATTGTGTCCACACCAACATTAAAGCAAAGGTCAATCTGGCATCTCTAAATCCAACTCCAAGCGGATCATAGTTAAGAGTCCAATCATAGCTTGACCGCACCTCAACTCTAGAAAACTACAATTTCTTTACAATTTTGGTTCGTAAGTCTCTTACAATTTGCCATAGAGGGTAATAAAAGATGAGAAGGGCATAAAAATGTGTAGCCCTCTCCCTACACATTACAAAGAGTGAGACAAAGGTGTTGAGGTGCAAAAATCCAGGAATCCAAAAAATTATAGCTCCTCATGGTCGGACGACTGAGAGGGCCACTAGCAAGAGGTTGCTCCAAAGGCTAGTCAATCTCACCATCACACAATGGCAATGCTCTAACACTATCCTGAGCACCAAGCGAGGCACCAAATAGAAATTTTGTATATATACTAACATTAAAATCCTTGAACTCTTACAGTATTTTTGTTGTTCTTAACCCCTAAAGGCCCAAGGTCTTTTTTCTGCCAAAAAACACTCAAAACTGCCATTTCTATAGCAAAAAGTACAAAAAAATTCAAATTGTTTTTTTTTCACATCTAACCGTAGGATCTTACACCTTATTGGTATGAGAATGTGTGGAAAAAATTTCAAATTTTTTGACCGCACAGATTGCAAGATATCTGCGTTTAAAGTGGAAAAATCAAGTTTTTCAGCACATTGCGGGACCAAATTTTTTGACTTTAAACATTTTTAACTTAAAATTTTTGCACTACAGCGTTTTCAGCTTTAAATCTTTATAGTGGAGAATTGAGTTGAGAGTCTAGGGGAAAAAAAAAATTCAAAAAAACTTAATTATCATTCTTAAAAAAATTGTTAAGTAGAAGTAGGTACAAGATAGAAGGAAAATCTAAAATATTCATATATTTTAGATGGAATTAAAATGCACTAATCCCAATGGTGAGATTGTTCTAGCAAGTAAACTAAACCATTCACAAAAAAAAAATTTGAAAAATTACAAAAATTGCATTCCGAAATGAATCCTACAAGTTATTTTTTTCAAGAAGATGCTCTAACTGCCCGAAAAACAAGAATGTCCATAACTTCCTCATAGCAAATCCAAATGAAATGAATCAAAGCTTTCCAGATAGACAAAAATATAATCTATGAGAAAAAAAATATTTAAAAAAAAAATTCAAAATTTTGCAAATTTTTTTTGCTGCCCCCCGTCCCCACGCATTCCAAGAAATGGCATAACTTCTTGCTCAAAGGTCCGATTTCAAATTTTTTTTTTCTGCCACGTACCTCTCTCAATTCTTCATGTTCACAAAAAGTTTCAAAAAAATCAGGAGAAAATTTCAGCAAAAAGGTACATGCCTGAAGACGCATTTGTCCCCCGAAGGGACAATGGGCTTTTAGGGGTTAAGAAAAATTGGTACAAACAGCATATGTTGAAAACAAGGTGGAATAGACAAATTTTGAATCTTTTGGGCAATTTCTAACTTAGGATCTTGTATTTGACTTGTGTTTTTACTTCCTTAGTAATTTTTCAATGCCTATTTTGTTAGCACCTCTAAAATCACTATGTTAGAAGTATACCATATGATTTTTTTCTAAAATATTTCTTGATTTTCTAAAAAAAAATTCTCATAGTTTTTACCTTACTAATCAAAATGGAATAAATAAAAGCTTCCCTAACTCAAATACAATGAATCTATTATACTAGAAAAATATTATTTTTAAAATGCTTCATTTGGAAATTTAAAAGATAAGAGAAACAAGTGTCAAAGTGTAAGTATCCCTACCCAAAGAAATATGTGCTAGTTTATATATCTCTTTTCATATAATCTATAGCACAATCTTCAATTTGAAAATTGTATAGAAATTCCTATGTGACAATCTTTCAATGCTATTTCTCCTAAATATTCACATGTCACAATTCTAATAAGAAATGAACTCTTAAGAATAATGGGCCACAATACGCAACTATTACTTTTGAAACATATTTCAATTTCATTTGCCTACATACAATAACCTTTGAACTTTTGAACCATTAGCATATAGGTATAAATTTCCAACCACAAACTTGGTTTTCTTTTCATTTGAAAAATAGCTTGTTGAAAAGCCTAAAGAATTCCTTATTCCACATAAAAATTTCAAAAAATATTGTCAATATGTGGGTTCATTAGAACTTATATAAACATTTAAAAAAACAATCAATTAATTCTTTAAGGACCAAGGATAGTACAAATTTCCGAAATTGTAAAGATGTACTATAAAATGCAACTTAGAGTAAAAATTTAGTGATGAATCTTGAACAATAGTTGTAAAATATGGTCCATAGATTATATCTATGTGATTGGATCAACTAGTTTACCAACCAATATTTTTCATTAAAATTGGAAACCCAAAATTGAAAATTTCCTTCTAAAATTGATCGTAGTTTGAACATTTGTGATTTTTGCAAGAATTTTTTTCTTGTAAGTTCTTAATGCTAAGTTCTAATTATAGTGATTTTTGAAGATTTTTTATTTTTATTTTTATTTGAGTTGTTTTTGAAGGGTCACTTTTTGAACTAAAAAAGTTTTTTTGAGGCTGGAACTACCAATAACCTTAGGAATAACC